>CM042406.1:13079183-14425940 GCA_023634145.1 Thymallus thymallus
TTCACACCGCCAGATATAGAGGTCCTGGATGGCAGAGAGCTTTCCGCACCACCCTCTGTAGCGCCATGCGATTGAAGGCTGTCCTGTTGCCATACCAAGCAGTGATGCAGCCAGTCAAGATGCTCTCAATGGTGCAGCTGTAGAACCTTTTGAGGATTTGACAGCCCATGCCAAAACTTTTCAGCCAGACCATTTTAAGTCCTTAGTGATTTGGACACAGAGGACCCACTTCAGTGCAGCCCCGTCGATGTGGATGCCCCCCTCCCCCCCCCCCCCCCAAGACTCTACCTGCCTCTCTCTCCCTCCCTCCCTCCTTCCCCCACTGCCTCTCTCGTTTCCCAGCATGCACTGGGTTGACTGGGCCACAGTGCAGAGCCCTAACCCTTCTGTGACATTACAGTTCTGGTGTGGGCTTTTAAATAGAGCAGAGAGAACATGACATAAACACCACACACACATCCTCGGGGGGGCGACTGGTGCCATAGACACACACAGACTGAAGGGGAGTGTGTGTGTGTGTGTGTGTATATGTATTTGTGTGTGTGTATGTACGTTTCTTTTGTGTGTGTGTGTATGTGTGTGTGTACGAGGAGTGTGGGTATCGGCCTCCCTAGCTGCGCACTGTCAATCATGACCCAGCTAGCAGTGGGAAAAACAGAGGAGAGGGAGGGAAGGAGAGCGAGAGAGAGAGAGACAGAGAGAAAGAGAGAGGGAGAGTGGGACAGTGCTAATTCTGTTTTTCTTCTTTTGTTTCATGAAAGTCTGTCTGAGAACACCACAGTTGGAGTATCACACCACCATGTATGTGTGGAATGTGGAAGGAGGGAGTTGTGTGTGTGTGACTAACACTATCTAAGATGTGAACTTCACATTTCATGACACCTTGTGATTCAAAGGCATCAGAGCCCACTTCCTCACCTCTCCCTGTCCCCCTTTTCTCTCTCCCACTCTTTCCACATGGTTATCCCTCCACTCCCAGTCAGAGAACAGAGCAGGCGGACTGCTTGGCTGGCTGTCAGGGAAGGAGAGGGGAGCAGGTACTGACTGGAACGGCAAGTAGGCAGAGTGCGAAAGCCCAGACTAGACTAGAGGAACGGGTTTCACTGGAGCCCAGCCTCAGGTCTGGAAGCTGTGTCAGTTCGTGAAGCTGCTGTCACAAGATGGATAAACCAACAACCACTGGTAGTTAATGATATTGTTGAGGTAAAAGTGACTGAAGTAATTCCAATGTTTGAGTCAAACTCAAAATGGTTCTGCAGTGTGCACGCACCATCAGAAACAATAACATTACAGTTCTCTGACCCTCTGTTCCCCCAGTAGGGAGATGACAGGAGCTTCAGATCCAACATCAAACAGACGAGAGAAAATGGTTCTGGCTGCCTCCTGACACACACACACTGGCAGAGAGGGAACGCATGGGCGTTTCAGAAAAAAAATACACCCACAAACACCCTTGCACATTAGAATCTAGTCTATATTTTTCAACGGTTGGAAATAATCCAGAAAAATCAAGGTCCCGGAAGCAGCCCTGGGATTAAAGCAACAGAATGTCAAACGATGAGATGTGATATGACTGGTAGTGTAGTGGGGGCTGAGACTGAGCCACTCTGGAAACACACACACACTGACACATCAATGCAATCTCTCATTTACAAAAAAAACTTTCATGATGGAGGTTCAGAGTCATCGAGAGGAGAGGGAGGGAGGGACAGAGAGGGGGGGAATGCTGACAGAGACACCAATAGAGGGACAATGTTCAGAGAGCAAGGGAATGGCTGAGAGAAAGGGAGAGATATTGGTGTAGAGAGAGAGAGAGAGAGAGAGAGAGAGAGAGAGAGAGAGAGGAATGAAGGGAGGGTGGAAGAGAGAAAAGTAGAATGGGCAGCATGTGACAGAGTGAGAGACAGCAGGGGGTTATGCCTCAGTAAAGAAGGACAGTTAAAAGAGAGAGAACGAGAGAAAAGCAGTAGGTGAGAGGGACAGAAAGCATGATGGTCCCTGTGCTGTTCTACTTCCTCCATCTTGACTACCTTAGAGACTAGCAGAGAGTGCACTTCCAAGCCCCATTCTAATTAAACCAAATGAGTGTATGAGGCTCTCTCCTCCTCTCTCCTCCTCCTCTCTCCTCTCCTCCTCTCTCCTCTCCTCCTCTCTCCTCTCCTCCTCTCCTGTTTTTCCAAGTCTTACACACTCTCCGAAATTACTCACCCCCTTAATCATTCCTATCTTAGTGAGTGAGGTGATGGAGGAATAGACGGAGGAGGTGCTACACTTAGTGTAGCAGAGCCTAATCTAAGGGGCCCTTTTCTACTTGTGTAAGCAGTTCCAGTCACAACAGCTTGGCATAGTGTTCATGTGGGCATCAGCTTTGAAATGGGCAGTGAAATCTAGGTCTGCCCTCGGAGACTAAGGGTGAAGAGGAGCCGGTATCAGGGAATCAGCGGGTCTGATTAAAGCGCAGAACTCTGATCCAGCCCTGAGTGACAGGGCTCTCCACCAATTCTGCACTGGCAGCTCAGGGAGCACAGAGGAAGTGGAAGGAAGAGAAAGGGGAGGGGTTGCAGTGACTGTTTATCCCTTCATCAAGCTGTGTGTGCAATGTGCTTTTCTCTTCCCCCTTTGTTCCCTTTCATTTCATCCTTTCACATATTGTAATTGTTTACAATATTTTACCCCTCTCAAATTAGGGGACTTTTTCAAGTGACACTCCTATATGACACTTAAGTAGTGGGATAATTTGTGGAAGATTGTCTGGGAGAGTTGTCACTCACCGGGAGGCTGGAGGGGCGGTCCTGCGGGATCAGACCCATGTCCTCTTGGTTGGCCTTCCCAGAATTTCCTGGGGCCTGCTGCTGACTTCTGGTACTGCCTCCGTAGCTCTCCTGAGGAGCCTCCTGGAGAGAGGGTCAGAGAGAGAGAGAGAGAGAGAGAGAGAGAGCGAGAGAGAGAGAGAATGGGAGGGAGTAGATATATTTTTTGGGGGGGTTTTACAGTAAATTACATCATGCAATACAGTGTGTCTCTTGGGGGGGCAGGGCAGGGGGTCTGATGAATGAAGCACAGCTCTTAGAGCTCTAACAGCTCTTACAGCCCATGATGAATTAAAGTGAGCTAGCCTCCCTCCCTCCATGTTTTGACTAGCTGTGAAGGAGGCTTGAATGCCTGTCTCGCTCTAAAACCTCAGGTGCAGTGTGTGTGTGTGTGTGTGTGTGTGTGTGTGTGTGTGTGTGTGTGTGTGTGTGTGTGTGTGTGTGTGTGTGTGTGTTAGGTAAACAGGTAGAGTATGGCTGAGTGTCCCTCAGTCAGACAGATAGATAGAAGGAGATACGGGACAGTAATACCAGGTAGTTAAGTTCTAATTGACTGCTGCTGGATACACTGTTTAGCATAGGAGGCAATACTTCTGCAGCACATCCAGACACACACACGCTCTCACACACACACACACACACACACACACACACACACACACACACACACACACACACACACACACACACACACACACACACACACACACACACACACACACACACACACACACACACACACACACACACACACACACACACACACACAAGGACACATTGTTACCCAATACTCAACAACAAACCACCTACTGGTGGACACAAGTGTAGGTGAATCTATTGTCACACGAACACACACCAAAACAAAAGACCCCATCAACAGTAGTCTATTCCACCTAATCGGATATCTTGATAAACACACTTTCATCCTTTCTCTTAAGTTGTTTTCTCTCTACTATAATCAAAACCATATTTAAGTCTGTAAACCTATTTTCTTTCCTGAGATAAAAATGTCATTTTTTTTCATTGACTCCCTTTCATTGAGTAGTCAGCTCATCCTACATGGTGTTCAGTGATCAGACACCAGGACACCAGGACAATGGAAGGAGGCCTGTAGAGGATTATCTCTTTCTACTGGCTATACAATCACTGATACCACAAACACAGCCTTTACATGACTTAAGAACATCCTCAGTTCTAAACATCTCATAGAGAGAACTAACACAGAGGATCATTCATTACAACAGCAGTGTGGGGGTGATGATGGCTACTGAGGATTTGAACGTGGACTGAGACAAATAGACGTGGTTCTATATTTAGTACTATGGTGGTGAAGCCTGATGGCATGCATCCTCCCTGAGCACTATGCAGGCCTGTGTTGATCTACCAGGGTACACTCTACTCGGCACATGCCAGCCTACTGGCTTTATTACATCCTTCTGTAGATCAGTGGAAGTCTTTTCATTTAGTATAGCACCCCTTAAACAAACACGCTTCCTCATACACAAATACACATCACTTACTCTCTGTAAAAACACACTGCAATTTTTATTACAAAAATACACAGCACTTCCAAAGGTAAACAGAGAAGAAAACAGAGGAAGTCATCCACTTGAGAAGTGTCTCATGCACACATCCTGAGACTGGTCTAGCCACACTCACCACTCCACTGGTGTACATAAACACTGACAGATACACACACAGACACAGGCACACACGCATCAGTACACTAACTCTATTGAAAACAGGAGCGACACAGCAAAGTCAAGTCAAATATTTACTCAAGCAGAAATGTATGTGTGTGTTTGTGTGTGCATGTGTGTGTGATGTGCATTTACTGGGAGGAAATGCTGAGACAAATGGGTCATAGTAAGGTTAGCCTCGTGCAACGGTTTACATCCTGTCATCATCACCTGCTTTCACTATGGAGAGAGAGAGAGAGAGAGAGAGAGAGAGAGAGAGAGAGAGAGAGAGAGAGAGAGAGAGAGAGAGCACGAGAGAGCACGAGAGGGAGAGAGAGCTAATTATTTCTGAGCTAATTTAGAAGCTATGATGAGCAGCTAGAATATCATCTACTCCACACCTTACGCCTGGAGCTACACTTAATCCTGTCTTTACACACATACACACACACACACACACACACACACACACACACACACACACACACACACACACACACACACACACACACACACACACACACACACACTGTGCCTTTAACAAGGCTTCATCTTAGCGTAATAGAAAAGAGGGTATTGAAGAGAAGGGTTTGAAGTACATGAGGGAATGCAGAAATCTGACTGAAATTATGTTAGACAGCCATGCGGAGAGCTGCGTAATATGAGTTAATATTACATATATAGACTGATAACTGGTGAATAGGCTGTTTGTCTGAGGGCTTGGAGATGGATCGAAAGCATTCATAAATTAATTAAACAAATGAGAAGAAAAATAAAGTGTCACCCCTTCTCACCACTCTTCCTCTCCCACAGTAGAAAGATATATAATATATGTCAGTGGCAGGGCCTGTCCCCCGGCCAAATTGTGTCCCCCTCTACGTCACAATGGGATTTAATAAGTTCTAGCTTCTGTTGCTAGGTCTGTTGCTATAATTTGCGAAATTCTGACCGGATTACGTAATGAACTACCTGCTGCTTCAGAGGACCGAAAAGACTGGAAAGAGAACACTCTTTATTTACCATATATTTGTTTTTATATAAGAAAATATTGTAGCTGCTTATTGTTTGTATGTAGCTTGCACTTTAATGGCATCCCTAGAGGAGATTTTATTTTATCTTTCCAACCAGGCGAAGAACTATGAAGGCACTACTGATATAATATATGTCAGTGGCAGGGCCCTCTCCTCTTCTCTCTCTCTTTCCCTCCATCCTTCCATACATCCTTCCTTCTCTCCGTCTCTCCTGCCATGCCTCCTGACTACAAAATTAATAAGTCATTCCCACACCGTCACAGATGCAGATCTCCGCCAAATCTGCCACTAATTCCATTCATATTCATTAAAAATTCAGCTTAATTGCGCGTCTTTAAAAAGCCCAGTGGCCCCAACCCATCCCTGGCCCCCTGAGGACAGCTAGTTCTGATTTCCACCGGGCAACCTCCCAATCCCTGTCACCTCTACACACAGAGAGGACGGAGGGGAGGGAGAGGGAAGAGGGAAGAGGGAAGAGGGAAGAGGGAAGAGGGAAGAGGGAAGAGGGAAGAGGGAAGAGGGAAGAGGGAAGAGGGAAGAGGGAAGAGGGAAGAGGGAAGAGGGAAAGGGAAAGGGAGAGGAAGAGGGAGAGGGAGAGGGAGAGGGAGAGGGAGACTATGTTGGAGAGGGAGAAGCAGAGGAGAGAGAGGTAGAGCGAGGTATATTTTTAGTGTTCATATTTAAAGCAGAGGATGGGAAAATCATGGTGTTTTAAAAATACAAACACGCGTCTGTGTACACAAAGCACAGCACACCCGAGACATGACAGAGATCAGGGAACAGGGACAGACAAAGACAGGCAGGCAGCAGAGAGGAGAGGGAGAGGGTGAGAGAGAGGAGTGGGGAGGGGAGGGGAGGGGAGATGCAGCCCATCCATATTCATGGCTCCTGCACGTCATTATCACAGACAACAATGGCACTTCAGATTGGGACGCCATAATTGAAGCAATCAGCAAGTTGCACAATATTACAGTAGAGAGAGAGGAGTTGCCAGGGACAAAATGGCAGCTCTTTTTAAGGCATGAAATGCAGAAAATCAACTAGATTCAGTCTAAACTGGCAGCTTGGATCAAATAGGACTGAAATACAATGCAGCTGTCTCTCTTGAGTAGAAAGGACAACAGACTGACTGCCTTCACAGATGTTGGTTAATGTAAAGAGTAATATGTTGTGATCCCTTTTCAAAGGATACGTGTGTGTGCATACACTACCCACGTCCGACTGTATTTGACTGTTTCTGCCATTGTGTGTGAGCAAGTGCCTGTGTGCACGCGTGTATATGTGTGTGTGTTGTGTGTGTGCATACCTATACGCTACAGTACTGAGTCTCTCTCCCCCTCTCACTTCTCTCACCCCCCCCATACTACCCTTTCCAGTGTGATTAAGACTGTCCTAACCCTTTCCAAAAAACCCTCGCAATCGCATTTTAATCACAATGGTACAAACAAACATAAATCAGAAAAACACCACGACGCATTCCAGTCACACAATTACCAAGTGTCAGTCAGCAGTGACGTGCAAACACACAACTAAAAACCGACAAAACCCCCACCCCCAAAATCTAACTAACCGTTTTTTCTAAACTCATCAGGCTTAAGTGCTTGTTTCAGGCAGTCAATGGGAGCTCTGTGCTGGTTACCGTGGCACTGGCGCCTAGCGATACGAGGGGACATTTAGAGGACTCTTGATAAACTATGCCATTTAAAAGGTTATGACAATTAAAGCAGCTCTGTGCAAATTACAGTGGCCAGACCTATACCACGGATGGGTCCCTCTTATCGCCTGGCACCCGGCTTCCTCTGCCATGTGCCCTCTAGTTCCACAGACCTTCCTCCCTTTATCCCTCTCTCTCTCCATCCGCCCCCCCTCCCAATCGGAGCAGCACTTTTATTATCCAGTTAATTAATAGAGTTCTTAGTTAATATTCAAATGCTGACCAATTAATGACATTGAACTTTGAATAGCCCTGCCTCCCTCCCTCAATCCCCCCTCTTGCAGTCAGTTGTTGCTGTGGCATCCTCGGGTACGGTGCGCCGGGCGGCGTGCTTTTGGCGGTCGTGATTAAAGCAGCGGTGGCAGGCGGCTGGGTGGCAGCGAGAGCAGGAGTAACAATAAAGGCGGGCAGCCAGCCAATGTGACAGTGTTTTAATTAACCTTGTGTCACTGCAGAATGGAGCAGAGCACAGCAGGGCAGAGCAAAGCAGAGCACAGCAGAGCAGAGTGGGGCCAACAGCAGCTCAGAGAGAAGACAGGAAGTAGTTGGAAGTAATACAGGAAACAGGAAACAGCCCTAGAGATAAGCAGTCTCACAGAAGAACAGACTGGACACTTTCATTGAAGAAAGGAGGGGCAATAAAGTACACTTCTTGTTTGTGAGATCTTTGTTTGTTACTCCTCAGAAACAACAACAAAGTGACATAGCTGAAGGCAGAGTTCCCCAACTGGTGGTTTTATTTGGCCCCCCAAGTTGTCTGAGCAAAAACATATAGATTAAAAAAATTTAAAAACACCAGGAAATCAGCTCCAAGTGATTTTAATTTAAGAAATCTGTTCCCAAGTATTCCAACGTATAATAGAGAGACACGTGTGATCGTCTACAAATGTAAGCAAGGTTTGAAATGATCATGTTTTAGTCAAATATATCTGTTTGAGAATCTTGCGGTCAAATTGCAGTCTACAAATTATTTGTAATTACAGTATGTTCTGGCCACCGACCATCCACTCAAGAAAAAATTGGTCCGCGGCTGAATTTAGTTGATGATCCCTGGCTTAAGGTGTAACCAATCGATGGCTCTGCCTGGTAACAGTGTGATAAACATGACAAATCTCCACACTGGAGTAGCCCTTTCACACTCTGCCACATTCAGTTCGATAAAGGATGTAGATACTGTAGCAACTTGGACATCGCTGTTTCAGTCACTACAGTAGACACTATATCAGCTAGCTATCTAGGAAGATAAGAGAATGGCAACTGGAAAAGGAAAGGTGTCCGTCTCTCTGCTGGGGACGCAAGCACACAGACACACACACACACACACACACACACACACACACACACACACACAAACACACACACACACACACAAACACACACACACAAACACAGAGGCAAACACACAAGTACACACATAAAGAGAAACACCTTCTTAGTGAGGTAGGAAGAAAGGAAAATGTCAGTGTTTCATCTTATCAAAACTGATGTAGAGAAAAAATGACCAGTTAGTGAAAAGAAAGCAGAGAGCAGGTGTAAGATGACTGGGTCAACAACCCATCAGTCAGAAGAACTCTGCTATTAGGAGTTCTTACAGCAATTCATGAATTGCTTGAGACTATACGAAAGACCCAGGGATTTCATTCCCCCTCATCAAGTAAGCTGTATTTCTGAGATGTTTTGAAGCAACAGCTGAAAGGTCAGAATCAGAAAGCCTTTCTACTTTTCTACAATCACCAGGGTCATGACAGTGAAACACAGTCCAATAAATAGCACATTTCAGAGGGCTATAAAAGAAGGATAATAGCCATGTTTCTGAAGGAACCTTGGGTTTCAGAGCCAATATGATGTCAAAGAAGCTGCAATCACTCAATCAAGTGAAGGATGTCCTCTCACCTGGGCTGATGGATGTGGAGAGGAACGGTTAACCACCCAAATCACACAGGGTGGAACTTCTCTCCTCTGGTAAGTAGAGGTCTTGAGAGAGGGGTCACAACCACAAGGACATCCTAATCTCTCTTAGAGTGCTGTGTGTTTGTATTTTTTCACTGATCGGCACAGAATGCTGTAAAAATATCAAATGGTGACCTTTCTTTATGATTGGGAGCTGAGATGAGTTCCCAATCATAAAGCCACAATAACATAGGTCAGGGGGAACATAGGTCGTAGTCTTTCTATTGTAATACAAACACACATGCACGCACACACGCTCACAGGCTCCTTTTGTATTGTAACATTGCAGAAACCATAATCCATCTTGACCTCCACCCTTCACCTTTTTAGACTACTCTACATCCTCCACTGGCCTAAAAATATTTTACACTAAATCTTTAGAACCCCAAATAAGTCTGGAGTGTAATCCTGGGGCCAAGGCCTGCAGGCTGTGTGCTGTAGTGGGCTGTGGGTGTTGAACCGACTGGGCACAGACGTTCAACGTCTATTCCACATTGGCTCAATGCAATTAAATTAAAATGACGTGGAAACAGCGTTGATTCAACCAGTGAGTTCTAACAGCGCAGCCCACATTGTGAAAGATTTAGCTGGACTGTGTAATCCAAAGGAGTTTAAATGCACATGCAATCCTCTAGTCCATTTGACTGAATGCATTCTTTCTCTGGCCATATCCTTCTGAACTCTGGTTCTCACTAAAATCCTGGAACACCCCCACAATGACTCAACCCAACCTCCCCATGTCCAAGCCTGCAGAGTTAACCACCCCTCCATCCTCCATTCTCCCTTTTCAGAACTGTGGACTCACTCTCTTCCAGTATAAGTAGTGTAAGAAGAAAAAAAACAGCCCCCACCCAACTCCTCCCACAACCCACACAGACACAGATTAGTGCGCTCACACACACACACAGACACAGAGTTCTGGCTGACAGTGAACCCACCCCAGGCCTCCTGGCCACACGGCTGACAGCATCAGTGTGAGAGGCCTGGACCGAGATCTGTCTTTGAGGTCCCACTGTGTGTGTGTGTGTGTGTGTGTGTGTGTGTGTGTGTGTGTGTGTGTGTGTGTGTGTGTGCGTGCGTGTGCACCCGGGTGTGTGTGTGAGTGTGTGTGTAGGGGAAGCAGGAAACGCCAGAAATAGCCCTCATGAATAATCTTGACGACTCATCAGACATGTGGGGACAGAGCCAGACTCTCTGCCCACACACACACACATACACACACACACACACACACACACCACAGGAGGCCTGTCTGGGAGCAACACATTCTGGGATAGCAGAGTTCTTACAGAACCGAACGACGTGGCCCTTAGACACTGATCTACACAGTTTTACATGTACCCCCTGACTGTAAATGTTCATATTTGGGGAAAGTAAACTGATCCTAGATCTATTCATAAGGTCAACTTCTATCCGAAGCGAGGTCTTACCTGCTGAAGTGCGGTGCGGGGTGGCAGGTAGGGGGGCTGTGAAGGGGGGGCGGTGGGGTTCTGTTGGGGGGGGCTGAAGTAGGGTCCTGGGGGCGTTCCCTGCTGCTGCTGCTGGCTGTATCCTCCTATACCCTGCTGGCCGTACTGGGGGGGAACCTGCTGGAATACAATCAATCATATAACAGTTAGCACCTACCCATACAGACCCATACAGATCCTATTACATTTTTAGAGGGGCTATGTCATAAACCCTCAAAGTTCCAGAATGGGGTGAAAATGGCAGCCATATTGGTCAGGGAGAAACCTAAACCATTATAATTGGAATGAATGGCAGTAGAGGTATAATCCTGATGTTACTTAAGCATGAAAATAAAAGTAAGGCATGTGAGATATTAGAAATTGTGTAATATAATTATTGCCAACATATAATATTGTCATACAATTATAAATACAGTTTATATGGGTTTCATACCAATGTTCTGTATAAATAGCCTCTAATATATCTGTAAAGTGACCATAAATGTCAAAATGTTTGTTTCTTGGAAAGCTATGAGTGCTATTATATGATACAATATCATCAACTGATTTCAGCCAGTGTATGGCTGTGGATTGACTGCATTGTTTGAATGGAATGTTGGCATATTGGCGGTTAATTTGAAAAATGTATGGAATCATTCCTCTAAGACAGACTGGCTAGCTATCACAGCTCCCGAGTGGTGCAACAGTCTAAGGCACTGCATCTCAGTGGTAGAGGAGTCACTACAGACACCCTGGTTCGATTCCAGGATGTATCTCAATTGGCTGAGATTGGGAGTCCCATAGGGCAGGCTCAGCGTTGTCCGGGTTTGGCCGGTGTAGGCCGTCAATGTAAATAAGAATTTATTCTTAACGCCTTAAGGATCGGACCCTTTTTTTCAATTCTCGCCTAAAATGTCATACCCAAATCAAACTGCCTATAGCTCAGGACCTGAAGCAAGGATATGCATATTCTTGATATGATTTGAAAGGAAACACTTTGAAGTTTGTTGAAATGTGAAATTAATGTGGGAGAATATAACACACTAGGGAGCGGGGGGGGGGGGGGGGGGGGGCATATTGACACATTATTTTTGAAATGCAAGAGAAAGGTCATAATATTATTTAGGAGTCCAGGCGCAATTTAGATTTCGGTCACTAGATGGTAGCAGTGTATGTGCAAAGTTTTAGACTGATCCAATGAACCATTGCATTACTGTTCAAAATGTTGTATCAAGTCTGCCCAAATGTGCCTATTGGCTTATTGACACATGTTCAAGTACATAACTATGCACTCTCCTCAAACAATAGCATGGCATTCTTTCACTGTAATAGCTACTGTAAATTGGACAGTGCAGTTAGATTAACAATAATTGAAGCTTTCTGCCCATATAAGATATGTCTATGTCCTGGGAAATGTTCTTGTTACTTACAGTGTCATGCTAATCACATTAGCGCACATTAGCTCAACCGTCCGAGGGCGGTACACGATCCTGTAGAGGTAAACTGACTTGACTAGTTAAATAAAGGTTAAATATATATATTTTTTTTTAAACAGCACTGGCAAACCATGGTTGACCAACTCCCTGACCAAAATGGCTGATCTTTACCCCATCATAAGAAGGTTCATGTCCATTCTATTATTCAAATTCTATAGTCCCAGTCAGTATTAGATAGAAGGGCATGGCCACACCCAGCTGTGGGGAAAACAACTTGCGGTTACCTAGGTTACCCCATTGGCTCACAGCAAATACTTGACCTTTTTCAAACCAATTTTCTTGTTGTCTGCTTGTTTTAGTCAATTACAAAACTACATTTAAGAAAAGTACAACATGTCTAAATATAACTTTTTAACATTGCCTGCTCCCAAGCATTCTCACTACTTAGAAAAACATACTATTGTAGAGCTTCCCTCATGCCCCATTTCATGAAGGTGCTAGCAGCCATGTGAGTGAGTGCTAGTTAGCTACCGACCGGAACATTAAGCTAGCCAAGACCAACAACACAAGCACTATACAGCTACAATTAGTGAGTGCAGTGGTGTAGTACCATATTTTTTAGGTGAGGGAGCGCAATTTATTTTTAAATGACGTCATAATTTCCTTAATCAAAGTTTGTACCGACAGATGTAGCCTATTAAATAGCCTCTATAGAATATGCATTAAATGCATCCTCCAATTGCAATATCTGCCTAGGCCCACACATATTGTCTCAAGAAAATGTTCTATTTTGAATATCCTCAAATAGGGCTGTGGCGGTCATGCAATTTTGTCAGTCGGTGATTGTCAAGCAAATAACTGCCGGTCTCATGGTAATTACCTTTAATTAACATAAACTCGCTTAGCATCTCCTGGCTCCCACACATAGCCTACAAGCCACTGATGCAGACCTTTGGAAAATCTACATTTTAAAAAGTCCAATAAATCCATTTAATATAGCCTACACCATCATAATAAATCCATTATTTATTTTAGACAGGTCTAAAGAAAGATGATATGAAGAAAATGTAGTCTATTTCATAAGAACATAATAGCATACTCTGAGTTGTCCTTATGTTAGGCCCTGATTTGGCTATGCTATATGGGTGTGGGCTACACTAGTTCATTTTAGCCGACAAGATTTGCTTAGAATTCCGTGGCATTATTTTATAGTATGAAGAATACAATTGAACAAAGCTGAATAAAATAGAAAGCATATTTTCCCCAAACAATTTTCAGATGGAGTGTGCACATGCGGCTATTCTGTGTTGAGATGTTAACAAGGAAACCGGTCCTCCTATATGTTTAATTTAGTTATTTATGCAACTTTAGCACTAGTACTATATCAAAAGTGATTGCAAAATTAGATTATGCATGTACAGTAATGCTTTATTACAAAGGTGTATTTTTATGGTGAAAATGATCTTCCCCAAACTTGAAACTCAGGCACCGTCTATGTATGCCAATTAGGTTCTACACCGGTTGCAAAGCGGATTCACGTGCTTAATTTTAAGAAGTTCTTTGGCCACTTTAGTTGTGATACAAACCTTATCAAAACATATAGGCCTATAGGCTAGGCTACATCAGGTGTGCGACTATGATTTGGAAAAAAAGGTCAGGGGTCATGCGCTGTTTCTTCCCTTACTGTAGACACTGGGCATAATTCACAAGTGATAATATATCATTCACAAGTGATAGGCTAATTTTGTCACTCATCAAGACAATTTTTTATTTAACGTTGTCTTTACTAATTATTATACTAATTAATATATAAATGAAATGAGTTTTGATTTAGAATGGACCATATTCACGCACCTGTCTCGGAACAGGGGCAGCGGGAAAAAATAATACATGTAATCTATTCAATAATATAGCGAATGGAGGACGCTTTTCCCATGTTTCATTTTAATGCCAGCCAGGTAGGCTATACTACTGTTGTAAAGCGAAGCAATGTGCTTAATATTAGGAAAGTTGATAAATAATTATAGTAGGCCTAGCCTATAGAAAGCTGATATGTCCTCCTCTTTTTAATAGAGGCAATCAAAACTCTGTTTTCTCACGCAATTGCATAGCCTATAGAAATGTTGCACAGCATGAGTTCATGGGCTCTCATGAAGTGTTTGATATGATTTTCAAAAACATTTGCATTTATGTCAGAGGGATTAGAGGGACAATAGAGTGCTGAGTAGCAGGCAGTTAGCAAGTTTGATAGGCTACAAATGACCATCAGCAGCATCAGAGCTTGGAGAAACCTAGTTACTGTGACTAAACGGTGACGTGGAATTTCACTGCGGTCATGACTCGCGACCGCCAGTGTGGCGGTAACACTGTCACCGTAACAACCCTACTCTCAAACACCAAGTTAGGCATATCTAATTTCAAAATAGGCCATCATCACTTCAAATTTTACCGGTGAAACTGCAACTGCATGCTTATAATTTGATTAATCTCAATCAGTATCATGGAATAGAATATGCGTTTAGAATTTTAGCAGTAATTCAATATAATTTATCAGAATACATTCTCCAAAAATGGTTTCACCAGCTCTGTGTATTATCAAATTGAAAAAGGGGAGGGAGCGCCGTTCCTCTGTCCTTCTGCAACACTACACCCCTGAGTGAATGGTGTTACAAACGGACTATATACTAAACAAGTTAAATGTCTTACCTGTGATGAAATGTTTTCCACACACATAGCTACGTGTAGCCTACTTGGACACTGGCTCCCCACATATCTCACTCTCCCACACAGAATAGCCTGAAGCCACAAGGCTCTTCTTGCAGGCTATATTTCCCTATGTGGGAGCATTGCGAACTGGTTACATGTATATTGAACAACAGCTTTTTGGCATGTTTTGTTTTTAATGTATAACAACAAATCAACGACGAAGTTGTCTCTTTTACAATGGGAATCAATGGAAAGAATGTCTGTTTTCCCCAATTTGTGTGTGTGGTTGAGGGGAATTCATTATTTTTACGTGAATATCGACTCAGAGTGTGGCTGGAACAACCAATCAAAGTTAGAGCAGCAAGGAAGTAAATCTGCTAAACCAATCAAAATAATCCAAAAGGCTAGCACCTCCCCTCTTTGCTGAAGGAGCCACATTTCATAACAGTCTTAAAACCAACATAATGTATCCTCATTCAGTTCCCCTACTTCCCCACAGAGCCAATGAGAGCATTCAGAGGAGCCAGGACCCACCAATAAGCTTCAACCAGATCCTCCATTCATCTATTCCCGGTTGAATTATAGCCACATCATGTTTGCAGCACTGTGCCAACTGTGACACAGCATTCTAGCTATGCTCTCCTGCCAAGTCCAGTCACAGAGCAACTGGGGTCTTCACAAATGTTGCATGTCCTGCCAAACTCCTCCTCCTGACAGAACATAGATGGGGAGGGGACATGCTGTACTTTGAGCTTAGGCAGGCCATTACTGTAATAGAGGACACGTTTGAGCTAAAGCAGTAATTACTTGGGCAAGAGATACGTATTCCCATTGTATTGTGGTTTTCATTAGACAGACACAATTGTGACACTATTAAATGTGTGTGTATAGTGTGTGTGTGTGTGTGTGTGTGTGTGTGTGTGTGTGTGTGTGTGTGTGTGTGTGTGTGTGTGTGTGTGTGTGTGTGTGTGTGTGTGTGTGTGTGTGTGCATGCGCGCATGTGTTATGCACATGTTTTGTTTATGTCTGTGTGTATTGACAGAAACGTGTCCACAGATGTGTACAACTAGTTGGCCCAACGTGTGCCAACACCACTGGGTTAATCTGTGTATTGTCCCAGTGTTAATCCCTCCATGTTGGGCTTTATGGAGATATACTGAAAGGCTCTCTCCCTCCTCTCTCCTCTGAGGATTTCCTCTGTGCTGTGTCTGGACTGATGGGAGCCAGGGAACTAACTGCTGTTGTCTCCGGAACGCAGGAGTATTTTCCCCAACCCGACAGTGCCAACACAAACCCTCTACTCCTCCATTGCTTCATCCCTCCATCCCATTGTTGAACAGCTCTTACGCCACATATTCTAATAAGCAGCTGCCCCAGCACCCACTCTGATTCGCACGCACGCACACGTGCACACACACACACAAACACCGCATGGATGGTTTACTATGCACAAGAAATGAAAACATTTACTGTTGCCAGCCAGTGTAGACTGATGGCACTTTTCTGGTCATGCTTTCCTGGTTGTTAAACGTGGCATAAACTGTAATTTCAGCACAAAAACAATGCCTGAGTTCAACTATACAAACTTATGTAAGGAGTTCTCACAGACACACACATACACACTGATGCACGCAGGCTCCAAAATTGTCCTTTTAAATGTCCCTCCCTGACATAAGCAGGCTCCACAAATAAAAGTGATTTATTTTTAGGATGATGATATTACTTTAAACTCACACATAACTATGTTTTTACGAGAGTGTGTGACAGATTTGATCCTTTAAACGAGTGTGGGAGCGAAGGTCACCCAAAACCTCTTCATAAAACCAGTTGATAAACCAGTGGTGTATAGCGGTCTGAAACTGGAGCGGGCCAAAGATGAGGTCAGCTACAACTATTACAACTTTATGGCCTGGTGATGTGAACCCTGGTATGTATGAGAGTAAGTATGCACCTGATACTGCTCATAGTCTGCAGTCTAATATACAGGAAACCTAAACAGACATTCTGATGTTTTGTGTATATATTTGACATAGTTTGCGTGTGTGTGTGTGTGTGTGTGTACCAGAGAAAACAGTGGTGATGTTGGCATGAGCAGGGCCAGGCTATTAACCACAGTGCCAAGCCGTCTGATCTCACTGCGTCTGCTGGGCCTAATGAGACAACCCTCGATCAATCTGCTTTCAATTTAAACACACACACGCACACACAATCAGACACAAACACCAAGCATATTACAGTATATAGACACACAAAAGCACAGTCTTACACACTCATGCATTACCAAACACAAGAAACACACACAGCTGTTTAGCCTAAAAGCTATTCACACACTCCATAAAAGGCAATGAACACCAGGCACAACAGTGTGTATGTTGACGTTACGTTCCTGCCTAGTCATTTCGGGTGTAGAAACAGACAGGACAGGTTTGGTTGTGAGGATAATCGTCAATGGTGATTTAGCCTTGACAACAACCGTGGGCTGCCTGCTTCCTCTCTCTCTATAGCCCAGACAGACAGACGTGACGAGGTGAGACGAGACAGAATTAAACCTCAATAAGAAGCAACCTGTCTGACTGAAGAAATTAGCACAGAAACTCCTCCGCGTTAGCTGTGTTTATAGGTCTCCTTAGCTATGCTAAATCTCTTTCCAGGAGGCATTGTTGTAGAGATAATTTGACTACATATGGTTCAGCTGCAGTGAGAAGGACAGTGTAACGCTGTGGGGTAATATGAAGAGTAATGTTACTCCACCAGTATGAAGAATACTGTCATAATAATGTGCAGGTGTTGATTAACTCATAGCACACACACTATAACACAAACACACACACTAACTCTAACACACACACACTCTTAACAGACACACACTACATACACACTCTATAACACACATACACACTAACACACACTAACACGCACACTCTACACACTCAATCTACACACACACACACACTCTTAACACACACACACACTACACAAACACTCTAACACACACACTCTAACACACACACTCTAACACAAACACTCTAACACACACACTCTAACACACACACTCTAACACACACACCCTAACACACACACTCTAACACACATTCTACCTACACATTCTACACACACTCTACACACACACTCTACACATACACACTCTACACACACACTCTACACACAAGCTCTACACACACATTCTACCTATACGTTCTAAACACACTCTACACACACACTCTACACATACACACTCTAATACCCACACTCTAACACCCACACTCTAATACCCACACTCTAATACCCACACTCTAACACACACACTCTAACACACACACTCTAATACCCACACTCTAACACACACACTCTAATACCTACACTCTAATACCCACACTCTAACACACACACTCTAACACACACACTCTAATACCCACACTCTAATACCCACACTCTAATACCCACACTCTAATACCCACACTCTAACACACACACTCTAACACACACACTCTAACACACACACTCTAACACAAACACTCTAACACAAAAAATCTACACACACATTCTACCTATACGTTCTACACACTCTACACACACACTCTACACACACACACTCTACACATACACACTCTAACACACACACTCTAACACACACACTCTAACACACACACTCTAACACACACACTCTAACACACACACACTCTAACACACACTCTAAAACACAGACTCTAACACACACATTCTACACACACCCATACATTACTCTTTAGCTGTATTCTTTAGCTGCAACAGCCTAAACATGACAAAAGCACTTGAATGTTTGAGATGAGTGTTATTCATTTCTTTTTTAAATGTTTTTTATAGTCGTATTGTTTTTTAGTCGTAGTGTTAGTTTAAATTTGGGTTGCTGTTCCTGTCCATTAGTGTTCTGTATTTTGTCATGTTCTATGTTTTGTGTGGACCCCAGGATGAACAACTGCTACTTCTTCAACAGCTAACGGGGATCACCGATCAGAGGAGGGAGAGAGCAACAACAGACACATCTCATGTTTCATTCAGGTGTTTCCTGAGTCTGTTACAGACTAGACTAGACAAGACCTGCACACAATATCTGCTCCAATATTTGCTGAGTCCTGCAGACTCTAATCAAATCAAATCAAATGTTATTGGTCACATACATGTGTTTAGCAGATGTTAATGCGGGTGTAGCAAAATGCGAAACGCTATCTCAGTCAACAACACACAAGACACAGCGTTTTGCAATAAAGGTGAAGCATACAGATCCTAAAACTCAACAGCACAAGAACGACTTTATGTTTTGTGAAGCAAATAATTCACCATAAAATGTAATCCTGATATCATATAAAATCCAAGGCTTGAGCTTCAAACAGGTAAAACACAGACAAATAAAAGAGGGCAATGCCGCAGCAGAATCCCACCAATCCATCAGAACTCTATGAAAACAAAAGACATGAGAAAACAAAGGCAGACAATGATATATTCCTGTCGCCCATGGAAACGGGCCTGCTGCCGCCGTGGTAACCCTGGCTGAGCTCTGTTGCGGGCAACATCGCCACGACAACCCGTTTAGAACCCTACGGCAGATGGGGAGAGAGAGAAACCTGCTTGTAATTCAATTGGGCCAATGAGCATAGACAGAACTTTCATAATTCTATCGCTGTGGCAATACGGCTGGCTGGTGACCGGGCCGTTGCCAGAGCACAGGTTGCCCATTTGAGTGACATATGGATCCAGTCAACCAGAGCAGTGTTGGAGCCTTAAGCAGCCCGAACAGACATGACAGGCATACAGAGGACTGTTTTAGCATTTAGCACGCTACCGCGGCTAACCCCCTCGCTACGGATCACAACCCTGAAAGCACTTCAGAGACAGAGAATAAGGGAGGGGAAGAGAACGGAGAGGAAGAAGGGGTGAGAGGGGAGAGAGGGGAAGAGTGGGAGAGGAAGAGGCGGAGAGGGGAGAGAGGGGAAGAGTGTGAGAGGAAAAGGGGGAGAGGGGAAGAGTTGGAGAGGAAGAAGGGGAGAGGGGAGAGAGGGGTTAGAGTGGGAGATCGGAGAGAGACTGAGAGACAGAGGGGGAAAGAGGAGAGGGGAGGGTGTAGAGGGGAACACCCTAAGAGAAGATGACTGCTTTGAGACACAACAGGGTCAAAGAGAAGGAGAGACGCCAGAGGAACCAGAGATCAAATAGAAATGGACACCACAAGCAACACCATAACAGCTAGCCCTATAACACACCATGTCAATGCAGAATCAGTACATTGAGGAAGCTCTAGCAGGGTTTCTGCTATCAAAGGTTATCAGTTCCAACTCCAATGAAGTACTTTTGGCTTTCTCTCTCTAGCTCCCGTTTCAACGCCAGGCGTGCGTACTGAGCCAACCTCATAGTCAGAGCTGTTAACCAAGGTTAACAGGATGCTTCTAGATGAAAGCCCTATCAGTCAGTAAGGTCAGGTCAGGTGAGGAGCTGATACCCTCAGGTGTTTCTCTGAGTTAGCACTATAGGCTGCTGATATGGAGCCGAGTTAGATAGATAGCTGCATTATTCTCTTTTCATTTTCCCCTGAATAAGTGTGTGTGCGTGCCGGGGCAGCGGTGAGCCCCAAAATGAGATGCGCCCTGGCCACTGGGTTCATGATTAAACATAGGAGAGATTACATCGCCTACTGTGGCTGCCAAAGTGACTAACCTCCAACTGCCTCCTTTGATCTCCATTCCCCCTCCTCCTCCTCTCTTCTCCTATCTCTCTCTCCTCCTCTCTTCTCCTCCCTCTCTCCACTTTTCTCAACACCTCTTCTCTGGCTCTCTTTCTTGTTCCCCTCTACTCTCTCTCTCTCTCTCTCCATCGTTCCACATGCCAGCCACTTGACACCTCAAAAATGAGTTGGAGAGCCTCACCAGAGAGAGGGGGGGGGGGATACTTTCCCCAGTGCAATTACTAATGCATTTACAGTTTTTTCTGACACATTAACTGACCAGGAAAAACTCTGAGTCCTAGTTGTAGTCTATAACATGAGGCCAGAGTTTTCCTTGGCCCTACCGATGCATTCATGTTACCGGTTATAAAGGATTTTCAATGCAAGAATAATACTGACCAACATCACTATCAAATGTCTGTTTCCATTCCATTCCATTGAACATTTTAAATCAACAGTGCTGCAACCTGATAGGGATTCATATTGACCTGATGTCAACATTACATCTGCAGCGTGAAGCCAGCCTGAGACTGACACTGGCTAAATGAGTGGGAGTTGATAGTATTTCATTGATTGAGTGAATTGGACAGTGTTGCATCGTATTGTTCTCCTTAAGCCTTGGCTGCTGTTTCCTTCCGCTCAGAGGCTGCTGCTGTGTGTGTGTGTGTGTGTGTGTTTGAGACACGGTGCTGTGCCTCTCTGTTATGCCCTGTTTTTTATCAATGGATAAAAACCAGGGCATACAGGCAGACTGTTAGCCGTATTGCTGGACTGTATTGATAACTGGCTGAGGTTCGGGCAGCAGTGTTGTTACAGGAGCTGTAATGGAGATGTCTGAGGAGAGAGAGGAGAGGTTAATAATGCTCTGTTATGTGTAAGCAGCACTGTGCACCGCCAAGCTCTGGGCTGGTTCCACCGACTCAAATGTTTTACCCACTAAACTCCTGACCCCACTCTGAGGCCAAGAAAGAGAGGGAGAGAAAAAAACACACAGACGAGAGAAAGGAGAGAGAAAATGGAATCTGATTCATGTGCGGAAAGTGGTCTCAGTCCCCTGGCCCAGGCTGAATAAGCCCTGGTCTTTAGAGAGGAGGAATTTAGCCTGTGATCCAGCTAGGAGAGGAAGGAGGGAAGGATTTCCCAGTCTCTTTAAAGCCTGGCAGGGAGAGAGGGAGAGGGGGAGAGAGAGAGAGAGAGAGAGAGAGAGAGAGGGGGAGAGAGAGAGGGAGAGAGGGAGAGGGGGAGAGAGAGAGAGAGAGAGAGAGAGAGAGAGAGAGAGAGAGAGAGAGAGAGAGAGAGAGAGAGAGAGAAGAGAGAGAAAGAGAGAGAGAATAGCTCATCTGACTGACCCTCTACCCCAACAATATCACTCTCACTCATACAGTATCTCTGCCAACTGGAATTCTACGGAGTCAACCAATTTCACAAAAAAGTGTGACACAAGAGCAAAAATCGATTTCAAAGAAAAACAATATTACTGATACTAACCTACAGAATGTAGAATGTTATCTTGTGTCATTTTATTTCAATTTTCTTAAGCTGAAAGTAATATTTTATAGTGTAGAGGCATAACTTGGGTCAATTACTCTTGAACGCTGTGAATGCAAACCACAAACTGCTAGTCAAACACTGCACCATATCATTAGTGGTTGACATTAGGACAGCAGATTATACTGCACATTGCCATAGAACATATCCCATACTGCTAGAGTAGAGGCTGTAAATGCTGACTCTGTCGTAGCATTGATAAATGGCGTTGGCAGTGACATTGTGACCTGTCAGGTTCCATCAACCGCTACAGGAGTGTGACCATAGAGATAGAATCTCATTCTAGTTCGGTGAGTGTGACCAGTGCAGATCTGACAGTGCATGTCTGAGACAATCACGTTTAGATGGTGTAGAAACACATTAACAAAGATTCAGAATTCATTTCTAGGGTTCTGTACTCCCGAAGTTGTTGACTGTTTTTGTGCTTGCCAGTTAGTTAGCAGTTCTTAGCTGTTAGCAGCTGTTACATTCTCACATGCATGGTAGATGTTTAAATATGCCTAAATACTCTATTACATAGTACACACAATACTTATAAATAATTAATTGATGCTTATTAATGTTCCTCCAAGTATCTAGAGAGTGGATGTGATGTAAGAGTGTAAATACAGTAGAGGCTGTATTTAGCCCAGTCTAAATGCAAGACAAACAGTGGTCTGTAAAGGCAGACCTGACCTGTATCTGTAATGTGGAGCGAGAGAAAAATGAATCTCAGCACAGCCAGACTAATCTCTCTCTCTCTCTCTCTCTCTCTCTCTCTCTCTCTCTCACTCTCTCCCGCTCTCTCCCACAAATAATCGCTCTATTCTTCTACTTGTTTTCTCCCTCTCTAACCCCCCCCCCCACCACTCCCCCTCTCCTCTCTTTCCATCTGGCACAATGCTATATGGCAGATACTAGTCTTGCTGTTTGTAGGCTTTCAGCACAAATAAAGGCAATAAAAAATACCCCAGTGAGTGTTGTTGCTTTTGGGAGTAATGAGCCATCAGCTATCAGAGTCATTGGACATTATGATACACAGAGAGAACGTACACCCACTATAGACCATTAGTATTAGAAATCTGTCTGAATCCAAAGCATAAGGAGGGCATGTGGAATCTCTGGATTAAATTCACCAATTTAGGCAGAACTACAGGAGCGTTGTTCGGCTATGCTCCACAAAAATGGGGACAGCTTCAAAACAGGAGCAATTCCCAACCTATTCAAACATTCTTCACAAGCGACTGCAAACATTTAAAGTGAAGAGACAGACAAATTGTACCTCAATACAACTGACGCTGGGCTTAAAGGGAAAAACAATGAGTTGGCTGTGTGAGGGACGACGTACAAAGACGTTTTTATCTGTAGCTAATGAACGCGTGGCGTCCTGCTCCTCATGGCTGATTGTCTGGGGCTATTGAACAGTAGGTAATAAAAGTAACAAATGAGAGCAGCCCATTAGAGCCATTGACGTGAGCAGGGTTCCCAGTAATTGAATTGATCCTGAAACGGGAGGAACCTTAATGAATCAGCCACCATACATCTCCTGGCTGCTGCACCGTACTGCCGTCCTTCCCTCTCTGTTTCAATTCCTCTATCCATCCCCCTTAATATCTCCTGTTTTAATTGTGGTTTGAAAATGATGCCTTGGATCCCTGGGTAAAAGGGTAGAGGAGAGGGGTGGAGGAGAGGGGTGGAGGAGAAGGGTGGAGGAGAAGGGTAGAGGAGAGGGGTGGAGGAGAGGGGTGGAGGAGAGGGGTAGAGGAGAGGGGTGGAAGAGAGGGGTGGAGGAGAAGGGTAGAGGAGAAGGGTGGAAGAGAGGGGTGGAGGAGAGGGGTGGAGGAGAAGGGTGGAAGAGAGGGGTGGAGGAGAGGGGTGGAGGAGAAGGGTGGAAGAGAGGGGTGGAGGAGAAGGGTAGAGGAGAAGGGTGGAAGAGAGGGGTGGAGGAGAGGGGTGGAGGAGAAGGGTGGAGGAGAGGGGTGGAGGAGATGGGTAGAGGAGAGGGGTGGAGGAGAAGGGTGGAAGAGAGGGGTGGAGGAGAGGGGTGGAGGAGAAGGGTGGAAGAGAGGGGTGGAGGAGAAGGGTAGAGGAGAAGGGTGGAAGAGAGGGGTAGAGGAGAGGGGTGGAGGAGAAGGGTGGAGGAGAGGGGTGGAGGAGAAGGGTAGAGGAGAGGGGTGGAGGAGAGGGGTAGAGGAGAGGGGTGGAAGAGAGGGGTGGAGGAGAAGGGTAGAGGAGAAGGGTGGAAGAGAGGGGTGGAGGAGAGGGGTGGAGGAGAAGGGTGGAAGAGAGGGGTGGAGGAGAAGGGTAGAGGAGAAGGGTGGAAGAGAGGGGTGGAGGAGAGGGGTGGAGGAGAAGGGTGGAGGAGAGGTGTGGAGGAGATGGGTAGAGGAGAGGGGTAGTGGAGCCTTCAACATTTCAAAAAGCCTTTGAAAGGGCCATCGGCCCCCACTGCCGGCCCCCACCATCCTCCACCGGCTTCCACCATGGGCCCCCACCAGCACCGGGCCTCTCTGACTTCCTGGTGTAATTGACGTGTCCCTCTCAGCCATCCGTCAGGCTGACCAGCGCTTTGTACATTAACCCCCCAGTCAGCCGCCAGGCTCCTTAGTGATTACACCGGCTCCAAGTGTTCCTCACCAACACGCATAAATTACCCAGCTAATTCCCTGCAGTCGATAGCCACGGCACAGAGGTGATGGGTACCCATCTGTGAGAGTCGGATCCACTTTTTATGGTGCGGGAGAAACATGGAAAACGAGTAACTTCAAGGTTAAATGTACGAAGAGAATAGAGGAAAAAACACACCTTTGTTTGAATGAGAAGCTATCCAAGTAGCAACGGAAAGAAAAGGCAAGCAGAAAGGAAAGAGGTCTCCACCAGTGGGAGAATGGACGCTGGACACAGCCAAATTACTACTCCAGTGTAATGGTTGGATTCTATTAACTTGGCCGAGGCGAGTCTGTGTGTCAGAACAAGCAGCAGCCACTGGTAATGGTTCCTCCCTGGCTTGTTGACACATTTTCCCTCTTTCATTTCACAGACAATCTCTCACCCTCCCCTCCGACACATCAAACGCTAATGTTTCCTTCAAATTCCTTTTCCTTTCTGTCTGCCAACTTTGACATCACAGGAAATTACAGTAGAATTGACAGCCTTTTTACTTTCAAGTTCATTCTACTTCCAAACAAACACCCGTCTCGTCCTGTCATCAGACAGGTCCTTCTGCCTGGCTCCCTGCGCTGTTTGTTCTTCCTCCCGTAGACCAATGCTGCCTCTGTAACATCACAGACACACACACACAGACATGCACACACATACACTTACTCTACCTGATTGAACGCAGCTCCACATTTGCTTGAGGGCGGAGGCTTTTCTTCAGAGATAAAACATAGTTTAGTACCTGTGCTTGCCTCATGCTTGCCTCCTGCTTGCCTCCTGTGGCTGTTTAAAAGAGAGGTGGGAGAGACAGATCACTTTAATTGACTGTGAGCCTGCTGAGGAAAGTTGGGGATGGGTGTGTGTGTGTGTGTGTGTGTGTGTGTGTGTGTGTGTGTGTGTGTGTGTGTGTGTGTGTGTGTGTGTGTGTGTGTGTGTGTGTGTGTGTGTGTGTGTGTGTGTGTGTACCTGGCGGAGCTGCCAGTCCTTTCCCAGCATCTTGCTCTAGTGCTCCAGGTTAAGGGGTGGTCAGGGCAGCTCTACCCCCAAGGGAGAGGACTAAACCTGGGATAGAACTAATCCACAAGCCTGTCACTGTCTCGGACAGCAGAGATACCTCAATCCTCTATACACACAGAGACACTTAGACAGGAGGCAGAGAACCCCCGCTCTTAGTATTCCTCTTTTTATTTATTTTTATTTTTCTTGACAATAATTATTCTCCTCTTTGACTGTGCATGTTCGGCAGTTCTTACTTTAGCCACTAGAGGGTGTTCGGCTGATTTCTAGGGTTCTGTACTCCCGAAGTTGTTGACTGTTTTTGTGCTTGCCAGTTAGTTAGCAGTTCTTAGCTGTTAGCAGCCAATGGTTAGCAGTTTCTTACCGGGGATAAAAAAGGATGATTGTCATAATTTTACTGAATTATTATCCAGAAACTCACAAGTGATTCCATACATTGAAACTAGTTCAGTGGAGTTTACCCTCTCCCCCTCTCTCTCTGTAGTGCTGTATTGAAACAGCTGGAAAAACAGGTCATGTGACTACTGATGTTGCTGGATGGATGCCTCGCTCAGGTTCCAGTGAATTCATGATTTAGACATTTTTGTCAAGAGTACTATCGGTTTTGAGTCAGGAATGTGTACTTTTCCACCTAAAACATTTGCGATTATTATACATCACTATTTTATGTAGCCTACTGCCACAGCCAAGGAGATAGGTAACAACTGCTCATGTTCGCCCTCGTGTGGGAGACCCTGCTACGTAGAAATTTCACGATATGCCCTTATTTGGAGCTTGATGTCACGGAAGGAGCTGGTGCAAAAGTTGTTAGTTAGGCATATCGCAAGGGGAAAAAAATACAAAGGCACGTTTAACAAGAGAAAGCGACAACTCAAGCGTGCAGAGGTATGTAGCCTAGCCTGATTCATGGCATTCTTAATGTGTTATTACCATTGCACCATATCATGTAGACATATAGGCCTAGGTGCTCTACAGGTTAGAGAATGGAAAGAGGATACCTAGTCAGTTGCACAACTAAATGCATTCAACCGAAATCTGAATCAGAGAGGCGTTGGGAGCTGCCTTAATCGATGTCATCGGTGCCCAGGGAGCAGTTCTTGTTGGGGGTTAACTGCCTTGTTCAACGGCAGAATATTAGCAACCATCACTCCTGTGTTCCAATGGCACATTGTGTTAGCTAATCCAAGTTTATCATTTTAAAAGGCTAATTGTTCATTAGAAACCCCTTTTGCAATTATGTTAGCACAGCTGAAAACTGTTGTACTGATTAAAGAAGCAATAAAACTGGCCTTCTTTAGACTAGTTGAGTATCTGGAGCATCAGCATTTGTGGGTTCGATTACAGGCTCAAAATGGCCAGAAACAAAGAACTTTCTTCTGAAACCCGTCAGTCTATTCTTGTTCAGAGAAATGAAGGCTATTCCATGCGAGAAATTGCCAAGAAACTGAAGATCTCGTACAACGCTGTGTACTACTCCCTTCACAGAACAGTGCAAACTGGCTCTAACCAGAATAGAGAGAGGAGTGGGAGGCCCCGGTGCACAACTGAGCAAGAGGACAAGTACATTAGAGTGTCTAGTTTGAGAAACAGATGCCTCACAAGTCCTCAACTGGCAGATTCATTAAATAGTACCCCCAAAACACCAGTCTCAACGTCAGTAAAGAGGCGACTCCGGCATGCTTGCCTTCTAGGCAGAGTTGCAAAGAAAAAGCCATATCTCAGAATGGCCAATAAAAAGAAAAGATTAAGAAGGGCACAGGACAGAGGTAGATTGGAAAAAAGTGTTATGGACAGTTTGAGGTGTTCGGATCACAAAAAAGAACATTAGTGAGACACAGACCAAATGAAAAGATGCTGGAGGAGTGCTTGACACCATCTGTCAAGCATGGTGGAGGCAATGTGATGGTCTGTTGGTGCTTTGGTGGTGGTAAAGTGGGAGATTTCTACAGGGTAAAAGGGATCTTGAAGAAGGAAGGCTATCACTCCATTTTGCAACACCATGCCATACCCTGTGGACGGCGCTTAATTGGAGCCAATTTCCTCCTACAACAGGACAATGACTCAAAGCACAGCTCCAAACTATGCAATAACTATTTAGGGAAGAAGCAGTCAGCTGGTATTCTGTCTATAATGGAGTGGCCAGCACAGTCACCGGATCTCTATTGAGCTGTTGTGGGAGCAGCTTGACCGTATGGTACGTAAGAAGTGCCCATCAAGCCAATCCAACTTGTGGGAGGTGCTTCAGGAAGCATGGGGTGAAATCTCTTCAAATTACCTCAACAAATTGACAACTAGAATGCCAAAGGTCTGCAAGGCTGCAAATGGAGGATTATTTGACAAAAGCAAAGTTTGAAGGACACAATTATTATTTCAATTAAAAATCATTATTTATAATCTTGTTAACGTCTTGACTATATTTCCTATTCCTTTTGCAACTATTTTCATGTACTGTATATTTTCATGGAAAACAAGGACATTTCTAAGTGACCCCAAACTATTGAACGGTAGTGTAGTTAAATGCACTAAAGAGTGGGCCTCCTGAGTGGCGCAGCGGTCTAAGGCACTGCATCTACGGACCCGGGTTCATATCCCGGGCTGTGCCACAACCGGCTGTGGTCGGGAGTCCCATAGGACGGCGCAGAATTGGCCCAGCGTTGTCTGATTTAGGGGAGGGTTTGGCGGGTGTTAAGGAGCGCGGTTAGGCGGGTCATGACTCCACCTTCGCCTCTCCTGAGCCTGTTGGGGAGTTGCAGCGATGAGAAGATCTAAAAAAAATTGGGGAGAAAAAAGGGGGTAGAATACAAACGATAAAGCTAAGAACATTAATCAACTAGTTAATAACAGTATAACAATATGGAAGAAAATTTAACATATTCTACAAAAAACAATATCACCCCCCTACAAACACAACCATACGGAACAATCCTTGGATAGCTTTTCAGAATTCACTGATAAATTAGTTCACATGGAAAAGTAAAGGCATAGAAACCATAAATGAATTGTTAACAGGAAATATATGTATTTCCATGACGTAATAAAAAAAAATTACATTTTGGACTGACCAATGTAGATATTTTCAAATACATTTTTATTTGAAATATTTTGGACATCAGAGCAACCTAGAGGTAATCTTATTTGAGTCAGAAAAGGATGTTCATACGATAGTTCAAATAGCATATCCAACTGACAATCTCTTAGAAAAAAATCGAAACTATTGTAGCCAAGACTTAAAAATAACTGATGTTGGCACAAGACAGAAGAAAATAATATATTATACAATGCCATCGGAAAGTATTCAGACCCCTTGACTTGTTCCACATTTTGATACATTACAGTCTCATCAATCTACACACAATACCCCATAATGACAAAGCAAAAACAGGTTTTTAGAAATGTTTGCAAATGTAGAAAAATTATATCACATTTACAGTGATAGTATTCATACCCTTTACTCAGTACTTTGTTGAAGCACCTTTGGCAGCAATTACAGCCTTGAGTCTTCTTGGGTATGACTCTAAAAGCTTGGCACACCTGTATTTGGGGAGTTTCTCCCATTCTTCTCTGCAGATCATCTCAAGCTCTGTCAGGTTGGATGGGGAGTGTTGCTACACAGCTATTTTCAGGTCTCTCCAGAGATGTTCGATCAGGTTCAAGTCCGTGCTCTGACTGGGCCACTCAAGGAAATTCAGAGACGTGTCCCGAAGCCACTCCTGTGTTATCTTGGCTGTGTGCTTAGGGTCGTTGTCCTGTTGGAAGGTGAACCTTCACCCCAGTCTGAGGTCCTGAGAGCTCTGGAGCAGGTTTGCATCAAGGATCTCTCTGTACTTTGCTCCATTCATCTTTGCCTAGATGCTGACTAGTCTCCCAGTCCCTGCCGCTGAAAAACATCTCCACAGAATGATACTGCCACCAACATGCTTCACCGTAGGGATGGTGCCATGTTTCCTCCAGACGTGACACTTGGCATTCAGGCCAAAGAGTTCAATCTTGGTTTCATCATACCAGAGAATCTTGTTTATTTTTTCATGGCCTGAGAGTCTTTAGGTGCCTTTTGGCATAAAATTAAAGCGAGAGACAATCTACAATTGATGTTCTTAACGCTGGGCAACATGGGCCTGGGAATAGTGATGAGCGATTAGTGCTTTTTTTTTAGGTCGGTTCGGTTTTGTTTTGATGACAAAAAAATTATCACAGATTTCGGTTTGGGTCTTTTTTTAAAACATTAAATACATTATGAAATAATTACATTATAATGATTTTTGAGCTTTTTAATGGAAATTTCCAAGCCAAAAATAGTGAACATTCAATTGCCAAAACATTTAATAAATTCCATTGTCTCTGTCAGGTCCACACAGCTCTCGGAACCAACCAGAGAAGAGACAAGATGCTCTCTTCTGCTCTTTGACCCTCTCTCTCATCGCCTAGTCATTTGTCTTGCTCATTCCAGATATAAACTCATTACTTTCAGTTGGTTATATTTCACAAATACACTGTGGTGCCTTACACTTTAATGTGAGCACCAGATAATTATAACTTTAGAAATTAGCTCCCTTGGCCTCCCTTGGCCCTAGCGAGGGATAACAACTAATTTTATTTAGCTAATTATTTTTGCATTGCGGATCTGTGCGGCCCTATGGTCTTTCTCCCCATGTAATTAGCTTGATTTTTAAAAGACCAAAATGGAATTTGTGTGGAATTTCTTTTGTGTGTATGTGTGTGTGTGCATGCGTCGTGTGTGTGCGTGTCCCCACTCATGTATATCTGCGTGTGTGTTTTCCATCTAAATCCCTCTCCTCTCTATGTCTCTGATGCCTGTGTTTATGTGGTGCCCGAGTATGCTGATGTCATCACAGTGTGCCAGAAGCAGCCTACAGCAGCAGTAGCAGCAGCTTAGCTGTAGAAAGAAGTCTCTGATCTGGTCTGTAGTCTCAGTCAGTCTGCACACACAGACACAAACACACACAAACACACAGACACACAGCCCCAGCCATGCTTGCTAGACCCTGGGATCCGGCTCTAATCAGGAAGAATAATGAGACTATTTGCACATTGTTACAACACTGTATATATACATAATACAACATTTGAAATGTCTTTATTGTTTTGGAACTTCTGAGTGTAATGTTTACTGTTAATTTTTATTGTTTACTATCTACTTCACTTGCTTTGGCAATGTTAACATATGTTTCCCATGCCAATAAATGAATTGAATTTAAATGAGATAAGGTTGAACATGAGAATGGTAGAGTAAATAATATTAAGCATGAGAATGGTAGAGTAAATAATGAAAACAGTTTAAATGACACAAAGGGCTGAGTCTCTACTGCTTTGTTAACTCTGTGTATTATTGTGTAGTGCTGTGTAATGACTTTACTTCAGACTGGGGTTCCGGGAACCTCCTACAGCTGTGGAAGATACTGGTCGTCCTGGGTTTCCCCGCTAGCCACTAGAATTTCACCTTCCTACAGTAAAGTAGTACTGTTGGGGATGGCACTTTAAATAACTTTATAATTTTGCTAAGGTCTCCACTTCTGACCTCGGTGAAGCCATCAACCGGAAACTGGACTAAAGTCTGGTGGCGTTGGGGTGTCTGGTGAAGGGGGAGGATGCACCGGGAGCCCTTAATCAGACCCCTGCACATCAGCAGCACAGGACTATTATGGCCACCAGCAGTTGGGAATTGAGTGACAGCTGCTCTCGGCAGACCCCTGTGTGACTGAGCAGCCCTATTTACGAGCCCCACTGCTCACCTCAGCTGGGGAGAGGCCTAGAAAAGGTGGTCAAAAAATTGCCCACTCACTCCATCCTGGGTAGGCTACCGCACCTATCAGGAGTTCCACTCAAAAATGCTAAAGGAAATAATTCCCTTGAAACTGACGACATGGAACATCAGAACTCTTTTGGACACTGACAATAATAATGATAGACCCCATCAGTGAACAGCTTTGATTGCTGCAGAACTAAGGCGCTACAACTTGCTGCCCTGAGTGAGACCAGATTCCTGGATGAAGCTTCACTGAAAGAGAAGGAAGAAGGCTACACATTCTTCTGGAAAGGTTACCTTCCGGGTGGACAACATCAGCACGGTGTGTGACTGGCAATTAAGAACATCCTTTTACCAAGCCTCAATAAAGCACCTGTCGGCATAAGTGAAAGACTCATGCCAAGATGCGTTATGCTACTCTTCTCATTGCATACGCACTAACGTTATCATCTGAAAATGAGGCAAAGGACTGCTTCTACCAGTCACTAGATGAGGCCCTTCACTGCATCCCCAGGAATGACAAGATCTTTCTGCTGGGTGACTAGGTTGGAACAGAACAACAGAAAATGGAGCGGAGTGCTGGGGAGGCATGGTGTTGGCCAGATCAATGAGAATGGCATGAGACTACTAACTCTATATGCCGAGCACAATCTCATTGTCACTTGTTCCAGCAGAGTAACAAATATAAAACATCATGGATGCACCCACGCTCCAAACACTGGCACCTGATCGACTACGTCATAGTTAGACGTTCTGACACTAATGACGTCCTGCTGACACGTGCCATGAGGGGTGCAGAATGCTGGACAGAGAACTGTATGATTATTGAAACACCAGGTGAGAATAAGTCCCCCCCAATGCCTGCAGAAGTCCAGTAAAAGGCGTCTGCACTGTACCTGGTTTGAGAAAGCTGCAGTAAGGGACGAGTTCCGTCACTATCTCGCTGAAAGGCTGAGTGAGATTGAGCCTATTCTAGCACGTAGAGGACCCCATGGACCATCTATGGTCCTTAAAGTTATTCCCCCCCCTGAAAACAGCTGATGGTCTGACTCTCTTGAAGGACCAAAACCCGATCCTGATGAGGTGGGCTGACCACCTTGAAGCACTACTCAATCAGCACTCTCCTACAGACCACTACATCCTGGAAGAACTACCTGTCCGTCCACCAATTCAAGACCTCAACCATTCGCCAACCTTCCAAGAGGTGTTATCAGCTATCCGTTCCCTCAAGAACAACAGAGACAGCATCCCGGCAGAGCCACTTAAGAAGGGAGGTTACTTCTGCACCAGATCGCTCCACCAGTACCTCACTGAGGTTTGGGACCGGGAGATCGTCCCCCCAACAGTGGCAGGATGCAAACATTGTCACCATCTATAATAACAAGGGTGACAAGTCCATCTTGCCAAGGTGATGCTACACAGGCTGGTGAACAACTGCTGCCAGAGTCACAATGCTGGTTCAGAAAGAACAGGAGTACGGTTGAAATGATATTCACGGCACGGTAACTCCAGGAGAAGTGCCGTGAACAACATCTGGACCTTTTTATGGCCTTTGTCGACCTCTCCAAGGCCTTCGACACTGTGAGCAGGGAACTACTATGTGGCGTTCTACTAGCAGGGAACTACTATGTGGCGTTCTACTAGCAGGGAACTACTATGTGGCGTTCTACTAGCAGGGAACTACTATGGGGCGTTCTACTAGCAGGGAACGTCTATGGGGCGTTCTACTAGCAGGGAACTACTATGTGGCATTCTACTAAAACACATTTGTCAACATCCTTTTCCAGTTCTATGATGGGATGATTGCTCTGATGGTCATAGGAGGGCAGGAGTCAGTGCCCTTTGGAATCAGCATTGTGTGGGGCAGGGAAATAAGCATCTTCCTCCTATGTGTCACCCAGCTTCTCCACAAGGAGCTTGAAGACAGCAGCGGGGTTGCGGTGGACTTCAGGCTGGATGGAAACCTATTCAATATCAGGAGGCTCCAAGCAACCACCAAGGTCTTGAGCTGCAGTATGGTGATGACAGCTCTTGTGGCACACATTCCAGAAGACCTTCAGTCCATCCTTGTAGTGGCTGTGAGGGTCTATAGTAGGATGGGACTGTCTATCAACACCACCAAGACAGAGGTAGTCTGCCAATGGAGATCCAGCCCTCCACCCACCATGCCTGTCTTCACCATTGAACACAAATCACTGGCAATAGTCCCGTCCTTCAAATACCTGGGCAGCATCCTCTTTGAGGACTGTAGCATCGACCTTGAAATTCAAAATAGTATCAAGCAAGCATCAGCTGCCTTCGGGAAACTCAGACGCAGGTTCTTCCAAAACAGGGGTCTCCACCTCCACACCAAAGTCTATCAAGCTGTCTGCATCACCCCACTTCTTTACAACCGTGAAGCCTGGGTCACTTACAGTTGCCACAACAAGCAGCTTGAGCGATTCCACATAAGATGCCTGCAGCGCATCCTGGGAATCAACTGGTGCGACGGTGTGCCCCATACAGAAATACTTGCTAAGACCAACTGCGAGAGTATGGAGGCCATGGTCACCCAACACCAACTGAGCTGGCTTGGGCATGTCATTAAAATGTCTCAGGAGCGCTTGCCGCATAAGATCCTGTATGGCCAGCTACATCTTGGCCGGCGGACTGCAGGGGGGCATATAAAGTGCTACAAGGACCAGCTGAAAACGTCGCTGAAGAAGTGCAACATCAAACCCACAGACCTAGAGGATACTGCTGCTGACCGTTCACCCTGGCGACAGCTCTGCCAGAGCGGTGTACAGAGGTGGGAGGAGGAGAGAAGCACAAAGAGACAGCAAAAACAGCCCCTGCATATGCCCCACCTGCAATAAAGTTTGTGTATCTCGCATTGGCCTCTACAGTCACCAAAGAATTCACTGTTAACTCAGAAGTGGAAGTCATCATCGGATACGATGGACTACCGTACCGTAACGTAACGTAACGTGTGTGTGTGCGTGTGAGTAGATTACCTTGAAAACAACAGCCGCACATCTTGGATGCAGTCTCCAGTTTTTATTAAACCGCAATGGTCTGCGTACCACATCCATTCCCCCTCCCACACATTGAGAGCAAAACATTTTAGTGGCCACCCTTTTTAGAGTTTTAGAGTTAATTTTGTGCAATTCTAAGAATTTTGCCATGGGCAGAGAGAAGATTTTGCCATTTAATTTCATGAAATTTTTCTCATTATTATTATTTGTATAATTTTTTAAGGCCTGTAAGCCAGTTGCCCATCCCTGGTTTATAATATACATGTAATCATAAAGACTGTCTGTCTGTCTGTCCAACTCACTACCATATCTGCTCTCACCATCTGTAAAACAAACCTTGGCGAGGCACATTGAAACTCTGACCATCAGGTCAGGCTAAATATAGAATAGGCTGGCCTGCTTTGGCAGCAAACACAGTTGTTTAACAACCAACCAAACTGACAGCCATTGTCCTAGTCTGCGCACAGAGACTAGGCTCTATCGCTCTCTCACTCACACACACACACACACTCCGAATGGGATTGACCTCAGGGTGTGTTAGACAGGACAAACACATCATTGTTTGGAACACTGTATCATTATATTAGTGAAGTGCGGCACTTGGCTGTGAGAAACAGATGTTGACTGTTGTTAGAATGACTCCTCCAGTACTGGGTTTAGTTTCATCATACTAAAGACAGCAACCAGCCCATTCCAGAGGGAGGATATGGGGAACGCATTGATGAACTGCCACTTCCAGAAGCGAGCCACGGATATATTAGAGTCGGCGCAGCATGGTACTTTGGGCTAGATCTGAAATTAAACATGCCATCCTTCTAAGAAAGACCTCCAGATAGATAGTGTTCCAAATGAGAAACAAATATCCATTGCAATGCCATTTATGACAACTGTGACAGTTCCTGTAATCTACTGTACAGAGGATGCTTTCTCAATCACACTGAGATACTTACTAGTCAGTCTGACACACGACTGTACCATCTGATATGATACAATCAGAGAACATAGAATAGCTTGGTATTAAAGTACACACAAATCAAGTGTCAGGCATCAGAGAGGAAAAGGGCCTGGGGATTTCCCTGTCACATCAGACGTTCCGGAAAAGCTCCTGGCCCTAGGGAGTGAGTGTGCAACAAAACAGTTGCACAATTGTGAAGCATCTTCCTCATATGGACATAGTGTACATACCTGCTGTTGAGGGTACTGCATCCCACCAATGCCCACCTGGCCCCTCCCTTGCATCCCCATTGGGTATCGGTGTGGAGTGGGCAATCCGTATGGCTGGCTGGGGTAGGGCCCGCCCTGCTGCTGCTGGGAGTAGGGGTTGTTGCCCATCCCGTAGAGCTGGGAGCGCTTCATAGCTATGAAGTCCATAGAGGCCACCTGGACACAATGCAAGATGAGGGACAAAAGAGGGTTTGTGAAATGTTTTATAACATTACTTTTTGAAAGTCTATTCATTCCGTATGTAATTCAGAGCAGACCAAAATACAGGATTTAGTGTCAAATTTCTCCAGGGGTGGATGCCCCCAGACGCCCATAAAAAGTGTTCTCCCAGGTGAATCTCAATTTCCAGCACTGGTAAATCGACTACAAAGGTGTATATATAACAGTAATATCCAACTCTTCTGTTTGTCAAATACCCTTCTTCTGTTTGAACAACTGTTACACAGCACACTGAACCTGAAAAGAGAGAGATGCCAGGAGAAATCCATTCCTTTCAAGTATTTCACATTCACATTTACAGGTTATTTTCTGGGTCCCGGTGAGTCGACTGGAAAATCGTAGCCTAGATGTCAGGTTAATGTTAATCTGTCACCCGTATGGTGGATTTGTGAGCAAGGCAGATTATGTGAAGCGAGATGTTTTCCCTTCTCTCCTCTCCTCCCCTCTCCACTGTGGTGGATCATGGATGATTTATGACATTTGTTCCCTCTGTCTCAGTTAGACATGGGGGGGGTTCTACCTCAACAATAGCTCCACATCCCCACTCAATAACGCCTGAACCAACCCTACTGGAAGCAGCAGAATGGCCTACTGTACAGTACTGTACACACTGCCAGGCTGGCTGGCTGGTTGGCTGCTAGAGCTAACCAACGGACAATATCCATGTCAAGGGGCAAATCCACAGCAGTCATTCAGTTGTGGGTAGTTATAGAACGTTTGTTCAAACATTTTTATGTAGTAAATGCAATATTTCATAGAAAAAATATTTAAAAAACGAAGTCAATATTCTGTGAGCAGGGTTTGATGGATGGATGGTCATTTCTGTAGCCTGTTTGCTCTTAAAATTGTTCCAAATAAGCATGACACAGCTCTGCCAATCACCATACCAACCACAACCACTGACCACAGACTGATGACCACAACCACTCACTCACTCAATCACCAGTCACCACAAAGTTGAAACAAGTGCCATAATGTGGAGCAAAGACATATGATACTACAGTATGTGTGTTATGAAGCGGACTCACACACACACACACACACACACACACACACACACACACACACACACACACATGGACATAAAGTACACCCAAATACACCCAAATGCAATAGGTTCAGAGGTTTATACTTTGAAATAATGTTTTTGCAGCAATATCATTACACACATGAGCCCCTTTTAAACTCCATCACTTTAAACCCAAGAACACATACAGCTAGTGTGTTGTAGAGCTGTCCCCGACAAAATAAATGATTGGTCTTCTGTTCTTTCAACCAATCGATATATAGACACACCCTATGTTTGAATAAAATCAACTATACGTAGGCTACTGAGCTTGTCTGATGCGTGTCTAAATAAATAATTAAGACACACAAATTACTAAAGAGGGAGTCAGAGATCAATAAATCCTAACCAAAAGAAAAAAACCTGTTCCCAACCCTCCTCCTCCCGCTGCCCGCTGCTGCTGGCCTTTAAAGATTCTGCCCTGCCGTTAAGTTAATAAAGTCTTCATATCTCAAAATCAATGTCATGTGGTTAATAAAAATTATATCTAAATGAAAATGATATAAATCTAAAAGTATAAATAGCCTACAAAAAGCCAACATATAAAAACATTACATCCTGCAGATGATAAAAATAAATATCCTATAAATCACATTGGATATGGATGGCCTGTCTGCAAGGAACTTGAAACATTGTATCAACTATTGTATTAACTTGGTCCAGCTGAAGGTGCTAGCAAACATTGTATAAAATATTCTTTAAACTGAGTTTAAAGCGCAAGTGAGCTCCGGACAGACACAGCTGTAGGCTGTTTTGCGCAAAGGATAAGAAGTAATCAGGTATACTTATTTTATGATGTTTACACCGGATCAGAACATTACATTTTTTCCCCTTTCATGCCTAGTGGTAATCGGAAAAGGAGAGAGCTGGAAATATTTTTCAAATACAGTTGAAGTCATTAAAACACATTTTTCAACAACTCCACAGATTTCATGTTCATGTTGGCAAGTCGGTTAGGATATCTACTTTGTGCATGACACAAGTCATTCTTCCAACAATTGTTTGCAGACAGATTATTTCACTTATAATTCACTAGATCACAATTCCAGTGGATCAGAAGTTTACATACACTAAGTTGACTGTGCCTTTAAACAGCTTGGAAAATTCCAGAAAATTATGTCATGGCTTTAGAAGCTTCTGATAGGCTAATTGACATAATTTGAGTCAATTGGAGGTGTAACTGTGGATGTATTTCAAGGCCAACCCTCAAACTTAGTGCCTCTTTGCTCGACATCATGGAAAAATCAAAAGAAAATCAGCCAAGACCTCCACAAGTCTGGTTCATCCTTGGGAGCAATTTCCAAACGCCTGAAGGTACCACGTTCATCTGTACAAAACAATAGTATGCAAGTATAAACACCATGGGACCACGCAGCCGTCATACCGCTCAGGAAGGAGACGCGTTCTGTCTCCTAGAGATGAACTCGTACTTTGGTGCAAATCAATCCCAGAACAGCAGCAAAGGACCTTATGAAGATCCTGGAGGAAACAGGTAGAAAAGTATTTATATCCACAGTAAAACAAGTCCTATATCGACATAACCTGAAAGGCCGCTCAGCAAGGAAGAAGCCACTGCTCCAAAACCGACATAAAAAAGCTTTTGCAACTGCACATGGGGACAAATATCGTACTTTTTGGAGAAATGTCCTCTGGTCTGATGAAACAAAAATAGAACTGTTTGGCCATAATGACCATCGTTATGTTTGGAGGAAAAAGGGGGAGGCTTGCAAGCCGAAGAACACCATCCCAACCGTGAAGCACGGGGGTGGCAGCATCATGTTGTGAGAGTGCTTTGCTGCAGGAGGGACTGGTGCACTTCACAAAATGGCATCATGAGGAAGGAAAATTATGTGAATATATTGAACCAACATCTCAAGACATCAGTCAGGAAGTTAAAGCTTAGTCCCAAATGGGTCGTCCAAATGGACAATGACCCCAAGCATACTTCCAAAGCCCTGACCTCAATCCTATAGAACATTTGTGGGCAGAACTGGAAAAGCGTGTGCGAGCAAGGATGAAATAAATAAAAGCTGAAATAAATCATTCACTCTACTATTATTCTGACATTTCACATTCTTAAAATAAAGTTGTGATCCTAACTGACCTAATACAGGGCATTTTTACTAGGATTAAATGTCAGCAATTGTGAAAAACTGAGTTTAAATATATTTGGTGTATGTAAACTTCCGACTTCAACTGTAGGCCACATTGAGGAACTATTGTAATTCTCAATGGATGTAAAAACAGACTTAATTTACTTGCAGTTTGAGGTAAAGAAAAAAATACTTTGAGAGAAAGTTCACAGTGATGGTGAGTTAAGACAATCAGAATAGTATCAGTTCCCCAAATGGGAACATTTATAGGCCAACATTTATAGGCCTACACTTTTTTTCTCATAAGTATAGCCTAGATTGTGCGCAAACAACTTGTCCACTCCTACAATGACAACGGTAAGACTGTAATAATAATATATTGAATGCATTAACAGAATTTACTGTAACCAAACAAACATTGTAGATTAGAAATTATGGGAATTAACGGTAAATGTACTACTGGTGATACTGGTGTGCCATCCCCGCGGCCTCCGCAATGGATAAGTCCATTCAGACAGGCTTGAATCAGACAGGCGTCGCTTGTGCAAAGTTTGTTCTTATTAATTTGCCACTGCTCGACTAAAAAAAATGTTGGTCGACCAACAGCCTATTAACCAAACAATCGACTAAATGGGGTCAGCCCTAGTGTGGTGTTACTGTTTTCTCTCTGCAGATTGCAGCAGTCTGCACTCCCCTCCCTCCATGCCTAACATTCTTATTAATTAGACAGGCTTGTGTGGCTAAAGGGCAACACTCTTCAATCCACAGATCTAGGGCACTCTGACACTCACTCTGCTGCGATATGGGACTCGCTCAGGTCGCGCTCTCTCTCTCTCTCTCTCTCTCTCTCTCTCCTCTCCTCTCCTCCACTCTCTCCCTTCGCCCTCCCCTCCCCTCTCCGGTCTGTCTCAAGTGGAACCCCTTTGCCAATACACTGAGCACAATTTGAACAAATCCCCTCATGTCACTGCCAAATTCAGAATGCCACTGCTAAACTCAGACGAGGAATAAGGGCTCCCTAGTTTGGGGAAGGAAATACATCATTAAAATTGAAGTGAGAGAAATTGTAATGTTTTTGAGAATACCCAGTTAGATTAAAGTTACAACATTACTGCAGTTAAACTCATTGAGGCTGCAACAACATATCTAAGATGTTCTAAACTGACTTCAGATTGTCTAAAGTGATTTAAGTGTTACTCCAGTATTGTCCTGTAAAGTTCTATTAAATTAGATTTAATCCCAAACCAGGCCTATTTCTGGAGATGAGCCAACTATCTAGTTCATCCTATACCAAAAGACTACAATTGATGGCAAATGAAAATGTTTTTTTTCCTTGAAGAAGGCTGTACTTTTGAAAAGAGATATGAATTGATTGATGTTTTTTTGGAAAGAGGGACAGTCGATAAAAAAGTCACGGGGAATAGAGTACAATTGCTTTATTTGTTCCCATAATTTTGTTCATCTGGGCATGCCATTCAACTGAGGTGTTAAGATAATACTAATTCAGTGCTAAATCTGAAATTCAATTCATGAACTCCCCTGCAGTTTCCAACTCTTGTGAGCTTTATTGCAAAACAAAGCTATTAAGAAAGGAACACTAGCAAAATTACAACCGGATGAAACTGCTTAAATTGCTTTTCAGAGTTCTATTGACTCTGATTTTATGACTTCAAAATGTTTTCAGTCTTTCACATTAATGTGCAAAGTTGTTAATCAGCAAAGACAAAAGAATCCCCACAAAACATAGTGAAATGTGGATTATAAAACAACAGACTTTACACATCAAAATCAAATAGACATAAAAACAACATTACTTAATGGTTATCCATTTTGAATGTGGGGACATAAATCTCTGATTTATTTGGCTTATTTAACTGGTTGCCTCCTTTTGGTCTCCATGTTGAGATGACAACGTGATTGCCTGCATGTGTTCATATGCAGCTCCATCAAAAACTGCTAGTCTTGGAGCACCATCACTGTCCTGTCCTCCATACAGATGACCAAATCATCACCTTCCTCCAACAGACTGTCATTACAGTCATTTACTGCCTGTATCTAGTTTTAGCCTCACACCAGCCACCAGCCACCAGCCACACCGGCTAACGTGTTGATCCTGTCTCCTCTCTCCTCCGACCTGGGTTTGGTCCAAGGCTGAGCTGGATGGAGGGTCAGAGGGAGAGGAGAGAGGTCTGAGCCCACCCAGAGAAAAGCCCTGTTAGCTAGCTGTAGTTGGCTGCTGCGGTCCAGTCCCAAGCCTCACAACATAGTGATTCTGGACACCATGGACAAGGTAATTTATTAAAATGACCATCATATCGTTACCCAGCTAACAGCTAGTTGTTTAATCATTATTCCATGTGAAACACTGTTGTACTAGGACACAACTTACTATAAAAGTACACTATACACCATCACAAGAAACAAAGAAAACCAATCACAAATGTTATGTTTCATGTACAGATAATTATCTATACTGTAGATGGATATCATTCTCCATCCATTGTACCAGCCCTTGTCCCGTGAGAATCTACATGCAGATACTGAAACAACAGACAATCTGACTGACATCCCTTTCATGGTAAGAAGCACAAAATCCACCGATTCCTATGAAACCACACGGTTGTGCCTGCAGTACAAAGCCCTGCATTAGCTCGAAACACACACAGTTTGGGCCCGCTGTTTCCTACCGAAGAGAACAGGGAGGGAGAAACTGCAGAGGAGGGAAGAGGAGATCAAGTTCCATATTAATGTGTGCAAATTCCCCACTCCTGCTGACTAAGATTAGAAATTTAATTTCATGGATGCAAAGACAATACTGATGTCATCAAGCGGAGAGGAGAGGAGCAGGCACGTTAACTCTTAACTGCCCATCCACGATGACAGCAAAATACATCATCTTTGAAACTAATGTTACAGAGGGGCTCCATGTAACAATCAGCCTGTAACAGCACTGTACACTGCTGGTAAACGGTTAAATAACGCTACAACAACATTGACCTTGTGATCTAGTTCCCCTGCAGTGTAAAGAAGCAGGCACTTTCCCAGGACTGAATTCAAAGTGTGTCAGTGAATCTTTATAAAGACACATTTCAATCTGCTTAACACATCAATCCTCGCCATGTTGCAAAATGTCTCTTAGCAAATGTCAGCAGTGAGCGTGTGAATGGTCCGTGGGGATTCGTGGCGGAGAAAATTGTCTTTCCTCGGCCCAACAGGCTCAGTCCTGGGTGGCACAGTCACCTAGGCATGAAGGCCGGCTAGGAATGAGATGCATTAAATTATTAAATGGAGGGAGGGAGGGAGGGAGGGAGGGAGATTGACAGAGATTGTTAAGACTGAGAGAAGAAGAAAGATGGAGAAAGAGAGAGCTATATAGATAGTGAGAGAGAGAAAATAAGAAAAGAGACAAAGTGAGAGAGAAAGAGAGAGAGAGAAAGACAAAGGTAGAGAGAGAGAGAGAGAGAGAGAGAGAGAGAGAGAGAGAGAGAGAGAGAGAGAGAGAGAGGAGGCAGATAAGAGTCAGTTGTTGTCATGCAGGCAGGGAGCAGTAGCATCATACTATTGTGTTGAGATCATTCTGGTAATTGCTCTCCCTGGTGTTAGGATACTGAGGTGCCGGTTGATGATAGTGCCCTCTGTGTTTAACACCAATATTCACAACACATCCTGTGTGTCTGAAAACACTTCCCCCCTGCGCTAAGAAAAAGTGGCGTTTGGTTCCTCACACCGAGTATGCATCCGTCATTAGAGCAGGGAACAGAGGGAGGGAGGGAGGGAGGGAGGGAGGGAGGGAGGGAGGGAGGGAGGGAGGGTGAGCTCATCTGTCTGAGGAGAGATTGGGTTTGAGGATGGCAGAAACTCTTTTCCTGCTGGAAAAACAACCAAAATTAAAAAATTAGACATGTGACGACAAGACGACTTGACACAAACACACCATCAAAGAATGAAAACAAATACAGCACTTAACAGACAGAGACACATTCACAACAGTATGGACCCAAACAAAATGGAGCACACCAACCCAGCTCTTACATCAACCACATCCATGCCAGTATCCTGTATCTCTCGCCAAGCAGTCTATCAACAGTAATGAATTGTCAGTGTTATGCCAGGCCTGCCATGGTCGTGCCACTGCCAGATGCACCCATTCATTCTGCCATTAAATCATCAGAGACACAGAGGTAGATGATCAGACCTATCTCTACTGGCTGGCTGGTGTCTGAAATGATGAGATAGAGCTGATACTGATGTGGAGGAGAAAGAAAGAAGAGGAGGCGGATGCTGCTTGTCTGTTTGTCTGTCTGCCTGCCTGCCTGCCTGCCTGCCTGCCTGCCTGCCTGCCTGCCTGCCTGCCTGCCTGCCTGCCTGCCTGCCTGCCTGCCTGCCTGCCTGCCTGCCTGCCTGCCTGCCTGCCTGCCTGCCTGCCTGCCTGTCTGTCTCTCCCAGCCTCTCTGGCCTGGCCTGCGCTGTGTTGGTGTGCTAGATGCTTCACTTCCTGCCAGGAACCCTGGGAAAGTGCCTCAGCTTACACAGTTATTTAATGTGAAGGAGGGCAGTCGTGGCATGAGAGGAATGTGCTCCCTCCCAGTCAGAGACAGACAGAGACGGAGAGCCAGGCAGGCCAGGCAGGCCAGGCAGAGAGCCAGGCAGGCCAGGCAGAGAGGCCAGCTGCTGGGGAGACGAGACACTTGGGCTGCCGGGCGCGTTCCGCAACCATATGAAAGAGGAAAAAAACACTACAATAAATCCATCGCCCCAGGGAGAGAGGAGAGGCTATTCGTTTATTGAGGAAATGTGCTGTGTTTTTTCTCTCTTTAGAGACCAGCGCCTCCATAAACACTGATATTAAATTTACACTTTAGCTATTCAGGGGAATCACCCCTTAGGCTAATAGAATGGTCTGGAAGAGAAGTAATAGTTATTGGCTCCAATAACTATAAATGAGGCAGAATTATCAAGTGTGTTTATGAATTAGCAATGGCTATTCCCGGTAATGTGTTCAGAGAAGGGGAAAAATACATAAGTGAATATTAAGAGGAGCGATAGATACACAAATGGAGTTAAAGGCTCCTCTGGGCAGAACTATACTCTCTCCTTCACCAGTCAGCCTCTCTGCTTCTAACTGTAATAATAATAAACAGGCTTTTCAGCTGCTGCCCTAACCACGGAGCAAGACGAGTATGGCCTCAAGTAGAGCATTAGAAAAATGGAAGACTGTGTACTGCTACAGTATAAAGTATGCTCCCAAATTCTTATGACAATGACTCAACCCTTAGGTCTTCATCAATCCATTGGATGTGCTACATTCTATCCCTCCTCAAGTACAGCATTCAAACCCACAGTGCAGTCTTAATGAATCACAACTACACTTCAGGGAATGAATGACACAGTGTCATTGTGCTCCGTGTTTTGGGAATTCCAGCCCAGTCCTCTCTGGATATCTATTTTTTCAGCAGAGCGATCCATCACTTATAAAACAACAAACAGATATCCTGACCTTCTATCCTCCGGCGGTTATTAGATACTCATTAAAAGTCATTTCATTATCGGACTCTGCACGAGGCATGGCGACTGTCTGATAGCGCAGCGGGAAATTTACTAAGTTAATTAGAAAAACATTTTATACATGATGCGCTGGCTGCTGTTGATTTATCATTGTCAGGACATTGTATGGATGAGGCAACAGCAGGCTGGTGAATAGATCACACTGCACACTCCAGCTACATTCAAAACTGAGGCTGGTTGGAGAGGGTGTGTGTATTTGCGTGTGTGCATGCGTATCATATGGGGGGGGGGGGGGGGGGGGCTTGTCTGGAATAATTATAAGCCAGGTCCCCCATCCCCCACCCTGAACCCTTCCCAAGCGACACAAGGTGAGAGTGTAAGGGGGTTGATGTTCCTCTGTGTCAGCCCTGTGTCCCTGGATGAATGGGCTGGATCGACCTGGGAGTTCTCCGGAAATGGGCTGGCTGTGACCCCCATGGCCTCTCCAGGCCAACCCAGGGGAGAGCACTAAGCCCAGGCCGCTTCGAATCTCTTAAGACCTCTGAATCAATCAGCAAACTAGATGAGAACATGGTGTGGTGGTATTGAGAGCAGGCCTAAAGCCTGATGCATGTCCAGGCTCCAGCCACACACCCAGGCTCCAGCCTAACGCCCAGGCTCCAGCCTAACGCACAGGCTCCAGCCACACACCCAGGCTCCAGCCTAACACCCAGGCTCCAGCCTAACACCCAGGCTCCAACCTAACACTCAGGCTCCAACCTAACACCCAGGCTCAAGCCTAATACCCAGGCTCAAGCCTAATACCCAGGCTCAAGCCTAACACCCAGGTTCCAGCCACACACCCAGGCTCCGCCCACACACCCAGGCTCCAGCAACACAACCAGGCTCCAGCCTAACACCCAGGCTCCAGCCTAACAACCAGGCTCCAGCCTAACACCCAGGCTCCAGCCTAACAACCAGGCTCCAGCCACACACCCAGGCTCCAGCCTAACACCCAGGCTCCAGCCTAACCTCCAGGCTCCAGCCTAACATATAGGCTCCAGCCTCACACCCAGGCTTCAGCCACACCCCAAGGCAGTGTTCCCCTATATGCATTTAGCAGCGGCACACCGTATAGATGTATGCCCCAGGAAGACCCCCCTCCCGCTAACTCTGCCACCGCTGAAGCAGCACCACTAAAGACTAAGGCTATGGAACAGTGAACTAAGTCTTTATTTATCAACACCAATACTGTCAATATGCGCCGTGCTCTTGACAACCAATTGGTTGACAAAAAAACGCACCTTCATTTCTGTTATTTCTAATAGACGACAACCATAACACGTTTTTATTGCTGTGTTTTTAAAGTGCAGACAATAAAACATATTGAAAGGCAAACCCTTCAACTGCACTGCCCAGTCTGCTTCATTTCACCATGTGTACTTGGCTTCATCATCACATCTGGGGCCAGATGCTGGGAGAACAAGCTATTGGACAATGGACAGTCTTGGACAGTGGACAGTCTTGGACAGTGGACAGACACTTGGCAATACTTCTACTGTAGAAGGAATGTGCTGTTTGATCCACAGATAGGAAGATAATAAGAGGAATAGACTATTTATTCTAATAGTTCCAAAGTCCCAGTACGCCCAATACAGACACAGCAGTAAACTACACATCCAACACAAATGGTTCAGGTCTCACCATAAGGGTTCCCATGTTTCCCCATGGAGATAAAACCCCTCTATCTAACCTCAAAGCCAACACAATCTTTCCTCCGAGGCCTGTCGTCAAGTCACACAGGAGGCAGACGTTTTATGGAGGACAGCCCCGTCCCAGAGCTTTGATCCAGCGAGCCAGGTAGGGGTCGTGGTGCAGGCAGGCAGGCAGACAGACCATCTGGGAGACAGCATGGGTAAGTGGAAGCACATTGAGCTGCTTTTACAGGTTCTCTTCGAGCAGGACTCCATTCCTAGGCTACGATCATGGAGAGCAAAACAATAGCAAAACAAAGACAACAGCAATGTACAAACCCTGCCATTGTCAATATCCAATAATTTTCAATTCAGTCAGTAGTAACAATATAAAACCAATATGTCAATCTTCTCTGAGGAAACGCAGCTTTCTCTTCCATCCCTCACCAATTATTCACAACAAAAGCTACATTTATTCATTCAATTCTGTTTACTGTATTACAGTACTGTATTACTGTACCTACTGTATTATTCTGTTTACTGTATTACTCCCATCTCCCATTTGTTGACAAGAATAAAAGCCTGACAGAATGATCCTCTCTACAAGCTAAATAAATCACACCACTCACACAAACATCATTCAAATTCACAGAACACAGCTAAGTAATAGATGGCCCTTTTTCCCCAAATATGCATTTCATTAGCATTTCCTGCCTCGCGTTCTCTCTCCTCTGCATGAAGGAGGGAGGGAAGGATGGAGGAGGAGGAAGGAGGGAGGGATGAAAAGGGAGCAGGCTCACAGTAAAGCAGGACGTGTCCTCTTTCTTAAGCCTAATTTAGGATTCAATTACAATACTCTTTAAAAGCACTGACTTGCAATTAATTATTTTAAGATTAGCCTGACACTAATGGGCCTCCCACCAACGCTGCCCGACGCAATATGCTCGGTTCGGCTCTGCCACAAGACCTTGTTGCTTTTGCTTGTTGCTTTCTCTCTCTCTCTCTCTCTATAGGAAACAGATAGATAAATCTTCTACCACTCCCTCCCTCTGTCCTTCATTTTTTTTTTACACATTGTTGTGTTATTTTCTGTTTTAACCTCCACTTTCTCTTCCACTCGCTCTCCTTGGCACACGATTGATATTCGTACACTATGCTGGTCTGTTTTTACGAGCCACTGGGGCCCCGCTGTCGGCCCCTGCCCAGGAGAAACGCTGACGGATGTACTCTCTGTCGCCACCCGCCAACCCGCTACTGCGAGGCGTAAGTGAAAAAACATCCTCCGCCACTTTGATTGGAGGCAAGCGAAGCATTTCTCTTCCCCATGTCTGCCACCTTTTCTCCCTTCCCTTTCTCCCCTTTCCCCTTCTCTGTGTTTCTCGCTGTCTGCCTGCGGCCTGTGTGCATGGAAATGCATGTCTCCCCCCACCCTCTCCCGACATCAGCCAGCCCCTATTCTGTTTATTTAAATATTATACGTAAGCAGTCATAAAATAAGTGTCATAACACAGGGAGAATGATACGTGGAAAGACGTATTAAGTATAATGGTTTCTGATGTACACAGGGCCCATAGCGACAGGCCTGAGCAGAGACGCAACTGGGAATAGATGGAGCAGAGGCGCCTGACATGCAAAAACCAGAGCTAGCTCCACGCCCAACTACACAAACACACACGAGGCAGAAGGCAGGGAGCCTAACACAGGGAGAATAGACCTTCTGTCACGCACTGTTGACCTCTGAAACACACATTCACAGGACTCCACAATAAAAACCCATAACGACATATGTATAATCACCTTCTTTAATCTGGGAAATACTTCTGCTCAATCTAATGTATCTGTCAGGTGACATAAACCTCCCCTTAGATTCCTGCTCCTCAGTGTCTGAACAGTGTAATATTGACCCACCTGAGTTTCCCATTAGAACAGCAGCAGTGCTCCCATTGGAGAAGGCTCAATCACTTCACTATCTGCCTCTCCTCTGTGGCCGGCCTCATTTCCCTATCATTTCTCCAAGTGGCAGATGATTATTATTGGCCTACATGTGCATCACCCAGAGGAGTACAGCTGTTTCAATTTCACCACATAATGATGAAAACATGAAGGGAGAAATTAAGTAAATACTGCAAATCTCACAGTAGACCCAAGTGATAACAAATTAGCAATGTACACATAAACAGGGCCCTGATAGGGAAATCAGAGAGGGAGTCAATTTCAGACTGACCCTGGACTTCTCCTTCATCCCAGCATAATAAATATTGAAAGTGCACATCAGCATAAAAGCCTAATTAAGAAAAGAAGGGAATGTGAGGATGTTCGTTAAGGTGATGCTATTGGCTTGGCATTTCAAACATCCTCTTTAACAAGCTCCCATCATGCCACAGGGCTGACGGGGGGAGTGACAAAGGGTTAGGGGTCACAGGTCAACAAGAGGTGTTTCCACTGACCCCCAAACCTCAGTGACCCCCCCCCAAACACACACGCACACACCTGCTGGGGCTGAGGAGGACCTACAGAGCCCAGGTCTCCTCGTCCTTCTGCTCCTCTCGCCCTCCAAGTGCTTAATTATCTCTAATTGGACTGATTGTCTTTTTCCCTCCTATTTTCCTCAAATATTGGAACTATTCATATTTAATGCTTAATGAGTGCAGCAGGCAGGCAGCACCACGGTCATCTACTAACTACCTAACTACAGCACTGAAGGTCAACTCCAAGGACTGGCTGACTGGGGAGGAAGACGGATACGAGAGTTGACAACACTTTGGGAAAGAGAGAGACAGAGCGATAGACAGAGAGATAGTAGAGGAATAAGAGTGAAAAAGAGAAAAGAGACAGGAGAGCAAGAGTGAGAGCGGCAGAGAGTGGTAATGAGAGAGAGCGAAAGAGAGAGAGAGAGAGAGAGAGACAGAGACAGAGAGAGACAGAGAGAGAGACAGTGGAAGACTGAGGGAAGACATTTTAGAAATGTTTCCCTTCAGATTGCAACAACCACTAAAGCTACGTCTGCAATTCTGTCAATGTCACTGGATGTTACAGACAGTATTCAGCATTTTCTGAGAAATGTGCATATCTGTGGTTTCCAACACACAAACAAATACACCCACACAGAAACATTGTAAGGCATACATTCTACATGCAGTGAATTATACTGAACATGTGGCAGAAAAAAGCCCTTCTGTAACAGTCAACTCCATTTAGGTAAAATCTCATATATCTCTGGGTGTCCTCATCACACCCGCCACCACATCAGTTTGAAAACACCCAGATCCATTCTAACCCAGAGCATGTCTCATGTCTCCGCCTCCCCATTGGGCAGAGGAACACTTTGTTAGCAAAACTATGGATTATGCTAATGTGATCTACAACAGGGCAAACAACATCCCTTCTGACATACAGATGACATTATAGTAACCTTTACATGTTTGTCCAACAATACCAATGGATGTTCATCAAGAAGACACAACATGGTATCTTCGAGGGAGGTAGTGTTACAGCAAGCCTCTGTCTCCTGCTCACAGCACTAGTAGCTCTCCTTTTGCATTCAATTTTAAATCAGTTCTAGATGCTATTGCTCAAACGCTATACTTACAGTGTAACTAGTGTAGGTACAAACTGGTTTGTAAATGTACAGTTGAAGTCGGAAGTTTACATACACTTAGGTTGAAGCCATTAAAACTCATTTTTCAACCACTCCACAGATTTCATGTTAACAAACTATAGTTTTGTCAAGTCGGTTAGAACATCTACTTTGTGCATGACACAAGTAATTCTTCCAACAATTGTTTAGACAGACAGATTATTTCAATTATAATTTATTATATCACAATTCCAGGGGGTCAGAAGTTTACATACACTAAGTTGAATGTGCCTTTAAACAGCTTGGAAAATTCCAGAAAATGAAGTCATGGCTTTAGAAGTTTCTGATAGGCTAATTGACATCATTTGAGTCAATTGGAGGTGTACCTGTGGATGTATTTCAAGGCCTACCTTCAAACTCAGTGTCTCTTTGCTCGACATCATGGGAAAATCTAAAGAAATCAGCCAAGACCTCAGAAAAAAAACTGTAGACCTCAACAAGTCTGGTTCATCCTTGGGAGCAATTTCCAAACGCCTGAAGGTACCATGTTCATCTGTACAAGCAATAGTACGCAAGTATAAACACCATCGGACCACGCAGCCGTCATAACGCTCAGGAAGGAGATGCGTTCTGTCTCCTAGAGATGAACGTACTTTCGTGCGAAAAGTGCAAATCAATCCCAGAACAACAGCAAAGGACATTGTGAAGATGCTGGAAGAAACGGGTACAAAAGTATCTATATCCACAGTAAAACAAGTCCTATATCGACATAACCTGAAAAGCCGCTCAGCAAGGAAGAAGCTCTGCTCCAAAACCAACATAAAAAAGCCAGACTACTGTTTGCAACTGCACATGGGGACAAAGATCGTATTTTTTGGAGAAATGTCCTCTGGTCTGATGAAACAAAAATAGAACTGTTATGATAATAATAATGACCATCGTTATGTTTGGAGGAAAAAGGGGGAGGCTTGCAAGCCAAAGAACACCATTCCAACCGTGAAGCACGGGGGTGGCAGCATCATGTTGTGGGGGTGCTTTGCTGCAGGAGGGACTGGTGCACTTCACAAAATAGAATGCATCTTGAGGAAGGAGAATTATGTGGATATATTGAAGCAACATCTCAAGACATCAGTCAGGAAGTTAAAGCTTGGTCGCAAATGGGTCTTCCAAATGGACAATGACCCCAAGCATACTTCCAAAGTTGTGGCAAAATGGCTTAAGGACAACAAAGTCAAGGTATTGGAGTGGCCATCACAAAGCCCTGACCTCAATCCTATAGAACATTTGTGGCCAGAACTGAAAAATTGTGTGCGAGCAAGGAGGCCTACAAACCTGATTCAGTTACACCAGTTCTGTCCGGAGGAATGGGCCAAAATTCACCCAACTTATTGTGGGAAGCTTGTGGAAGGCTACCCGAAACATTTGACCCAAGTTAAACAATTTAAAGGCAATGCTACCAAATACTAATTGAGTGTATGTAAACTTCTGACCCACTGGGAATGTGATGAAAGAAATAAAAGCTGAAATAAATCCTTCTCTCTACTATTATTCTGACATTTCACATTCTAAAATAAAGTTGTGATGCTAACTGACCTAAGACATGGAATTCTTACTAGGATTAAATGTCAGGAATTGTGAAAAACTGAGTTTAAATGTATTTGGCTAACGTGTATGTAAACTTCTTACTTCAACTGTACATATTGATATTTCTGCAAACATACACACAACAGACCAAAAGTATGTGTACACCTGCTCGTCAAAAATCTCATTCCAAAATCATGGGCATTAATATGGAGTTGGTCCCCCCCTTTGCTGCTATAACAGCCTCCACTCTTCTGGGAAGGCTTTCCACTAGATGTTGGAACATTGCTTCCAGTCAGCCACAAGAGCATTAGTGAGGTCAGAACTGATGTTGGGCGATTAGGCCTGGCTAGCAGTCAGCATTCCAATTCATCCCAAAGGTGTTCAATGAGGTTGAGGTCAGGGTTCTTTCACACCGATCTCGACAAACCATTTCTGTATGGACCACGCTTTGTGCCAGGAGGCATTGTCACGCAGAAACAGGACAGGGCCTTCCCCAAACTGTTGCCACAAAGTTGAAACCACAGAATCGTCTAGAAGTGTACTTCATCACTCCAGAGAAGGCGTGATGACCTGTCGAATCCCCTAATTTGAAGGGGTGTCCACATACCTTTGTATATATAGTGTATTTCCAAACAAAACTTCCCTTACTCGCAAATAATTTCTGCACAGAAATACTTGAACAGGCTTATTGAGTTAGTTTGCAAGTACTCTTGGGTTTGGTGGGGATCGAGAATACATAATTACTCTAATTGCTTTAATTGGTTTAAATGACAGCCTGTTCAGACAAGGTGGTAAACACAGTCCAACATCTGACCAGAGGCTCTAATTCATCTCTATCATCATCACACCTTCTCGCACGGTCACTTTGCAAGATCAATGGCTGTCATTCTGTCTATCGCAATCAGAAGGCTGGGCAGGGGTGAATCAACCAGAGTATAGAGTATGTCTGCTTGACCTTCCCCTACTGCTGCTAGTAACTACAGCACTCAGAGAGAAAGAGAGAGAGAGCAAAAGAGCGAGAGAGCGAGAGCGAGAGAGAGAGAGAGAGAGAGACATTTTGAAATAGATTTGGTGAGAGAGATAATAGAGAAACTAAAGTGTCTAGAAGTATGAATTTAAATCACTGTGTTGTCGACAAAGGTTTGATATAAAAGATTTAACCCTAATAACTACCGTGGGATATGCGTCAACCGCAACCTTGGGAAAATCGTCTGCATTATCATTAACAACAGACTCTGACAATTCCTCAGTGAAAACAATGTACAGAGCAAATGTCAAATTGGCTTTTTACCAAATTACCATATGACAGACCACGTATTCACCCTGCACACCCTAATTGACAAACAAACAAACAAACAAACCAGAAAAAGTATGCTCATGCTTTGTTGATTAAAAAAAAGCTTCAGACTCAATTTGGCATGAGGGCCTGCTATACAACTTGATGGAATGTAGTGTTGGGGAAAAATCTATGTACACAAACAACAAGTGTGCGAGTGGCAAACAACACACACATTTGGTGAGGGCACTAGAACGGTCTGCAGCACCTGGCTTCACCCTACTAGAATTTGAAGTCAAATGTCTACTGTTTGCTGATGATCTGGTGCTTCTGTCCCAAACCAAGGAGGGCATACAGCAGCACCTAGATCTTCTACACAGATTCTGTCAGACCTGTGTCCTGACAGTAAATCTCAGTCAGACAAACATAATGGTGTTCCAAAAAAGATCCAGTTGCCAGGACCAAGAACACAAATTCCATCTAGACACCGTTGCCCTAGAGCACACAAAAAAAGTGATACATACCTCGGCCTAAACATCAGCGCCACAGGTAACTTCCACAAAGCTGTGAAAGATCCAAGAGATGAGGCAAGAAGGGCATTCTATACCATCAAAAGGAACATAAAATTTGACATATTAATTAGGATCTGGCGAAAAGAAATACTTGAATCAGTTATAGAACCCATTGCCCTTTATGGTTGTAAGGTCTGGGGTATGCTCACCAACCAAATTGAGACTCTGCATGCAGAATTCTGCATAAAATATTGCATTACTCGCTAATTATCAAAATCCAGAAAAGAGCAATTTCTACAACCACCTAAAAGGAAGAGATTCACAAACCTTCCATAACAAAGCCATCACCTACAGAGAAATCTACCTGGAGAAGAGTCCCCTAAGCAAGCTAGTCCTGTTCCTGTTCACAAACACAAACAGACCCCACAGAGCCCCAGGACAGCAACACAATTAGACCCAACCAAATCATTTAAAAAAAGAGAATTATTTGACAAAAAAGATTTCACAAAAAAACAGAGCAAACTAGAATGCTATTTGGCCCTAAAAAGAGATTACACAGTGGCAGAATACCTGACCATTGTGACTGACCTAAAATTAAGGAAATCTTTGTCTAGGTACAGACTCAGTGAGCATAGCCTTGCTATTGAGAAAGGTCGCCGGAGAGAAGACAGGCTATGTGCACACTGTCCACAAAATGAGGTGGAAACTGAGCTGCACTTCCTAACTTCCTGCCAAATGTATGACCATATTAGAGACACATATGTTTACAGTGGGGCAAAAAAGTATTTAGTCAGCCACCAATTGTGCAAGTTCTCCCACTTAAAAAGATGAGAGAGGCCTGTAATTTTCATCATAGGTACACTTCAACTATGAGAGACAAAATTAGATTTTTTTATTCCAGAAAATCACATTGTAGGATTTTTAATGAATTTATTTGCAAATTATGGTGGAAAATAAGTATTTGGTCAATAACAAAAGTTTATCTCAATACTTTGTTATATACCCTTTGTTGGCAATGACAGAGGTCAAACGTTTTCTGTAAGTCTTCACAAGATTTTCACACACTGTTGCTGGTATTTTGGCAGATTCCACCATGCAGATCTCCTCTAGAGCAGTGATGTTTCGGGGCTGTCGCTGGGCAACACAGACTTTCAACTCCCTCCAAAGATTTTCTATGGGGTTGAGATCTGGAGACTGGCTAGGCCACTCCAGGACCTTGAAATGCTTCTTACGAAGCCACTCCTTCGTTGCCCGGGCGGTGTGTTTGGGATCATTGTCATGCTGAAAGACCCAGCCACGTTTCATCTTCAATGCCCTTGCTGATGGAAGGAGGTTTTCACTCAAAATCTCACGATACATGGCCCCATTCATTCTTTCCTTTACACGGATCAGTCGTCCTGGTCCCTTTGCAGAAAAACAGCCCCAAAGCATGATGTTTCCACCCCCATGCTTCACAGTAGGTATGGTGTTCTTTGGATGCAACTCAGCATTCTTTCTCCTCCAAACACGAGAAGTTGAGTTTTTACCAAAAAGTTATATTTTGGTTTCATCTGACCATATGACATTCTCCCAATCCTCTTCTGGATCATCCAAATGCTCTCTAGCAAACTTCAGACGGGCCTGGACATGTACTGGCTTAAGCAGGGGGACACGTCTGGCACTGCAGGATTTGAGTCCCTGGCGGCGTAGTGTGTTACTGATGGTAGCCTTTGTTACTTTGGTCCCAGCTCTCTGCAGGTCATTCACTAGGTCCCCCCATGTGGTTCTGGGATTTTTGCTCACCGTTCATCATTGTGATCATTTTGACCCCACGGGGTGAGATCTTGCGTGGAGCCCCAGATCGAGGGAGATTATCAGTGGTCTTGTATGTCTTCCATTTCCTAATAATTGCTCCCACAGTTGATTTCTTCACACCAAGCTGCTTACCTATTGCAGATTCAGTCTTCCCAGCCTGGTGCAGTTCTACAATTTTGTTTCTGGTGTCCTTTGACAGCTCTTTGGTCTTGGCCATAGTGGAGTTTGGAGTGTGACTGTTTGAGGTTGTGGACAGGTGTCTTTTATACTGATAACAAGTTCAAACAGGTGCCATTAATACAGGTAACGAGTGGAGGACAGAGTAGCCTCTTAAAGAAGAAGTTACAGGTCTGTGAGAGCCAGAAATCTTGCTTGTTTGTAGGTGACCAAATACTTATTTTCCACCATAATTTGCAAATAAATTCATTAAAAATCCTACAATGTGATTTTCTGGAGATTAGTTTTTTCTAATTTTGTCTCTCATAGTTGAAGTGTACCTATGATGAAAATTACAGGCCTCTCTCATCTTTTTAAGTGGGAGAACTTGCACAATTGGTGGCTGACTAAATACTTTTTTTCCCCACTGTATATATGTTCCCTTTTGTACTTAAACTACTTGCACATCATTACAACACCGTCTATAGACATAATATGACACTTGGAACTTTTGTGAGTGTAATGTTTACTGTACATTTTTTATTGTTTATTTCACTTTTGTTTATTTCTATTTTACTTGCTTTTGCAATGTAAACATATGTTTCTCATGCCAATAAAGCTCCTTAAATTTAATTGAGAGAGATCCCTTTAACCTTTCACTGGAGGACGCATAGGCTTAAAAGACAGCCAGGGGATCAGAGAACAGAGAGAGGGTGAGAGGGTGAGAGGGGAGGGGTAGTAAGAGAGTGCTAGTGGGAAGAAAGGAGGGCTGGAACAATAACAAGAGAGAGAGAGAGAGAGAGAGAGAGACGACACTGGGCCAATTGTGCGCCGCACTATGGGACTCCCAATCACGGTTGGTTGTGATACAGTCTGAATTCGAACCAGGTTGTCTGTAGTGACACCTCTAGCACAGAGATGCAGTGTCTTAGACCACTGCGCAACTTGGGAGCCCTCCTCTGAGCGGAGGGGGGAATATGTTCTGCTCTCCTCCGATTCACCGCCTGCACGTGGCTAATTTGCATGTGTGAAGGTCAGAGGGATTCTGGGAGGTGAATGAGGCCACCAAAGGGCCGCCTGCCAGCCTGGCTCCCTGCCCAGCCCTCTCCTCCTGCCTGGCTCCCTGCCCAACCCACCCCTCCCACCCGCCAGCCTGCCTGCCCCACACACACGGCACAACACTGTTTGAGGAGAATACGATAGCTCCAGGGTACCAGAGAGAGCGGGAAAACCACGTGCAGGCAGAAATCACCCTACCAACCACTATGCTGTTAACCCTTGCAAGGCTGCCGGCCCAAACGGCATCCCTAGCCGTGTCCTCAGAGCATGCACAGACTTGCTAGCTGGTGTGTTTACGGGCATATTCAATCTCCCCGCCCTGTGCAACTGAGTCCTGGACTTCCTGACGGGCCGCCCCCAGGTGGTGAAGGTAGGAAACAACACCTCCACTTCGATGATCCTCAACACTGGGTGCGTGCTCAGCCCCTCCTGTACTCACTGTTCACCCATGACTGCGTGGCCAAGCATGCCTCCAACTCAATCATCAAGTTTACAGACGACACAACAGTAGTAGGCTTGATTACCAACGATGACAGCCTACAGGGAGGAGGTGAGGGCTCGGGGAGTGTGGTGCCAGGAAAACACCCTCTCTCAACGTCAACAAAACAAAGGAGATGATCGTGGACTTCAGGAAACAGCCGAGGGTGCACCCCCCTATCCACATCGGCGGGACCGCAGTGGAGTAAGTGGAAAGCTTCAAGTTCCTTGGCGTACACATCACTGATAAATTGAAATGGTCCACCCACATAGACAGTGTGGTGAAGAAGACGCAACAGAGCCTCTTCAACCTCAGGAGGCTAAAGAATTTTGGCTTGGCACCTAAAACCCTCACAAACTTTTACAGATGCACAACTGAAAGCATCCTGTCGGGCTGTATCACTGCCTGGTACGGCAACAGCACCGCCCGCAACCGCAAGGTACTCCAGAGGGTGGTGCGGTCTGCCCAACACATCACCGGGGGCAAACTACCTGCCCTCCAGGACACCTACAGCATCCGATGTCACAGGAAGGCCAAAAAGATATATCAAATAATGTATTCTATACTATTATACAGTTTCTTAGTCACTTAATAATGTTTACATATCTTGCATTACTCATCTCATTTGTATATACTGTATTATAAACTGGGTGGTTAAAGCACTGAATGCTGATTGGCTGACAGCCGTGGTATATCAGACCGTATACAATGGGTATGACAAAACATACATTTTTACTGCTCTAATTACGTTGGTAACCAGTTTATAATAGCAATATGGTACCTCTGGGGTTTGTGGTATATGGCCAATATACCATGGCTAAGGGCTGTGTCCAGGCACTCCGCAATGGTTTGTGCATAAGAACAGCCCTTAGCCGTGGTATACTGGCCATATACCAAACCCCCTTATACCTTATTGCTTCTATACTATTCTACTGTATCTTAGTCCATGCCGCTCTGACATCACTCGTCCATATACAGTACGTACAGTTGAAGTCGGAAGTTTACATACACTTAGGACTAGATACATTTTAACACTGTACCCACCAGGAAGGTACGCTGTTTTCCAAATAATAAACCCTGGGTCACCATCGACAATCTTAAATAAGCATGCCCCATTCCAAAAATGTAGAACTAAGAACAGATATAGCCCTTGGTTCACTCCAGACTTGACTGCCCTTGACCAGCACAAAAACATCCTGTGAATGAGAAGAAGAGGGCCTTCAAGGAGGGGGACAGGGACAAATTGAAATGCGTCCAGAGGGAGCTGAAGTTGTGGATTGCTGAGGGGAAGAGAGAGTATAAGGAGAAGATGGAGAACAAGCTGAGGCAGAGCCAGGTGAGAGAGGTGTGGAAGGGTATGAGAAATATCACTGGCTTCAAAAAGTCAAACAGTGGGCAGAAGGATGGGACCCAGGACAGAGCCAATGAGCTGAACCAATTTTTGATACTGGCCCTGTCCATCTCCCCTCCAGCTCCCCAGGCCACACACCCTCATGGCTGTCCCACCCACACTTTGCTCACAACACCTCTGTTGAGACAATCAGCAACCCCCTCCCCATCTCCACCACCTGCTCCCTCTGGACTGATCTGCAACACCTCCCTTCCCTCCACCTCTGGACTGATCCTCAACACCCCCCTTTCCCCCACCTCTCCACCTGAGCTGGCTTTCACCACCAACCAAGTGAAGAGAGAGCTGGAGAGACTACATCAGTGGAAAGCGGCGGGCCCTGATGGCATCAGCCCAAGGGTGCTTAGGGTCTGTGCTGACCAATTGTGTGGAATACTCCAGTGACACTTCAACCTTAGCCTGAGCCTGGAAATGGTCCCTGTGCTGTGGAAAACATCCTGCCTGGTCCCAGTGCCAAAGAAGGCGCACCCCACTGTCCTGAATGACTTCAGACCTGTAGCGCTAACATCCCACATCATGAAGACCCTGGAAAGGTTAGTCCTTGCTCACCTCAGACCCCTGGTGTGTACATCACTGGACCCCCTGCAGTTCGCATACCAGACCAACATCAGGGTGGATGATGCAATCATCTACCTTATGCAGAAGGCCTACTCTCACCTGGACAATGAAGGTTGCACTGTGAGGGTTATGTTTTTTACTTCTCCAGTGCCTTCAACACCATTCAGCCCCTGCTACTGGGTGAGAAGATGAAGTGGAAGCACCCTTAGTCTCCTGGGTTACGGACTACCTGACCGGTAGGCCACAATTTGTGCGGCTACAGAGCTGTGTGTCAAAACGGGCAGTGAGCACCACAGGGGCCCCCCAGGGAATGGTCCTGTCCCCCTGCCTGTTTACCGTCTACACCTCGGACTTCAGATATAACTCTGAAACATGCCACCTGCAGAAGTTCGGGGATGACTCCGCAATTGTAGGGTGCATCAGGGGTGGGCAGGAGTAAGAGTACAGGAGCACAACCAATGACTTTGTTGTGTGGTGTGAGCAGAACCACCTTCAGCTCAACATCAGCAAAACAAAGGAGATGGTGGTGGATTTCAGGAGAACCAACCCAACCGACTGCAGTCCCTATACAGGGGATGGACGTGGAAATAGTTGGGTCATACAAGTTCCTGGGAGTCCATATGGACAACAGGCTGCAATGGGCTGGTAACAGTGGGGCTCTGTACAAAAAGGGCCAGAGCCAACTCTACTTTCTGAGGAGGCTCACGTCCTTCAACGTGTGCAGCAAACTACTGCATACTTTCTACCAGTCTGTGGTGGCCAGTGCCATCTTTTTTGCAGTGGTGTGCTGGGGCGCCAACATAAAGGCTGGTGATGCTTCTCAGGTAAATAAGCTGATCAGGAAGGCTATCTCTGTTCTGTGGATTAGCCTTGACACTCTACAGGAGGTGGCGGAGAGACGGATCCTGACCAAACTGCTGGCCATCATGGACAACGTCACCCACCCTCTGCATGCCATGGTTATGATGCAGAGGAGCACTTTCAGTCATAGACTGATCCCACCACGGTGTGCCAGAAAGCGCTACAGGAGGTCCTTCCAGCCGGCGGCTAATAGACTATTTAATTCCTCACCGGGGTGCCGTGCAGTTGGCAACATAGACCTGGAACTGTTGGGGTGTTAGGACCAAGTTTAACAATTATGCATCTGTAACTCTGGTCTGTAATCACTCATTCACTAAGGACTGTATATACATATTCATGTACAATTGTTATATCATATCACGTGCAATTTAAGTATTTCTCTGCCATCGGCCTGTATAGTATAGTTAATCATGCAAATATTCCTTATTTATCTGCAATATTTTTATATTTTCTTTTCACCAAACACTCTGTAACAATGTATAGTGTACATATTATGCCATTCACCCATACTATGTAATGTGTTTTATAGCTTTTTGCACTCCAGACTTCTTGTATTTTTATACTTTTTCATACTGCTAAACTATGAATCTTTTGTGTATATTCGTTCTGGCATTTTGCACCTGCCCTGTGTTTTTTCATAGCTGTTTGACGACGAAATTTCCCCTCGGGGATCAATAAAGTACCTATCTATCTTTCCTCACAATCTTAAATAAGCATGCCCCATTCCAAAAATGTAGAACTAAGAACAGATATAGCCCTTGGTTCACTCCAGACTTGACTGCCCTTGACCAGCACAAAAACGGCGTAATGCATTAGCACCGAATAGCCCCAGCGATATGAAACCTTTCAGGGAAGTCAGGAACCAATATACACAGTCAGTTAGAAAAGCAAAGGCTAGCATTTTCAAACAGAAATTTGCATCCTGTAGCACTAATTCGAAAAAGTTTTGGGACACTGTAAAGTCCATGGAGAATAAGAGGACCTCCTCTACGATAATCAAGAATTTCAATTAGCTTTTTGCTACGGCTGTCCATGCTTTCCACCGGGCTACCCCTACCCCGGCCAACAGCTCTGCACCTCCCCCCCCCCCCCCCCCCCACCGCTTCTCCTTCACCAAAGAATCCAGATAGCTGATGTTCTGAAAGAGATGCGAAATCTGGACCCCTACAAATCTGCTGGGCTAGACAATCTGGACCCGTTTCTTTCTAAAATTATCCGCAGCAATTGTTGCAACCCCTATTACTAGCCTGTTCAACCTCTCCTTCGTATCGTCTGAGATCCCTAGAGATTGGAAAGCTGCCGCGGTCACCCTCTTCAAAGGGGGAGACTCTCTAGACCCAAACTGATACAGACCTATCAGTTTGGAATCCCACCGTACCTTCTCCGCTATGCAATCTGGTTTCCAAGCTGGACATGGGTGCACCTCAGCCACGCTCAAGGTCCTAAACGATATCATAACCCCCATCGATAAAAGACTACTGTGCAGCCGTCTTCATCGACCTGGCCAAGGCTTTCGACTCTGTCAATCATCGCATTCTTATCGGCAGATTTAACAGCATTGGTTTCTCAAATGATTGCCTCGCCTGGTTCACCAATTACTTCTCAGATAGAATTCAGTGTGTCAAATCGAAGGGCCTGTTGTCCGGACCTCTGGCAGTCTCAATGGGGGTGTTCAATTCTTGGGCCGACTCTATTCAATGTATATATCAATGATGTCGCTCTTGCTGCTGGTGACTCTCTGATCCACCTCTACGCAGACGACACCATTCTGTATACATCTGGCCCTTCTTTGGACACTGTGTTAACAAACCTTCAATCAAACTTCAATGCAATCCAACACTCCTTCCGTGGCCTCCAACTGCTCTTAAATGCTAGTAAAACTAAATGCATGCTCTTCAATCGAACCCTGCCCGCACCCGCCCGCCGGACTAGCATCACTACTCTCGACGGGTCTGACTTAGAATATGTGGACACCTACAAATACCTAGGTCTCTGGCTAGACTATTAACTCTCCTTCCAGACTCACATTAAGCATTTCCAATCCAAAATTAAATCTAGAATCGGCTTCCTATTTCGCAACAAAGCCTCCTTCACTCATGCTGCCGAACATGCCCTCGTAAAACTGTCTATCCTACCGATCCTTGACTTTGGCGATGTCATTTACAAAATAGCCTCCAACATCCTACTCAGCGAATTGGATGTAGTCTATCACAGTGCAATCTGTTTTGTTACCAAAGCCACATATACTACCCACCACTGCGACCTGTATGCTCTCGTTGACTGGCCCTCAATACATATTTGTCGCCAAACCCACTGGCTCCAGGTCATCTATAAGTCTTTGCCAGGTAAATCCCTGCATTATCTTAGCTCGCTGGTCACTATAGCAACACCCACCCCTTGTATGCACTCCAGCAGGTATATATTACTGGTCATCCCCAAAGCCAACACCTCCTATGGCCACCAATCCTTCCAGTTCTCTGCTGCCAATGACTGGAACGAATTGCAAAACTCATTGAAGCTGGAGACTACTATCTCCCTTAATAACTTTAAGCATCAGCTGTCAGAGAAGCTTACCGATCACTGCACCTGTACACAGCCCATCTGTAAATAGCCCACCCAACTACCTCATCCCTATATTGTATTTTTTTTGCTAATTTGCACCCCAGTATCTCTATTTGCACATCATCATCTGCACATCTATCACTCCAGTGTTAATGCTAAATTGTAATTGTTTCGCCACTATGGCCATTATTGCCTTACCTTCCTAATCTTACTACATTTGCACACACTGTATATAGATTTTCTGTCTCCTAGAGATGAACGTACTTTCGTGCGAAAAGTGCAAATCAATCCCAGAACAACAGCAAAGGACCTTGTGAAGATGCTGGAGGAAACAGGTACAAAAGTATCTATATCCACAGTAAAAAAAAGTCCTATATCGACAAAACCTTTAAGGCTGCTCAGCAAGGAAGAAGCCACTGCTCCAAAACCGCTATAAAAAAGCCAGACTGCAGTTTGCAACTGCACATGGGGACAAAGATTGTACTTTTTGGGGAAACGTCCTCTGGTCTGATGAAACAAAAATAGAACTGTTTGGCCATATTGACCATCGTTATGTTTGGAGGAAAAAGGGGGAGGCTTGCAAGCACTTCACAAAATAGATGGCATCATGAGGAAGGAAAATTATGTGGATATATTGAAGCAACATCTCAAGACATCAGTCAGGAAGTTAAAGCTTGGTCGCAAATGTGTCTTCCAAATGGACAATGACCCCAAGCATACTTCCAAAGTTGTGGCAAAATGGCTTAAGGACAACAAAGTCAAGGTATTGGAGTGGCCATCACAAAGCCCTGACCTCAATCCTATAGAACATTTGTGGGCAGAACTGAAAAAGCGTGTGCGAGCAAGGAGGCCTACAAACCTGACTCAGTTACACCAGTTCTGTCAGGAGGAATGGGCCAAAATTCACCCAACTCACTGTGGGAAGCTTGTGGAAGGCTATCCGAAACGTTTGACCCAAGTTAAACAATGTAAAAGGCAATGCTACCAAATACTAATTGAGTGTATGTAAACTTCTGACCCACTGGGAATGTTATGAAAGAAATAAAAGCTGAAATAAATCATTCTCTCTACTATTATTCTGAAATTTCACATTCTTAAAATTAAGTGGTGATCCTAACTGACCTAAGACAGGGAATTTTTAATAGGATTAAATGTCAGGAATTGTGAAAAACTGAAATGTAAACGTATTTGTCTAAGGTGTATGTAAACTTCCGACTTCAACTGTAGTCTTAATTCATTCCTTACTTAGATTTGTGTGTATGGGGTATATGTAGTGTAATTGTTAGATATTACTTGTTAGATATTACTGCACTGTTGGAGTTTGAAGCATAAGCATTTTGCTACACCCGCAATAACATCTGCTAAACACGTGTATGTGACCAATAAAATTTGATTTGATTTGCTCCTAAACACATGACTGTATTTCCACATTTTTCTTTTACCTTCTTGGAGGGGCTGGGGCAAGTTTCAGATGGTGGGCTTTAAATACTCTGACATTTCCCCTGCTCATAACTTTCTCTCTCTCTCTGTCTGAAGTCAGCCCCATGACTCAGTAGCCCTGTGTGACTGAGTTCAATTTCTGCCGCCCGCCGCTATATTTCCATCTTTCTCTGATTGCCTCACTCTATCTCTCTCCCCAGAAAAGACACTCTGCGTGGCCATCTTCACACCCCTGCTGAGAGGAATAACCAGAGAGAGAGAAACTAGGCTGGGTGCACTGAATGGAGCTTCCCTGGTGCCACAGACAGACAGACAGACAGACAGACAGACAGACAGACAGACAGACAGACAGACAGACAGACAGACAGACAGACAGACAGACAGACAGACAGACAGACAGACAGACAGACAGACAGACAGACAGACAGACAGACAGACAGACAGACAGACAGACAGACAGACAGACAGACAGACAGACAGACAGACAGACAGACAGACAGACAGACAGACAGACAGACAGACAGACAGCTTTCACAGATGAGTCAGGCAAGGCAGGCTTCTGGTTCAGCCCAGGAACCAAATCAAATCAAATAAAAGTGTATTTGTCACATGCTTTGTAAACAACAGGTGTTGACTAACAGTGAAACGCTTACTTACGGGCACTTCCCAACAATGCAGAGAGAAAAATATACAGTACCAGTCAAAAGTTTGGACACATACTAATTCAAGGGTTTTTCTTTATTTTTACTATTTTCTACATTGTAGAATAATAGTGAAGACATCAAAACTATGAAATAACACATATGGAATCATGTAGTAACCAAAAAAGTGTTAAACAAATCAAAATATATTTTACATTCTTCGAAGTAGCCACCCTTTGCCTTGATGACAGCTTTGTACACTCTTGGCTTTCTCTCAAACATCTTCATGAGGAATGCTTTTCCAACAGTCTTGAAGGAGTTCCCACATATGCTGAGCACTTGTTAGCTGCTTTTCCTTCACTGTTCCAACTCATCCCAAACCATCTCAATTGGGTTGAGGTCAGGTGATTGTGGAGGCCAGGTCACCTGATGCAGCACTCCATCACTCTCCTTCTTGGTCAAATAGCCCTTACACATCCTGGAGGTGTCTTGAGTCATTGTCCTGTTGAAAAACAAATGATAGTCCCACTAAGTGCAAACCAGATCGGATGGCGTATCGCTGCAGAACGCTGTTGTAGCCATGCTGGTTAAGTGTGCCTTGAAGTATAAATAAATCACTGACAGTGTCACCAGCAAAGCACCCCCCCACACCATCACACCTCCTCCTCCATATTTTATGGTGGGAACAACACATGTGGAGATCATCTGTTCACCTATCTTCTGTATACCACCCCTACCTTGTCACAACACAACTGATTGGCTCAAACACATTAAGAAGGAAAGTAATTCCTTAAATTAACTTTTAACAAGGCACACCTGTTAATTTAAATGCATTCCAGGTGACTACCTCATGAAGCTGGTTGAGAGAATGCCAAGAGTGTGCAAAGCTGACATCAAGGTAAAGCATGGCTACTTTGAAGAATCTCAAATATAAAATATATTTTGATTTGTTTAACACTTTTTTGGTTACTACATGATTGCATATGTGTTATTTCATAGTTCTGATGTCTAGTAGGTGTGTTCTGCAATGTAGGAAATGGTACACATATAGAAAAACCCTTGAATGAGAAGGTGTGTCCAAACTTTTGACTGGTACTGTATACAAATAATAGACAACAACCTACAAGCAATGAATTCACAATGAGTAACAATGTACAGGGGTACGAGGTAATTGAGGTAAATATGTACATATAGGTAGTGACAGATGATCAACAGTAGCAGCAGCGTATGTAATGTGTGCAAAAAGGGTCAATGCAGATAGTCCGGGTAGCTATTTGGTGAAATATTTAACTAACTATTTAGCAGTCTTATGGCTTGGTGGTAGAAGCTGTTCAGGGTCCTATTGGTTCCAGACTTGGTGCATTGGTACCGCTTGCCATGAGTTAGCAGAGAGAACAGTCCATGACTTGGGTGGATGGAATCTTTGACAATCGTTAGGGTCTTCCTCTGACACCGCCTGGTATAGCGGTCCTGGATGGCAGGGTGCTCCAGTGATGTACTCTCTTTCTCCACAGCCTGAGAATGTGTACTGGCTACCACTGATAAAGGCCATGCCATGCCCAGAGAGGAGGGTTAGGTAGCTTCCAAGATAACACTATATTCTCTATATAGAGCAATACCTTGCAGTATAGAGCTGGTTCTGTCTATTGTGTCATCCAGACGTATGTTATGTCCATCAGTCATGGGGCGGCAGGTAGGCTAGTGGTTAGAGTGTTAGGCCCGTAACTGGAAGGTTGTAGGATCAAATCCCTGAGCTGACAAGATAAATAAGACGTTCTGCCCCTGAACAAGGCAGTTAACCCACTGTTCCTAGGCCTTCATTGTAAATAAGAATTTGTTCTTAACTGACTTGCCTAGTAAAATAAAGGTTAAAAAAGAAAACAAAGAGGCCATGGATTTGAACTGTCTCAATCATGTAGTGCAGCATTACCATGCAGTTTGGGATTGGGAATAAACAAGTACTCCCAAAAGCCAAACAAAAACAATGCAGGTTTTCATCAGGCCAGAACAAAAAGCTACAATTATTTTATTAGCAGGCTAATTATACGTACAGTCGACGATCCGACTGGTCAATTTTTTATGGCAAATCTGAATTAATTGGCATTTTAAGAAGTCCCAGGATAACCTAGCTGCCAATTACGCTCCTGAGCATTGTGTTTCATTCTGCAAGATGAAAACCCTGGCCGTCTGTCAGACCCTTATCAGGAACAACAGAGCAAATTAACATTTCACTGTGTTGTTCCTAATCAGTGCTAGGTTAGGAGAGTCTGAGATGTAAACAAACCAATATGAATAAAGCGCTGAGGCTGGCCTGGAGAACTAGTGCTGACGAGGCTACTTCTGTCACACACACACACACCGAAATATAAAATAATGTGCATACTAACCCAGACAGACAAGTAAGAATATGAACACAAAGCCAGATATACAAGGACATGCAATCACACATACACACACACAAACACATACAAACACACTGCAGTGTGTCCATAAAATATAGGTATTACACCTAAACTACTGTAAATAAGTGAACACGTTTTCAAAAAACTAAAAGGCATAACAAGATTGAGAGAATAAAATAAGCACTGTGTAAAATCAGTCAAAACTAAAACTAGAAGAACTAAAAATTGAACAACTGAAATTGTTGTATTTTTCTTTATTGCCCGAACTGTAATGATTGATCTATTTGATGATAAACTAACAAACAGTGTGCAGAAGACAGACCACTAACTGATCACAGGGACTGTCTTTCTCTTTCCATTTCCTCAATCAAATATGCCAGAGTAATTGAAAAGTCGGGGCAATGCCATTTGGACGAAAGAGTAGCTTCAACTAGGGGTCACCTTCCTGTAGTTCTGCTCTCTGTGTGTGTGTGTGTGTGTGTGTGTGTGTGTGTGTGTGTGTGTGTGTGTGTGTGTGTGTGTGTGTGTGTGTGTGTGTGTGTGTGTGTGTGTGTGTGTGTGTGTGTGTGTGTGTGTGTGATTGAAGATTCTGCCGACAGGTGATTGAAGCATGTTTAACCACACACACACACAGACTTTGAGATGCTTAAAGCCAGATCAACGGAGAATCCACATTAGACCGGTCCTGACACACAGCCCCTGTGGGTGCACTGACTGAGGAACCTCTCACAGTCGATTACAAACCTGTTTTTCCACATACAGGATTTCTGTTCATATGAAACAACTAAAACACAATCTCTACTCCGGGTTCAAAATAAAATACATTTTAGTATAAAAATAAATAAATTATAAGTAATAACCAAGTTCAACTGAATGAACCTGTGCGTAACATAGTGTACATTATTTGAATAATAAGAGATTCATTTAGTTGATATCCTCTAGAGATTTATTCTGCTTGTAAATGTATGCACACATTATCCAATCTTTAGCTAGCCCACTGATGTCTTTAAATAATAGGGCCAAATATGATTGCTTCAATTTATTTACGAATTATAATTTGGAAGCTATTATTCTCTGAGCCTGAAGGAGAGGCTTATTATCTTAATGTCTGCCCAGCTCGGCTACGGTATGCATCACATCTAATCATTACCCTCCAATGACTAACTATGATTATAGCCACCGCTGTTCATAATGTTTGCATGGCACGGAACATTTTCATAAATACGCAGGTTGCCATTTATTGTCACGAGCCTTGACCTAGAGGCAGAACTGAGAGATTTCTCATTAGATAGGCCAGCTGCAAAGTAAAAAATGTCTATACTGTAAATATTCATGAAAACAAAAATGAGCTTTTTGGTCTTAATTTAAGATTAGTGTTAGGAATTAGGGTTATTCGTGTGGTTAATGTTATGGTTAAGGGTTGGTTTAAAATCAGATTGTTTGACTTTGTGGCTGTGCCAGCTAGAGACTTCTCTGCAGAGCTGCCTCCAGAACAAGATTCATGACGAAAAACGCTAACTTTACATAAAGATAGATAGATAGGTACTTTATTGATATTGATATATTGCTATTCTGAAACCTGGCATAATCTTTTACAAATTACTTTGAATTATTTTCCTGTACACGAATGTGAATTATGTATTGTAGATGCTTAGCACAGTGGTTGTTGTGCATCCAAAATACAGTACACAATATAATAACTATTTGTGGCATAAAACGATTTGATTAAAATCACAAAAGGGGCCTTCAACTGTCCTACATTATGACTGTACTAAAACTACTTCAGACAAATAATTTATGATCTGTTGAATGACATGTCTAAGCTATAAAATATGGCCTATTATTACTATGGAATTATTAGGCATACTACAATGAAAAATGTCATCAAAATACCCCATGCAAACTGGTCTTCCTGGGAACTACAGAAAACACCTCCACTTTGCCCTGGGGGTCAAATATCTGGGTCATATTCAGCAGAGTGCATCCTTTAGAATAGAAATTTATACATTCATAATAACACAACTCAAAGGCCTAATTTATATATACACAACTCTTCATTATTCTATAGCCTAGAAGATGCCATTCTATAGGCAACGTTGTGCATGGTCCGGGTCAAGAGCCTGAACAGAGGGTTCAGCACTTTTTACATGAGCAGCGCTCAGCACCCAGTGGGGAGACGGAGAGCCAATCAGATGGCAGATTTGATGTCAACTCAGAGGCAACCGTCTGAGGAGTATTACAGCCACGTTACCTCCACAATTCAAATTCCAAACCTTGCAATGGAGAGAAAACTTACTTACTTTGCAACAAATAACGCAGGCGGACAGCGTGATACACAGACACGTCTCGCCTTCGACAGTCATAGCGACAGTCGTAGCGGCTATGCTATTTGCGCAAACATCGATTGATAATTAAAATATATTATATTTTGAAGATATAATTTCGACATCATTGTAATTAAAAACAATATTCATGAATGTTATAACGTTTTAATTCGACGAGAGCCTATACAGCGCGTCCTTCCCATCGCAGTTTTTCTAAGTGTCTGCAACCACGTCGGCAAGAGGGCGAATCTCCAACATCAATAATTGTTTTTAATAAAAAAACGTAAATGCATAATATCTTACACAAATAAAGCACTTCAATTAAAATAGGTGTGGGAAATAATCAACATACAGTCAAAGTAAATGCATTGCATCGATTTTAACCAAATTCATATTAATAATTATAATTGTATTCTGTTTTACGCGCAAAATGATATTTAGTTCCCAAGCCTATTTACGACTAATAGCCTACATTAATTGTGTAAAATCTCTGTTATGAAAGAATGCCTGTATTGCACAAATACGTGACTGACAGGCTATTGTTTTTTTCGCAAGAGTCACCTTGAGCAGATCTGAAAACAGACAGTATTTTCTTCTCCAATTTCTTTACTGCTAGATGAATATTAGAAGTGCATTATTCACCGACAAACAGCATATTTATGTGAAATAGAGAGGGATTATTCGTTTCTGTGTCATAACACATTTCAACAACTCTACCAGACACAAGCATGACAGGTGACTCAGAGTGCCTCGCATACAGCTGAGTTTGTAAAACTAGTATTTACCTGTGGTCTGCTGAGACCTTGCCCTCCGTTTCCAGGATTAATGGATGGGTGATTTCTCTGTTGCCCTGGCCAGCCATGCGTTGTGGAGCCATAATGAGAAGCCATGTCTTTGCCCAGGCCGATGCCATCTTGTTGTTGTGCAGAGGGACTGTTATAGTCTTGATAGCCACTGCCATAACCTCGCATTATTGGACTTGGAGACGTCAGCAGTTGGTTTAGAGTCGGTGTGGCCCCGGTAGGATGCTGACTCTGTCCTGGAAATCTCTGAAAGCCCCCAACACTTCCACCAGAACCGCAGGCAGCAGCTCCCATAGCAGCCTTGACATGGCCAGCTGGAGTGTTGCAGCCATGGCCAATCATATTTCTGCCCTGTCTGGACGAGGCCATCATCCCGTAGCCCTGCCGGTAGCCAGAGTAGTGGTTGTAGTGGCTGTTGTGGTACCCTTCTTGGGAGTTGTGCACTGGGTCCATGTTGTTGGGTCCTGAAGAGTGCATCATCCCCATCCCAGTGCTTTGTTGTCCGCCATGTTGATCATAGGAGGAACCTACTCTGGAAGTGCCATAGTAGTTGTTAAACTCGCTTGTTCCCCCCGTGCTCTCGGGCTGGCTGATGATGTTGTTGGTGGTGGTTGGTCCCAAATTGGAATGTTCATACCTAGCGCCCATCCGCTCCCCTGGTTTACAGGTATGATCCCGCTCACCTTTACTTAGCATCTGCTGCTCTGGGTGGCTACCCAAAACACCCTCCTTCCCTCCGTGGTGGTGATTCTCACTCTCTCCTCTTGTCGCTTGACTGTTGTTGTTGTTGATGATGTTGTTACTTTGTATCTGGCGTTGCTGATGCTGAGGAAACTGGTTAAATTGTGACTGCGGTGTGAGGTGCTGAGGGTGATCTCCGCTCCCAACATTTTTCAGTTTATGATTCGCTATCAACCCGGTTTTCATCCCCCCGGGAGAGGTCGTCGAATCTGACGAAGTGATGTTATTTCCAATCTCCTTCTCCGGTGTGTCAGAATTGTTATTCGGAGAATAAGTTGAATTGACCATGTTGAGCTCATTTCGGTGGTGGAGGTCAACATTATTCATTGTGTTAGTCCCATCACCAGCTCCAAGCATTTCTCCAGATCTCGATATATTTCCTCCTCCCGATTTCCCCGAATTTAGCTCTTGACCCAAATTGCCAGACAATTTCTTATTCTTATTATTAGTTCTTGTCGGTACTGATGCCACTTGCGCAGCCATTGTCACTTGAACATTTTAGATAGGGACACTGATCAACGCACATAACACTATCACACACAAAATACAGACAGACGAAAAACACAAGGAGGAAAAAAACATTCAATGGAAAAACGAAGCTATGTTATAGCGCTGTAATGCTTGTAAAAATCGGCGGTCAAATGCGTTTCTGACAGCCGCGGCTTTGGCGCTGTCAGTGAGGCTTCATGCTGAAGTTTGTCGTCCAGGTTTAAATGAAACTTTTTTCCTATCCTCCAACCCGGATATGGGTAAATGCTTGTCTCCCGGAGCCCTTCTGGCCCAGCATGGCATGAGAGAGAGAGAGCTCCACCAGCTATTATCCACCTCCAGACTCCAACGCGCCTCACACGGAAAACGCGGACTGGAGTCTCCAATGTTATCCAGTGAAAATCACTGTGTCATTTAATATAGAACCAATATTGAATGGTAGCATGGTATCAAGATGAAATAGTCCTATTGAAAAGAGTAATAGACTACATAATAGACTACATTTCATTTTATACCATTATGCTGGAACGTAGTAGGCTCCCTCTCAGAGAGGCTTGTGTCTTCCTAAAATATGCAGCTTCATCTTAAATGCATGCCGAGGCTCCAGATCTGGCTTTGAGTGTTGCCTACTCCGCTCTGCTCCCCCTCGGCTCAATCCAGTTTCTGCAGCTCTGAAAGACAGAGACACGCAATAATGTTGCCATCAGAATAAGTATGTTATCACACGCTGTAACTACCCTAGTCGAGATGTGAAATGTAACCACGAGCTTTTTCATCATCTTGAGCAGTTATGAGAATTTTGCTTTTTTTACATCATATTGAGCTAAGCTATAGGTTCCTGACCTGAAATGTAAGTGACGTCACTGCCCTTGACTATTAGGTCCCTTTATCTTAACTTTTGCCTATTCTCTCTCATCAGCTTGTTATATTTTGGGTAGAAGCTATGAATTTATCTAATTATTTATTTAGCAGATAAAGATCGGTTGCACGCACCTGACAATTACACAGGCCTTCATAACAGAGTAACTACCAATTGATTATCTGATGATGTCATCCTTACTGTGTAACAGTCTGCATGTATATTCTTACTACGACGTAATTACGTACATTATTCCCCGGTAGCTCCCCACAATCATGACTTGGCCAATGGGATGTAACAATAATAGCAAAAGCTTTTGATGTGAGAATCCTCTGAGTTTTACATGGGTAAATGGAGAACAGCTTACTTGATTTGCATTATTAACAGTGGTAACACTGGATAAAATATATATGGAAACGGTTCATTACAGAAGTATGACGATGATGATGATAATAATATAAATAATAATCATCATAAATAGGGATTCGATTATGCTGATGATGATGTCACCCAATTGAAGAACACATTTATCGTAAATGCAAGGTTACTACTGTACATTATATTCCATGTCATAGCAAGTTTCTGAATTGTATGATAATTTGACTTAAATGCTGATTGAACGTCTCCTCTCCCTCACAATCAGTAGTCCCCGTCAACAGCAGGGATAAAAAAAGACCCCCTAGTGGAGACGGGGTGTAAGCACAAGTAGACCAAATGCAAAATAACTTTTAACCTTTACGTTTTTAACTAGGCAAGTCAGTTAAGAACAAATTATTATTTACAATGACCGGCCAAACTCGGACGACGCTGGGCTTATTGTGCGCCACCCTATTGGACCTGATGTTATAGCACCATTAATATAGATGTAGGCACTGTTAATAACATGGCAATATGAATGATGGAAAGGTAGGCTTACATCCCTTTCATACAGTGAAAGCAAAAGACATCCATCTAGAGTCTCTTCCCCATTAGTCTTGATGCGTCCATATGGTAAAGAGTAACAGAGATTATATCATGATAGTAAACTACACAGTCCTGAGGCTAAGGCAGCGTTCACACAGGCAGCCCAATTCTGATATTTTTTCCACTAATTGGTCTTTAGACCAGTCACATCAGATCTTTTCACATCGGATCTTTTTCAGTGCTGCTCTGATTGGTCAAAATAACAATTAGTGAAAAAAAAGATCAGAATTGGGCTGCCTGTCTAAACACAGCCTACCTAGTGTTTAGAATGGTCTGCCTGCCCAGGCATCACAGCATCAAGAGCAGATGGCAGAGAAAGCAACAGCTTGATCAGGTGACTCTAGGACACCCTGGGTAGAGTTCACCTTTACGTTGGTGTTTGTGTGTGTGTGTGTTTATGTGTGTTTGTGTATCAAAGGTCAAATAGGGGGTGCTTATATCTGTCCTGTTTCACACGTACAAGTGTGTAATCCGTGTGTGTGTGTGTGCGTGTGTGTGTGTGTGTGTGTGTGTGCATGTACATGTGTGTGTGTGCATGTGTGTGTAGATTCGCAAGGCCATTTTTCCCATGTGAATCGTCGGGATCGAAAAGCTGTCAATGCATAAAGTGTCATGTATTGTGGATTACAATGTCACTGCCTATGACATGAGCATATTAAGAGCAGGAATCCAACAAATAACAGCACATTTTATGTGCAAACAGCAGCATATATAATGGTATGCTTCTACATCTACATTGCTTGCTCTTTGGGGTTTTAGGCTGGGTTTCTGTATACGCCCTTAGTGACATCTGCTGATGTAAAAAGGGCTTTATAAATACATTTGATTTATTGATTGATTGATTGATTGATTGATTGATATGCATCTGGCTGTAACAGCCTTATATCGATGGTGTTACAGATCATCAATAATATTATAGTTGATGGTGAAATATGTCGTTATATGATACAACATTGCTCTCGTGTATGAAAGTGTTGTACTGGGTGTGTCATTGTAACTTTGCAACTCAAATTTTCCACTGTGCTCATTAAAAAGCCCACTGTTCTCGCATTAATCCGCAGACACACTGATCTGTTTGAATGAGAAGAGGAACAATGGCTGAGGCATTTGCATTTATGTTTAATTTATAACCTCCAGGGCCTCCTGATGCACCAAGATTGAAACCGTAATTTCACACAAACACAGTGAAGGGGAGGGACCAAATGAATACAGATCTGGGATTAAATGTATTTCTCGATGTCTGTGCATACGTGTGTGTGTGTTTGTGTGTCTGTGTGTGTGTGTGTGTGTGTGTGTGCGTGCGAGATAAACAGAGAGAGAGAGAGACAGAGAGAGAGACAGAGAGAGAGACAGAGAGAGAGACAGAGACAGAGACACACACACACACACACACACACACAGAGAAACAGACAGGCGTAGGTAACATGCCACTATTCTAGTCTGTCAGGAGGCTGGGGCTGTTCAGGAAGAATCTGCAGGGATCTCCCCCAGCAGAGTAGCAGCAGCACAAGCCTGCCTGGCCAAGCACAGAAAGTGGGTCAGCCCGAAAAACAGCTCAGGATGCAGCCCTGTTCCACAGTGCCAGTGTGTGTGTGTGCATGCATGCCTGTGTTTATGTGTGAATGTGTAAGAGGGAGACCAAGGGCTATGAGGTGTGTTTCTATGTGTGAAAGCTAAGAAATAAAATACTAAAACGGCAGCAGTTTCAGACTAGCTCTTTTAGCACAGATTGCCAGTTTCAGACTAGCTATTTTAGCACAGCTTGCCAGTTTCAGACTAGCTATTTTAGCACAGCTTGCCAGTTTCAGACTAGCTCTTTTAGCACAGCTTGCCAGTTTCAGACTAGCTATTTTAGCACAGCTTGCCAGTTTCAGACTAGCTCTTTTAGCACAGCTTGCCAGTTTCAGACTAGCTCTTTTAGCACAACTTGCCAGTTTCAGACTAGCTCTTTTAGCACAGCTTGCCTTTGTGAGCACACCTTGGCTTGTGGAAGCGAGTCAGATTGATCAATAGTCTTTTAATTTCAGGGTTGGGTAAATAACAGAATTTGCATTGATCAGTCTGCAAGAACAGGCAGGGAGGACCTGAGTGAATGTGTGTGTGTGTGTGTGTGTGTGTGTGTGTGTGTGTGTGTGTGTGTGTGTCTGCAACCACAAATATGAAGCTTTAGTCTCCAGGCAAGTGGAATGCAATGAACAATACATTTCATACTGTGTGACAAAAATGCATAAAGTTAGTAAAAACCCAAACACACTGGGAGACGATGTGTGCCGCATACTAACACTACATTTCAGTATGTTCATTGTACAAACAATATGAATACTGATAAAGTGGAGTGAGAGAAGAAGAAAGAGGGAGAGATGGTGAAAGAAGACCGCATTTACAAGATCCACCGAGCAGCGACCACTTTTAACGGCCAGGGAAGAAGAACTTCTCCCACTGCCTTTGATGTCGGTAGGTAGCCTAGCGGTTAAGAGCGTTGGGCCAGTAATCAAATCCCAGAGCCGACGAGGTGGAAAATCTGCTGATGTGCCCTTGAGCAAGGCACTTAACCCTAATTGCTCCTGTAAGTCACTCTGGATAAGAACATCTGCTAAAGGACAAAAGTTACAAATTCATGTCAGAACATAATGGGAAGAGTTTGCCAGCAGTCAATGCAAGGTGGAGTATCGAGCTTAGTCCATACGGTACTATATCATACTCACCTATTTCACCACAGGCATGGTTTACTGACATGATTTAAAAACACTGAATATACTGTAGGTACTTGTCTTTCATTTAGATTTTCCTCTTGGAGCTGTCATGGCTACACAGAGCCTGGAGATTGAAGGTCGTATAATGACACAACAGTTTAAGGCCACATCTGCACAGAGTGCCCACAACATGTCAAGGACCTAGCTGCAGAGAGAAAATCCATACGAGGTCGTGGGACTTCTTTCAACTCCTGTTTTCATCTCCTCCAACTCATAGAGAACTTTCATAACAAATCAGGGAATTTGGAACAATTCTGAATTAAGCTAATTAGGTTTGTGTTTTGTTTGTTGTTCAGGAGACATGATCAAAGTGATATTTCACCAATTTGTGTCAACAGCTCTAGTGGAGGGAAGGAGGAAGGGGTGGTAGACCGTAGTACTCTCTTCAGGTTGGTCTTACGTTAGGGACACAATCAAAACAAAAGAATAATGAATAATGAAAAATCTTGATCAGAAAATGGAACAAAACAGAAGCATTTTGGTTTTTATTACCATCTTATTATTAGGAACAAAATTTGACTGCATGAGATTGTGTCCATGTTTTTCAGAGCTTCCATCTTAGTTCAGAGCACTTTCTTTTCAGGCCTACTGTGTAGTCTACCACTCAGCCCATGTGGAACAAATAAAAGAGATCTCTATGGCTTGACCCAGGAACTTGCTGCTGGAGAGCAAGTGGCTGTTTTGATCTAATCTAATATTTATGAATAGCTTCCTTGATATTTCATAAACTCTGCATCCCTCTGCTTTTACGGTGTTGCACAATGATGTCTTAGAGGGATATGGCAGAGATTAAACACACACCACGCTTCAAAATACAAAAAGGCGTTCTCCATAGCCCCTGGAGAAAGTAACTCAGCTCAGCAGTCAATATCTAATACAGTGCGATTGAAATACAAGCTCCACTGGCACAGGATACAGTTTTTTTTGTGTGATATAATTTTAACACAACACAAAAAAAAAGAACAACAATAAACAAGACAAGCACAACAAATACAGTCAACACCACACAACTCAACACAAACAGTCAACACCACACAATGTAACACAAACAGTCAACACCACACAATGTAACACATACAGTCAACACCACACAATGTAACACATACAGTCAACACCACACAACGCAACACAAACAAACACCACACAATGTAACACAAACAGTCAACACCACACAATGTAACACATGCAGTCAACACCACACAATGTAACACATGCAGTCAACACCACACAATGTAACACATAGAGTCAACACCACACAATGTAACACAAAAAGCTCCAGCCCAGGATAAATACAATTTTAAATGTAAAAGACAATTGAATATCCAAAATCGATCGAGCCTCCCACCCAAAAAAGGCACACAAAAGGGGAAGAAAAGAGAGGACCGTCACACTAACAGTTGGTCCCCTATCCCCGCCCATATCCCCGCCCATGACTTTACTGTGGATGGCCTTGCTCTATAAAGTTGCCGTTGTGCATTCCAAATGAACATTATTCTGGAAAACATAACTTCAAGACCCAGCCCCGGATTCCACCAAAGCTGCAAGATTGTTTTCTTTGCTGCTGTGCAACCGGCTAGTAGGATCCTAACTCAGAATACAGTTTGATATTATTTGAATTTGTGTTGCTGTCAAAGGAATGAGAGAGCATGGAGAGAAAATGCTACTATACTGATGCCTCTCTGTGTGTACACAGCAGCACAGCCAGAGAAGGGTTTGAATTACACTGTCTGCCTCTCTCACTGTATATTCTTAGAAACAAAATTGTGCTATCTAGAACCTAAAATGGTTATTCAGCTGTCCCCATAGGAGAACCCTTTGAATAACCCTTTGTGGACAACTGAATACATTCAACTGGAAGTGGATCGAATCCCCGAGCTGACAAGGTAAAAATCTGTCGTTCTGCCCCTGAACAAGCCAGTTGTTCCCTGGTTCCAGGTAGAACCCTTTTGGTTCCAGGTAGAACCCTTTTGGTTCCAGGTAGGACCCTTTCCACAGAGGGTTCTACATGAAACCCATAAGGGTTCGACGTTGAACCAAATAGGGTTCTCCTTGGAACCAAAGAACCCTTTTTGGAACCTTTTTTTCTACGTGTGTAGCACTAAAGATTTTGCCAGCCACAGTCAGGCCTTCAAAGCTTTTGTTCGTTAATGGCATCAGATGTAAGCAACTCTCTCTCCATAAAAGTAAAGTGTGCTCCACGTTATTTGCCAAAAGTAGGCTGATTCTGAGACCCTTTTGTTAGGCTAATGGTGGATAGGACACAGATACTGTAATTACGACAGGGTCGATTGGTCTGATAAAATTGAGAGCAAAGTGGGTAATTTGAGGGCTGTTGTGTTGAAGGTAGGGGGGAGGCGGGGGTTGTTGCTTTCTTGTGTCATCGCCTATCGCCCGTCACCATAATCATTCCCCAGTGCTGCTGAGATGAGAGAGCAAAGAAACAAGACTCAGCTGTAGAATACTAATGATCTAAACCATTCTGCTCTCTCAACAGGTGACAACCAGGGTTGGGTAGGTTACTTTCTAAATGTATTCAGTTACAATTACAAGTTACCTTTCCACAATTGTAATCAGTAACGTAACTTTTGTATTATCCAAACTCAGTAACGTAATCTGATTACATTCCGTTACTTTTAGATTACTTTCCCCTTAAGAGGCATTAGAAGAAGACAAAAATGTATGTTACCAATTGAACGACATTAAAGTTTACATAGCTGGCCATATATGGGTTGGTTATGTAGGCTTCTTCTAACCCATCGCTTTCTACTACATATAATAATGCAATTAAATGATATCTTTACTTTAAAAACCAAAGTCTATCAGAATTCCAGTCATTCCAATAAATGTTATACCCCTTGATCTTCAAGAATAAGACTTAGAAATATGGAAGTATAGATTAGCCAATTTATTTTACCTGAGCATGACCCCAAAACTAAGGACTTATTAGCCAGCCCTACTCTGTTGTTTATGGAGGACTGATAGAGTTCATTGATTCGAGTTGAAAAATAAATGCTGCGCTCATGGAATGCCTTGCTTTGCCAAGAGTGTGATTAAGGCAAAGGGTGGCTACTTTAAAATAATCTAAAATATATTTTTATTTGTTTAACACTTTTTTTGGTTACAACGTGATTCCTTATGTGTTATTTCATAGTGTTGATGTCTTCACTATTATTCTACAATGTAGAAAATAGTAAAAATAAAGAAAAACCCTTGAATGATGAGGTGTGTGCAAACTTTTGACTGGTACTGTATATATAATAATATATAGTATATATAGTCCAAAAATGGATGTAGCAACTACAGATTTCCCCTTTAAGTCTATCAAAAAAGTTCCTGCAATCCATCAAACACATTTGTTGTGTCATCATAGTGGACTGACTCAGGTGGAACAAACTTAAACATGTGCCTTTTTTCAGTGCTGATTTGAAGATCATTGAGAAACAGAGAAGTGTCAAATATTTTTTTTACGCAAACAACAAAGTAATCAAAAGAATCTGTGATCTGATTACAATATTCTGTAAATCGGATTACAGTTACCATTTCTCCCCAACCCTGCTGACAACATACACACTACATCTTACTCATAAGTCTTCGTCTTTAGCTACACCCTCATACCTTTGCTCATATTCTCAGTTTGCTGTCATTTAATTGATAATTTGATTGATAATTAGGCCCATGGATAGAGTAGAGTATAGGCTAAATAAATCCAATTGGTTCATGCTTATAACATGGCATTTCAAATTCCTTAATGTAAACGATTCTAAGAGAAGGCTCCTAAACCCTAGTGTGTCAGGGGGCCGGGCTATGGCTGCACTTTAGCCACGGTGAGGAGGACTGAAATAATCAATCTATCACAATCAATGATAGCAGAGGAGCAGGCAGACATGCAGACACTAGAGTCACTCAGCAAGCCTGTGCCTATTCTGTCAACAAACATAATCAAAGACTTCTCCCCTGAGTGATCTGTCCAAACAATTTTTAAAAAAAGAGCCTCTTTGTACCTCACTGGCACTTATGTCACCCAGGATATGAAAGCAGTCTGGAATAGGGAAATGGCACGCTCCCCGTCTCTAGTGACACCCACAAAGAGAGGCATCCCTACACAAGAGCCACAGCAGTGGTGTTAAAATTTAAATATGTTTTGACACAAAATCAAAAGTTACTCAATATCTGAACAGAGATTTTGCCTGATCCATATGATCATTTGTTAAGCAACAGCGTGAACCAGACAGACACCTGAACAACGCACTCTGGCAGACGTGTTGACATCTTCTCCATAAAAAGTTGTTTCTTCCATTTTCTTTTGAGAATGAGCTATCATCTCACAGTCACGTTTATCTCTGATCTCCTAACATCTAAGTCCCATGAAATAAAAGTATCCAATGATCAATGATGAACTACGTGTTATCTGTTTTTCAACTAGTTCATACATCTATAGGACCTGGTCACTCCATTCTGGACTAGCTATTGATAAAACCACATCTTTTATTCTACCTAGTCTCATACATGTATAGATGTTTTGGACAAACATCACATGCTATTGTATTGATGTGATCCCTCTGAAAGCTGCTCAGTTTGAGAATGCCAGCCTGCAAATCACCTAAACTATAACTGAACTCCTATTTTAACCAAAGGGGAAATTAAGTTTGAATGGTACACCATATCGTTTAGTATGACAAAGGCTTTTAGGTATGATAAATGCTCTTTTTACATTAATAAACTTGAATAGCCTTAGAAATAAATGGGAACCAAGTCCATTTCATGGAACTGAACTCTAGCAAGCTATAATCCACAGGATGAATGAAATTCATAATCTTCTGACAAATGGGGAGAGGTTTTTTAAAAGCAGGACCCCAATTACGCACAGTTACAAATTAGCATGTTTAATGCACAAAAATGTTTTAATAAATAATAAAAAGGCAGGGAGCTGAAAACAAAAGACAACCAAGTAATAAGATTATCTCTACAGAGCGGCCAGTGGATGTCATTGTGTTTCATACAAATGGGAGAGATTACAAGTCACATTCAAAACGCCCTAATCCGTGAAGACTCCAATATGATTATTTTTCATTAAGTTTAGAGACAGAGAAAGAGATGGATTTAACACTGAATCCATAAGTGAGAGACTTATTATTTCAACATACAACCAAACACAATAGGAAAACTCAGTTAAAGACTTTGTTCAGTTTAATTTATGAAGATACTACTGGTCCAACCAGGATAATCTTCCTGGGTCTGTCTGTGCGCAAACACACAAGCACTTCAACACCAGAGAATTACAACAATCCTTATCAATGCCCAAACAAATCAAATAGTTTACTTATTAGAAAGCTACAAATGTCAAAAGTGTGGTTCGACCTCATTATTGTTTGCCATCAAACTCACTTTTCCCCACGAATGACATTATGGCAAGTCTTTCCCATGTAACATCTCTTAAACAGGGTGTTCTAGATGTTATTGATATCTTCTCATTCACTACATCCTTTGTGCTTCGTCTCTCTAGAGTGGAGCTCAGCCTCTTTCCTTCCAGACCTCCCTGCGTCTCTGACAAGGTCAAACATTTCCCATTACAGGGAGGTGTGAGTACACACGCAGCACAGCGATTCCAGTCATACATCCTGAAGGTCAGGGGCTGCATAATGAACTGGAAAATGTCAATTCTATTACTTCCCATGTAAATAACGGATTTCCCTGCCACAGGAACAAGGGTGATATTAACCTTTTCCCAAGCAGGCCTTGAGCAAAGACGCCTCTGAATCTATCCAGAGCTGTGAAATAGAGCAGTATGGAGGGAATCTCATTCCGTTTTCTGAGATGTGTTACTACAGTATATGCAGTGACGCACTCACAGTATAACATACTATTATACAGTATGTTCATCACTGCTATATACTTTGGGGCATTTGTAGACCAAGCTGGCATCATGATATAACATTATGTAAGAAAGTTAAATCAAAATGATAGCACAGTTACTAATGATCAGTATAATAATTAATATTTGCTCATGCAGACAACCATAAATCAACCCCCATCCCCACCACAACAGGAAAGTACATTTTGAAAAATGAAAATATATATATAATAATTCTGAAGAGAATCCGTGCATCCAAATGAGATTGTTAATAATAATCCCTCTAAAACAATTTACATTCATTTTCGTTCATATCGCCGGGGAGTAATATCTACATGCCCGAGGCAGGTTTAAATTGCACAGTGTGGCTGTGAAAGGAAAGGCGACTCCCCTGTGTCCATCCAGCCCATCAGAACAGAGAAGCAGTATGAACACCCAGGAGAGAGAGAGACAGCACTGGAAGACAAGCCATTACAACAGAACTATAGCCAAGCCACTACCACACAGCATTGGAAGACAAGCGATTAGAATAGTATACAACACACACACACACATACATACATACATACATACATACATACATACATACATATATATATATATATATACATACATATATATACATATACATATACATATATACATATACATATACATATATACACATACATATACACACATACATATACACACACATATATATATATATATACACACATATATATGTCTTAGATTTATACTTGAACTTAGTCGTAAGATCATTTCCGAAGGTGTGCTTACGTTCGATTCATAAAAGATTAAAAAAAACTTTTTGTAACTCATTTGTAACTCACGCACCTGTGATCTATAAATCTCAAATTAACTTAATTGACGGCACCTGAACTTGCCTTACAATCAGCGATTTCCCCTTTAAGAATGTTAGCACAAATGAGGGCTTAGTCAGGAATAGCCATGGACCAAAAGAGAAAAGCAAACTTTTTGGAAGACGAGATCACTTGTGGCAGGATGCGGTTGAATGATGGCTGTGATATACCCGACCTGTCACTCATTTCCCTCTGGAATGTCCCAGTAGCTAGGAATCCCAGAGTGGACAGTACTTGGACAGATACATGATTACAGCGTGTCTTCCTTTCCAGATTAGGAGTTAAATACGCGCACAAATATTTTCTTGGGAGACATAGCGATTTATATACCATGGATCATCATGCGCAAAAAAGTCATTCCGGTCTCTGAAAACTCTCTCCCTTCTAAAAGCACGGTTTTCAATGTCTTCCAATAACGCATGAACAGACACGGTTACTTTTTCTAATTCGACACACCATTTATAGAACATCACATCCTGTTTTTAATTCAAAACACCTTGCGTCAGGCAATTAGTTCCTTGCACCTTTAATTGATAATCCCTAACAAATTGTTCATAAAGCTAATGCAAAATTCACTACAGGCTTGGACATATAAACTACAATACCTCTACATAACCAGCAGGAAAACCACTTACAGTAGCCTACGTCATATGCTACTTACACGTGGCTTTCTGCGTAAATCATACTTAATATCAACATTGATCATAAGTCCGTTTTATAAATGAGGCCCCAGATCTTTTGCCTAGTAAAATTAGTGGAAAGAAATATTAGAATTGGGCTGGCTGTGTAAATGCAGCTATTGATAGGACAGCATTGGAACTGGAAAACAAGACATTAGAATAGCATACAGCAGAACTAAGTTATTACTACAGACTGTAGGCAATTAAGTTCACAATTATGAAAACCTAGGACACTAAAGAGGCCTTTCTACTGACTGAAAAACACCAAAAGAAAGATGCCCAGGGTCCCTGCTCATCTGCGTGAACATGCCTTGGGCATGCTGCAAGGAGGCATGAGGACTGCAGATGTGACCAGGGCAATAAATTGCAATGTCCGTACTGTGAGACGCCTAAGACAGCGCTACGTGGAGACAGGACGGACAACTGATCGTCTTCGCAGTGGCAGACCACGTGTAACAACACCTGCACAGGATCGGTACATCCGAACATCACACCTGCGGGACAGGTACAGAATGGCAACAACAATTGCTTGAGTTACACCAGGAACGCACAATCCCTCCATCAGTGCTCACAGCAAGAACTGGCAAATCTGGTGCAGTCCATGAGGAGGAGATGCACTGCAGTACTTAATGCAGCTGGTGGCCACACCAGATACTGACTATTACTTTTGATTTTGACCCCCCCTTTGTCCAGGGACACATTATTCCATTTGTGTTAGTCACATGTCTGTGGAACCTGTTCAGTTTATGTCTCAGTTGTTGACTCTTATGTTCATACAAATATTTAAGTTTGCTGAAAATAAACGCAGTTGACAGTTGACGTTTCTTTTTTTACTGAGTATATATACAGTTGAAGTCGGAAGTTTACATGCAGCTTAGCCAAATACATTTAAACTCAGTTTTTCACAATTCCTGACATTTAATTATAGTAAAAATTCCCTGTCTTAGGTCAGTTAGGATCACCACTTTATTTTAAGAATGTGAAATGTCAATAATAGTAGAGAGAATGATTTACTTCAGCTTTTATTTCTTTCATCACATTCCCAGTGGGTCAGAAGTTTACATACACTCAAATAGTATTTGGTAGCATTGCCTTTAAATTGTTTAACTTGGGTCAAACGTTTCGGGTAGCCTTCCACAAGCTTCCCACAGTGAGTAGGGTGAATTTTGGCCCATTCCTCCTGACAGAGCTGGTTTGTAGGCCTCCTTGCTCGCACACGCTTTTTCAGTTCTGGCCACAAATGTTCTATAGGATTGAGGTCAGGGCTTTGTGATGGCCACTCCAATACCTTGACTTAGTTGTCCTTAAGCCATTTTGCCACAACTTTGGAAGTATGCTTGGGGTCATTGTCCATTTGGAAGACCCATTTGCGACCAAGGTTTAACTTCCTGACTGATGTCTTGAGATGTTGCGTCAATATATCCACATAATTTTCCTTCCTCATGACGCCATCTATTTTGTGAAGTGCACCAGTCCCTCCTGCAGCAAAGCACCCCCACAACATGATGTTGCCACACCCGTGCTTCACGGTTGGGATGGTGTTCTTCGGCTTGCAAGCCTCCCCCTTTTTCCTCCAAACATAACAATGGTCATTATGGCCAAACAGTTATATTTCTGTTTCATCAGACCAGAGGACGTTTCCCCAAAAAGTATGATCTTTGTCCCCATGTGCAGTTGCAAACTGCAGCCTGGCTTTTTTATGGCGGTTTTGGAGCAGTGGCTTCTTCCTTCCTGAGCAACCTTTAAGGTTATGTCGATATAGGACTCGTTTAACTGTGGATATAGATGCTTTTGTACCTGTTTCCTCCAGCATATTCACAAGGTCCTTTGCTGTTGTTCTGGGATTGATTTGAGTATGTTCATCTCTAGGAGATAGAACGCGTCTCCTTCCTGAGTGGTATGACGGCTGCGTGGTCCCATGGTGTTTATACTTGCGTACTATTGTTTCTCCAGATGAACGTGGTACCTTCAGACGTTCAGAAATTGCTCCCAAGGATGAACCTGACTTGTGGAGGTCTACAATTTTTATTCTGAGGTCTTGGCTGATTTCTTTTGATTTTCCCATGATGTCGAGGAAAGAGGCACAGAGTTTGAAGGTATGCCTTGAAATACATCCACAGGTACACCTCCAATTGACTCAAATGATGTCAATTAGCCTATCAGAAGCTTCTAAAGCCATGACATCATTTTCTGGAATTTTCCAAGCTGTATAAAGGCACAGTCAACTTAGTGTATGTAAACTTCTGACCCACTGGAATTGTGATATAGTAAAATAATCTGTCTGTAAACAATTGTTGGAAGAATTACAAAGTAGATGTCCTAACCGACTTGCCAAAACTATAGTTTGTTAACATGAAATCTGTGGAGTGGTTGAAAAATGAGTTAATGACTTCAGCCTAAGTGTATGTAGACTTTCGACTTCAACTCTGTATATATATATATATATATATATATAAAGTATATATAACATTTTAATTGTATTTAATACGTTTATTTGTCAGGGACAATTTACAACAAAACATATCAGAGCACTGAGAAAACATGCCGCACCAAATTTAGCTAATAGCTCATTTCCATCTGTAGTCCCTAAAACATTTAGACACGAAGACATGATATACAAAACAGAAAAACATGAATACATCACACAGTAAGAAAGAAGAGACATCAGGACGTAGAGACATCAGAACGTAGAGACATCAGGACGTAGAGACATCAGGACATAGAGACATCAGGACATAGAGACATCAGGACATATAGACATAGAAACATCAGGACATAGAGACATCATGACATAAAGACATCAGGATAAAGAGACATCAGGACATAGAGACATCAGGACATAGAGACATCATGACATAAAGACATCAGGACAAAGAGACATCAGGACATAAAGACATCAGGACAAAGAGACATCAGGACATAGAGACATGTTTCTTTTATGGCCTTTTAAGTTAAAATCAATGTGTGCATGACTGATTGGACTGATTGAATTTTTTGTCTTAGTCAAGAAGGCATGGGAGCTGCAACATGAAGGACATTCGCTGGATGCACCATGTTGTTTGCTACACCAATTAGCTAGATAAGACATGGGCATATACTGTCAACTGAATGCACTTGTTATTTGATCATGTCTAACATTAGTGAAGACATGGCCAATGTATTTTAACACAGGTGAGCCAATGTCTTTCCCACCTGATTTCTGGGGAAAGTTTCAGGTGTTTAACTATTATAAACAGTAGCTGAATGCATTGCAATCTATGATAGAACAACTAGCTGCTCCAGAAACACTACCAGAGGACAATGTCAAAGGTACAGCTTTAATAATATGATAATTTTATATTCTGATCTCCTTCCAAAGAGTGTGTGTCCCACAGACACCAGGTCACATTCATACAGTCCTGGGAATCGAGAGGAGAGGAAAGTCAGCCAGCAAATATCACCAACCGTCAGGAATCTTCACGTTCTCTCTGACAAGTTATTCTGTGCCCACAATGGCATCCATGCACTCTGCCCAGTGACACTGGGCATGTCTCCTGGGTGAGGGCACACCTGGAAGTCTGTCAGCGGACACAGGTTTGAAGGAGGGCAAAGAGGATGAGAGGAGGGGGTTGTGCTCTGTTTAAACCGACAGGGCAATGCATACACTGTCTTCCATTATACCAAATGTACCAATTAGTGATCAATCACTTTAGGGAGATCTGAACTCAAGATGGTTTTCTCAGAGGTGTGTTGAAGTCAGAAGTTTACATACACTTAGGTTGAAGTCAATAAAACTCATTTTTCAACCACTCCACAGATTTCATGTTAACAAACTATAGTTTTGGCAAGTCAGTTAGGACATCTACTTTGTGCGTGACACAAGTAATTCTTCAAACAATTGTTTACAGACAGATTATTTAACTTATAATTCACTATATCACAATTCCAGTGGGTCAGAAGTTTACATACACTAAGTTGACTGTGCCTTTAAACAGCTTGGAAAATTCCAGATAATGATGTCATGGCTTTAGAAGCTTCTGATTGACATCATTTGAGTCAATTGGAGGTGTACCTGTGGATGTATTTCAAGGCCTACCTTCAAACTCTGTGCCTCTTTGCTCAACATCATGGGAAAATCAAAAGAAATCAGCGAAGACCTCAGAAAAAAATGGTAGACCTCCACAAGTCTGGTTCATCCTTGAGAGCAATTTCCAAATGCCTGAAGGTACCATGTTCATCTGTACAAACAATAGTACGCAAGTATAAACACCATGGGACCATGGAGCCGTCATACCGCTCAGGAAGAAGACGCGTTCTGTCTCCTAGAGATGAACGTACTTTGGTGCGAAAATTGCAAATCAATCCCAGAACAACAGCAAAGGACCTTGTGAATATGCTGGAGGAAACAGGTACAAAAGTATCTATATCCACAGTTAAACGAGTCCTATATCGACATAACCTTAAAGGCCGCTCAGGAAGGAAGAAGCCACTGCTCCAAAACCGCCATAAAAAAGCCAGACTGCGGTTTGCAACTGCACATGGGGACAAAGATCGTACTTTTTGGAGAAATGTCCTCTGGTCTGATGAAACAGAAATAGAACTGTTTGGCCATAATGACCATCGTTATGTTTGAGGAAAAAGGCCTACAAAACCTGGCTCAGTTACACCAGTTCTGTCAGGAGGAATGGGCCAAAATTCACTCATTTTATTGTGGGAAGCTTGTGGAAGGCTACCCGAAACATTTGACCCAAGTTAAACAATTTAAAGGCAATGCTACCAAATACTAACTGAGTGTAAACTTCTGACCCACTGGGAATGCGATGAAAGAAATACAAGCTCAAATTAATCACTCTCTACTATTATTCTGACATTTCACATTCTTAAAATAAAGTGGTGATCCTAACTGACCTACGACAGGAAATCTTTACTAGTATTAAATGTAAAGAATTGTGAAAAACTGAGTTTAAATGTATTTGGCTAAGGTGTATGTAATCTTCCAACTTCAACTGTAGATAGATAGATAGATAGATAGATAGATAGATAGATAGATAGATAGATAGATAGATAGATAGATAGATAGATAGATGAATTTATTTGCAACTTTTTCTGTAAGTCCACAAGGTTTTCACACACTGTTGCTGGTATTTTGGCCCATTCCTCCATGCAGATCTCCTCTAGAGCAGTGATATTTCGGGGCTGTCGCTGGGCAACACAGACTTTCAACTCCCTCCAAAGATTTTCTATGGGGTTGAGATCTGGAGACTGGCTAGGCCACTCCAGGACCTTGAAATGCTTCTTACGAAGCCACTCCTTCGTTGCCCGGGCGGTGTGTTTGGGATCATTGTCATGCTGAAAGACCCAGCCACGTTTCATCTTCAATGCCTTTGCTGATGGAAGGAGGTTTTCACTCAAAATCTCACGATACATGGCCCCATTCATTCTTTCCTTTACACGGATCAGTCGTCCTGGTCCCTTTGCAGAAAAACAGCCCCAAAGCATGATGTTTCCACCCCCATGCTTCACAGTAGGTATGGTGATCTTTGGAATCAACTCAGCATTCTTTCTCCTCCAAACACGACGAGTTGAGTTTTTACATGTACTGGCTTAAGCAGGGGGACACGTCTGGCACTGCAGGATTTGAGTCCCTGGCGGCGTAGTGTGTTACTGATGGTAGCCTTTGTTACTTTGGTCCCAGCTCTCTGCAGGTCATTCACTAGGTCCCCCCGTGTGGTTCTGGGATTTTTGCTCACCGTTCTTGTGATCATTTTGACCCCACGGGGTGAGATCTTGCGTGGAGCCCCAGATCGAGGGAGATTATCAGTGGTCTTGTATGTCTTCCATTTCCTAATAATTGCTCCCGCAGTTGATTTCTTCACACCAAGCTGCTTACCTATTGCAGATTCAGTCATCCCAGCCTGGTGCAGGTCTACAATTTTGTTTCTGGTGTCCTTTGACAGCTCTTTGGTCTTGGCCATAGTGGACTGTTTGAGGTTGTGGACAGGTGTCTTTTATACTGATAACAAGTTCAAACAGGTGCCATTAATACAGGTAACGAGTGGAGGACAGAGTAGCCTCTTAAAGAAGAAGTTACAGGTCTGTGAGAGCCAGAAATCTTGCTTGTTTGTAGGTGACCAAATACTTATTTTCCACCATAATTTGCAAATAAATTAATTAAAAATCCTACAATGTGATTTTCTGGAAAAAAAATTATCATTTTGTCTCTCATAGTTGAAGTGTACCTATGATGAAAATTACAGGCCTCTCTCATATTTATTTGCCCCACTGTACATTCTGTTAATAAAACACAATGGGGAACAGAGAGGGCCTAAGGATAGATACAAATCTGTATATATTTGTATATATTATAATTTGTAATTTTGTTTTCATTGATTATTTTTTTTTGTCTTAATTGTAATGATATTCCTATTGAATTTCTTCAGTTTATGTTGGAAAAAGAAGGGTTAATATTCAAAAGAAAAAATATCCAATCAGAATTCTTCTTTGGTTGTCTCTTGGTAGAAATAATCTAGCTGGGCTCAACCCTCATTGGCTAGGCCCTCAGGCTTTGAATTGAAGGCACCAGCCAACTTCATTGACATTGACTTCAATTAGAGCAGCATTTTGGAATGACAGTAGAATCAACTAATCACAAATTGTCTTGTAATAGGTGGGACAATTGTATGATGCCTCAAGGCCCTCTAGAGGACCTAAGTATATGTCACTAATTCAGAGCCAATAGCGAGCCTTATCTTGTTTTCTCATGCTTGAGCCTAGCTAGCTGGCTAGCTTTCTGAAGTGAGTGTATGTAATGATGGCGATGGCAACTGCAGAGAGAGTAATCGAGGACGATGTGGTGGCTAAATTGTTAGCATCGCCCTTTTCAAGACTAACTTTGAATGAAAAGTTAAATATTGTACAGACCGGGAGACCAACCCCTGCACTGCCTGATTTGGTGCAACGAGGAAAGAGTTTTGAAAGGCATTTTCAAGTTAATAATTATGAGCGCTATCCGTGGATAAACCGGCTGTGAGCTAGATATATTCCAGGAACACCACTGTATAGGCCCGACTGTCAGCCCTGGCTTTGATCTCAATTGAAAAACAACTTATTTCAGATTTAAAATCAAAAGACAAGCTATATGAACCTGCCATTGCCCATTTCATAAAAAAGGACAGGAGCATGGACTTCATTTTTAAATGATAATCATAATGGTGAGTGGACTTTTTGTTTTCATCTACAGCTTAGAGCGCAACTTTATTCTCTCTGACAGCATATACTGTCTGTGGTCTTGAAACAATGTGAGCAATTTATTACGCCACTATTTGAGTGACTGTTTGTTTTGGCAAATGTTTACTTGAAATGACGCAACCATATTTTCTTCTAACGTGGTTACTGCTATCGATATTTGCAACCATTGTGTACGTGTGCTTCTTCTGTGAGCCACAGCCAAGGCGTGGCTTAGGACCACCTGTGTGGTGCTTCGGCTGCTGAGCACCAGAAAAGCCACCACAGAGCAGCGGTGGTTAGGAAAAGACTCTTAGGCTCCTCTGCCATCTCAGGACACTGCATGCAGTCTTTTAGGAATCTGCAGATGTAACAAAAACACTGGTGCTGCATTAGATATTCTAATCCAAACATTCGCCAAAAAGCTAGCTAGGTAGCCAAACCAAGCAAAGACTTTCCATCAAATCCCCAGAAACAGAAGTAATCCAAAATAAAAAAAGTTATTTGCAACAATTTTTTTGGGTAAAATGATTAAATATGTCCAATATTTACAGAGCTCTTTTGTAAATTGCTTTTTTCGGATTGTGTACTCACTCTATTCTAAACTTCTCAACTGACTGCAATCCTCCCTCAAATATTGTCCTCCTTCAAACTTTGTAATATCCTGTACACTTCTCCACTCAGAAGTGGACTGGCAAATTTGCAGGCGTTTGTGTAGAGATGGTGGCCAGTCTGTCCGTCAGAGGTGCTCATGTTTTAGTGTTGATTAATTTCTAGAGGGCAGCGCTGAGGCCGGGCCCCATGCAGGAGGACAGTTCTCCTCACAGAAACCCAGGGAGCAGCCTGCTGGCGAGAGGTAATGAGGCAGAGGAGAGAGGAGACACAAGGACAGGCATCTCTCTATCCTTATGGGCTCCGCTTTTAATCTCCCACTCATTCTCCATTTCAGTTAGTTTGTCGCTGTGTATTTACACTGAGTATACCAAACATTAAGAACACCTTCCTAATCAGTGATAATTTTAGCATGTAAATCTTGGTTCGGCAAAAAGGAATTAAAGTGGGATGCCACTACACAACACAACACTAAACAATACATTAATTGCACTATAACTGTGACAAACGGTGCCCACAAACTGTTAGGGCCTACATAAAGCTGTCTCTACAGCTTTCCCAACATCTTACCACTGCTACACCTGGCTATCAGCAGATCCTTGTCTGGCAACGAAACAGTTCATTCAGTCTCATTTACTGCCTTTAAAAAAAAACATAGCTGATATGGCTGACTTGCTTAAACAAATGTGGTTTCTAATGACAATTGAGATGTACAAACTGGTGTAAGCGGATAAGAGGAATTCCGTAATTTTGATTAAGACATTAATGAGCGAGCTAGGACGGACGTAGTCAATATAACTATTTTTTTAGCACTTTTGAAATGTACAGCGACAGAATTCAGAACATGGGCCGTTCTTACAGTGTTCTACCTGTACACCAAGTCAAACAGGTTATAGGCTACATGTGCACCACCAAGTCAGAACAGTAGGTGAAATTAAGAGGGGTAAATAGACCACATTATTAGGGTGAGGCACATGGGCTACTAACAGCTTACTACACAACATACACTTAGTATTACTTTCTTAGCTACAGTATACATACCTCCCTGGCATATTACATAATTTATGCAGTAGCATACAATACATTTTTGGACTCACCTTGTTGTGCAGGGCTCACTTGAACAGGAAGGTGGCTCGGCGGTCCTTCGTGGGCAAATTTTGTCATAAAAGTCTGGCATTCTGTGGATTTATGGTGCTTTGAAGAAAATTGGGAAGGTTGAATCATGATGATGTCATTGATCTTCAGGTTGCAACTCTAGAAAGAGGCCGGATTTACAATTCCAAGTTGGATGACTGTTCAAAACGTATTTTCCCAGTCGGAGCTTGATTATTCCCGACTTCCCAGTTGCCTTCAACTCACTGAAGTCACATTTTCGCAGTTCCGAGTTAAAAGTTATTTGAGCGTGTCACAAATCATGCTTCCTTGACAGATGGCCAATGTTGAATGTTTATCATTTTAAACTTGGAAAAGAGACCCTTAATCCCAGATTTGGGACCACACAGCCGCTCCACTGAATAGCAGGCTAGTGATAGCTTTGCAATGCTTGCAGTTAGCCACTGTCACTGATTCCTTCCAAACCACTCATTGTTGAATTTGCAATTTCCAACTGGTTGTGTAATGTTTAAGTCCAATGGCCGATGAGCACCGATACGTTTTACCTATAATTTCTCTTCATTATTTATCTTCTTATGACAAGGATTTAAAAGGATTTGCCAGTAGATTGTCTACTTGATTCATGATTATGACTGCTAGCTAAGATTTTGAAACTATGATGTTGACATGATTAGTCCAATCAAGCTACCGTTGATGATTTGACGTCATTTTATTTGACGTCAATTACCTTGAGCCTTCTTGGATGGGCACTTCTAATGTAACTCTATGGCAGCACCCAAGGGGCTTGAATTTTCAAGCTCTACCCTTAGACTTGGCGGTGACGTAGTGTCCCCATAAGTGACAGAACACTGAGCCAATCATGGCGCAACGCTCGTTATTTTCTGCTGGCTTGCCCCACTACCACAGAAAGCACTGAGCTAGGCTGAAACACCTGCATTTTGGAGCTGCCTTACTCAATAAAACAAAAAAGAGACCATGTTTGTATGCTGCTTTATTAACTCAATGATATACAGTGGGGAGAACAAGTATTTGATACACTGACGATTTTGCAGGTTTTCCTACTTACAAAGCATGTAGAAGTCTGTAATTTTTATCATAGGTACTCTTCAACTGTGAGTGACGGAATCTAAAACAAAAATCCAGAAAATCACATTGTATGATTTTTAAGTAATTAATTTGCATTTTATTGCATGACATAAGTATTTGATACATCAGAAAAGCAGAACTTAATATTTGGTACAGAAACCTTTGTTTGCAATTACAGAGATCATACGTTTCCTGTAGTTCTTGACCAGGTTTGCACACACTGCAGCAGGGATTTTGGCCCACTCCTCCATACAGACCTTCTCCAGATCCTTCAGGTTTCGGGGCTGTCGCTGGGCAATACGGACTCAATGCTCTTACTGAGGGAAGGAGGTTGTTGGCCAAGATCTCGCGATACATGGCCCCATCCATCCTCCCCTCAATACGGTGCAGTCGTCCTGTCCCCTTTGCAGAAAAGCATCTCCAAAGATTGATGTTTCCACCTCCATGCTTCACGGTTGGGATGGTGTTCTTGGGGTTGTACTCATCCTTCTTCTTCCTCCAAACACGGCGAGTGGAGTTTAGACCAAAAAGCTCTATTTTTGTCTCATCAGACCACATGACCTTCTCCCATTCCTCCTCTGGATCCAGATGGTCATTGGCAAACTTCAGACGGGCCTGGACATGCGTTGGCTTGAGCAGGGGGACCTTGCGTCCTGCCGTGTAGTTCTGGGATGATCCCTCACCTTCCTCATGATCATTGATGCCCCACGAGGTGTGATCTTGCATGGTGCCCCAGACTGAGGGAGATTGACCGTCATCTTGAACTTCTTCCATTTTCTAATAATTGCGCCAACAGTTGTTGCCTTCTCACCAAGCTGCTTGCCTATTGTCCTGTAGCCCATCCCAGCCTTTTGCAGGTCTACAATTTTATCCCTGATGTCCTTACACAGCTCTCTGGTCTTGGCCATTGTGGAGAGGTTGGAGTCTGTTTGATTGAGTGTGTGGACAGGTGTCTTTTATACAGGTAACGAGTTCAAACAGGTGCAGTTAATACAGGTAATGAGTGGAGAACAGAAGGGCTTCTTAAAGAAAAACTAACAGGTCTGTGAGAGCCGGAATTCTTACTGGTTGGTAGGTGATCAAATACTTATGTCATGCAATAAAATGCAAATTAATTATTTAAAAATCATACAATGTGATTTTCTGGATTTTTGTTTTAGATTCCGTCTCTCACAGTTGAAGAGTACCTATGATAAAAATTACAGACCTCTACATGCTTTGTAAGTAGGAAAATCGGCAAAATCGGCAGTGAATCAAATACTTGTTCACCCCACTGTATATATTTTTTACATTGTTTGCAAACTGATATGTGACACGGATTAATGCCAAAATAACATGCAAAACAGGCCAGCCCCATGTTACTAAAAATGTGGGGCTCTGCCCCACCTGCCCTGAATGACGGGTCGCCACTGTTCCTAATACTGAGTTGCGCCCTCCACCCTTTGCCCTCAGAAAAGCCTCAATTCGTTGGGGCATAGACTCTACAACGTGTCGTAAGCGTTCCACAGGGATGCTGGCCCATCTTGACTTCAATGCTTCCCACAGTTGTGCCAAGTTGGCTGGATGTCCTTTGGTTGTGTGGACCTTTCTTGATACACACTGAAACTGTTGAGCGTGAAAAACCCAGAAGCGTTGCAGTTCTTGACACAAACCGGTGCGCCTGGCACCTACTACCATACCCTGTTCAAAGGCACTTAAATATTTTGTCTTGCCCATTCACCCTCTGAATTGCTCCTATACACAATCAATTTCTCAATTGTCTCAAGGCTTAAAAATCCTTATTTACCCAGTCTCCTCCCCTTCATCTACACTGATTGAAGTGGATTTAGCAAGTGACATCAATAAGGGATCATAGCTTTCACCTGGATTCACCTGGTCAGTCTGTTTTGTATACTCAGTGTAGTATGTATCACATATACACTCAAACCTGAAATAAACACACACACACACACACACACACACACACACACACAGATACAATTGAGTGTGTCACCCTCTGTCATCCAGACAGCCTCTGTCATCCTGTTTAATGTAAAACCATAATTCTCCCTTTGCCCTCCAACACAGGCCCTGAAACAGTCTGTCATGCAAACAGAGACGGGGACTCAAGGTCCTTTAAATCTCCCTGTCTGACCTCACCAAGCAGAGAAGCACAATGACAACACTACAGCCATTACAACCTCAGAACCTGTCCTTAGTTGTGATGTGGCTGCCTGGCTGTGCCTGGCTTTTGGAGGTAAATACAAGGGCACGGGTGCGGATTAAGGGCGAGCGGCAGGGTACGTCAGGGCCAGTAATGCCACGAGGAGAGAGGATTACCCTGCTATGAATTTTGAGTACTCTCCCACTGAGCTGCACACTCTGGATGGGATTTGACTCGGAGTGTCTGCTGAGAGGATGCTTCCACAAAGACTTATGGGTAGAGACAGCGGAGGGAGGGAGGGAGGGACAGAGGGAGGGAGAGAGAGAGGGAGTGAGGAAGAAAATACATGAGCAATTTCATAAATGGAAGGGAAAAGCTGTGACTTCGCAAATCATCTGTAAAGAGCGAAAGAGGACGGAAAGGGAGAGGCAGGAATGGAAGTAAGCCTGAAGATAGGTGAGAGAGAGGGAGAGTGGGGGAGGGATTCAGAGGAGATATTTCCCACCAGTTGAGAGTCTGCCTCTCTCTCTCTCTCTGTCGGTCTGTCTGTCTGTCTTGTGTCTTGTGTCTTGTGTTTTGTGTCTCTGCCACAGCGTGGCATCCCCTCACATCCGATTAGCTGCAGCACTGAGAGACAGTAAAACTCCTCTGTCAAAGTTATTTAGAACTCATCTGACGCCGGCCCACGCTCCGCGCTGCCTCTGCGCTCTGCTCCGTCCTTGTCACCACCAACCCCGGGCCAGCAATGTACAGGCGGGACAAATGTCTCCCCATGGCTCCTGACGCTATCAATCAAAGTGTCTCTGTGAGAGTGTGGGGGAGATTGTGGGGGAGGACCAAGGTGTGGCAGGTTGGGATGAAGGGACTGACACTGCGAGAGAAACACATAAATCACAAGTATTATAATGTTAGAGACAAACTAATATAATCAATTATTTTTACATTAGACCAAAGTACACCCACATTTTTTATTTATTAATTTTTTATTTCACCTTTATTTAACCAGGTAGGTCAGTTGAGAACAAGTTCTCATTTGCAACTACATCATGCACGAATAACAGAAATAGACTCTACCCATGACAGTGTATTCTCAGATGAGAGAGTGGGCCAGTCCATGTCATGAGTCAGAGTGACAGGGATTAATCCATCCAGCAGCAGGCTGCTGTGAGAGCCTTCCTAGCTCAGCCTAGCCTAGGTCTGTCTTACTCTGACAGAGACAGGCGGCTCAGCTCCCAGTCATAGCCTCTATGATGAATGGCCTCCACTGTTGAGGAAAGGAAGGGCCTGAGAGCCTAAGAGCCCTCGCAGGATCGATACATACACAAGGACCTGCCTCGCATCTTAAACCTGCCCTGCCCATCCGTCTCCTGTCTTGCTGTGGGAGTGTGTGTGTGTGTGTGTGTGTGTGTGTGTGTGTGTGTGTGTGTGTGTGTGTGTGTGTGTGTGTGTGTGTGTGTGTGTGTGTGTGTGTGTGTGTGTGTGTGTGTGTGTGTGTGTGTGTGTGTGTGTGTGTGTGTGTGTGTGTGTGTGTGTGTGTGTGTGTGTGTGTGTGTGTGTGGGTGTGTGCGTGCGTTTGGGTGGGGGTATAAACGTCTGCATGCATGAAGTGTGTCAGCAGGTTTCTAGAGGGGCCTGCATGTCAGCTAACTCAAGGTCAACTTGGCACGCGCATACACACACACACACAGCAGGATGTGCTCTGACTATGCTTATAGCGTATTGCTGATATTCCAGAAGCAACCATGATAATTCTGATGTGTCCGAGACGATGGATCTTTCCTTAATGAGAGCAAAACAATGACTGAACTAATAAGTCTGATAATGGAGATATTGAATGATGGAGACTGAATTGTGTCCCATAAGCTCCTAAGCTTTGACTAAGAGCCAGTCTGAAGGCTAGGGCTAAGCTCAGACGGAAGCATACTGTGTGGGGAGGGAGGTGCAGAGGGGTGGGGTGGAGAGGTGGAGGAGAGGTGGAGTGGTGCACAGTCAAACTAAATCAATACAGCACAACTGAATCGCCTCATTGGGCCAGTGATATACGAGACCCATAGAGGTTCCTCAGAGTATAAATAAAACATGAAAACCCCACAAATGATTACACCAAATGAGAGCACATCTATTTTCTCCGTAACGCTGTATTCTTTATTTGTCAAGCGAAAGGGAGGGATTGTTGCTGTATCCAATTTGAGGCGCCCAGACCGAGATGTGATTCAGCTTAGTTTTTTAATTAATTAATGAATCACAGGCGGTTGGGGTTGGGGCGAGAAACACGGCGAACAGCAATCTGTGACGGGCTAATAGCTGGAAAGGAATTACAGTCCAATTGCTCTGTCTTATTCCAGGCTAATGCTATAGTGGCCTTTCACCAAAGCCCAGACAGCTCCTAGATTTGATTCCTTTCTGAGAGACTAGAGAGGGGAGGGGAGGGCAGGCAGGGAGAAGGGAACAGTGAAGGATCAGTGGACAACTGTTGAGGCTGTCAGGGTGACGATGTTGTAAATCTCTGTCTCCTTACAGCCAGTGAGTGAGCGCTGGGGCTAGGGGGTAATGCTGGATGGAGTTGAATGGATGGAACAGCACCCCACCAATTGTCCCCCTTCATTAACTATGATTGGATAATCATGAAGATTGGTCATTGTAATTTCACCTGGCGTGTCTCAATCATTTATCCAGCCTAGTTTTCAGTATGTTTTAGTGAGAGTAGAGGTAAGGTTTGTATATTTTAGTGAGAGTATAGGTAAGGTTTGTATATTTTAGTGAGAGTAGAGGTAAGGTTTGTATATTTTAGTGAGAGTAGAGGTAAGGTTTGTATATTTTAGTGAGAGTAGAGGTAAGGTTTGTATATTTTTGTGAGAGTAGAGGTAAGGTTTGTATATTGTAGTGAGAGTAGAGGTAAGGTTTGTATGTTTTTGTGAGAGTAGAGGTAAGGTTTGTATGTTTTTGTGAGAGTAGAGGTGATGTTTTGGCCTTCAGAAAATCTTTATAGTGTAGTGGAGTCTGATGATACAAGTCCTTTGTAAGACTGGCCTTTTCAGGTTCCCCTCAGATCTTCACCAGCAACTGAGCTTTTCTTACTGTAAAGAGTGCTTTCTATGCAGCCTGTCTGGTCAGTAACAGAGTACCTGAACCTTGTTCATTAACCCTGACCTCTTCTTGCTGACGGGCCTTTGCTTCTCCAGACGCTCAGTTTCCAAAACAATCCTGTTATGGACAAAAGAAGCGATTGCTGCTTTGCTCTCTCATTTGTTATTTCCTCAGCAGTCCATTTTCTTGAGACCCTGTTGGAGGGAGTGTGATCGTAGTGACACAGGCCCAGGCAGGAATGCAGAAAGGCAGGCGACAGAGAGGAGTGACACTGATTGTGCTTTCCCTAATTAAACCCGGGCTGACCCTGGTGTTGGGAAATCATTTGTTTCCTCTTCTAATCATCACACAGCAGCAATTACATTCTATTTGGCCCCATTTGCATTTACAAGATTTCCCAGAACAATTGAAGAAAGGGAAAATAAAGCCAGAGACTGTTAGGAGCAGTGGGATTCCATTGGATACCAGCAGGGTGCTTGGTAATGGATTAAAATGGGCATATTATGTGAATAATGCGTCATTGGCACTGGATGTTGTAAGGGATGATGGGAGAGGTGGTTGTTCTCAACATTCCAGCAGCCACGAGGCAGACATGCTGGGTGCTTGGAATCTTAGCCTGGGACGATGTTCTCACCCATAAGGCCTAATAAGATCCTGACGTGCCCTTTAAACCGAGGAAACTATTCACCCTGGCCTGAGGAGAGCAAACCACAGCTATTAGACCCAAAACCATCTCTGGGCTCTGTGTGAGAACTAGGAGAGGAGGACTGGCACAGACAAAAGAGAGATAGAGACACAGAACAACAAAACGTTCTCATATATATTCTCATATATACTGTGTAATGTATTCACATTCTGATTTTTTTTTACATTCCACATTACAGGATGGAGATATCCATGTGAGTGGGTTTCAGAAGTGCACAAGGACAGATTCTCCATCTGTATTCTGGGTGACAGTGTTCTGCTGGGATAGCAGTTCTCTCCCAGAGAGAGATGGCATCTATGGAGAACAGGCAGTGGTACTGTACATCACAGCATAAAAAGGCCTCTTGAAAATGCATGCAGCTGGCATCCACACAAACCTACCGAAGGAGACTGTACACTGACTATTTTCTCCTGCTACTGCTGTTACTAAATATGACAACAACAGAGCGGAGATTTATGCTTGCAAATACCCCAGGGGCCTCAAGCTTTCCAGGAGAGAGACGGCTGTGCATGCATTTTTATGCAGATTCAAATCATTGTCATTAGAGTTAGATAAACAATAGCATGGCTGTAAACACAGTGACAGTTCATACAGAAAATCTATGGGTTCCAATCAGTAGATCTGTATAGCACTTAACTGAAACAACATCTTTAGTATCTGTCACGGCAGATTGTACACTTCATAGCCCTCCAGTAACACCCTGGCAATAAAGAATAATTATTCTGACCTTCCAGAAATCACATGCAGCGTTGGACTCTAACATTAGATCTCATTGAATGATGTGTGACATGCTGCTAAGGCCTTGTTTTGACCCTGATGTACAGTCATGTGAAAAAGTAAGTACACCCCCTGGAAAGTTCTCTCTTTTTTTTATTTTTATATTTGGACAGATGGATATGTAATCTTCACTTCAACACTTCACTTTGTAGATAGAGGGTATCCAATTTAACAAATCACACAAAAAAAATCCCTACCTTTACCATCACATAAAATGGCTAAAATTAGAATTAGGTGTACCAAAACAAGTGCAAATTATTAGAAAACATTAGAGAGAAACGTAGGAGGGTCCAGCCTTCCATAAATATAAGAAAAATTGGTCTGGTTTGGTCTTAACCATATGGTTGTGTGGTAACACATCATTCAAAGATCAAAAGACCTACCCGAGGCCCTCAGAAGAAAGATTATTGATGCCCATGAGTCTGGGATGGGTTACAAATCCATTTCCAAGCAATTTGAAGTACATCATTCCATTTCCAAGCAATTCGAAGTACATCATTCCACTGTCTGACGAAAATTACAGACCACTGGCAAACTACCTAGGACAAACTACCTCGTCCTACCAAGAGCAGACCAAAAGATGCTCATAGAAGTCTCTAAGAACCCCAGGGTAACATCAAGGGATCTACAGGCCTCTCTTGCCACAATCAATGTCGAATTGCATGGGTACACTGTCAGAAAGAGACTGCACAAACTATACATGGGAGGTCAGGAAGGAAGAAGCCTCTGCTCTCAAAAAATAATATCAAGACACAACTTACTTTACCCAGGCTGGACCCTCCTAAGTTTCTCTCTAATGTTTTCTAATCATTTTCACTTGTTTTGGTACACTTAATTCTAATTTTAGCCATTTTATGTGATGGTAAAGGTAGGGGTGTACTAACTATTTCCCCATAAGAAAAAGGCATTTTTGATTATTTTAATTGCATAACATTTTCAACATTTTCTTTTTTGTGTGTGATTTTTTAAATTGGGTAACCTTTATCTGTCAATAGTGTTGAAGTGAAGATTACATATCCATCTGTCCAAACAAGTTAAAAAAAAAGATTTTCCAGGGGGTGTACTTACTTTTTCACATGACTGTACAGTATATAAATGTTCAATACACTTACTAGTAACATATTTGGCAAAGAGCTAAGTGACTATTGAGCCAAGTGTGCTATAAAATGTAAAACACACACACACACACACATACAGTTTAGACTCCATCCAGGTCGCTTGGAGACTTTGCAACACAGGGGCCCGGCCACCACCAATATATCTGATGATCTTCCACCCTAGTGGTCTAACGAGAACTTAAGCCCTCCATCCCAACCCAAACCCTGGACAGTTAACACAAGTGCATCATCAGAAATACAGAGAGCTCCAAAAGTATTGGGACAGTGACACATTTTTGGTTGTTTTGGCTCTGTATTCCAGCACTTTGGGTTTGAACACTTCTACATGAATGTGGATGCTACCAAAACAGAGCCAAGTACTCTTTTAACAAAATGTTGGACTAATTGCAATTTAGCACATGCACTAACTATGAAACTGTACATATCCTGCCTACTGGCTTGGAAATATCCTTTTTTTATATATGTGATATGTTCTATGACTGCTGAAAAAATGAATTGCCTCTCTGAGGACATCACGTTTTCTGAATCTGGATATGAATCTGAATGATTATGGATAATCCTGAATGAATCGTGACTAATGATTAGTGATAAAGTTACAGACACATACAGTGGGGAGTATTTGATACACTGCCGATTTTGCAGGTTTTCCTACTTACAAAGCATGTAGAGGTCTGTAATTTTTATCATAGGTACACTTCAACTGTGAGAGACGGAATCTAAAACAAAAATCCAGAAAATCACATTGTATGATTTTTAAATAATTAATTTGCATTTTATTGCATGACATAAGTATTTGATCACCTACCAACCAGTAAGAATTCCGGCTCTCACAGACCTGTTAGTTTTTCTTTAAGAAGCCCTTCTGTTCTCCACTCATTACCTGTATTAACTGCACCTGTTTGAACTCGTTACCTGTATAAAAGACACCTGTCCACACACTCAATCAAACAGACTCCAACCTCTCCACAATGGCCAAGACCAGAGAGCTGTGTAAGGACATCAGGGATACAATTGTAGACCTGCACAAGGCTGGGATGGGCTACAGGACAATAGGCAAGCAGCTTGGTGAGAAGGCAACAACAGTTGGCGCAATTATTAGAAAATGGAAGAAGTTCAAGATGACGGTCAATCTCCCTCGTGGGGCATCAATGATCATGAGGAAGGTGAGGGATCAGCCCAGAACTACACGGCAGGACCTGGTCAGTGACCTGAAGAGAGCTGGGACCACAGTCTCAAAGAAAACCATTAGTAACACACTACACCGTCATGGATTCAAATCCTGCAGCGCACGCAAGGTCCGTCTGAAGTTTGCCAATGACCATCTGGATGATCCAGAGGAGGAATGGGAGAAGGTCATGTGGTCTGATGAGACAAAAATAGAGCTTTTTGGTCTAAACTCCACTCGCTGTGTTTGGAGGAAGAAGAAGGATGAGTACAACCCCAAGAACACCATCCCAACCGTGAAGCATGGAGGTGGAAACATCATTCTTTGGGGATGCTTTTCTGCAAAGGGGACAGGACGACTGCACCGTATTGAGGGGAGGATGGATGGGGCCATGTATCGCGAGATCTTGGCCAACAACCTCCTTCCCTCAGTAAGAGCATTGATGATGGGTCGTGGCTGGGTCTTCCAGCATGACAACGACTCGAAACACACAGCCAGGGCAACTAAGGAGTGGCTCCGTAAGAAGCATCTCAAGGTCCTGGAGTGGCCTAGCCAGTCTCCAGACCTGAACCCAATAGAAAATCTTTGGAGGGAGCTGAAAGTCTGTATTGCCCAGTGACAGCCCCGAAACCTGAAGGATCTGGAGAAGATCTGTATGGAGGCGTGGGACAAAATCCCTGCTGCAGTGTGTGCAAACCTGGTCAAGAACTACAGGAAACGTATGATCTCTGTAATTGCAAACAAAGGTTTCTGTACCAAATATTAAGTTCTGCTTTTCTGATGTATCAAATACTTATGTCATGCAATAAAATGCAAATTAATTACTTAAAAATCATACAATGTGATTTTCTGGATTTTTGTTTTAGATTCCGTCACTCACAGTTGAAGAGTACCTATGATACAAATTACAGACTTCTACATGCTTTGTAAGTGGGAAAACCTGCAAAATCGGCAGTGTATCAAATACTTGTTCTCCCCACTGTATATCATAGCCCCAAGCCATGCTAACCTCTCCCCATCACAATAACAGGGGAGGTTAGCATTTGTAATCGTTATTCATGATTAATTCAGGATTATTCGTAATCATGGTAGCATCCACATTCATGTAGAAGTGTTTAAAAACATATTCTATTCTTATTTACAATAAAAGTGTCTCCAAAATGACACAATACATTATTTACCATTCATTTCTATTGGACACAAAATGATCTGAAACACAACCAAAACAAAAAGCCAATGCATCCAACAAGTTTGTAGTGTCACAAGCTTGATGGAATCATTGCGTGCTAGGAATATGGGACCAAATACTAAACCTCTCATTACTTTAATACACATAAGTTAATACTTTTGGTCCCCCAAAATGGGGGAACTTTTGGAGCCCACTGTATTGATTCGAAATTATGGAGGCCATGAAATTTAAGGGGTGCTGAGTTTCCAGTGGTTGCTACAGTAAGGGCTTCCAAAATACAGTAACCCAATAGGACCAGAGAGACCCAGCCACTAACGTGACCCTGCCTGCCTGCCTCCCTCCCAGGCCTCTGAAGCTGCCTGCCTGCCACAGAGCCTAACGAGGAGTGCTCCATCACTGCTAATCAGGTGATAATGGGTGTCGTTTAGGCAGACAGGGTGTTTGCACGCTGCGTTTTTATTGCCCCTGCTGAGTCCCCTCCTCACAGGGAGGAGAAGGGGGGACGGGAGAGAGGCTGGCACTTTCCTTCCCTCCTGGTCCAGAGGGCTGGGAGCCAGGGCAGGGCTGGGAGCCAGGGCTGGGAGCCAGGGCAGGGCTGGAGGGGGGAGGGACTTCGATGATGTGCTAAAAGGTTTGAGCATTGATATGGAACTCCAGAAATCCCTGAGTGACATGGTGTATGTGCTAAAGAACCATAAAGAACGTTCTGGAAGTGAGGAGGCGGAGCAGACACAACACAATGCACATAGTGAAAGTAATCTACTATTTATGTAGAGTATTTTGTGTATGTCAACAAGTTTTAATCTTGTTAAATGTGACATTAAGTTGGCACTTTGTATTTAATGAATTCCACCATCTTTCTTTTTACTTTAATTTCTGTATATGCCTAATGAAATAAAACATTACAATTACTTTGTGAGGAAATTAATCACATAAAGGCACAGCGTGATAAGAACTAATAACTGGTTATTACAGCATACACTTTTCATCTCCGCTAAAAACTTGCCTCATTTCATCATGAGAGAACAAAGTGCATTCTGGAGCCAGATTTCACATTAAGGCAATTTGGAATATTCCGGACTGCCTAATTCAGGGTCGGAGTTCTGTGTAACTTAATTTGACAAGATTAATTATACAATTAATTCAGAACTCCTCTCAGTTATGTAGAGAAATGCTGGCTGACTGCTCAGACTGATGCCTCACCTTCAGTGAGGTACCTGATAAGCATAATTTCAGTCGTAGCTGAAGAAATTGCTGCATATTTATGCTTCCATTCTAGACTCAGTGAATAATGTTTATTATTTAATTACAAGCAGGCTGTGACTCTATCAAGTTCGAAGGTAAGACCCATGCGCAGACAACGTCGAATAACAAATGTTTATTATCACAACAGGGGTAAAAGACAGGTCAAGGGGCAAACAGGGTTCGGTAATCCAGAGTAGTGGGGTAAAGGTACAAGACGGCATGCAGGCTAGGGGTCAGGGCAGGCAGGCGGGGTCAAACCTGGAAAATCTAGGAGATAGTAACAAATAGGAAGGCAGGAGCAAAGGGGAAAAACGCTGGTAGGCTTCAACAAGCAAAACCAACTGGCAACAGCCAAACATAGAACACAGGTTAAAGTACCCAGGGGATAATGAGGAAGATGGGCGACACCTGGAGGGGGGTGGAGACAAGCACACAGACAGGTGAAACAGATCAGGGTGTGAAAGACTCTTGACATGAAAAGGCCAGACATTATGACATTCAAATATTTCAATGAGTGAAAGAACTCTTTAGTGATTAGCAAGATAATAGAATGACAGCAAAATACTTAATTGCATGTTAATTGATGTAAGAACCATCATTTTCACAATAAATAATATTCACCTCTCTACCACTAAATGCAAAGCAAAAAAATATGTATATATTTATTATCCATGACTGCAAAAGGCAAGAGATGATTCAGTATACTGCACTACAGCAGTACACATTACAACCAATAAACATGGGCGGGTGACTAAATCTGGAAATTAGCTTCCAACTCAATACTTTAATACAGCTTCAAAACACCTTGGCATAGATTCTATAAGAGTCTGGAACTCTATTGGAGGGATGCGACACTATTCTTCTATGAGAAATTCCATAATTTGCTGTTTTGTTGATAGTGGTGAAAAACGCTGTGTCAGGCGCAGCTGCAGAATTGGGTTGAGATCTGGTGACTGAGACGGCCATGGCATGTGGTCTACATTGTTTTCATACTCATCAAACCATTCAGTGACCACTCGTGCCCTGGGGATGGGGCCACTGTCATCATATGGGGGCATAGCCGTGGTAGCAAAAACATTAATTACACTAAAGCATGATGGTATGTATCCGTCATTTACTCAAGTGTTTCCATTATTTTGGCAGTTACCTGAGAGAGAGAGAGAGAGAGAGAGAGAGAGAGAAAAGGAGAGAAAGAGAGAGATAGAGAGAGAGAGAGCGAGAGAGAGAGGTGTAGCATCTTGTACTCTTTTCATGCACTGTATGTGAGACGCCCAAACACATCCAACAGCAATGAGATCAACATGGGGTTCTCTTCATAATTCATGTTGTGTGGAGGAGGTCACACAGTCGGCCTGAGAAACAGAAGGTGAGTCCTATCTGACAAGCAGCCATTATCAACATGTTTCTTAGACTGAGGGAAGGAAGAAAATCACTAGGGATGGCTGTAAAACTCAAAGACCTTCAGAATCTCTCTCTCTCTCTTTCCCTCTCATTCTCTCTCTGTTTCTCCCCCTCTTTTTCTCTCTCTGCCTTCAGCGCAGAGAAATAAGGTAAAATGGTCTACTTGACCTTAAACTGCCCAGCGGTGAGTGGTTGAGAGATGACATGCAACCTCAGAGGTAAAGGGCAATTGTTTCTTTTTACTGCTCTGAGAGCCAATTTGCAACCCCTGGGGAACGTTCTGAAGCTGTGAACTATTTCAGATGTGCCACATTGTTTCTCATGATTTCAGCGGGAGCAGGGCTATGGAAAACTAGCTCCACTTTCCTGATCCTCCATCACCTCCTACCACTTTAGTTCCCTGCTGAATTATGGAGTTCATGTGAATTTGGAAGGAGGAATAACATTAGCCTGGCCATGGTCGCAGATCTCTATCGGCCTCAAGACTGAGCTGAAGCCATTGGGCGTTAGTTTGGAAGGCTAACACTCGTAACGGTTATTACACTTGTATAGACTCAGTGTTTAAACCCGTCTGTAAGGTCTATGTTATGGAGGAGTGAGAACATAGCTCAGTCTTCCTCATAAAGCCAGCAGCTGATAGATGTGTCAGACACACTTATACATTAGTCAAGAGGCGATGCATATTTATGTAAACAATGTATAAAACCAGAGAAATTAACCGCATGTCAAAGCCCTGCGTCGTTACGGCACAGAGCATGAATAAATCATTTGGAGTTGAAGTTATTAAGTTATTTGTTAACAGTAAATATTCTAGGTGTGTCCCTAAAGGGATACATTTTTTTTATATTTGGAACTTTAATGCCTGGATTCCCGTCTGGTAACAATGGTGCTTAGCTATAATTGATTCCTCAGGCGAAGATAGATAATAACAGTGGCTGTGTCTGTCTTAGTGAAGCCTGGACCATTTGGCTCTGGGTGAAGCAGTGCACAGAGAGTAGTATTCACCCATGATGCAGCATTCTGCTCACTAGCCTACCCAGTCAGCCTCAACACCCACGCACTAAGACAAACGTTCCATTCCTTTCCCACAAACCCTTTCGTATTTGCTGTATCTCTTCCACTACAAACCCTCTCTCCTATTGACTGTTCTCTCCCACTCAACTCCCTCCTTCCCTTATCCTCATCTGTTTCACTCCACTCCCTCCTTCCCTTATCCTCATCTGTTTCACTCCACTCCCTCCTTCCCTTATCCTAATCTGTTTCACTCCACTCCCTCCTTCCCTTATCCTCATCTGTTTCACTCCACTCCCTCCTTCCCTTATCCTCATCTGTTTCACTCCACTCCCTCCTTCCTCAATCCTCATCTGTTTCACTCTACTCCCTCCTTCCCCAATCCTCATCTGTTTCACTCTACTCCCTCCTTCCCTTATCCTCATATGTTTCACTCCACTCCCTCCTTCCCCAATCCTCATCTGTTTCACTCTACTCCCTCCTTCCCTTATCCTCATCTGTTCCCTGTATATCCTCTAATCCTTCATCCTCCTTCTTTCCCCCTTCCATTACTCCTTTTATTTCCACCATGCCACCCCACCTCCTCTCCTCTTCCCTTCATCTCATCTCCCCATCCCCCCACCCCAGTCTCCTCGGCGAGTGTATCCTTGGTGACAGCAGGCTACGGTAGCAGACAGAATACGTCTCACCAGGGGACTGTTTATTCCATCAGGGTCTCAGTGTTAATCACTCTATCACAGGGCTCTGGGCTGGGTTGGGTTGAGACTGGGCTGGGACTGGGCTGAGACTGGGCTGGGTTGGGTTGAACCTGGGCTAGGTTGAAAAAGGGCTGAGACTGGGCTGGGTTGGGTAGAGACTGGGCTGGGCTGAGACTGGGCTGCGTTGAGGCTGGGCTGAGACTTGGCTGTGCTGAAACTGGGCTGGGTTGGGTTGAGACTGGGCTGGGCTGAGACTAGGCTGGGTTGAGACTGGGCTGAGACTGGGCTGGGATGAGACTGGGCTGAGACTGGGCTGGGTTCAGACTGGGCTGTGCTGAGACTGGGCTGTGCTGAGACTGGGCTGAGTTGAGACTGGGCTGGGACTGGGCTGGGTTGAGACTGGGCTGGTTTGAGACTGGGCTGGGCTGAGACTGGGCTGGGTTGGGCTGAGACTGGGCTGAGACTGGGCTGAGACTGGGCTGAGACTGGGCTGAGACTGGGCTGGGCTGGGCTGAGACTGGGCTGGGTTCAGACTGGGCTGGGCTAAGACTGGGCTGAGACTGGGTTGGGTTGAGACTGGGCTGAGACTGGGCGGTACTGGGCTGAGATTAATGTAGCCTTGACATAACCCCCCGCGCCCGTGATCCGAGACTGATGGGGTAAGCGTCTAGTGGCAAGGCCTTTCCCCGTCTGGAGTGGCACTGGAATGCCAGGCCCTGGTCACAGCTGCTCTCCCTCCCCCGCTTTGGAAGGAATTGCTTCCATTTGCCCTGTCAGTTTGGCCGGCGGAGGATTTTCTAATTTGTCAGAGAACGGGGGCGCTCCTTTGCCTCTCATAGCTAATCTGGGGTTTCTGGCTGGAGGAGGGAAATCACTCTCTCTGTCTCTTTCTCTCTGTCTGTCTCTCTCTCTCTCTCTCTCTCTCTCTCTCTCTCTCTCTCTCTCTCTCTCTCTCTCTCTCTCTCTCTCTCTCTCTCTCTCTCTCTCTCTCTCTCTCTCTCTCTCTCTCTCTCTCTCTCTCTCTCTCTCTCACTCACTCACTCACTCTCTCGCTTCCACTCTCTCTCTCTCGCTCGCTTGCTCTCTCTCTCGCTTCCTCTCTCTCAACTGACTGATACAGCCTTTCAGTCGCCAGGGTCTCTTTAATCTCCTTGTTCGTTCAGCTGAGAAAATCAGAGGAGTCGTGAGGACTGAGAGAGATGGAAAACCTCAGGGTCAGAGCAATAACCTCACATGGACATGGTCATGGTGTGTTCATAACAACACAACAGCACACTTCACCTTTCAGTATTACATGCTGGCTGAGACCACTTTCACATTTATACATAAAACATGGATATCGACTCCAGTTTGAACAACAGAAATGTAATTGGACAAGGTTCTGAAAATTACCTTCTGCTGAAACAAACACAACGCAGCTTTGTCCTTATTGTCCACTTTGGATCCAGCTTTGTGAGACTCAGCGGTCCTGAGCTCAGAGTCTGTAGGTGAATCTAAAATGACAAGACTGTCACTAAGATACACTAGAACAGATTCAGGTCACCCTAAAAACCACTACATACAAGTAACCATGGAAATTATGTTAGCAACATTAGAATGGTGTCAGAATGAACAAGCATTGCCTGGTAGTAGCAACCTCTGCAACTTAATAGCAACTCAGCGGTAGCCTAGGTGTTGGGAAGAAATAGCAAATAGGTACTTTATTGATATGCTTGGTGATAGGGTATTTTTACTGTATTTTTTTAAGAATCCCCTGTGACTGTACCCAAGAGGCTTTTGAGTCTCTCCTTGGCCACGCTGTCTATCTGGGCTTTGAGCTCAGGGAAGCGCTTCAGTACTCTCTTGTAGTCCTGGATGCACAGGGAGTAGAGCTGGCAGGGGGTCAGCACTGTCACGTTGGCTTTCCCTTCGACATCACCAGGCACAGCTCTGAAAGGTTAGAGGTCAGGAAAGGAGGAAAAGACATGGAAGAAAATAACTGCTATTTTTAAATCAGGTATAAGGAAAATGCTAATGAGAAGCCTCTGAGAGGATAAGAGTTACTTTTTTTATTTTCTTACAAACCGTTGAAAAATACATTACAGGAGATAGCATTTGAGTGATGGTGGTAACTTTTTAAAAGAAGTATTATGTGACAACCTTAATGTATTCCCAAGTTTAATTATTTCTTAATATTGACATTTCTTATTAAGCAGCGTAATTGGAAACCAGTGCAGTAGCAATCATTTCAGCCTGCACTGATCAATTAATATAAAAATGGTTAATGATTGCTGCAGTTTTTAATTGCTGTGTACCAGGGTTCATAATTGCGGCACCATCCTCCTTGAAATGACATGATGACAAATACAAGTGTCACGTAAGCGCTTTCCCTTCTCATCAAGTTCCTCGATCAAAGCAAATCCATTTTGCAGAAGCCATGAACACTAAAGCAAATTAAGCCTGAATTTCATTTTCTACCTTCATTAATGCATCTGTTGCCAAGGTTACAATCATTACAGAAACTGAAACAAACAAATTGATAGAACAAATCCATTTGCTGTGTAGAAGAAGAAGTGGTTGGACTTAAAACAGGTCAGCTACATATTACATTCTAAATTATCTCAGTAGCTCTATAAATGTCTATCATAAATAAAAAATTTTAGTAATTATAATTTGATGTAATGATAATGTTCACAGCATGTTCATGCAAATGTTTTTTGTAAACATACTAAATAGGTGCTGTATGTTAATAACCTTATCACTAATACTAGCTACTGTTAACTAGTGTGTGATTTAAAATTCCTTCTCTATCAATATTATCAAAAGGAGAAACACAAGGAGAAGCTGTACAATGTGGTTATGTTCTTAGCCTCCCCTCCTGTGGTGTGGTGTTATGGGAAAACTAGACACAATGACCCAGTTTGGCTGAGCGGCCATGGGCTTGTAATCAGCCTGCTGGCTATGTAAATACTAACATCACCTCACAGCCCATCACAGAATTTTATTCACGTAATGGAACTTTGGCGTATGAAATGTCACTTTTGAAGTGTATAAACAGTGTGCGTTTTTTCTTTGATCGCATGAAAATGAAAAGAAAGCCCAGAGAAACGCAGCGAGGCTGGGGCTGGGAGGGAGAAGTGATGAGCTTTCAGACTGGCCTCTTTTGCATGCAAATCATATCAGAATTTCTCATTAGCATAAATGCATGAGCAACACTAAATGCTTTTAATTTTCAATCTCGCCAAGCAGAGGAGTAATTTGTCACTGTCAGGGTGAAAATCTAAAAGGGGAAAACCAAAGGGAGCCAAGGGCTCCACACTAAATTGGAATCATAGAACATTTCTTACTTGCTAATTGACTGATGTGCAGTTCAATCGAGCTGCCTTGAAGGTGTAAATAATTCGGTGTATATTTAAATAGAGGAAATGTGTGGTGGATATGCTGAAGCACATTACAATACTGTTTCCGCCAGGACTCGCTTTTCACTGATGTTTTCACATTCGGCTTTGCAAAAATGTCCCTAACTCCCCTTATTAAATGGGTAAAATCAAATGCTATTTCTAGCATGCTTCGTAAACAACAGGTGTAGACTAACAGTGAAGTGAGTACTTACTTACTTTTAATCTATAATCACACACAACCAACTGGAAATGATAACAAAATGTATCTTCTTTCACTATTATTTTCCCATTAAAACATGTTAAACCCACAGCGTGATGTAGATGTGCAGCACAACTATATCAGCTATACACCCGTTTATGTTTTTCATCTCATCAAAATCAGTCTAGTCTAGAGTACTGATCTAGGATACGAATGAGCCATGTGCTTTACAAAACCAAACCGATTTATAACCTTACTTGTTTTGGATTAGCTACCAATTTTTGAGACTCTTGCTCCACACACAGTGCCTTCAGAAAGTATTTATACCCCTTGACTTATTCCACATTTTGTTATGCTACAGCCTGAATGACAAAGTGAAAACATGTTTTTAGAAATGTTAGCTACTTTATTGAAAATGAAATATATATAATTTAATTTACTAGTATTACTGAATCAATTATTTGTAGAAAAACCTTTGGCAGTGATTACAGATGTGAGTCTGTCTGGGTAAGTCTCTAAGACATTTCCAGAACTGGATTGTGCAACATTTGCCCATTATTATTTTCAAAAATGTTCAAGGTCTGTCAAATTGGTTGTTGATCATTGCTAGGCAACCATTTTCAGGTCTTGACATATATTTTCAAATAGATTCAAGTCAAAACTGTAACTCGGCCACTCAGGAACTTTCACTGTCTTCTTGGTAAGCAACTCCAGTTTAGATTTGGCCTTTGTTTTAGGTTATTGTCCTGCTGAAAGGTGAATTATTCTCCCAGTGTCTGTTGGAAAGCAGAATTAACTAGGTTTTCTTCTAGGTTTTGTCTGTGCTTAACTCCATTCCGTTTCTTTTTAATCCTGAAAAACTCCCCAGTCCTTAACGATTACATGATGCAGCCACGACTAAGCTTGAAAATATGGAGAGTGGTACTCAGTAATGTGTTGTATTGGATTTCCCTCAAATATAGCACTTTGTATTCAGGTAATAGGTATAGGTACCCTTCTTTGCGAGGCATTGGAAAACCTCCATGGTCTTTGTTGTTGAATCTGTGTTTAAAATTGTACACTGTAATTGTATGTGTGGGGTACAGAGATGAGGTACAGTAGTCATTCAAAAATCATGTTAAACACTATTATTGCACACAGAGTAAGTCCATGCAACTTATTATGTGACTTGTTAAGCAAATGTTTACTCCTGAACGTATTTAGGCTTGCCATTACAAAGGGGTTGAATACTTTCCATTAATTTGTCAAATTTGTGAAAAACATAAATCCACTTTGACATTACGGGGTATTGTGTGTAAGCCAGTGACAAAAAAACTAATTTGAATCCATTTTTAATTCAGGCAGTAACACAACAAAATGTTGAAAGAATCAAGGGTTGTGAATACTGTTTGAAGGCACTGCAGTCAAATAATGAGGCACTACCTAAACCCAGACATTGATTAACCCAGTGGTACGGTGATATGCTGTGTTGAAACAGTGGTTATACCTGCAAAGAAGGCTCAATCTTTTTGTGAATTTAGAGGTCTCTACTTCCACGGTACATGCAGTCTCCCAGAGCCCCCCAGCGGATGATCAGCTCCCCCATTTGGTACATCTCAAACTGCAGCACCTCCAGCAGCTCAGAGATAAAGAAGGGGTCTGTGTCTTTAAACATGGTCATGTCGGAGATGAGGTTGGTACAGTTGTAGCTGATCACTTCCTGCTGAGACATAAAACACACAAGATGAGAAATTAAGTGAATGAACAAAATCTAGTATGAAAACCAGATACTGAGGAAGACCAAAAATACAAAATGAGTCAGCATTGTTCTTCGTGTTTAGTTAACAGTATTGTAAAATAGCATATTATTATTTGGATGTCATTATTCCAGTTCGAACCCGTCTGAGTGGTGCTGTGAGCTCCAAGAGGATGACGTTCTCATCGAACCACTTGCCCTGGAATCTGTTTTCCAAGTGGGCGATGATCCTGTTGTGCAGAGAGCCGGATAGATGGTTGTGTCTCATGTAGTCCTTCACATTGTTATACTGCGACACACACACACACACACACACACACACAATTCAGCCAAATAGAAGCAGTTAAGATATGTGCATGTTTCTGTATCAATACTAGTGCAGTTGAGTAGAGTAGACACCTGGAGGAAAGTATTTACTATAAGTCTTGAGGAACTCAAATTAATCTTGTTGTCATGAGCTTGTGGACAGAGGGCATGGGTGAAATTGTAAGACACAATAATAAAGCATCATCTTATCGTCATGCTTATACTGCCCTCCAGTGTTTGAGAGATTAATGTGTAATTGTACCTGTAACAGTACCTTCCATCCGGTGTGGCTCAATGGTAGAGCATGGTACTTGCAATGCCAGGATTGTGTGTTCGATTCCCACAGACAACAACCACCCAAGCCACTGCCTGTTCACCCCGCTTATATCCAGAAGGCAAGGTCAGTACAGGTGCATCAAATCTGGGACCTAGAGACTGAAAAGCAGCTTTTATCTTAAGGCCATCAGACTGATAATAGCCTCTGCTAAACACGTGTATGTGACCAATAAAATATGATTTGATTTGATTTGACGGGGGACCAGTGCGGAACATGTATACTCTCACTACTGTAAATTGCTCTGGATAAGAGCGTCTGGATAATATACAGTATCAGTCAAAAGTTTGGCCACACCTACTCATTCAAGGGTTTCTTTATTTTTACTACTTTCTACATTGTAGGATAATAGTGAAGACATCAACACTATGAAATAACACATATGGAATCATGTAGTAAGCAAAGAAGTGTTAAACAAATTCTTCAAAGTAGCTACCCTTTGCCTTGATGACAGCTTTGCACATCTTGGCATTCTCTCAACCAACTTCATGAGCAATGCTTTTCCAACAGTCTTGAAGGAGTTCCCACATATGCTGAGCACTTGTTGGCTGCTTTTCCTTCACTCTGCGGACCAACTCATCCCAAACCATCTCAGTTGGGTTGAGGTCGGGTGATTGTGGAGACCAGGTGACCTGATGCAGCACTCCATCACTCTCCTTCTTGGTCATATAGCCCTTACACAGCCTGGAAGTGTGTTTTGGGTCATTGTCCTGTTGAAAAACAAATGAAAGTCCCGCTAAGCGCAAACCAGATGGGATGACGTATAGCTGCAGAATGCTGTGGTAGCCATGCTGGTTAAGTGTGCCTTGAATACTCAATAAATAACTGACAGTGTCACCAGCAAAGTACCCCCCACACCATCACACCTCCTCCTCCATGCTTCACGTTGAGAACCACACAGATCATCCTTTCACCTACTATGGTGTCCTTTAGTAGTGGTTTCTTTGCAGAAATTCGACCATGAAGGCCTTATTCACGCAGTCTCCTCTGAACAGTTGATGTTGAGATGTGTCTGTTACTTGAACTATGTGAAGATTTTATTTGGGCTGCAATTTCTGAGGCTGGTAACTCTAATGAACTTATCCTCAGCAGCAGAGGTAACTCTGGGTCTTCCTTTCCTGTGGCGGTCCACATGAGAGCCAGTTTCAACGCTTGATGGTTTTTGTGACTGCACTTGAAGAAACATTCAAAGCTCTTTACATTTTACGGATTGACTGACTTTCATGTTGCATTCAGTTGTACAACTGACTAGAATCCCCCCTTTTCCTTTCCCTTTTCCTTTTTCATGTCTTAAAGTAATGATGGACTGTCGTTTCTCTTTGCTTATTTGAGCTGTTCTTGCCATAATATGGACTTGGTCTTTTATCAAATAGGGCTATCTTCTGTATACCACCCCTACCTTGTCACAACACAACTGATTGGCTCAAACGCATTAAGAAGGAAAGAAATTCCACAAATTAACTTTTAACAAGGCACACCTGTTAATTTAAATGCATTCCAGGTGACTACCTCATGAAGCTGGTTGAGAGAATGCCAAGCGTGTGCAAAGCTGTCATCAAGGCAAAGGGTGGCTACTTTGAAGAATCTCAAATATAAAATATATTTTTATTTGTTTAACACTTATTTGGTTACTACATGATTCCATATGTGTTATTTCATAGTTTTGATGTATTCACTATTATTCTACAATGTAGAAAATAGTAAAAATAAAGAAAAACCCTTGAAGGAGTAGGTGTGTCCAAACTTTTGACTGGTACTGTATATACGTGCTCACCAGCCCTGGAATTGGTCACTATGGCAGTTATTCATGCCAAAATCAAAACCTGAATCACTGAATTAGCATGCTCATGATGGCTACCCACAGTGATGGTACTCCTGAAATAAGGAAATAAAAGGAATGTATTAATATGAGTTGTACATTTCCACTGTATAACACAATTTAACAATGCCTGTACAACAACTAAGAATTATGTAGGCCTACAATGAATGGTCTTTGGGAATTCTGATGGACCCATAATTCAGAGTCATCATAAGGACCGAAACATAGACTTGCCATATTGAATGCTGATTGATTTTCCATGACAACAGGACAATTCAAATGGCTGTGTTAGTTAACATTAACACACAGTCATAATTTAACCTCTACGAGATCGGTGTCCCGTCTACAGGATGGTTGAGCTAAAGTGCACTAATGTGATTAGCGTGACTGTTGTAAGTAAAAGCAAACTTTCCAGGACATAGACATGTCTTATATGGGCAGATAGCTTTATTCTCTAACTGCACTGTCCAATTTACAGTAGCTATTACAGCTAAAACAAATACCATGCTATTATTTGAGGAGAGTGCACAACAACAAAACACTTATCATGGCAACTGTTTGATACATTCACCTCTGAAGGTAAATAATGTACTTAAATTCAGATATCTTGCTCTGATTTGTCATCCTGATGGACCCAGAGATAAAATGTAGCATAGTTTTGTTTGATAAAAGCCATTTCAAATGTTCAAATGTAGGAACTGGGTTCTACAGTTTGAACCCCTGCTGTCTCTGGCTCCACATCCACCTTGCCCGGCCATCTAGATGTGTGAAAGTTAGTGTATAAGCTAATGATCCATCATGTATGACATTCCTGGGAGTGTGTAAACTTACATTTTGTATTACCATATAATTTGTGTATGTTCTCTATAGTTATGTACTTGAAAATGTATCAATTGACCAATTCGGCACATTTGGGCAGACTTGATACAAAGTAGTCCAGTACTGCAATGCTTCACTGGATCAATCTGAAACTTTGCACACACACTGCTGCTATGCTGCTACAGACAGTTAGATTTGGGTATGTCATTTTAGGCGAAAATTTAATTTAGGTTTGGTGACTGGAGCAATTAGAACAGACACTCTAATGGTGTGTTAGTTTGATGTGTCTAAACTCACCACCAGGCCTTCAGACCCAGCTGTTCTCAGGGAATCCATGAGAGTGGCAACCAAGAACTGAATGCAGATGTTCCAGTGGCACACCAGAATGATGATCACAATCATGGACAGTCGTTATTCCTCCAATATCCCGGCCTTGAACCTGCACACACAGACACATAGATAGAAAGAAAACGTTACAATATAAATAGACATTGATAGATAGTCATAACAGTTGAACACACACACAGTGAAGGACAGGTTTGGCCAATATATGACCGCGTATGTCGTGAACAACATTAGCATGTTGTTATATAAATGAAACAAAATACAATTTTATTAGTTAATTTGACAAAAAATACATATATGTTGAAGTCGCACTGTGGATGAAATGGCGTATCAACCTACTCAGTGACACCCACAGGACACAATGATGTAGATTGTAAACAAATAACAGCTTCGTATCTCTTATTGCGGGACTGCAAACCACTGTGAAATTAGCAACATTAAGTTTACCAGTCAACAATGTTCATTACACATAGGTTGACTGGTGAGCTTAATGTTACTCATTTTACAGTGGTTTCAGAATCCTGCAATAACAGCTGCAACGCTTATATTTCTGTAAACGCTTCACAGTTCTGTTCTGTGAGTTGATTGGCGTTCAGCCAATCAGGTTGCAGCAGTTCGTTTTTTTCTCTCACTATTGGTCTGATTGGCTAAACGCATGCAACATCAGGGACTAGCATTAGCCACTGTAGGCCTGAATGGAGAATGTTTCATGTATGAACTGGTCCACAGGGAATAAGAGTGTATAGCCGGTTGCATAGATTCCCTTTGGACAGTAAGATGAAACACTTAATATTGCCATCTGCCGGCCTTTGGGCTAGTAAGGTACCTATAGTTGAAATTGTCTGGTTATGCATTCAATTTGCTTTGTATAATGTATACTCATCAATTATAACAGCAGTATTTACATTTTTATTCTCTAACATTTTACCTTTTTAACGCTACAGCATGTTTACTACTACTGCTGTAGAAAATCAGATCAAAGAAGAGGTGAAAATACCTAGGGCTTCTGACGCAAACTAACAGAGGAGTGCAGCACATAATGCTATGGAAAAAATAAGTTGCACATCCAGCAGAACTTTAGTGTTAATGCTGACATCCAGTTTTATGTGGTGATAATACAACCTTTTAACTGTCACTTGACTTCTTTGTTCTGTAAAGGTGAGGGCCTGCCTAGCAGACACTTAAGTTAAACTGGTAGCAGACATGTTTGCATGCTGGAAATAGAGGACCCTCAGTAGGCGCGTGAAGCCAATAAGCTATGAAGGATTTTGATAATTTTAGGCATGCTTCCAAAACAACATGCAAGCATCTTCTCTACACAAAAAAGGGTAACGTTAGGTTAGAGTATTGTACCTTACCTTAAAAGGCACACATATTATCTGACATGGCACTGTTCGGTACCTTTTAGGGTACATGTGCAAATAATCTAGTATAATGGTGTATTTGTGCCCAAAATGTTGAATATAAAGGTGCAATTTTCACACACTCTCAAAGTATGGTGAAGGTACATTTCTGTTTCCCAGGGTGGAGGCATGGATTAGTGGGGGCTTGGTTAGTTCTTATTGGCCACCCATAAGTGGAAGTGTTGTACCAGTATAAGTGGTTATGGTTATGTTAATTAATGTTTGATCATGTCCTCTGACACTTCTGAAGTTTTTATTAAGGCTTACATATTGTAGCGACCTTAACCCAACACAAGAGGTACAGACCTCTTCGAGTAATGGTTAAGGTGTTGGCTTGACAGTTGCTGGACCCAGGTTTGATTCCCGGTTGGGGCTATCCCCAGAATTCGCTCCATTGGTGTCAGAAGTGTGATGGTGGAAAGTCGGGCACCAGTTTGCTATGTCATATGATGTGGTTTAGCTGATATGTGAAATACCTATCCAAGCTTTGTACGATCCGGCATTTGCTGCAATGTAGTCAGGCAGGAACACAACCTTTGTCAGCAGCTATCCTAGTCTGCTGCTCCATACGTACAGGAGCATGTGAATGAGATGGTGTATTCCGCCCCATACACTCTTAGAAAGAAGGGTACCCAAAAAGTTTTATTCGGCTGTCCCCATATGAGAACCCTTTTTGGTTTCACATGGAACCCAATAGCGTTCTACCTGGAACCAAAAGGGTTCTACCTGGAACCAAAAAGGGTTCTTCAAAGGGTTCTCCTATGGGGACAGCCAAATAACCCTTTTAGGTTCTAGATAGCACCTTTTGTATATTCTACTATTCTACCTCTCAACAGTACGTTGAGACCCACACTGAGTTCCTAAGAATATACAACCCCGTGCAAAAGTTTGGAATATTACTCATTCAAGGGTTTTTCTTTATTTGCACTATTTTTTACATTGTAGAATAAAAGTGAAGACACTATGACATAACACATTTGGAATCATGTAGTAACCAAAAAAGTGTTAAAAAAAATCCAAATATATTTTATATTTGAGATTCTTCAAATAGCCACCCTTTTCCTTGATGACAGCTTTGCACACTCTTGGTATTCTCTCAACCAGCTTCACCTGGAATGCTTTTCCATCAGTCTTGAAGGAGTTCCCACATTTGCTGAGCACTTGTTGTCTGCTTTTCCTTTACTGCGGTCCGACTCCCAAACCATCTAAATTTGGTTGAGGTTGGAACCAAAAATCTCAAATTTGGACTCCAGACCAAAGGACAAAGTTCCACCGGTCTAATGTCCATTGCTCGTGTTTTGTGGCCCAAGCAAGTCTCTTCTTATTGGTGTACTTTAGTAGTGGTTTCTTTGCAGCAATTCGACCATGAAGGCCTGATTCACACAGTCTCCTCTAAACAGTTGATGTTGAGATGTGTCTGTTACTTGAACTCTGTGAAGCATTTATTTGGGCTGCAATCTATATATATATATACAGTGAGGAGAACAAGTATTTGATACACTGCCGATTTTGCAGGTTTTCCCACTTACAAAGCATGTAGAAGTCTGTAATTTTTATCATAGGTACTCTTCAACTGTGAGTGACGGAATCTAAAACAAAAATGCAGAAAATCACATTATATGATTTTTAAGTAATTAATTTGCATTTTATTGCATGACATAAGTATTTGATACATCAGAAAAGCAGAACTTAATATTTGGTAGAGAAACCTTTGTTTGCAATTACAGAGATCATACGTTTCCTGTAGTTCTTGACCAGGTTTGCACACACTGCAGCAGGGATTTTGGCCCACTCCTCCATACAGATCCTTCAGGTTTCGGGGCTGTCGCTGGGCAATACGGACTTTCAGCTCCCTCCAAAGATTTTCTATTGGGTTCAGGTCTGGAGACTGGCTAGGCCACTCCAGGACCTTGAGATGCTTCTTACGGAGCCACTCCTTAGTTGCCCTGGCTGTGTGTTTCGGGTCGTTGTCATGCTGGAAGACCCAGCCACGACCCATCTTCAATGCTCTTACTGAGGGAAGGAGGTTGTTGGCCAAGATCTCGCGATACATGGCCCCATCCATCCTCCCCTCAATACGGTGCAGTCGTCCTGTCCCCTTTGCAGAAAAGCATCCCCAAAGAATGATGTTTCCACCTCCATGCTTCACGGTTGGGATGGTGTTCTTGGGGTTGTACTCATCCTTCTTCTTCCTCCAAACACGGCGTTTAGACCAAAAAGCTCTATTTTTGTCTCATCAGACCACATGACCTTCTCCCATTCCTCCTCTGGATCATCCAGATGGTCATTGGCAAACTTCAGACGGGCCTGGACATGCGCTGGCTTGAGCAGGGGGACCTTGCGTGCGCTGCAGGATTTTAATCCATGACGGCGCAGTGTGTTACTAATGGTTTTCTTTGAGACTGTGTTCCCAGCTCTCTTCAGGTCATTGACCAGGTCCTGCCGTGTAGTTCTGGGCTGATCCCTCACCTTCCTCATGATCATTGATGCCCCACGAGGTGAGATCTTGCATGGTGCCCCAGACCGAGGGAGATTGACCGTCATCTTGAACTTCTTCCATTTTCTAATAATTCCGCCAACAGTTGTTGCCTTCTCACCAAGCTGCTTGCCTATTGTCCTGTAGCCCATCCCAGCCTTGTGCAGGTCTACAATTTTATCCCTGATGTCCTTACACAGCTCTCTGGTCTTGGCCATTGTGGAGAGGTTGGAGTCTGTTTGATTGAGTGTGTGGACAGGTGTCTTTTATACAGGTAACGAGTTCAAACAGGTGCAGTTAATACAGGTAATGAGTGGAGAACAGGAGGGCTTCTTAAAGAAAAACTAACAGGTCTGTGAGAGACGGAATTCTTACTGGTTGGTAGGTGATCAAATACTTATGTCATGCAATAAAATGCAAATTAATTATTTAAAAGTCATACAATGTGATTTTCTGGATTTTTGTTTTAGATTCCGTCTCTCACAGTTGAAGTGTACCTATGATAAAAATTACAGACCTCTACATGCTTTGTAAGTAGGAAAACCTGCAAAATCGGCAGTGTATCAAATACTTGTTCTCCCCACTGTATATATATATATATATATTTATTTTTTTAAATGGCGGGGGGCCGGGGGTCACTAAGCAGCCGCTTATGTATCTGCCTAGCACAATTCACCAGGAGTGACCCCACAGAAGGACAGGGGCATCAGCAGAGAAAGCAGACCAGCAGGGACTGTCAGATGATACTGTATTGTATTCACTGGTTTTACTAGACTGTGATCATTCCTTGAATAACCCACCCAAGGCTAAAGTACCAGTTTCATTGGCTAAGCAGCACAATCTGTTGTGTAGGCTATAGTGTTGTACTCTCTGTCCATGATAGTTTAAGATTGTTAAATATATATTTTTTATGCTAATTTAAATAACAATAGTTGAATGTATGAATCCCAGTGTTCACTTCATATGGAGGTACCTCTAAAATATACATGCAGCACTATCAGTCTGGAGGGCACTGATTTGTCCAATGCTCTTCAATGCTAATTAAATAATGGCATCTTATCAGAATAAATTGTCAGAAAGGTGACTTTCCGGGAGAGAAAGTGAAGACAGAAGGTCCATACGAATCATTCTTTGAAGTACGTGATTGGTCGACTTGTTTCCATAGCAGCAGCAGCATCGCAGACCGAGCCTCTCTTTCTCTCCTCTCCACCAAGGTCGGCCACAGCGGGATCTGTAACTGCCACTCATCCACAGACCCTGGAGGGGAGCGTTTCCATCTCAACAAAAATAGTGACACCCTGACCCTTCCTGTACTGTGAACTGGGCTGCTGAGGAGATGAGGGACTCAGGGCCACAGGGTTTTTTCTAACCAACAGCTGCATGTGCACGACCGATCCTCCTTATTTTAAACCTGATATGATGAATCTCTCCCCTACAGTAACTCCATCTTGCTGAGAGGATAATGTCATTATCTGAATGTGTGGTAAAGTCTGAAGCTGAATTTATAATTCTGTTTACCAAGAGTTTATCAGGAATCTTTATAATACCTCACATGCTGACAGGCTATTCATCCATAAAATGTTGCTTCTGTCTGTGGGGACATTGAAAAATAGCTGTTTATGAAAGTCATTTGTCAATACAATAAATACAGTATTATGCAATAGTATTACACAATTATGCAAAAGCGATGTGTGGAAACAAGATACTATGGACATAAAGATACTTGTCTCTCGGCCCCAACAATGGGAGTCGTTGCCCACAAAGCGGCACGGCGGCATGTCTAGCTCCCACCTATCCTTTCTTTGGATAGGTGAATACATTATTGTCATCCTTATTTGAATATTCGATGAGGATTGTTCACGTTAACCTACCGCATTCAATGGGGAGAGATGCTATGCTACTAGCCTCATTACTATGAATATGCATAGCCATCTCGAGACAACTCGCCCAGATCTCTCTTGTGATGTCACGGGTCCTACTTATATCGGTACTCGTAACAACTTAATAATTACGAAACTTCTAATAGATCAAATACATCTCATGTAGCAAATAAGCCATGTAGCAATTATTTTTGGTTGACCAAATTCGACACTCTCATAGACATCCATACAAAAACTCCTTGCTTGTTGGGCAAAATAACGAAAAAACGCCACTAGCTGGAGGGCCTCTCTTTTCCTCTTCCTCTCTGATGGAAATTAGATCACAATATAGTCCATGAATTATCTTGCCCTTTTCTGATTCGTGCATATATACAGTAGTGGTGCATCAATATAAACTTAGACAATAAACATGATGTCAAAATCTGTTCAGCTTTGAGAACCATGCATCTGTCAATCTTTGTTGTTTTGTTAAAAATAACATCTCAGTAGGCCACAAGGATGAGTCAAGGTTGTCTACAGTTGTAAATAGCAGACAGATCTGAGGATGAGAAATTATGACAGAACCACAATTAATTGTTCTCCAGGGAATACATCAACCAATAATGTTTATTGCAATGCACACTTTGGGTAGCATAGTATCTTTCAAATGTAGTAAGCTTGCCATCACAATGCTTCCCTCTGCTGGCTATAATATCATTACATCAACAAGATGTAGACTTTCAAGGAGGGGATTCGATTAAGCTGGCCTGGGGTTTGCACCGGGTGAAAAGTGATTGCATGCGTTTTGGAACCTGGTTGCCTCCCGGGCATGAGCTGGGTATCATGTTCTGGCTGACGGAGAAGTCGGCTAAAAACCAAAGTGATGTAGGTTAAGCACGTGGAGTAACGCTTAGGATTCTGTGTTGTCATATGCAAAAGTGATTGCTTTTGACAAAACACGATTTATCTGTCTTCCAAATGAAAACTAATTTGAAAATTCGAACATATATTTTATGGAAAGAAGATGTATATTTGTGAACGAGGCATCATGTTGCCTTGTTGACAACATGAACAAGCGGCGCAGATTACTTTTCGATTTGTGCAGGGCGTGCATCCCTCATCGGTTTCGCTGGGTCACGTGAAGGGCCATCGGCCGGTGTAACCCGGGCAAGATTTATAGAACATATCACTGTCAAACTGAAGTCCCGCCTATCCCAAATGTATTGGTTGCAGAAGCGATTATTGCAATCCCATTGGATGTCAACCTGCCAGTTTCCTGACGACAGCAGTATTTCAGGAAGAACATCCAGACTGGTGAGAAACGTGTTATTCGGTCAAATCTTTTATCTTTCTTTTACCTCTTTGTACCATTCTCAAAGTCGTATTTGCACGGTCGAGTTTGTGAAAGTTTGTTGCAACTTTTTCAGGTCATGTTTTTTTGTCTGCGACCTTTATAATTAGTTATAGGAAAAAATAAGCAAAACGTTCATGCTTGTATCTAATTTGGCTAGCTACAGATTCAGTAAAGAGCTAGATCTCTTCACGGTCACACAGTGTCAATCATAAACTACAATGTATCACATCAAGCCTGCATTCTGATTCAATTATCCAAACTCAAGTAGCTAAACTAGTAAGTTGACACTATTGCCTTTTAACTTTTATTAGCCAGCCAGCAGATGACTGTTGTAATATGAATTACATTATGGATCAGAACCACCGCAGAATAATTCCAGTGTATTTGGTAGGACACATCCATAAAATGTCAAGACCGATATTAATTTCATAATACGATGTAATCTGGTAATGTATCCACTGGGTGGCGATCAAGATCAAGATCAAGATCATGCTTTTAATCCTCAGAGTACCATGTATTTTCTCTCTACCATTGATCATTACTTGACAATAGCAGTTGTTTTCATACAGTATCTTGGAGCTCTAAAATGAAGCCCTTGATATATACATTGCTGAGTAAACCCTCTATTCATGCTGATTAGAACCTGGATGCATTAGAATGTTAATCATCATTATGAGAGATTAGTAGATAATCTCCAGACCACTAATTACTCTGACATTTACTCTCTGAGCTTAATTCCTACTACAGTACCACCCTATATATATATTCCCACAGCAGCACGGTTTGAGGGATGGCGGCTCCCAGAAAGATAGCGCCGTTTCGTCTGCCTCCCCTGCCCACCATTAGGGATGTAATCAAGCTGTACAACCTGCGAGCAGAGAAACAGCTGTACCAGAACTTTCTGCGGGACATGAGGCTCACAGGTGAGTCAGCCTTCTTCTCTAGCTGCAATGCACCAACACCTGGTACAATGAGGACACAACACATTGTGTACCGGACTGCAGTGCCCACATAGGCTTGTCCTCAAGCAGCAGATACTACTGATGTGATTATATCAGTGATGCTGTGCTGCAGATCTGATCTGGTGCCCTTGAACAAGGTTTCTGTTTTAGATAAAAGCACTTAAGAAGCTTAGCCAACTTTGCCAAGGAGAGATAGGAGCCAGGCATATGTTAAAATACAGCGCCTCTACCAACCTTTTTTTTTTGCCTGCAAGACATATAGAAGACACTGTTGTTGAATGTCAAAATGTCATAATAAAAGATGCATGTAAGATCAACTTGATAGATTGTTCACCTTAATATAACCAACCTATTCCAATAGTAATGCACCCTGGTCACTGTGTTTTCTGAACTGTGTGTGTAGATAAGATTGTACTCCAGGCAGGCAGTCTGAGGGACGCCCATGTGTGTGAGGTGGGTCCTGGACCTGGAGGGCTGACCCGCTCCATCCTCAATGCTGGGGCTGCAGACCTGCTGGTGGTGGAGAAGGACAACCGCTTCATACCTGGACTAAATGTACGCTACAGGAGACCATGCAGGAAGAGGTTGTCTTTAAAAGAATTGCCCATATTGGAAACAGTAAATACTCAAAAGTACCTGTAATATGCAAATTCCGTTTCCACAGCTCTTGTCTGAAGCGGCACCAGGGAAGCTTAGGGTTGTCCATGGTGACATAGTCACGTACAGAATGGGCCGAGGATTCCCAAAAGTCATAACCAAGGCATGGGAGGATGGTGAGTGAGATGAAGAAGTAGACTTGATATTGAGGTAGATTTGCCACTTGCCTGATGGTTGGAAGCACCTACTAGATTCCTACTAGATTTCTTTATGTCCGGAACACCCAGTACATTGATTTATGTTTTGTGCAATGTGTTGCAACAGTGTAAAACGACTAAAACTGTCCCTCCAGATCCACCGGACCTGCATATCATTGGGAACCTTCCCTTCAGTGTGTCCACTCCTCTCACCATCAAGTGGCTGGAGAGCATATCCAACAGAACTGGAGCCTTTGTTTACGGCCGAACAGACTACCTTTCAGAAAGAGGTGGCAGAGGTATGTGTGCTGTTCAATACTGTCTATTCTCACTGAGTCGGTTTTCCTGAATCAGTAACTGCTTTTTCCGGTCTGATTATTCCCCCTTTTTTTTATCTAACTGCTCAGAGCCAAAAATGATACTGACACACAATGTTGGGTTACCCTCTCCAGAGGCTGACAGCCAGCAGACAGAGGAGTCGTCTGTCCATCATGGCCCAGTACCTCTGTACTGTCGAGAGCTGCTTCACCATCCCAGGACTTGATCCCCAAACCTGAGGTAGGACCCCACGCTCTACTCTACTCTGCCCACTACACACACACACACACACACACACACACACACACACACACACACACACACAGCATCTTGGCTGTATATCCAAGTTGATGATGACAATGCTCGGTTTGTGGGGCGCACACACTTGGAAATGGGCACACAATCAGCCACACATCACCCCACACCAGGGGGTAGGACCCCCTATTTACTCTCTGTTCCCCTCCTCCTCCATTGTCGCCATTTCTTTGTCATTCAAGTCTTTCTGCTGCTGTCACTCAACTCTTTACCAGACACGTACAGTTCAAGGGTTTATTACGGCTGTGTTAAAGCTATGTTGTCTCAGAAGTGTCTTCCGTTGTTGGGCTATGATGCCTGGTGGGTATTTGAGATGCAGTGCTATAATCACACATAGCAGTATTGAGAACTCGGGGCCCCCTTTTTTTTTTTTTTTTCTTTGCTCCGTGTCACTGGTGGGTTCTGGGGGGAATGCTTATAATATATGATTATAGGCCTAGGCTATTGACTACAGAGCATTATGTTCTTGGGGATGGGCTTTAGGTTGCTGTCTGATGGACTAGGAAGAAGTTGTCCCTCTTAAGGAGCCCTCTGTTAGTAAATATTTAATCTGTATGGCATGGATGGAGTAAGGGAAGAGCACAGAGGAGCAGTGAAGTGAATGAAACTAGGGCTGATTGTTCATTCTCTTAGAAGAAATAGCTCCAATGATTATTTCATCACACGGAGGCAGCTTTTACTCCATCTCTGTGCGTTTGTGTGTGTGTGTGTGTGTGTGTGTGTGTATGTACACGTGATGTGTGTGTGTGTGTGCGCGCAGGCATCCGTGTAAGTGTGTCTGAGTAGTGTGTGTTTTATGCTGCAGTTGTTAATTTGTGCTCCTTCACACAGTTGTTTTATGAAGGTTGGGTTTTATTAGTTGCATGTATAGGATACGCATGGTGTACACTGTCCTACGAAATGCCTACTTGCAGGTTCCTTCTGGACAATGCAACAACAATAAGAAGTAATACAAGATTAGAATACCAACATAAAGTAAATGGCTCAGTAGAATGGAATAAACATTTTATCATAAGTATAATACAGGAAGGCATGATTTATAGTGCAATATTTACATGTGTATTGGGGAAGGAGGGGATGGGGGGTAGTGTATAAACTGAGCAGTATAATAAGAGTCTGGTAGCAGCAATTGTGATTTGTGTGTGTGTGTGTGTGTGTGTGTGTGTGTTGTATGTCTGTGTGGGTGTGTGCTAAGGTGCGGAGAATCAGAGCAGGTGGTCAGTCCAGTTCAGCAGTCTGATGGCTCGTAGATAGAAACTGTTTCTGAACCTGTTGGTATCAGACCTCGTGCTCTGATACCGTGTGCCCGACTGTAAGGGAGAGAACAGCTCATGGATGGGGTGTGTGGGGTCTTTGGCAATGCTGCGTGCCTTCCTCGGGCACCGTTTTGAGAGGATGGAGCACGGTCCCAGTGATGTACTGGTGAATCAAATCGAAATTACACCTAGAATCCTACATCACTGTCCTGCCTTTTTCTTGCATTTCAAAGATGATATAAAAATATGAAACGCATGATTTTTTGTTTGTTTTATCTTTTACCAGATCTAATGTGTTAGATTCTCCTACATTAATTTCACATCTCCACAAACTTCAAAGTATTTCCTTTCAAATTATATCAATAATATTCATATCCTTGCTTCAGGTCCTGCGCTACAGGCAGTTAGATTTGGGTATGTCATTTTAAGCAAAGATTTGTAAAAAAAAAAAGGGTCCGATCCTTAAGAGGTTGTAAAAATAGATGAGTAATTACAGGAATTCCCAACGCTCTACAAGTGTGTATTAAAATGCATGTGTGAATTGGAAATGTGTTTTTTGCATATCCCAACTCCCCCGTGACACCCTCAGAGAGTGGGGTCACAGCCAGGGTTTGCCATTATCAACTGAGACCCTGAAGCAATTAGTGTTAAAGTGCTTTGCTCGTGGGCACATTGACAGATATTGTCCCAACGCTCTAACCGCTTGGCTACCTACTGCCCTTACAATACTGTATATACTTATGTTTTGTGTAAATATAGGTCTAAAAGGTAGAGGGTGTTATTATAGATTAGTATAGATTTGTCATGTCCCCTGAGTCCTTGTATAGCTGGATTTGTGCAAAATCTTCATAGCCACCTACCCAGAGAGTGCTTTTATCAATACTGTGAAGTGTACTCGTGGACAAAGATAGGACTTTGATATTAAGTGCTTCTGATGCAGTGCAGTATAAGAGTACATAAATGGGTGTTATTCGGCCAAGACATCTACTACTGGCCATAACCATTGCTAAGAAACAATGCATATGAAGTAGGGTGGGTGATGGAGAGTGAAGCTGTAATTCCTGAAGGCTGTGTCTCTCTGAGAGTCTTTCTGTTAGTCCACACTGTCTGCTGAGGCTTGGTGGAGCAGTGTGAGTTCTTAGACCGAGGAGAACGTTCACATAGCCAAGCTAGACAAATCCGCTCAATGTTCTAATTAAGCAATACTACACGAGAGGCCATGTGTTATGACATTTTTATCATGGCTGTGATGTGGTCATAGCCACGAGGCGAAGCTCTCTCTGTAGCTTTAGATTGCTATTTGTGTTTTTTTTCTCCATTTTATTTATTCCTGGCATGTATCAGTCACATCTGAACTGTGGTAACCTCTGAACTATGTGTGTGTGGTGATGTGTATGTTAAAATCTGTAGGAACAGGTTAATACAGATGAAGGAACATTGCTGCTGCGTAGCTGTAATTATGTTCAACAGTTCTGAGAAAATGTGTCACACAGAACCTGACGGCCGCACACTGTGTGCAACAAACTGCTGCTGCGCTATCTCCCTTTTTTACAGCACATCAAAACAGAAGCAGGTGCTACGTTACAGATCTAGCAATTAGCAGTGTAATCTCCTTGCCTTTTTTGTGAAAATGCATTTAATCGTAGTATGCTCTAACCAACAAACAACAGAGAACATCATTCATCCATTGAACCTTCTAAAACCCAATGGCGAGAAAATGGCAGTTAGAGGGTTTTTTCCCCCTGGATTTAGTGGTTAATACATTTTAACCTAAGGGAAAGAAAGGCACTAGCCGACTGGTGAGTAGATAGGATAAAAAAGTTTAAGCCATTTTACATTAGCAGCTGCTGGTCCATATTGACGTGTCGTGACTTGTGAGGAGATAGGCCTTATCCTCTGTGTTGTTTAATCTGTTACCATGCATGTTCTTGCCCTTGGAATGAATGCACTGGCTACCTCTGTCACATTGACTGACTCTGATTGTCCTTGAAGGCTTCCGTCCGGCGTGATTGGCAGACTTGTCGTTTGCCCTCCGGTCCTGTGTGCCCTAAGTCTGTCTGTCACGGATCACATTCACACCCCTGTCACTCTCCTCCCTGATTAGCTTTGTGTGTGAATATACATATTCAAGAAGAAAATACAAAATGGCTGCTTGTGGCAAATGGCAATACAGGTCACTTGTAAATTGCAAACAACATTTTTATGTTCCAAAAAAACAAAAAGGGTGTTATTGTCTTAATAGAAAGGACATGAAGTACATTAATGGCTGTTTCTCTCTGATTTCATATTCTGACGGAGGGTCAAGGGGTTTGTGGCCACAGAGAATGGAGATCATGTGACACTGTGTTCCTTTCTTCATCCCTTCAACATCATCGCCAACCCTGTGTTTTTCAGCCAACCCTGCATTTCTCACTGCCTTTCCTAAAATGGAGGTTATTCGGACAAAGAGAGGAAAGCATGTCAGTGAGACTTGCCCCTCCCTCCTCTCCTCTAGCCTGCACAGTTATTTTCTGGCAGAGTGTGATTAAAATCTGCCTGTCTGTCATTGATGGGTCTATAAGTCGCTCAATAGCTGCTCCATCACATCCTAGAGTACTGCTTCTCCACACTAGACCCCCGGGCTCGACAGACAGACAGACAGACAGACAGACAGACAGACAGACAGACAGACAGACAGACAGACAGACAGACAGACAGACAGACAGACAGGAGGGAGAGCTTGAAAGAGGGAGGGAGAGCTTGAAAGAGAGGTAGAGAATGGGAGAGGGAGAGCTTGAAAGAGTGAGAGGGAGAGATTGGGAGGGAGAGCTTGAAAGAGAGAGGGAGAGGATGGGAGGGGGAGAGAGTTAGTGGGAGTGATTGAGCTGAGACAAGAGGTGGAGAGATTGGAAGACAGTGGGAGATAGCAGTAGGAGATAAGAGTGGGAATGCTGCAGCTTGCAGTCAGTGTGTCCTGCACACGCAGTTTGAGAGGTAGGAGAGGAGAACGCCCGGAGACAGATTCATGACGTTGATTGATCTGAAGCGAGAGTTAAGCGTACCTCCAGCACATGGTTGTCTGGGGCCATCACCAGCCATCCTGAGTAATGGCTGCATCACCGATCGGCTGCCTCCCCAGCCTCTGTCTCTGAGGGGGAGGGCCGTACAAATGTTTTCCTTGTACAGTGGCTTGCGAAAGTATTTACCCCCCCCCCCCCGGGCATTTTTCCTATATTGTTGTGAAACAAACAAGAAATAAGACAAAAAAACTGAACTTTAGCGTGCATAACTATTCACCCCCCCCAAAGTCAATACTTTGTAGAGCCACCTTTTGCAGCAATTATCTCTATAAGTTTGGCACATCTAGCCACTAGGATTTTTGCCCATTCTTCAAGGCAAAACTGCTCCAGCTCCTTCAAGTTGGATGGGTTCCGCTGGTGTACAGCAATCTTTGTCATACCACAGATTCCACAGGTCATTGTCCTGCAGGAAGGTGAACCTCCGTCCCAGTCTCAAATCTCAGGAAGACTGAAACGGGTTTCCCTCAAGAATTTCCCTGTATTTAGCGCCATCCATCATTCCTTTAATTCTGACCAGTTTCCCAGTCCCTGCCGATGGAAAAACATCCCCACAGCATGATGCTGCCACCAATGGTGTTCTCTGGGTTATGAGAGGTGTTGGGTTTGCACCAGACAGTGTTTTTCTTGATGGCCAAAAGCTACATTTTAGTCTCATCTGACCAGAGTACCTTCTTCTATATATTTGGGGAGTCTACCACATGCCTTTTGGCGAACACCAAACGTGTTTTCTTTTTTTTTTTTCTTTAAGCAATGGCTTTTTTATGGCCACTCTTCCGTAAAGCCCAGCTATGTGGAATGTACGGCTTAAAGTGGTCCTATGGACAGATACTCCAATCTCCGCTGTGGATCTTTGCAGCTCCTTCAGGGTTATCTTTGGTCTCTTTGTTGCCTCTGATTAATACCCTCCTTGCCTGGTCCGTGAGTTTTGGTGGGCGACCCTCTCTTAACATGTTTGTTGTGGTGCCATATTCTTTAAAATAAATTATAATGGATTTAATGGTGCACAGTGGGATGTTTAAAGATATTTCTGATATTTTTTTTATAACCCAACCCTGACCTGTTTGAAGAGCTCCTTGGTCTTCATGGTGCCACTTGCTTGGTGGTGCCCCTTGCTATAACCAGAACAGGTGGCTCAAGACAGATTTTTTATGAAAAGATAGAAAATCTCTACAGATGTTTGGCTTACCTCCATTTTTCCAGTTACCTCCAAATTAACAAATTTAGCAGAATTGTATCTACATTTTTGACTCATCAAAAGTAGCCATCTTTTGCAGACAGCCGAACACACTTGTGGAATTCTTTCTACAATGGAAATATTATATTGTTTGGAAAGTTCTTCCCAACACTGTTGCAGAATTTTCCACAAATGTGTAGCACTTGTAGGTTGCTTTGGTTTCATCCTTCTGCCCAGTTCATCCCAAAACAGCTCAATGGGGTTTAAGTCTGGAGACTGTGCTGGCCATTCCATGATTTGAAGCCTACCGTATTGTTCTTTTCTTCTAAGGTAGTTCTGACATAGCCTGGAGGTATGTTTTGGGTCATTATCTTGCTGTAGGATGAACCCCTGACCAACACACCAACAAACCCTGCGTGATGAACCGAAGATTTTGATTAATCGATCCATAAGACCTTCCCAGTCTTCAGTAGTCCACTGGCAGTGCTTCATGGCCCAGGCAAGCCTATTTTTCTTATTTTGATTCATCGGTCCATAAGACCTTCCCAGTCTTCAGTAGTCCACTGGCAGTGCTTCATGGCCCAGGCAAGCCTCTTTTTCTTATTTTGCCATATCAGCAATGGCTTTCTTACTGCCACTCGACCTGTCAAACCTGCAGCTCAAAGTCTTCTCTTCACAGTTGAAACTATCAGCATACAGGTGAGACCCAGGCGCAGACAACGTTGGAATAGCAAATGTTTATTATACCAACTGCGGCAGGCAAAAGACAGGTCAGGGGCAAGCAGAGTTCGGTAATGCAGAGTAGTGGGGCAAAGGTACAAGACGGCAGGCAGGCTCAGGGTGAGGGCAGGCAGAGTTCGGTAATCCAGAGTAGCGGGGCAAAGGTACAAGACGGCAGGCAGGCTCAGGGTCAGGGCAGGCAGAGTAAAGGTCGAAACTGGGAAACCAAGAAAAAATGCACTTTACATTAGAGTGTCTAGTTTGAGAAACAGACGCCTCACAAGTCCTCAACTGGCATCTTCATTAAATACCAGTCTCAACGTCAACGGTGAAGAGGCAACTCCGGGATGCTGGTCTTCTAGGCAGAGTTGCAAAGAAAAAGCCATATCTCAGACTGGCCAATAAAAATAAAAGATTAAGATGGGAAAAACACTGTCACTGGACAGAGGAAGATTGGAAAAAAGTGTTATGGACAGACTAATCAAAGTTTGAGGTGTTCGGATCACAAAGAAGAACATTTGTGAGACACAGACCAAATGAAAATATGCCGGAGGAGTGCTTGACACCATCTGTCAAGCATGGTGGAGGCAATGTGATGGTCTGTTGGTGCTTTGGTGGTGGTAAAGTGGGAGATTTGTACAGGGTAAAAGGGATCTTGAAGAAGGAAGGCTATCACTCCATTTTGCAACGCCATGCCATACTGTGGATGGCGCCAATTTCCTCCTACGACAGGACAATGACCCAAAGCACAGCTCCAAACTTTGCAAGAACTATTTAGGGAAGAAGCAGTCGGCTGGTATTCTGTCTATAATGGAGTGGCCATTACAATCACCGGATCTCAATCCTATTGAGCTGTTGTGGGAGCAGCTTGACTGTATGGTACATAAGTGCCCATCAAGCCAATCCAACTTGTGGGAGGTGCTTCAGGAAGCATGGGGTGAAATCTCTTCAGATTACCTCAACAAATTGACAACTAGAATGCCAAAGGGCTGTAATTGGTGCAAATGGAGGATTCTTTGAAGGACACAATTATTATTTCAATTAAAAATCATTATTTATAACCTTGTCAACGTCTCGACTATATTTCCTATTCATTTTGCAACTAATTTCATGTATGTTTTCATGGAAAACAAGGACATTTCTAAGTGACCCCAAACTTTTGAACGGTAGTGTATATATCTAATTAAGCAGCCCATATACAGCGCAGAGTAGCACAGGAAAGCAGCGCCACAGATGAAAGGAGAAACTAATTATCAAACCTAGTAGCCTATCTCTGGTAGGGCTCGCCTTGCTCCTTCCAACAGTCAAACTCCCTCCTCTCAACAACAATAACCAATACATCTATCCAGTGAGGATGTACTGGTCTTTCTCCTAGAGCACATACTACAGCTGCACCATTGAGAGCATCTTGACTGGCTGCATCACCACTTGGTATGGCAACTGCTTGGCATCTGACCGCAAGGTGCTACAGAGGGTAGTGCGTATGGCCCAGTACATCACTGGGGCCAAGCTCCCTGCCATCCGGAACCTACACTACATGACCCAAAAATCTTTGTAACATTGCTGCCACTGGAAAATGAGTGAGGTTTGGCACGGTTAGGCCTGGCTCACAGTATGTGTTCCAATTCATCCCAAAGGTGTTCGATGGGACTTGGTCTCGAGACATCATAGTCTCAAGGTAAAAATTATAAAAAATAATTAATCCTCCCTTTAACAAAATGCCAAGGTTGGTTTATCAATGTCTTGAGAGATTAAATTATACATTTTTTTCTTTCTCTATCAGAAAATTTATGCTGGGTTAGCCGTGTTTCAATGCTGGCAGTTTAACATGAACAACATCCACGCCAAGAAACATTTAGGTATTCTGAAACATAGTTGAGGAATCCTGGCCATGTTCCCGGAAAAGGTCAGCTTCAAACAGGCAATCGCAGGCGGGTTTTGTGAAACACTATGCAAATTCTGAGAAAAAGGAGCTACAGTGACTTCAGAAAGTATTCACATCCCTTGACCTTTTCCACATTTTGTTGTGTTACAACCTACATTTAAAATGGATTAAACTGAGATTTTGTGTCACTGGCCTACACACAAGACCCCATAATGTCAAAGTGGAATTTTACAAATTAATAAAAAATGAAAAGCTGAAATGTCTTGAGTCAATAAGTATTCAACCCTTTATGGGAAGCCTAAATAAGATCAGGAGTAAAGATACTGTAAGTTGCATGGACTCACTCTGTGTGCAATAATAGTGTTTAACATGATTTTTAAATGACTAAGTAATCTCTGTACCCCACACATACAATTATTTGTAAGGTCCCTTAGTGGAGCAGTGAATTTCAAACAGATTCAAACACAAAGACCAGAGAGGTTTTCCAAAGCCTTGCAAAGTAGGGCACCTATTGGTAGATGGATAAAAATATTAAATAGAAACAGACATTGAATGTCCCTCGTGAGCATGGAAAAGTTATTAATTACACTTTGGATGGTGTATCAATACACCCAGTCACTACAAAGATACATGCGTCCTCCCTAACTCAGTTGCCGGAGAAAGAAAACTGCTCGGGGATTTCACCATGAGGCCAATGGTGACTTTAAAACAGTTACAGGAGAAAATTGAGGATGGATCAACATTGTAGTTACTCCACAATACTAACCTAAAAGACAAAAGTCTGTACATAATAACAAATATTCCAAAACATGCATCCTTATGTAAAAATTTAAAAAATGTGGCAAAGAAATGTACTTTATGTCCTGAAAACAAAGTGTTATATTTGGGGCAAACACAACACATCACTGAGTACCACTTTTCATTTTCAAGCATGGTGGTTGCTGAATAGTGGCTGCATTGTGTTATTGGTATGCTTGTCATCGGCAAGGCCTAGGGAGTTTTTTTTTGGGGGGGGGGTGGGATGAAACATAATAGAGCTTAGCACAGGCAAAAACCTAGAGGAAAAGTTGGTTCAGTCTGCTTTCCAACAGTCACTGGGAGACATTCATCTTTCAGCAGGGCAATAACCTAAAACACAAGACCAAATATACACTGGAGTTGCTTACCGAGACATCATTGAATGTGGCCTACAGTTAAATCGGCTTGAAAATCTATGGCAAGACTTGAAAATGACTGTCTAGCAATGATCAACAACCAAATATTGTAAAATCCAGGTGTGCATAGTGCTTTTGCGGTGACCATATTACCGCCACACCGGCGGTCACGAGTCATGAAGGCAGTCGAATTCCACGTGACCATCTCCAAGCTCTGATGCTGCTGCTGGACATTAGTAGCCTACCAAACTTGCTAACTGCCTGGTACTCAGCACTCTTGTCCCTCTAATCACTCTGACATCAATGCAAATGTAATCGGAAATCTAATCAAACAATTCATGAGAGCCCATGTTGTGCATGTTGTTTCTATAGGCTATGCAATTCCGCGAGAAAACAGAGTGATGGCCTCTACTAAATGGAGGAGGATCCCATCAGCTTTCTATAGGCTAGGCCTACTATATTTATTTCTCAACTTTCCTAATGTTAAGCACATTGCTTATATTTACAACAGGAGTATAGCCTACCTGGCTGGCATGAGAATGAACCATGGAAAAAGCGTCCTCCATTCGCTATTTAAGTGCATAGATTACGTATTTTTTCCCGCTGCCCGTTTCGATACAGGTGCATGATAATGGTCCATTCTAAATCAAAACAAATGTCACACATATATTATTTTGTATATGTAAAGACAATAATCTTTTTTATTTTTTTTTTACGTTTTTCCACAAGCAAACAAATTAAAAATGTAAATAAAACATTGTACAGCATAAAAACATTGAGCATGACATCCAGACATATACTTCAACATAGCACATATACACAGTCAAATAGTATCTCACAAACTACAATACAGAACTAAAAGGAGTTCACAAGCATATTTAAATCACCTCCCAGTCTTAGAAACATGACCAATAAAACGCGTCCAGCTTCTAGAATTGTCTTTTCTACCAGTGATCCTAGCAAGAATGTGTTCATAAGATGCTACCTCCAACATACTCTAGCTGCTGTAACGATACCAACAGTGATCAGTGCATTTGTTACATTAGGTAACTCTGTTCTATCGCCCAAGAGACATATTCTCGGTGAAACTGGAATTGTTAACCCCAACCATTACTCCAGATATTTCAAAACATCCTTCCAGAAAGGTAGCACTAATGTACATTCCCATATTGCGTGTAAAAATGTCCCAGTGTCTTTTTGGCATTTCCAACACAGAGAATTGTTGGTCAGCCCCATCTTATGAAGCCTTGTTGGGGTCCAATAAAACCTATGTAGTATCTTATATCGAGTATCTTTCCCCCTGGCTTCTCTTATGTTCCTCCCTGAGCTGGACAATATCTTCAATCAGGTATCATCCTCAATTTCACACTTAAGTCAATTTGACATATTGTTCTGAGGTTTTTACAATCTTTACACTGCAGATGACTAACTATTGAGTTAAAAATGGCTGCTTTATGTTTGGGTAGTTTCAAATACTCAGCTATTGGCTTCTTTCCTGGATTTCGTTGATAGTCGGTTAAAACATTCTCTCAAATGTAAATATTTCCATCATATTTTTGTACCAAATCTTTGTACCAAATTTGAGTATGACATTTAAACATCTTCATTGTACAGATCACCTATAGTATGAGTTCCTTTCATTAGCCACTGTTTCCAGTACACAGATTTCTTTCCTATCCGTAGCCTAGGATTGTGTCACAATGATGAGTATCCTTGTTTTAGATGTGAAATTCCACATATCTTGTGTACTGTTCTCCACACCTCTTTTGAGTGTAATAAAATTGGGTTGGGAGTTTAACAGACCTCTCCCCTATAAGACTATGTGACAGAGTATCAACAGGAGTGAAAGGATAACTTAGTTCCCATTCTATTGTTATCCAATCCAAGCCAGCATCCCCTTTTCCCCAATGCTTCAACAATTTAGCCATTTCAAATGATAAAACTGGTAAAGCCAAGCCTCCTACATCCCTTGGTGAGCACATCTTCTTCATATTAATCCTGGGTGTTTTCCTATCCCACAGAATGTATTTAGTTAATTTGTCATATTGTTTAAAATACCGGTCTGGAATATTCATAGGTAACATTGCAGAGATATAATTAAATTGTGGGACCACAACAATTTTAATCACGTTGAGCTTTCCGCATAAAGAAAGTTGGTCTTAATCTTGACTAGTAGTCCCATCACTTCCTCCAAATTTGAGCTCAATTTAATACCCAAATATTTAATCCCAGTAGGAACCCATTTGAAATTAAATGGGGTAACAGTTCCAGAGTAACATATGGCATTAATTGGCATTGCTTCCGACTTATTCCAATTAATTTTGTAGCCTGACTTGCTAGAATATGATTCAATACAAGTAAGTAATGGTGGTACAGACTGAAAAGGATCAGAGACCAGCAGCATAAGCAGCTTGTGTTCTTTTCCTCCTCCATGTACACCCCTAATTTCTGGATCTTTGTCGCAAGAGGCTCTAAACCTATGGTAAGTAGGAGAGGGGAGAGCGAGCAACCCTGCCTTGTGCCTCTAGAAAGACTAAAAAAGGAGACATAATTCGATTCGTAAGTACTGTTGCTTTAGGATTGGAATAGAGGACCCCCTATCCATTTACAAAAGTCAGGCCCAAAAGCACATTTTTCTAGGGTTCTTAAGAGAAAAGCCCACTCTACCCTCCTCAGCATCTAAGGAGGCCGCAGCAATAGGAACTATATTTGTTCGGTTTAACCACATGAGATGTAAGAGCCTCCTCATATTAGCAGTTGAGGTCCTGTTCTTAATAAATCCTACTTGGTCACTGTGTATAATATTAGGTAGTGCCTTCTCTAAGCGTAATGCAAGGGTCTTAGTAAGAATCTTACAATCCACATTAAGGAGCTGATAGGGTTTTTACTTTACCTTCTATACCGGTATTTGAATGTTTGTTTTGTTAAATGTGAAACGCCATGTGTAATGTTAATTTTTATAGTTTTCTTCACTACTTCAGTCATCTCTCTCCTCTCTTTCTTTCCATGCCGCTTTCTACACAGACCTACCCACGCCCCCTTTCACTCAAGAAGCAAATTTGTTTTTCCTCGACCACAAGACACTTGCGTTCAGTCTGCATGGACAATGCAGCACATGCAACAATGTTGATGACAACAATGCTGTTTTCACTTTGCTTCTTAATATAAATCCACTAGTGTTCTATAATGACACTATTAGTTTGTGTTTCTTACATCTGCAAACAGCTAGTTTGTATTTTCTTAGCAAGTTGGGCCTAAATCTTGAGACGCTAATTGTTAGCCGCTAATAAATGTACTGAGTAAGAGAGAACATATTTAGCTATACAGCCTGATAATACCAGTGATGGTGTAGACCTAAATCAGCATGCAACAGTATCTTCTAAATCAAAGAGGAATACGCAAAGCAAGAATATGTTAGCTACATGAAGTAGCTAAGAGAAAACATTATATGTAGCCAAAGATTATAGGGTCCCCTAGAAAACACTTATCAACACTTAAGTTCCTACCCTGTCACAATAACTCCTCCCTGGCATTATCATTAGTTGTCATGTCAAACAACACTGTATTCAAAGTGCCCAGTATTATATTCTAACTATAGAATTAGAATGGTCATTCTATTCTATTTCCATGATTCCAACAGTTCACTCAAGTGTTTTGCTCTAAATTGCAACATTTGGTTAGAAAAAGTCCTAATTATTTTCCCATATCGTGCAGCCCTACGTGGCAGTATGGAAGTTCTCAATTGAGTGCAGGAAATGCAGAAAATTATAAAAGTGATGAAATCTGTTTTGGTTGAAGTTGAATTGAACAGTATAAAACCATCAGAATGGAGAAAGACCCATTGAAATCACTTAGAGTGTATGTGCCTCCACCCTAGGGTCACGCACTACTCATTAAGCAAATTTTAGAACTTTTATTATTCAAAAATATAAAATACCGTCGTCCCATCCATTTTTTTTTTTTTTTTATACCGTGCTATTATATTTTGGCCATATCGCCCAGCCCTACTTTTTATAGGAAGGCCGTCCAGACCATGTGATTTCCCTGATTTCATAGATAAAATGGCACCTCTATCCTCCTCTTCTGTTACAGACAAAAAAGTATCCATATCTATTGGGCTCGCTGGACAGGAGGATGTATATAAATCTTCATAAAAACACTTTCTCTTTGGATGAGGTCACCATCTTATTACCCTTATTAATTGCTGGAATTATGTTAGATCTGCTCTGCATTTTTAGTTATCTTGCTAGTAGCCTACCTGTCTTCTCACCTCCCTCCATAAAAACTTGTTCTAAACTGCATATTCTGCCTTTTTGTTATACATTTCATGCAAATGAAATTTCAATTCGCAGGCAGTGTCTTGCCAAATCCCTTTCCAAACCACATATCTCGGTTTCTAATCTTTTTACTGCTTCAGCCCCTTCTCTTCTTTTTGGACGCATGTGCTATTATTTTCCCTTTAATATATGCTTTAGAGGTTTCCCATACATGTAAATCTTTTCAGTTGAGCCTATGTTGATCTAAAAAAAAGGATCTAAGATCATCTGCTGGTGATTGGCTAAATATCTAATCTTGTAATAACATGGTGTTGAGTCTCAATCTACCCTTCCTCACATTTTCAGAGTTTATATCAATATGTAACTCTACCACAGCATGATCTGTGAGGGCAATGGGCCCAATCTTGCAATCAATCACATTGTTAACCATGAAATTAGATATCAAGAAGAAATCTATTCTGGAGTGTGTCTTATGACAGTGGGAGAAAATGGTATATTCTCTATCATTAGGATGGACTAATCTCCATATGTCTGTAAGGGCCATATCTTCTGCTAGCATATGTATTACAAGTCTATCCTTTGGTGTGGGGTTACCTGTAAATTTACTTCTATCAATCATCTTGTCTATCACTTGGTTGAAGTCTCCAGCAGGGACGATCTGCCCCTCCATATTTCCCAGTATAACGTTGACCTCATGAAAAAAATCTGGGTCCTCCTTGTTGTGAGCATATATGTTGCATAACACTACCTTAATCCCATTTATAAGAGCCTCAATGCAGATAAGCCTGCCAAACTCATCAGTGTTGCTTCAACATTACAAAATTAGTCCTTTTGTTTATCAGAATTATCACCCCATTTTGTTTGGAATTAAATTATCTATGATAAACTTCTGCAACCCAGCCTCCTCTAAATTTCAGTGCCTCTGTATCTGTTAGTGTTCATACAGGAATCACATTTATCTGCCTTTTTTATTTTAAATGTCAAAATCTTTTTCCTCTTCACTTGGTTACCATAACCATTTATATTCCAAGAGATTGTTTACATAACCATTAGCCATATTTGCGCTGAGTAGTTAAAGCCTGTGAAGTGTCCCATTTAACACGTGACAACTCTAATGAACATCATTATAAACTCAGCAAAAAAAGAAACGTCCCTTTTTCAGGACCGTCTTTCAAAGATAAAAATCCAAATAACTTCACAGATCTTCATTGTAAAGGGTTTAAACACTGTTTCCCATGCTTGCTTCAATGAACCATAAACAATTAATGAACATGCACCTGTGGAACGGTCGTTAAGACACTAACAGTTTACAGACGGTAGGCAATTAAGGTCACAGTTATGAAAACTTAGGACACTAAAGAGGCCTTTCTACTGACTCTGAAAAACACCTAAAGAAAGATGCCCAGGGTCCCTGCTCATCTGCGTGAACATGCCTTAGGTATGCTGCAAGGAGGCATGAGGACTGCAGATGTGGCTAGAGCAATAAATTGCAATTTTCGTACTGTGAGACGCCTAAGACAGCGCTACGTGGAGACAGGACGGACAGCTGATTGTCTTCGCAGTGGCAGACCACGTGTAACAACACCTGCACAGGATCGGTACATCCGAACACCACACCTGCTGGACAGGTACAGGATGGCAACAACAACTGCCCGAGTTACACCAGGAACGCACAATCCCTCCATCAGTGCTCAGACTGTCCGCAATAGGTTGAGAGAGGCTGGACTGAGGGCTTGTAGGCCTGTTGTAAGGCAGGTCCTCACCAGACATCACATAGGCAACAACGTCACCTATGGGCACAAACCCATCGTCGCTGGACCAGACAGGACTGACAAAAAGTGCTCTTCACTGACGAGTCGCTGTTTTGTCTCACCAGGGGTGATGGTCGAATTCGCGTTTATCGTCAAAGGAATTAGCTTTTTGTCATTGCAGGCAATCTCAATGTTGTGCGTTACAGTGAAGACATCCTCCTCCCTCATGTGGTAGCCTTCCTGCAGGCTCCTCCTGACATTACCCTCCTGCAGGCTAATTCTGACATGACCCTCCAGCATGACGAAGCCACCTGTCATACTGCTCGTTCTGTGCGGGATTTCCTGCAAGACCGGAATGTCAGTGTTCTGGCATGGCCAGCGAAGAGGCCGGATCTTAATCCCATTGAGCACTTCTGGGACCTGTTGGATCGGAGGGTGAGAGTTAGGGCCATTCCCCCCAGAAATGTCCGGGAACTTGCAGGTGCCTTGGTGGAAGAGTGGGTAACATCTCACAGCAAGAACTGGCAAATCTGGTGCAGTCCATGAGGAGGAGATGCACTGCAGTACTTAATGCAGCTGGTGGCCACACCAGACACTGACTGTTAATTTTGATTTTGACCCCTTTGTTCAGGGACACATTATTCAATTTCTGTTAGTCACAGTCAGTTGTTGAATCTTATGTTCATACAAATATTTACACATGTTAAGTTTGCTGAAAATAAACGCAGTTGACAGTGAGGACGTTTCTTTTTTTGCTGAGTTTATAACATTTCACAATATATGCTCTAGCTGTACAATAAAACTGTGTAAATAAACATAGAAAACCTGTAGATCGTTGGAAGCGGATGAGAACTGTTCTTGGGGGCTTATTCTCGTCGGGCATGGTTAAACTGCGATGGGTTCGTTCAATTTCGAATTCTTTCCTGTCATCAAATCCTTCTTTGATGATTTTCTGCACACATGAGATTAGTCCACCGCCAGCCTCACTCCACTCTTTCAAAAATGTACATTGAACAACTCTCCACTCAATCTCACCGTATTTCTCCTACTTCTGTTCTCAAGTTCTTCGACACGATTCCACAATATATCCAGCTATTTCTCATGATTCTCATTACCCTTCTCCAGACGGGAGATGGCATCCTCCACTGTCGAAATCCGTCCCTCTGACCCATCCTTCCTCTCTTGTATCGCATAAACTTTTTCCTTTAGCTTGGTAGTTGTTTTTATCGTGGAGACATCAGATGCAACATCCAACAAAATCGTGTTCATCTTTCCCATTTGCTCAAATAGATCCTTCAGATTTACTGATTTCTCTGGGTTTACGTGTTAATCCATATCTTTGTGGGGGGGATTCGGGAGGACTGTTTGTTTGCTAACAGATGTGGCCTTCTGTGAGTTTTTAGCGTGTGTCCACATTCCAATAATGCTTTTTAGCGAGATATTTCAAAATATAAATGATCTTTATATTAAACTGTACTTCAGGTCAACATATTAAGACAAAAATGAAAGTGTATGCCGTTGAATTTCAGTATTTGCATGCGGGTGTTAAGAGCTCTCTAAAGTGCTGCCATCTTTTTCAGCAGTCCCACATGCCTGTAAATACAAGATTAAATCAAGAATAGTCTGATGGGTGACAATATTAGCCTATCACTTGTGAATGATATATTATTACTTGTGAATGATGCCCAGCATAAGAAACAATGCCTTTTTTTGTTGCGACTTTTTTGAATCAGTCACACACCTCATGTAGCCTAGCCCATATGCCTATATGTTTTAAGGTTGGTATCACAACTAAAGTGGCCAAATAACTTTTAAAAAATTAAGCACATTAAGCCGCTTTGCAAAGGTTAAAGAGCCTAACTGGCATACACAAGCAGTACAAGTTTAAAGTTTGGGGAAGATCATTTTCACCCCAAAAAACTCACCTTTATAATAAAAGCATTACATGCAGAATTGCATTTGCGGTAACTTTTGATAATGGTGTTTTCCGATAATGGAACATTCGCGCTTATAGCCTACTACCATGTGTGCATTGCTTTGCTTATGGATATTAAAGGATAGCCTATATACAGTACCGGTGTGTGCATTTATGCCCCTCTAGGCGAAACACAATTGTGCCGCCCCTCTATTTTCAACGTACAATACACCAACATCACGCAGCCAATACAAGCCATAAGCAAAAAACAGCAACACAAACGCCAAAATATACACATCACGCAAATAGACAAGTGCAACGCACAAAGTGTCAATTTCAACTCATCTAAATAGTGACTGTAATAATATAGAAAATATTTATATACAAAACCTTGTGCGTAAAACACAAGGACACACACACACACAAGCGCGCAGCAAGGCGCATATCAGCAGATTCACAGCTTAAAACCACTAGAGACAAAAACGTTTATCTTACCTTTCAGAAGTGTACACGGCGGGCTTTCATGGCTGCAAAGGTCTTCACTGCATCCTCTATTTTGATCATATGTGCCAGCTCATGTTCAATAGAGATTGTTGCCAGTCCATTCAGTCTCTCTTGTTTCATTGTACTCCGAAGGTAGTTTTTTTATTAGTTTCAACTTTGAGAAACTCCGTTCTCCTGAAGCAACTGAAACAGGGAGGGTAAGAAGCACCCATAAAGCTACGAAAGCATTAGGGAAAACTGATTCCATCTCATTGTCACAGATACATTTGAGTGCGTCAAGTGGTTTAGTTCCAGCTGCTACGCGTCTGCTCAAAGCCGTTAACTCCGCAAAAAGTTCTTGCCCATCGACATCTCTGAAGTTGTTGTGTGTCAGGGCCTGTGATGCTAGCATAGCTATGATTTCATTTTGAATGTCTTTGCCAAAATAGTGAACATGTGTTTCTTTTTAAGTTACTCTCCTTATATGTTCAGCCATAACGCTGTCAAAAAGGCTGATCATCTCCACTAGTTTGAGAAAGTTGCCATTGTTATGCACAAACAATCTATCTGTGCTGCCTCTAAATGCTAGGTTTTGCATAGCCAGTCATTAACACCACTTTTTGCCAGCGCTGACTTTCCCTCACTTCCACAAAAAAGCTTACAACAGAAGCAAAACGCTAGATCCTTACTTACTGAATAAACAAGCCAGGGCCTTTCCAGTCTTTCTCCATTCGATATCCTCCAACTGTAATGGCACTCCGAAAATGTTAATTAAATAATAAATAATTATTTTGTTTTTGGAGCTGATTGGTGATTTTGGTGATTTTGATTGACAGACACACATTCCTCACCAATGGACTACTACAAGAGGCGGCAACGTTGAGGCGATTTAAAAAAAAATATATATATATTTATAATTTTTTATTTATTTTTATACGCCCACATTTTGCCGCCTTTCCAAAGTGCCGCTCTAGGCGGTCGCCTAGTCTGCCTATATGCACGCTCCGGCTCTGCCTACATAATGTGTTTAATTTTGTTCAAAGTACGTTTTTACTTTTTATTTAACTCAATCGTAGGCTAGGGGTTATTGCATTCCGTTTAAGAGCCTACTTCTGAAGACCAGCATTTTTTAAGTTCAATGTCTTTTCCTCATGCTCAATAAATGTATCTTGCATTTTGTTGTTTATTTAACTGTTATTTATTCTAATATCTTAAGTCACAATTCTTCTCACTGAATGCGTTGCGTCATGTCATGTCAGGCTAACTACATAATGGAACGGCAGCAGCATTAAAACATTTTCAAATATTCGAATATTCAAAAAAATATTGGATATTATTCGAATAGCGGAATCATTTCAAATGCCCATCCCTAGTTATGATCTGTTGCGTCAGCCACATTGCATAAAAAATGTTTTTTTGACGCTAATGGTTGTATTAACTTCGGATCTATCGCATCCCACAACTGTCCCAGACTATGTTTGGAAAATGTATTTCTCACACAGAATAGAATAGGTAGACTTTTGTACTATGGGTATAGTAGATTGACATAGTGCTTTTGCTGTTCGTTAGGTCTACTCATCTTGTTAAATTACGAAAAGTAAATGTGGACAGTTGTTCCAATATCTTCAATATGCACCTCGGAATTGGACGCGCGCAGTTGGGTTGCATCCCGGATGTGTCTGTCTTCACTTGTAGCCTAGAAAGACCCGATCACGTGAAGGAGAGCCATGTGAGGGAGAGGTGATTTGGTGCAAGCAGCACTCATGGAGAAGGGCACAACGGCCACTGGCCGCAAAAGGCATGGATTTTTTTAGGGTGTATTACGGCCACACAAAGGGGATGCCAGCGTGAAATTCTAGGCATTATCAAGCACTTGTCAAATTGTGAATGAGTGACTGATGTAGTGTGTACAGCCTGCGCAAAAAAACAAAGCCCAGCTCATGCCTTTCAAGCGACTTTTTTCAAATCATCATTCACCGCATCATGCAGCCTTACAATGTATTAAAAATGTAAACATATAGCCCAACGTTTGTTACATTAATAACTCTAAATTAAGCATATAGGAGAACCAATTTCTTTGTTAACCGCTCAACACAGAATAGCCGCATGAATCGTTTATTCAGCTTTGTTCAATTGTATTATTCATACTTTAAAATAATGCCACAGAATTCTAAGCAAATCTTGTCTGCTAAATGAACTAGTGTAGCCCACAGCCATATGGCATAGCCATATCAGGACCTAACATAAGGACAACTCAGAGTATGCTATTCTGTTCTTCAGAAATAGACTACATTTTCTTCATATCATGCTTCTTTAGACCTGTCTAAAATAAATAATGGATTTATTGTGAAGGTGTAGGCTATATTACATGAATTTATTTGATTTTTTTAAATGTAGATGTTCCAAAGGTCTGCAGCCTATGTGTGGAAGCCAGGAGATGCTAAATGTGTTTATGTTAATTAACAGTCAATTACTGTGAGACCGACCGTTATTTGCTTGACAATCACTGGCTGATTACATTTTGTGACCACCACAGCCCTAGGTGTGAAAGCTCTTAAAACATTTTTTTTTACATTATGGGTTATTCATTTTGAATTCAGGCTGTAAAACAAAATGTAGAATAAGTCAAGGAGTATGCATACATAAGCTGCACTTAAAATGTTTAATTTCAGTCTGTTCAGTGGGCACTTCAACTGAGCGGTATGCTTTTCACATATACACACAAAATAGAAAGCCTGGGCCGCTGGAAAAAAATCAAGCTAGAGTAATACAATTACTGTAGATAAAGATACAAATAATAATAATCTTTGCCGAATAATTAAGTGCGAGGAAAGGTCTGTTTCAATAGATAAATATTTATATTAATCACTCTGTTGTCATGTAGTGTACCTTACCTTCTAGCCAATCATTTTAGTGCCATAACTCTTATGATGCTTATGGGGATCTGAAATATTAAAATGCTTCTTTGAACTGTCCTGGTGTCATCTAGCGTAGCTCATTCTGCTTCTCTCAGCACTTCACAGCAGCAGGAAGGTCATTGCCATTACTCCCCCAGCCTCCGATGTGTACTGGAACAGGAGGGGTAAAGTCTTGGGACAATGCAAGGTCATTTTCAGCTGCTGTTGATGACTGTATTATATCGCCAATATGGACTCTCATGAAGACGATGGTTGTCCAGAAGAAAATGCCTCACATTAACAAAGGTGAAATATTGGCACGTTTTGGGTGATTGTTCTCAGCGATGCATCACAGCACTACGGTTATTGCTGATGGGGTTTTGATGAGCGGTAGGGCGTTGAGTTCCTTGGCCCAGCCTATATCTATCTTTGTACCTGCCAACATCATGACTCCAGAGCTGCTTCACGGCTACATGCTTGTTAGTGATCACTTATTATCAACCGCCCCTATGAATCATACATTTTTATTGAATAACTGTCTAAAATGTTATTGATTTTTAAAAACGTTATCGATAAAGAGCTGATTTACGCTCGCATGTTGTTTTTTTATCCTCGTAACCACCTACATCTACAGCTTATATCATGCATCTCGCTGTAACTGAGTGTGCGCAGTGTGAGTAGACTTGTCTCAATGCTCAAGGTGGGATATACAGTTGGATTAACCCCTGTGCCTGCAGGTCTACTGGGTTCAAAGCTCTCATCTGAGCCCATATCCCTGATCTGTCATGACGGCATCTCAGGGTGAAACCCTTTGAAGGAAATGTAGGTTAAATACACAGAAGAGCGGATCTTATTAGCGTTTACCCAAGAGGGGAGCTGCTATTTGATCTCCACTCTTGTTGCATAACCAAAAGAAGAGAGCACATTGAATAATCCATGTTTTTTTTTCAGGAAAGCCACATATCTCCAAACATCCCACCGTCGACTTGGCTGTAATCAGCTGTAATGAGACGCGATGTTCTCTCACAGAGTAATTATCTATAATGAACAAAAATATAAATGCAACGTGCAACATTTTAAAAGATTTTACTGAGTTACAGTAGTTATTACAGAGTGACAGTTCATATACGAAAATCTGTCTATTTGGATTTCACATGACTGGGAATACAGATATGCATCTGTTGGTCACAGATACCTTTTTTTTTTTTTTATAAGGTAAGAGCGTGGATCACGCTGTCGATCCAGAGCATCCCAAACATGCTTGCAACATGTAAAGTGTAGGTCCTATGTTTCAAGAGCTGAAATAAAAAATCCATGAAATGTCCATACACACAAAAAATGTATTTCTCTAAAATGTTGTGCACAAATTTGTTTATATCCCTGTTATTGAGCATTTCTCCTTTGCCAAGATAATCCATCCACCTGACAGGTGTGGCATATCAAGAAGCTGATTAAACAGCATTATCATTACAAAGGTGCACCTTGTGCTGGGGACAATAAAAGGCCACCCTAAAATGTGTAGTTTTGTCACACAACACAATGACACAGATGTATCAAGTTTTGAGGGAGCATGATATTGGCGTGCTGACTGCAGGAATGTCCACCAGAGCTTTTGTCAGAGAAATGAATGTTAAATTCTCTACCATAAGCTGCCTCCAACATCTTTTTAAAGAATTTGGCAGTACGTCATAACCACAGACCACATGTAACCATGGCAGCCCAGGACCTCCACATCTGGCTTCTTCACCTGCGTGCTCGTCTGAGGGGTGGGGGAGTGTTTATGTCTGTAACAAATTATTTTTGTTGAGGAAAAACTCATTCTGATTGGCTGGGCCTGGCTTCCCAGTGTGTGGGCCTATGCCCTCCCAGGTCCATCTATGGCTGCACCACTGCCCAGTCATGTGAAATCCATAGATTAGGGCCTAATGAATTTATTTCAATTGACTGATTTCCTTATATGAACTGTAACTCAGTGAAATCTTTGAAATTGTTGCATATTGTGTGTACTTTTGTTCAGTATAGTTTTCTTGAACCTTATTTGTGGAACAATTTTCAAATTGTTCTTAAATGTTATGTTTTGGTGCCTCAATCAGAAAGCTGATTGAGGACCTTATTACTGATTTAATGTGTTTTTTATGACTGTTTTGGTTTCTGCTTGTATTTTTTTATTTGTGTGTGTATTTTCTGTAATTTATGTAATAAAGGAAGACTATGGTCTTAGTAAAAGAGACCTTGTTCTCAGTATGACTCCCTGATAAAATAAAGGTTAAATAAAATACATATTTGTGAGTTATTTTTTATAAAATAAACACAGTGATTTATGAGACATACAGTAATGATTTTAAAAATAAAATTATAAAGAATGCATGGAGGCTTTAAGGCAAGGCTGTCCAACCCTGTTCCCGGAGAGCTACCATCCTGTAGGTTTTCACTCCAACCCTCGTCTAGCGCACCTGATTCTAATAATTAGCTGCTTGAAAAGCTGAATCAGGTTGGTTACAACTGGGGTTGGAGTGAAAACCTACAGGAGGGTAGCTCTCCAGGAACAGGGTTGGACAGCCCTGCTTTAAGGCATCTAATTCATGTATGAAAAGCAGGGATTTATTCCCCAGCTGGAAGTAAGACCAGTATTTGTGGGGTCTTCGCATTGGATATTTCTCTCCAGTCTGACTTGGCATTCTTCTTCATATGAGTCCGATGTAAAGCCATTTTGATGCCTGCTTAGCTGATGGGTTGCTCGGTAGACACAGAGGAAGGGATGGGGTATACAGATTGCACTCCTCCATGTTACCCATGCTAACTGACTGGCTTTATCAGCTAGCTGTTGCTTTGTATTCCAGTCTAATTGTATAAATGTTGTAGCAGCTAACCTACACATGCTGTCATTCATTATCATTATGTTCACTACTCCAGACAAAATAATCCCCATTTGCAACTACTCTCACAGGGTTAGTTATTTCATGCCACTTGCTGATGCTCCATCCATACCTCTGAAGTATTGCGTTTACATCTCAGTGAGAGAACTGGATTCTGAACGTGCTTTATGGAGTGTGTTTCGGCTTTTTTCGAACCCATTTGCAGACGGTATGTAATGTTTTATGGATACGTGTTATAAAGTGAGTGATCGAGCTGTTTTTCAGAGAGCTGCTGTGTATATAGAGGCTATGTAGAGGCTATGAGAACAGTATGAACAGCCTGCCTGCTTGCCTACGCACGGTACATCCAGTACCTTCCAGAAATCTGTGTGTTTGGCAGGTAGCTGAAAGCCATCCCATACTGCTCACACACATACACACCCACACAGTAATTTAATATAGGCATATTGCTCTGCTTCCACAAAATAGTTTTTTATTAGTAAAAAATATAACTACTTGCACAAGCACATTTAGACAACAGTAACCAGAACACTTGAACTGTTCAGCATCCACAAAAAGAAGCTGCAATTATCAAAATTATAATTCTTGTCTTGGTTCTGCAGGAGAGCTGCAACTGTTTAGACATCTAGGCCATTTGAAGCTAATGAAATGGTGCGCTGGCTGGCTGATGTACAGGCTGAACATCTACACAACGGAACAAACCTCCAGCTCACATTGGCCTGCTCAAATCGCATTAGACAGAAATGGCTTTGCTCTTTTTCAGACTGCCAGTTGTATTATGTACATTTGAACCGGTCCAGAGGACTTGCAATGCTCAGCCACTTGAAACAAACAGCGCTGTCAAACAAGGTAACACAAGCAAAGGTGCAATCGAGTAGTCTTCTTATAAAGAAGATACAGTGTATGAACATGATAAAAGACATTTGAACAAAATAGGAAAGCAAGTTACCTTGGCAGAAAAACATCCAATTAAGTCCACAAAATGTCCTAGCCAAATGCGTACAGTTCTCTGCAGACTTGTAATGAATAAGAAATCCTGAAGCATGATTTAAACATTGCAACAAATAAATAAAGGGTGCAAGCCTTTCCAGATGAAACCAGAATTTTTTCTACGTCTGAAAGGATTGTGGGTTTTGGAATATATTGTAATAATAAGGTTGGAAAAACAACCTTGGAAAGCTGCATCCTACTGTACACAAGTGCCTAGCTTACTCAAGACTTGGCCTCGCACAACAAATAATTAATCCATAAAACATTTGCCAATGTTTAATTCAAAAAGTAAACAGCATGAAATACATACAGTAGAGTATCAAACTGGACATGAGTTGATTTGGCACATTCTCAAACACATATGTGTTGGTATGTATTCAGTTTGTTCACGAGGGCACATTCATTCTTGTCTTCGTTTTATTGCATTCTTAAGGGGTGCCTGGGCATTGGGCAGTGTAATATTATACTGCTGCCCAGTCCGGTCCTCTCTGCTCTACACTGAGCACATAGGGTGTGAAACAGGCTGCCAGGACCTCCAGTGATGCCTCCAGTGTGCAGGCAGCCGCCTGCAGGTGGCGAGCTGGGCTTAGCCATCTGCTCGCCCCGTAAAAAAAACTGTGAGAGAGAGAGAGAACGAACAACACTCGGTCTGCGCCACATATCACTGCCAGGGCCTGTCACCAGAGCAGGCATTTCAGGCCGGAAACAACATATATTTCCCTCCTCTCCTTTCCCCTCCTCAGCTGTGTACAGACACATGGGAACTTGACTGTGTTAAAGAGCAGTAGCACCCCTGACAAATGAGTAGGCGGCGGGAGTTGTGTGTGTGCTGACCAGAATGTTCTCAACATGCAAGTGTTGCCTGCCAGTCAGAGAGAAGAAATGCTACTTTACTTCACTTTAGAAAAAGACTACTGTAGATGGAGAGAGCGGGTGCAACAGGGTGAGGTAGAGGAGAAAGAGACTGACAGGTACTGTAGGAAAGATGAGAATGGTACAAAGAAGATGCTTTACCTTTAGCCACACAATCTCCTGCCGGTGCTGAACAGTAGCATATGCACTGCTGACGCACTAAACAAGTCCCATATAGAGGAACGACTCCAATCGTTTTCTAGATTTCGAGGCAAATGTGCCACACTGCTGCAGTCAATAACATATGCCGTTTAGCAGGCGCTTTTATACAAAGCGACTTACAGTCAAGCGTGCGTACGTATGGCGTATGGGTGATCCCGGGAATCAAACCCACTATCCTGGCATCTACCATCTGAGCTACAATTCTAATAATCAGCTTGAAATTTCAATACGCAGCCCTTTTTCCCCATAACACTAATTACATGTCAGACACACTGTAATATGGGACAGCATAAAGAGATAATTTCCCAGACCGACCTGGGTGTAACAGTGGCTTGGTGCTTCCTGTCACTGGGTTAAATAAAGGGGATTAGTGAAGCAGCTGTGCATGTGTGGAGGCCCTTCACAAGGCTTATGCAGAGAGAGAGATGCCCCCTTAACCAATCTCAAAGTACCGGCTGACAACCATAAAGATATTTGGGCGCAGGATCCCGTTTCCATGGCAGTGAGGAGGCGGACAGCAGGATGAAAAGCACACAGCCCAGTGTGTCAGAGGGTACAGTGTGTGTATCTGTGTGTGTTTGCCTATCTGTGTGGTTGTGTAATCTATGTGTGGGTGGGTGTGAACTGTGGGTGTATGAGTGTTTCGTATGCGTAATGCATGAAGTAAGTAGTGTGTAGCCCAACCTGAAGAAGGCAGCTCGCTTTTGTTTTTGGAGCTTAATAGTAAAGAAACATGTCATACAGTCCACTCTGCTGGAGGATGGAAGCACGCTCTCTCTCTCCGTGTGTCTCCGTGTGTCTCTCGCTCGCTCGTTCTCGCTCTCTCTCTCTGTCTGTCTGTGTTGGTCTCTCTGTCTGTCAGTCTCTCTGTCTGTCTGTCTGTCACTACCTGCAGGGTGAGATCCAGGATTTTGTTTGTATGTTTCATCTCCAAGCCCAGCACCTTATTTATTAATCCTGACAGCACCTTATTTATTAATCCTGACAGCACTCTTTGAACAGTTTCAGCGGGAAGGATAATGTACTAACGTTTTTTTAGGCGTTGTGTTGGCTACACTACGTACGTCAGTCTCTAACAGGCATTCCTCTGTATTATACACAGACAGGCTCCAGACAGCATGCTTAGGCAAAATATCAATCAGTCTATTAGCTACCAAAAATAAGACAATTTCTTAAATCAGTCCCAACAACTAGCATATCTAGTGGATAGTTCAAAACAACAGTAGCTTGCTTATGAAAAGGGAATTCCACGTACTATTATTGCCTCTTTGAGACAATAATATCAATATTGCAGACTTGCCGAATGGGTGGTTACCAAACGATTATTAGCAGCTAAATGATTGCTTATTAATTCAAACCTTTGGCGAGGAAAAGGAAATGAACGGGAGGCTTGTTATCAGCTGATCCATTCCCCCAGGAACTCTTAATGTGATTTACTGATGATTGCTGGGGTATCTGCATGTGTTCAGCTGCGGCTCCCCTCCCATTCTGCAGCGCCTTCCTTCCTCCCTCGGCTGTGCTGAATTTCACATTCACCATCCGTCCGTCTGTTCCAAGGGGCTGCTCGGGGAATACCTCTACTGCTTGCGCTCGCAGAACAGAAAAAGAGGGGAGAGAGAAAGAGATACAATGGGGGGAGAAAGAAAAATGCCATCAAAGTCCCTCCCCTCCTCTCTCGTTTCCTTCTCCTCCTCCATCTCTTACTCCATGTAAGCCGTGGTTGTTTCCCCTAACTGGTCTGCCTAGCAGTAGCAAGTGGCTTGCTGCTTTAGCCTAAACATAGTCCTGCAGGCTGTAGCCTGTCTTATTGTCTAGTGGGGAGAGGGAGCAGTATTGGTGCTGGAGCTGGTCCTGCTGCTGTTGCTGTAGGAGCTGTTGTTGCTGCTTCAGTAAGAGTTTACTGGGAGGGGGCAGTAAGATCATATCCTGGTGGCCGGGCCTCTTCCCCGAGCAAGACACGCAGAAGATGGTCCCCCCCACAAAGAGGAAGCCTGCCGACAGGAAGGCCACGTACACGGCCCCCCCGGGCTCAAACTTATTGCTCTCATGCACGCTGCGGTCCAGGAAATTAGTGATGACCTCATTGGTGAACCAGGAAGCGGGCACCAGGCACAGGAAGCCAGCGGCGATGAAGCAACCCCCACTGGCGATGGCCGCATGCCTTTTGGAGCGCCCGCCGCCCCCCCAGCGGGTACATTTGAGCCCCAGGGAGGCCAGGCACAGGCCCATGGCAGCCATCACACAGGACAGTACCATGGTGGTGCGGGCAGTCTGCAGGTAGGCGGGCAGCGACAGCACCGAGTACTTCAAGGTGCAGCTGAACATGCCGGTGCTGTACCAGGTGCAGTCCATCCAAAGCCCCTGCATCTGGGAGATGGCTGTGATGATGTTGGAGCCCACGTCGGCACTCACCTTCCAATTGGGCAGCAGTGTGGCCACCATGGCCCCCATGATGCCCAGCAGCGCCAGGATGAAGGCGAAGATCTGCATGCATGTGGATGCCATCTTCCTCTCACTGCCTCTGCTGCTGCCGTGGCCCCCCCTCCTACAGGCAACATCCACCCAGCCCCAGCCAGGCACCTCGTCTCTTCCACCCCTCACTCCAGATGGCTGTAGAGGATCCTGGTGCTAGAGCGGGCAGCAGCCAATCCTCAGCCCCTCTGCTCAGCGCCGGCTCCACTGGACTGTAGAGAGGAGAGGAGACAGGAATAAGAAATTGAATTGAGCAGTCTCTTCGTTTGTCTCGCTCTCTTCTCTCTCTCCCACCACACTTTTCTTGCAGGAACAAAGGAGAGTGTGAACTGGACCGATGAGAGAGATAGACTGCTCTGACTGATTATTGAAAAAGGAGACACTGGTTTCAGTGCGTGTGTGCATTTTCTTTTGCGCCTGCCTCTTCTCTGTGCCGTGCCTCATGGAACTGTTACTGAAGAGGAGAATGAGTTTCTGGTATTTGCAATGCTCAATATGTGGACTTAAAGCTGCAGTGTCCTTCTCACCTCACTCCAATAAGGTTACCCCACCACAGTGACTTCAATATTAATATTAAGGTATTTTTTTATAATTTTGAACACTGATACAATAAGATTTTTGTTTAGAAAATGTATACAACTTTAAAATAAGACAGACAATTCGTTTTTTATACATACATACAATAGCATTGCTTTCTAATTTAAAATGTATTGATTATTCTTGGCTTTAGTAAGTGTACGAGGGCAGACATTGTTTAATTATACTTGTTTATGATGCACAGCAAGAGAGCGCAATGTTGAGATCCTTACCTCGGCTGATGCAGATCTCCTTATGACGCGTCAGGTTGTTCGCTGTGATTTCTGTAAAAACACGAGGTGAGGAGGGGTCGAGGAGATTTTTTAGGCGTACGGATCCATTCATGTCATCCATTTCCATAGCAACCGTATATTAAAGGGCATCCTAGCCAGTCGTGAGCCACACATGCTCACTCTGCGCTTCTGAAAGGGGGTTGCTCTGCTTCCCTTTCAGTGCTGTAGAATAGACTCTCTCTACGTCACATGGCTCGTGAGATGAGCTGCTACAGAATAGTATGCACCATAGCTAAGTTTACTAAGGTTTACACTGACACACTCTCTAACTGTATTTGTGTGTGTGTGTGAAAGGTAATCTAACTACTACTAGATTTATTTTTCTGTGTGCATTACATTAGAATTCATTGAGTTGTCCAATGCATTTGTCACTCAATGCTTGATTTATGCAGCAGATGATGGAGACAAGCAAAAGTGTTATGGACCAGCTAAGCCCACTACCAGTCAAACCGCAATCAATCATAACACAGAGCTGCTTCATTACAATATTGACCCATCATTTTAATCTGCTAGCTAGAGGTGGCATCTAGCTACATTCATTCTCCCCATTAGCCTAGCCCTAGCTAACCCTAGCTCGCTAGCAATTAAATGTTAGCCTAATGACAGATACACCTGCTTTCATAATTACACAGATATCATAATAACAGTTCTGCTTCAGTGCGCTTACCTCTAGTCTCAAATGTTTAAGCTAAAGAAATTACAACTTTGGCCAACATCTCTCCATCTAACCAGAGAGACCCCAAATAACTGTCCACAACCACGTTGCTGCATTTCTTTCAACTATGCGAATAATATTAATAACCATTGCACCCTGGGAAATATAGTTTAATTAAGAATTATTAATATTATTATATTGATATTTTTTTAGTGTTTTACCCCTTTTTCATGATATCCAATTGGTAGTTACAGTCTGGTCTCATCGCTACAACTCCCGTACAGACTCTGGGGAGGCGAAGGTCAAGAGCCATGCGTCCTCCGAAACACGACCCCGCCAAGCCGTACTGCTTCTTGACACACTGCTCGCTTAACCCGGTAGCCAGCCGCACCAATGTGTCGGAGGAAACACTGTACAGCTGGCGACTGAAGTGAGCGTGCATGCGCCCGACTGCCACAAGGAGTCGCTAGAGTGCGATGGGACAAGGACATCACAGTCGGCCAAACCGTCCCCTAACCCAGAAGACGCTGGGCCAATTGTGCGCTGCCCCATGGGTCTCCCGGTCGCGTCTGTCTGCGACACAGCCCAGGATCGAACTCTGATCTGTAGTAACACCTCTAGACAATCAACAGTATTTTTACCTACACCTGACCCTCTGATGGTAGCGAATCCATCAGAGGGTCAGGGCAACACTCTTGTGTTTACACCCCACTATGCCAAAACGGGCCCTCCCTAGAGCAGTCAGCATCAGCAACCACTCAGTGGGAGGCTAAACTCACAGCTGCTACCGTCCTCTCATTGCTCCTCGACTCCCCTCTGCAGAGGGCATCTAGTAGGGGGAGGGAGGGGCAGGACGGCCTTGATTCATGAATGACAAAGAGATGCGAAAAACAGACTGGGCTAATAGACGTGATAGCCTAGATAACGTAGATGTGTGTTTCCATAATTTTGCTGCATGGGCAAGATCATCATAAAACAGCCAGCCCCTCTCTCCACACCAGTAATGACCAAAATGGAGGTGCCAGGTACATCTGCTAAGTGATTGATTGGGTTGGTGATTGATCTGTTTGTTTAATTTGGTACAATGATCTACCTCCATTTTGTCCCCCAACATATCCCCTCTCAGAAACCATTTCCACATATAAGACACCAACACAATAGTCACACACACACAAAGTATTACCTGGGTTGGGTGGCTGCTGATCTTTTAGACTTCGTACTCCTTTGCTCTTGTGGGCTGCTGCTGCAGAAGGAGACATAGCCACGCTATTTATGCACAGTAGTGTGTTTGAGTGTGTTTTTACCGACAAGATCCTTGCTGGTGTTGTTCTGTGGGGGATTAAATAAATAAATAACAGGGACAGGGACGTGGGGGCGGGGGGGGGCGGGGGGTGAGGACACCGCAGTTAACATGTACCCAGGGAGTGATGTGTGAAGACATGGCAGGCTATTATAAGCATGGTTTCTTATTTTATCACTTCGTAGCCCAGTCCTCCATGTTATAACTCCAAGGCATGACTGGACACAGAGATGGTCCTTTCCTGAGATGAGGGATTTATTGGTCAATTTGCATATTCTTTATTTTGAGCTCATCATTTTGTAAAAGCCTTTGTTATTCAACGTTACGGTCGGAGGTGTCATCTGTCGCTGTCAATACAATCTTGTTCCATGTATAGACATACCCATTTTCAACATGCAGAAAATGTGTAAATTGTCAGGGGGAGAACACCTGTGACACGATGTGAAATTACCCAGGGTTGGTTTGATTTAGGGCTTGCATGTTTTCTCTTTTAAGATTAACTCCCAAGTGGTCAAACATTTGAGTGTTTTTAAATAGAGTATGTCCCGTTTTGTTTTTTTAGTAGGCTATTTATTTTTATTTTTTTCACAATCCTAATCTCTCTCTTCTTGTGACCTAGTGGAATTCTTGATTTCACCTAGTGACGTTCTTGACTGTAGAGTTTCCTTTGGAAAACAATTCAGAGGACCTGAGAATTAGATGGCCATGGATCAGGATGTGTTCTTGGTTTGCCTGTGCCGTGTGCCCAGGGCTGTTCTGAGAGCGTGGGAAGCACTGGCAGGCAGCACAGCGCTCGCAGCAAGGCACAAAGGCAGGGCCCCCTCCAGCAAGAGCTGCCTATACTGTTGCTTCTTGCCTAGTGCCTATCCCTCCTGAGTGCCTGTCCTGTCCTGCTGCTGATGGAGGTTGTCTTCTTAAGGTATTGTTATGATGAATGCATAGTTTTTATTTTATTTTACACAGCTGTGTATTCCATTGTTCTTTGCTCCCCCCCTCAGATCCTGCAACCGTTAGGAATAGGGGACTTGCGGGTTGCTCAGGTGGTGGTGACTAGCCACCCTGAGGGCCTGCCATCTCATCTTGGTTACGCTCAGAGGGAGATGACAAATTACTGCTCACACACCATTGGGTAGAGAGAAGGCTCAGGAAAAAGGATTTGAAGTTGGAAATGGACGAGGGGACTTGGAGAGCTACAGGGCAAAGCCAGTGTAATAGAGTTCCTTCCTGCAGAGCTCCCAGAAGGTCATGGAGATGAAATATAGAAATGTACACTTGGGGCCAAAAGTTTGGGATATTACTCATTCAAGGGTTTTTCTTTATTTGCAGTATTTTCTACATTGTAGAATAAGAGTGAAGACATCAAAACTATGATATAACACACATGGAATCAGGTAGTAACCAAACATATATTTATATATTTGAGATTCTTCAAAGTAGCCACCCTTTGCCTTGATGACAGCTTTGCACAATCTTGGCATTCTCTCAACCAGCTTCATTAGGACCACCACAGGAATGGAAGACCCAGAAATACCTCTGCTGCAGAGGATAAATTAATTAGAGTTACCAGCCTCAGATTGCAGCCCAAATAAATGCTTCACAGAGTTCAAGTAACAGACACATCTCAACATAAACTGTTCAGGGGAGACTGTGTGAATCAGGCCTTCGTGGTCAAATTGCTGCAAAGAAAACACTACTAAAGGACACCAATAATAAGAAGAGACTTGCTTGGGCCAAGAAACACGAGCAATGGGCATTGGACTGGTCCAAATTTGAGATTTTTGATTCCAACCTCAACCAAATGTAGATGGTTTAGGATGAGTCGGACCGCAGTGAAGGAAAAACAGCCAACAAGTGCTCAGCGTATGTGGGAACTCCTTCCAGACTGAAGGAAAAGCATCCAGGTGAAGCTGGTTGAGAGAATGCCAAGAGTGTGCAAAGCTGTCATCAAGGCAAAGGGTGGCTATTTGAAGAACCTCAAATATAAAATACATTTTGATTTGTTTAACACTTTTTTAGTTACTACATGATTCCATATGTGTTATGTCATAGTTTTGATGTCTTCACTTTTATTCTACAATGTAAAAAAATTTGCAAATAAAGAAAAATCCTTGAATGAGTAATATTCCAAACTTTTGGCCCCCAGTGTATAAGTATGAATAATGGATTTATGGGTGACTCCATATTATCGAGATGAATTGGGTCACGGTCATTGAGAAGGGGACCTGTGGAAAACGATTGTCTAAAAGATTTTTAAAGTTCAGTTATGATGATTATTTGGTATACAGTATTGGTGTGCAAGCGGAAAAGTAGGTTAAGTCTCTGTAAATGTTTGAAGTCTTTGTTTATAAAAGAGGCAGACTAAATTAGCCATGGAGAGAGCAGGATCATTTTTATGTAGAGTAGTGAAATTCATCTAGAAATCATTAGGGGTTGTGATTTGCTTCCCTGTTTAAAATGCATGTTCAGTACAACAAGTCCTATTTACATTCCAATCATCCCACTCTCATCCACCCAGCCCTCAGCTCTGTGGGATCCCTCCTCCCATCCGCTGGAAGGAGGGAGGATGACGAATGAGAGTGAGAACCAGGGAGAGATATTAAGGTTATCACAGGGTCAATAAGTAATTCTCTGGTTCCTAGTTCATCTCCAACAGCATGCAAACTGAGCGGGTGCATTTTCAAAGCGCTGGATAGCAGGGTGGAGGCGGCAGCACGTGATGTAAGATGGACGTTTCTTGCGTGGTAAGGTTATCAGAGAAGGAGCAATTGCAGGTGGGGGATATATTACAGCAGAGGACCTAGTGATGTAACGGGCCTATCATAAATCACAAGGCAAAGTAAGTCGACCAGCCTATGGCTGAAGTGCTGCTGCTTGTATAGTCTGAATATCGACTTCCCCCGCTCCTCTCTTAAATGATGAAGTGTGGAATATAAATGGCCTAATTTCTCCAGGAGTGAAATTAAAGGCATTATTTTCTGTTACCTAGCCAGACAAGATGGGGGGTTGATGCTGCATCACTCTGGGTGTGTGTTCTCATAAAGGAACACTGCAGTACCAAGGTATGAGACCTCCCTTCACCCAAATCCTTCTAGCATGTTGAGGTGACGGGTGGAAGAATTGATTTTCCTCATGTCAGCCTCGTTCCGCCCAATTGATGCAGATGAGTCCATCTCTGATGATAGCTCGTCACAGTTACTCTTTTCAGCCCCAGTATATCACAAAGCAAAGAAGCGCTTCTCCTCCCTGGCTGGAAGTCTACTGTAACTGGTGTTCAAAACCCTTTAGTCTTCCTCCAACTGATAGTGATGTGAGCAGTCCAGGAGTTAGCTGTACTCCTATAGTCTACAATATAGCTGGCTGCTCTGACAACTAGGCTCCAGTCTAGCAGTGTCCCATGCCACTGTGGTAACGCAGGCGGTAAGGCAGGCAGGCAGTAAGGCAGGCAAGTGGTAAGGCAGGCAGGCAGTAAGGCAGGCAAGCAGTAAGGCAGGCAGGCAGGCAGTAAGGCAGGCAAGTGGTAAGGCAGGCAGGCAGTAAGGCAGGCAAGCAGTAAGGCAGGCAAGCAGTAAGGCAGGCAGGCAGGCAGTAAGGCAGGCAAGCGGTAAGGCAGGCAGGCAGTAAGGCAGGCAGGCAGTAAGGCAGGCAGGCAGTAAGGCAGGCAGGCAGGCAGTAAGTCAGGCAGGCAGTAAGGCAGGCAAGCGGTAAGGCAGGCAGGCAGTATGGCACGCAAGCTGTAAGGAAGGCAGGCAGGCGGTAAGGAAGGAAGGAAGGCAGGCAGGCGGTAAGGAAGGAAGGCAGGCAGGCGGCAAGGCAGGCAGCAGTAACAGAGGTCCTGGTTTACAAGCCCAGCCAGACGCTGCAGCATGGCAAGGGAGGGAGAGAATCTAAACAGCTCATTAGAAAGGCTCCATCACGTCCTTGGACCACTTTAGTTATCCTCCCCCAATTATCCTGCCCTTCCCCTTCCCTAGCCCAGAATAACAAAGGAGGGTATAGTCTGGTGAGTCACAACCCCCACAGACACAGAGATGCTGCTGGAGGTAGTTCTTTAGGGTCTCAACAGGAGAGCTCTGCTGTCAATGAAACACCCTCAAACCAACATAAGTGTGTATGTGTTTGTTTTCTATTAATCCACTCTGTATACTCTGCCTTGTATTGTAACTTCTGTATCCTTTTTCACAAACCTGTAAATGTCTGTCCAGACTGTCTCCAGTGTTGTGGTGTCCTCCTCCCCAGACTGATGCTGCTGTCTCAGGCTGCACCTCCTCTCCTCTCCCTGTGGACAGAGAAGTGAGCTACCGCTGCTCCCCAGAGCCAGTCAGCCAGTCAGTGGTCGCCTTGAGTGGCGCTCACACCAGAGAAACAAGGTTATTACCAGGTGAAGGCAGGCAGATCCGCTCTGTTGCCCAGTGTCTCGCTGGTGCAGCTGTGTCATCATTTTTTTTAAATTGAACCTGTATTTAACTAGGCAAGTCAGATAAGAACAAATTCTTATTTACAATGATGGCCTACCAAAAGGCAAAAGACCTCCTGCGGGGATTAAATATAAAAATATAGGACCAAACACACATCACGACAAGAGACACCATAACACTACATAAGACAACATTGCAAAGCAGCAACACATGACAACACAGCATGGTAGCAACGTAACATGACAACAACATGGTAGCAACACAACATGGTAGCAGCACAAAACATGGTACAAACATTATTGGGCACAGACAACAGCACAAAGGGCAAGAAGGTAGAGATGACAATACATCACGCAAAGCAGCCACAACTGTCAGTAAGTGTCCATGATTGAGTCTTTGAACGAAGAGATTGAGACAAAACTATCCAGTTTGAGTGTTTGTTGCAGCTTGTTCCAGTCGCTAGCTGCAGCGAACTGAAAAGACGAGCGACCCACTTCTCAGACTGGCTGAGCTGTAGCATAACAATACCCTCTGCTTGTGGGTTTTTTATTTTATTTAACTAGGCAAGTCAGTTAAGAACAAATTCTTATTTACATAGACGGTCTACCTACAGGGTCAGCCATAGTAGTACGGCACCCCTGGAGCAAATTAGGTTTAAGTGCCTTGCTCAAAGATACATCGGCAGGTTTTTCACCTTGTCGGTTCGGGTATTTGAGCACAATCCCTTTATTAGCCTGAGAGAGAGGGCGAACCTCAGACAAGCAGAGATAGAGCCAGTGAGGGAGAGAGAAAGAGAGAGGGTGAGTTTGGGAGGAAGAGAGAGCGCTCTGAGTAAGACTAGGCTGATTCTGGCACGATTACTTTAACTGTTTGTCATATCAGCTTAGCGCTGACAGCGGGATCGGGAGGCAGAGAGGCGGCTGGAGAGGGGAACCACAGCCAGGATTCCACACTAGCCCCGAGGAAGAGCTGTGTGCTGTGCCAGTCCTGCCTGTTGTGTCCCCCTGCCTGGTTCCTCCATCCCACTAGGTCAGAGGCTGAAGCCGCTGGACTCCCCCTCAGAAACAATAGAGATAAATGGGGAGAAGTGTGTTGGAACTTCTGGTATTGAACAGCGCCTGCTAAGTGGCAGCGTGACAGGAAGAGGGCTGGCTTTCTTTTTCCTCGCACAGGTGTTACTGTGGCAACCGGAACTGGCTTGCCATCCATCGCATGTCACCTGTTTTTTCATCCCCCACTCTTTCCCCTTTCCTCTACTCTTTTTGCTCCTCTTCAATGTTCCAGATATATTTTAACCCCCTGCTGCTTGTGTTTCGTGTGTGTAGGTGGACGTGGTACCCCAGATGAAGCAGTCCTTCAAGCTGGTGGAAAAGGTAGTCAGGAATGCGTTCCAATTCCGGAGGAAGCACTGCCGCAAAGGAATCGAGTAAGCAATATTTCTACCCCTCCTCCTGCTACGGTTCACACTTTATTCTCTCTCTCGCTCTACACTCTCTCTTTGTTACATGCCACATTAAGTGAACTCTCAGTTCATCCTTGACCAGCTCTATACAAAGCTGCTCATGACTCGCTCACACACCCTCCCTCCCCGTCCCCATGCCTGTGAGGAGTGTACGTAGGCAGGCTGTAGGCCCAGAGAACAAAAGAAGAGGGCCGCAATTATGAGTCATTGGGGTGTCATAGGAAGACGAGGCATGATAACTTACGTAATTGCATCGGGCAGAGAGGCAGCTTTAACAGCTTGAGGAGGAGCTAACTGGCACTGGAGCGCTAAGCAAGCATCTGTACTGGATATGTGGGTGCTGGGTTGTGCTCTGATGCTCTTGAAGTTGGGTTCTGTATGCGAACTGTGAAAACCCATGGTGTTGCTGAGGGCGTCTGGGGCTACATCTCTAGTCGAATGTCTTCAATTGTTTATTCTGCTCATCTCCTTTCCACGACCAATGATCTGAGAGGACATGACAGGACGACTGAATTTTAGAAGTTACTTCCATCTACAGTATTAGTATGGTCTGATGGAATGTGCAGTTTTTCTTTCTCTTCTTTAACGCCTTAACAGCTTTGTCTGCATATTTAATCACCATAACATGATTTATTTATGCTCTTTGTGGCAGCATTTTGTTTGATTTAAATTAACTCTGTTTTCGATTTCTAAATTATAGCTAGAGGCTTGTGGACATATTGCCTCAGCAGATTCCATCTGGCCTGTACCTATGAGCGGTCATGATGGTCCGGAAGCCACCTGAGCCTTTTCCTGTTCTCTTCCCAGAATGCTGTTCTCGGAGACACAGAGGCTGGAGCTGGCGGAGGTGATGAAGCATGAGGCGGACGTTGACCCCACCCTGCGCCCCACGGAGCTCTCCATCCCTGACATCAGAGCCCTGGTGGACGCCTACAGCCACCTCTGCTCTGAGAACCAGGGCCTCCTCACCTACGACTTCAGAGAGGAACTCACGACTCAAACACCTTAACAGGCGATCGGGCAGCATCACTCAGCAGCCCGTCAGAGAGAGAGAGAGAGACTTGGAGGACGGAGGGGAAGGAGTGCCTAATGTTCTCTGTTAGAGACAACGGACTGCTCTTAGCGCTGACATTTCCACCTGGCACACGCATGCATTTTTAAACACTATTTCTCCGGGGTCCCGGAGGCGCTGGGTGAGATAGTGAATCCCAGATGTGATAGAATAGAGAGGTGACTGTGGTGGAAACGGGGGAGAACTAAACACTGGCCGTGGCTGGGGTTGGAGAGGGAGACACTAGAACAGTTCAAAGCTAGTGTAACTTAATACACAGATCAGACAAGAGCTCAGGCACTCGAGCCCAGTTGTAAACGAAGAATAGAGCACGTGAAGTGACCAGCAGGAGAGTTAAGTGGTGAGATGAGTTTGTAATTTTCAACCCATTACGCACTATGTCCTGGTTCTTACCTCTGATCCTGATTTCCCCATATGATTTAATCTTCCGGGATTCAGGACGATCTAGAGGATGAGAACACGTTGACGGTATTCAGGCCATTCCGCCTCCCTCCTCTTTGTCTTACTCACTGGGGAGATGGGGTTGGAGTGGGAGGTGGGAAGCGCTGTTGGAAAGTTGGCAGCTATTGAAATCCTAAAATCATCAGTGAGGACTGAGTGCTTTGTTAAAAACTAAATAAATAAAAGGGCTGGCCATCTGTTTTGAAATGTTTTGTGAGTGATGATGGAACAATGATGTTACCGTTTCATGAATTTGTTTGGTTTTATGTTCTATCAGATTACACCACCATATTCCTTCTTTACTCCGCTGGAGGTTTCTTTTTTGCCTCCACATCCTTCAGAAAAGATAGAAGCCTTCAAGAAGGATGTGGAGGCAAAGAAGTGTTTATTTCTATCCATGTTGTTGATCAGAGGCAGATTGAATAGATGGGGACTATTGGAACAACATAATTTAAATCTCGTTTAATCTTAGCAATTGAAAGCAATATGTGTACTAAGGTTACACTGGCAGAGGAATACATGGTAAAACATGGATTATCTAAGCAGGGTTTTTAACAGTGCCTGGACAGGGCCAGTGTTTTTATTTTTATTTTGTTTGTATTCTTAAAGTACTTAGCTACTTTTAAAGATAATATGAGGGTGCTATTTATGAGTGCATATGCAAAGATGACTAACAGCTGTGGGATAATCTAAACTTCAGAAACCTTGGCCTTATTCTCACAAGCAGCTGGGCAGGGCATGCCTTTAGGTGGGACACTGGCAATATCATTTATATATCAAGTCTAAACATGGCATTTTTACAATATACGCTTGTCATTTTTGCAAACTAAACAGAGTACAGTTACTGCTTTTGAGTGATATCATATATATTGAGTTGGGATGGCTGTTCTACGTAGGCCTAATTCAGATGTGTCTACATCGGTTCAGCCTACATTAATACAGTTGCTGAATTTGGTTAATCCAGTGTCTGTAATAAATTGAAAGGAGAAAGGTGTTACATAAGATTCTCAAGCAAGGGACCTAGCTCTATCCTTCATCACCATTGAGTAAAATATATTATTTTGAAGGGCAGTTATTCTAACTCGCCATGTTTATTCTTAACATCCATTATCCAGAGAAGCAATTCTTCTTCATACGTGTCACAGCAATTTCTCTTGAGAGCATCTGGGTATGGTATCACAATCCGGCCGTGATTGGGAGTCCCATAGGGCGGCGCACAATTGGCCCAGCGTCGTCCAGGTTTGGCTGTCATTGTAAATAAGAGAACAAGGATTCTCAACTTATATGACAGCTCATCAACTAGGAATTGGGATAGAGCTGGAAATAAAACATCTTACTGGTGCTTTATCTGTCAATGAGACAAGAAGAATATAGATTCTCAAAGCCAGACTGAGGCAGTTTTGAATTACAACTGGATAAAACCTGCTCTCAAGACTGCATCTCACAGGTAAAAATGTTTATTTATAAAACGGTTCATTATGGTTCACATTCATTGGTATGCTAGCATTAAAGGCATGTTTACAGTTGAGTTGAGAGGGAAAACAGGGAGGTTATGAGTTGTCATATAATAGGACTTCTCACCAGCATCTTCAAGATGCAACAGCTAAATAATAAAGTACCTTTACAAAAATATCCCCAAAACACTGTGGGACCAGATACTGTATTTTCTGCAAGTTACAGTCGTTTCTACCTGTACAATGTCAAGTACGTGTAATAATATACAAGATTCAAATTAAGTTACAGTACAGCTACTCAAAAAATATGTACACATTGGCTATGGGAGCTGCAAACAGGGCAAGTTGACAACACAATTTTAATTAAATCATGCCGTTTTACTTTTGACAATGCCTGTGTACTTTGGGGGGAGGGTGACAACCATACTCTTATTCAATACACTGGAATCAATCTGTAAATCGGGCAAAACATATCCCATTTGTTTTCTCTCCAGATTCTTCAATCAAGCCAACCCCATATGTATTTTGCAAAGCAATAAAAAAAAACTCAATAAATAAAAACAAAAATCCCATGATGTACAAATACAAAATTATTTTTCAAATATAGGCAAACGGTGTACTTTAGTGCACCAAATACAGCAAGGCAGTCGCAATAAAATCCATTTCCATCCTCCTGTTGATTCAGATGTACTTCCTACAGCTCAGAAAGTAATTTAAGTGAAGCGTGAGTCTCAATAGTCTAAAGTGGAATCTTCATCTCCATTCTTCTCTCTGATGTGAATGAACTAGAAGGGTGACAAAGTCTATCCATTATATTACGCTCACCTATGTAAAGGAGACAAGGAGAGGAAGCCAATTCAGATTATTGAGATGGGCCCTTAGAAGGGGAGCTGGGCAGAGGCATATTCAGAAGAGAAGGGCTGGATCGAGGTGGAGCGTAGTTGTGCATTAGGGCTCAGCAGATTCACTGCAGTAATCATCAGGGACAGAGTCACCTCTTCTCTCTCTAGGGGGACAACCATGTCGAAGAGCCAAAGGCAGCTCATCTTTCCTTTTATACCTGTGCATAGCTAAGCAGGCAAAGGAACACAGTTTAACGTCAGAGCTGAGGCACAACAGATACCCTGTGACTAGGGACAGAACTGAACCTGGGCTTCCCATGCCCTGAGGCAGGGAGCGGGCGCTGGCAGAGCTTTGGTCCGTCTCCTTATGTCTATCCCTGACCCTAGGAGGAGTTAGGGGCACTGCCAGAGTCCGTAGGGTCGTAGAAACAGTCCTCATTGACCACGGACGTGAGGCTTTGTACGCTGAACTCTATCTCCAGCAGAGCGCTGAGGTCCACGGCTGCCAGGTCCGCCTGGCTGTCCAGGGAACGGCTGTGTTCCCTCAGGTTCAGTAGCGTCCGCCGGCTGCTGCCTTTCCTCTTCACAGGGCTGAAGGGGCCCCGAACGAGCTTGGGCTGGCCCTCCTGGGTGTTCACCTCGGCTCCCTCTGGCTGCACGTGAGGGGCCGGCCCCTGGGAGGAAGCGGCCTCCTCTGACAGCCTCAAACTGAGAAACTGGGCCTCAATGGTGCTGGTGGGGAAGCTCCCTCCCCCCTCCTGATTCTCCCCAGCCTCACTGAACTCATTGTCCTCATCACTAAGGATGTATGACTCCTTCACGGAGCTGGAGCCAGAGGGCCGCTGGCCGCCCCAGGAGCCCCGAGACCAGGCCTGTCGGGTGGGCAGTGTCTTAGGCTGTGTGGGACCGTCAGCTGGGGGAGCTCCAGAGGAGCTGTGGGTGCTGCTGCTCAGGCTTCCCTCATCAGAGTCAGGCTGGCCAGGTTTGAGTGTACTGGCTGGGGTGTGGAGATCCAGCAGGGGCTGCTTACACAGCCAGGAGGTTCTGGACGAACCTGGTGGGTAATGGAGGGGGGAGAGAGAGAGAGAGAGCGCAATACATTCACTAATATCTGGCCACAAACACTAATGTATGTACAGTAAGTAAGTCAATGAGCGCTTATAAGGTTTAAGTCAATGTCATGTTGTCTAAAAATAAAAAAATCGAACCAGTGTTATTTTAAGTGATTTTTTTGGCAGGAATGAGACTCACCTATCCTGGCAGAGGAGGGCAGGGTGCTGCGTAAAGGCGTGAGGCGCTCCTTACACCCCCTCTCGGCTGGGAGCATGTTCCGCCTGACGTTCTCCCGGAGGATGGTGCGGATGACCTTGATGATGTTCACTTTGCACTCTGGGACACTGTGGAGGGGGACAGCAGGAGTCTTTAGTACCATGCTCTGAGAGAGGAGGGCTAATTCACAGGGCACCACGCCACTTCTCTGGGACCTGCTGGTGTTTATTTCCCCCTAACACTCAACGGACCACTGATTGATTCCATGCAACCCCTGACCTTGTAGAAGGCAGTCTCTGATTAAGAGGCTAAAGAAAGACCAGCATGCTCTGTGGCCCTCAAGGACCAGAGCTATAGATCCTGTCAGAACTACTGCACTATTTTACCTGCTACACAGCTGGAAGACAGTCTCTGGCCTTCCCTCCAGTTCAGACTTGGTATGAATAATCTCCCAGATGCAGGTAGTCTCAGTACCTTAGGAGGAAGGGATTGGAGAAGACGCTTTTAAATCAAGACATCTAAATATAGTTTCAAAAGACTCAATATCCAAGAGAATGTGATCCCTGGTAGTTAATGAGAGCCAAACGTGTGTGTGTGTGTGTGTGTGTCTGTCTTACTCTCTTACCTGTAGCGTTGCCTAGTCGGACCTGCAGTGCAGAAAGCGGGATGAGCCAGCGAAATTTGAAGGGGTCTAGGTCTCCATTGGAGTGCGCCGAGCGAGGGGCGGTCTGAACACACACAGAAGAGAGAGAGGGATGTTAGGCACTGCTGGCATCAAAGGCATATGAAAGTAAATGAAAGCGATAGAGAGAGAGAGAGGACTCACCATCTTCTTCTTGAGCTTGTTGCTCTCCCTGTAGACAAGTATCACTGCCTTCTTGAACACTGATGAGAGAAACAACATGAACACTTTGAGCACAACTTTGGGAGTTTACACAGGGAATCCATCCAGTCAGAAGCATTTTAGATCTGTTTACAGCACATTGGCACTACAGTGTATACCTAAAACCCCAAATTATACTGGTTTAACACAACAGCATCATTAATATTTTGGTGGATATGCAAAACATTTATCTAATAGCTAGTCATAAAATGTGTGTTGTGTTTACATGTGTTTGAGTAAAGCCATTGGAGTCCAGGCAGAGACAGACTGCTACAAGCCTCTGGCAGGGGCCCAGGCACTCTCTTTCCCATGATGCCGCAGTAGCGGTACAGTATCTTTCTAACTCACCAAACACGGTCATCTCGGGGTCCTTTCTCATGCGGCCCAGAGAGGGATGGGGGTTGAGCCAGACGACAGAGGAATGCATGAGGAATTCTCCCATGGTAAGCTCTGTAACCTGGGAGAGAGAAGGGAAGGCCATGGGCCACAGTCAGTATGTGAGGGACATACTGAGCACTGTATCTGTACAGGGACTAGGGCCACTCGTCTAGCACAAACAAGTTCTCTCTATGCGGGGTGATTGTTGAGTATCTAAAGAGGAAGTATCTATACCAGAGCTTGGCTATTTCCAAACAGTTTTCTGTAAGAGAGATATACATCACCAGGATATCCTGAATAGACTAAATTGATCCTAATGGTTCAGGCTGTGCTGGTTTTAGTCTAACTACATGACAAGATTGAAGATGTGAGTGAGTGATGAAAGCTGCTGTGAGGGAAGAAGAGGGTACAGTACAGTATAGTACCTCCTTCTCATGGCCACTCTGCTCTGCCACCAGCTGGTCAAACACAGAACCATAGTCCTCATAGATCTTCTGCATCTCATTGATGTGGCTGGCCACCTTCTCCATGGCCTTCAGGGCCTCTGTGGGCACAGAGGAGGGAAAGTAAGGGTTAATGTGTGTGTGTGTGTGTGTGTGTGTGTGTGTGTGTGTGTGTGTGTGTGTGTGTGTGTGTGTGTGTGTGTGTGTGTGTGTGTGTCTTCAATGTACCTGTGAGGTGGTAGTGCTCCTCGCTGTCCGTGTCAGTGAGAGAAACCAGCTCTCGGAGCAGTAGAGGGTATTTCAACACTCTCTGGACTGGCTTGATCAGGTAGGACTCCAGGGTGGAGGAGTGTTGCTTTGTTGGGTTCCTCGCAGCCAGGAACTCTTTAAAGGCCCAATCAGTCTTAGCTGTAGACAACAAACATTAGACTTGATTTACCAAGCCCTGTACATGTAAGTTGTTCAGTCACATATTTCATACTGTAGCACACTTGGAGGACTGTGCTTAGTGACACTGAATAGACCCACCACTGTATCTTGGTGCAATAATACTTGTCCACATGGAGGCAGCATAGGCTACACCACACCACTGCAGTAAAATGGCAACACTGCAGGTAGCTACTGTAAAATATGGGACTGCCACAAAAAAAACACAGCAGTGATTTTCATTCACAGTGTGTAAAGCATGGAGAGACTGTCTAATAATGGGTGCTGTGTGTTCTAGGCTTGGACAGGAGCAGAGTACCGGCACCTCAAATGTTCTACTGCTTGAGCTCAATTTTCTCTTATAGAATATTACCTCAAAAAGGTATTGTGGAGCTCCTGCACTTAAATATAAACAGTACAAGCAAATCAAGCACAGTGTAATACCTGACTTCCAGAGGTATCCTGGAGGTCAGGTGTTGACATTTCGCGCCACCTCGCTGTGTCTCTCGTGTGGAAGGATTGAGAGGCCATTAGAGTATTAATTATAGCACTCTGAGCCACAGACAGACCAGACCGGCAGCTGCATCGACACTTCACACAGTAATTGGCAGGCAATTAACAAGTAAACGAGTAAACACAAAAAGTGTGCAAGTAGCGAGAACCCAGGGCCCGGCACCACGTTGGCAGAGTGAGAATGAATATGTGTAATTACTAGAACCGCTGACAGACACCCACAGATTCTCTGTGAACGCCCTAGTTCAGTTGTGTTGGGCTCCGTGGGCTAAGCTTTGTTGTACTGGGCTGGGCTGTGCTCTGATGGACTGGGCTGGGCTGTGCTGTGCTCTGATGGACTGGGCTGGGCTGTGCTCTGATGGACTGGGTTGTGCTGTGCTCTGCTGCAGAGTTCTGCTCTAATGCATGTTTCCTACTCCAGTTCATTCTGCTTCATCAGAGACTGTTATGGAACATGCAAAGTATGTATGAAAAAAGTATGGAAAAATGTACGTAAGTCGCTCTGGATAAGAGAGTCTGCTAAATGATGTAAATGTAAATGCAAAGCAGTGTGCAAGATTCTCCCTGCGCTATTAAAACTCAATTTCGGTACCTGCTTCTAGGAATGCAACGCGTAATCTTGTAATGGGAGGAATTTAAGAGGCACAGGGGTGCAATTTCCCCGCCTGCTCTGTTTCATTCATTCTGCGCTGGGCAGCGTGCCCAAACCGGAGGAAGAGGCCAACGTTGCAGGCATAAATTAAGTTCAACATTTATATTCAAACATATAAACAGGGACGCTCAAAATTACTAGCACTCCCCGTCAGCGTTTCATGGTCTTTCTCTCATTATAGACCAGCCTTACTTAGTTGTGCAGCACAATGGGGGGACTTCAGCTAGCCTAGGCACTTTTACAGTGGGAAGCCATTTACAGCTGAATTGATATGAAAGAAAATGATCGAGTCCGGATTGATAGAGTGACTACGAGGAGAGGTTGAAGTAAAGTGGAATTGCATCACTTCACCAAGCGAGTAGCTCCACTCAGAGACATTTTACTGGAGTACATTATTGATGCTGGCGTCTAGGCAACCATATCATTTACATTGAGTGCTGGGGTTGGTGGGGATGATGCAATGGAGATGCAAGGGGGTATTTTGGGCAGGTTGGGGGTGGTGGGTAGAGGGGATACACGTACCTCTCTCCAGCACTTTCTGGACCTTGATGTGGTTGGCACAGAAGCCACTGTAGAGCTTGAAGTGATCAGCGTAGTAGAGGAAGGATCCACCCAGAGAGAAGAGAAGCTTCTGAAATAAGAAAGAAAGAAAGATAAGAAAAAGAGAGAAAGAGGAGAGTGAGATGGAGAGAACTTGAAGTCGTGATCTGACCACTCACCTCCCTCCCATGGGACAGTGTTTAAAATCCCTCAGGCCCCGCCCCCTCTAACCCCTGAGTACTGTGCTTTTATCAAGATACAATTCTCCATGTCAACATGGCAAAATCAATACGCCACACACGATGCAATGTCGATGTGGTGAATCAACCATGCGTGAACCTGTTACATAGCTCAATAATAAATATACCGTATACAGTACTAGTCAAAAGTTTGGACACACCTACTCATTCAAGGGTTTTTCTTTATTTTTACTATTTTCTACATTTAGAATAATTGTGAAGACATCAAAACTATGAAATAACACATATGGAATTATGTAGTAAAGCAAAAAAAAGTTTTCACAGAGTTCAAGAAACAGACACATCTCAACATCAACTGTTCAGAGGAGACTGTGTGAATCAGGCCTTCATGGTCGAATTGCTTCAAAGAAACCACTATTAAAGGACACCAATAAGAAGAAGAGACTTGATTGGGCCAAGAAACACAAACAATGGACATTAGACCGGTGGAAATCTGTCCTTTGGTCTGATGAGTCCAAATTAGACATTTTTGGTTCCAACCGCTGTGTCTTTGTGACGCAGAGTAGGTGAACGGATGATCTCTGCATGTGTGGTTCCCACCGTGAAGCATGGAGGAGGAGGTGTGATAGTGCTTTGCTGGTGACACTGTCTGTGATTTATTTAGAATTCAAGGTACACTTAACCAGCGTGGCTACCACAGCATTCTACAGCGAAACACCATCCCATCTGGTTTGCGCTTAGTGGGACTTTCGTTTGTTTATTAACAGGTCAATGACCCAACACACCTCCAGGCTGTGTAAGGGCTATTTGACCAAGAAGGAGAGTGATGGAGTGCTGCATCAGATGACCTGGCCTCCACAATCACCCGACCTCAACCCAATTGAGATGGTTTGGGATAAGTTGGACCGCAGAGTGAAGGAAAAGCAGCCAACAAGTTCTCAGCATATGTAGGAACTCCTTTAAGACTGTTCACATATTTGTATGTCATTTGTGTGTGCTCATTGGTTAATACGTCTATGAGTATGTGGTTATATCATGTCATCTAAGTGTGTATATTACACAGTATAACAAGAGATGGATTGGCAGAGGCAGCTGTAACACAAGGGTCACACACGGTGTGTTTGTGTGTCATACCTTAAACTGCACAGGGGTTTCCAGTGTGCTAAAGTCAGGTGAAGAGGCGATCCGCTCCTCCAGCGTCTGCAGGAAGACCCTCTGGAAGTCCAGCATCTCTGGCAGGCTGCCAAACAGACTATCCATCTGAAGGAAAGGAGAGCCTGGTCAGTCAGACAGAGATAGCTCTCTCTTTACAGTAGTCAGTCAGTCGTTAACATCCCCCTCTGAAGTCTCAGGTGAGAGGCACTTAGGAACAGCCTCTCTCTCTCTTCCTATCAATTCATTTCAATTCAAAGGGCTTAACTGGCATGGGAAACGTATGTTTACATTGCCAAAGCAAGTGAAATAGATAATTAACAACAGTTAAATAATCAATCAAAAATGAACAGTAAACATTACACTCAAAGTTTCAAAGGAATAGACACATTACATATTATGGCTATGTACAGTGTTATAATGATGTGCAAATATTTCCAAGTGCAAAATAAATCAACATAAATATGGGTTGTTTTTATGATGGTGTTTGATCTTCACTGCTTGCCCTTTTCTTGTGGCAACAGGTCACAAATATTGCTGCTGTGATGGGACACTGTGGTATTTCACCCAGTAGATATGGAAAACAATCCAAAATTGGAACTGTTTTGGAATTATTTGTGGGTCTGTCTAATCTGAGGGAAATGTGTCTGGAATATTGTCATACATTTGGCAGGAGGTTAGGAAGTGCAGCTCAGTTTCCACCTCATTTTGTGGGCAGTGTGCACATAGCCTGTCTTCTCTTGAGAGCCAGGTCTGCCTACGGTGGCCTTTCTCAATAGCAAGGCTATGATCACTGAGTCTGTACATAGTCAAAGCTTTCCTTAATTTTGGGTCAGTCACAGTGTTCCAGGTATTCTTTATACTCTCTGTTTAGGGACAAACAGCACAATCTCCCAGTCTCTCGCTCACTCCTTCCCACTCACTCTCGCTCTCCCACACCATCATTAAAAGGTGTTCAGGGTGCTCTATTGTCCGCTGTGTGCCTAGACACGTCTGAGTGTCCGTTAATGGTGGTTTAATCAGCCCCACTGCTCAGTGTGTATCGATGGATCTCTCCTGTGAGAGCGTCGTCCTGAGCCTGAGGTCACGCTCACTGTATGTAAAACTAAAGCTACACTAGCCATAGCCATGTGGGCTCACAGAGGGACAGACACATAAGGACTAATCTTAACCTGAGATAAGTCAATTGTGTATCGATTAACATTGGAAGACTATAATGCAATGGGAGATATAAGCAGAATTTGTCAGTAAGTGTCTTAAGAAGGAGAGGTCCTTAGAGTTTATTGCTACTATAAATAAATGTAATCCCGCCCAAACCTAATAAAGCTATCCATCTCTCAACCTGTGACCTCAGATGAACCAACTTCATAAAACCAACTCCATCTCTAAATCCCCCTTCCACCCCCCCCTCCACCCATCCCACCAACCCCCCTACCCTTCCCATCCCAACAACTACCCCTCCCATCCCACAAACCTCCGCTCCACCCATCCCACCAAACCACTCCCCTCCTCTACCTCATCAAGGGTAAGAAAGGTCTCGTTCTGCAGGGGCTTCAGGTAGATCTCAAACAGGCAACTCAAGTCCTGGAGGAAAGAAAGACAGACAAAAAGAGGAGGTGGGTTAGTGATCGGGAATCCAACAACACCACCACTGCATCATAGGGCTGGTATCAGTATCAACAGTTACTCTTCCATTTTCTCCTCCTCTTCCTTCCTCTCTCTCCCTGTGTTTTAATGTGGCTGCGACCCGTCGGGGCTTCACTGGTGATATTCGTATTAAGCTGATTTACGGCACCCGCTGCACAGCCAACGCAGCACATCACAGACAAATGGTTACAGCCGCTGCAGAGGACACTGGGAAGGCATTCTCCTCCCCTCCTACAAATCACCCACCCACCCACCGCCGCCCAGAGAGAGAGACAGAGAGAGAGAGAGGGCTGACAGGCATTAAGAGACAAGGTGGAGATCATGAAAGGAGCTCTTAAATGTGCTCTGAGAAAAGGGGTGAGATGGAAACTTGAGCTGTACAGGGCCTCTGAATGATGAGCCTGTGTACTGTAGAGTATAAACAATGATGCAGGCTACAGCTCTGTGGTAAGTAGGTAGGCAGGGCCACACAGACTGTGTCTCGGTACTATTCAGTGGCTTTCCTCTATCCCTTTCGATCTGCTCATCCTGACTCAACTAAAATGACGGTTTCGGGGAAATTTGCCATTATCTTGAACAAACAAAATAGCAAGGTAACAGATCTTTACCTTGACATAGGACTTCTCTGTGTCCACCAGCTCCTGGATGACCTTGCGGAGCCTCTCGGTGGCGCTCATGTGTCGGGGGCAGGGTCTGAGCAGCGTGGGCTCGGCCCCTGGGTGCGGGGGGTCTTTGTGGCCCTCCATCAGGCCCCCGGAGCCTTCTTGGAAGGTGTGGTACAGCGTGCACACAGTCTCCACGCTCTGCAGGGTGCGATAGAGAGAGAGACAGGTTAGGGACCGCAGGAGTAAAGTAACAAAGTAACACAAAGCTTACTAAGATCACAAGGACTTGTATCACAGACAGACAGGATGGACAGACAAGATGGACAGACAGACGGGACAGACATACACTTTATTGATCCCCGAGGGGAAATTTCTTCGTCAAGCAGCTACGAAAAAACACAGGGCAGGTGCAAAATGCCAGAACGAAAATACACAAAAGACAGATACACGATACATGATACATAGAGCGGCAGTATGAAAAAGTATAAAAATACAAGAAGTCTGGTGTGCAAAAAAGCTATAAAAAGACATTGCATAGTATGGGTGAATGGTTGAATATGTACACTATACATTGTTCAATATGTTCAACACTATACAAATTCTTTTAATAAAAATATTGCAAGTTGATATAGATAAATAAGGAGTATTTGCATGGTTAACTATAATATACAGGTCGATGGCAGAGAAATACTTAAATATTATGATATAAGTGAGGGTAATAATAGTTTACTAAATATAAAGTCTGGTTAAATGAACAGGTAAGTGAATATTTTGCATGGTTAAATTAGCTGTACAGGTAAATATACAGTTAAATTTACAGGTAAGTGAATATTTGCATGGTTACATTAACTGTACAGGTAAATGACAGGAAGAGATACTTAAATAGCTAAATGTGTGTATGATATAATTTAGGGTAATAATAGCAATTCCCTTAAAACACAGTCCTTAGTGCGCAGGGTTTAATTACAGATAAATGCACGTATTGCACATTTGATATACTAAAAGCAATGAAAAAAGATACAACTGACAGGATACTAATATGCATTCCTGAGTGAATGACTATGTAAGTTCAGTCCAAGAATGACTTACAATATTGCACGTGATATGATATAACAACTGTACATTAATATGTATATACAGACCTGAATGAATAAATAAGTCCTGAGTGAACGTGATTACAGACCAGAGTTACTCACGGATGGATGCATGATTGTTAAAACTAGGTCCTAACACCCCAACAGTTCCAGGTCTATATACAGATAGATAGATATACAGATAGATAGATATACAGTGCATTCAGAAAATATTCAGCCATCAATCTAGACACAATAACCCATAACGACAAAGGAAAAACAGGTTTCGATTTTTTTTTTAAATGTATTACAAATAAAAAATAACATTTACATAAGTATTCAGAACCTTTACTATGTACTTTGGCAGCAATTACAGCACTAGGTCTTATTGGGTATGACACTACAAGTTTGGCACACCTGTATTTGGGGAGTTTCTCCCATTCTTCCCTGCAGTTCCTCTAAAGCTCTGTCAGGTTGGATTGGGAGCACAGCTTTTTTCAGGTCTCTCCAGAGATGTTCCCGAAGCCACTCCTGCGTTGTCTTGACTGTGGAGCAGGTTTTCATCAAGAATCCGTTCATCTTTCCCTCAATCCTGACTAGTCTCCCAGTCCCTGCTGCTGAAAAACATCCCCACAGCATGATGCTGCCACCACCATGCTTCACCGTAGGGATAGTGCCAGGTTTCCTCCAGACGTGACACTTCAATCTTGGTTTCATCAGACCAGAGAATCTTGTTTCTCATGGTCTGAGAGTCTTTAGGTGCCTTTTGGCAAACTCCAAGAGGGCTGGCATGTGACTTTCACAGAGGAGTGGCTTCCGTCTGGCTACTACCATAAAAGCCTGTTTGTTGGAGTTCTGCAGAGATGTGTGTCCTTCTAGAAGGTTCTCCCATCTCCACAGAGGAACTCTGGAGTTCTGTCAAAGTGACCATCGGGTTCTTGGTCACCTCCCTGACCAAGGCCCTTCTCCCTCAATTGCCCAGTTTGGCCGGGCGGCCAGCTCTAGGAAGCATCTTGGTGATTCCAAACGTCTTCCATTTAAGAATGATGGAGGCACTGTGTTCTTGGGGACCTTCAATGCTGCAGCCATTTTTTGGTACCCTTCCCTAGATCTGTGCCTCGACACAATCCTGTCTCGGAGCTCTACGGACAATTCCTTCGACCTCATGGCTTGGTTTTTGTTCTGAGTCAGTCTAAGGCACTGCATCTCAGTGCTAGAGGTGTCACTACAGACCCTGGTTCGATTCCAGGCTGTATCACAATCCGTCCGTGATTGGGAGTCCCATAGGGCGGTGTACAATTGGCCTAGCGTCGCACGGGTTTGGCCGGGGTAGTCATTGTAAATAAGAATTTGTTCTTAACTGACTTTCCTAGTTAAATAAAGGTTAAATAAAAAATAATAATAAAAATGTCCAATCAATTGAATTTACCACAGGTGGACTTCAATCAAGTTGTAGAAACATCTTAAGGATGATCGATGGAAACAGGATGCACCGGAGCTCAATTTTAAGTCTCATTGCAAAGGGTCTGCTCTAATTATGTAAATAAGCTATTTATGTTTTTTTAATAAAATATGCAAAACATGTCTAAAAACCATTTTTTCACTGTCATTATGGGGTATTGTGTGTAGATTGATGAGGATTTGTTTTATTTAATCAATTTTAGAATAAGGCTGTAACATAACAAAATGTGCTAAAAAGTCTAGGGGTCTGAATACTTTACGAATGCACTATGTCAATCAAAAATAATATCCCATCAATCACCATAACAAGCTGTCATACAGTAGAAAGCACACAATACTAAACCATAGCTTAGGACGAAACTTAAACAGCATACAGTATCACAGTACTAGCAGTGTGATCGGCTGTGATTGGCTCCTATAGTTCTAGTATCTCTACAGTGCCAGTACTGACAGGTGTGTGTGTGTGTGTGTGTGTGTGTGTGTGTGTGTGTGTGTGTGTGTGTGTGTGTACACATGAGAGAGCGAGAGAGTGTGTGTGTATTTGAGTGAGAGAAACGCTGATCGTTACACAAAAAAGCAAGTCTCAGAAAAAACCCTGCTTGTCACCATAAATATTGCACAGCGCACACACACCATACAAATCAATACACTGTAAAAACAACCCAGCAGGACCCAGCCAGTGTCTAAAGCCTGGCTGAGTCACCCAGAGAGACAGGGGACAAATCAAGTCCTCTATTAAGCCAGCAGCTCATCAGTTAGCTAATTATAGCATGGCCACTCAGGAGACAGGGTGCCAAAGCAGCTTCAATACTAATCTGTAGAGAGGACAGAGAAGTCACTGGTGAGCATTGTGGGAGAAGTATAGCTATGGCACGGGGCTGGGGTCAGGGGGCTGGTGGCTCACGGGCCCCTTGAGGGGGAGAGGATTCAGGCCTGGGGTAGGCTAGGCTGGCCTCTAGACAGGACCAGCCAGACAGCAGCTCTGGGTCTCTGCTTGAGCAATGATAATTACACAGACTAAGCTGTCCCACTGCGCTACTGAGAGGAGAGCACCACACTGACTGGATTCTATACTGCTATGGACCATAGATACACAAAATAACAGACTCAGGCAAGCATCAGCACCCACACACACATACTGAATGTAGTGGATATGTTTCACCCACACACAAACCCAGACCAAAGCTCCTCCATATGGCAGCTGAAAGGCTGGGAGACCATATCAAGGAGGAGAAAGGGTTGAAGAATATCATGTTGACATATTATTCAAATACCCTGCGGCAGCTTCAGAGGCAAACCTGCCTCACACAGACAGATAGCAGTAATTGTGTGGAGCTCTCGCCTGTCGTTTGTTTCTGCTACTGCAGTCACTGGGGGGCCTACAGAGGATCTGGAGAAACCACACATGGAGCTACACACACAGGCATGGACGCGCGCGCACACACACACACACACACACACACACACACACACACACACACACACACACACACACACACACACACACACACACACAGGGATTCTCCCTTTCTCGCAGCATGACTTTTCATCAGCTCTTAATAAGAGCAACCTGTAAGAGTGTGACAAAGGGAAAAGAGAGAGAGAGAGAGAGAGAGATAGACTCAGAAGTCTCTGTCTCTCACAACAATCCCAACAACAGCCTGAGCCGAACGCCTGACGACTAACCTAAATATCCAATTAAGAGCTGCAAAGCCGGCTCGGGAGCCGTGGAGACGGGAGAGGGAGAGCGGAAAGCAGGAGGCAGGGCTGCGGTTTCAGAAAGGACAAGCACATCAGACAGCGCTAAAGCCTGTGGGAATGCTAGGTAGAATGAGCTGAATCCTATCCTGTCACCTCACTCTGCACTAACAACCCATCTCCTCTCCCCATTGTAAAGCCAGACATCTCTCTCCCTCTCACCATGAGGAATAGTTTCAACATCTGTCACAACACCTACAGCCCTAAAACATGTTGTGCCATTGAGGTTGATACCCATCGCCATACCAGAACCCCATTTATAAAAAATAAATAAATGTTTTTTAAAGAAATTTCCCCTCGGGGATCAATAAAGTGTCTGTATGTCCATCCATCCATCCATCCATCCATCCATCCATCCATCCATCCATCCATCCATCCAACCTTCTACCCACTACCGTTGTCCGTCTCGCTCTAAGCGGTCAACTCTACTCCCACGGCAATCATCAATCCACTCGATCTCAATCCCGCTCGGTCCTACTCACCATGAAGAGCAGTCTGTAGAGGAGCCTCCAGGCTGCTGTGGCCTGTCTCTGGGTCCTACGGGCAAGGTTACAGCCCTTTCTACGCAGCCTGGACGCTGGCATCACGGCTGGACTGGGTCTGACCGATAAACCACACTTAGTTGGTGCTGACTGGACAGTACTTAATCGTTCTAATCAGATCCTGTGGCCTTCTCACTTCACTTCTCTCTCTCTCTCTCTTCATGTTCAGTACCCCCCCCCCTTCCTCATTAGTGGCTGAACCTCCCTGTCGGTCACCCCTCCTCCTCTTCTTTCTCTTCCTCCAGACCTGGAGAAGCCTCACTCTACAGATTACCTCTCCCTCCAGGGGCCAGGGGCCGTTTGATGGGATCTAGCTATTAATCCTGAACCTAGAGGTTCTGAGAGCGTAGGCATTTGACTAAAAACTGCTGCCCGCACCAATCTGCATATCAATCGGAGTGGACAGTGCAAACGGAGGGGCATTCCTCCCTCGCTCTCACTCGCTCCCTCTCCCACCCCATCTGGTCCACGTGACACTGGTCAGCTTCCAGAGAGTATAATGCGGAGGCCAGGCTGACAGTGTTACTGGCCGTGCAGCCTCTCAAAACATCAATACAATGAGGACTCTTCTGGGCTTCTGGATATACTGTGACACTGTCAGGAAGAGCTGTATCTGTTCAACAGGCCAGGGGGATACAGGGACAGAGGGAGGCCACACTGTAGGGAGGAGGAGCTCTCTAATGAACTATTTTGGGTGCTTTTGAAGAAAAAGCAAAAAGAGTCCAAGCCTATCTTTAGAAGCTATGACTCACGGACAACAACATCTTACTGAGGCGGCTGGTGTGACAGTTGAAGGGGATTCAACTGTCCAGTGTTTGCAAACAAAGCTACCAGAGGTCACAAGCTGAGTAGCCTTAGCTTCCAAGCCTCGCTCTCCGAAGGAGAGGTGAAAGTAGCCTCGGCTTCCAGGCCTCGCTCGCCGAAGGGGAGGTGAAAGCCTGGTAGAGGCTACTACTGTAGCTGAGTGACACTCACAGAAAATATTTTGTTCCAAATACAGGTCAGGTCACGTGACTACAGGGTCAGGCCTGTGAAGGCAGACCCCTCCAACACATAATGCAAATAACTAGCCTTACTAAGGTCTCAGTATAGAAACAAGATATTACATTAAATTCAACTATCTCCCCACCCCTTGATGTGAACGGCATTCTGAGAATACAACCAAAATGAGTGTCTAAAGGTGTCGGAATGTCTGAAAGTATGTGGTTAACTTCGCTAAAGATATAACACTGGATATATTTTGATGACCTCTTTTACAAACTCCAATGTGATCTCAAAGGCTAGGTATTGTTCATGTGAAATCCTAAGCATGTTGACCTGGGAGAGGTCAGAATGAGCGGTTTGTGAAAAGGAGAGGTTTGTTGAGAGATTAATCACTCCTGCTCGCCAACTGGGGTGATTAATGAGCCTGGGATTTTCCACCCACGGTGAAGGCATCATTCACAACATCTCTCTTTCGCTCTTCCTCTCCTTCATACACACACAGGCAGCCAAACACATCCAAGTGTTTTCTATGCCAAGGTTAGAACAAATGTCTCCTATGGTCAGATCGCACTCCAACCTGGCTCCACTGACATCTTATTCAAATAGCATTCATATACAGTGAGGTTAGAAACAAACACAGCCCAAAGACAAACAAGAGCTTTCAAACACTTGAGTGAAGCCAGATACTGTTCATTCTCGTCTCTCACTGCCAGACATTAAAACAGAGTCATTAAAAGCAGAGGGCTCAGCCTACTTTAAGAGATGAACCGCTTTCCAAATCAAAGTAGAATCCTCCTCCAGGCTCCAAAATAATTTCTCTTCACAAAAATAAACAAACCCAAATGGAAAGTCTAAAGTGTAAAGCCAGGGATAAAATATGGAGCGTCCCTCGGGCCGGCTCAGCCCATTGCTCACAGTAGAGTGTCCTGTCACACCACAGTAAGGATCTGACAGAGGCAGAGTCATCCCTCAGGTTAGGCCTATTGTGTCATGTTGCCATCTGCTTTTTAGGGCTCAATAAATAAAGACAGTTTCTCGTAAATCAAACATGGAGGGAGGGCCCCAGTCCCTCTGCTATTTCCATTATACGCTTTATTATTCACTCTAAACAAATATTATTCCACAGGGTCTCTTAGGAGACTTCAGAGTGTTTTAATAATGAAACACCCTCAGATTAAAAATCCATTTTGATGAGTCCATAGGGGGTTGAGACCAACAGTATTATATTGCATCCCCACAACTAAAACAACAAAGTAGGAAAATGCTAGCAGAAGCCCTAACTGCCCAATATGACGGATATAAAACGACAGGTACAGTAATATAGCAGCAAACCATTTTCCTCAACATGAGCCCAGGAAGGAGCAGTCTGATGGGGAAAGCTGCTAGCCACATGACCTGGTGCCCTGATATAAAACAGAGAATGGTGGTCTGATAACATCTAGCAGGCTACAAACAGAACAGTCCCTAATATAAAGCACAAACATAAAAACAGTAACACCCAAGACAACCTTCCCTCTGACCTACTCGGTAATAAACACTTACCAGAGACAGGTTGACAAACCAGTAGGACTATCCGGAGTACAAATGGATAGTGAGATAGAAGAGGAGAGTGGGGGCCTGCATCACAGTGCTAGAGGCGTCACTACAGATCCGGGTTCGATCCCTGGCTGTGTCGCAGCAATGGGACAAGACTAACTACCAATTGGATATCAAGAAAGGGTTAAAAAGTACCAATAAAAACAGTTGTATTGTTGGTATTATTGTTTGTATTTTAAACGTGTGTGACTGTCCTTGACTATCAGTGTATCAATCAGTTTTGTTACGTTTTTTTGTGGAAAAGCTCATGGGGATCCAAATAAAGAAATATGCCCTCTTGACCTAGTAGTATATCAGAGTGAATTGAACTGACCATTGATCCCGTGGGAAGCTGCTATGCATTAATGTACTGTATGCAATCAATATACTTCAACAAATCATCAGTAGAGGCAGGTTGGAGAACTGTAAAGACAAGACAAGACCAGAAAGACACTTTATTTCTTCGTCAAGCAGCTACGAAAAAAACACAGGGCAGGTGCAAAATGCCAGAACGAAAATACACAAAAGACAGATACACGATACATAGAGTATAAAAATACAATAAGTCTGGTGTGCAAAAAAGCTATAAAAAAAGACATTGCATAGTATGGGTGGATGGCTGAATATGTACACTATACATTGTTACAGACTGTAAAAAAAAGAAGTTTATATAGATAAATAGTATTTGCATGGTTAACTATACTATACAGGTTGATGGCAGAGAAATACTTAAATAGCTAAAAGTGCGTATGATATAAGTGAGGGTAATAATAGTTTACTTAATATACAGACTGGTAAAATGAACAGGTAAGTGAATATTTTGCCTGGTTAAATTAACTGTACAGGTAAATATACAGTTACATTTACAGGTTAGTGAATATTTGCATGGTTACATTAACTGTACAGGTAAATGACAGGAAGAGATACTTAAATAGCCAAATGTATGTTTGATATAATTTAGGGTAATAATAGTAATTCCCTTAAAATACAGTCCTTAGTGTGTAGGGTTTAATTACAGATAAATGCACTTATTGCACATTCGATATACTAAAAGCAATGAAAAAAGAAACAACTGACAGGATGCTAATATGCATTCCTGAGTGAATGATTTATTCTTGCACGTGTAATGATATAACTGAATAAGTCCTGAGTGAATAAGTGATTACAGACCAGAGTTACTCACGGATGGATGCATAATTATTAAACTAGGTCCTAACACCCCAACAGTTCCAGGTCTATGTTGCCAATGGCACGGCACCCCGGTGAGGCATTAAATAGTCTAATGGCCGCCGGCAGGAAGGACCTCCTGTAGCCCTCTCTGGCACACCGTGGTGGGATCAGTCTGTGATTGAAGGTGCTCCTCTGCGTCATAACCATGGCATGCAGAGGGTGGGTGACGTTGTCCATGATGACCAGCAGTTTGGCCAGGATCCATCTCCGCCACCTCCTCTAGAGTGTCAAGGCTAATTCCCAGAACAGAGCTAGCCTTCCTGATCAGCTTATTTACCCGAGAAGCATCACCGGCTTTTATGTTGGCACCCCAGCACACCACTGCACCACAGACTGGTAGAAGGTATGCAGTAGTTTACTGCACACGTAGAGTTGGCTCTGGCCCTTTTTGTACAGAGCCCCGGTGTTACCAGCCCATTGTCCATATGAACTCCCAGGAACTTGTATGACCCAACCATGTCCACATCCATCCCCTGATTAGGGACTGCAGTCAGTTGGGACTTGGTGATACAGTATCCCACTACTAGCATGACCTGCAATCTGTACTGATTAAAGAAACTACAGTATAAACTGTAGCAGCCTATAATAAACCCTGCTCAAACACCTAGAATAGGCAGAGTTGGGTTACCAGGAGTCCAGTGCATGGGTCGGGGACTGTAGGTTTCTCACAGGCCACACATCCAGCCATGTCATCTAGCAGCTGGGCCAGCTTGTCCTTTAGCAGCTGTCTGAGGGTGAGCAGGGCGAGCACAGAAACGGGATCCTTCTCCTCTGCTTCACAGCCTCCAGGCCAGAACCAGCACATGGCCAGCAGGGAGCACAGAGCCTGGGCCGGGGACTGGTCCCTGATGAACAGCTCAATCAGGGTGGTGAGGTAGACGCAGCAGGGCCTGGCTTCTTCCTCCTCCGCCACCCCCAACACCACCCCCCCACCTCCTCTTCACAGCCATCAAACCACCAACCAGCCCTGAGCCATGGTATGGGGCTGACTACAACACTCCCCAGCTCGCCTCTCGATAGGTCTATCTCTCCTTCCCTCACCCTCTATCGCTCTGCAGTGGGGCTGCTCCAGACGCTGGGGCCACTCCCCAGCCATAAACCCAGATTATTAGGCTAGTCACAGCCATATGGTGACTGATCGACTTAGTCATCACCACCACCAACTCCACAGGCAGGCACGAGAGGGGGGGGACTGGGATTGTCTGTGTTTGGGGGGGGCTTACCCCTTTCCCAAGGAAGACCTAAGTAGGTGGGAGAAGTTTAAAGGGGCTGTAGCCCATAGCTCTTTATTTCTAGAGTCCACTGGTCTTTGCTGGCTGTATTGTGGTCCAAAAAGCATCCCGAGGAGAGTATTAATAACGCAGTGAATGGTGAGCATTTGTGACCTACCACATATAAAAAAGGTGTTGAAAGCCCTTTCAGCTGTCCTCAGCCTAGACCCGAGAATACAGCAACTGAATTCTTAAAAGCAATGGCACCCAAAATACATGTTGCAATTTACAGTAAGATGCCCAGTCAGTTCCTGGAAGGACCATTTCTTGTTTCCCCACAGTCACTAAATCATCAAATTAGTGAATCAAACCAAGCCATTGGATTTTGGCGGAAAGGAAGGCTAGGGTAATAAGGGAAGGATGTGGTTACTGCTTGTTGTACTGTAAAATCCCTTTAAAAGGTTCTTAGTTAAGGGTTGGATGAAGTTAAGGAGATTACTCTGCTCAGCCAGTTGACCAATGGTATCTGTGACACAACAACTTCATGCCACTGCCAGCCTATAGAGGCTGGTGATGTGTGATATGCCATTTCATTCAGTGGTACAGCTCATGGAGCTGTAAATGGAATATGAGGGCTGTGCACCAGAATCTAAAGTGATGTCATAAATCACAATGCGACTGACCATGGCACAATCATTCCATATTGAGCAATTTGATGAAAGAAACATAGTAGCGTTGTACCAAATGAAATGCTACTACCACAACTCACATGGTCCAATAAGATACAAACTGGTATTAATTACTAAAACATTCTGGTATTACAATAACCTGGAATTACTACAACCTCGTATTACAACAACCTGTAAATGCGGTTTAAAAATAGTTTATTTGTGTCATAGTGTAGATGGATGGTATCTACAGTGGGTATCAGAAGTATTACCCAGTTAGATTTTTTCACATTTTGTTGCGTTACAAAATGAAATTGAAATTAATTTAATTTATATTGTTTTTGGCATTGATCTAAACAAAATACTCCAATTTCAAAGTGGAAGAAAAATTCAAACAAAAAATAGTCATAAAAAATAAAAAACACCTTCATTAGATATGTATTCACCCTCCTGAGTCAATACATGTTAGAAAGATTTAAGTCAAAACTGTAACTTGGAAACATTCACTGTGTTATTGGTAAGCAAACCCAGTGCAGATTAGGCCTTGTGTTGTAGGTTATTGTCCTGCTGAAAGGAATTCCTCTCCCAGTGTCTGGTATAAAGCAGAATGAAGCTTGCCTGACTACCCAAACTCCTTGCTCCGGCCAAACGCTATGCCACGCCCACGGACCTTAAGTTTGTTCACCACAATGAGTCTGGACCAGAGTACCTACCTGACGATTTCTAGAACGTAAACGCATTCTAAACATTCTGATTGGTCTCAGAAACCGATGGGTTGGGCCAGAGCCAGAACACACATGGTTAATGCAGCATTTCGAAAATGAGTCATTTTGATACTCTGATTGGTTAGAAATGATCCAATCGCTGATCACTTTGTTTTTACAACACCCTCATTTTGACATCACCACAAACAACTTTAACAATGGCAGTATCAGACTGAAGTATGTAGCGAACATTGAGCAGTGGAATAATTCAGTTTGCGTTGCCAGGCAAGACTGAAGCAGGTTTTCCTCTAAGATTCTGCCTGTGCTTAGCTCAATCGCGTTTCTTTTTATCCTGATAAACTCAGTCTTTTGCCGATACCTGTTGTATTCAGCGCATGTGACAAATATAATTTGATTTATACAGTGTTTGTTTACATTTACTTTCTTTACAAACATTGGGTTCTGATGGGGTATGACAGTTATAGTCCAAAAATGGATGAAGCAACTGCAGATTGTACCTTTAAGCCAAATTTTACTCCTGAACTAATTTAGGCTTGCCTAAACAAAAAGGGTGAATACCTTTGCAGCAACTTTATTACATTACATTTTAAATGTGTTAACATTTGTAGAATTTTCTTTTCACTTTGACACTATGGAACATTTTGGTTAGTTTAATGACCCAAAATTACAACCATAACCATTTCAAACCCACTTTGTCACGCAACAAAATGTTAAAAAAAAAAAGCAATAGCATTAGCAACAAGTCCCCAAACAACAACAACAACAACAACAACTACTCGGCAACATGGCAGCAGGCAGGGACGCTTTTTAAGCACTTTTAGACTACAACGCTGCTCACCGCTGTAATATGAGCAAATTGGAAACTCCTAGACCAATTAATCATGCTGTGACAAGAGGCTTGAAATTAGTCTTTCCTTCCCATACATCTCCATTCAGTCACAGGCTGCGGTGGCTGCGGTGGCAGTGGGTATTTAAGCTGTCTTCCTGATACATGGGTGATATTCTTCCCATCGACTAGATTGTTTTGCTCCAGGGCACAAACTGACTCTGGTAGCAAGATTAAATTCCCACCGTTCATGACAGCAATCAGATTTGCAATATCTCACGTGCTCACTGTTATGGCATTTTATTTGTCACATGCTTTATAAACAACAGGTTTAGACTAACAGTGAAACGCTTACTAGCAGGACCTTCCCAACAATGCAGAGAGAGAGAAAATAGAGAAATAATAGGAAAGTTAAACACGCAATAATAAATACACAATGAGTAATAATAACTTGGCTACCTGTACCGAGTCGATGTGCAGGGTTACGAGGTAATCGAGGTAGATATGTACATATAGGTAGGGATAACATGACAGATGATAAACAGTAGCAGCAGCGTATGTAATGAGTCAAAAAGGATTGTGCAAAAAGGGTCAATGCAGATAGTCCGGGTAGCTATTTGGTGAAATATTTAACTAACTATTTAGCAATCTTATGGCTTGGTGGTAGAAGCTGTTCAGGGTCCTATTGGTTCCAGACTTGGTGCATCGGTACCGCTTGCCATGAGTTAGCAGAGAGAACAATCTATGAATTGGGTGGCTGGAGTCTGACAACTCTGACACCGCCTGGTATACAGGTCCTGGATGGCAGGGAGCTCGACCCCAGTGATGAACACACACACACACACACACACACACACACACACACACACACACGTACCTCTCAGTTTGTACAAAGACAAATACAGTGGCCAGTGCAGCAGCAGCCAGAGTTACTGCAGTGCAGATCCCAACGCAGCGGGACTCATTCTTGTCACTGGGCAAACAGAGAGAGAGCAGAGGAGCCTGTCCTCGCTAATCCACCTCCTCACTGACCTCAGACCAGCTACTACACAAGACTTAACACAGCCGACTGGGACATACTACACGGTGAACCCCACAGGCATGGTAGCACTAATGTATAATGTAACAGTGTATTGGGGCATTACAGAGGGACACATTGACAATCTGCTGTATACAAGTACTGGACACAGGGGTGCAAGCAAATAGTCAGCCTAGATATGTGCAGCCGGTGTATACAGTCTCGAGAGGGAGATTTTAGGAGCATCAAACAGCATACAGATCATTCTCTCTCCTCAGTGCTGCACTCTTACTGTTCAGTCCACCGTAGTCTGGATCATTAAAACCTGTCTCTCCAGATGACTGGACTCATTAATGCAACCCAATAATAAAGTGTTCCAACATGACGTATAAACACACTTGAATGACTTAAATAAGTTATTATTTACATCTAAAAAACTGACAAGAACAAAAACTCCCTGGGACAAAAATAAACATGACTTGAATCGTCAAGAGACTACATTTGCATACTTACAGAACGAAAAGTGGAGATTTAACAGTTTGGGGAAGTGATGAAAGCTTAAGTGCACTCGCCGGCACCTACCCTTTTCTTTCTACAGAGCTAGCCTAGAGCTCCCCAGCCTCCCCTCCTTGACCAAGTCACTACTGAGTACCAAATCAGAACATGATAACAACAAACTCTTTGAAATACAAAATGTAGGCTTGGGGTATAATTGCTCGCTAACAATATTCCCCCAGATAGGAAGGAAAAGCAACCTCCTGACTTTAATTGTATTACCTACAGACAGAGACAGAGAGAGAGAGCCACAGTCAGTTAAGAACAAATTCTTATTTACAATGACGGCCTACACCGACCAAACTCGGACGACGCTGGGCCAATTTTGTGCCACCCTATCGGACTCCCAATCACGACCGGTTGTAATACAGTCTGGATTCGAACCAGGTTGTCTGTAGTGAAAACTATTGTAAATACAACCTATATGTATTTGTTTATTTATTTTGTACTTCAACTATTTGCACATTGTTAAAACACTGTACATAGCCAATAACATAACATTTTAAATGTCTATATTATTTTTTTAAACTTGTGAGCGTAATGTTTACTGTTCATTTCTGAGTTTATTTCCTTTTGGTTTATTGTCTACTTCACTTGCTTTGGCAATGTAAACATGTTTCCCATGCCAATAAAGCCCTTTGAATTGAAAATTGAATTGAGAGAGACAGAGTGAGCGTGCAAGACAGAGAGAGACCGTGAGAAAGAGAGAGAGAGCGCGCGACAGAGAGAGAGAGAGAGCGTGCGACAGAGAGAGAGACCGACAGAGAGAGAGAGACCGACAGAGAGAGAGACGGAGAGTGTCTCTGCAATTGTTAGTCTCCACAGATGTTAAATGACCTGTGCCCTGGTAGTAAACCCCAAAAAGACAAAAATAAAGATTTTCCAGAGAAGATCCAGATCTCCAGACCAACGTTTTTCAATTGGTACAAAACATATAGTGTACTGCACACAATACAATTACTTAGGTTTAAAAATAAACTGAACTGGACACATCAATGAGGCAGTGAATGAACAGAGAGAGAAAGCACACAGGGCATTCAAAAGCATTAAAAACAAATTCAAATTGAAATACCTATAAAAACATGGCTAAAACAAATGATTGTGTCATTGAACCAATTGCACTTTATGGCAGCAAGGTGTGGGATCCACTTGCAAAACATGATTTCACCCAATGGGACAAACATCCCATTGAAACCCTGCATGCAGAGTTCTGTAAGATTCTCCTACATGTCCAGGGGAAAACTACAAAACATGCATGCAGGGCAGACTTAGGCCAATATCCACTAATAATAAAAACTCAAAAAAATAGTAATTCAGTTTGGAAACATTGAAAATACAGTGAGCACAGTCTTGCCATTGAGAAGGGTAGACACAGGAAAATCTGTCTCTCTGTAGAGGAAAGGCTGTGCAACCACTGCAGAAAAAGCTGCATTTCCTGACAATATGAAACAATTAGAGTATAATTTCCCCAAACCCGTATTCAAGGTTTCAGACCTCTGTTGCTGCCTGCCATAAGATGAGGGACAGTGTCCTCTATGCCATTGTTATTGTATGATTATTTTTACCCTTGATTATTTTTGTTACTGAATGACCCATTGACAATCTTGATTATTATTATTATTTTAATTACGTTAATATTTTATGCTTTGGCAATATGTACATTGTTACGTCATGCCAATAAAGCAATTTTAATTGAATTGAGAGAGAGAGACAGACAACAGAGAGAGATAGAGAGAGAAACAGAGGTCTAACAGAGGTCTCCCTCCATGCTAGGGATGGAGCCATGAAGGAGATGACGCTAGCAGTGGGCCAGACTTTGGAGCTCAGTACCTTGCCTCATCCCTAGCAGACCAAACCTGACTGTCTTTACTACTCTCTACTATTCAGGATGTTTATCTGAGGTCATATTAGTGTGTTGGGGCCTCAGAGTGACAGTGAGAAGGTTAGTAGCAGGCAGAGGAGTGTTGACAGTATGGGCATTAGACAGTAACAAGCTGTCTTTAGATTGAGCCCAGGATGGTGTAATTATATTGAGATCTCTCGAAGAGTTGTGCCAAGACGACTTCAGCCCCGCTACCGCAGCACAGCTGTCCATGATGAGGGGACAGTACACACATTTATATGCACAGCACACACACTCATTTGCACACATATACATTTACATATACAACTGTGTTTGAAGATTGCCCGTAGTGTTTATGTTCATGGTCTCAAAGCTCTGTTGACTATTCTGTCGTGTGAATTAATCTCTCTCCCCCTATCCATCTCTAGATCTCTCTCTCTCTCATTCTGTCTTCCTCTCTATATGTTTATGCTGACTCATCCAGCCCAGTGTGGGCAGTGGCAGCTTAGATTCAGTCTTACCTTGCTGTGTTGTACGGCCCTGTGGCTGTGATGGAAGTGCTGAAGACCATTCTCCAGCCCAGAGCCTAGGGACTCACCAGGGACCTCTGGCACCAAGGACACATCTGCGAGACACAGCAATTAGCATTAGCATCACATTTATTGGATGATGTTCAGTGTTTTACAATTAACTGGCTTGGCCAATTAATGCAAGCACAGCCAAGTGGAATAATGGTATATTTGAAGGAAGTGCTGTTGTCCTCGAGGCTAGTCCTGTCACACATCATTTCCTCTGAAAGTTCAGCATCCATCTACCGACCACATAGCATACACACAGTTCTGTAGTACCAGTGTACCACGCCATAATAGGTGTCCACAGGGGGATGTGGACTAAAAATGCAGCATTCTAAAACATCCTTACAGTGAAGTCGCTCTTCCATATGTCAGTCAAGGGAACCAATCCTACAGTTCCCTCCGTCTGTTGGACATGGTCTCAGTAGAGAGCTGTTGATAATCAACTCCTGTAGCAGTTTTCCTAAAAATCCCATTTTGGGAAAGCGCTCAGTCACACAGTGCCTCTGGTTAAATGCACCTGACTATTAGCTGAGGCCAGATCTGATTACAATAACTGGGTCTGGTGGGTACATCTACCCTTCCTGCCTTCGTCCCTAGCTGCTTCTAACAAACTCACAGGCTTGTGGGAAATCAACTCAGCACCATCAATTGATTTGACTTTTCGATTGTATTCTGTGAGTTAAAGATTTGCAGCAGGTAAAACCCTGGAGAATGATCTTTGAGGCTTTCAGTATCAGAGAGATGCAGCTGGAAAAAACAATTTCCCTACTAAGCATATCTCAAAGCAATATAACATGTCACAAAACATTTCCAACACACACCAGATGTCCTGCCTGGTTGTTGTCACACTAGTATGGTTCAGAAAGTTGACCTCTCATCACCCTCGTCAGCCTGACTGGGATCACACTCCCTCTAGAGGCAGAGGACGAAACCGCAGTCATGTTGCGGGCCGATCTCATATCAAGTACAGTAAGATGCTTTTATCTTCATCTAAGTGACAAGCCAGTGGCTACACAGTTTTCGGTAAATTGTACTGCATGTCATCATCAGTCCTGTAGTGTGAAGTGTTGCCGGGGGTGTTGGTTCAGGATGTTGTCGTGACAAATTACTGTCATTCACTCTCTTGTACAACTGTGAGAACTCAACACCCTAACTACTTGAAAGAGAAACTTTCTAGGTTCTCATACTCAGAATAAATGACCTAAAGCATAATTACATGCAAACCCTATCTGTATAAATAGCGTGGCGAGATAATCCCATAGAGATTCAAACGGCTGCATGAAAATTCATCATAATTTCACTAACGAGCAAAACTATGAAGATAGACTAACGCATCATCACCAAAAGCCATTAGACAAACTTCATTTCCACTGTATAAAAGACACTTCTTCAAAGTCATGATCCATATAAACATACAGTAGAAGAAAACATGACCATATATTTTGATACCCTTACCTTAGAAATTAATGGCAGTCAGGGAAGAGTAAAACTGTGTGTAGTTTCAAAAAGACTAAAGCCTGCTCATCCAACCACTTCAGCTGGCTGCATACGAGTCGTTACTCCAGAACCCTGCCTCACTGTGTCAGTCATCACCGGAAACGAAGCCTACGATACGAAGACCTTCAGTAAAACTTCTTATTAAAACACTTCCTCTACCCCCTGAACATACACGTTCCTATGCTTAAGACCTTTCTAGACATTTCCACTGCTCGCATCAGTCCGGCTGACTCTGAAGGGTCCATGGATTTTCAGGAAGTATAGCTTCTGCTGAGTCCTCAACAACTGGATGCTCCAGTTTTCAGGGGAAATGGAAAGAGACTGATGCGACTTCAGACTGGTTTCAGAAGAAAGTTCTTTGTTTCTGGCCATTTTGAGCCTGTAATCGAACCCACAAATGCTAATGCTCCAGATACTCAACTAGCCTAAAGAAGGCCAGTTTTATTGCTTCTTTAATCAGCACAACAGTTTTCAGCTGTGCTAACATAATTGCAAAAGGGTTTTCTAATGATCAATTAGCCTTTTAAAATTATAAACTTGGATTAGATAACGCAACGTGCCATTTGAACACAGGAGTGAAGGGTTGCTGATAATGGGCCTCTGTACGCCTATGTAGATATTCCTTTTTTTTTTTTTTTTTTATCAGCCGTTTCCAGCTACAATAGTCATTTACAACATTAACAATGTCTACACTGTATTTCTGATCAATTCAATGTTATTTTAATGAACAGAAAATTTGCTTTTCTTTCAAAAACAAAGACATTTCTAAGTGACCACAAACTTTTAGTAGTGGTAGTGTATATATCAATTATATATATATATATATATATATAAATAAATAACTATTGCTAGCAATAACAGAATAAACACATTTTGAAAGAAAATAATATCTTCTTTCTAATAAATATATTCTTTCTAATGAGCAAATGACACACATTGGAGTCTCTGACATAGGCTTTGAAAAAGCACCAGCGGGTACGGGTCCTCTGGCTGCCGGTAAGCTGGGTATGGTGCCGCTGGCTGCTGGTAAGCGGTCTTGACTTGGACATACATTTTTGCAGACACATGGCTAACCTTTGTTTAACCAGCTAAACAGCTGCTATTAGCTAAAATGTTTTTGGAGTTATCTTTTTCTAGCTAATAGGCTATGTTAGAGTTTATACTTCCTCTTCCAATTATGTGGGGAGGTGAAAATAATGAAAAACAATCTACCAAATCTATTCATTTAAAAAATGTGATTACTTCTCCTTGACATTATCATTCACCCGATAAGACAAGAAAACATTTATATTCTTAACATATGATGGGGGTCCCTGGGTCGCCTCGGTGGAGGCCCCTGGGCTAGAAAAAGGTAGAAGACCCCTGGTATAAAATACTAATCCAAAGCAGACATCAATAAGGTATCAATCTGGCTGTGTAATGTAATTGTTGCTGATTGAGTTAAGTTTATAGTAAACCAGCTGAGCACTATCATACAATTGATGCCAGTTCTTTGAGCCAATGGCCTGAAGGACAGATGATTTTCCCCACACACTGTATAGTTACAGTAATTGTGTTAGACCTGTGAAGTGATGCCTACCAGCCTTTTGGCAAAGACACCGTATTGTGTGTTAGTGTGTTAGTGTGTGTGTGTGTGTGTGTGTGTGTGTGTGTGTGCACATGTACAATCTGACCTGCAGTGGACTTGGCATGGTGGTGTGTGTCAAGGAAGTCCTGTAGCAGCTGTGATTGGTTCGACAATGGGGTCGGGGTCAAGGGGTCAGAGGTCAGGGGTGAGGTGGGCGGGGCGTCCCGTCTGAGGGTCAGCTGGAGGGTCTGCTCAGCGAACAGGTTCTGGATCAGACCCAGGTCCAGAGTTGACACCCCTCGACTGCTCAGAACCACAATCTCATCACCTGGTCTCAGGCCTGGGTGAGGAACACACACCAAGCACACAGTAAGAAATAAGGTCACACTACATACAGTAACAGAGATATGTACAGTCATGTGAAAAAGTAAGTACACCCCGTGGAAAGTTTTTTTTATTTTACACATATTTGGACAGATGGACAGAGGCTTCTTCCTTCCTGACCTCCAATGTAGGCCAAGTTTGTGCAGTCCCTTTCTGACAGCGTACCCATGCAATTCGACATTGATTGTGGCAAGAGAGGCCTGTAGATCCCTTGATGTTACCCTGGGGTTCTTAGAGAGACTTCTATGAGCATCTTTTGGTCTGCTCTTGGTAGGACGAGGTAGTTTGTCCTAGGTAGTTTGCCAGTGGTCTGGAATTTTCGTTTTTTTTGTGTGTGATTTGTTCAATTGGGTAACCTTTATCTGTCAATAGTGTTGAAGTGAAGATTACATATCCATCTGTCCAAATATGTAAAAAAAGAAATATATACAAAAATAGACCTTTCCAGGGGGTGTACTTACTTTTTCACATGACTGTATGTAGTGTAAATATTAGTCAAAGTTAAGTGAAGAGAACATACCTTCACTGAAGGCCAGTCCATCAGGCAGAACCTCACTGACAAAGATGCGGCTGTTCCTCTGTCCGTCTATGTGCCCTGTGACTGCAAAGCCTGACAAGAGAGATGAGACACAGCGTCAATGATGTTTAGTAGAGTGCAATGACCATATAATTCCAAATAGAACTGAACTAATGATATCTAGGATCTATGTGGCAATGACACACCCATACTGTTCCTGTCTGCTAGAGTACAGAACACGTACCAAAGTCCCCAGTGCAGGCAGGTCTGGTCATGAGCAGGGTGAATACATTCATTGGGAACACCTCTAGCTCGTCATACAACTGCACAAAGGAGGAACAACTCAGTCAGATTACACCTTCACACATCAGGCAGCGATGTTAAACAACTAAAATCCTGCTAACGTTCTGTGCATTTACAGTAAAGTATTATGCTGAATAATGTGTTTGCTCACCAGGTCATGTAGGAGTTCGCTGGGCGCTGGGGTGCGGACCTCTACGTTCTGGGCCACACATCTGTGCAGTCTGAGACAGTGCAGGCTAGGGTCCAGCTGCTTCAACTGTGATTGGGAAACATTAAAATCTGTCAAGCCTGAATGCAGCAACACACCGCATAGACAACTAGAGCAGGCACCTGGTCTAGATAAAAAGGCACATGACATGAGATGTGTTAACTACAGCTCAAAGTTGATTAAGATGAAGCAGCGTCAAGTTTGACCTGTGAGATTAATAAAGTGCCTGTGTACATGTGTCTGTGCTGTGTGGGTGTGAGAATGAGCTAGCCACTGCTGTCACACCCGACAGGCAGGTCAGAGAGTGCATGGCAGAGTGTGTGTGTGTGTATCTATCTATCTATCTATCTATCTATCTATCTATCTATCTATCTATCTATCTATCTATCTATCTATCTATCTATCTATCTACCAGACCCTAAGGGCAGGGATTAGGATACAGATAATGAGACGGCACTGTAACTGTCTGGAACTGTCTACTGTACAAGTAATTTAAAAAAATGACAAGAGCTCTAACAGTGGGCATAACACTAAATAAGAAATGCGTGGTTCACAAAAGGCACTAGAGCGTGGGGTGGTCAAATTACTCACAGATTGGAGCTTTTAACATGACTACATTGACAGAGTTGTTTTTAATAAAAGTAGGCTTAATGAGAGCAAAGCACAACCTCAAGAAAAGGCTTTTCTCATTAAGTACCATTTCATAAGTAAAAATAAATGTTCAGAGCTCTCAGAACCCTAATATTAACACTCACTGGGCTTTGACTCTCACCTTGCAAGCCAGGGAGACGACATCAGCCACTGTATGGTCCCGTCTCATAGGCACTTGGATGGCGTGGCTGTCAGGCATGTAAACACAGCTCAGTGTTTCACCACTGCTTTTCCATTGACCGCCCTCAGGGGGAGCCAGAGAGTAGTGGTTGGCCAGGCTGTCCAGTCTCTGAAAGAGATAGAGAGATAGAAAGGAGAGATAGAGAGAGAGAAAGGAGAGATAGAGAGAGAGAAAGGATAGATAGAGAGAGAAAGGAGAGATAGAGAGAGAAAGGAGAGATAGAGAGAGAGAAAGGATAGATAGAGAGAGAAAGGAGAGATAGAGAGAGAAAGGAGAGATAGAGAGGAGAGACAGATCATTAGGGTTCCATTAAACTGATGCAGAAACTGGCAGTGGCTCAAAGTGCAGTGCAAAGATGTCATGCAATTAGCCATTTAGACATCACAGGACGCAGTTGTTTCATATAATAGCCATCATAATTTACGGCGTACATAAGAGGATTGATTACAGTGGGTTATTGGCAGAGTTTGCAAGGAGCGCGTCTATACTGGGCGACATCTGCACAGATCTACAAAAAAAACATTGCATTATCATCATGATAATAATAGGCTCATTTAGTTCGGAGTGCCATCCAGATGATTTCATGTTTAGTGATGGATTAACGGCTGCCTTGACAGGCTCTTTCCTGGAGGCCAACTAAGTCCATCAGGCCAATTATTCCCTATCCACATTAACAATGAGGTTGGGGTTAGCATTAATGCTGGGTTGTCCTGCCGCGGGGCCTCAGAAGCAGCAGTATTTGGGTTTTGGTTGCGACTCCATGTCTCTGAAGGGAGAACAGCCACTGCTGCATTGAGGGGTTGTGGGCGATGCCACAGTAACTACACAGACCACAGCTTCTATACAGGCTCCACATAGCGAGTAAACACTCAATCATGTTTCAAAAGTCACAACCAGCAGAAACAACCAATGATTCAGCAGCACTTCAATGAAAACACTTCTCGTTAGAGAGAGATAGACATTCAAATGTACAGTTGCTGTGGCGTTCCAGCACATTAGCAGACTACAGAGATTGGTGTGAGTCTCCTGGACGCCGTCTGTCTGTCTGTCGGTCTGTGTGTCACAGAGGAAAACCTTGGGAGACATTCTCCCTCAGAGACCAGAGTCAGACTAGGAGACTAAGGTCTCTATGACTGGGCCTATGATGTTTGTTGGGCATAAACATATGGTCACACGCGCACAGGGAGTCTGACAAGGATAACAAAGTGGGTTGCTGGAAAAACATGGTTGTACAAGAAAACAAGAAACAGTCATTTCATTTTCCAGCAACATGTCCATTTGGGAAGAGAAACCTGGCAGAACGCTACCAACATAAAGCCTACCAATGTTCTGGCCAATGTGTTGCTCTAACCTTTGTGGAGACAAGCAACTTTCTGTCCACTCCTGTGGGTTAATGAGGTCATGTTTATACTTTCAGAGGGAGAGAAAAATGGTTGTCTTGGGAAAGGTTGCATAACAACCACCCTGCCTGTCCATCCAACATGGTGACTGGAAAATAACTGTTATGTTGGCAGTTGGTGAACAGTCTGCCTCATCACCTCAAGCCAAGTACATTTTAATAATTTAGCAGACACTTATCTATCCAGTAGTGAGTGCATGAATATGTTTTCGTACTGATCCCCCGTAGGAATCGAACCCACAACCCTGGTGTTGCAAGAACCATACTATACAAACTGAGCCACATGGGCAGTGTTGTAACAGTCATCTTTCCACTGGCACTGCCAAGCATCAGCACGCGCCGGCCCTTAACGGACGTGTAAGTGTGTGTTTGTCTGTCTGTGTGCGCGTGTGTCAAAACCCAAACTTCAGACTTTCCTCTCAAGAGGGAAAATCTTTTCTAGCAGCGAACCACCACCATTGACCTTTGTAAAGACATGTTACGGGGTGAACAGTTTTCATGGGCACACAAATCTAAAATAGTGTATGCAATGCAAAATGGAATGCTTCTAACCAAAATAGTCACCTTACCTTGACACTTAAAATCTAAATGATTAGTTATGCCGTAATATTTCAACAAGATGCAACAAGATGCTGGGAAAAGAAAATCCAGAATATTTTGGCATTTCATTCGTTTTCTCCTGTGAAGACAGTTATGCCTCGATCCACATTGGATCTAATATCCCTAGCGAATTGATGTTGATCATCTGTTGTTGTCTGCTTGATTTACAGCAGGGTCTCATTATATTTAACAGAAAAAGCACCTAAGGTAATGAGTTCATGTTTTCATATGTTTCTGTGCCTCGGATTGGAAACCAAGTCTACTGACCACAATTGTGTAGGATATACGTACCACTGGGCAACACCCAACGCTATTCCTATTAATTCTTCTGGATATAATGACAAATTACATAGTCTAGTGGGCTTATTCATAATATCATCTGGTAATGAAATTACATGACAAATATATTTTGCATGTTAGACCTGCAATTAAACCACACACACACACACACACACACACACACACACACACACACACACACACACACACACACACACACACACACACACACACACACCCCCCCCTTCAGTGGATTAGAGAGTTAGTTAGATGATTGATTCATAGAAACATCCCTGGAACTAAGACCCAGAGAGACAGGCAGTGAACAAACAGGAGACAGGAGTGTGGTTGTTGAAGGGAGAGAGAACAGAGACAGAGGATGGAACGCACAGGGGCATAAATCAATACAGCTTCTTCTCTGATCTAAAGAAGCCCAATTGTAAATCAAAATGGATTCCAGGAAATACCTAATCCAACCCCAGGACAGAGAGAGGAATGAGAAAAACATCATGACACTTTCACAACAACTTTAAAGCTTGTCCTAAAGAAAGGATGTCGTTGTCCCTTTAGCCACATCAGCCACATCCTATTCTGAGGCTGGGTGGAGCAGTTCATGTTAGAGCTGGCTCTATGGCTCCAATTGGCCACATTCACCCTGGTCCCCTAATCTCTGACTCAGTCTCAATACAGAGCTTTGTGTCCAGGGGAATAGTGACGCGAGCCTGCCGGACGGATATCCTGCCCTCTCTCAGTCTGCTCATTGTGGCCCCTCACCCCTCGTGTCAATCTTTATCTGTCCCATAGTTCAACACATTCAGGACAAGTTGTTCTGTAGGGATGAAGAGGAGAGCAGAAGAGCCACAGACACCAGAAATATCTGTGTGAGAACATGCTAGACAGTCTATTTGGAACTGCCTGACAACATGGCTGTAACCACCTAATAGTTTCAATGTGTGATCCAAAGGGATTTCCAGTTAGAGTATGTTACTGCTCAGATGGGGAGTATTTTGAGTATTCACTCCTCAATCAACACTTTCACACTGATGCAGAGTTTCCATCAGATTTAACCAAAAGGCTCAGACTTTTGTTTCCATCTCCACGGACCGGCACCCATGGCTCACTGGGCCATAGCCTCGGCGGACCTGCTCTGACTTGGAGCCAAAGCCTGGACACTGGTACTTTTCAGCTGCCATTTAACTGTGAACATGGGTTAACACCTTCTCACAAAGCAACTGTCTGGATGATGCAGAGGTTGTTGATTCTGCTCTTTACAAGGGGTCAATGATTTACTCCTCCCTGCTCCCTGTCACAATCCTGATAGAAACAAAATAACACTAGAGCTTACATTAACATAAACACTGGCGACAGGTAGAAATTGAGCAAGACCGAGCTTCTCAACACGGTCTCTCAGCACTTTCTATTATGACCTTCACGTTGTCGAGCGGAGCCACTCACTACATCACCAGAACCTGTCTTGTATTTTACCCCTGCTGCTCAGACAAGGGGTGGAATACAGAACTTCAGAGTCTAACCATTACTAGTGGGTAACCAATTGGTTCCCGTAGGTTAAATAACTCACGTTTGCACTGTGCTCCCCCTTTTGAGGACTTATAAATAAATAATGTGAAATGTTTGATGATCTTGAATTTGTAAAGTATTTCTTATTGTGGGTTCTATTGCCCTTTAAATAAAATAGGGTGCAGGTTTCTCTCTTTTTGATATACACATATGGCAGTACAGATAGACACCTGCAGATTGGAATAAAAAGCATCTTAACTTTGATCCTGCTCTGGTCCTACGTAGAGTACAGACACCAGCCCAAAGTCTGCAGATTCAGACACGAGCTGCAGGCATGACCCCTAACCCCTGACCCCTGTACCTGGGAGATGAAATCCCACGACTTGTCATCGTAATGCGTAACCATGAGGCTTACTGAGACACACGATACTGTTGATCTATGTCTCAGCCATATGCTCTCACTTATAAAATCTAACCTGTAGACTCTCAGTCGACAAAATGTACAATTGTTTGACACTTGTTTGATATATAATCTGAAGCAGACATCAAAGCAAAATAGATACACCACCGTTCAAAAGTTTGGGATCACTTAGAAATGTCTTTGTTTTTTTAAATAAAAGCTAATGTTTTGTCCATTAAAATAACATGAAATTGATCAGAAATACAGTGTAGAAATGGTTGATGTTGTAAATGACTATTGTAGCTGGAAACGGCTGATTTTATATGGAATATCTACATAGGCGTACAGAAGCCCATTATCAGCAACCATCACTCCTGTGTTCAAATGGCACGTTGTGCTAGCTAATCCAAGTTTATCATTTTAAAAAGACTAATTGATCTGAAAAAATATGTTAGCACAGCTGAAAACTGTTCTGCTGATTTAAAGAAGCAGTAAAACTGGTCTTCTTTAGACTAGTTGAGTATCTGGAGCATCAGCATTTGTGGGTTCGATTACAGGCTCAAAATGGGCAGAAACTTTCTTCTGAAACTTGTAAGTCTATTCTTGTTCTGAGAAATTAAGGCTATGCCATGCTAGAAATTGCCAAGAATCTGAAGATCTCGTACAACGCTGTGCACTACTCCCTTCACAGAACAGCGCAAACTGGCTTTAACCAGAATAGAAAGAGGAGTGGGAGGCCCCGGTGCACAACTGAGCAAGAGGACAAGTACATTAGAGTGTCTAGTTTGAGAAACAGACGCCTCACAAGTCCTCAACCGGCAGCTTCATTAAATAGTACCTGCAAAACACCAGTCTCAGCGTCAACAGTGAAGAGGCGATTCCGGGATGCTGGCCTTCTAGGCAAAGTTGCAAAGGAAAAGCCATATCTTCCTCTGTCCAGTGTCTGTGTTCTTTAGCCCTTAATCTTTAATTTTTATTGGCCAGTCTGAGATCCAGCTTTTTCTTTGCAACTCTTCCTAGAAGGCCAGCATCCCGGAGTCGCCTCTTCACTCTTATTTTAGACAAAAAAATTGCTTTTCTTTCAAAAACAAGGACATTTCTAAGTGACCCCAAACTTTTGAACGGTTGTGTATGGTATTTTCAATTTTATATCCGTAACTCCTAAAAGGTAATAGATCGAGATGAAACTGTCATATGAAAGTGTAACAGGGACTCACCTCAGAACTAGTGGGCGGGAGACAGTAGGGTTGTCCTCCATCACTTTCAAAGATCTACGAGAGAGAGAGAAACACGTTTACTTGGCTTGTTAAAATCCCTGTAGTCATCTACTAAAACAGCGGTAATCCAAAACAGCAGTAACCCATAGCAGCAGACACAAAACACACACATTGTTATTATGTAGCTAATTAAAAAGTGTGCAGTGAGGGCCTGGTGCTTTGATACTATTTCCATGCGGGCTGGGACTGGGACTAGACCTGGGACTGGAACTAGGGCTGGGACTAGGGCTGGGACTAGGGCTGGGACTGCGGCAGCCTGTAAGGCTCCAGAGGGAGGCAGTAATAAGCAATGTAGAGATCCAGAAACAGTACTCCTGTGTGGCAGGAGAGAGAGAAGAGATGAGGACAGACAGCCTGCCAGGGTAGAGAGAAGAGCGAGGGACTCCTCCTCTCCCTCTCAAGATCCCCTCTCGCTAACTCTACTGCTTATTCTCGCTCTTCTTGATCCCTTACCTCCCTCCTCCTCTCCCTCCCCTTGACTGATGTAAGGTGTGTTGTGGCAGGCACGCAGGTAGGCATGTGATGAGTCCCTAAGCCCTCGAGGAAGGGTGACTCAGCAGGTTCAGAGGGATGACTGATGGCCCCACTACTCTACTCTACTTCAACACAGCTAAACCAAACACTCTGCTTCGCTTCAGATGAGACTCAGAAGAGAAATGAGCATGGCCTGTCCAGACAGATGGCAGAAGTAGTGATATACAGAGCGCCATTGACCGCCGTCTAAGGAGGTTATACATGCTGTATGCAGCACAGAGCAGGTCCTGTTATAGTAGCTGTAAACACCGCTGCCTGACTGCCGTAAAGCCCACTAATTTTAGAACTCTTAAATTTCTCCCACAAATCCCTGGGCCCTCTGGCCTGCTGCAGCCACCGAACCCTGGCCAGGCAACTCCTAGGGTAACGCTACACCCCCTTATCTAGGTGAGAGAGAGGCCGGTGTTGAGGGAGCGCTTTTGATTTTGGAATCACAAAGCAGGGCAAACAGGATTTGGGCTTAGACAACAGAGAGGACTGTGGGACGTTGTGGGGGGGAGCTGGAGGCTAATGTTTATAGAAATGGAGCTAGAGCGAGGATATGAGAGAGAGCAAGTAAGTTTGAAACACGCAACAATTTCAAAGATTTTATTGAGTTACAGTTCATGGAAGGAAATCAGTCAATTGAAATTGTTGCACAACATTTGAGAGAAATAAGCTTTTTGTGCGATAGGAACATTTCTGGGATCTTTTATTTCAGCTCATGAAACACTTTACATGTTGCATTCATATTTTTGTTCCTCTGGAATAAACACATGTCGTATTGACTCATTGGGAGGACAGAGAGCAATGATGTCACACAACATGAAGGCTTAACTAACTAACTTCCAGGAAATATGGGAAACTAATTCTCACACTAGACCGGCACTATCTAAACTCACACTCTTACAAGACAGCAGATGTACCTGGAAAGCCATCAATCTACAACTCTCCTTGAAGTAATTAGCCACTCTTTTTAACAGGCACCAACATCATAGAAAGGCACAGAAACGTATCCCAACTGGAAAACTTAGTTTATCAGGGGAACCTGTGAATAACTGTGGGGCTGCTTAATATTTAGTGGACTTACACAAACCATCTGTTTGTCCCTGTAGGGCTGGGTACAGCAGCTACAATTTACCACATTTGGCTTTTAATAATTCATGCTACAGAACTGTTCCTGTTCGTCGTGCGCTGTGAGCCACCCCGGCCTTCTGCGCTGTGAAACCAAACTGGGTCTCATTAGCTAGCCTGCTGGAGCTCCCAAACACACCACAAACAACACATATAGCCCTGTGGAGGTGGAGGGGTGAGTAGAGTACTGGGAGGAGCAGGGAAGACCCCACATTAAGGACACCTGGCCTCCCGTTTTGGAGAGGAATACGGAGAATCAGAAGCTGGCGGTTAGCAGCATCTACATTATAGATGGGTGCTTAATGCTCCCTACAATCAAAAATACACCAGTCAGTCCATCAGTCAGAGCCAGTAAGAGACATGGCCATAGAAACACTTACGAAACCACAAAGTGAAGCCTGCAGCTCAGACGCAAAGCAGAAGACTGTCAAACTATATAAGAAAAAAAATTATAGTGATGTTGTGGCATTCACATGTACTGAAATAAGCACTGTCGTCATCTTAACCTAGCGTACTTCAGTGAAGCAACTACACCATTATCCAAATTAATTGATTTTCATAATAGGCGAGATTCTGGGAAGTGGGAGCCAGGTATTTTCCCTGCCTTAGAACACTCTGCTGGGCAGTACCTTCAGGGTAGAGGGGGTGGGGGCTGAAAACATCAATAGATAATGAGCCTGTGTGGATGTGTGATTACCAAGAGAAAAATATTACCTTTTAATAAACAACATTGTTTTTGGGGTAAAAATGCACACCAGGGCCACATTTAAACTTTCTCTTAGAAATATTAAAAAAGTATTGCTTCTATTTCCTTGTAGGCATAGGTGTGTGTGTGTTCTCTATGTGGGCATTCATGTGCGTGTCCTGTGTGTCCAGGTACCATACCTGTCCTGTGGACGGTCTCTTGTCGCGGCCCCTCTTGGTGAGATTGTCCAGGCCTTTGAGGGAGGAGAAGAGGCCTTTCTTGTTGCGTGATCTCTGGCTCAGGGACATGGAGCGCCTCCTCAGTGCGGCCTCATCCCTGGAACAGATCTGACGACAACACACCGTCAGGACTAGGATCAAACTCTGCAGTCACACATCAATCAACCTGCTTCAACTTCAATCTATATAGACAACCTCCATCTCAACCAGAGACTGACCAGTGCATGGAAGGAGGACACAGAGAAGATGCTCAGGCGTCCCAAGGTAGTCTTGGAGGGCCGGCTGGCTGCAGCCAACAGGCTCTTGGGATTAGGCAACTCCCCGCCCTGCAGGCTTGCCAGGTAACAGCGCATCCTGAACAGGTCCATGTTAAACTTCTCCAGGTTCTGCTCCCACTGCTGGATCTGTAGGTAGGAGGGAGGGTTGGAGAAATTGGGAGGGGAGAGAGGGGTGAAGAGAAGGGAAGAGAGGGGAGAGATGTAGGGAGGGAGGTCAGAGAGAACATTTAGGGTGCATGCCATCAAGCTGGGATTGCTTACAGATGTTGTGGTGGTGGGAGTGCAAGAGATGGTGCTTATTTTGTTAGCTTGGGGGGTGGGGTCACTTTAATGAGAGAACTGTGGAGTTAAACGACTCTCTCTCCAATTGAGTTTTATAGTGCTAGTGTGCAGAGAGTTCATTTACAATACAGACCAGTACGGAATCAGGTCCTCCCATTAAACACTGATTCAGACTGATGGAATCCTTCATGGTTGGGAATGAGTTGGATAGGGGACCAATCTGAGCCTAGAACATTCCACCATCACAACAACAGGACTGTAAAGAACAACAATGATCCTGTTGCACAACGCCGTGTGTTCAGACAGAGCTAACACACGTACAGGTTAAACCCAATGACATTATGAACATGATGCCCTTCTGGAGCCAATGTGAGCCGGTGCACAGACATCTAGCGCATGGCCGTGTGTCATTCATATATTAATTTAACCTTTATTTAACTAGGCAAGTCAGTTAAGAACAAATTCTTATTTACAATGACGGCCTACACCAAACTCGGACGACGCTGGGCCAATTGTGTGCCGCCCTATGGGACTCCCAATCACGGCCGGTTGTGATACAATCTGGATTCTAGCACTGAGATGCAGTGTCTTAGACCACTGTGGCACTTGGAAGCCCAATATAGTGTCATCCAAGGGTTAGAGTATGGGCAGGGCTGTGTTGTCCTAATGCTTGGTAAATCCGCTGAGATAAACCTGTATCCCTACGGCTTCTCTAAGGCCATTACAATGAGATATTCTGGGAGACAGTAGAGGATCATTTTAAATGGAGAGCAGGTAGTACATTGTCAATTACAACTACAGCACCCGGTGTCACAGGAAGGCCAAGAAGATCATCAAGGACCTCAGTCACCCGAGACACAGCCTGTTCACCCGCTATCATCTAGAAGGTGGAGACAGTAGAGGTGCATCAAAGCTGGGGCCCAGAGACTGAAAAACAGTTTCTATCTCCAGGCCATCAGACTATTATACAGTCACCACTAGCCGGCCTCCACCCAGTACCCTGCCCTGAACTTAGTCACTGTTACTAGCCGGGTACAACCCAGTACTCTATTCATATACTGTCCATACACACCACCATACACATATACAGTTTATTTATATTCCGGACTCTGACATGGTTCGTTCTGATATTTTTGAATTATAGCATTTTTATTTTTCGTATTTGTGTGTATTGTTAGGTATTATTGCACTGTTGGAGCTAGAAAGATAAGCATTTTGCTGCACCTGCAATAACTATGAAAAGAAAACGTGTGTACGCGACCAATACAACGGTTTAATATTGGACACTGCATAGCCACAAATGGAAGCACCACACTCTAACCCATGTCTGATCGATTACGTCTTATTTACATTCTGTCAGGCAATGTTAATCCATCACCATAACAAATAAGCCATTATCAGATTGAGAATCAGAAAGAGGCTGGCATGGATGTGTGTGTCGGTCTCTTTACCGCTGGCAAATCTGCACTAAGGCAGAGAGCCACCATCCTTGCAGTGAAGGCATATTGTACCCATCTGACCTTAAAGCAATCCTATTTAGTCCCATTTCAGTCCCATTAAAAGGGCCTTTTTTCTAAGAGATACAGGCTCCTTTGATTCCCCCTAACTCTTATAATGATTGTAAACGCCAACCTGATTATGACTTCACTAAGGAGGGGGAATAGATGTACTTCGGAAAGCTGGCACTGATTTTGAGAAGGGGGAGGGTAGACATCAAAGTGCCCTCTCGTAGCCCCACTCACCCCCCATCCTAAATCTATCATCAGCCGTGGGCGCCCGTCTCAGGGCCTAACCCCGCCCTCTCCCCTCTGACCCCATCATTGGCTCCAGACCTCTCGGTCTCTCTGTCCCGAGGTGCCGTGATAGCTAACAGAAAACAGACACCAAGTCAGTCTGGAAGACAGACACTGCGCTCCATGTCATTCTCATTGGTCATGACTGCCATGAGCTATTCATCTTTTTCACAGCTGTGTTACCTCATTAATAAGAATATTAGAAAGACAAGGCAAAATCCTGGATGTTGAGCAGTCATGTCTTGCAGTCGAGGTACATGTCTTTGCGCTCACAGCCCTCCAAACACAAACATCCAAAATCCCTATCTTCTAATTCAGTTAAACGCTTTGAAGCAACCAGACCCACCTCCGAAGGATGAATTACTGCACTATAAATCTGATATCTACTCTTAAGTAGTTGGGACTGAAACGGGGGCTGAAATGAGGGGTGGACAAGCTAAGCTTGGTGTTGAGTCTTAAGCCATCTCCATGGATCACTACATTATATGTACAGGACAGCTTTAGCTGAGGGGAGAATCAGTGATTGGGTCTGTTTTTCTCCTCAGGCAGGCTGTTAGAGGGGCTAATGTTGAGAGGCCATTATACAGAACAACATCTGGAATCCCAATCTGATGCAATGGGAAGCAGCAGCAGCAGCCTGTAGCCTGCCACTCCTCTCCTCTCCTCTCCTCTGAGCCACTAGCTACATTTAGGCCACTTCTCCTGCTTCCGAAAATAAGACATGGGGTTTTATTCGCATGGGTTGATTCACATCTCATATTTTTAGGGCTGCTAAATTCCTAACAAACACACTGAACAGAACAGATCATCAAATATTTTTCTGTCCGGGACACTAAGCAATGTTTTTCCCCTGTGAGAACACAAAACTATCAGAATAACAACGACCTCTAATCTACCTCAACCTCACCTGGTTCTCGATGGCCTTCCTGTTCTTGGGGTCGCTGACAATGGACAGCTGCAGCTCAGCCATCTTCTTCATCTTGCCATCCATGTCTACCTTCTGCAGCAGGCCTCTGATCTGGCTCCTAAGCAGACGCACCGTATCCTCCTTCCCATGACGCTTAGCGAACAGAGAGGCACTGGCAGAGTGGATGGCTGTCACCCAGTTCTCCAGGTCTGTCTGGTTGCTGGCCTGAACACACATAGGTGAAGGTAGGACATTAGATGATGGAGCTTTGAGATTAGAACATAAATGGTAAAACTAGATTATTACTGAAAGAGCAAGACTCAGCAATGATAGTGATGTCATGAATGACATGCTTCCAGGTTGGGCTCTATATCTGGTAATAAGTAATAAGAGCAGAGCACTTTGCACCCATATTGTGTTCCTATCTTCCTCATGGCATATTATCATCTTCATGCCAGATTTTCCCAATTTTCCCATCTATACGCTATAACGTAATTTGAGTCAATCTGGAAAGGATCATAAAAGCTTGACAGAAACGATTACATTATCAGAGGACATGGTATGAAATGTGACAGGAATATGAGGGAAAGTGATTCATGTAGGACACCACAGGCTTCTATGGCGCTTCATTTTATAGACTCAATGGTTTCCTGACCTCTTTAGAGTTTCAAGTGATGTTGAATCCACTTTACCACTTTATTAGATTTACTCTGAACATCACAACTGGGATTTCATGCAATACACTCAGAAAAGATTGTAAACGTGAGAGGAGAAAACTAGTGAGACCAAGTCAAGGCTTTAGGTCTGCATCCAACAACGGAAATAAGGTCAGCGAAAAACAAAATGTGCACACAGACAGAAAACCTCCAGCTGGAGAGTTAAATTATTCTCCTTATAATCATTTACGAGCTAGAATTATTAAGTTGATCTGCTAGATTATACAGTCTAAAAACACACAAGTGTGTGTGTGATTGCGTGTGTTTGACTATATTTGTAAAACATCTCTGTCCGCAACTATACAGTGTGAATAAACTTAACAGTGCATTGGTTCCCGACTGTTCAGCTGACAGTCAGTGTAATCTAGCAGAAGACTACACTCCTCTGCTTGGCTGCCCAATCAGGAAGAGGCTATCAAACCAGGCTGCCAGAGAAGCACGGGACACGCTTTCCTTTCCACCGACACAAAACATTCCCCACAAAGTAACAGCTTCTGCTTCTCATTTGTGTGTTGGATTGGCTGGAACACTCTGCATGTCAACAAGCAGAGCAGAGTGATGGAGGAAATCAGAGCACCAACACCATGATGTGCTCATGAAGCTAATGCCACGCTAATGCCAAGCTAACGCCACGCTAATGCCAAGCAGGCACTAGGATGGAAGAACCACCACCTGGACTGAAAAATACAGTTGTAGTGTGACCTAGTGGGACATTTATGAGCACAAAGAATTACTGTAGCTATACAAAGACATGGAATGTTTTTTTCTGGAAAAAACTGTATCTACTGCATATACATCCACTTGGGGATAAACACTGTGGACATCTACATTCTTTAGTTTGGACAGTGAGTTTGAAGAGGTAGACCTCACCTGGAAGAGGTAGACATCTCCGTAGGTGTTGCTGAGACAGAAGACGTTCTCCTTCTTGGGGTGTTCAGGAACGGCCTGGACGATACTGTCTTCCGCAAACAGGGCGTAGCGCGGAGACAGCTCCTGCTCTGGAGAACCCTTACCATAGGTCTCATAGAACAACAAGGTACAACCTGGAGGAAGAGGAAGGTCATTAGAGGGAGAAAGAACACAGCTCAGAGGAATGTCCTCATAACCTGTCATTTATTTATGTCTGCTGTTCTTCAGTCATTTACAGTGAAGTGGAAGAAAAGCTGAAGGATACACTCACTCACGGCCTGAGGTTTATCCATTTAGCCAGTCAATGCACCGGTAAAACTTCCTGTAAGCTTTTAGGATAGCGAAGGATCAGTGTAATGCACAGGCTAAGTAAAGGAGATGGACACTGCCAAGGACACACTGTAGTCTTCCAGAAAAAACATGTGAAGAGCTGCTGCTGCCCTCTCTTAAGTGATATATCTTGTTTTACTTCAACTTTAAATGTGATTTAAAGTTTGAAAAATGACCTTCCCCTCTGTCTCCCAGTGTAAATTACATTTCAGTTTATGTATTCCATGAACAATTTAGTGCTTATATCTACTAAACCTGAGGATGTAATAAAGTTCAAGCTACACTTTGACCTTTGGTTGCCCTCTAACCCTCCTCACACCTTTAAACCAAACCTATTGAGCATCAAGCTCAACTCGATTTCAGTATTGAAGGTCCAATTCAATATTTATATCGACTGGACCTTAGATTGGCAATGTCGCAAACCCTCTTTCTCTCTGGCCACCACCCCTACTCACCTTTCAGGGTGACCCAGTACTGTTTCCATTTCCTGCGTGTGACCAGCTCCAGCTTCCTATCCTTGTGCAGGGTGAGGAGGGGTTTGAAGGAGAGCCATCCGGCCCTGCGTACCACCCCCTGCTCCTTTTCAAACAGCATGTCCAGCTGCTCGAGAGAGCCGCCCGCAGACTCACTGCTGCTCTCCCCCCCTTCTGTCCCCGTAGACGGGTCTCTCCTCTCACCACCTCCCCCTGCTCCTCCACCTCCACTACTGCCCTGCCCAGTCTCCAACTCCTGCATGAAGTTCTCGTAGATGTTCTGGTGGAGGGCGTCGCTGCTGTGGTGGAGGGCCCCTGCAGACTGGGCCCGGGAGGCCCCAACATTGCCAGGTCCACCAGGGTACCACAGGCTGGATACCTGGGAGGGAGGGCTGGTGTCAGCTGTCAGGCCGTACACTCCACTGTCAAAGGCCTCACTGCCGTCCTTATACCTGGGCTCCTGGAAGGGCACAGAGAGGAGAAAAAGGTGAGGAGAGGGATGAAGTGAGAGTGTGAGGAGAGAGGGTGGGGTGATGGGAGAGTGTGAGGAGATGGTAGGGATAGAGTTGTGGGGGGAGACTGAGGTGAAAGTAGGGATAGAGGGTGGGGTGAGGGTAAAGAGATGGGAGAGAGTGAGGAGATGGTAAGGATAGAGTTGTGGGGGGAGACTGTGGGGTGAAAGTAGGGATAGAGGGTGGGGTGAGACTGTGGGGTGAGGGTAAAGAGATGGGAGAGTGTGAGGAGATGGTAGGGATAGAGGGTGGGGGAGACTGTGGGGTGAAAGTAGAACACTACTTCATGTTATTGCAATCTTTCAGGGGTAATGAAAGCCTACCTGCACTCCACTAGATTGCAGCATCGATTCTCCCCTGGCAACTGGGTTGGGTGCACAAACAGTGTTCCAATGTCCTTCCAAAGCAACCTTTCCTCAGTCTCTGGTCAGTCTACCCCCTCCTCTAATTGTCTGTCAACCACTCCCTTCCTTCCTTCCCTCCCTGTCTGTCAGTCTTCCCAAGGCTCCCCAGTGTCTTCCCTACTCTCCTAGTCTCTCCTTTCCTTCACAATCCCCTCTCCCTCTCCTTCAGTCTCCTGCCTTCTCCCCCAGCTGGTTCTCATTAGGACCTGGGCTGGGCCTGAGTGGCTGGCTGGTTTGGAGGGAGCAGCGCTAGCGCGACCCTAAACCATAGCTAAGCTCTGAAGCCCAGGTGGAGGGCAACGAGAGCTGGAATTAGTCTGGGTTGACTCCTTGAAAAGAGTCTGCGTGGGCAGACTGTGATATATGGTGATATATTGTTCATTGAGACAATTGGAAGGTGGGGGTGATTAGGTGGCCATGGTGGAACTAGACCCAGTGGAGAGCTCCAGACAGGGGCAGAACCCAGCCAGTGTGGGCCCCTGAACCAGCTCTGTCCTGGGCACCACAGTCATAGTGCAGAGAGACCAAGTGAATGTGTCAGCATGAAGCTATAACAACTCTGAATGTCTCTAATGAAACTATACAGAGCTCCGTTGGAAACATCACGCTCTAACATTTGCACATGAAGACATTTGAGTCAGAACATTAATCTAAAAAAAAATATCACTCTGCTCATTAGTATTCTGCTCTGAAGCCTGGCTTTGCCCAATGCAAGGAAAATCGGGATTTGATTGCTACTCTCATTGGCCAGAGTTGGAGAGTTTCTCATGGACCTTTGAAGCTGTGCTGGGAACCTGAACAACTTCAATCACAGTCCCTCACAAGCCCCCGTCCTTCTCATTGAAAAGGTCAATAAGTTCACTATTGCATGGACGCTGTATCCTAAGTCCCTTCCCAAACCCAACACATGGAAAGAGATTATCAGGGCTTAAGAAAGGAATTAACGAATTTAGAGTGAAAGCTCTGGCCCCAAGAGAGGTTAACCCTCTTGTGCCAACGCCAGTAACACCCAGATATTTTAGTTAGACCCTAATGCCCTAATGAACGAACACCTATCCATACAGTACATACTAGTGGATTGGCTCTCTGGAGAGGAGGACAGGGTGTCGAGTAGAAACCCAGAGCAGCGCCACCAAATCAATCACCATGACGACCACATCATTAAGAGTGGGGTGGGGTTTCGAAATCTTCAGCTGGGACTTAGTTTCACTAACAGAGATTTCATAGGCTTACATCGATCATCTTGGAATGGTTTGAATAGCATTTTAATGTTTAAAAGAGAATTAGTGCATAATGTATGATTTAAAGCCACAGAGGGCCACATTTCAAGCAGTTTCTAAGCTAATTTGGGAATATCTAACACACATTTTTAGCAATTAAATACTTAGCCTTTGTTGCAGAAAATATGACTATGGTGATTACATTTTTGGGGCTTAAATGTTCTTACTAAGCTATTACAGAACCATAAAAAACATTTACATAAACAAACTCTATCCAATGATTTGGCATTCAAGTCATGGTTATTCCTATACTCCAATACTGTACAAAACAGTCTGGTGTAATTTTATAGGTCCAGTTGCCTGACCCATACTGCAACACTGACCTGCTGTACTTCATAAAGACCTGTTGTCAACTGGTAGATAACGTCTATTTTCAACCACTCACACAATTTAATCTCTATGAAATGCACAAACAGTACACTAGAGAGAAAAAAACACTTTCAATCTCCACTGTGCAACACCTTATAATCATCTAGACCCAAACTGGAGGATATCGATCAACAGCAAATTATATACAATGGAGAGCTATGCTTCCAACACAGGGCATTCTACATATTCCTTTCATTGGCATGATGTAGCAAAAAAACACTAATCTGACATGACCTCTTGTAACCAGCCAGAAGTAGTCATGGTTTCATGCCTTATTCTCCGGTAGACGAGTGCATCTCTAGTCCCCACAATGCACCATCCGCTTCCCAAATTTCATTCCGCGGTACCCTGTGGTTCCCTGTACTCAGACAGCTGGTATTGTGGTACACGAGATCTGGGACAATGTTGCGTTCCTGGCGAGACAACACCGACCGCTGAGGCACATGGCCCAGGTAACCAATAACAGTCCCCAGCTAAGTAACTGTCAGAGTTGCTTCCTCTGCCCCCCTCCTCCCTCACTAACAAGACAGTAACAGGGTTGGAACACAGTTCTGTGCCAAGCACTGGGAGACTCCAGAGTCATCATATTCTCGTGTGGAGCCATGGAGCCGCAATTCCAAAGGAGACTAGACAGGATGCAGCTAAGGCAGTACATCTTTAACAGACTATAGGTGGACTACATGGAGACTAGCAATAGGCTATGGCTACAGACCTAACTGCAAATACGCTGTAGGCCTACTGGTTGTACATACCAAGTGATGAAGATAGTTCATAGATCTGTATACACCCTGTGAAGTACAACACCTTAGCGTAAGCGTTTCCTTGTCACTGTCTCGGTTTGCTCTTTGTGACAAAAGTTTGTTAAAAAATATAAAAGAAATGTATAAATTTGGGACCATGACCTACACAGACAACCCCAGACGACAGCCCCACTCACCTGTTTCTTCCTTTTCTTCCTGCTAAGACTTCCAGTCCAGTCGCTGAGGCGTCTCATGCGGCTCCTGACGGAGCCAGAGCCCTTCTTCAGGGTGGAGACCTCTCCACTGGGCTGGGCCTTACGGCAAGGCAGGGTGTAGGACGAGTACTGCCTGGCCTCTGGACACTCCTCCTCAGAAGGCACGTCCAGGGCCGAAACAAAGGAGGCCCGGTGCTGGATGTGACGGGAGTGAAGAGGGGATTCCTTGTACTGGGCCGACAGGTCCTTAGCTGTGGGGAAGGTGGCAGCCATACTGGGGTCCCTGTAGAGATCTGAGATGGACACAGGGGAAGACTGCTGACCAAAGGCCTCCAACTGGTCAGCCCTACGGTTTCCCATAGACCTACTGGAGGAACAGGACTGGTCCTGGTCGCAGAGCTCCGCGTTGGGCCCCCAGGGCGAGTCGTACCAGGAGCCTTCTGAGCTTAGCGAGCTGCCCTTGCTGGTCCTGGCGGTGGAGGTTGAGGCTGGCTGCAGAGCACCGTGGTGGGCCTCAGGCCTGCTGCTGCCAGTCAGACTGGGGGTGGACTCCAGGGTGGGGGAGAACTTGAGCAGCTGCACCGGCCCAGGTGCCTCATCTAGCAGCAGACCACTGTTAGTGTTGGTGAACTCCACCCTCAGACTACCATCCTTCTTGATGACCACCCTGGGACTGCTCTGCTCCTCAAGCTCCTCTTCCCCCTCTCCTCGCATCCTCTCTGGGGTACTGTGTCCGTTCAGAGCATGGTCGTTCAGATCCCCTGATGCTCTACTGTACAGGCTTCCACTGCCCTCATATGGGCAGCATCTATTCTCAGCTGGGAGGTGTGAGCAGCCTCTTGGTGGGGAGCCATGCCAGCGATGGCAGTTCGGACTGCCTTTCACCCCCTTGGTGACGTAATCATAGTGTCTGGAGACGTACGGCTCTCCTCTCCTCTGCGTGGGGGAGAGGCAGCCTCGACCAACAGCCCTGGCCTTGTACCCGGAGCCTCCCGGCCCACCTTTCCACCAAGTATGGGGGGACAGAACCTCCTCTTTGGTTGAGCGGAACTTTAGTGAGTAGGGCTTTTGTTTCCCGGGGAAGATTAAGCTGGTGCCCTTGGGCCCCTGAATGCTGTACTGGCTCTCAGAGTTTCCCATTGCGATCTGGAAGACAAAAGAGACTGATTCTGTCAGAGATACTATGGAGGGCAAGGAAGACATCTGTTGGGTTAAATCATTTCAGGTCACGTCAAACAGCTGTGCAGAGAGGGAGGCCTTGTACTGTAACTCAGATTGGTCATGGTTACGCAAACTCAGTCCGAAGCCTCCTACCATTAGCTCTGACAAATTGAAAACCCTAGTCATTGGCGACTCCATTACCCGCAATATTAGATTTAAGAATCATCCAGCGATTATACACTGTTTACCAGGGGGCAGGGCTACCGACGTAAAGGCTAATCTAAAGATGGTGCTGGCTAAAAATAAATGTGGCGAGTGTAGAGAATATAGAGATATTGTTATCCACGTCGGCACCAACGATGTTAGGATGAAACAGTCAGAGATCACCAAGCACAACATAGCTTCTGTGTGTAAATTAGCTAGAAAGATGTGTCGGCATCGAGTAATTGTCTCTGGCCCCCTCCCAGTTAGGGGGAGTGATGAGCTCTACAGCAGAGTCTCACAACTCAATCGCTGGTTGAAAAATGTTTTTTGCCCCTCCAAAGGATAGAATTTGTAGACAATTGGCCCTCTTTCTGGGACTCACCCACGAACAGGACCAAGCCTGGCCTGCTGAGGAGTGACGGACTCCATCCTGGCTGGAGGGGTGCTCTTATTTTATCTATGAACATAGACGAGGCTTTAACTCCTCTAGCTCCATTATGAGATAGGGTGCAGGCCAGGGAGCAGGCTGTTAGCCAGCCTGCCAGTTTAGTGGAGTTTGCCACTAGCATAGTCAGTGTAGTCAGCTCAGTTAGCCCCATTGAGACCGTGTCTGTGCCTCGATCTAGGTTGCGCAAACCTAAACATGGCGGTGTTCGCCTTAGTAATCTCACTGGAATAAAGACCTCCTCCATTCCTGTCATTATTGAAAGAGGTTGTGATATCTCACTTCTTAAAATAGGGTTACTTAATGTTAGATCCCTCACTTCCAAGGCAGTTATAGTCAATGAACTAATCACTGACCATAATCTTGATGTGATTGGCCTGACTGAAACATGGCTTAAGCCTGATGAATTTACATTGTTAAACGAGGCCTCTCCTCCTGGTTACCCTAGTGACTATGTCCCCCAACATGTCTCCGGACCTACTCATTGCCACAATCATACACTGGATCTAGTTCTGTCCCGTGGAATAAATATTGTGGATCTAAATGTTTTTCCTCATAATCCTGGACTATCGGACCACCATTTTATTTCGTTTGTAATCGCAACAAATAATCTGCTTAGACCCCAACCAAGGATCATCAAAAGCCGTGCTATAAATTCTTGGACAACCCAAAGATTCCTAGATGCTCTTCCAGATTCCATCCACCTATCCAAGGACGTCGGAGTACAAAAATCAGTTAACAATCAAACTGAGGATCTAAATTTAACCTTGCGTAATACTTTAGATGTAGTCGCACCCCTAAAAACAAAAAACATTTGCCAAAAGAAACTAGCTCCCTGGTACACAGAAAATACCCGAGCTCTGAAGCAAGCTTGCAGAAAGCTGGAACGGAAATGGCGCTCCACCAAACTGGAAGTCTTCCTACTAGCTTGGAAAGAAAGTACAGTGCAATATCGAAAAGTCCTCATTGCTGCTCGATCATCCTATTTTTCCAACCTAATTGAGGAGAATAAGAATAATCCTAAATTTCTATTTGATACTGTTGCAAAGCTAACTAAAAAGCAGCATTCCCCAATAGAGGATGCCTTTCACTTCAGCAGCGATGAATTCATGAACTTCTTCAACGAAAAGATCTTTATCATTAGAAAGCAAATTACAGACTCCTTTTTGAATCTGCATATTTCCCCAAAGCTCAGCTGTCCTGAGTCTGCACAGAACTGCCAGGACCTGGGATCAATGGAGACACTCAAGTGTTTTAATCCTATATCTCTTGACACATTCATGAAAATTGTCATGGCCTCTAAACCTTCAACCTGCATACTGGACCCTATTCCAACTAAACTACTGAAAGAGCTACTTCCTGTGCTCGGCCCTCCTATGCTGAACATAATAAATGTCTCCCTCTCCACCGGATGTGTACCAAACTCTCTAAAAGTGACAGTAATAAAGCCGCTCTTGAAAAAGCCAAGCCTTGACCCAGAAAATGTAAAAAACTAAATCGGCCTATATTGAATCTCCCATTTCTCAAAATAATCTTAGAAAAAGCTGTTGCGCAGCAACTCACTGCCTTCCTGAAGACAAATAATGTATACGAAACACTTCAGTCTGGTTTTAGACCCTATCATAGCACTGAGACTGCACTTGTGAAAGTGGTAAACGACCTTTTAATGGCGTCAGACCAGGGCTCTGCATCTGTCCTTGTGCTCTTAGACCTTAGTGCTGCTTTTGACACCATCGACCATCATATTCTTTTGGAGAGATTGGAAACCTTAATTGGTCTACACGGACAAGTTCTTGCCTGGTTTAGATCTTATTTGTCGGAGAGATATCAGTTTGTCTCCGTGGATGGTTTGTCCTCTGACAAATCAATTGTAAGTTTCGGTGTTCCTCAAGGTTCCGTTTTGGGGCCACTTTTGTTTTCACTATATATTTTACCCCTTGGTGATGTCATTCGGAAACATAATGTTAACTTCCATTGCTATGCGGACGACACACAGCTGTACATTTCGATGAAACATGGTGATGCACCAAAATTGCCTGCCCTGGAAGCCTGTGTTTCAGACATAAGGAAGTGGATGGCGGCAAATTTTTTACTTTTAAATTCTGACATAACAGAGATGCTAGTTCTAGGTCCCAAGAAACAAAGAGATCTGCTTTTGGATCTGACAATTAATCTTGATGGTTGTACAGTCGTCTCCCAAAAAACTGTGAAGGACCTTGGCATTACTCTGGACCCTGATCTCTCTTTTAATGAACATATCAAGAATATTTCAAGAATAGCTTTTTTCCATCTTCGTAACATTGCAAAAATCAGACATTTTTTGTTCTAAAATGACGCGGAAAAGCTAATCCATGCTTTTGTCACTTCTAGATTAGATTACTGCAATGCTCTACTCTCCGGCTACCCGGATAAAGCACTAAATAAACTTCAATTAGTGCTAAACACGGCTGCTAGAATCCTGACTAGAACCAAAAGATTTGATCATATTACTCCTGTGCTAGCCTCTCTACACTGGCTTCCTGTTAAGGCTAGGGCTGATTTCAAGATTTTACATGGGCTTGCTCCTACTTATCTCTCAGATTTGGTCCTGCCGTACATACCTACACGTACGCTCCGGTCACAAGACGCAGGCCTCCTTATTGTCCCTAGAATCTCTAAGCAAACAGGTGGAGGAAGGGCTTTCTCCTATAGAGCTCAATTTTTATGGAATGGTCTGCCTATCCATGTGAGATGCAGACTCAGTCTCAATCTTTAAGTCTTTACTGAAGACTCACCTCTTCAGTATGTCCTATGATTGAGTGTAGTCTGGCCCAGGGGTGCAAGGGTGAACGGCAAGGCTCTGGAGCGACGAACCACCCTTGCTGTCTCTGCCTGGCCGGTTCCCGTCTCTCCATTGGGATTCTCTGCCTCTGACCCTATTACGGGGGCTGAGTCACTGGCTTACTGGTGCTTTCCATGCCATTCCTAGGAGGGGTGCGTCACTTCCTGTCCAGTTTGTCGCCCCCTCTGGCTTGTGCAGTGGAGGGGATCTTTTCGTGGACTATACTCAGCCTTGTCTCAGGATAGTAAGTTGGTGGTTGTTGATATCCCCCTATTGGTGTAGGGGCTGTGCTTGGCAGAGTGGGTGAGGTTATATCCTGCCTGGTTTGGCCCTGTCCGGGGGTATTGTCTGGGTATTGTCGGAGGGGGCCACAGTGTCTCCTGACCCCCCTGTCTCAGCCTCCAGTATCTATGCTGCAATAGTCTATGTGCCGGGGGGCTAGGGTCAGTTTGTTAAATCTGATGTTATTATCCAGTGTCTTGTGTGAATTTAAGTATGCTCCCTCTAATTCACTCTCTCTCCCACTCTACCTCCTCTCCCGGAGGACCTGAGCCTACCCGGAGGACCATGCTTCAGGACCACCTGTCCTGATGACTCCTAGCTGTCCCCAGTCCACCTGGTCGTGCTGCTGCACCGGTTTCAACTCCTCTGCCTGCGGTTATGGAACCCTGACCTGTTCATTGGACGTGCCACCCTGTCCTAGACCTGCTGTTTTCACCTCGCTCTCGCTCTATTGCACTGAAAAACCAAGTGACATTCACTGCTGATGTATTTACCTGTTGCAACCTCCACAACTACTTTTATTATTATTTGACCCTGCTGGTCATCTATGAACATTTTAACATCTTGGAGAAAGAACTGGCCTTAATGGCCATACATTGTTTTAATCTCCACCCGGCACAGCCAGAAGAGGACTGGCCACCCCTCAGAGCCTGGTTCCTCTCTAGTTTCTTCCTAGGTTTTGCCTTTCTAGGGAGTTTTTCCTAGCCACCATGCTTCTACATCTGCATTGCTTGCTGTTTGGGGTTTTAGGCTGGGTTTCTGTATAGCACTTTGTGACATCGGCTGATGTAAAAAGCGCTTTATAAATAAATTGATTGATTGGTTTGATAGACATTACTACTCTTCGTGACTAATGATTCTATGGGAGGCCGTCAGTGACAGACTAGGTTTAATCAGATAACATCTGAGTGAAAAGACCAAAGAAAAGGTATAATTGCACAGGAGAGCAACAGGATGAAAAAGTCTAATAATTACAAAGACATACTGTTCTTTTCATTTGACTCCTTTTCCAGGAAAGGTACCAAGGTGGCGTCATCACCAGTGTTTGACCAGTGAAAGGTACCAAGGCGGCAGTATCACCAGTGTTTGACCAGTGAAAGGTACCAAGGTGGCGGCATCACCAGTGTTTGACCAGTGAAAGGTACCAAGGTGGGGGCATCACCAGCGTGACCAACAAGCTTTAAGCCTTCATGGCTGTTATGTGTGACGGGATAGTGTGAAATAACTTCCAGAGAATCCCAAAGGGTTTTAGATTAAGGAAGGAGGGGCATGACCAGACCAGACCAGACATCTGATGGAAGTGAATCAAAGAACTGTAGAGTGCAGTTTGAGACATGTAGTGGCTTGGTTTGTCAACTGTAATATATATGTTACTGAAGGCAGCTATGGCGCACTTGCTGTAATTTCAGTGCATAATTTGTATAGTTGGCAATACAACATTAGCGTTAGCCTAACATTTTCCACTCCCTGCACCGCTTAAACATGCTAAGACACTTACCTACAATCACTACCACTTATAGAAGCACTGTTAATAAATCGCTGATAGGAGACAGAATCAAAGACTCACCTGTGTGTCCTATAGTCTCAGTCTCTTCTCAGAGGTCCTCCAGTGGGCATGGTGGGCATGGATTCCTCTGCTCTCCAGCGACCCTCTCTCCTCCTGCTGCACAGCCAGGACCATCTGAGGGACACACAGAGGAGAGCGGTTGTGTTAGGTAACGATTGGGTTATCACTATGGCAACAAAGCTCTGTTAACTGCCTGTGACAAATCACAATGTTTTCAACAGGTGTTACAATTAGGGCTGAGTCATAATCTGGTGTTCAGTAGAGCTTTGGTATTTTAGTGGTTAATAAGAGGACACCCAGCTTTGATTAGAGGACTACTTTCCATTAAGGTACTGAGGAACAGATTCACTTTTAAAAATCCCCAATGTCTGTTTACAAGAGGAATAACACCACATGGCTACTGTACCTCACCCAAATAGTGGACATTCTTGGCATACTACAATTGAATTACAACTACAAGCTTTCGATGTCAAAGTCATATACAGTACAGAAATACAATGCCTCCACGTGTTAGATTCAAACCTGCACCAGGTTTCCATCACAGTGAACCTGAAGGAGTCAGCCTAGGTATGTCTCTGCTGTGTCACTCTGTCTCTATGACTACTGTAGAAAGTCACTCCTCCCCTCGGACTCAAAATCCTCTTTAAATTCCTCTCCCAACCTAAACATTACTCCAATTTTTCCAACTCCGCAAAACTCAATGACGTCTTCTTTGATCGGTTGGGAAAGTATTTGAAAGGCTGCTACAGTTTGCTCCACTGTTTATTTTTAAACACTGGAATTCCATCCTTTTTCTTTGCTTCCCACTGCCAAATTTGTCCAGGGGCAGAATCCAAAAACAGAAACTGCTGGAGAGATCTCTTACTGTAGCTGTGGGCTCAGCTGAGGAAAGAGCACGACCCTTGCAGTATATAACCCTTCTACATGCATGTAGCTCACGTTCCAGGAAAGGATTCACATGATATCCATCCTCCGCTGGTACAGCAGGAGCACACATACAGCATGTGTGAGAAGCCAGGCCATAGTGTGAATACCCTGGGGATTAACTGATCTGTGGCATTACTGCAGTTTAACTCTCCATCTTACTGCACCTTGACTTCGAGAACTTTGATAGGTGCAAGATAAGAGTCTACTGAATGACTAGTTGTTCTGTACTGTAGCATATAGGCTGAGGGTGACAGGGAATCCACAACTCCAGCTTGAGAGTAAAGGAGATCTGTAGCATAAGTGTGATGCCAAAGTCACAAACTTGTTTTGTTTGGTAACTCTGACCTTCCCAATGTGGTCAGAGGGACAAACACAGCACCATGTTAAAAGGAAATTAAGCCTTGGTTGTGAGAATGTATTCTATCAAGCTTCTATGAAGTGGTTCAGTCAGGCACAAGGCAAACAGTTCAGCCAAGTTTGTTTTTACAAACTGCTGCTAGCTTTCACCAGCTATAACTGCTCCCACATCTCGTAGAACCACTACACAGATAATGAACTTGACAGGTCATACAGCGATAAGATGTACAGATGTTGGTTAATGCCAACTTGTAGTATATTGAAGGTTTAAAAAGGTTTCTAAAGTTTGTAATTTCACATACGTAACATGTATCAATCCCCACAAAAAAATATCCATTAATTATAATCCAGAAATTACAATTGACAGAAAGTGACAGAAAGTGTTCTTGGAGTTGCCAAGTCTAAGACCTCTAGCTCTGACAGATACAGTTAGAAGGGTTGCCAAGTCTAAGACCTATGACAGCTAGAGTTCCCAGGGTTGCCAAGTTAAGGCCAGAGGCCACGTGTCTAAGGTTAAGAGCCAACAGCGGTCATGAGTGCCTTGGTGACCGCAGTTGGCCGCTCCACTAGGGTAATAGTCCCTGGCCTGCCCTCCACAGCGTTCTGTGTCTGTGGGAAAACCAGAGCGCCATCTCTCACGGCCGGAAAGAGCTCACCCTCCCCTATTCTCCGCCAGCACCCTGTGACCTGGCATTCTCCTGCTAATGCCCCAGGATGACTCCCACATCCTCTCTCTGTTTAGTCTGACAGCGTGTCTCAGGGTTGGAGCCTTGGGCCAAGTCAGTGAGGACACACATCCACAGGGTATAAACACTGCATAGTTGTGTTGTAGAGAGGGTGGGGGGTGTTGCAATAGGGTGTCCATGTCATGAGCAAACCGCATGTCCTTGAGACAGACACACACACCAAGCAACTGCAAAAAGGCCGGGAGTCAGGGCAGCCGTTTTATGCGCCTAACCAATTGAGCTATTATTCTGGGGGTTTTTCGCGTTATTTGTAACTTATTTTGTACATAATGTTTCTGCCATCGTATTTTACAGCAAAAAAGGAACTTCTGGACATCAGGACAGCGATCACTAACCTCGGATTGGGACGCACATGATGTACTTCAGAGACACGACAAGGCCCAGATCCCTGTCATTGGCAGGAGGAGGAGACGCATGTATAGGGGACTGTATAGAGCGGTGTGCCTTGAAAGGATCCGCCGACGGCGAGTGGGATATCTGCCCTTAACATCAGTACTGCTAGCCAACGTACAATCATTGGACAATAAATTAGACGAGATAAAATTACGAATTTCCTACCAACGGGACATTAAAAACTGTAATATATTATGTTTCACCAAGTGCCAGTGACTCGGTCAATCAAGAAGTGGTCAGATGACGCAGATGCTAAGCTACAGGACTGTTTCACTAGCACAGACTGGAATATGTTCCGGGATTCTACGATGGCATTGAGGAGTACACCACATCAGTCATTGGCTTCATCAATAAGTGCATCGATGACGTTGTCCCCACAGTGACTGTACGTACAGTGGGGAGAACAAGTATTTGATACACTGCCGATTTTGCAGGTTTTCCCACTTACAAAGCATGTAGAAGTCTGTCATTTTTATCATAGGTACTCTTCAACTGTGAGAGACGGAATCTAAAACCAAAATCCAGAAAATCACATTGTATGATTTTTAAGTAATTAATTTGCATTTTATTGCATGACATAAGTATTTGATACATCAGAAAAGCAGAACTTAATATTTGGTACAGAAACCTTTGTTTGCAATTACAGAGATCATACGTTTCCTGTAGTTCTTGACCAGGTTTGCACACACTGCAGCAGGGATTTTGTCCCACTCCTCCATCCAGATCCTTCAGGTTTCGGGGCTGTCGCTGGGCAATACGGACTTTCAGCTCCCTCCAAAGATTTTCTATTGGGTTCAGGTCTGGAGACTGGCTAGGCCACTCCAGGACCTTGAGATGCTTCTTACGGAGCCACTCCTTAGTTGCCCTGGCTGTGTGTTTCGGGTCGTTGTCATGCTGGAAGACCCAGCCACGACCCATCTTCAATGCTCTTACTGAGGGAAGGAGGTTGTTGGCCAAGATCTCGCGATACCTGGCCCCATCCAACATCCAACAGTTGTTGCTTTCTCACCAAGCTGCTTGCCTATTGTCCTGTAGCCCATCCCAGCCTTGTGCAGGTCTACAATTTTATCCCTGATGTCCTTACACAGCTCTCTGGTCTTGGCCATTGTGGAGAGGTTGGAGTCTGTTTGATTGAGTGTGTGGACAGGTGTCTTTTATACAGGTAACGAGTTCAAACAGGTGCAGTTAATACAGGTAATGAGTGGAGAACAGGAGGGCTTCTTAAAGAAAAACTAACAGGTCTGTGAGAGCCGGAATTCTTACTGGTTGGTAGGTGATCAAATACTTATGTCATGCAATAAAATGCAAATTAATTATTTAAAAATCATACAATGTGATTTTCTGGATTTTTGTTTTAGATTCCGTCTCTCACAGTTGAAGTGTACCTATTATAAAAATTACAGACCTCTACATGCTTTGTAAGTAGGAAAACCTGCAAAATCGGCAGTGTATCAAATACTTGTTCTCCCCACTGTACATACCCCAAACAAAAACCATGGATTACAGGCAACATGCGCACTGAGCTAAAGGGTAGAGCTGCCGCCTTCAAGGAGTGGGACTCTAACCCGGATGCTTATAAGAAATCCAGCTACGCCCTCAGACAAACAATCACAGATCACCAGCTTAAACTGCACTGTTGGTTAGGGCTTGTAAGTAAGAATTTCACTGTAAGGTCTAAAACTGTTGACTTCGGCACACGTGACAAATAAACTTTGATTTGATATATTAGACAGTACACACATCACACAGGGCTGCATATTGAGCCATGATGAGGCTGTCTGTGAAAAACATTCTTGTCCTTGAAGGTAAACTTGAGAATCAAAGCCTCATCAAACCTCCTGACACAGCAGTGTGAAACATGGGGCTGGGTTGGGCCTTCCCTGGAGGACACAGCCCCAGCCTCAATGCCATGCTAGTGCACTTTTTAACCCACTAAACTACAGAACCCTGGAGATCAGGAACCACTAGCTGTGCATTTCGGCTAGCCATAAGTGGACACTGAAACTTGAAGTAAAAGACAAAATCACACTATGAAATTAAGAATTTGTTTACATTGCCCTATGAGTGGAAATGATCAATCCATCAAATGCAGAGGGACATGTTGGTTTTGGCTTCAATCTGACATTTATTTATTATTTTATTTAACCTTTATCAAATTCTTATTCTTATTGACAATGATGGCCTACATCGACATTAAGTAAACTAGAACAATAAACAGGTAAAACTATTGTCTCATTAATAATTTAGTATTTAAAAGGTTTCAGGTCTCAAACTTAAATTATTCCCTCAGACCCATAACGTTATCTAGTATTATCATTCATTATCCAGCTCTCCCTCATGTTACCTTCCTTCTGTCAAATCAGTACACATGGGACTTCTCCCTTATCACCTTCCTGTGGCACACAGCCTCAACCTAGCCTAATGCATAGCTAACTCTTAAAGGAGCAGTACGGTATAATATAGACACAGCTGCTAGAAGCAGTATAACACTGTCTGAGAGTGAGACCCACTTTCACAAGACAAGTCCCCACGGACTGACAACAACAGGAAGTAAACAAAAGTCAATAGACTGTTGATGTAAGACAGAAAGATGCTCTGTCATACAGGCTGGATATTACAGAGGATCCTGTGGCTATTCAGTTATGAGTAGGAAATAAAGGCCATGAATCATAGAGTGAAGGCATACCGTATATTACAGTAAGGAAGATTATACTGTATTGCCAAAGCCACTGAGCATCAATCAAACTGCCTGTTAGTGTCCTTTGGACTTTTTCATTGGTCTAAGACACTGGTGCAGTGGTCTAAGACACTGGTGCAGTGGTCTAAGACACTGGTGCAGTGGTCTAAGACACTGGTGCAGTGGTCTAAGACACTGGTGCAGTGGTCTAAGACACTGGTGCAGTGGTCTAAGACACTGGTGCAGTGGTCTAAGACACTGGTGCAGTGGTCTAAGACACTGGTGCAGTGGTCTAAGACACTGGTGCAGTGGTCTAAGACACTGCATCGCAGTGCTAGAGGCATCACTACAGACAACCTGGTTCGAATCCAGATTGTATCAAAACCGGCCGTGATTGGCAGTCCCATAGGGCAGCGCACAACTGGCCCAGCGTCAGAGTTTGGCCGGTGTAGGCCGTCACTGTAAATAAGAATTTGTTCTTAACTGACTTTAAAAAAAAAAAAAAAGGTTTAAAAATATATATATATAAAAAAATAAGCCTTCAACAGCTCTGTATATGTGATAGTCATTTCAGAATCAGACAAATGCCAACAGTTAAAACATTTCTTAATAACATCCTAAACAATGGAGAACTCATTATACCAAATGTACTGCTGCCAATTTTACCATAAGATCTAAATCATTGGCTAGAAGACAGACCAAAAACACCACATTGAATGTAAAGAATCCATCGTAGCAAACTGCTGCAATAATCTGTCAGTCAGACTGACTGTTGTGACTGAATATAATGCTGACAACAGTGAAACGTACAGTGAGGTGACAGCGAGGTCCCCTGTGAGAGAAAATAGGTAGCCTTTCACAAAATCAACCTGGCTGGGGTCTATGCTACTATACAGAGCTAGTTAAACACTACAGCAGGGAACATGCCCTTGATTACGATGGAACCAACATCCCTAAACAACATATGCAAAGTTCAAGTCTGCTTGTACACAAAAAAAAGCACCAGACAGACATGTCTACACCTGAGCAACTGGATAAAAGACAACCTTAGTAACGTTTTTTTCTGCTTCATCTTAATCCTGGTAATAGAGGACACAAAGGAAAGGATGAAATAGAGAGATAATAACCTCCCTTACCTCCGTCCAAAGCTTTCATCTAAAAACTCTTTGAAGAGCAAGCAAGGAGAATCTAGCGCTCTCTGATCTTAAAGTGGATTCGACGAAGCCAGCCTGCTGATCTTGAAGCGACACAGTCACACACACACACTGACGTGGAAACTCCCTCTCCCTCAATCCGGCTTCTAGGCACAGCGAATTGTAATCCTCCAGTGTAATGCGGGGCAACGGAGAGTGGTGAGGAGGAGAGGAAAAAGGGAAAGTGCTCAAGTCAGCCTCACTCTCTCTCTAGGTGGAAGTTAGAACCAGATGTGTTATTCAGTATACAATCTACTAAACCCTCAGTGTTGTTTTCTCCTTTCTCCTGCTTTTCCATTGGCCATAGTGGAAGATGCAGCAGTTTTCCATGGGCACTAGATATGATTGGGAGAGACAAGTTAGCGTAGGAATTACAGGCCAACAGGTAGCCAAGCGGTTAGAGCGTTGGGACAGTAACTGAAAGGTTGCTGGTTCGAATACCCGAGCCGACAAGGTGAAAAACCTGTCGATGTACCCTTGAGCAAGGCACTTAACCCTAATTTGCTCCAGGGGCACCGTACTACTAAGGCTGACCCAACAACGTCAGTCCTTTGGGGCGGCAGGTAGCCTAGTGGTTAGGGCATTGGGCCAGTAACTGAAAGGTTGCTGGATTGAATACCCAAGCTGATAAGGTAAAAAATCTGTCGTTCTGCCCCTGAACAAGGCAGTTAACCCACTGTTCAACGGTAGGCCGTCATTGCAGATAAGAATTTGTTCTTAACTGACTTGCCTAGTTAAATAAAAAAAATACCACAAGGACCCCAAGAGAGCACTCTGAGGAGATCACTTGAGAGAGTTGTTTATTTCACTTTTGTTTATTATCTAGTTCCCTTGCTTTGGCGATGTAAACATATGAATTTAAATTGAGAGAGCGAGAGAGAAGTATAGTAGAGAGAGGAAGCTAGAAAGACAAAGGGCTGGATTAAGAGAGAAAGGAGAGGAGAAGAGCAATAGACAAGGGGAGTAGTGAAGAGAGAAAGGGGGAGGAATGAGGGGGAGGAATGAGGGTGTGGGTATGCAGAGCCAGAAGGCCAGATCATTATCCATTTTAAAAAGCTAATTAAAAAGGTGAATGAGAAAAGGCACAGAGACACAAGTCCACACGCATTCCCTGGAATTAACGTCTCTGAAACGCAGACCAAATGTTATCCTTTCCCGGCGGGACAAAATTGTGACCACCTTTCTAAAAAATACACATGCTCCTCTATGGCACATACTTGTGGTCACACAGAACCTTCATTCAAACTGGCCCACTGAGAAAGCCACAGCACAGCAGGGCCAGTTGCTGGTCTGAAGTATGCCAGACAATTATTGGTTATTTTCCCCTCCAGGGTTTTGTGAGTCAGTCCTTCATTTTCTAAGTCCTAACAGGAATAGAGTAGAAGTCTGGTGCTCAAAACAACTTAATTGCTTAGATTAAACTACACAGGATGTGTCAACAAATTGATGTGCAGGTAATTAAACCAAAATTGTTTATCACAAACATCAGAAAAGACTGAAACATCTTAATCTTGGGCTGAAAGAAACACTACAACAGCACATTTTATATACTCACACAAAGGGTCCAACTTAGAAGCCAAACTATACGCTTGCTTATAAAATGGAATATAATATATACCTTTCTCTTTAAGATCACATACACCTACAGTGCCTGTAATTGCTAGCACCTACAGTTGAAGTCGGAAGTTTACATAAACATTTAAACTCAGTTCTTCACAATTCCTGACATTTAATCCTAATAAGAATTCCCTGTCTTAGGTCAGTTAGGATCACCACTTTTATTTTAAGAATGTGAAATGTCAGAATAATAGTAGAGAGAATTACTTATTTCAGCTTTTATTTCTTTCATCACATTCCCAGTGGGTCAGAAGTTTACATACACTCAATTAGTATTTGGTAGCATTGCCTTTACATTGTTTAACTTTGATCAAACGTTTTGAACATAACGATGGTCATTATGGCCAAACAGTTCTATTTTTGTTTCATCAGACCAGAGGACATTTCTCCAAAAAGTACAATCTTTGTCCCCATGTGCAGTTGCAAACTGTAGTCTGGGTTTTTTATGGCGAGCAGTGGCTTCTTCCTTGCTGAGCAGCCTTTCGGGTTAGGTCGATATAGGACTCGTTTTACTGTGGATATAGTTACTTTTGTACCGGTTTCCTGCAGCATCTTCACAAGGTCCTTTGATGTTGTTCTGGGATTGATTTGCACTTTTCGCACCAAAGTACGTACATCTCTAGGAGACAAAACGCGTCTCATGGTGTTTATACTTGCGTACTATTGTTTGTACAGATGAACGTGATACCTTCAGGCATTTGGAAATTGCTCCCAAGGATGAACCAGACTTGTGGAGGTCTACAATATTTTTTCCTGAGGTCTTGGCTGATTTATTTAAATTTTCCCATGATGTCCAGCAAAGAGGCACTGAGTTTGAAGGAAGGTCTTGAAATACACCTCCAATTGACTCAAATTATGTCAATTAGCCTATCAGAAGCTTCTAAAGCCATGACATCATTTTCTGGAATTTTCCAAGCTGTATAAAGGCACAGTCATCTTAGTGTATGTAAACTTCTGACTCACTGGAATTGTGATATAGTGAATTATAAGTGAAATAATCTGTCTGTAAACAATTGTTGGTTAGATGTCCTAACCGACTTGCCAAATCAATAGTTTGTTAACATGAAATCTGTGGCGTGGTTGAAAAATGAGTTAATGACTTGTGAATGTAAACTTGAGCTGATTAGTTAAAAGCTTACAAACAACATAATAATTCAAACCACTACTCCTGCTTGCAGTTGGCCCCCTCCATGCAGTGCTTGAAGAGCGGATGTAAAATAACAGGTGGTTCTTGGCCGGCTGAATGGGCAAAAGGAGTCAGGTTCACAATGTTGGCAACAATAAGAGCAGCATTCAGAGGGTAGTAACATACATCTACATGCCATTTGGGCTGACTCCTACTCAGCACCCTTATAGATAAAGTACTTGAAAGAGCGGAGGCACATTGTAGTACATAATGATAATAATGAACTGCATTTATATGGCGCTTTTCAATACAGGTCTAAAAGCGCTTCACACGGCCCTAGCTTTGAGAGTGCAAGGCTGGGAAAGTGGGTGGTACAGGGTTCAAAGAGAGTGTAGTGGGGTTGAGGTTTGGTGGGTCTACACACACCTCCCTGATATTACAACCTATGATAACCCTCAACCCCTGATAGCCTCTACCATTCAATCACCTCCCTCAATCAGAGGAGACACCACAGGTCCAACCTTTAACAGTCCCACCCACCCTTGATAGCCATCCTCAGATAGACAATTTCTCCCTCCACACCTCCTCTCCTCTCCTCCCATACCTCTCTATATTCACCATAGTAAAACCAACATGTGACCACAAAGATGCTGCTCTCAAAAGGTAAAGGTGAGTTTCCCTCAGGATATGAAGAGACCAGCCCACTTCCAATCCCTTCCTGCCCCCTAGACTGAGACTTTTAAAAAGCGCTACGGTGGTCTCCTTGTCCAAACTGATTCATGAACCATATTTCTTTAACCAATGCAGATTTGCCAGGATATATGACATAGTAAAAAGGGAGACACTTTTAATTTTAATTTAAGGGATTGTGTAATGGCGGTTCATGAAAATGTCTATGAAATTAATTCACACCTCATGCCCCATTAATGCTGTCTAACCCTCCCTCCATTAATCTGCTTGACACTGAACCCCATGGGACACACACACAGAGACAGAGAGAGGGGGGGAGATAGAGGGGGAGAACACAGAGCGAGAGAGGAAAGGGAAGGAGAGAGAGCGCGAGAAGTTAACTCATCATGCTAATGTAATAACCCAGTGTCTCCCCAACACTTTGACAGATGCATTCTGGTAGCTGGGAGCTGTTTTTAACTTGATGCCATTGATTATCCAGCTCATGGGGGAATAGAGTAAAATCACCCAGAGGGACTGTAATATTCACAACAAAAACTCTGTGGATGGAAATTACAGCAATTTGAGAGAGGGATGGAGGTAGGGAGGGAAGAGATGGAGAGAGTGGTGGAATCCAGACACAGCATGATGTCAGTGATCCAGAGTCAGAGGACAGAGGTCAGAGGGATATACTACAAAACAGCACCAAATATTCTGAAAACAAAATGAACCAGAAAACCCAGAGTTATTTCTGGTTGTTTATCAAATTTAGCTGGCTAAAGTCTGCTCGTAAAAACGAGTCGTCTTTCGTTGAATGACAACAAAGACTTTAAGAATCTTTACTGTTGACCAATCACCGACGAATGGGCGTAGACTTTGGCTCCTTACCGAAGTCCAAAACATCACAAAATGACATAATATTTGCATGAACTCTTCCGAACTGTTTCGGCTGGGAAGCATGCGGACACCTTAACTCACTGATCCTGCTTTGTAGTATACCCCCTGGTCTACTGTTCCTGTCTGAACTGAACTCCCTCCCTCCTGTCTGTCGTTCTGGCTCTCCTGAGAGGATGATGTGTCCATTTGTCTGTTGGCACCAGGACGACAAGTGGAGACGGACAGAGGACATCTCTACTCTATAGATCCAAATAAATAAACACAAGACTAAATCTGTAAAAAGCTCAAACCCAGAAATGTCTATGCTATGATCAAAAAGCATCACATTGTCCCTCTCTCTTTAATGCCATACTATGAACTCGAGTTCTCCTACTGACAGTCTTGCAGTTCTCCTCAGTTCTACCAAAGTGGAGGCTGTCAGGCAGTACCACCAGATCGACAGCCAGATCAAACGCCTTTGTCAAGTCCCCTGTCAGAACCAGCCCCAGTAGAAGAGCTCAATGTCAGAGACGGTCTAGCTCCAGAACTACAAGGCAGCCTGAGTGTTTTACTCCCCGCTGACAGAGACGTTAACAGACCAAAAGTCAGAGCTGGGAGAAAACAGCACATCTACTGCCATGTTCAGTAGAGATAGAACCCTGTGATCCTCCCAGGAGTGTTACTCTCCATTTTGCATGGCTGCATGTACCAAAGCGGTAATGCTGTGAATGCTGCTTCCATTGAAAATCGACACCTTCAAAGTCGCAGGGATATCAATAAGTGACAGGTAAGTCAGACAACTCTGGTCATAGATCAAAAGCAAACTGTGTGTGTGTGTGTGTGTGTGTGTGCCATGTGTGTGTGAAAAGTTTACCCTGCACAGTTTTAACCCCCAAAACAACCTCTCTCTGTCCATTAAGCAGCTTAATGAGCACTGGAGCTGATGGAATGTTGATGTGCACCTGTTCTCCAGCTGTGGGACAGATGACACTCAGACGCTCAGAAGAGAAGCTGTAACATGTTTTGCTCTCATAATCTGTGGGTTGTAAAATACACACACTTTAATCTGCAGCAGGAGTATTCAACTAAATGTCAGTTATCTTAAATCAAAACCACAATCTCTCTCAGGTCTTTTGCTCAAGGCTCTCCATTGGCAGTCCTCTCAGGCAGAGATGTGGGCCCTGGGGGCAGAGGTTTATGTTTCAGATGATCTGACATCCCTCCCATGGGAAAGCAGCGGAGCAACAGATCCGCTGCTTTCCCATGTCCCCACCCAGCACTGTGGGTCCATGGCATGACCGCCAAACATGCCAGTTTCCTCCTCAGCAGGGAGAAAGTGAGATAAATAGAGTGAAACAGAGACTGCAGCAGATTTTCACACCTGTCAGGTCAGTTTTTCTTCAAATCCTCAAGGTCAATGCTTTAAATCTATACAGCCGTATCCCCAGCCCCCACCACCAACCCTCTCTCTTCCCTCCAACACTGTCACACGAGTGGTGCGCTGGTTGGTGTGTCTAAAGTGTGTTCTCTAGTCTTTACATTGAATCAGGTTGACTGGGTGTCCTGTGTATGCTGCAGGGTCATCTGTCACCTCCTCTGGTGTGAGAGAGACTATTAATACAATCAGCTCTCTGCTCACTCACTCGTTACCATAATGGTGTGTAGCCTACTGCAGTACACAAGCGAGGAGACTGACTACAGAACCACGGTGATCCATCAGACACATTGACCAGAAGAGAACAAAAACAGGTCAGGGAGACACACTGGAGAGAGGTCAATATAGTCACTGGAGGAGTCACTAACAATGATTGAGAGATTCTGGAATTGACTGGACACACAGAGAGGATTATAAACACACATACTGACACATGAATGCACAGACATATGTCGTTATCATTGTGGTCCACATCCAATTATTACTATTAGACCTTTAACTAGGCAAGTCAGTTAAGAACAAATTCTTATTTACAATGACGGCCTACCTACAGTGATAGCCATAGTAGTACGGCGCCCTTGGAGCAAATTAGGTTTAAGTGCCTTTCTCAAGGACACGTCGACAGGTTTTCACCTTGTCGGCTCTGAGGATTGATACAGCAACCTTTCGGTTAGTGGCCCCAATGCTCGAACCACTAGGCTACCTGCCGCCCCAATAATATAAAGACGTAAAACAATCAATTAATTGACGGCTTGAAAGACAATGTTAAATCGTTAAGACTGCATCAGGCTTAAGCTAGTGTAATAAGTTCAAGAAACCGCTCCTCATTTATCTTGGCTAGCAGGGCAGACCACCAAGCCTTTGTCCCAGCAGAGAGCCAGCCACACCTGCTACACTGGCTCACAATGCTGCAGAGAAGTCCAAAGACTGCATGCAGATGCTGTGTGTGTGTGTGCGTGTGCGTGTGTGTGTGCGTGTGTGTGTGTGTCTAGCTCATCCATCACTGCCAGAGGAATTCATTATTCCAATTCTTGACAAGGGGGTTGCCCTTGTGGTCTTCCTCACAGTAACTGCTTCTCTCCGAGCTGAGAGCAGCACCCGTTGCCCTGGACCCAATTTTACACATCCAGACAAGGGCCTAGAACCATCCCTGAGAAGGTTTGGCAGCATGGGGGGCTGTGGGACTGGAAGCCTGGAGGACAGGTTGACGTTAATGATGATGAGTTAACTGTTCCAGCTCCACTGTGCCAAGAGGATCCAAATGTTACCAATAGGGCTACAGTTGGCAGTTTCTGCTCTCCTTTTTAGGCAAAGGTGTCACCATTATGGCTCCAAAATAGAGCCCAAGTCAAGTCACACAGAAAATGAAATCACTCAATTCACTCTTTGATCCAATTTGTGACCACTAGCTAGATCATAGGCTCCCCAGAGGCACCCGTTTATACGACAGGGACACACCAGCAGATTGTGAATATTTTAATTGAATGAATGAATCAAAATGAAAAGTAGGGCAAAGGCAATGACAGGATCAAAGTCACAGAACCTGCCATGCCTGCAATATGTTGTCTCAATTGCACACATGCATGTAGCCCTAACCGTGCCTGCTGTGGCTGTTCCACATGCATGTAATGTAATACACTGTAACTAGATGGCTGTCTGGATAGACAAGCTCAGGGTCTACATCAGAGAAATGTAAACAAAAAGGGCCCTTTACGACATAAACCATCCATCAGGACTAATCTAAGCTATTTAGATACCACGCCATACACCCGATTTATACCACATCTGGAGTACGCACGCACACACACGAATAGCTTACACACACGCAAGTAGACGTCATACAGTAATACGGTGTAAACACAACTCTGTACCACCCAGGAGCCAGCCAGAGACACAGAAAGGTTACCCAACTCTCCACTGTAGCTGAGCTTCTGATACAAATAACCATGTTGGTTCTTAGATGTCACATACATTTATTTTATTTAACTAAAGGTTAAATACACTGGATAGGTGTAGTGAAATGTGTTGTTTTACAGGGTCAGCCATAGTAGTACGGTGCCCCTGGAGCAAAGTAGGGTTAAGTGACTTGCTCAAGGGCATATCGACAGACATATAGCAGCAACTCATATCCCCTCTCAGCAGCTTTTGACTCATAAAAATCTCTGTAGACTAGACTGAGAGTCCATTGACTGAGTGAGCTTTACAGACGTGTTAAATGGGGACATATGGAAAGTTAAACCCAATCAATATAACAGAGTGCCTTGTTTGTTCACCAAGGCAATTGTTCAAACCCATTTAGCTAAAGCCTAAAGACCAGAATGGACCACAGCAATGAGATCAGTTTACTAAAGAGTTGGGCATTCCTCTTTGCTAATAGACCTGGTTTGCTATATTGAATTCAAAGTCCAGTACCTATACCTGGTAGATAGGTTGATAGGTCCAGGCTGTACTATAGGCATAGGGTAGAAATGTGGTCCTCTCTGCCTGATCAGCAATGTGAACATATTTATAGTACGGAATGTGTGTTGGTCAGGCACCAGCCTTAGTCTGTCTGTCCACACGATTCATAGAGCAGAGCTGACTGAAGAATTGTGCTGAACACACCAGAACCTGTCTCTAAAGAGCTTATCTCTGAAGGTAAGGGGTTACCCTCCCTGCAAAAACTCTAGTCTTCACATGCCAACAGATGGGCACACACATTCTGTATTATGGAGAATTATTCACACATTGCAAAACGACAAGACGAATCCAATTGCATTCCACTGACAAGCTGATAACTGATATCAGATGGGAGACTCACCACTATGATTACACTCATTACCATCTCAATATCAACCTGGACATCCAGTCCAGTTATGACGCACGCTCTTTAACCAAGATCTGTGATCAGATAGTAGATTTATAAATCACTTGGATTGGACTTGACCTCATTCCACTGGCCTGGTCATAAACACACAGCTGTGAGTGGATGTTGCATCCAGGTTGTGGTAGCTCTGCTCTGGGGAGCCCCTGGTTGTAAAGATACATACAGTCTGAGAAATGAGGCCACACTGGACCATGCCACAGAAGAGTGCTCAGCTCAGCCTTACAGAACACGTATACCACTATCATCTATACAGCAGATGCTCCCCGTCCAACCAGCAACACAGAATACTTACAAGAACGGTGTCACAGTAATCATGCAATGTTATTTACTGTTGTGTGTGTGTGGTATTCCTCATGTCTTTCTTTTATCCAATTGGAAACACATTTTGTCTCCTCAGTGTTTCATTTGGCAAGAATTTCATAAAACCAATCCAAAGAGCAAGGCTAAAATTAAAAGGATGTTTCAATGTTGAATTATCACTTCTAATGTAGGCCTATGTGTATTTATATATACAAAATAATATATAATAATAATAATAATAATAATAATAATAATAATAATAATAAGAGACAGACAGACCTACTACATACAGTACCAGTGAAATGTTTGGATACACCTACTCATTACAGGGTTCTTTAGTTAATTGATTCATTTTTTTCCACAAACAAAAAATGCTTACTTACAAGCCCTTAACCAACAATGCAGTTCAAGAAAGAGAATAAAAAGTAACACAATAAAAAAACAATACAGGCGGTACCGGTACAGAGTCATTGTGTGGGGGTACAAGGTAGTTTAGGTAATTGACGTGATATGTACACAGTCAAATAGTATCTCACAAACTACAATACAGAACTAAATGGGTTCACAAGCATAAGTAATCACCTCCCAGTCTTAGAAACATGACCAATAAAACAAGTCCAGCTTCTAGAATTGTCATTTCTACCAGTGATCCTAGCAAGAATTTGTTCATAAGATGCTACCTCCAACATAGGAGTGGCCTGACCCTTCCAAATTCTAAGGATTACTCTAGCTGCTGTAACGATACCAACAGTGATCAGTGTAAATTCCTAATTTGTTACATTAGGTGTAACTGTTCTATCGACCAAGAGACATATTCTCGGTGAAACTGGAATTGTTAACCCCAACCATTCCTCCAGATATTTCAAAACATCCTTCCAGAAAGGTAGCACTAATGTACATTCCCATACAACACAGAATATTGTTGGTCAGCTCCATTTTATGAGACCTAATTCTTATCAACAATGACGGCCTACCTACAGGTTCAACCCCTTGAACAAATTAGGGTTAAGTGCCTTGCTCAAGGACACAAACTGGTTTTTCACCTTGTCGGGTCGGGTATTTGAAGCAGCGACCTTTCGGTTACTGGCCCAATGCTCTAACCGCTAGGCTACCTTCAACCAGGTATGATCCTTAATTTCACACTTTAAGTCAATTTCCATATTGTTCCGAGGTTTTTACAGTCTTTACTCCGCAGATGCCTAAATATGGAGAAAAAAAATGGCTGCTTTATGTTTGGGTAGTTTCAAATACTCAGCTATCCTGGATTTCGTTGATAGATGGTTAACAAGCATTCTCTCAATTGTAAATATTTCCAGAAATGTCCCTTGTCTCCCACATCATATTTTTGTACGAAATTTTAATATGACATTAAAACATCTTCATTGTACAGATCACCTATAGTAGGAATTCCTTTTATTAGCCAATGTTTCCAGCACAGACTTCTTTCCTATCCGTAGCCTAGGATTGTGTCACAATGATGAGTATCCTTGTTTTAGATGTGAAATTCCACATATCTTGTGTACTGTTCTCCACACCTCTTTTGAATGTAACAAAATTGGGTTGGGAGTTTCAACTGATCTCTCTCCTGTAAGACTATGTGACAGAGTATCAACAGGAGTGAAAGGATAACTTAGTTCCTGTTCTATTGTTATCCAATCCAAGCCAGCATCCCATTTCAAATGATAAATTGTTCAATTGAACATCTGGTAAAGCCAAGCCTCCTACATCCCTTGGTGAGCACATCTTCATATATTAATCCTGGGGGTTTTCCTATCCCACAGAAAGTATTTAGTTAATTTGTCATATTGTTTAAAATACCAGTCTGGAATATTCATAGGTAACAGTGGGTTGGCAGGTAGCCTAGTGGTTAGGTTGTTGGCCCAGTAACCTGAAAGGTTGCAGGATCGAATCCCCGAGCTGACAAGGTAAATAATCTGTCGTTCTGCCCCTGAACAAGGTAGTTAACCCACTGTTCCCTGGTAGGCCGTCATTGTAAATAAGAATTTGTTCTTAACTGACTTGCCTAGTTAAATAAAGGTTAAATAAAAAACATTGCAGAGATAATTGAATTCTGGGACCACAACCATTTTAAAATCACATTGATCTTTTCCCATTTTTCTACATTTTTCTTAATCTTGACTAGTAGTGGCTCAAAAGTCTAAAATCCATATTCTGCCTTTTTGTTATACATTTCATGCAACTGAAATTTAAATTTGCAGGCAGTTTGAAATGTGCTATCTGTGAAACATCTTGCCAAATCCCTTTCAAACCACATATCTCAGTTTCTAATCTTTTTACTTCTTCAGCCCCTTCTCTTCTTTTTGGACGCATGTGCTATTATTTTCCCTTTAATATATGCTTTAGAGGTTTTCCATACTCTGGAAATCTTTTCAGTTGAGCCTATGTTGATCTAAAAAAAGGATCTAAGATCATCAGCTAGTGATTGGCTAAATATCTCATCTTGTAATAGCATGGAGTTGAATCTAAATCTACCCTTCCTCACATTTTCAGAGATTATATCAATATTTAACTCTACTACAGCATGATCTGTGAGGGCAATGGGCCCAATCTTGCAATCAATCACATTATTAACCATGAAATTAGATATCAAGAAGAAATCTATGAAATTTCTAATTATGACAGTGGGAGAAAAGTGTATATTCTCTACCATTAGGATGGACTAATCTCCATATGTCTGTAAGGGCCATATCTTCTGCTAGCATACGTATTGCAAGTCTATCCTTTGGTGTTGGGTTACCTGTAAATTTGCTTCTATAAATCATATTGTCCATCACTTGGTTGAAGTCTCCAGCAAGGACGATCTCTCCCTCCATATTTCCCAGTATAACGTTGACCTCATGAAAAAATTCTGGGTCCTCCTTGTTGGGAGCATATATGTTGCATAACACTACCTTAATCCCATTTATAAGAGCCTCAATGCATATAAGCCTGCCAAACTCAGTGTTGCTTCAAAATTACAAAATTAACCCTTTTGTTTATCAGAATAATCACCCCGTTTTCTTTGGAATTAAATGAGATATGATAAACTTCTGCAACCCATCCTCTGAATTTCAATGCATCTGCCTTTTTTGATTTTAAATGTCAAAATATTTTTCCTCTTCACTTGGTTACCACAAATATATTCCAAGAGATTACATTTACATAACATTAGCCATATTTGCACTGAGTAGTTATAGCCTGTGAAGTGTCCCATTTAACCATTTTGTCCCATTTAAACACACGTGACAACTCTAATGAACATCATTATATAACATTTCACAATATACTGTATGCTCCAGCTGTACAATTAAAGTGTAAATTAACGTAGAAAACCAATCCCAAAATAAAACAAAGCAACTAGGAACGTAACATTGCTTCTCGATGATTCAATCATCACAGGTACTGGTCTTTGATGCTGCAGAAGATAACATGCAGTCTCAAGTCAAAGTTCCTTATGGTCCGTGAGGCCATAGACACACAGGCTACCTTAATTTGTATAATAAAAGGGCATAGAATTCAACTTCTTTATCTAGGCTAAACACCTTGCTCTAGCAAGAATCTCTCTGGCTCCACGTTGTCCTTGAAAATATTTTTCTTTCCCTTCCAAGAAAAGAGCAGGGTCGCTGGGAATGCCAGTGTGTGCCTGACGTTCTTCTCGTGTAGTTGTTTCCTCGCCGTTGCAAACTTTTTCCTCTTAATTGCCAGTTCCTTGGACAGGTCCGGGAAAGAAGACAGCCGGTGGCCTTCCCACTGAACGCCACCCTTTTATTTTGCGTCTAAGTACCTTGTCCCGGGCTGTAGATCATAGGATGCGGATGAGAACCGTTCTTGGGGGCTTATTCTCGTCAGGCATGGTTAAACTGCGATGGGTTCGTTCAATTTCAAATTTGTGCCTGTCCTCAAATCCAAATCCTTCAATGATTTTCTGCACACACGAGATTAGTCTACCACCAGCCTCACTCCCCTCGTTTAGATTAACCAATCTCACCATATTTCTCCTACTTCTGTTCTCAAATTGTTCGACACGATTCCACAATATATCCAGCTTTTTCTCGTGATTCTCATTACCCTTCTCCAGACGGGAGATGGCATCCTCCACTGTCGAAATCCGTCCCTCTGACCCATCCTTCCTCTCTTGTATCGCATAAACTTTTTCCTTTAGCTTGGTAGTTGTTTTTATAGTGGAGACATCGGATGCAACATCCAACAAAATCGTGTTCATCTTTCCCATTTGCTCAAATAGATCCTTCAGATTTACCGATTTCTTTGGGTTTACATGTTAATCCATATCTTCAGGAGGACTTGCTGTTTGTTAGTCGATGTGGCCTTCTGTGAATATCGTGTGTTTGGCTTGAAGAAGTTGTTAGCGTGTGTCGACATTCCAATAACACCACTTTAGCAAGATATTTCCAAATATAAATTATCTTTATATTAAACTGTACTTCAGGTCAACATATTAAGACAAAAATGAAAGTGTATGCCGTTGAATTTCAGTATTTACATGTGGGTGTTAGGAGCTCTCTAAAGTGCTGCCATCCACGTGACTCCCTTTATTTTTTACTATTTTCTACATTGTAGAATAATAGTGAAGACATCAAAACTATGAAATAACACATATGGAATCATGTAGTAAAAAATAATTCAATATATTTGATAATACTTTATATTTGAGATTATTCAAAGTAGCCACCCTTTGCCTTAATGACAGATCTGCACACTCTTGGCATTCTCTCACCCAGCTTCATGAGGTCATCACCTGGAATGCATTTCAATTAACAGGTGGTCCTTGTTAAAAGTTAATTTGTGGAATTTCTTTCCTTCTTAATGCGTTTGAGATCAGTCGTGTTGTGACAAGTTAGGGGTGGTATACATAAGATAGCCCTATTAAAGACAAAGTCCATATTATGGCAAGAACAGGGGCAAAATATACAGTCCTATCAACCTATTACTTAGGGGCTGAAAGGGAAAATAAACTGGTGAAACAGACAGTGGGAAACACTAAAAACAGTTACTGGTTATTATGGGACAAGGGACGTGCACTGAGCCGATTTGATTTAAAACCACAGTCAAACAAATCTGTGCAAAACAAACTCTTTCACACTCTCAACAGAACCTTTAAAATGCCATTTCAAAAGAATAACAATGCAGCTGGCATAGCTAATGCAGGACCAGACTGGCAGCTCTGCTAGGAGGTAAGCACTAGCAGCTGTGCCACATGTGCAGCCTTTTACTGACATGATTGAATTAAAGCTGATGCCAAGCCCCATTATTAACCCATCCATGAAGAGCCCAAAGAATGTCAAATGAGACCCACGCTCGTTAGGCAGTCATGCAAGGACACTGACAAGAAAACACACTAATATCACACAGGGGTTGAATACTTAGTGGACAGCAAAAAAATCATTGGCTAGTCATAAATTCTAATTTATAGAAATGATGGACTTGGATTATCGTATTACTGTGTGCTCGCAGATGCACCAGCGAGAGGGCCTGGCCTGTGGTCATGTAGAGAAGGCTGTAATGGACAGGCAGATGCTTCAGCCAGTGAAGGTCACAGGGGTCAAGCTGCTCCTTTATGAGAAGACATGGGAGGTATTAATTCTGTGCCTTCATTCCTTAATTTGAAGGGGTTAGGGAAAATAGAGAGGGATATTTAACCCCCTCAGGCAAACACTCTGCTGATACAAAACACATTCTGTTTTGGCTCCTCACTGGTGTGTAGAACGAAAGAGCAACCAGAGAGAGAGAGCGAGCAACCCTCTCTCTAGCTCCAGGTTGTATGTCCCTAGACTAGCCTATAGCGTGTTACCTGAGACTGGGTTACCTGAGAGGGAAAAAGCTTTGCCACAAAGTTGGATAATGAAAGGAAAGCACAGGAAATAAGGGAATTTGACATCACTAGAAAAGCATACACACGGTCATCAGATACGACAGTTGCACAGTCCAACTCTGCCAGTTATGATGGACAGAGAAACTGTGGTATGCCTGCAATATCTAAAGTACAGAATGCCTGCATTTATGAGTTTCTCCATGTTGATGAATGTGTGGTTGTCTGATGCAAGGCATGTTGAGTGAGCGAGCGCCTGCTGTGGATTTTGTAGCATAGAAAAGTAGTGTGTATGTGCGTCTGTGTTAGAAATATGTAAGCACAGTTCTGGCAGAGCTAACAGTCCAGACACATGGCAGGGAGGGGGAAGAGTAGAGTATGGGAGCTTGTTAAAATACTCTTGTAAAACCAAGTGGGGTTAGCTGTGAGAAGCCTGTGGCGCTATAGGATAGCATAATTATCAGAAACAGGCAGGTCCACCCCCCACCAACCCCCACCAACCCCACACCATCCCCCCACCAACCCCACACCATCCCCACACACTTATGAAGAATAACTCTCATCGACTTTCTCGTCGCCATGTCAGACATAGTAGACATAGTAGACGTAGCCATCTGGTGTGTAATACATACTCTGAGTGTTAAAACGGCTTATATTAACCAAGACCAGAAGGTCCTCCATTAAGAACATTCTCTCTCATCAAACCTCCATTAGATGAAGGTAATACACAGAGAGACAGAGAGGGACAGAGAGAGACAGAGAGAGAGAGAGAGCGAGACACAGACAGCGAGACACAGACAGCGAGACACAGACAGCGAGACACAGACAGACAGACACAGACAGACAGACAGAGCGAGAGAGAGCGAGAGCGAGAGAGAGCGAGAGCGAGAGAGAGCGAGAGCGAGAGAGAGAGAGAGAGGAGAATGAAGGCAGTAGAACAGACCAACCAGAGAGAAAGTAATAACATAGCAGGAATCTATAACGTTTGCTTTGGACCGAAGCTACACCGTAAGGAAACCCCAGTTCCTGGCTTTTCACTACACTGTTATTATCGGTAAATAGACATGGATATGAACCTATTTACTGTAAAATATCATTATTAGTATAAAAAAGAACCACAAGTTTCCAGTGAGGCTGATCTCTCCACGCGAGCTGCTAACCACAGAGCCTGTTGCTTTCCCTCCAGTCTCCAGCCCAGCCTTCTCCTACTGGAAACACACAGCCAGCCGAAATTAGCCCTCAGGAGTCAGACTATAGCCTCCAGATACAAGGTTGGTTTCAGAATTACTAAGAGGGACAAAAATAATACCTAATGGAATCATTCTATTATAATAAGACTCGGCAGTAATAAGCATTGGATGTCAGATAACTGGGAAAGCACAGCTTTTATATGCACAGTTAACTCTGCATTATATAGACTACTGAAGCTGACAGAAACAAGCCAATGCAAACACGTTACTGCCTGGGCTTAGCTATATATTAACTTAAATTAAGACTTTCTACACCTAGTACTGTAAGACAATCAAGCGTCTTCTCTCCCAGACAGTTGTTCCAGTTGACTGACTGAGTGACATCATAGAGGGTGTGTTCCATTAATCAGAAATGTTTTGTAATTAATCAAAAATAATTTCACAGCAGTGGTTGAGTCACATGCAGCACAATGTGAGGATGAGATAAGATGAACGCTTCACTAGTAAACACGGTCTACTTTTCATTCACAAACACATCTGGGACTGCACTGCAGTTGAGTAATCTTTATTGGTAAAAGACGACAAGTGCTGAGAGTATGAAACACAAAGAACCACAAAATGAAAATAACTCAGGAAAATAGATAATGCCTGTAGTTTTTAGCATAGTTGGCAACGGAGGAGAGCAGATATCAAACCGTCATATGGCTGTGTGACAGCCGTTCCATGGGAGACCACAGGGTTATACACAGAGTTCCTATTATTCAGTTCGGTGGAATGCAGTTAGAAGGAGTGACACATAACATGTGTTACTGCTACCCCTCAAACACTCATCTCCATACCACATCGGAAGAGAGGGTCTCTCTCTCTCAAAAAAAGAAACAGTCACACACTTCCAATGGCCAGCAGTTGTTTCATTGCACAAAGGATGTGATTTTTTTTTTTCCCTCTTCGCCTGTGACTCAGTCCTTCCTTTCCCCAAGAGAGACAGTCTAAACTGAAGGCACCGTGCCCTCGCACATTCCCCCCTTCCAGGCCGGCCCATCTGGAGCTGCCAACAAAAGGGGCTGTTGAGTGTGGACCAAACCACGAGAGACGGTGGGGGAGTGAGAGAGATGACCCGTAGCCACTAATCCTAAGGGGCAGTAGAGTGTCAGGCCTGGGCAGAGAGGGGGGCATTACATCACAAACGCATGGACAATTCCAACTGCAAGGTTCTAAGGGATTGTGGCTGGACAGAGTCTATAAAGAAGGCTGTCTCCTTCTTAGCTCTCATATCTTTAACATTAGGATTGAGTAGCAGCAGATTAGGAGCCAGCATATCAAATGACAGCTGAATGTCGACAGACAGGAATAGCCTGGCATATACCGTACTGTCCAACTACACACCAGTTTACTTACTGTTAGTGTCTACTCTAAGGTGGTCATTTTCCCATCTTTACTGTACTCCCATGCAGTGTTAATTTATGGAGGTAAAGGTTAATATCTAAAGGAACTGGTACAAAGCAGAGGCGTCACTCCTTTAACAGTGACACAGCAGTGAACACTCTATGGCTAGACTACACTTTTTTTTTTATATGGCATGTATCCCCAAAAAACATAAACATCTGCTTTGTTCCGACCTCGCGGAGATTGGAGTAGACCTAACACCAAGGCTCAGCACAGACCTCCACTGCTACTGGACACCAACAGGACGGGGACCTGCCAATGATAATATTTACCCAGTTGATCTGTTTAAAAAGGTAGCACCCTTCCCTTCCTAACTCTTTATCTGAAACACAAATCATTGAGAGCCATTAATTAAATGAAAACAACTCCTCTGGTAGCTGAAATTAAGCGGAATACAATATCAGCAGCTGAACTGTGTGCACTGCAGGGTGCAGACAAATATATTCTATCAAACAATAGCACTCAAAGTAATCAAGGAGAAAATCTGTCTCCGGAACACCTTCTCCAAGCTCAGCTCAGCTGGTACAGACCCATTGATTCCTGGAGAGAACGAACTGAATGCTCTCCCTTCACACCTGTAACTGCTGAGAAAATAAACCTAGCCGAGGGTAGAGCAAGGTGGGACTGGGACAGTCAGGGTGGTATGGATGTATGAAGATCCAGCCTGCACAGTCCTGCTGGTCAGGGAAAAGTGATTCAGAGTAAATTGGTCTTATGTAACAATTCTAGTAAAGACCAGCCTAATTGTGTAGATATTGCTCGAAGAAGGTCCAAACCTCATGTCTCTATAATAATCCGTTCAAATGTTATTGCAGTTATTACCCTTGTAGGATGGCCAAAATTAGGGTGACTAAATCAATGGAAGTCAGAGAAAAGAAGTTGTCAAAAATCAACATTGAGAATTAATGCTAACTGACAGGTTTAACTCGTCATCATTCTCCTCGAATCCAGAGGACATAAAACAATATAGGAGGTAAGATACACATATTCTTTTCATATTTTAGCTTTTCATATTAATGCAAAATGTCTCACAAAAACAAGTGAATCTCTGTGAAATGGCAAAAAAGCCTTTTACATTTAATTCAGCTCGTGTCGTGTAAATTGAGCTTTTCGCAACATGTGAAAACTACTTTGCAGACGACCACAACAACAATGTCAAATCCTTTAAAGTTGCTGCGAGAAAGATGCACTGCTCTGTCAACAGAGTTTTTGGATATAATGTTAATGATATGTTAGACAAAGACCTCATTGAAAGATTCAGAAGATGAAGAATGCTACTTGTCTTGGTAAAATATATATATATACAGTGGGGAGAACAAGTATTTGATACACTGCCGATTTTGCAGGTTTTCCTACTTACAAAGCATGTAGAGGTTTGTAATTTTTATCATAGGTACACTTCAACTGTGAGAGACGGAATCTAAAACAAAAATCCAGAAAATCACTTTGTATGATTTTTAAGTAATTAATATGCATTTTATTGCATGACATAAGTATTTGATACATCAGAAAAGCAGAACTTAATATTTGTTACAATTAATATTTGGTGCAATTACAGAGATCATACATTTCCTGTAGTTCTATACCAGGTTTGCACACACTGCATCAGGGATTTTGGCCCACTCCTCCATACAGATCCTTCAGGTTTCGGGGCTGTCGCTGGGCAACACGGATTTTCAGCTCCCTCCAAAGATTTTCTATTGGGTTCAGGTCTGGACACTGGCTAGGCCACTCCAGGACCTTGAGATGCTTCTTACGGAGCCACTCCTTAGTTGCCCTGGCTGTGTGTTTCGGGTCGTTGTCATGCTGGAAGACCCAGCCACGACCCATCTTCAATGCTCTTACTAAGGGAAGGAGGTTGTTGGCCAAGATCTCGCAATACATGGCCCCATCCATCCTCCCCTCAATACGGTGCAGTCGTCCTGTCCCCTTTGCAGAAAAGCATCCCCAAAGAATGATGTTTCCACCTCCATGCTTCACGGTTGGGATGGTGTTCTTGAGGTTGTACTCATCCTTCTTCCTCCAAAAACGGCGAGTGGAGTTTAGACCAAAAAGCTCTATTGTCTCATCAGACCACATGACCTTCTCCCATTCTTCCTCTGGATCATCCAGATGGTCATTGGCAAACTTCAGACGGGCCTGGACATGCGCTGGCTTGAGCAGGGGGACCTTGCGTGCGCTGCAGGATTTTAATCCATGACGGCATAGTGTGTTACTAATGGTTTTCTTTGAGACTGTGGTCCCAGCTCTCTTCAGGTCATTGACCAAGTCCTGCCGTGTAGTTCTGGGCTGATCCCTCACCTTCCTCATGATCATTGATGCCCCACGAGGTGAGATCTTGCATGGTACCCTAGACCGAGGGAGATTGACCGTCATCTTGAACTTCTTCCATTTTCCAACAGTTGATGCCTTCTCACCAAGCTGCTTGCCTATTGTCCTGTAGCCCATCCCAGCCTTGTGCAGGTCTACAATTTTATCCCTGATGTCCTTACACAGCTCTCTGGTCTTTGCCATTGTGGAGAGGTTGGAGTCTGTTTGATTGAGTGTGTGGACAGGTGTCTTTTATACAGGTAACGAGTTCAAATAGGTGCAGTTAATACAGGTAATGAGTGGAGAAGGGGAGGGCTTCTTAAAGAAAAACTAACTGGTCTGTGAGAGCCGGAATTCTTACTGGTTGGTAGGTGATCAAATACTTGTCAAGCAATAAAATGCAAATTATTTATTTAAAAATCATACAATGTGATTTTTATCTCACAGTTGAAGTGTACCTATGATAAAAAATAGACCTCTACATGCTTTGTAAGTAGGAAAACCTGCAAAATCGGCAGTGTATCAAATACTTGTTCTCCCCACTGTATATATTTTTATTTTTTATTACCTGCCCACCAGAAGGAGTCGCTAGAGCACAAGGAGCCAAGTAAAGCCCCACCGTCCAAACCCTCCCCTAACCCGGACGATGCTGGGCCAATTGCGCGTCGTCCTATGGCACTCCCGACCACGGCCGGTTGTGGCACAGCCCGGGATATGAACCCAGGTCCGTAGTGACGCCTCTAGCCATTTATGCAATAATTTTACCCAAAGCCAAACAGGTTCTCCTACAGCAGCTCAGGCCAGGGTTGCTGGTGAGCTAGAGCAATCAAGGCCTTCACTGTTTACATTGGTCTGACTCCAAATGATTGAACCAACATGACAACGCCTGAAGCTGAGGGGGGAAAAATTGCTTATCTCACTTCTGCATCAAACTGGGCTGCTAATGTGTGTGTGTGAGTGAGAGTGAAAATAGAAAGAGAGAGAAAGAGAGAGCAGCGTTAATGAGGCTGAAAATGCACCTCACATTCCACATGACTGCTGCTGCAGCCAAACTCTCAGTCAGTCTCCACATCACTTCACATCTCCCCCCAAAAAAAGAACCCTTGAGCTGGAGACTGTAGGCTGTTCTGCATGGTAGGGGACTGACAAAACAAAATACAGGCTTTATCATGAACCCACATCAGCAGCTCTACACTTTACATTTTACTGTGGTCTGTTTTGTTACTAGGAGGTCGCGCCTGCTCTTAGCCCTGATGGTAGAGAGAAGGCAGGGTGAGTCTTGGAGGTGAGGCATTGAAGCCCGACTGATGAGCAGGTGTAAAGAGAAAAGAAGTGCTCCCTGAACTGCATCATCTGCATTCATCACAGAGAACAATACTGGACAACACATGGCGCCTAATGAGGCACTTCAGCCAATAGCGTCCCAGCTGTGCTGTGTTTACTCTTCCAATAGAGGTAGACGGTCACGGAGGCCTGATGGCTACTGGAGGGTCAAGCTAGATCAATCACAATCACCATTGTTGTGCTTGGCTGGTGAGGTAGTTTAAGACACAGGGATAGGCTGCATTATGGCAACTACCAACTGGCTTTCCTCAACCCGGCTGGACTAGTGGTCATATCTTTTGATATTCCCTGACACACAAACGCATAAAAACCACATACATTCACACCTAAACAAACAAAGACAAGTACAGATGTGCACCTGGCACTGACAGGTAGATGCATACTCCTTGGTTAGTGTTTATGCTGCTCATTACACCCCTGGATCACCTGAGAGATGACAGTGTGCTGACAGGATGAGCTTTGATACAGGAAGAGGAACACAAGGCACCCCTGTGGCTGTTACCTGTAGCCCTCAGGGAGTCATAACATTACAGATGTGTTGCTTCCTGGTTGGTCGATCCCCTGATGTACAATACCCCTATCCCATTGTTACCATGGGAGCTGACCATATACGGGTTCAGTCATAACTGCAGCTTGTATGCCTATATCATCCTGAAGTCCTGCTGCTTGGGCTGGAGGTGGGGTTTTTACCAGACTGATAAATGACACCTTATCTCACATATATTGCACTCTAGTTACATTAGCTGCCACTTAATAGCTGCAGTCTACAGCCTTGGCATTGTATTTAGTGATGATCTACCATGATCTACCTGAGCTTTGACGAGGTTTAGACAGGTTTAGCTTTTAGTGCAACACACACATCTCCACTCCATGACAGAACACTCTCTCTCTTTCCAGAATCTTCCTTTTTCTACATGATAAATCTTAATCTGTGAGTGTATTTGGCACATCGCTTAAATGCTCACCTTCATTTAATCTTAATTTTCCCACACAAACCACATGGGTGAACCTTTAAACGTGGCCCGCAAGAAACACGATTCAATTTGAATCAACACATTAATCTCCTCAAAGGCTTCAATTTATAGCCGTTTAGCGGTGTCAACCTGAACATGAATAAGCCATGGGCTTCCATCTGTTCAGCTGAACACCAGTCCCACGAACCAACACTTATGTTTGTGTAGTAGGGGATCAAAACCTGGGACTGATTGCTACAGGTACCTGGGTCTTTCATTGTGGTCATGTTTTAACGGTCTGACCAATGAACAAACTTAAATTAATAGAAGCCCCCCCAAGGCCTTTCGCAGAAGTAATTTTTGGACACATTAGGACTGCTTTTTTCAACAACAAAAAAGTGAACCTAACAATGGAGTCATTACGCCTCAAAAAGCACAAGTAATAGGATTGAAAGCCACCATCTCAGATGTTTCTGAAATCTTTTCTGTTTAAAAAAATAAAAGCCCTTTCAAATCAATGGAGTCTCCATTCGGTCACTCCATGTCATTTCAGCAAGCCATGACACTCACCATCTCCGATTCTTCTGAAATTGTTTCTATAGTTAGAAACTGATAAGATTAGCATATCTGAAACATTATTGTTTAAATATAATTTGATAACTGAGAAATTAAGCTAATTGATTGCACTCAAACTGGCCATTTTAAATGTATAGAATTCATATAATCTTCAATAAATAAGTACCTAACATCCAATTTGGGGCATAATTCTACCTAACAATGACTAATACATGAGGAATCCAATAAAATTATCAAAATCCACCCATGGACTAGAGGTCTTCACGAATCCACCTGTACCAAAGACCCGATCCGGAAGCCAAGCAGGTCTGGATCCAGAATTCGAGATATCTGCAAAGGTCTGGGTCGGATCTGATATGATTGTCATGGGTCTTGGATATGTGTGATTTTAACAGGCTTGTCTGGAAAGGCCAGTATAGATCTGAATGAGACTGCTGCAGTAGAGAGAGAGAAATTGTATAATTTATGCTGCTGCTCTTGCTTTTCACGAGTTGAGCGCTTAGCTTGTTGTTGTTGTCCAATCGTAAGTCATCAAAGCAGCAATAGGCTACAGTCAGAGCATCCATGCGTGGCAAAAGTTAGGAGAGATCTAATTAATGGAATTAAAATGACGGAATTTAGATGTAAAGGAAAGGATAGAGCGACAACAGCTAGACTGCTACTTAATATTCTGAATGAAGATGTAACTGTAGTATGAGAAAGCGCATGCACTGCAGCCTCAATTAGCCTAGCTAGCTAACATTAGCTTCTACCGGTTTGATGCAGTCAAGTCAAGTACTACGTAAACATATTTGATGATAAATAACCTATTGATCTACTATAGTGCAAGTCGGCTTCATTGGTTGCCGTCTCTCGTCTCACCCTCCCTACTCCGTGTCACTCGCTCACAGTTCGGCCGCCGCTCCCACGCCTGCTAGACCGGCACCTCTCTCCCCCTCTTGTGCTTTTTCAGCTCTGGTTAATAAAGTAGCTTTAAAAAATTACTATTTTGCTGCTTCCCTCACTCAGATCGGGTCTGGATCCGACCAGGTCTATACGGAACGGGTCTAGTTGTCCTCAGATCCATTCATAACAGGTCTCGATATTTGAAAAAATATATTTATGCATATTGTATCCGGGTGGGAAAGCCCCAGGTCCTTTTTGGACCCGTGAAGACTACCACAGACCCACCACACAAATCCCACCCCAACAACCAGTATATAGTATCAGCTCTCTATGTCTGGCAAGCAGTACGGAGCTACTGCTTGGGAGTATTGGTTCTTCATCCCCCCTGTTCAGATAATTAGCCATTGAAGTCGCTTGTATTGTTCACCATACATTAGTGTGAAAGTACCACATTTTGCCCACTAAATGCCATTGTTCCTGCTACTTTTATACACTTTGCTGTTCCCGTGTTTATTAAATGGCTCACAACATTTTCTTTGTAACTTTGGGTAGAAAACCAATACGTTTTGCTCATTATGAAAATAAATTGTGCAGTCATCCTCAGCCCTCCATGAAAGCAATTCTGTTTTTCCTTCTTAAGCTTAATTTGTGGCCAGGAAATAGACCATCTTTGTGTTTCTTCCCCTTAAAAAAAGGTATGGATTAGTTAGACCATTCCTGGTGAACAAGCAAACCATTAGGCTACAGCAGTTCTAATGGTCTTTAATGGTAGAAGTCCCAAACATACACTGTTTTGTAATTGTAAATGTCACTAATCACATAGATGTTTTCTAATAATTGTATAAAAAAAATAGAGAACCGATATTGTATACTGGTTTTTGGGGTGGGATTGGCGTGGGGGGTCCGTGGCCATTTTATTGGATTCCTCATGTCTTACTCAATGTTAGGATGAATTTTAGTCGTCTTAAATCAGAAGTTGGGTACTATATTGTTAAAAATGATGTGAATCATATACATTAAAAAAATGGTACATTTGGGTGCAATCAATTATCTTAATTTTTCAGAGATCAAATTACAAAATAATGTTGTTTCAGGAATGCTAATCTTTTCGGTTTCTAACTATAGAAACAATTTCAGAAGAATCAGAGATGGTGAGTGTTATGGCTTGCTGAAATGACATGGAATGACCCAATGGAGACTATCCATTGATTTGAAAGGGCTTTTCAGTCCATGAGTAGGTTTAATCTAGGTCTGTACACCCACCCCTGTGAGTGAAGCAATGACAAACTATGGTTTGTTGTGCCTGTGATGGGAGGGAGCCCACGGGACAGGAAGTAGTGGTCAAGGCCAGTCATTCGGTATGGCAGCCTGGTGGCCTGGCTGGCGGTGAAGTCCCCTCCAGGACACTGTCAACACCCGCCTGAGCTCACCTGCTTTTAATAGCTCTACTCCAGGCACTGCTGACCTGCCTGCCCAGCCCACGTGCACACATGCCACACTTCTCCCATTGCCTCAAATGCCAAAAATAATTTCAGCCACAGGGAAAAAAAAACTACACCATATATGACATAATTCTTTCCCATAGTAACTAACTAAATTTAAAAAATGCAGTCGTTTTTTTTTTATCTCAGTATCAAATCATTTCTAGGTAGCAATGAAGTACTTGTTTTCAATAAAAAAATACAAACAAAAATAGCTTCTTAGCAAAGAGCAATTTCTCAAGCAAGAATTTTGCTAGAACTGTATGGGAGTGGTCTGAGTGGTGAGGGAAAATGTAAAACTAGCCAATATTGGCAGAAAGGTTTTGAACTCTAATTCTTATTGGTCTATTAACTAATTTGATTTCACCAGGCAGGCCAAACCTCCATCCCACCAAAAGTAGCTGAAATTTCAATTTCAAACAGCTCTTACACTAAAAGGGCACTATCATAATTTCCACAATTTCACAGTATTATTCAAACTTCAGTGTGGAAATATACATAGAAACACAGAAAAATCTAATTTGACTGCACTAGGGCTTTGGGGAGTGCATTAGTCCAATCTGATGACATTTAAAAATAAATAAAAAACAGACAGAAATAAAAGGCATCTTTAAAAGACCCAGTGCAGTCAAAAACATGCATTTCCTGTGTCTGGCTGTGACAAATTCTTGCTTGAGAAATTTTTTTGGGGGGGGAACATTTTAAATTGAAAACAATCACAGTAAGGTAATTACCCAGACATTATTTGATTATGAAATAAAAACTGCTGCATTGTAGCTAATTTTCCAATGTGTAAAGATTGGGATGTACAGTAGAGAGAGAGAGAGAGAGCAGAGATACTGTGTTTACCCTAAGAGTGCCTCTACCTACAGACAGTAAAAGGCCTTCTCCTGCCGTGTGGAATGTCACAATAAGCACAGATATTACCAACGCCTGATAAGTCACAGCCAGACACCCTTATATGGAGAGAGAAGACATGAAACCTTTGTTTCTCTGAGAGTTGCAAGCAATTCAGAATTAGCGATGGCAGTTGCAGCATGCAGCCTTCCAAGTGGCTTATGGGGAGGAGAACAACCATATGTCAAGATGTCTAGCTTGACATATGCCTAAAGCACTAACTATTGAAAAGATTGAAGTCCATAGGTACAGTTGAAGTTAGAAGTTTACATACACCTTAGCCAAATACATTTAAACTCAGTTGTTTTTCACAATTCCTGACATTTAATCCTAGTAAAAATCCCTGTCTTAGGTCAGTTTGATCACCACTTTATTTTAAGAATGTGAAATGTCAGAATAATAGTAGAGAGAATTATTTCTTTCATCACATTCACAGTGGGTCAGAAGTTTACATACACTCAAATAGTATTTGGAGGCTTTGCCTTTAAATTGCTTAACTTGGGTCAAACATTTCTGACAGCCTTCCACAAGCTTCCCACAATAAGTTGGGTGAATGTTGGCCCATTCCCCCTGACAGAACTGGTGTAACCGAGTCAGGTTTGTAGGCCTCCTTGCTCACACACGCTTTTTCAGTTCTGCCCACAAATGTTCTATAGGATTGAGGTCTGGGCTTTGTGATGGCCACTCCAATACCTTGACTTTGTTGTCCTTAAGCCATTTTGCCACAACTTTGGAAGTATGCTTGGGGTCATTGTCCATTTGGAAGACCCATTTGCAACCAAGCTTTAACTTCCTGACTGATGTCTTTACATGTTGCTTCAATATATCCACATAATTTTCCTTTCTCATGATGCCATCTATTTTGTGAAGTGCACCAGTCCCTCCTGCAGCAAAGCACCCCCACAACATGATACTGCCACCCCCAAAAAAAGTACAATCTTTGTCCCCATGTGCAGTTGAAAACCGTAGTCTGGCTTTATTGTGGCAGTGGCTTCTTCCTTGCTGTCGATATAGGACTTGTTTTACTGTGGATATAGATACTTTTGTACCTGTTTCCACCAGCATCTTCACAAGGTCCTCTGCTGTTGTTCTGGGATTGATTTGCACTTTTCGCACCAAAGTACGTTCATCTCTAGGAGACAGAACGTGTCTCCTTCCTGAGCGGTATGACAGCTGTGTGGTCCCATGGTGTTTATACTTGCGTACTATTGTTTGTACAAATGAACATGGTACCTTCAGGCGTTTGGAAATTGCTCCCAAGGATGAACCAGACTTGTGGAGGTCTACAAATGTTTTTCTGAGGTCTTGGCTGATTTCTTTAGAGATTTTCCCATGATGTCGAGCAAAGAGGCACTGAGTTTGAAGGTAGGCCTTGAAATAGATCCACAGGTACACCTCCAATTGACTCAAATGATGTCAATGATTAGCCTATCAGAAGCTTCTAAAGTTCTGATAGGCTAATTGGAATTTTCCCAAGCTGTTTAAAGGCACAGTCAATTTAGTGTATGGAAACTTCTGACCCACTGGAATTGTGATATAGTGAACTATAAGTGAAATAATCTGTCTGTAAACAATTGTTGGAAGAATTACTTGTGTCATGCACTGAGTAGATGCCCTAACCGACTTGCCAAAACTATAGTTTGTTAACATGAAACCTGTGGAGTGGTTGAAAAATGAGTTTTAGTTAATTCAACCTAAGTGTATGTAAACCTCCGACTTCAACTGTACTTTCCCTTTAGCCAAATAGGTTCAGCTTTAAAAGATCATACAAATGAACACACTACGTATTGGGAAATGCCTTTCCACTCAGTACATTTTTTACATTACTTTATTGTTTCATAGTGTGTCAACACTTACTTGAGCGATGAGTTGCAGATGCCTCTCAAGACCATATGTGCCACCCAGTGAGTGTAACATTACAACATCACTTTAGTCCTTTGTCACTGGTAAGCAACTCTGACAGCTAATGGTGGGGCCAGCTGAGAGGGGAACAAATCCCATTCTTGAAAGGTCACATCAGGAGAAAGAAAATAACACAAATCATACAGTTTGCTATGTTTCCATTGAAAAAAAAAAGCATGGAACAGTCCATATCAATTCTGACTGTAGACCATTTTGGCCTGTAAAAATAAAACATGTGCTCTTTGTGGTCACAAAAAGACCCAGCCATTCAGATCATGTCTCTAACCCTATGGTTTTGTTATTGCCCTCTGAAGGAGCTGGCTCTCATGACAACAACAACAATTATGTCCATGAGCATGTGCTTTGTAAAGAACATCAGGAAGGGAGTAGAGCCATCTGCTGATATTTAAAACACTGGGAGAGTCTGTCCCCTTCAAATTAACAACCACCACCAAACATTATTGGATAACAGTCAACAGCACACATGTTCATTTCTGGACAATGTTCCATGGACAGACATTAATGCAAGTTTTACAACTTTTAAATAAGCATTGGGGTCCTTTCTGTAGTTTACCTCAATGCATCTTTGTGTGAGTGAACTTGATGAGCAAATGTGCAGTGCCAGCCAGGTCAGAAATCTATCCTGGCATACCAAAGACTTCAATAACTCCATAGGAGACTTGAGACAGACACACACCAGTAAAGCGTTAGCCTGTGGTTTAATGAAAAGCCTTTTCAAGGCAACAGCAGAGCGTAGCACTGAGGGTGTGTGACAGTCAAACGGACAACAGGGTGATGGGTTGCCATGACAGAGAGCCCTCTGTGCCAAAAGGCATGCCTGGCCCTTCCTCAAGTCCCTGTTTCCTGCCTCCTCTCCTGGATGTGTTTGCTCTGGCCAGCCCTGCACTCCAGGGTTCCAGGGGCCCTTTTGTTGCCTCTGTGCTCCTCCACACGGCGATAGCCACAACCCCACTTCCCCAACAACAAAGACAGAGGGTAAATCACCCACCACACACACAAAACGGGGGAGGGAGCAGGCAGGCCTTCGGACGTTTACGGGCATCGCTGGGAGCATTTCTCGCCCCATAAATCAGCAGAGAAGGAAACAATAAACACCCTCTCAGACTGATGTCAGCTACATGTTGAACATCCCCATGCCTTTCATGGTCACAGGTTAATGTATTTCTAATGATCTATTACCTGGGGCAGGTATATGCAACTTTGATGGGGGTGGAGGCCACAAAAAAAATTTGGAACTCATGAGGGGCCCCAGTGGCTCGTGAGTCTTCATCTGTGGAGGCCGCGGAGGGGAGCACGGCTCATAATAACGGCTGGAACGAAGCAAATTAAATGGCATCAAACACATGGAAACCATTTGTTTGATGTATTTGATACCATTCCACAAATTCCACTCCAGCCATTACCATGATCCAATCCTTCCCAATTTTTTATTTAACCAGGCAAGTCAGATAAGAACAAATTCTTATTTAAAATGACAGCGTACCAACCAATTAAGGTGCCACCAACCTCCTGTGGTCCGCATACCTACATCCATACCCACACGTGCAGTCAGAGTCGGCCCTAGCCTTTTTGGGGCCCTAAGTGAAATTGTTATGTTCAATGTAGTTTAAATGTAGTTAGAGCCGACTCTGGGATCCTCATGTGGCATTTTAACGTTATGAATGTCTACAGCAAAATATGACAAACTTTCAGCACATTGAAGTTTGTCACAGAAAACAAAACAAAAATGTATCCTAGGAATAATTTGGTATAGACCCCGAAGTGACTCAAATTATGCATTCTAAACCACACAAGCCAAATTATGAATTGAAAGAGGGTACATAAGAGACATCACCAGTGATTCAAATGTTTGACTCAAAAGGGTCAAGAGAAAGGACACGAAGGAAGGACTCTTCTTGCAGCATAGATTGTTGGAAATAAAGTAAAGTAGGCACACACAGCTATGCGTTCTTGTGAGAGAGATCACCACAAAACTTTTTTAAAAGTCACTTTCAGGTTCAAGTTCACTTGGTGAGCGGCTAGCCTTCAACTAATGCACAAATAATTATACAGTTGTATTGTTTGGGCACAGCTGCAAGTTGTAATAATGTGCACAATTATAAGCACTGAGTACTTTGGTTTCCATAAAAGTTCACTGAATTATCAAATCAAATTGTATTGGTCACATACACATTTTTAGCAGATGCTATTGCGGGTGTAGCGAAATGCTCATTTTCCAATATTCATGAAATAACGCAACAAAAAAAAAAATATATTCAACCAAATATTAGCCTATTGTCTTTAGTGTGGACGATATGAAAGAAGTAGCTTATTCTTATACGATAATCGTTTTTTTTTTTTTTGAAGTTCGTTGATCAACTTACCGGTTTACAATACTGTCAGAGAAGACGTTCGTTCGTGCACTCGTAAACATCGGCTACACGTAGTTTTCTCCGTAATTTAGCTTTTACACCAACGCTGTCGCACCGTGGTCCCACGTTTTCCAAGACGTGTTCTCTAAGTCGCAACACCGGCGCCGACGCCAAGATAGTGAACTCCTCCCAGACAATATGGAGGGACTTAACCACGCCTCTAGCTGACGGACACTAGACCACACTACTAGGCGAAGTCATGGACCAAACGTAACATGGAAAAACGTGCATCTCTTTTTTGATTCATGGTGCTCCTTGTTTTACCGTTTTTTTTTTTTAAACAGTTGTCTAGTAATAGACCCCAAGCAAGATCCAGCAGAGTGCAGCCTGTCTAGCCTTCTGTAGACAGGTGAACATTTTCCATATCCTTTTTTTACAGCTGTGTCTTGTCTGTCACATACAAATGTGAGTGATCAACAGGTAAGCACACCAAAAAACGTAAACAGACAAATTACAAAGAAGATAGATAAGCAGACATTGTATGAGGCTGTGACTCAGGTAAACTGAATAGTACAACAGCAGATCACAGTAGTAAATGCTTGTCAGATAACACTAGGAGGGACAGGTCTTCCTGGTCTCCCATGTTCATAAACGTTATCTGGCCTTGTGTTCCGTTGTGAGCTGCATGACTGCCAGCAAACACAAACACACACACATACACTATATGTTGGCCTCCCCTCACAGTCACTAGAACTGTAATCTGCATATCAGCTTCTTTACAGCAGATTGAGGGCTGAACAGAGATGTTTATCTTAGGCTGGTCTATTGTTCTGGCAGATAATGTATCTCAGTCTATGCTCTTTAACGTAGGACCATCACTGTCTGTCTACACTATAGCAGCATGGTGCCTCATTCATTCCTCTGCACACAGCTGCCCATGGGGGGATTTTCATGACTATACTAGAAGCCTATTGGCTAATCAACAATGTCATGTTATTTATATTATATCTGATTTTGCTTCTCTTAGAAATCCCAAAGGATTACAGTATGTTAACTTGATAAATCGTTGAAGGTTAGGAATACATACAATAAAAACCCATAACTCTGTTGCTCGGAGTAATACAATCCCTGTATAACTCGTTCAAATAAGAGATGGGGGGAAAAAATAGATACATTTACATATTTGGATATTATTTTGCGCTATTTGGCTGTACCTGCACCAAAACTCCAGTATTTTTCCTTCATAGCTTGTTCTCCATCTTCTTTTAAAACGGGGAGCCAATTTGTTTTCAGCACTTTTATTTCCATGACTGATCAAAACTCAATATGTTTGGAAAATCAAATCACAATATCGACTCGGAATACATATAGAATCGGCACCAAGTATCGTGATAATATCGTATCGTGAGGACCCTGGCAATTCCCTACCCTAGTTCAATAGGACCAATTTTGTCATTACATAGTGTAGTCACATACATCTTAATGGGTGTTTTAGTTTTATTCAACCTTTATTTAACTAGGCAAGTCAGTTAAGAACAAATTCTTATTTACAATGACGGCCTACAGGTGAACAGTGGATTAACTGCCTTGTTCAACAGATTTTTAATTTGTCAGCTCGGGGATTCAATCCAGCAACCTTTCAGTTACTGGCCCAACGCCCTAACCACTAGACTACCTGCCGCCTGTAACATCTGCCGTTAGTTACAGTATATAGGCAACAAATGATGACACAGATCTGTATCATCAAATAAAATATATTTGTCACGTGCCCAATACAACAGGTGTAGACTTTACAGTGAAACCCTTACTTACAATCCCTTAAGGCTATGCCCCTCCCTACCTTCAGGCTCAAACCCTACACCCCAACCAGAGTACTCCGTTCTTCCACCTCTGGTCTCTTGGCCCTCCGGGAGGGCAGCTTCCGCTCAGCCCTGTCCAAGCTCTTCTCTGTCCTGGCACCCCAATGGCGGAACCAACTTCCCCCTGAAGCTAGGACAGCTTGGACAGTCCCTGCCCATCTTCTGTAAACATCTGAAGCCGTACATCTTATGTTATTTTATTGTGTCACTTTGTTTTTTTTTTTAGCTTATTTGGTAAATATTTTCTGAACTCTATTTTCTTAACTGCATTGTTGGTTAAGGGCTTGTAAGTAAACATTTCATGGTAAGGTCTACACCTGTTGTATTCGGAGCATGTGACAAATACAATTTGATTTGATTTCAAATAGTATTTTAAATAATCCCACAGCACCCCCCCTCGCACCCCCCCCCCCCAAAAAAATAAATAAAAGCCTTTCGTGAACTAACACCCATCTCTTTTCCATCTTACTAGCGCAGACTTTGCTGATTAGCTACTTTACTGAGGAAAATGTACTTAATATGACTGTGATATGTGCTTGTCCCACATAGCTATCTTAAGATGAATGCACTAACTGTAAGTCGTTCTGGATAAGAGTGACTAGGCAATCAGGATAGATAATAAACAGAGTAGCAGCAGCGTATGTGAAGAGTGTGAAAGTGTGTCCATCTGTGAGTGTGTGTCGTCAATATGCATGTGTGTGTGACCATATGTAGTGTGAGTTTGTTTGTTTGTGTGTATGTGTGTGTTGGAGTGTCAGTGTAGTATGTGTGAGTAGAGTCCAGTACAAGAATGTCAGTGGGAAAAAAGGCAGCGGTCAATGCAAATAGTCCAGGTAGCCATTTAATTCAAATAGTCCAGGTAGCCATTACATTTTTCATGTATACAATATCCTGTAATACAGTCCATTTGGGTCACTGGCATGCAGAGCCTTTTTCTGCTTTCGTCTGGCAGCTTTCAATAAGGCTGCTGCTCTGCTCACCCTGCATCTCATTATCTCTAATAGGCTCTGACAGACATCCTGTCTCCCATCAGGCCCTTTCTCTGTCCCCAGACAATACCATTGACCTGGCCTAGATGAGGTTTAGCCTGGGCATGTCCCAGTCCAGGTCAGCTAGAGAGATAGCACTTTCCCTACACACACAGACACACACCTCTATCTCCCCTCCCCAGCTATCAACCTTCCCTGTTTGAATTGAGGCTGAGAGACTTGAGGACAACTTTGGCACAGGATGTGTGTATCAGTACAAGTAGGGAGAGTCCCGCCATCCACTTCTGGCACCATGTTAGGGCTCCCAAGTGGCACAGCGGTCTAAGGCATTGAATCTCAGTGCTAGAGACGTCACTACAAACACCCTGGTTCGAATCCAGGCTGTATCACAACTGGCCGTGATTGGGAGTCCCATAGGGCGGCACACAATTGCCCCAGCATCGTCAGAGTTTGGCCGGTGTAGGCCGTCGTTGTAAATAAGAATTTGTTCTTAACTGACTTGTCTAGTTAAATAAAGGTTAAAATGGTTTTCGTGGGGATTTTTTTTTTTTAAACCAGTTAAATCTCCCTTGTTGGCTGCTATAATAGGGTCGTCATGGTAATTGTGCGGAGGAGAGCAGCCACCTGCTAAGTGATTTTCTCACCCTTCTCTTCTCGGCGGTGGCTATTGTACAGTGGGATCCAGTCATTATTCCACACTACTACACCAGCCCCTAAGCATAGCCTGGGCTTTTCATTGTCTGTAATTGCCATGGCAATTTGTCATGTGGTATATAATAGGGTAAGTGGCTGGGAGAAATGAGAGAGCTTTGTCTGATGATGCAGAGTCATTTCAATAGGAAGTGTGTGTGTGTGTGTGTGTGTCTCTACTGTATAACTGTAATCAGACACATACAGTAAGTCACTCACCACACAGAAGCCAAAAACAACTGGTTGCCTGGGCGCAGTTTCTAAAAAAGCCTTCGGTATGAAAAGCACCTTCTGCGGTATACTACAAATGACATGCTAGAAATCTATGCATAGACTACAACAGTACTGTGTATGAAACCAGACTCGTGGTGATCAAGCAGACCCCTTTGAAATGCCATGCTATTATATGTAATTGACAAAGACAGGTCTTAAATGCAATCCCAGTGATAGAGCTTACAGTCTCGTAAAGAGCCAACTAATTTGAGATCAATGGTAACAAATAGTGAACTGTATCAAAGCAGCTTATCAACAGTGACTTACAAGTACAGTACAGTACAATCCAGGGATTTACAGTGAAGTGAATGGAAGATTGTCTTGTGAGGGGCGTCCCTCATTGTGTTTGGGTGCTGTCAGGGCTGACATACAGTATACAACTGTGTGGATGTGTTTGAGCAGGAAACCCCCAGACCTGATGGATCTAGCTCACATGGCTCTCATCATCTGTCTGGTCCGGAGGGCTGCCTGTCTCCCGGGTGATATACTGTAGTCATCACTGTGTCACTACTGAGAGAGACTGGGAAAGAGGAAGTGTTCATGTTGTTGATTCTCTGAGCGAGCAAGAGAGAGAGAGAGAAGAGAGAGAGAGAGAGAATGTGTGTGAGGAGAGCGTATAAGACTGCTTGCTCCCCTAGTGACACAAAACAGGTCACGCTATTGATGCAGATACAGTACAGAAATATTTTAGGTCTGATGGGAATGAGGTGACCTATTGTTATACATTGATATCAATGGAAGATGTTAGAGTTATTTATGAGAATCTCAAGTCATAGCAGAGCCTCCAGCATTATAAACTTATGATATTGTCTCTGGGGGGAAAAGTTGTAGTATGATGTCTGATTCCCTCAGTTAATAACGGGCAAACTTTAATATTGTAGCTTCACAGAGGCATGTAGACGACCAAATATAACATCTAGCATGAGAAAGTCTTCTGTCTTGAAATAAGGGACATTTGTGATTTAGAAAGAAACTGGGGGGCCAGAGAATGTCACATCAATAAAACCTAAATACTTGGAAGTATTTTAAATAGCTGGTGTCTGAGGAAACATGTGTCAGTGATAGCGTGAGAGTTGAAATTACTAGCTTATCATGTTAACCTACTTCTAGTTACATGACTATTATTGAACAAACCCAACATAGTTGATTCACATAAGTCCATAAGTGGCTAGTGTAACAGGCCTGGCACATTTATAGTGTCTCACATAGCCAGTATTGGGTTAGTAGTGTATCCATAGCTTACAGTTAACAGGACATATAGAGCAAATAAACAGCGATTGGGAACTGAGGTTCCATTAAGTCAGAATTGGACGAGCCTGATTCCAATGAGCTAAATCCCATTAACCACTCAGCAGTTTAATATGATTTAACATCTAGGGCAATGACACAATTCTGCCCTATTCTAACTCAATAATAGCAACAACAACCTAAAAATAGTGAATAACTCTACGACAAAAGGCTATTGTGTTTGAAAACAAAATTAAAACACAACCACGACAGCGATTTGCACTAAAGAAGAAACATATGTTTGAGGTAAATATAGCATTTGTGGGCAGGTATTTTTGAGAGACTAAACAGATAAAGAAATGGTGACTTCTGTTTTATGACAGTGTTTTTTTCTAAGGTAACTCTCCCACCCGCATTAACCAGAGTTCCTGCTGAGCACTACTTTCACACCCATGCAAAGTGAGTAGAGGCCTGTTAAGTTACCGTACCTTATTAAAGTCATGGACCGTGGTTATACTAATTTCCCTTTCACTAATGAAGAACAGACCCTGTAATTAACCAAATCATCTCTGAGAATAGAAAGTGAATTCAGAATCACAGGAGAGTAATGAGTCAACCTCTACGCCTGTCTTCCCGTCTCACAGAGGCAGATCACAGACCAGAGGAAATGACTGACTGGCCAGGAGGAGCTAGTTCTTAATAATGCACCAGCAGCCCACTAAAACAGTCTGATCTGTACTAGTCTGTCTCTAGCCTGCATGTTTATAGGCCTTGTGGAAGCGTCCATTGCAACCGTGTTAACAGGCTGAGAAAACCCGCATCTAGTACAGAAAACAACAATTCAGATAATTAAAGGCTTATTTTGAAGGTATTTATACATTATACACCTGTGTTTTTAACAATTATTACCCTATTTATTATGCTATTAAAAGATAATGGATGCGCTACACGAGGCTCTTTTTATCAGATTATCTTCCCAGCGGTGGCGCTGCTGCACTGGGCTACGCTGTGCGCTGAGCTGGGCTACGCTGTGCGCTGAGCTGGGCTACGCTGAGCGCTGAGCTGGGCTACGCTGTGCGCTGAGCTGGGCTACGCTGTGCGCTGAGCTGGGCTACGCTGTGCGCTGAGCTGGGCTACGCTGTGCGCTGAGCTGGGCTACGCTGTGCGCTGAGCTGGGCTACGCTGTGCGCTGAGCTGGGCTACGCTGTGCGCTGAGCTGGGCTACGCTGGGTTGTCTGCTGAGCTGGGCTACGCTGTGCGCTGAGCTGGGCTACGCTGTGCGCTGAGCTGGGCTACGCTGTGCGCTGAGCTGGGCTACGCTGTGCGCTGAGCTGGGCTACGCTGTGCGCTGAGCTGGGCTACGCTGGGTTGTCTGCTGAGCTGGGCTACGCTGTGCGCTGAGCTGGGCTACGCTGTGCGCTGAGCTGGGCTACGCTGTGCGCTGAGCTGGGCTACGCTGTGCGCTGAGCTGGGCTACGCTGTGCGCTGAGCTGGGCTACGCTGTGCGCTGAGCTGGGCTACGCTGGGTTGTCTGCTGAGCTGGGCTGTCTGAGCTATTCTGTATTCAATCTGACTCAGTCAGATAAGAGAGTGAGTGTCTGCCGCTAAAGTCTTCTTGAACAGGGCAAAGGACCCGACTCCACTCTCCTCTGACCGACAGCAAATTACAGCAGCGAGGGTCTGCGGCTTCCACTGTGTGGGACACTCACTCCAACTCGGTGTGCGTCTGTGTGTATATGTGCATCTCTCAATCTGTATGTGTAGGAGATAGGACTTAACCTGTGTAGATGAAAGCAAACTCATCAGATCCACTGCAGCAGCAGCCTATTGTACCCTTTCCCCCTCCAGTAGCATGGGCCCTGGCAGCTTGACAAATGTGTGCTCTCCCCACCAAGCCTCTCCCAGCCAGTCCTGACCCGCTCACCCCTCAAAGTTAATCTCATTGGAGACGAGCTCTCGGCCGGCGTGTGCTGGGTTAATGTTTCTCATTTTCACCGGCCTCTCCAGGGACCAGGGGATGGATTGAGGTTGTAAGGAGGGGTGGAGCCGGCAGACAGACGGCCGGGCAGAAACCTGTTTACTTATGCATAAGCTAACCCCTGTCACCCCCTCTCCAGCACCACCCCACCCCTCTCCACATCACCCCACCTCCCTCCTCACCCCTCCAGCACCACCCCACCCCTCTCCACATCACCCCACCTCCCTCCTCACCCCTCTAGCACCACCCCACCACTCTCCTCCTCAGAACTCCCACCCCATCTCCCTCCTCACCCCACCCCTCTCCACTACCACCCCTCTCCATTACCACCCCACCTACCTCCTCACATCACCCATCTCCCTCCTCACCCTGCCCCCCCCCTCCAGCACCACCCCACCTCTCCTCTTCACCACCCCACCTCTCTCCTCTTCACCCTGCCCCCTCCAGAACCTCCCCACCTCCCTCCTCCTCACCCTGTCCCGATCGATACCCAGGCTGCCCACGCAGAGAAAGTCCCCATTGTAAGGTCACCTGATTGGAACAAGGAGTGTCTGGTCATACATTTAATAGGGTTGAGGAGAGGTGTGCAGCAGGGGGACACTATGCAGCATCAGCACACATCTATACACCATCTCATCGCTCATCTGTCATGTCATTTGCAGATGCCATGTGTGCTGTGGAGCGGCACAGTTTTCCCCACACACAGTGTACAAAACATTAGGAACACCTGCTTTTTCCATGAGTCTGACCAGGTGAATCCAGGTGAAAGCTATGATCTCTTAGTGATGTCACGTGTTAAATCTACTGTAGATTAAGGGGAGGAGACAGGTTAAAGCCTTGAGACAATTGAGACATGGATTGTGTCTGTGCCATTCAGAGGGTGAACAGGCAAGACAAAATATTTAAGTGCCTTTGAACAGGGTATGGTAGTAGGTGCCAGGCTCACCGGTTTGTTTCAAAAACAGCAACACTGCAGTTTTTCATGCTCAACAGATTCCTGTGTGTATCAAGAATGGTCCACCACCCAAAGGACATCCAGACAACTTGACACAACTGTGGGAAGCATTGGAGTCCACATTGGCCATCATCCTTGTGGAACTCTTTCAACACCTTGTAGATTCCATGCCCAGACTAATTGAGGCTGTTCCGAGGGCAAAACTGACTTGCCTAGTTAAATAAAGGTTAAATAAATAAATAAAATAAAAATATTAGGAAGGTGTATATAGTGCATCATGGGGGGGGGAGCAAGTGGATGAAGCAAGGCTGAGAGGAGGGAAGAATGCAGCAGTGTGAAGAGACGTTTCCCAATCCTCCATGCTCTCTAGGCCATAGACCTTCAACCCTGGCTTGTTTAGCCTCTAGCTTACATTAATGGCATCTGCTCCAGATCAGGCCCTGTTCCTTCCTGCCACACTAGCTGTCATCCCAGAGGACATTCATTCCTCAGCCCCTCAGAGAGTTCAGCCCCAGTCCTCAGAGAGGATGGAACCAGTGAAGCTCTTCCATCTCTATTTAGCGGATACATATGAAGCCTTGTTAACTGGCAACAACCATTTCCATTTCCAGCACTCCCAGTCATAGAGCTCATAGGAAATGGATACTAATCAGTGTGAAGGAGGAAGAAGGAAGCCCAATCAGATGGAAGGCATGGGATGTTCCCAGGGGACCACAGATGCTCACTGGTCTTTAATAAACATGATCATTAATGTTTCATCCCATTCAGTGGGGTAGAGGAACCCTCATGGGCGATATTGAGGTGAGCCACGCGCCAGATATGAGCGAGCCACAGGAGGGGAGGCGGTTTGAAGCACTCCACACAGGGTTAACTCATGAGTGGGACATTGGATTTCCTGCTTCATGTGAGCATGGGCGTTGAGATTGAGGGGGCAGATATGGCTTCAATTGATCGGATAAAAAGGCAGGATTTTCTCTGAAGACGTCTTGTGAACCCTGAAGGTCAGTGTGTAGAGAGAGGTTTTCTGTGGGCTCCATCCTTTTTAGAGTACTCAGCAAATAAAGGCTTTTCCTGTTTTAATCACTTGCACAACATGCAAATATGCTATGACGTTTGACTTAAACTGGAATTGTGTATAAAGAATTTGATATTGCATTGGTAACCTCAATATACTGTATATGTTTATGAATCAAATTACTCAGAGGATGCTGATGTTGACTTTTTAAGAGTGTATGTTTATAATGAGTGAAGTCCCTTTCCCATGAGGCAATCTGCTCCGCCCGTAATAAAGAAACCGCAAAACAAGCAGGCCTCCAGGGCTAATCACCAGTTGTGTGTTTTATGTGAACGTAGTGGGGGGAAAGAGACAGCCTCTGACAGGGCTCACACAGCCACTCACACAGCAATTCCCTAATGGAAACAATGAAATGTTATGCTCAGAGGGTGCTCAACCAGGTGGAATGTCCTGAGGCACTGTGTTAGTCAGCCAACATAATAAGTAGCTTTTACTGACTCTTCCTTCAAAACGTGTGTGGGACTGTGTGGGCGCAAGGCTGACAATAATGTCCAACTGTGGATCGGCAATCCCTCTGTCAGTCTAGCCATGCTACATTTCAAGTTCAGAAATTCCCAATTTCAAGCCTATTCTGTAGCTCTATCGAGCACTTGTTTGCTTACTCAGCATCTTCGCACCTCTCTCTCTCCCCTCTCTGCATCCCTCCCCCATCTGCATCCCTCCCCTGTCTCCCTCCCTCCCCATCCCATCTTTCTCTTCCTCTCGGAGCAGGTTTAATAAGCTCCCTAGCCCCTGCAGTGAGATAATCTCTCTCTCCGAGATTGGGAGTGTTTATGCTTAACATCGTCTCCTTGACTGACATCACCTTCCTACTCCTTTCCCAAAGTCCTTTGCTCTCCCCCCTTGAACCTGCTTAACTCTGGGATGGGAGTTGACCCCTGAATCCTAACCCCGGCCTCTCCCTAATACCTGCCTGTCTATTTCAGAAAAATAACAGGATCACTGCGAGTTGGTTTACTAATGAGTGTTGGAGAAACCTGCCATCCCTGACAATGTCATCTCTCTGGGTCTGACTGGCATACAGAGGACAAGGTTTATACAAATAGCTGATATTTACTAGTTGACTGATATTTCCTCTATCTCACATTAGAGAAGGATGGGGGTAATAGGGTTACCTACTGAGAAACCATGCACAGAAACTGATAGAAGTCTTCCAGTAACAGTGAATGTAGGGGTTTAAATTGTGGTGACTGACATATTGACACTGCACCTACAGACACTTGTATTAGTGTTCAGGCTGTGATAGACATTACCATGTGAACTTCTGATAAGAAACCTGATAAGAAACCTCCCCAGTCTGCAAACAGAGCCCTTCCCTAAGATTGTGAGCTGTCTGCCTACTTCTGCCCTGAGCAAAATATATTTTTGTAATTTAACTTCCATTTTCCAAGAGTAGCTGAATACTTTTAGCACACTCAGAGCAATATCAAAATGCTGCTCACCTCACTCACTATGTACACTATACAGCGCATTCGGAAAGTATTCAGACCCCTTGACTTTTTCCACATTTTGTTACGTTACAGCCTTATTCTAAAATGGCTTAAATATTTTTTTTCCCCTCTTCAATCTACACACAATACCCGATAATGACACTCCCCATCCAACCTGGCAGAACTGATCTGCAGAAAATAATGGGAGAAACTCTCTAAATACAGGTGTGCCAAGCTTGTAGCGTCATACCCAAGAAGACTCGAGGCTGTAATCGCTGCCAAAGGTGCTTCAACAAAGTACTGAGTAAAGGGTCTGAATACTTATGTAAATGTGTTATTTAAGTTTATTTTCAATACATTTGCCAAATTTTTGCTTTGTCATTATGGGGTATTGTGTGTAGATTGATGAGGGAAAAAAATTATTTAATACATTTTAGAATAAGGCTGTAACATAAAATGTGGAATAAGTCAATGGGCCTGAATACTTTCCGAATGCAATGTATATACAAAAGTATGTTGACACCCCTTCAAATTAGTTGATTTGGCCATTTCAGCCACACCCATTGTTGACAGGTGTATAAAATCGAGCACACAGACATGCAATCTCCATGGACAAACATTGGCAGTAGAATGGCCTTACTGAAGAGCTCAGTGACTTTCAACATGGCAGTCATAGGATGCCACCTTTCCAACAAGTCAGTTGGTCAAATTTCTGCCCTGCTAGAGCTGCCCTGTTCAACTGTAAGTGCTGTTATTGTGAAGTGGAAACGGTGAGGATTAACAACAGCTCAGCCGCGAAGTGGTAGGCCACACAAGCTCACAGAATGGGGCCACTGAGTGCTGAAGTGCGTAAAAATAGTCTGTCCTCGGTTGCAACACTCACTACCGAGTTCCAAACTGCCTCTGGAAGCAACGTCAGCACAATAACTGTTCGTCGGGTTTCCATGACCGAGCAACCGCACACAAGGATAAGATCATCATGCGCAATGCCAAGCGTCAGCTGGAGTGGTGTAAAGCTTGCTGCCATTGGTTTCTGGAGTAGTGGAAATGCGTTCTCTGGAGTGATGACTCACACTTCACCATCTGGCAGTCCGACGGATGAATCTGGGTTTGGCGGATGCCAGGAGAACGCTACCTGCCACAATGCATAGTGCCAACTGTAAAGTTTGGTGGAGGAGGAATAATGGTCTGGGGCTGTTTTTCATGGTTTGGGCTAGGCCCCTTAGTTCCAGTCAAGGGAAATCTTAACGCTACAGTGTACAATGAAATTCTAGACGATTCTGTGCTTCCAACTTTGTGTCCGCAGTTTGGGGAAGGCCCTTTTCTGGTTCAGCATGACAATGCCCCTGTGCAGAAAGTGAGGGTTTCCATACAGAAAGGGTTTGTCGAGATCGGTGTGGAAGAACTTGACTGGCCTGCACAGAGCCCTGACCTCAACCCCATTGAACCCCTTTAGAGTGAAATGGAACCCCGACTGCGAGCCAGGCCTAATCGCCCAACATCAGTGCCCGACCTCACTAATGCCCTTGTGACTGAATGGAAGCAAGTCCCTGCAGCAATGTTCCAACATTTAGTGGAAAGCCTTCCCAGAAGAGTGGTGGCTGTTATAGCAGCAAAGGGGGGGGGAACAACTCCATATTAATGGCCATGATTTTGGAATAAGATGTTCGACGAGCAGGTGTCCAGTCCACATAATTTTGGTCATGTAGTGTAATTCTGAATGAGGTGAGGTGCGGACAGCTCTGTGGGCCGTGAAGAGGGGAGCTAGCGGACAGCTCTGTGGGTCAGGAAGAGGGGAGCTAGCCAGCCTGCTATGTGTGATAAGAGAGACCCTGGCCTAGTCCTCCTGAAGGCAGCGGAGTTATACAGAGTCCCATAGAGGGAATAATTACTATGCCAGCCTTGGAGCTCAGATAGGGATTCCTCCGACCAACTGACTGACCGCACGCACCTCAGTGGACTCCTCATCTACTCTCTCTCACTCCCTCTCTCTCTGATACACTGCCCTGTACCGCTGAGGCAGGATAGGAATGCAGCGAGCAGCTAGAGATACAGGCTGATTTAAGTAAGGACTGCCTGGGTGTCTAATCAATGGCTTTGATTCATTAAGAATGCAGCAGTCCAAAATCAGTACCAGACTTAAGCGTCTTGTTTTCCTTTGTCCCATTCTCTTTCCCTAACTGATCTTAAAAGATAGAGAAAATGCATCAAAGAGATCCATCGTAAATATGCTCTAACAAATTCCATGCCTTGTGGTACCATATTTCAAAGCAGGTTTTGTGTAGAGAACTCCTCTGTGTCCTACAGTATGGAGACTATTAAATGGTGACAAGCTTTGTAAGGAGGTGAGCACTGCAAATGTTCTGTTTTGTCTGTTGCAAACTAGTCACGACTGAAGAACAAGGCCACATACCGGTAGATGTGACTGCAGTAGCCCCACACTGACCCCTAATGGACAACTAGTGCACCTACACTGTCTCTATACTACAGTAACAGAAACTGGGTTCCTGATCCAGGGTCCACATACTGCAAGGGCATACTCCTGTACATGCTCATTAGTACAAAGAAAACAGAAGAGTGCACACAGTTCTTACTTTTTCGTACCGGTCCCCGTGGGAATCAAACCCACAACCCTGGCTTTGCAAGCACCATGCTCTTACCAGCTGAGCCACACATGACCAATTGTGAATAGATTGTGAAGAGGAGATTAGGTGATTCCAACTCATGCCATAGTATAACTATTTTTACAAGGCAAAACTACCTACTGCAGTCTGTAAACCAAAGACTAATGAAGTTCCCCACAATAGGGAACTTTTCTGCCTCAGACTAATGGCATTAGACCACAGACTGCCCCATCAGATAATCATCTCCACCTGGGTACCACTGCCAGCTAGGGAATTAATTAGTTCTGTTCCTGTTCCACTCCTACTAATTCTGATGCCAGCCTCCCCTGCTGGGTACTCCAGACTGCCCCTCTGGGACTGTATGGGGGTTGTGTGTGGCATGAACCCACTTGGCATAGATCCTAACATCCTGGCTGGTTGGCACTGGGACATCATAGGATTCCAGTAAAATGAGCTGAGTCTATGGCTTTGGCAGAAACAGGCTCCGACATACTGTAGGGATGGTAATCAAGGACTAGGACTGTCAAAGGTTTAAGCTAGCACGGAACCGTGTAACCACCACCCCATCCCACGCTACATTCCTATTACAGACACCATGCTGATCTCCTCTCCACCCTCGTCTAGGGTGAAGATAGAGGCAAAAGGCTTGGGTAATGCTCTAATAAGAATCAGTAAATCATTATCACCTTAGCCTGTGTTGATTATACTACAGAATAATACACCAAAACATCTTAGTTCACTATGTTTGGGATGACCTTCAAGGGCTGTGTTTTGTTAGGCCATCTGTGAATACCAGTGATTCCAGAGGCACACTGAAACAGAATTCCATTAGCAGGGCTGACGTTTTCCACCACACTACCATAATAACAGCTAATACTGTTAGAGCGTGAGTTCCCATGGATGTTAGGCTTTTATTGCAGTGTGAGGGAGGGCTGGCTGGGTGTGTGTGTTTGTATGAGTGGGCATGCATGTGTGTGTATATGAGTGTCTGTGTGTATTACTGAGTGTGTGTGCACTGCCTCTCCTCCACCCTTGAGGCCAGATGGAGGCTTACTGAGTTACAGCCTGCCTGTCTCCTGCTGGGAGGTGAGCACTGAGCTGCCTGCCTGGAGGGATACACTAGGTGGGAGGAAGGATGCAGACGAGGATCAGACCGTATTCCCATCTCAATGAATCTGTACAGATTTCATCTTTGCACTTAGGTGCAAGCCTCTTGCATGAGATGACAAGCCCAGGTAATGATTCCATAATTCATCTGTATTGACTGACTGTCGAGGTAGAAAAAATACTGTAGTGGGTTGCAATGCAGGATGCTGCATCGAGATGCTGTGAGTTGTAATTTCACTTTGCTGTTATACTAGACCTTAATCTCAGCAATAACCTATAATAACTAGCCCCAGGAATCTAGGGGACACCTTTGAGGTATATGATTAGCACTACAAGCTAACTATAGTGATAAAGGATGCTGTTTCCTGCCATTAAACAGGCCAAAATGCACAGGGGGAGGAGATGTGCTGACAGAGAGAGAGAGAGAGCTGTGCTGACACCAGCCTTTTCTGGCAGTGCAGTGGGGTGGAGGCGGCCAACAATTTAAATCGAATTGTATTTGTCACATGTGCCAAATACAACTGGTGTAGACTTTACCGTGGAATGCTTGCTTAGGAGCCCTTCCCAATAATGCAGAGATTATATTATAATTATAATACAAATGAAATAGTAACACGAGTAATAAGATCAAATCCACAAGAATGGATCTATATACAGGGAGTACCAGTACCAGTTCAATGGGCAGAGGTACGAGGTATTTGAGGTAGATATGTACATGAAGGCAGGGTCAAGTGACTAGGCAACATGATAGTAAAATTAAGAACAGAGTAGTAGCAGCAAACGATGAATGTAAAAATGTGTGTGTGTAATGTGTACGCACAGTGCATTCGGAAAGTATTCAGACCCCTTTTTCCACATTTTGTTACGTTAGCCTTATTCTAAAATGTATTAAATAGTTATTTTCCCCTCATCAATCCACACACAATACCCCATAATGACAAAGCAGGAACAGGTTTTTAGATTTTTTTTTAATAAAACGGTAAAAATCACATTAACATAAGTATTCAGACCCTTTACTCATTACTTTGTATGACGCTACAAGATTGGCACACCTGTATTTGGGGAGTTTCTCCAATTCTTCTCTTCAGATGGGGAACGTTGCTGCACAGCTATTTTCAGGTCTCTCCAGAGATGTTAGAATAGGTTCAAGTCCGGGCTCTGGCTGGGCCACTCAAGGACATTCAGAGACTTGTCCTGAAGCCACTCCTGCTTTGTCTTGGCTGTGTCCTGTTGGAAGGTGAACATTCGACCCAGTCTGAGGTCCTGAGAGCTCTGGAGCAGGCTTTCATCAAGGATCTCTCTGTACTTTGCTCCGTTCATCTTTCGCTCGATCCTGACTAGTCTCCCAGTCCCTGCCGCTGAAAAACTTCCCCACAGCATGATGCTGCCAACACCATGCTTCACTGTAGGGATGGTGCCAGGTTTCCTCCAGACTCTTGGCATTCTCTGGTTTCATCAGACCATGGTCAGAGTCCTTCAGGTGCCTTTTGGCAAACTCCAAGCGGGCTGTTGTGCCTTTTACAGAGGAGTGGCTTCCATCTGACCACTCTACCATAAAGGCCTGATTGGTGGAGTGCTGCAGTGATGGTTGTCTCTGTAGGCTGTCTCATCGGCATCAGTGATCAGGCCTACCTCCGTCGCAAACTTGGTGTTGGAGTCGAGCGTGGCCATGCAGTGGTGTGTGAAGAGAGTACAGGAGGGGACTAAGAACACACCCCTGAGGAGCTCCCATGTTGAGGGTCAGCGTGGCGGAGGTGTTGTTTCCTACCCTCACTACCTGGGGCCGGCCGGTCAGGAATTCCAGGATCCAGTTGCAGAGGGAGGGGTTCAGTCCCAGGGTCCCTAGCTTGGTGATGAGCTTCGAGGGGACTAGGGCGATAGTCATTTAGGCAGGTTACCTTGTAGCTCTTGGGAACAGGGACAATGGTGGTCAGCTTGAAACATGTTGGGATTACAAACTGGGACAAGGAGATTGAAAATGTCTGTGAAGACACTTGCCAGCTGGTCTGCGCATGCTTTGAGAACACGCCCTGGTATTCCGGCCTTGTGATTGTTAACCTGTTTAAACGTTTTGCTTACATCGGCCAGGGAGAGCGAGATCACAGTCATCCGGAAAAATGGGGGCTTTCACGTAAGGCACTGTGTCATATTCCTCGAAGCAACCATTAAAGGCATTTAGCTCGTTTGGGAGTTCTGCGTCGCAAGGAAACTCATGGCTGGGGTAGATTAAAGGGTCTGCAGTTTACCATGAAGTATTATTTAATCAGGTGAGCATAAGCTTGAGATGTTCTTCACACTTTAAAGCAGCACACCAGTTATTTATGGGGAAAAAACACTCCTCTTTTCGACTTCTCCATTGCCACCGTCCAATCCTACTGCTGCATGGAGAATCCACTGAGTACTATGTGCATAGCGTCATCATCCAGTCACATTTCAGAAAGACATAACATTGCAGCTTTTCAAGTCTCTCTGATAGGAGACTCACCAACAAAGCTCATCCATTATATTCTCGAGGGAATGGACATTTGCTAATAGAACGAGGCATTCAGTTTGTTCTTCTCCTCAATTTCACCAGGAATCCACCTGGTCTACTGCGTCTACGCCTGCAGCAATTAGTAGCCCAGGGAACTAAGGAATAAGATCCAGTATGAGTCGGCGTTGAAGTCGTAATCGAGATTAGTAACTGTTGATCTGATGTCCAGAAGTTAGTGGTTATATGTGATAATGGTATGAACTTTCTGTACAAAACAAGATAAACACGAACAAGTCACTAAATAGCAAAGTTGGGTTAGAACCAATGTTCTCTCTAAACTGCGCGTGTGCAACTGCCGTGCGCAGAAATAATCAGCCCACAGAGAGAAGCACGAGGCTCAACTTTCTAGAGCAGATGTCACCAACGATCTCCAAGGCATTCATAGTCGATCGCTAAACCAAAAAACGTGTGTTATTTTTATTTATTTATTTGTCTCAGGCTGTTGGCGGTAGGTGCACCCGATTCAGCTGACCTGTGCGCCGGGTAGGTGAATGTCTTCAGCAGGCCCAGAGAGCAAATCAAGTGCACTATAGGCCTACCGCTAGCCAATTGGATGGCTCAGATGACCGTGTCTGCAGTAACGTAGCAGGCATAAAAGAAAGCTACAGCAAAGTTGATACTGTGAGATTTCAAAACGTTTAAAACCATGACTAGAGAGAGACTGTTAAAGAATACAGCAAGGAGATGCTGTTTTAATGAGTGAGTTCATGTTTAAGTTCTTACTCAGCACGTCAACACTTTGTATTCAACACTTTTATAAGCTATAAAATGTACGTTCTTCTTCTTTCCACTCAGCGCTACAACAAGCACTGCAGCAGTAATGAATGAGTAGGAAAGTATATCTATAGGCTTGAGTTTTTGTGATTATTAGCGGCTTGGGTCTTTTTTCATATTGAGGAATATTTAACTTTCTCTGTTCGTAGGAGTAACAACATAAATTTGAGCATGAGGCAGAAATAATGCAGTGCGACTCGAGTTTCGCCATCATCTGGAAGACGGTGTCCCTTTTTGGTCAGTGTCAGTGGAGAAAAGGGAGAGCGGAGGGATGTTGAGATGCGGACTCTCAGTCTGCTGCTTTCTTCCCTCCGCTGAGACTGACCATCAGATACAGGAACCAGTAAAATCTCAATAAAAAGCTAATTATTTAAATGTATGCTCACTCAGCTGTGCTTCACAAGTAATACAACAACGGATCTATTAATGCTGTGATCATAAAGCATACCTCTAATTTTTTTTGGGACCTAACAATTAAAGTAAAGCCAATATACGGTGATAATGTACTGGGCCTATAGCTTACTGCACAAACCTCATTGATACAGTACTGTTAGTAGATTAGCTTGTTTTGAGATCAAAGCCAGAGCTGCATGTAGCCACGTGTGCACATTTTGTTAATATCCTTTGCTAGTGAGTTATTAACCCAGTTATAGATAATTTGTAGTCAGCAATAGGTAAGTGATTGCTTCCTACAAGAGCACAAAACTTGTACATTTCTAGAAATCTTTGAAAAGAGTCAGGTAAAGTCTCATGGAATGTAGGCCTACATTGAACACCACACATTGGCTGCTACTGTAGGCAGAATGATATAACAGATATTTCCATGTTAAAATGTTATGGGATGCATTTTCTCCATAGTTTTTTATGGTAGGCCATTCTGGTAGGCCTACATTATAATCAAATAGCCACAGTAGCCTACATGGCCACTGTTAGATAGATAGATAGATAAGATAGATAAGATAGATAGATAGATAGATAGATAGGTACTTTATTGATTTAACTGTAACTTAAAGCGGGTAGAGCCACAGTGTTCACATTAAACACGCCCTGGAAGATGCACGTTCAAGTTTGCGCTCAGAAGACCAGAAATTTGCTCAGTGCCGAAAAAAATTTGAGGCAACATTGGTTGGAACTCTTCTTGGGTTGGAACCCCTTCTCGGTTGGAACCCTCCCCCCCATCCATACCTCGTGCTCTCTATCCCTCATGTCTTTGTTCTGCTCTGCGTGCGTATGGCTACGGCCAACACCAGATGGCTGGTTTATGCACATCTTCAGATAACTCTGACAGGAATCATCCTCTGCCATGGCAATTTTAAAACTTTCTGCATTATGTACTGTAGCTAGTGTGCAACAGTGTGAGTGATAGGGGAGTATATTGACTAAAGGTGAGACACCTTTATCGATATACAGTAGGTGTGATGAAGACCAGGGTTACCCAACTGGCGGCACAATTTCTTTATTTTTATTGTTGAACATAAAAGACAGCAAAAAACATCAGCAAATCAGCTCCAAAGGGCCGATTGTAATTTTGGAAATCTGTTCCAAAGTATTCCCACACATAATAGAGGTATATGTGATCGTATACAAATGTAAGCAGGTTTAGAAACGTTTTAGTCAAATATATCCGTTTGGGCTCCTTGCGGTCAATTTGCAGTCTACAAATGATTTGTAACTATGTTCCGGCCCCCTGACCATCCGCTCAACAAAAAAACAAATCCCATCGGCTGAATCTAGTTGATGATCCCTGATGTAAATAGTGTGGAATTGACCTTTGTATATTTCTGCCAAGTTTCATACGATACGGAATAAAAGTCAAACTCTTGGTAAGGTCCTTGTTCGGGCCTTTTGAATTTCAAATGTCAGCCATGAAAACATGTGGAATGCGGTCTTCTGTGTTCAAACCGTCCAGCCTGCTCTATAGTCCAGAGAGGCCAAGCCAGGGGGTGTAATGGTGTGTGGAACGAGGACCCTGGTCCCTAATCTACCCAGATTAGGATTTACGACAATAAGGGAAAAAAATGCTGATTTACCTTCAACTTTATTCAACTTCACAACTCTTATAACATTTGCTTGTATGAGTGAACTTCAGACTATTGAACCTGTCCTGGTAGTATGGTGTCTCAACAGAAATGCACTGAAGAAGTATGAAGTGAACAAGACAAAGGAGAATAAATGGCTACAGGCCGGCATGCACACAACGATGGAGTAAACAGACACATAGGCTAAGTGCTGTATAGGCTGCCCAGCTATGATCACACAGACAAAGGAGATCATTGTCTGTGTTGACAGCTTGGTGGACAGACTGCTGTCTCTCTGAGGGGAAAGCAGCACGTTGAGCATAGTGTGGTGTATTTGGTGGCATTATGCTGAACAATAATCAAATCAAGAAGGCACAATCTGATCCCAAATAGTCACCCCCCACCCAACAAAAGCATAGGGAAGTACAGAGTGAGCAGAAACTACCATAAATGAATCCATGGTCGCAAACAACAAGCTAAAGAATGGCTTAGATAGAATAGATTGATGTCAAAGTACAGGCACTTTAACATCCTGCCTGACTTAATGGGGTATGACAACATCAAGTCAATGGCCTAACTACTGTAGTGGCACAGCTGTTTGTATGTGACACCACCGCAAAAAGCATATAGTCAGAGTATAAAACATTATTCCACTGGTCCTGGGTCAGAAAATACAGTCCTAAAGCATTTGTTAACAAACAAAGCACGTTTATTTCAAACTAAAACAGAATGCACCCAACATCCATCCATCCTTTTTTTTTATCTTTTTTTTTTTTTTTTTATCTCTGGCTTACTTTGTCCTTTGAATCACTGCATTATGATGAACAAATCACAGACATTTATTTTGGGGATAACACAAGTCATGTTTTTAATCTTTTAGGATGTTCCTCTTTAGAAGCAACTGTACTGTTCTTACTGTATGTAGGCTATATTCTGCTTATAGACAAGAAGCATATAGGACACCACAAAGGTATTAATTTAAAACTTTGCTGCAGCATATTTTAAAAGAAGAGAAAACAGGCCAGCGACTGTAGTTTTCAAGTATTCCGTAATCTGGATTCAATCAGCCAGGATCCTTACACTCTTCCATAGGAAGGTCAAAGCTCTTTTTCTCATTTACAATTCAAACATTTTGGTAAGCAATTTTCATTAAAAGTCACCTAGCTTCAAATCATGGGGTGACAGTACAACTAAAAAAAGAAAGAAAGAAAATAATGAAAAACATAAATCACCTACCATTTAATCAGCTAGCGAGCCATCTATTGACGTACACCGTTATGTGAGAAATAAAATCAGTTAGGTCATCAGACAATATTATGTGAATTACTACCCAGGGTCCTGTGGGTGGCTGACATGAGTACAGAGAAGAGACAACTTTACAAAATGATCTTTACCTACTGAGTGATGATTATGTCCCCTCAGTGTCTGTTTGCTCTACCACTGGCTGTTTCTCAGCTTCCTCCATCAGTTCACTCAGTCCATTGTCCTTAGGGGAGGAGGAGGAGGCATGCTGTGGTGGTTGCTGCACGTCCAGGAGCTCGCGTTTGGGTTCCTCAGGGCTGTGTGTGAGGACCGGTGACATTGAGAAGGGGGCAGGAGTGGATGAGCGGGTAGGGGTGGGAGCCCGTTCAGGTGTGGGCTCAGCCACTACTTCAGTGTCCATCCTCAACCCCGTCCCATAGACCCGATGAGATGAAGGTTCCTCTATGGGTTCAGGCTCTTCCATGGGTTTCTCCTGGGGTTTCTCTGGCTTGTTGGCCCAAAGGGGATTCTCTGGCTCCTCCTGGGTGTCCGTGATCTCCTCAGGGGTGCAAGGGGCCTGTGGGGACAGGGCCTGGTGTGGGGACAAGACCTGGTGTAGTGACAGGGCCTGGGGTGGCAACTGTGCCAGTGGTGGCGACGTGGCCTGGGGTGGGGACAGGGCCCGTGGTGGGGACTGCGCACGTGGTGGGGACAGGGTCTGGGGTGGGGACAGGGCCTGGGGTGGAGACAGGGCCCATGGAGGGGACTGGGCCTGCGGAGGGGACTGTGCAGGGGGCGGCAATTGGGCCTGAGGGGAAGTCTGGTTTTGGGGTGATGACTGGTTCTGAGAAGAGGATTGGGTCTTTGGTGAGGACTCAGACTTGGGGGAAGCATGGGTCTGGGGAGAGGACTGGGACTCTGCCTGGGGCTCAGGACCGGGGAGGGCTTCATTCTTGGCTTGAGTTGGAGACTGGGATGGGGCTTTAAGGGACTTGGTTGGGCCTTGAGATGTTGACCGAGTTAGGAGGGTTGGAGTTTGAAGCAGACCCGGTTTAGTTAGGAGTCCAGGTTTAGGTTGAAGCCTGGACTGTAGTTGCAACAGGGCCTGAGGTTTGCCTTGCGTCAGGGAGAGGGTTGGGGTCAGGGTAGGAGTAGGAAGTAGTGGTTGTGGTAGAGGGAGAAGAGGTGTCCAGGCTCCACGCTTGTTACGGTCCCGCTCACGTTCTCTCTCCCGATCTTTCTCCCTCTCCTTTTCACGCTCTCTCTCCCGGTCGCACTCCTGGTCTCGTTCACGGTTGCCACGGTCCCTTTCTCTCTCCCGGTCCCTCTCTCTCTCCCTCTCTCGGTCTTTCTCGCGGCTATCTCTCTCACGGCGGTTTCCGTTCATCTCCTTCCTGAAGTCAAATTCCCTGTCATCCCTCTCCCGTTGCTGCCTGTCCCAAGGGCGCCGGCGCTCATCCAAGTCCTGGGGCATGTCAGCATCAGCGAACGGTGCTGCAGCATTAGCTCCACCACGACTCCACGCCGGGAGAGGGAGCGGGCCCCCTCCAACACCTCCGCCACCAGGACCACCAGCACCTACTCCTCCTACTCCTCCTGCTGCTCCAGCGCAGTTCTGGTTCTCAAAGCGGTTGGGGAAGTTCTGCCCCTGGTTAGAGCCAGGGCGCTCTTCCTGGAAGCCCTTGGAGACCACGGCCGGTGAGCCCCGCACGTCACGCTCATCAAAGTCCCCTCTGGGTGGCCCCCAGCGACTCTGGGTCTGGGGGGTAAAGCCGGCGAGGGCCTGAAGCCGCCCTACCACACTGTCTCTAGCTGGCTCCCTCACTGGGGTCTGGAGCAGGGCGGGCCTGCCTCCTCCTCCGCCCATACCCCCACCACCAGTTCCCCCACCACGTCCACCCATGGACTCTCTGTGCTCCGGGGGAGGTGTCCTCAGCAGGCCCGTGCTCTGCTTCTCCTGGGGCGGGGGGAAGCGATAGTCTTGGTCCCCCCCCTGGTGGCTGTCGTCTGCCCCAGAGGAAGGCTCGTCCTCAGGCTTAGACATGCTTTCGTTTGGGGGGTTGGGTCCCCGGTTGAAGGCCCCCTCTGCCCTGTTAAAGTGGTCCATCTGGGAGGCCGCTCTGGCACGGGCCTGTGCATGGAGGGAGGCGTCCAGGAGGCTCTGTTGGGACAGGCCCTGCTGCATCAGGAGGGGGAAGCGGGCCCCGGCTCCCTGGAGCATACTAGGCCGGAGGTCCAGCGGTGGCATCAGCCCAGGCATCCTCTGGCCAGGTAGGCCCTGCTGGTGTAGGGGGTGGGTGAGGGAGGCTGAGGGGTGCATCCCCAGAAGACCCACACGACGACTCATTGCATTCTGCATACCTAGAGAGAAGAGGAACACAAAGTTATTTAACAGCAAAAAACAGGTCTTAGCAGCAAAGTCTTGAGAAAGTGAGACATTTTTCTAAAGATTTCCAAATGGGTCATTAAGAACCCTAGATCATAGTTTAGTATCCTCTTACCTTGCAGTACTAACTCGGCAGCGGCGTCCATGCCATCAGCAGACTGGCCCGTCTTGTCATTGGCCCCTTGCTGCGTCTGGACTCCAGGTTGAAGCGGGTTGAAGACCCCTTGTCCAGGGATGGCAGAGGGCATGAAGCTTACCGGGACAGTGGCTCCATACGGGGAGTCCTTCATGCTGTCCTGAGCCTGCGACATGGAGGGCTGCACCAGAGCTGCAGGAGAGGAACAGAACAAACCATCTGTCAGTATTTTTTTTTTAATAAAGCAAATCAGAGTTCTTACAAAATGTTTATATTTTCTGGCAATATTTACTCAAAATGTAAATGCAACATCATGGGTTCTATAGACAGTCAGGTCATGCAATATTTACATGTAGGAGCTGAGCCCATGCCTGCTTGCTGAGGAACACCTGCTGCCTGCATGAAACCTACAGGAGGGAGATACAACATACCACTGTCATTATCTGAACAATAAATCACAATTAGGCCATTAAAACTTCATTTACTGTTTAACGGATAAGGGGATTCACTTTTCTCCCCTTATTAAAAAAATTTTTGGCCAATTTATGCAGTGCTTAGTTCATATAATGCACTGTCTGCTTTCCCTTGAGGATTTCCCAAGCTGATGCGCGAGAATCAAAGACCAAACCGCCTCAGATCACTCGCTTGTTATGTCCGGGCTCGGATTGGACAGTGGCACACACTGTGCAGATGTTTAATTTCTCTCGCATGCCAGCGTAGCTGAGGCCAGCGCAAATTCCTACTATTTATGTGTCCAGGTTAAACGTGGTGTGGCATCCCTCGTTAAAAACAAACAGTTAAATTCACAGTTAATGCATAATTTTCTGACCTATTAGAAGCAATTAATACCTGAAACAACGTCACCATGGAACAAAACGAATGGCAAGAGATTAGAGCCCTGTGTCAAAATCTTCCCAGCGTGAAATACTTCCCAATCGTTCTGATTGTATTGTGACGGCGTGTTGTCAAATTTCTCAGTGTGAAAATGTTCCCAGTTCAATAATTGCATGTGCATCTCTTTATGTGGATGGCTGAGCTCGTGCAGACGTTTCTCACACCCTCCCATAGCACCCAAGTCTTTGGAATCGCTAAAAATCTCTCCTCACATCAACCCTCAGCACTTACGTCCGGGTGTTTATACGCTGACCTCACGCATCAACAAGCTTCTGATTGGTCAGTGTCAATACTCCTGGCCACCATTGATTGGCAGATGTGTGAAGCAAATGCGGGTGCCCACAGACCAGTTTTCGAGAAAGGGTAGGAGAGAAACATCTTCACGAGTTCAGCCCTCCACATAAAGACACGCACATGCAATTATTGAACTGGGAACATTTTCATGCATTTTAAACATTACTTTTCTGTAAAATAATCTCTCCAGTCTTATATTTGATAAGGTTGAAGCACTTCTGACATAATGTTATGATCTTAGCCAGATATGACTGTACTGCACAGCAGAGGACGAGCAAATGGCTCAGCTTCAAAATGTTAGTGATCAATTTAGTGATACCCGAGCCATGCCTGTACCTTAGTTATTGATGAAAAAAACTGTCCCTACCCTGTCCTTAACCCAATGTATAATGACGGGGCCTGTCGAGCTCAGGTAGCAGAGCTCTAGCATTACTCAACAACTATCCAGTGCAAGCATATAGTATTTTTGACAACCAAATTGAAGTCAAAATAACTGATGACATCGAAGTGTCAGCTACATGGTGATTTACGATTCATAACTTACATTTTACCGGTAGCCTACTGCCTACACCAAGACGGAATGTATTTGAAGTTATCAAGCTCCGGAGAGAACAGCCCACATAATCTGAAAAATGCATCGCCAGTGGTACGCAAAGACTTGTGCCGATCAGGACCTCATGATGTGGTCGACTGTCTCCAAGGTGGGGGCTTTTCCTGGCAACCGGATGAGGCAATCGAAAGAGGATGCGATGAGTGAATTGCCTGTACGTTTTCCAGCGCTGCCTTCATTTGACAGACCTAACTTGAATGACTGTCCCTCTTTATATACAGTAGCCTATTTCTCCTAGAAAGTGTTGGTGGGGTGGTACCCTTTTTTCACTCACTCACATCACTTTTCTGGGAAAAAACATCTGTTCAATAGGCCTTTTTTTAATGCAATATTCTTCACACAGACTGCTGTGTCTTACCTGGAGGAGGCTGGGAGGCATTGAACCCTGCTCTGAGGAAGGTGGGCGGGGGGCCATAGCCTGGCGGGGGCATTGTCATGGAAACAGGGAAGGATGGAGGCACAAGACCCCCAGCAGGGACAGCCTGGGCCACAGGGAGCTGAGACCGAGGATAGAGAGTAGAGTTAAACTAGTGAAATTAGTTCAGGGATGAATATGCATGGTTGAGATGTGATCACTGTAACATCATTTAACAATCAAAGATTTTGGAGGAACAATAGTTTCCCACTGATAATCATAGTTTAAGACAAATACTATGAGAAACAACATTTAAATGCTTAGGGAGTTGAGATGTATTATACAACGGGTGTGTCTAATCCTGAACGCTGATTGGTTAAAACCGCATTCCAGCCGGTGTCTATTCTACAAGTTACCACCAGCTAAATCTATGAAGTTAAAATGGCTATTTACTCTGTTCCATCTGACTGCGCAATCCACTGTCTCATCAGCCCAGCCAAGCAATTTATAAACTTGATCTCCATTATAAAAAGCATCTAGACATTCTCACATTTCTTTTAGACAGCAGAGATTTGTATAAACCTTGCTGTCTGTCTCTCCGACTGTCTGTCTCTCTCAACTGGCATACATTTTAATGGATATATACAAAGGAATGTCAATTGAAATAAGGTATAACGAAACGAAGTGCAGGTAGTTTGCAGTCTTTACAGCTTCAGTTTGTATTAGCTGTGTTATTGGGTAGCTCCTCTGAACAACAGTGTCCTGATGAGTAAGCACATTTTCTATGCCAGGTGAAATCGTGCCTCATTGTTATGGATGTATCCAGATAAATGTCACTAGAAAACAGCTGCAAATGCAGTAACTTTGCTGTTATTCTGGCTGCACTGTAAGTTAGCCGTAGTTGGCTAGCTAGCAAGCAAGGGATAAGAAAGTTTCCAGCCAGTAATGGAACATTTAGAACGAACAACTGGGTCACGTTCATAGATTCAGAACAAAAAGATTAAACGACTGGGTCGCGTCTCTAGCAACCAAACCGATAGAACGAACGACCAGCCGACTTGGGTAGCAACCCTAGATTTGTGAAAGGATGAAATAGTATGAATAAATTCATAAAAATAAAGTTTTTAATGAAAATATTATTATTTGACTATGTTGGTAACCCGTTGTATAAAATTGATAACACCATCGAAGCCGGTGTTCGGAGGATATATTCACTTTGTTTATTATCTATTTCACTTGCTTTGGCAATGTAAACATATGTTTCCCATGCCAATAAAGCCACTTAAATTGAAAAATATTGGCACGTGCCAACAACACCCATGCCAATATATCCTCCAAACACCGGCTTCTCTGGCATTATCACTTAAATATCTGCTTGACGAATTGAATAAGGCATGTGTGGGTAAATTGCATATCTGAGCTTAGTAGACAGTTTAACTCCAAAAGAGGTGATTTTCTCTGAGCTGAATTGTATACTAACCCACAGCCTAAACACTTCTCCACCCACTGAGCCAAGCCTCCTTATTAGGCCCACCCATGAGCAAACAAACACAGGCCGTGCATCCGGCCTTCACTCAACAACCCTATCAACCCCATCGCAAAGGACTGAACACTTGAGGCTAAGCACGCCCCATAGACAGGGAAGGCAGCTAGCACCAATCACAGGGAGATTATGTTGTTCAGTTTCACACCACTGACTGACTGGATCCATGGAAGACACTCAGTACAAAGGAAATGGGAAGGAAACCATGGAAACGTGAGGGGCCCAGTGAATTCATGTGTGATCAACTTAGAACTCAACAGTTATCACCAACTTCACAGCCACATCAAATGTGCATGGGAATTGTAAGGGGTTGATTGAAACCAATTTCAAGGTGGGTGTTCTACCCTCCAGCACTATTTCTCACAACTCTAAAAGGATGGTGAACTTACAGGCAGAAAACAAGGTATTCATGCTTCAATGTTGAACATTAGTTTTATGTTAGTTTTGGGTACCTGCACAGGCATCATGGAGACCTGTTGGATGAAGGCCTTTTGTTGGGTCTGTTGGGTGTTGGTGGCTGCCATGGGTTCAGCGCTAACAGCCTGGCTCACCGCTTCCTTCACCGGCTCTGGCGCATTTTTGGCTGCTTCCCACTCTACAGTTAAGAAGAGTTAGAGAAGAAAATTCACTGTACAACACAGATAGTCACATTTACTTTGCCTGCTGGGCTGTATCTCTCCAGTATTATGTTTCTCCGTGGGACTTCCTACTCTGATAAACCCAAAATAACCAAACGCCAGGAAATATTTGTGGTTGGTGTTAAGAGAGTTAAATCAAATCAAATTTCATTGGTCACATACACATGTTTAGCAGATGTTAATGCGGGTGTAGCGAAATGCTTGTGCTTGTAGTACCGACAGTGCAGTAATATCTAACAGTAATATCTAACAATTACACAACATATACCCAATGCACACAAATCTAAGTAAGGAATGAATTAGGCCTATATACATATGGACCAGCGGCATGGACTAAGATACATTAGAATAGTATTGAATACAGTATATACATATATGAGATGAGTAACGCAGGATATGTAAACATTATTAAGTGATTAAGATACTGTATTCAATGTTTGTTTAATTATACACTGTGTGCACAATTATTAGGCAAGTTGTATGTTTGAGGATTAATTGTATTATTGAACAACTACAGTGCTCTCGGTCAATTCAAAATGTTAATAAACCTCAAACCTGAATATTTAAGAAAGTAAAAGTGAGGTTTTGGCTTTCTTTGGAGAATATCTGTGTGTGCACAATTATTGGGCAACTATTAGTGTGCAGAATTAACGAAAAGTTCCCCATCTCACTTGTTAATTTTCATCTGTTAAAGTGAGAATAATAAACAAACAACTCAAAATGTACAAATAAACACTTCTGACATAAAAAAAAAAAAAATCTGTGACCAATATAGCCACCCTTCTTTTCAATAACAGTCATAAGCCTTCCATCCATGGAGTCTGTTTAAGAAGGGACCACAAGTTCTCAATAGGGTTTAGGTCAGGTGAGGAAGGGGGCCATGTCATTATTCTTTCATCTTTAAGGCCTTTACTGGCTAGCCACGTAGTGGAGTACTTCGATGCATGCGATGGAGCATTGTCCTGCATAAAAATCATGGTCTTCTTGAAAGATGCAGACTTTTTCCTGTACCACTGCTTGAAGGAAGTGTCTTCTAAAAACTGGCAGTAGGTTTGGGAGTTGAGTCCATCTTCAACCCGAAAAGGTCCAACTAGCTCATCTTTAATACTACCAGCCCATACCAGTACCCCATCTCCCCCTTGCTGGCGTCTGAGTCGAAGTGGAGCTCCGTGCCCGTTACTGATCAATCTGGTCCGTCAAGAGTCACTCATCTCATCAGTTCATAAAACCTTTGAAAAATCTGTCTTGAGATATTTCTTTGCCCAGTCTTGATGTTTCAACTTATGTGTCTTGTTCAGTGGTGGTCGGGTTTCAGCCTTCCTTACCTTGGCCATGTCTCTAAACACTGAACACCTTGTACTTCTGGGCACTCCAGGTAGGTTGCAGTTCTGGAATATGACAGCACTGGAGGATAATGGGTTCCTGGTAGCTTCACGTTTGATTATTCTCAAATCTTTGGCAGTTAATTTGCGTCTTTTTTTCTCCTGATCCCTCTCTGGAAATGAATCCTAGCCCTCAGTTCATCAACTTTGTTATCCAAAGATTTAACATTGGCGAGTAATATACTCGGGAGCAGTGGGCGGTGTGCGTGCCTCCTGAGTCGAACCAGCAGGCCGCCTCGAGGGTCTCACCTCTGCCGGCGATGTTTTGCTCGGCCTCTGGAATAAGTGACATCGCTCTGGGGTGAGCGAACAAAGGATATGCTCTAGGGAAGTCATATTCCTGGTCGTAATGCTGGTAGTTCTGGTGAGTTACCACCGCTCTAATATCCAATAGTACTTCCCTGTTGTATGTAATAACACAAAACATTTCCTGAGCTAATAATGTAAAAAAAAGTACATAAGAAAATAAAATACTGCTAAGTTTGCAAAGAACTAGTCACGATGCAGCCATCTCCGCCGGCGCGATATTAATAAATCCAGACTGTATCACAACCGGCCGTGATTAGGAGTCCCATAGGGCGCGCACAATTGGCCCAGTGTCGTCAGAGTTTGGCCGGTGTAGGCCGTCATTGTAAATAAGAATTTGTTCTTAACTGACTTGCCTAGTTAAGTAATGGTTAAATAAAATTTAAAAAATGTAAGTGTGTGAGAATGTGCACCATCTTAATGAGTGTGTGAAAGAATGTGACGCCTGTTTATGAGTGAGCATTAGTGTTGAGTTTGTCATTCCTGTGCATGTCCACTGTGTGTCTTTTGTTTGTATAGGAGTGAACATTAGGGTGTGTCTCAAAATGCACACTACCATGCACCGAGCATGCAAGTTGGAACACAGAGTATGAGTCCAAATCAAAGTATGCGAAACTGAGCACTTCTTGGACGCATACTATGTCAGTTCATCTTTTGAAGCATGCATTGACGCAAGCTTCAACTGAAAAGTATCCACAGAAATATGATGCAAACATGTAAAAAATTAACACAACATTTCTTCAAAATCAATGGCAAACATTATTTGAGCTGAAGTTAGAGAAAATAAACTGACTTCAGAATTAAATGTTGCCCATTCACATCTCATATGTTGTCATATGTACAATATTTTATCTTGATACATTAATAAATACATAATCTTAATTTTGGCATGCTTACCTGCCTACAATACCAACTGTATTGTGCATAGAACACAAGCCCATAGTAAGTTCATACGGCTAACGTTTACTGGTTAGCAGCTAGCTACCCACGAAGAATAGACATATACCTTACATAACATAAATTAAGTCATTTTTGCCTGTTAAACTATCTGTTTAGCTAGATTATTGTGATTCACATATACTGTACAGTTGAAGTTGGAAGTTTACATACACCTTAGCCAAATACATTTAAACTCAGTTTTTCACAATTCCTGACATTTAATCCTGGTAAAACTTTCCTATCTTAGGTCAGTTAGGATCACCACTTTATTTTAAGAATGTGAAATGACTGAATAATAGTTGAGAGAATTATTTATTTCAGCTTTTATTTCTTTCATCACATTCCCAGTGGGTCAGAAGTTTACATACACTCAATTAGCATTTGCTAGCATTGCCTTTAAATTGTTTAACTTGGGTCAAATGTTTCAGGTAGCCTTCAACAAGCTTCCCACAATAAGTTGGGTGAATTTTGGCCCATTCCTACTGATAGAACTGGTGTAACTGAGTCAGGTTTGTAGGCCTCCTTGCTCGCACACGCTTTTTCAGTTCTGCCCACAAATGTTCTACAGGATTGAGGTCACTCCAATACCTTGACTTTGTTGTCCTTAAGCCATTTTGCCACAACTTTGGAAGTATGCTTGGGGTCATTGTCCATTTGGAAAACCCACTCGTGACCAAGCTTTAACTTCCTGACTGATGTTGCTTCAATATATCCACATAATTTTCCTTCCTCATGATGCCATCTATTTTATGATGTCCCTCCTGCAGCAAAGCACGCCCACAACATGATGCTGCCACCCCCGTGCTTCATGGTTGGGATGGTGTTCTTTGGCTTGCAAGCAGTTTTGGAGCAGTTGCTTCTTCCTTGCTGATCGGTCTTTCTTCCTTGCTGATCGGGTGTTCTTCGGCTTGCAAGCATCCCCCTTTTTCCTCCAAACATAACGATGGTCATTATGGCCAAACAGTTCTATTTTTGTTTAATCAGACCAGAGGACATTTCTTACAAAAATATTATCTTTGTCCCCATGTGCAGTTGCAAACCGTAGTCTGGATCTTTTATGGCGTTTTGGAACAGTGGCTTCTTCCTTGCTGAGCGGCCTTTCAGGTATGTCGATATAGGGCTCGTTTTACTGTGGATATAAATAATTTTGTACCGGTTTCCTCCAGCATCTTCACAAGGTTCTTTGCTGTTGCTCTGGGATTGATTTGCACTTTCGCACCAAAGTATGTTCATCTCTAAGAGACAGAAAGCGTCGCCTTCCTGAGCGGTATGACGGCTACATGGTCCCATGGTGTTTATAGTTGCGTACTACTGTTTGTACAGATGAACGTGGTACCTTCAGGCATTTGGAAATTGCTCCCAAGGATGAACCAGACTTGTTGAGTTTTACAATTTTTTTCTGAGGTCTTGCCTGATTTCCCCATGATGTCAAGCATAGAGGCACTGAGTTTGAAGGTAGGCCTTGAAATACATCCACAGGTACACCTCCAATTGACTCACATGATGCCAATTAGCCTATCAGAAGCTTCTAAAGCCAATACATAATTTTCTGGAATTTTCCAAGCTGTTTAAAAGGCACAGTCATCTTAGTGTATGTAAACTTCTGACCCACTGGAATTGTGATATAGTAATAATAATAATAATAATAATAATGTCTGTAAACAATTGTGCCATGTACAAAGTAGATGTCTAACCAACTTGCCAAAACTATAATTTGTTAACATTAAATCTGTGGAGTGGTTGAAAAAGGAGTTTTAATGACTTCAACCTAAGTGTATGTAAACCTCCGACTTCAACTGTAGTTAGATGATAGCTTTGTGTATAACTTGTTACGTCTCCATTGTTGCCATTGTCCTGGCCGGAAGAAAGTTCAGTGAATGGAGAGTTGCAGTGTGATGTAATACAGTAAGGGGAGCGCAAGTGCTTCTCAAATATGTTTTATGCGTTCTCAAGAGAATGTCCTCTGAAAACGCACTCGGAGCATCAGAGTGTGGTGCACGGTAATATGCATATTGAGAAACACCCTTAGTGTTAATTTCCTTGTGTGTGTGTGTGTCTTTGTCCTTTGCTGCGTCTGCTCACCAGCGTTGACAGTCTCCTGGTCGATCATGCCTCCCTCAGCGAAGCCGTCCAGGTCGTCCAGCTTGACCTTCTCCCAGGGGATGTAGGTGACCCCCAGGTCCATGTCCCACAACTGCTTATACTCCTGCTTCACTCCCTTATTCAGAGCCCACGCGATCTGAACACACACAAATGTCAGGGGATACATGAAAGAGCAGAAATATCAAGGGTATTTGAGTCGAAACAGGAGAGTATGAAATATGTAATGGCTGGGTTGCTATGAGGTCAGTAGTATCGTAAGCGAGCCGCCCAAGAGATTTAAAAGCATTACACACAGAGGACATACCCTAACCGCAGTGAAGTGGCAATCCCATCACGGCAGACTTTACCTTAATGACCTTGGAGACGATCTTGTATGAACCAGTGCTGAGTTTCTGTCTGGCACGGTAGGCATCCTGTCTGTGGACCATACAGATGTAGGCACAGCCACGAGGAGGGATCATCTATAGAAGGAGAGAGCAATGTACAGAAAGACAGAGAGAGGGAGAAAATAATTGAGGACGGAGTGACAGGGGTTAAGCAGTTAACCCACAGTATGGTCAGAACTTGCTAATGAAGAGCAATGGGTAAGTCCTTTAAAGTGGAAACAGTCAAGATAATTAATAGGTGACAGAGCTTGCTAACCCACATAACGAGCAGCGGTTAATGAAGTCAACTCAGGCTCAGACTGAGATTGAGAGACAGAGACAGAGAGAGAGAGAGAGAGAGATACTCACATTGATAGACTCAATCTGACCAAACTCTTCAAACAGATTGGTGAGGTCCTGCTGAGTGGCCTTCTTGTCCACCTGTCCCACCCACAGTGTGGTGCTGCACACTGGGGACACATAGTAGAGATGGAGGCTTAGAACACATTAAAGGTGCCAAGGATGATAAGCATTAAAAGGAAATAGTGACCAAGTTTTGAGATTTTCATGACTAGTGATACACTAAAACATTAAAATGTCAGTGAAGCGCTAATTGAAGGCTGGTATTACCACTGAGAAACTTGGATCGGATTGGAGGCAGTCCTTTCTTCTGACGCTCTTTCTCTAGCTCGCGGGCTTGTCTCTCGCTGGAGTAGGACCGCGACAACTTCCTCTTCCGTTCTCTGGAGCGTGACCGCGATCGCTTGCGATGTTTCCGTTTCCGAGAGCCTGACCGTGATCTGGACCGTCTCTTCCTGGGTGATCTAGAGTAGAGGGTTATTTTTAAGGTATTTTGATGTCAGCAGTCATGGTAAAATGAACATGGATGGTGGTGCTATAATCTACGCCTCTGCAAGGTGTCTTATGTTGCCTTGTGGACGGTTTCTCTCAGGGTCCTTAGACTCACCTGGATCGTGACCTGGATCGTGTTCTTGACTGCGTGTCAACCGTCTTGGACTTCTTGTCCTCTGGCTCGAAGATCTCTTCGTCCATCTCTGGCCCGTCATCCAGGTCCATGTCCTATAACACAGACATCATTACAGCATAGCTCTACTTACAAATACAACAGAGCTCTACTTACAAATACAAGAGAGCTCTACTTACAAAACACAAATACAACAGAGCTCTACTTACAAAACACAAATACAACAGAGTTCTACTTACAAAACACAACTACAACAGAGCTCTACTTACAAACACAACTACAACAGAGTTCTACTACAAATACAACAGAGCTCTACTTACAAATACAACTACAACAGAGCTCTACTTACAAACACAACTACAACAGAGCTCTACTTACAAACACAACTACAACAGAGCTCTACTTACAAACACAACTACAACAGAGCTCTACTTACAAATACAACAGAGTTCTACTTACAAAACACAACTACAACAGAGTTCTACTTACAAATACAACAGAGCTCTACTTACAAACACAACAGAGCTCTACTTACAAATACAACTACAACAGAGTTCTACTTACAAAACACAACTACAACAGAGCTCTACTTACAAATACAACTACAACAGAGCTCTACTTACAAATACAACTACAACAGAGTTCTACTTACAAAACACAACTACAACAGAGCTCTACTTACAAATACAACAGAGCTCTACTTACAAATACAACAGAGCTCTACTTACAAATACTACAGAGCTCTACTTACAAATACTACAGAGCTCTACTTACAAATACTACAGAGCTCTACTTACAAATACAACACAGCTCTACTTACAAATACAACACAGCTCTACTTACAAATACTACAGAGCTCTACTTACAAATACTACAGAGCTCTACTTACAAATACAACAGAGTTCTACTTACAAATACAACTACAACAGAGCTCTACTTACAAATACAACAGAGCTCTACTTACAAATACAACAGAGCTCTACTTACAAAACAACTACAACAGAGCTCTACTTACAAAACAACTACAACAGAGCTCTACTTACAAATACAACAGAGCTCTACTTACAAAACAACTACAACAGCGCTCTACTTACAAAACAACTACAACAGCGCTCTACTTACAAAACAACTACAACAGCGCTCTACTTACAAATACTACAGAGCTCTACTTACAAATACTACAGAGCTCTACTTACAAATACTACAGAGCTCTACTTACAAAACAACTACAACAGAGCTCTACATACAAACACAACTACAACAGAGTTCTACTTACAAATACAACTACAACAGAGCTCTACTTACAAATACAACTACAACAGAGTTCTACTTACAAATACAACTACAACAGAGCTCTACTTACAAATATAACTACTACAGAGCTCTACTTACAAATACAACAGAGTTCTACTTACAAATACAACAGAGCTCTACTTACAAATACAACAGAGCTCTACTTACAAATACAACAGAGCTCTACTTACAAATACAACAGAGCTCTACTTACAAATACAACAGAGCTCTACTTACAAATACAACAGAGTTCTACTTACAAAACAACTACAACAGAGCTCTACTTACAAATACAACAGAGTTCTACTTACAAATACAACAGAGTTCTACTTACAAATACAACAGAGTTCTACTTACAAATACAACAGAGCTCTACTTACAAATACAACAGAGCTCTTGCACGTATATATCCGTTTTAGTCACAGAGACGTTGATGAGCCAGTGAGGGAAGAAAGGCTTACCTGCTGCTGGTTGTCAATGGAGTCGTCCATCTTGTTGTCTGGCTCCAGGTGCTGTGATTGGCTGCTGCTCTGCTGGGGTGTGTTTTCAGACCCAAAGATTCCATCCTGAAAAACACCCGATTGGTTAGTGTCCTAGCTACTTTCCTCACAATCGTCTCAAGAGACAAATGTATGGGAAATGAGTATGAAATTAAACAGGTAGAGGTTCCCTCTAGAGCAACCTTCTGCTGGTGCTGCTAGTGCTCCGGTATGGATAGGTTGGGCCGAAAAGCAAGGAACTAGGGGTGTCTGTGAAGGTGTGTGTTGTGTAGGTACCTTCAGCTGGTGCTGCTGGTGCTCCATGAGCTGCTTCTGGAACTGCTCTAGGTTCTGCTGCTGCAGTTGCTCAGCCAGCTGGTGGAAGATGGAGTCAGACACCATGGGCCTGGAGGGAAACAGGGTAGACAAACAGGGGTCAAGAGTTCAGTTAACTCCTGTCCGTCACATAGGTAGTGGGGAGTGAAAGTGCATACACTGAACCTGTGACATATTCCGCAGGGTCTCAGATTTGTAGATACAAATAAAATCACGCTTACATCTGGGATGATTGCGAGTCCTTTTTGGAGTCTTCAGAGCGTTCTGAATCATTCCCAAAGTCAAAATGACCCAACATTTTCTGCAACAAATGGAGAAAGATAATCATCTTTAAAATATAGATCTGAGAGTCACACATAGTAAAAGACAGTTAACAACATCACACAAAACACCACAAATTAGCAGTAACAATAAAAAAAATGACCCTTAATATCACTGGGACTTCACTCCATTTCTATGTCTGTGGCCTTGATCCCTCACCTTGTTGAAGGAGGAGACCCTCTGGTCCAGGGGGTTGAGGTGCATGGGGTTAGTTGAGGCAGCTGCAGTGAGCTGGGCCGTCAGGGCCTGCAGCTGGACCACCAGGCCTGCATCCAGTGCCTGCAGCAGAGACGGTTGGGGCTTCTGCTGCTGCATCTGCAGACTCTGCACCAGCTGCTGGAGCTGTTACACAAATAATGACAGACACAGTTAGAGAACGATACACAAAATGTCTATAGCTGGTAATTTGGAAAGGAATGTTTTGTAAACAAAGGAGCGTCAGAAAGATAAGAACACAGAGTAAACAAGTGTAAAAAAAATAAAAACAACTCTGAACCAATTATATTAATTTGGGGACACGTTGAAAAACAAACATATGGCAATTTAGCTAGCTAGCTTGCTGTTGCTAGCTAATTTGTCCTGGGATATAAACATTGGGTTGTTATTTTACCTGAAATACACAAGGTCCTCTACACCGACAATTAATCCACAGATAAAACGGTAAACCGAATCGTTTGTAGTGATCGCTCCTCCATCCTTCAGGCTTATTTTTCTTCTTTGGGACTATATATGGCGACTGGCAACTAACTTTCATAACGTTCATTACCACAGCTGACCAGTTCAACTTTCAATCATGTATGTTCTCCTAAAAGCCAATGAGGAGATGGGAGAGGCAGGACTTGTAGTGCGTTCTGCATCGCAAATAGAACCAACTTCTATTTTAGAGCCTGGCAACGCAGATGCTCGTTGGCACGTGCGAGCAGTGTGGGTGCAATATTTGAATAACATGTATGTGTACATTTATTTTGCCACGTGACGCGAGCGGTGTGGGCAGCGTGTCAGTGTCATTCTCCGAGCTTCAAATTTGATGTTGCGTTAAATTGACTGTCTGAGGACTAGGAATCTTCTATGTACTGACCTGTTGTCCCTGTGGACTCTGCAGGATCTGGGCCACAGCAGATACAGTGTCTGTGTTGGAAAACTGTGACGCCCAGTCAGGTAGACTGGACACGATGTTGGCTGGAGTGGCCGGGGTCGCTGGTGTACCTGGACACAAACACACAGAGAAAATCCATCATGAGAAATCAACATGAATAATAAAACTCTACAATTGAAGTTGATTAGAGAGCAATGCCTGGTCACAAAAAAGGCCTCAGAACATTGTGTCAGTATAGAGCTGTATGTGTGTCCATGTTATATGTTGGCTGACTGACCAGGCGTAGCGTTGTTGACCGGAGCATCCCTGCTGGTCATGACGGGGGTGAGACTGGGAGGGGGCAGTCCTGCAGCCATGTCCAGCAGCGGCTGGATGATGTCACTCTTGAAGACAGCGTTCTTCTGCCACAGGTTGAGAACTCTGACAATCTTACTCTGGAACACAAAGGAGGGAAGAATAAGCTCCTAGACAAGATCACAGACTGACGCACACAACCATTCAATCAAAACAAGACCACTGCATGGAATGAGTCACAGCCTAAAGTTGATGCTGTATACTCTACAAATGTGGATTATTAAAATATTATATTCATTGATTTCATTCCCCACTGACACTGAATAATAAAGTTTTTCAAACAGTGCTACGGATCAGATCTATCACTAACAACAAATGATATGTGTAGTCAGAGGTAGAAGAGAAGGTAAAAGCTAGAACAGTGTTTATGAATAGAGAAACCAGAGAGCCGCCTCTGTTCTCACTGTGACCCACCTTGTCATCTGAGGGGCAGCGGTAGAGGTGCTGGAAGGTTCCGATTATGTTTTTGCTGAAGCGCGGGGCGAACACATCCTTGTCCTGGCCAAACTGGTGCCGTGACTGCCGCACAATGGAGTCCATGACGTACAGGCCTGGGACCTTGTACTCTGGCTTGCACTGGATTGCACAAAACAAGGGGAGCGTTTAGCATCTCTGTGGTGATGGGCAAATGATTGGCAAACAATACCGATACATGATTTGCGTAGTACAGATTTGTATTCTACTTGACTCCATTTTGAACTGGTGAAACCGAAAGAAACTCACTTTCTGAATGAACTTCTCCACGCTTTGGACAACATGTTTGTAGTACTGAAAGAGAAGAAACACAAGAAAATACATTGTGATACCCCACCAAAACTACAACCACAGCATCCCGGGAGACAAAGACCTAAAACTGGTCAAAGATTTTGGGATAAATCTAACTCCATTGACGGGGAATTAAATGTTTTCTTTCTAAATACGCTTATGTTTGGATGTCTCAGCCTAGTTGTTTCTCGCTCCTCGAAAGGGAAAACACTGGCGAACCCAATAACGGATTCACAATATACAAAAATCAAGTTAACCAATGACCACAGCTGGAAAAAGAGGCTATACATTCATTGCATTGACTCAATACAATATGCATTGACTCAATACAACATTGCATTGACTCAATACAAGCCATGTTCTCAGCTGCCTTCCGCCAGATTACAGAGTAATCGATTCCTTTGATTCATTGTTGCTGTAGTGTTTAGGCCATATGCTGGTAAGATGGGGAGGAGACTCTTTGGGATGACTAGTATGGAGAGAGGTAGGCTATGCTGCCTTAAACATAAATGCAGCATGTGTAATTGAAGACCCCACAGAACGTAGCCTAGTTTGGGGTATTGGGCAGAATGATTTTACAGGGCTTATCACACCACAAGAAGAGAGAAGAGGAGAATAAGAATGGAAACATATTTTGGGCCAATAGAAAATAGAGAAATTAAACACCATCATTGGTTTGAATTAATTAGTATTTCCAATTCTTTGGCTCATCCATAGTAATAGATTATAGCCAACTCATGATGCACTACACCTGTCCCTTCACAGCTAGTGGTGTGTTTACTGCAGTGCTGCTGGGATAAAAATATGTAGGACAGCATTTACATTTTACTCATTTAGCAGACACTCTTATCCAGAGCGACTTATGTGAGTGTATATATTTTCATACTTTCTTTCATACTGGTCCCCTGTGGGAATCAAACCCACAACCCTGGCATTGCAAGCGCCATGCTCTACCAACTAAGCTACACGGGACACTAGTGCTCTACTACTGTGCTTCTGGCCAATAGGAATCAGTAATACAGTGTGCATCAGTGAATGCCCCTTTGAGGTGAAGCACAAGGCACATTTCCATATTAGTGTGTAAATAAATAAAAATAGGCTAGATCTATGATCTAATCATGGTACCCAGCCCACACATCCCTTCTACCATCTTTACACACACACACTAACAATTTCACCCATCTTATGACAGATTAAAAGTCTATAGTGCAATATTTACTTCATAATTAAAAGCTCTCAATAGCTTGTACGAAGGTAAAAACAAGTGATTCAAACATACAAGCACATCAAATCAAAGTGGACCACAGGGCTATATGGGATAACTGGGGCCATGAGACTGGCACTAGAACGACCAGCAGGTGGGGCTAAAGTTGCCTTATTTCTCCAGAGCACAGTAAGGAGTACGGACTACTCTATGCTACTATACTGAAAGAATATATAAACGCAACATGTAAAGTGGTGGTCCCATGTTTCATGAGCTGAAATAACATTTCCCAGACATTTTTCATACACACAAAAAGCTTGTTTCTCTCCAATTTCGTTTACATCCCTGTTAATGCGCATTTCTCCTTTGCCAAGATAATCCATCCACCTGACAGGTGTGGCATATCAAGATGCTGATTAAACAGCATGATAATTACACAGGTGCATCTTGTGCTGGGGACAATAAAAGGCCACTTTAAAATGTGCAGTTGTGTCACACAACACAATGCAACAGATGTCTCAGGTTTTGAGGGAGCATACAATTGGCATGCTGACTGCAGGAGTGCCCATCAGAGCTGTTGCCAGATCATTTAATGTTAATTTCTCTACCATAAGCCGCCTCCAGCACCATATTAGAGAATTTGGCAGTATGTCCAACCGGCCTCACAACCACAGACCACGTGTAACCACGCCAGCCTAGGACCTCCACATCCAGCTTCTTCACCTGCGGGATCGTCTGAGACCAGCCAGCTGGACAGCTGATGAAACTGAGGAGTACTTCTGTTTGTAATAAAGCCTTTTTGTAGGGAAAAACTCATTCTGATTGGCTGGGCCTGGCTCCCAAGTGGGTTGGCCTGGGAGGGCATAGGTCCACCCACTTGGGAGCCAGGCCCACCCAGGCTGCGCCCCTGCCCAGTCACGTGAAATCCATAGATTAGGGTCTAATTCATTTATTTCAATTGACTGATTTCCTTATATGAACTGTAACTCATAAAAATTGTTGCATGTTACGTTTATATGTTTGTTCAGTATAGATCACAGACTACAGTTTATTACTGTAAGACAAAATGACTTCAACAGGCTGCCTGTACTCTGAGAAACATGTATAACAGTGCCAAAGTGCCATTACTTGGATACCTTGTCCTGTATGTTTTACTTAAGTTAGAGCTAGTAGGTTATATTGCACTGTGAGATCATCTCCAAGACTGTGACAGCAGATTTCAGTAATCTGCGCACATTCCACAACCAAGTTAACATCCATTCCTAGGGTCAAGGCAGAGCTGCTAGACACATCCTATTACACTAGTTGGCCTAATATTTGGTTGGTTGGTTTCACTTGCAAACAGACAAGAATACATTAAATGTATAAGAATAGTGGAATTCCCAACAGGGTAGCCATGTAGAATAGCTAAGATACATTGAAGGAGGGTTTTGAATGGGACAAAATGCAAGCATTGCAAACTTGTGACGGACACTGAAATAACAATTCAACTATGTGATTATGGAATGCTGGTAAACTACCATCTCCATAAAACTTTTAAATAACTGGAAACCAATAAAGCAGATAACATGTAGGCTGGATGAGCTCATAACTCCTTCAAACTGGTTCAGTGTCAGTGAGCCTGAAGGGCAGATGGCTACAATCACCCCAGCAACACAACAAACAGTCAGAAAGCCATGAAGGAGTTTGTACATTCTTCAAAACATAGCCCAAATTCAACCAGAATGTGTTTGTCCAGTTTAAGCCCTAATGATTTCTAAGCAATGTAAAAATTACATTTTTTTTGGTCAATCCTTTCAATGTTTCTGGTACTTGGGTTTCTAAACTTAAATGCAATATAATCGCGATACAATATAATCCCGATAATTAGGTGCCGATACCATATGTATTGCGATTCTCACAATTGTATATGTATTGCGATCCGATACTGTGATTTTATTGCGATTCGATGTTCCACACATATTGCTCACCCTGTCTGCTGCAGAGGGACAAGAGAGAATGAGAAAACAAGTTTTGATCTTTATTTAAAAAGATGGAGAACAAGCTATGCAACATTTTGGCGCAGGTACAGCCAACTAGCACAAAAATAATATTGCGACGTCCTAACGATACGATATATCTTGTTAAAAATAATATCCCGATATGGAACCGTAACGATTTAATCACTACAACACAGTAAGACTGCGTTTACACATAATTTTTTTCACTAATTTATATTTTGAGCAATCGCATCAGCTCTGAAAATGATCTGATGTGATTGGTCAAAAGATTAATTAGTGGAAAAAAGATCAGAATTGGGCTGCCTGTGTAAAGGCAGCCTAAGAGTTGTTTTTCACTCCCTAAGTTGCTTTCAGTCGAATATTGTAGCACAAGCAGGACCCAATGTAGTAGTGTGGAGCAACAAAAACTCCCATATATTTAGCCTAGGCTAGCATTATGTTCTAGGAATAAATCACATTCTCAAATGGCTGAACACCAACTTCAAATTCACACAATTCAAATGTTTGCAAAACATCTTGCACTAAAATCAATGCATGGTTTATGCCAAGGTTCGACTTTTGTGTGCAATAAGTTCGAAAAGCTAGGCCTTATCTTTCCCACACATTATCTGTGGTGAACATATTTATATTCCAGGAGTATTTATATTCCGGACTATGATATTGTTGTTCTGATATTTCTTAATTTTTGGTTTATTTTTATTTATTATTATTTGTGTTTTAGTTCTAGAAACATAAGCATTTCACAGCACCCGCTTTAACATTAGCTAATCTGTGTACACAACAAATAAACTTTGATTTGGCCCAATTAGGCTACAGTCACAAACTGTATTCTAATTGGGACAAAGGAAAATATGGGTGGGAGTGAAGGAGAGCACAGGGTGGAACACAATCTTGCTTTCAATGCATTTTTAAGATGATAGGATATTAGGTCTGCTACTGTGCAAATTACTGACTGCTAAAATGCAGACACGCCTACATTGCCTAGCATGCAACTTAATGCAAGTTAGTGAATAAAACAATACCAATACAATCAAACAGGGGCTCATTTGATTGATGCAATGATAGGCTATTTTGATATCAGTCAACTCTGAAGGTGTTATTGTTGGTTATGTATTTGTTGAGAGTGTCATGTTGGGTGGCAAAAAGCTATGTAGCAACTAGGCCTACAGTCGACTGCGGCCAAGGAATTTGGTGCAACATTACACTTTTTCACTCTCTGTAGGCCTGTGCGTGATTCTGGCTGGCGTGACGTGACAACCCCCAAGTTAAGACCCAGGCTAGGGGGAGAGATCTTGTGTCAAATGGCATGATGACATTTATTCAAGTTCCTCAGACTTCAATCTTGGTACACATTCATTTTTGAAAACATGAGCAAGACAGGGTTGACTGATATCAACATAAATGTCATTAACCAAATGAAACCCACTAATGGAGAGTATTACTGTGTTCTTCACAATATGGGGAGTGGTACTCAGTAATGTGTTGTACTGGATTTGCCCCAAACATAACACTGATTCCAGGACAAAAAGTTAATTGCTTAGCCAATTTATTTGCAGCTAACAGGAAGCATGTTTAGGAATATACAGGCTTCCTTCTTTTAAATGTCATTTAGGTTAGTATTGTGGAGTAACTACAATATTGTTGATCCATCCAGTTTTCTCCTATCACAACCATTAAAACTCAGAGTTAGGAAGGACGCATGTATCTTTTTAGTGACTGGGTGTATTGATACACCATCCAAGGTGTAAATAATAACTTCACCATGCTCAAAGGGATAGTTAACGCTTTTTTTACACATCTACCAATAGGTGCCCTTTCTTTGTGAGGCAATGGAAAACCTCCATGGTCTTTTTGGTTGAATCCGTCTTTGAAATGGGAGACCTTACATATAATTGCATATGTGGGGTACAGAGACGAGGTAGTCATTCAAAAATTATGTTAAAAACTATTATTGCACACAGAGTGAGTCCATGCAACTTAATATGTGACTTGTGAAGTAAAGTTTTACTCCTGAACTTGTTTAGGCTTGCCATAAAAAAGGGGATGAATACTTACGGACTCAAGCCGTTTTTCTATTCATTTGTAAAAACTTCTAAAAGCATAATTCCACTTTGACATTATGGGGTATTGTGTGTAGGCCAGTCACAAAAAATCTAAATTTAATCAAAAAGTTGAGGGGTGTGAATACATTCTGAAGGCACTGTAGCTAGTCATCGCTAGCGTTCACTGGTTGAAGTAACTTTTTAGTGTAAGGGTGTTGACTATGACATGAATTATATATTCATCACAATATCTGGACGGGAGCTATATAAATCAACAACAAAAAGTCAATGAAAAGTCCAACTATCTGTGTCGTTATTGCTTGAATTCAGGCCAAGTTTAACTGTTTTCAATGGAGAGAGATTGGCTAGACCCCAATACCGGAATTTTTGTTGAAAACCCTGAATGAGTTTGTCCGCCTATACAAGACTAACTGATTGAACATATAGGCCTTGGCATGTTACTGTACATCTTACAAATAGCATAGGGAGAGTGCAGGGGGTTAGGGCAGGGGGATGCAGAAGGACTCAAGTTCATGGGGTAGGTCTGAAGAGCACAGTCAGGAAGTATATTAGAGGTATGGGGTGTAGGGTCATGGGGTAGGTCTGAAGAGCACAGTCAGGGAGTATATTAGAAGTATGGGGTGTAGGGTCATGGGGTAGGTCTGAAGAGCACAGTCAGGGAGTATATTAGAGGTATGGGGTGTAGGGTCATGGGGTAGGTCTGAAGAGCACAGTCAGGGAGTATATTAGAAGTATGGGGTGTAGGGTCATGGGGTAGGTCTGAAGAGCACAGTCAGGGAGTATATTAGAAGTATGGGGTGTAGGGTCATGGGGTAGGTCTGAAGAGCACAGTCAGGGAGTATATTAGAGGTATGAGGAGTAGAACCTACATCAAGAGACGTGGATGGGTTAGAGCTATGATAGGTTAGACCGGAGGAGTGGAAAGGAGGGGGTAGACCAGAGGAAGGGATGGGGTACACCAGAGGAAGGGAAAGGGGTACACCAGAGGAAGGGATGGGGTAAACTAGAGGAAGGGACGGGGTAGACTAGAGGGAGATAAGTGGCTTAATGAGGTCAGTGGGGATAGAGTCCAACAGGGCTCCCCTCAACCCCCCTCGTTCCCTTGTCAGAGAGGCACGTACCACCCACTCACAGACACAGATGTACAGACAGACACACATGGGCTTTAGCCTTGGCATAGCTGCACTGTCTCCAGGCAACAGGCATGGTAGTAACCTAGTGTTATGACTACAGAGACAGTGTGTGAACGGATGGCTGTTGTATGACTAGTCGACACCTCAGTACATGATGAACCACTCTCTGGGTGGTGGAAGGTCAGTACGCACTTAGTGAATAGATGCCTTATGCTAGCATCAAATATGCTTCCCAAAAATAACATGGTCGCTGTGGTATAACGTTTATGTTGATTGCCGATTTTATGCAGTCCCATCAAGTAGCCTGATTTCAGATGTGTCCATGTAAACAGCTCTTCTTGCAAAGCATGTTGACGTTTTAATCAAACGATTTGGCCTATATTAATCCAACTATCCAAAATAATAATTCCTTCCTAACATTGAGTTGCAGCCTTAATTAGTCGGAGCATGGACTCTACAAGGTGTAGAAAACGTTCCACAGGGATGCTGGCCCATGTTGACTCCAATGCACACAGTTATGTCAAGTTGGCTAGATGTCTTTTGGGTGGTTCTTGATACACACAGGAAACTGTTTAGTGAGAAAAACCCAGCAGCATTGCAGTTCTTGACACAAACCGGTGTGCCTGGCACCTACTACCATACCCTGTTCAAAAGGCACTTATTTGTCTTGCCCGTTCACACTCTGAATGGCTCACATCACAGTAGATTTAACAAGTGACATCAATAAGGGCTCATAGCTTTCACCTAGATTCACCTGGTCAGTCTATGTCATGGAAAGAGCAGGTATTATTAATGTTTTGTACACTCAGTGTATTATTGCGTGCATGTATCCGTACTCACTGTTTGGTTCCTGTACATTTAGAATGGGTTAAGAAGGACCAATGGGACTGAGCGTAGACTACTGTATATTATACAAGCTCCACTCAGGCCTCTCATACAGCTTTCATGTTCAATGTATGGCACTAAAGTAGATACTAGCTATAATAGGACACTAAATATATCTCTAGCACGTGGAGAAGTGCCAAGGGGAAAAAATAATCACCTCACTCTACATTGTATTTAGCTGCAACTGGTAAGCAGTAAATGGTATAGTAGAGATGCTTCTCGCTGCAAGGGTTTGTGTGTATGTTTACGTGCTAGAGAGTGAGCGGGCCTGTATTGAAAGACAGCCTGCTCAACAGCAATGTGTCATTAATTTGATAACAGTGAATGAACACTGCCTAAATCATGAATGATAAAAAAAAAACTTTTCATTGTGACAAGAACTGGCTGATCAAGGAGTGGCTCAAGCTCAAATTGTAACACAATAAGTAGGGCTGTGTCGATTATGGAATTTTGGGTAACGATTAATTGTGCACACGGCCACGGTTATTGTCATAATTGTAATTTTTGTTGAAAAATGTTTTGAGCTTGTAATGCTCTTTAAAAAAAAGCTCCTATGACATACCTAATAAATACAACACAGCTTTAACTAATGGTTTTGACCGCTGGCAACTTTAGGAAACTAAGCTTCTCTTCTCAACCCTGCCGTTCTTCTAGTAAAATGATTACCACAAACGTCATGTAAAAATAAGAAAAACTGCTATAGGGTAAACTATATCTACTTGAAAATAAAGTACAATACCCCCTCCTAAAATAACGTATATTTTTTTAGTTCACGGTTATTTTCCATAATTCTCATTAAGGCCTACATGATTATGCGATAATTGTGTCAGCCCTAATAGGCTACATTTCATTGACGCTTTCTCCATCAACTTTCAATTCCAGTCAAAATATCCACTCTATATCTTTCCCATTGCATCAGATCTCAAACATGTACCATCTTCTAGAAAATATAACTTGATATCCAATTCACTAGGCCTATATCCATTCCTTTCATTGACTGTCAAATCATTTTCATATAATCGATGCCAGTACAGTATCAACAGCATTCCATGGCAGCACCTGCCAGTATAGTACAGTACCAACAGCATTCCATGGCAGCACCTGCCAGTATAGTACAGTACCAACAGCATTCCATGGCAGCACCTGCCAGTACAGTATAGTACCAAAAGCATTCCATGGCAGCACCTGCCAGTATAGTCCAGTATCGACAGCATTCCATGGCAGCACCTGCCAGTATAGTACAGTATCAACAGCACTCCATGGCAGCACCTGCCAGTATAGTACAGTACCAACAGCATTCCATGGCAGCACCTGCCAGTATAGTACAGTACCAACAGCATTCCATGGCAGCACCTGCCAGTACAGTATAGTACCAAAAGCATTCCATGGCAGCACCTGCCAGTATAGTCCAGTATCGACAGCATTCCATGGCAGCACCTGCCAGTATAGTACAGTATCAACAGCATTCCATGGCAGCACCTGCCAGTATAGTACAGTACCAACAGCATTCCATGGCAGCACCTGCCAGTATAGTCCAGCATCGCAGCATTCCATGGAAGCACCTGCCAGTATAGAACAGTACCAACAGCATTCCATGGCAGCACCTGCCAGTACAGTACCAAAAGCATTCCATGGCAGCACCTGCCAGTATAGTACAGTACCAACAGCATTCCATGGCAGCACCTGCCAGTATAGTACAGTACCAACAGCATACCATAGTGACTCTACGGACACAGTAGCATCCGCTGGAAAGCTGCAGCTCTGCATACAAATACTGCTTGATTCCTGGATACCTACACAATGCCAAAATCAACTAGCAACCCTTACAGCTGCTCATTTGACAGGCTGTTACTAGAGGGTGATATTGGTCTCTGAGCTACAGTAACCGTCTTATTCTCCTGAGGTGTTACATTTAGGCTGTGTGAAGAAGGCAGTGTTTCCGCTAGGAATTCTTCCAGCAGTGGTGGCAAGGGTAGCACATTTCTACTAGTGTTAGCTAGCTGTTCCCATAGACTTCCAGTCATTGAGCCAACGACTATTCATTTAAAAGTGCATATCAAGAAGCTGATTAAACAGCATTATCATTACACAGGTGCAACTTGTGCTGGGGACTGTAATAGCCAATAAAATCTGCAAAAGAATACAATAGAGGTCTCAAGTTGAGGGAGCGTGTAATTGGCATGCTGACTGCAGGAATGCCCACCAGAGCTGTTGCCAGAGAATTTAATGTTCATTCCTGAATGTTCAAGCCAGCTCCAACGTCATTTTAGAGAATTTGGCAGTACGTCCAACCGGCCTCACAACCGCAGACCACATGTATGGCGTCGAGCCACCACTTCAAAATGAATATAGGGGAAACACTGGCCCGGGATATGAGGGATCATATGCAGGGATACGAGGGATAATATAGCCTAGTCTTGCCTAGAGCAGTATATTCTTAAATCATTTTGTAATGTCATAAGTCTTGTCCATTAACTAAACATCCTATGCTGAACAATTGGAGGGCATCATCCTCATCGGGTGGTATAAGCCAACCTCCAGCAATAACAAAGCAGACAGATGTTCCCCAGCCATGACTATGAATAAAGATAGCACAGCATGTTTCAATTTAACCTGGCTACTGAATAGGCTCGGGCGGTATACTGTATACAGCATATACCAGGGTACCAGTATGAAAAAAGTATGAACATGTATGCACTAACTAACTAAGTCGCTCTGGATAAGAACATCTGCTAAATGACTAAAATGTATGTGGGAAATAGCCACAGGATTGTTTTTTTAATACCGTTAAAACAATTTATTTTACATTTGAATATTTATTGCTACTTAAGTAAATACCTGCAGTCAACTTGTGCAATACATTTGGAGATAAAGCAGATCGCGTTCTTCATTTCGCATTATAAAGCTTACTGGTAGTCCACAGTCATATAACAATGAGAGACCGGAGCCTTGTGAGTCCCTCACTGTTATGCAGCACGGGCCAGGTGATCTAGTTACAGTATAGAATTCACAACTAAATGTTTGCCAGCTAGATATCTTATAACTAATAAGTGAACTGTCTAAAATGTGCTAAATGCTCTGTAGTTGTACATTTGGTTTGCTAACTTAGTAGCCTTGCCATTTAATATTAGTTTTGTCCGGGCAGCAAACAGTAAGTAGCATTTTGAGTTCCTTGTATAACTTTATGACATGGAATGTCTGTCCTGCAAATAATTTATATCAGAGACTGTATAAAATGTTTGCATGCATTCGTTAGCATTTAGATAGAATTTGCTATGGGATTTTACATGTACTTGTTGGTATTGCTAACCTTCGGAGTGAAAATAGCACCTCTTGTGTTCAGTGCTGGTATTAACAAATATCCAGAGATGGCACAAGGTCGATATGAAGGTATGACAATCTACATACCTCCCAAGCCTAGGGCTAAAGCACAATTCGACTATGGTGTAGGTTATATGAAAGCACTTGGGAGCAGCATATGCTGTGCTTTCTTTCTTTATTCGTGCGCTAGATAAAGGCTTATTCAGCAAATGTTTTGAGTAACAAAGTTATGAAGATCATGAATGTCTAGACTGCTAAAAACCAAAGCAGCCAAAAATGGCTTCTTATGGAGGGAACTTCCCGACTCATCTGCTGCTCATGCTGTAGCCATTGATTATGGATTTAATACAACTATTATGAAGCGGGCCTCCCGAGTGGCGCAGCGGTCTAAGGCACTGCATGATCCCGGGCTGTATCACAACCGGCCATGATCGGAGACAATTGGACCAGAGTTGTCCGGGTTAGGGGAGGGTTTGGCCGGGGGTGCATTACTTGGCTCATCGCGCTATAGCGACTCCTTGTGGCACATTGGTGCAGCTGGCTTCCGGGTGAAGCGGGCGGGTGTTGTTCTCTCAATGCTGTACTCCAATCAAATTCTCCTGCTTATCTTTCAACCTGAGTAGACCGTTTCAAGTTCTTCAAAAACGCTAAGACTAAACAAACTGACCCAGACTCCCAAGAAAAGAGACGGTAATCATTGTTGCTGTTGGATACATGTTTCAAGGGTTCAGAGATATTTAGGTCACCTTTAACCCACATTACTATCAATATTGGCTAATACAACTTCAGCTGTCGGGTATAGGTTTAGTAAATAGCTTGTGAGTTTAATCTAGCCTACATCAAAACGAGATGTTATTTCTGCATCTGAGACATCAAATATCCTGCCTAAATATATTGTGACTGAACATACAACTATAGAAAAATTCCCTCGTAAGTGCTTACATTTCCAACATGTATCCATATCTACAGCTGGGTGTTTACTGAGGAAACCGAAGTTGAGCCTTGTGTAAAGGCAGAGCAGCAGTGTGCAAGAGTAGAGCAGTAGAATGCCCATCCACAGGAATTTGAAGTGAAAGGCACTCACATTGAGGGTAGGTTACTTGTGGATGCATTGGAGATATGCAAATCACATATATGATGCTTTGGTTTCGGCCTTTCGACAGTCTTCAGAGCCTCAGAGGTTGAAAGCAGAGGAGGTTGGTGGGAAGAGCTATATGACGACGGGCTCATTGTAATGGTTGGATGGCAATAAATGAAACAGAATCAAATGTAGTTTCCATACGTTTGATGTGTTTGATATATCATTCCATATATTCCATTCCAAATGAGCCCGTCCTTCTATAGTTGCTCCCAACAGCCTCCTCCGGTTGAAAGGCTGAAATGTCTGCACAACTCTAGCAAAAGGGGATCTTTTATTAGTGCAGTGTGCAGCAACTAGGGCTGTGAATTGCCAGGGACCTCATGACACGATATTAAAACGATACGAAGGTGGCGATACAACATGTATTGAGATTCTCATGATTCTATATGCATTGCGATTTGATACTGTGATTTTATTGCGATAAATGCTCCAAACATATTGCGTACTATATGTACGCTGTAGAGGGACAAGAGAGAGCCATGTTAAAAATATTTTTTCATCAGTCAGCTAGCACCATTTTTTAAATTTCAATATTGTCAAAACAATACGATATATAGTCACAAATAATATTCAGATATGAAACTAGGGCTGGCACAATTACCGTATAACTGACGGTTATGGACGAAGATTTTATTTTCACGAACAGCTGACTGAAGACTGGATGGCTGGTTGAGTTGAAACTAGCAAACGAGTCTGATGCGATACGATGCACTAACATTTATTGCATAAACACATTAATGTTCCATTCTAAATTCAAATCTGCTGCTGATGGAGCTCATCAGCTGGGCCTCTCTGAACTGGATCTGTCCGAGCTGACTGTGTAAATTATGAATATGTCTATGGTGTATGTAGGCACCTCAACTGAGCCATAAGGGAAACGGGGCATCTACAACCCCACTATAAGTAATTGTGTGGCAATGTTTGCTTTTGTGGGGTCCCACAGACCAATGCACTCATATGGTGTTAATAAACCATTAGTCTTTCTTGTATTTTGTTTTAATCAAAGCATATATCCTGCTTAGTGGCGGGCTCTGCTGAGTTTTAGCCACATGAGAAAATCAATTAAGACTATTCAGCTTCAGCTCCTAAAATCTCACTAGAAATTAAGTGTATTTGTAGTAACAGTAATGTTTGGCTTACTATGCTATTATATTCGGTTCTGTTATGTAAAATACTAATTCTTCATTATGCGATCTTGCAGGATATTGATTCAGCTTCAGAAATATTTTTACCAGCTCCGTCCGTGTATTCTCAATTTGAAAAAGGTGAGGGAGAGCCGCTCCCTCGCACTCCAGCAACACTACATCCCTGCTGAACATCAAGCCATGCCAGCCTCTGATAACTTCAAAACTACAAACCACATATCATTACTCGTGGACTACTAACAACATGTTTAATCCGTCAGTGATAAAGCTTCACTTTCATCTGCAGTATTGTCCTGATGCCAATGTTGACCACCACCACTCTGCAATGCATGGTGTCAAACAGCTACTTTGCATTAGTAACAGGATTTCAAATAAGATTCCATTCTTAGTCCACCTTGGCCTAGACTCTGAAGAAGGGTGGAAACAGTAACTGGGCAGTTTAACTAAGATAACCGCATAACATAATTTAGCCTACACTACGGACAGAACAATGACGGACAACTTTTAAAGTTCAAACAACTTAAAAAGAGCCCGAAACAGCTTGGTCTACTCAACTCTGTCCTACCTCAGTCAGAACTGAACCACGTAAAGAGAAAAGATTGAGTGTTGCTGGGGTAGAGAGCAGGGACTTGAGGAGCCAAGAGCGCCCCAGCCAGCCCCAGCTCTCTCTATGAGGGAGACATTTGAGGCTTCTTCCATGTTCCTTGTTTGAAACAGCCCATCTCCTACCTAAGCTGGTTAGGGGTTCCCTTATCTGTTACTCTCTCCACCCCATCCTCCTGCTTCACTTTCAGTGCTTTGGGGGAGCTGCGAGAGCTGCTGAGGGAAGGGGAAACAGGAGTTATTCACAGGCACAGCAACACCAAGATAACACTAATTCGAACAGATTCAGAAACACAACAAACATTGATTGACCATCCCCAAAAGTGGTTAGCAAGGCACTTTATCGTGGTACAGCTTATTTTGTTATCTGTTGTAAAAAGGTAAAGGGGGAGGAGCTGTTCATAGAGCCCGAGAGAGTTATGCGAAAAGTACAGCGAAAAACATTGGAAAGATGTAAAAGGCAATGAGCGATAAGATTTTAGCTGTCTTTGTAAGACTGGTCTATGACTTGCAAGTTGAGGATTCTTTCTGTTTAAGTGTAGCTACCCAGGAAATGATTGATTAGGATACATACAGATGACTACTATGAAGTAGTTTGGTCTCAAGGTTTCAGCCAGGAGTGATTTACTAGCACTGTGATAGTATGGGAGCTCTTAGGAAGAGTACATCCTTCTTAGATTGTAGCTAATACAAAAAATAAAGCATATTTTGTGTTAGACTACATTTCCATGGTTGATGCTTTGTTTATCATTTTATATGAATCTCCCTTTTCTCCTCTCTCTCCTGTATTTCCATTGTCTATATCGTGTTTGTTTTTGGTAGACTTTTGAGAAACACTCTGCAGTAGATGATATCCCCCAAAGAGAAAAGCTACTCCTACTGTCTACCATGCCATGAAAAACCCAGGAGAGCCTGTCAACTGGTTGTCTCTCCATTCAGAGAGCGAAACACCTCCTGTGGTGTCTGGGCTCAGATCACAGGCACTAACTAAACTACACAGATGAGTTATCAAAGTATGGCTGGCCTCGAGCTGGTAACACAATCTACCATCAAAGGACATGAGGGTGTATGAAATGTCCAATCAAAGAGAAGCAGCTTATCTGCATGTCAAGCTAAAATCTGCTTACACTAGGTTGTCCATCCATTTCTAGTCATCAACATTAGCCACCATCTGTCATACCAGTACTGAAATTAAACAAAAGAGGACGAACAGATACCATAAAAGGCATGAGATCTCAGAAATAAGGTTGCGATTTAGACCTATTGAGGCTTTCACCAGTTCTAGTGTTTTATTCATGGTCTTGTTAACTCAGACTACATAAATAAGTTACTATCTAGCATGAGAAAATACAATCTCTTCTATTTGAGAATTATGTTTGCGGAGTGCCGAACACAAGTTGGAGTTTATACATTGCCAACACCTGACAGTAGAACGCTATTATAATTAGATTTACAGAAAAATTGCGATTGAAACGACCTGTCCATTACCAACCAAAAAGTTTTGCTTATCTACGTAGCTGCTGGTAAGTCAAACGGCATGATCAACATTGTGGCACATTCTTCAGTGAAACCTTCGACTGTATTTCTTCAGTCCTAGTTATAAGCATGTTATACAAGCGTGTGACAGTAGTTTATGACCCATTTTGAAATTGGGAGAGGGGCTCCATGTCCGCGATCACCCCAACTTTGCCTCTTTTCATTAATTTCTACATACTTACTTTTATAGCTTTTATTGCAGACTTGGTAATATTGGTCATCTTGGCCTTGGAGATCGGAGGCTTGTACTCATTCAGCGAGTAGAGCTGAAACACAAAAAGCGATGGAAACAAACCGTTTAAACATCAAGTATAATACAGTTAAATCAGACGAGAAACATTATTCAGGGCTGAGGCTTAAGAGAAATGGCAAATATTTAACATGAAATGCATTTGAAGAGTTTGTACAGTAGGCTACCTACGTGCACAAAGATCATTCAAGAAATAGCCTCCAGTAAAGTATTTACCCCTTTATCCTCCAACTCTGTCCTACCTCAGTCAGAATTTTTTTCTGAGGTCTTGACTGATTTCTTTTCGTTTTCCAATGATCTCCAGCAGAGGCACTGAGTTTGAAAGTAGGCCTTGAAATACATTCACAGGTACACCTCCAATTGACTCAAATGATGTCAATTAGCCTTTCAGAAGCTTCTAAAGCCATGGAATTTTCCAAGCTGTTTAAAGGCAATGTCAACTTAGTGTATGTAAACTTCTGACGCACTGGAATTGTGATATAGTGAATTATAAGTGAAATAATCTTTGTAAACAATTGTTGTAAGAATTAGTTGCGTCATGCACAAAGTAGATGTCCTAACCGACATGTCAAAACTATAGTTTGTTAACATGAAATCTGTGGAGTGGTTGAAAAATGAGTTAATGACTTCAACCTAAGTGTATGTAAACTTCCGACTTCAACTGTAGGTCTCGAATTTTAGATGTATTTACAATTCTAGTCTATGGCCCATTTTTGCCATTGAAATGCATTGGTATCCATAGCAATGGCTCCGTTTGGCCTGCTCAATTACGCAATATGAAGAGGTGTTAGCTGACGTTAGCTAGGTGCTTTTCGTCACTCTAAACTCCTACAAACACCTCTAACTGTTTATTGGTAGAATATATTTTTCAAAAGCCAGATTTTTATAGTAATGAGGTAGGGGAAGATGTATTACGCTCCAAGATTTCGTCTGACTTGGAGTAGTCAAAATGGTAGTTTGGAGAAATTGGAAAGAATGTGTTAATGCAGTTACTTAAACAGCTGTATTGTTACATCTGTAGCGGATATTTCTGTTCCGAGAACAGATTTGAATAACAGTGAAGTAGACGAAGATGTCACACCCTCTAACTTTTTAACTAACTTGTTGAGGAAGTGGTCAAAAGTTGTTGTTTATAAATACAGAGGATTTGGAAAGTCTTCAAACCCCTTGACTTTTTCCACATTTTGTTACGTTACAGCCTTATTCTAAAATGTTTTAAATTATTTGTTTCCCCTCAATCTACACACAATACCCTACAACGACAATGTTTTTAAGAAATGTTTGCAAATGTACTAAAAATTTAAGAACAGAAATATCTTATTTACATAAGTATTCAGACCCTTTGCTATGAGACTCAAAATTGAGCTCAGGTACATTCTGTTTCCATTGATCATCCTTGAGAAGCTTCTACAACTGTGGTAAATTCAATTGATTGGATATGATTTGGAAAGGTACGCCTGTCTATAAGGTTCAGAGCAAAAACCAAGCCATGAGGTTGAAGGAATTGTCCGTAGAGCTCCGAGACAGCATTGTGTCGAGGCACAGATCTGGGGAAGGGTACCAAAAAATGTCTGCAGCATTGAAGGTCCCCAAGAACACAGTGGCCTCCATCATTCTTAAATGGAATAAGTTTGGAATCCCTAAGACTCATCCTAGAGCTGACCACCTGCCAAACTGCACAATCGGGGGAGAAGGGCCTTGGTCAGGGAGGTGACCAAGAACCCGATGGTCACTCTGACAGAGCACCAGAGTTCCTCTGTTGAGATGGGAGAATCTTCCAGAAGGGCAATCATCTCTGCAGCACTCCACCAATCAGTCCTTTATGGTAGAGTGGCCAGACATAAGCCACTCCTCAGTAAAAATGCACATGACAGCCTGCTTGGAGTTTGCCAAAAGGCACCTAAAGACTCTCAGACCATGAGAAACAAGATTCTCTGGTCTGATGAAACCAAGATTGAACTCTTTGGCCTGAATGCCAAGGGTCACATCTGGAGGAAACCTGCACCATCACTACAGTGAAGAATGGTGGTGGCAGCATCATGATGTGGGGATTTTCGGTGGCAGGGACTGGGAGACAGCAACACCCCCCATCCTGCCTGACAGAGCTTGAAAGGAACTGCAGAGAAGAATGGGAGAAACTCCCCAAATAAAGGTGTGCCAAGCTTGTAGCATCATACCCAAGAAGACTCCAGGCTGTAATCGCTGCCAACGGTGATTCAACAAAGTACTGAGTCAAGGTTCTGAATACTTATGTAAATATTAGTTTTTTATTTTTTATTTTACGTTTATTATTATTTTTAAACGTTTTATGCTTTTTCATAATGGGGTATTGTGTGTAGATGGACGAGGGGAAAAAATATTTAATGTAGAAAAAGTCAAGGGGTCTGAATACTTTCCGAATGCACTGTATGTTCACTGAACCACGGTTGAGTCCAGTCAGTGTTTTGCTTGGCCCTAACAAATCATACCAATTAGGCCTACACGCATAGTTTTGTGATATTTTATTCAGTTCCAACCATGGCAGTTATTGGTCCTATCCGGGATTCTTGGGAGGTCCCTACCATATTGAAGTTGACATTTTAAATGGTTAGGGGTAGGATGTCCCATGGATCCCTGATAGCACTAACTACAAAAATGTCTAAAAACCTGTTTTTGCTTTGTCATTATGGAGCATTGTGTGTAGATTGCTGAAGAAAAAAAAAACATTTGGAAAAAGTCAAGGGGTCTGAATACTTTCTAAACGCACTGTAGTTAGAGACAATGTGGTTTACTTTAACAGCTGTAACGTGTGATACTTAAACAGCTGTAACATTTGATCGGTACCACATAATTCAGTTATTATTTCACATAATTCAGTTATTATTTCCCACTTTGTCTAAATTGATTGCAAAGTAGTCAAAGCCAATGAGTCAAAAGTGACATTGTTTACAGTGAATGTTGGAAGTGATTGTCACAATGGGGAGCTTTAGAATGTTGAGGGGAAAAAAAGTCCCATTCATGTGAATGAAGATGAACAAAGACAGAAATATATCGTTTTAAAAGTCAAAATAATATCTGAACATTTTAAAGTTCGAAATTGTTTTATAGCTTAAATGGTGTAAAAGGAGTAGAGTAGCGTGCAAGAGAACAAGATGTATGAGGAAAATTTAAAGTTGGGACTTTTGGTTCGCAAGTCCCATTTAATGGCACCACAAGTCAGACGTTTGATGACTCGACCACTGCGCGAATCGCGTGCGCAAGCTGGCAAGGCGCGGGCGCACGCACGATGTCCAGACAAAATACGTTTGGAACAAAATATACTTGATAACTTAAGATATTTTTGTAGGTATCTAGTAATACAGTCAATGATTGTTTTACTGCATAATTTATTAGATAACTGCACACATTGCACCCGGCCACCACGCGAAAACGTAACATTAGCTAGAGTTAATGTTAGCCATTTTGCACGGCCTTGTTAGGTACTTATTGGCTAACATTGTTAGTTAGGTAGCGCACCAGTAACACTTTACAATTGAATGTGACAGTTAAGGATAGATAACTAGTTAACTAAATAAGATGGAGTCATGTACAATGGTATCTAGTAATGTTTAAGCAGTTTTAGTTAGCCTAGCTGGCTAAATGAGCTATCACGCAAACTAGCTAACGTTAGCTAAACATTATTAGCGCACTGCCAGTACAGTAGCTACTGTACCTAGCTACAGTTGGCGGAATTTAGCTTATTTCTGACCAAATTACGATACAGCAGCGCTTACACGTAAAAATAGAAAATGGGTGGTCAATACTCATGGGCGAAGGAAAGCCGTGTCTACTGAAATGATGCGGCCTTGTGTCTAGTTGCCCTTCTCCCCATTTTCTGCTTGACGCCAATCATACAATTCGCTAACAGTCACTTCCATTGAAATGGGGGAGAAATCATACAAACCTCGCCGTTGAACGCTTTGACTGCCTCCATTGTGTTGTATTTGGGGTTCGTTGTAAGCTGTAAAATGTTTGTATTGTTCACAACAACCGGCTTGATGCATACATGCTCTAGCTTGGTGAGATGGAGGAGATTGCCAATATGGCGCACAACCACAATGAAATCCAATACAACGAACAGTACACAGAAACCAGCGAACCCAAGTGTCACACACTGGCATTGCAGGTCCAGTAGACAAATGAAAGTAATTGGCGACGACTCGTGGCCAAAAAATGCTATAACACCCCGATAGTTTATCATAAAAAGCATACTCTGTGTAAGAGGATTTAAAATACAAAGATTAAAATATATTTCAAAAGCTTTATTACTCTTACAGGCACTTAATGATAATTTACCAATGAAAAGACAATAGAACTGTACACACCTTACAACACACCTTACACTTATGTGCAATTGTTTTATTTACAATGCTAAAACAACTTAAAATATTGACCAAAGATAAATCATCTAAATTACAATACACAATTAATAGTTGCTGGCAAAAAATGTTATGATTGCATAACAACATCTCCATAAAAGTATTAGGATCTGAATGTAACATCTACAGTTGAAGTTGAATTTTTACATACACTTAGGTTGAAGTCATTAACTCATTTTTCAACCACTCTACAGATTTCATGTTAACAAACAATAGTTTTGGCTAAAGTTATAATTCATTATATCACAATTCCAGTGGGTCAGAAGTTTACATACACTAAGTTGAATGTGCCTTTAAACAGCTTGGAAAATTCCAGAATATGATGTCATGGCTTTAGAAGCTTCTGATAGGCTAATTGACATAATTTGAGTCAATTGGAGGTGTACCTGTGGGTGTATTTTAAGGCCTACCTTCAAACTCATTGCCTCTTTGCTCGACAGAAAACAGCCAAGACTTCAGAAAAAAGTGGTAGACCTCCATAAGTCTGGTTCATCCATGGGAGCAATTTCCAAATGCCTGAAGGTACCACGTTCATCTGTTCAAGTATAAACACCATGGGACCACGCAGCCATCATACCACTCAGGAAGGAGACGCGTTCAGTCTCCTAGAGATGAACGTACTTTGGTGCGAAAAGTGCAAATCAATGCCAGAACAACAGCAAAGGACCTTGTGAAGATGCTGGAGGAAACAGTTACAAAAGTATCTATATCCACAGTAAAACGAGTACTATATCGACATAACCTGAAAGGCTGATCAGCTAGGAAGAAGCCACTGCTCCAAAACTGCTTGCAAACCGAAGAACACCATCCCAAACCGTGAAGCATGGGGGTGGCAGCATCATGTTGTGGGGGTGCTTTGCTGCAGGGGGGACTGGTGCACTTCACAAAATAGATGGCATCATGAGGAAGGAAAATGATGTGGATATATTGAAGCAACATCTTAAGACATCAGTAAGGAAGTTAAAGCTTGGTCGCAAATGGGTCTTCCAAATGGACAATGACCCTAAGCATACTTCCAAAGTTGTGGCAAAATGGCTTAAGGACAACAAAGTCAAGGTATTAGAGTGGCCATCACAAAGCCCTGACCTCAATCCTATAGAACATTTGTGTGCAGAACTGAAAAAGCATGTGTGAGCAAGGAGGCCTACAAAACTGACTCAGTTACACCAGTTCTGTCAGGAAGAATGGGCCTAAGTTAAACAATTTAAAGTCAATGTTACCAAATACGAATTGAGTGTATGTAAAGTTCTGACCCACTGCGAATGTGATGAAAGAAATAAAAGCTGAAATAAATCTCTACTATTATTCTGACATTTCACATTCTTAAAATAAAGTGGTGATCCTAACTGACCTAAGGCTAAGGTGCATGTAAACTTCAACTGTATCACATACAGCAATCTTGAATGATAAAATGTATCTAGGCAAACCCACAAAAGTATCATGATCCTAATGTAACCAAGATAGCCGTCTAGGTCACAAAAGTTAAGCTCAAACGCTTACATGTATTTCAAGGCAGTACTAGCGCATGTCTGTGGCACCGTTTGTGAAACTATTAGAAAATAAAACCTTGTCCTATGGGCTACTGATCATGTTGCGAAATAAATACTTGGAAATTCGTTTTCAGAGTGATGGACACATATACCCAATGTTCCATCAATCACTACTTAAAATACCACAAATACAAGCAAAAACAAATACTGTACATATCACAACAGAATAAAAACGGTAAATTGTTACATCTCTAAACATAAAAATATCAATTACAACAATATTAACAATATAAAACCATATAATTTCATCCAATAAACCAAATGTTTGCATTTAAGAACTTAAACCCCCCCCTCTGAGTAAAATTTGCCATTAGGCACAGGTCCGCAATCATCTCATCAAACCCAAATCCTAACCATAAGCATTAGTGGGAGAAACTCAAAACTGACATTAGATCAGTGTTTAGGGGAAACTTCATCCTACTCCCTTATAAACTGGTCTCCGCAAAGGGGACAACGATGGCATTGACTGCTGCAGCGGGCTCTACCTGTACTGCAACCTGGTGTACATGCTTGGGACAGATCTCCTGGAGCAGAGATGTGTTGGCCTCTTTCCATTCCCTGAATCTGGGCGAGGTGAGGTCAGGGTCTGACAGCACCTGCTCGATGGTCAACAGGTCTGCCTCCTTAGCCTTAGTCAAAGGGGAAGCGAGAGAGAGAGAGGGTGTGTAACTATGATCAAGGGTCTCAATACTTGCAATACTATTAAAAATAAAGCATAAACAGCACATACAATTTGTACAGAAAACAAGGACATCAATTTGATACTGCCACCTATGTGGTGATAAACTGATAAAAACAAAAGCATACAATAATTCTAGTCAAGTTGGCGGATGTACCTTTAGCGTGCTGTTGAGTGTTCTGATGAGGTGCAGTTTCTCGTTAATGTCCTGGTTTTTGCATCTCTTTATAAAGGAGGCTCTGAAGTCCCTCTTGGTGGATGGTTTGCGGTCTCCTATGGGAGAGAGGCTGGCCTGCTTGAGGTGGATGTACAGTCTCTCCATCTCATCAGACGTGGCTTCATGATTCACTGCAAGAATAATACAATGGACCTTGGGAACTTGACATTTTAGCAGAAAAATATGTATATATTTACTACTTCACAAAAATCCCTAACGATGAAGTAGGATGAGGTTTGAGGTCAATTTCCTTACTAAAAAAATGGTTACACAGAATATTGATTGATTTAAAACTCATTGACAGGATTTAAATAGTGTTGACTATAACTGCTTCGATGAATCTTTTTTCCCACCTAATTAATTGACAGTCAATGCCAAGCATCAGCTGGAGTGGTGTAAAGCTCGCGGCCACCATTGGACTCTGGTGAAGTGGAAACATGTTCTCTTGAGTGATGAATCACACTTCACCATCTGACAGTCCGACAGATAAATCTGTGTTTGGCAGATGCCAGGAGAACGCTACCTGCCCGAATGCATAGTGCCAACTGTAAAGTTTGGTGCAGGAGGAATAATGGTCTGGGGTTGATTTTCATGGTTCGGGCTAGGCCCCTTAGTTCCAGTGAAGATAAATCTTAACGCTACAGCATACAATGACATTCTCAACGATTCTGTGCTTCCAACTTTGTGTCCACAGTATGGGGAAGGCCCTTTTCTGTTTCAGCATGACAATGTCCCTGTGCACAAAGTGAGGTCCATACAGAAATGCCTTCTCAAGATCAGTGTGGAAAAACTTGCCTGCACAGAACCCTGACCTCAACCCCATCGACCACCTTTGGGAGGAATTGGAACTCCGACTGCGAGCCAGGCCTAATTGCCCAACATCAGTGCCTGACCTCACTAATGCTCTTGTGGCTGAATGGAAGCAAGTCCTCGCAGAAATGTTACAACATCTAGTGGAAAGCCTTCCCAGAAGAGTGGAGGCTGTTATAGCAGCAAAGAGGGGACCAACTCTATTAATGCCCATGATTTTGGAATGAGATGTTTGACGAGTAGGTGTCCACATACGTTTGGTCATGTAGTGTATTATTACTGTCAGCTCCAATGTGCTGCCAAAGACCAAAGCTGTAACATTACGCAACCAGAGGCAAGAGGAAGTGTGGTCTACTTGCGCTTCTCCTATCCACAGATCTGATTACATAAGAACAAAATACATCCAAAGTGCACAACTACTGCACTCACATTTCCTTAAAATCACAGAAATTGTGAGATGGGTGGATTTTCCTTTTAATTAATTAACTAATATGTTCCATTTATTTAAGTCAACAATTGTTTAGAAAAAAAAAAACAGCTAAAGAAGTCTTCTCACCATCTTCTATCGCTATTCCTAGCATAGCCACCTCCTCTGTCTGCTCCCTGGGGTTAAAGTCCTCCTCCCTGGCTATGCTCCCTGAGGGATCCTGGTATGATGAAGCCTCCTGGTGGTGCTGTAGGGGCTCCTCGTTCTCCTGATGCTGTGGGGGCCGATTTGTGTGGACCTGCACAGAGCACACCACCGTTTCCCCGGCAGCAGGAGAGGCCTGAGAGACCAGGTCCAGCCAGGACTGACGATGCTTAGCCAGAGAGGACACGGAACTCTGTGATGTCATCGTGCTGACAGGTGATGAGAAGGATCCATTGGTCTCGCTGGGAGGGGGGAAGGAGTAGGGGGAAGGGAGGCTACCCTGAGAGACATGAACATAAAGGGTGTTGTTCAGCAGGGTTTAAATATGTCCTCCAGTGATTTTTGAACTTTTACTGTTAAAAAGTAATATCCCAAGTATAAATACAGTAAAGTACACCCACTAAAGGGTAAAAAAATAGTTTTTCTTTTGTTTAGACAACTGCAAACTCTAAGGAGTAGGACATTCAAGGAGTTGGTCTGATGGGAATCCATGATGTCATCAGCCTCCCCCTTGATTGAGGAAAAATAGAGAACAAAGAGGAAAGGTCCCACTTGTGCTATGTCATGACATATCTGGACCACCTATTGAGATGTGCATTTTGTTAAGTAAATCAGGTGTTAAATGAGGTGAAAAAGACTGGAGTGCCACTTTAACGCTCAACACTTTCCAGAAAGAAATGCAACACAGTGTAACTAGGGCCCATAGTTCACACGGTTAGGAAAAACTCCTAGCCTTAATTACCAGAGCTTCCTCAACTGCCCAGTGCCTACTGACCTGATGTCCACTGCCAGGTGGACCACCCACATCCACAGAGTCCTGGCTCATCTGCTCTGAGTATGGGGGAGGGGGAGCCTCCATCGTCTCAGCCTCCTCGTGATCACTCGCCTCGCTGTAGCACTCTGGACACGTACAGAGTCAAAATGTTATTAGGCTACATACTCTCCCCAGTGTTCGCTTGACAAACAATAATCAGCAGTGGTACCGAGGCAATAGTAGTAAAGAACAGAATGAGTCAGTTGGTGGAATGGACCACAACTGATAAACTGATCAACATGAAAACTTACCAGCAGTGTTGCTCTCTGCTGGTTCATATTTGATTGAAGCGAGCCCAAGCTTATTCAACCATCTGCAAAAGACAAAAAGAGAGAGACGGTCACATTCCTCACGGTGATGACACTTAACTCTTTTTATGTGACTTACATGTTCATCTCCTCATTGGTATCAGCTGCAAAGTAAAACATCATGACTTGCGGGTGACATGCTTTGATGGCACTGCAAGAGACAGAGAGAGGTTAACATTCATTTTCTCACTTGGTGTTCAATCATTCACACTCTGCTCAGGCTGTAAAAGTGTCAGTAAATGGTCATTGATTACCTGGAATAGATTCATTGACTGTTTGAACACCAACAGTAGCATTATTTAATAAAATGACAAGTTACTTACAATTTTTTCTTGCACTCCAATGCTCTGTCGATCATGAAGTCAGTCAGGTTAATGTATCCCTCTGCTTTCTCTGCCTAAAAACAAGACAGGATTGACAGATTCTTAGCATTAAAGATATTCCTCTTTCAAAACAATGAAAATATAAACACTATTCCATGCACCATCACCTAATTCATAGCACCTTCAATTCCTGATATTGATTACAGCATTGTTGGGATTAAAGCTTGCAAGAATGGCATTTCACTGTACGTGTGCATGTGATATTAAAACTTGAAACACCCGTCACCTTTTGTTTCAATTTCTAGTTCCCAAAAATATGTTTTGACACATGGTAAACATGGGCTTGATTAATTCCTCCATCACGCCAGTAAGTCATGCAGATCACATCCGCCTCTGTAGAAGAAACTGACATTTCCAGCTTCAGGAAACACCGTGTCAGACTCAAGATGGACTAATTTCCAGCAGTGACGAGAGGCAGCTGTGGCAATGACAGGATGACTCTAGATGGCTAGGTGGCGTGCGTTACTCACCAGCGGATTAGTGTACCAGTACAGGGAAGTCTTCTTTAGCACAAACCAGTGCTTCTTCCATTTGAAACCAAGGAAGCTCTTTCCTTCCTTCTTCCTGTAGAGCCAGCCCTGGTGGTCAGCTTCCCCCAGCTCTTTAACCGAGACCCTCCGTCTGCTCATTGTCACATTGCCTGAACACAGAAACACACACAGAGGAGATAGTTCCTGAATTCATGCAACAAAAGTTGGATGCAACAATAAACCCTTCCTTTCAATGTATTGCAATGCAGGCATTTTAATACGACACTTTGATTAGTCTCATAAATGATCTTCAGCAAGGTACAAATTATATTTATATATATTTATGAGAGCAATGACTCCAAATTGAACATCCTACTTAACGCAACAGATTTGTTAAAGAGATGTATGCTGTGTAAGGTTCACCTGCTGATACTGTATTAAAGCTACAGTTTTCCAAGTAGAGCAAATTCAGAATATATTTTAACCACTTTCAGCCTACCTGTGTCACATGTAAGTTGTCAGACAAAGTAATCAAAAAGGTCTTCCAAAGTATGTATATCACACACAATGAAGCACAGACTGCTCAGGATACAGTAACTGCCCATGAACCGAAGGCTAATAAGACAGGGCTCTCTTGCTGAGCCTTGTCTTAAGGCATCTTCAACACAACTCTCCACCACACACACACACACTCTAATCATCCTGTCACTTCACACACGCCCACATCAAGGGGCCAAATTACTGTTGAGGGTGCAGACAGCAAGAAGCAGAATCAGGCCTGGATAACAACTTACTTCTTCGAGTCTTCCTCCCGGACTTCTGTCTCAGTGAAACCTTAGAGAACAGAAGAAAGGTAGTAAGAGGTTATATAGTCACTAGTTCACGAGATGGGTGATTGATTGAAGGAAGTGCTCTCTCTCTCTCTCTCTCTCTCTCTCTCTCTCTCAACATTGACATCAGCAAACCACACAACGTCATACACGTGGTCTGCAGTTTTGAGGCCGCTTATGGTAGACGACAGAGGCGGCTTATGGTAGAGAAATAAACATTAAATTCTCTGGCAACAGCTCTGGTGGACATTCCTGCAGTCAGCATGCCAATTGCACACTCCCTCAAAACTTGAAACATCTGTGGCATTGTGTTGTTTGACAAAAATGCACATTTTAGAGTGGCTTTTTATTGTCCCCAGCACAAGGTGCACCTGTGTAATGATCATGCGGTTTAATCAGCTTCTTGATATGCCACACCTGTCAGGTGGATGGATTATCTTGGCAAAGGAAAAATGTAAAGAAATGTGTGCGTTTCTGAGTTTCTGAGTCCTGCCTGCCATATAAGTCCTGCCTGCGTTTCTGAATTTCTGAGTCCTGCCTGCCATATAAAAAATGCCATTTAAAAACAATGTTTTTAGAGACAGAGACCTATAGGTAATCTTTAGTACTTACAGGGTTGTAGTCATCAGCTGCCATGGAGGGAGCCAGAGATATAGGGAAGGCAGCCTGCAGAGAGACCTTTTCTGATTATCCACAGACCTTTAAATACGCATACACTTTGGTTGGATGCAACAATACACAACATTATTTACTCCCATTTTAATCAATATACTGAGTACAATACTTAAAATGTCAAAAAGGTCAACTTGTTCTCTCTGGATTCATAAGAAAGGGGGAACTGCCTGGCATCATGAATGAGTAGGTGTCCATTTATAGCATGAACCCTGTTGCATTTTGCCCCCATATGTAAACTTTCACTTGATTGGGTCAGCAGGTAGCCTAGAGGTTGCTGGTTCAAATCCCTGAGCAGACTAGGTGAAAAAAATCTGTCAATGTACCCTTGAGCAAGGCACTTAACCCTAATTGCTGCTGTAAGTCACTTTGGATAAGAGTGTCTGCTTATTGACAGTAAAACAATTTTTAAATACATTGTAGTCAGTCCTTTTTTATTACAGCATCATGTCTTCAGACCAAACATGGAAACTGACATTGTCACTGGCAGAAACACACAGTTTTCTTTGCATGACATCATTGGCCAACTTCCTCATAGTTTTGTTTCAAACAGAGAATATGTGAAGGTTTCGATGAAGGGACCCTAACAGACCCCATAGCCACAGCCACACAAACCAAAATGTACCTCAGCATGCCTCCGATATAAACATGTGAACTAAGGGTAAGCTCATTCCAGATCCATAGTCATAATAGATCCATAGTAAATGTCTTTTGAAGCAGTGGCCCATTCCTATAATACCATACTACAGTTATAATACAACATAAATTAAATCAAGATGATAATTTGTTTATAAATCAATTCCTGGCGCTTTCTAACCAGGTTAAGAGATATACACTTCAGAGAGTCCTGCTTCAGTTAAACTAACTGCATCGTAAGCCTGGTCTTCACCAAATGAAACATACCACAGAAACTACCCAGCCTGCACTTCTCCCTCTGTCTTGCTCAACACTTGCATTTCAGTCAGCAACATGTTTCCGGTTGTTAGCCAACCAATGAGCTAAACTGAATGATGCCTCACCACACTTACCACAGCTGCAGCCTTATGAAAGGTCTGTGATCTTCACTCTATTGATCCACTAACCACAGCTAAACAGATTAATTTACTGTGCCTGTTATCAGATTACAGAAACTATGTGACCAGCTCTAGAGAGCACCACATCAGAGAGGTCAAGAGGGGCCAAATGCTTCCATACCCAATAACTGCCGGTTAGTGCTATCCGGGGGATCCTTGGGACATCCCTACCCTAAACCTTAACTTCAACCCTTACCTAATCCTAACCATTTTAAACTTTCAACTTTAATAGGGTCGGTACCTCCCAAGAATCCCGGATAAGACCAATAACTGCCATAATTGGAACGGAATAAAATAGGCCTAATTGGTAGTATTTGTTAGGCTCATGTGCCAAGCAAAACACTGACTGGAATGAACGGGGTTCAGTGAACCTATTTATGCCTAACCATTTACTAAAATGTGTGTGTCTTTCTATGATGTATTGACTAGTTAAATTGATTAACCCCGAGTTTGTGTAAAGATCATATCGGCCCATAATAATGCAGTTTTAACTAACTATTGGCGTTCAAACAATAAGGTGATAGTCAAATTCTCAAATATCATCCCGAAACATACCGGCAACCTAGATTTGAAAATCCGTATTTTAGCGCGGATAACTTCTCTGTTGAAGAAGAGTTTGCAACGTCGAAACACTGCTAAAACGTTATCGAATTTTAGGTTCGTTATAAAGTATCAGTTATTCAGAATTCTTCCACTTGAGTTAAAGTGTGTGCACCGTCACCCAGTAACCACTAGATGTCCCTCTAGCGCATCAAATGTGTAAAGAAGCTAGGCTACACTTGTGTATAATACGCCAAACTGGCTGACTTGATGTTCATTGAATTGTCACAAACTCTTGCTGTAGCCCATATAGACCCACAGTCTGTGCAAACAATTACAAGTACACTTGCCATAATCATGCTGATATTGGTCTACCAAAGCCATGATTACTGAATGAATTTCACAAAATATACCATTATGGAGGTGCCTTAGGAAAAATGAAAGACAAATGTGCCAGATCATCAGAAGATTGTTGGAGCTGTATTGTTAGACTTCCGTGCAGCCTTTGATATTACTGACCATAATCTTTTATTGGAAAAACGTATGTATTTTTGCTTTACATCCTCTGCCATATAATGGGTTGAGAACTATCTATCCAATAGAACACACAAGGGTCTTTAATGGAAGCTTCTCTAAAGTAAAGCATGGAAAGTGTAGTATTTGTATTTATTATGGATCCCATTAGCTGCTGCTCTTCCCGGGGTCCGGCAAAATTAAGGCAGTTATACAATTTTTAAAAAATTACAATACATTCATAACAGATTTCATAAAAAACTAAGTGTGTGCCCTCAGGCCCCTACTCCACTAAGGTAACTCTCTTGGCCCTCTACTGTTCTCAATTCTTTTTACTAATGATCTACCACTAGCACTAAACAAAGCCTGTATGTCTATGTACGCTGATGATATACACGTCAGCAACCACAGCTAGTGAAATCATTGCAACCCTAAACAAGGAGTTGCAGTCAGTTTTGGAATGGGTGGCTAGTAATAACCTGAACATATATCTAAAACTAAAAGCATTGTATTTGGTACAAATCATTCCCTAAGTTCTAGACCTCAGCTGAATTTGGTAATGAATGATGTGGCGGTGTCATTTGAGTCATTTTTATTGTAAAAAATTAACACTTCTACAATAATGTGGATGCTACCATGATTACTGATAATCCTGAAGGAATCGTATATAATGATGAGTGAGAAAGTTAGACACAGAAATATCATACCCCCCAAAAAATGCTAACCTCCCCTGTTATTGTAATGGTAAGAGGTTAGCATGTCTTGCAGTATGATATTTGTGCATCTGTAACTTTCTCACTCATCATTATTTACAATTCATTCATAATGTTCTTGTCTATTGATGTTCTGTATTATGTAATGTTTTATGTTTTGTGTGGCACTCAGGAAGAGCTAATAAAATACTAAATACTAGATCACAGACAGAGGGTCCCCTCTAGGTCCACTTATGGTTTTCTGGGAGAAAATATGAGGGAAAATCAAAACAATTTTCTCCCTGTGGGGAGCACAAGCTGCAGCCATGCGTGAGCAGAGCTAGAGCTCTGACTGGGGCTGTAATGTGTGGATGGAAGCTGCTATCTGCTCCGAGGATCGGACATGTTGGGTTCTCCCTGTGCTGGGACACTAGCGTTAAATGAGCCACATTCCTGGAGCGGACAGCTATTATATAGAGGCTCCCTCCCTCCCCCTCTCTCTTCGTGTCCCCCCCTGAAGTCAATTCTCATGGGGATCCTTTCATGCCCCTTTGCACCCTTATAGTGACAGGCATAATATAGGGACATAGCAGGCTACACTTGTGTATAAAACGTCATCCTGTTGACTTCACGTTCATTGAATAGAGTATATCCACAGTCTGTTCAAACAGTTACAAGTACACTTGCCATAATCATGCTGGTATTAGTCTGCTAAAGCCATCATTATTGAATGAATTTCACAAAATATACCATTATGGAGGTTCCCTCCCTCCCTCCCTCCCTCCCTCCCTCCCTCCCTCCCTCCCTCCCTCCCATATCAAGTAACACCATTGTCATCAAGTTAAAATTAACTGGGCCATGGCTTTTCAAATGGATGGAAAGATTGTTGCTATTGTTCTCATTCCTTCTAGAACAAAAGTCTTAGCATGTCACATTAGAATGATTTAGCACTGAGCATGTTTTGGAACATAAAAAAGCACAGTGGGGGAAATGTGGCAAGCCCTCCACCACTCATGTCAGAGCCCAATAGCCTTCCTGAGAATGTAGATTCGTCACACCATTGTGCGCTAAATCTCCCATCATGTTCCATTCTGAGAATTGTCACGGCACTTAACTAATATCCCCCGAGCCCTGCTCCGGAGCAAGGGGCTTTCACTGGCAGACACAGTGTCCATTCTTTACCCGGGGTCTCTCATGCTGGGCTTGGGCCCCGGGCTGCAGGACTGGAGATGGTATCAGGTTCTTTACACTGCTCAGTGTGCTGTGACTACAAGAGATTGGCAAAGGCCCCAATGCGCTGTAAGACCCTGTTATAGGTAATTGCCCAGTTGCCTGGCATTGTGGCACAATTTCCACTGCGAATACAGTGGACAAATTGAGTTAACTCTGAGTGCTGCAGCGGTCCATAATTTTCTGAGCAATGAATATCCCCACACACTTACATATATGATCCCCTGCTCCTTCTGAAAATATTTACAGAGGGAAAAAATTAACGTAATGTATGACTTACACAGCACCTCCCCTCCTGACCCCATTGGATGTGTATGCCTTCTATTGTATGTGTGACTGTGTGGGATTGTTTGGGATTGACATTAACTCATGGCTCTCTGGGATATGACAGGAGGGGGAGGATACAGGGAAGTGATCCCCAGGGCCCAGTTTTTCAAAAGTTATCTGGATTTCGCCTATCAGATAGGATTACATGCATAGAAATAGAATGACTAGTCCATTCTATTAATTCAATTTCTATGAATTTAATCCTATTTGATAAGCGAAATCCAGATAAAAAACATTTGAAAAATTGGGCCCATGCGTAGGCTTGGCTGTTGAATGTTCCGATACCCCCTAACCAGGACATTAAGTGGCAGGTCAATTTCTACTACGGCTCATTTTGAGACATAACAGTGGGTTATGTCCCACTGCTGATAATAGTCTCCAGAAGGGTCACTTTCATGGTTAGCTATTAACTGATATTATTTGACTGCAATGAAATGGCTCACGATTATGAAGACCATGAAGGATATGGATTATGGTTTAGTGTGTGTGCATTAATGCGTGTGTTGACTTGTGTACCAGGCCTCTTGTTTATCTGTGATTGATATAATGGGATTCTCTCAGAGGCCTGTTGTTTTTCCCCAATGTTGAAGGCCAGAGACATTCCTCCCATAGCAGGAGACATCCTCTCGCTCTTTATGACCGTGTTGTGCACTGGAGACTGTGGTTAAAGGGAGAGACACAGGGCTCAACCACCTCAGTAAACTCTTCTCCTCCAAACCACTGGTTCTCCAAAAAAACACCCTTTAATTGATAGAGATGTATAACTCTGCCATACCCTATCACTGTTCATTGACTTGTGAAAGCAATGCTAAGTCTGTGTGATTCATTCATCCCAGGAGTACTCCAGGGCTTCACATCACCACTCAGCCAGTATGTGGGATTAACAGGATCATGGGGGATTGGGACGTGGGGATGGAGACCAGGAGCCACTCTGAACCAGTGGAGTGGATAGAGAGTTCATGGACACAAAACAGATTATATTATCGGTCATGGGTCAGACCAGAGAGCAGAGATGTCCTTACCGCTTGGGAGAAGGACCAGGATCGAATATGAGTTTGGCTGTATCTGGAGAGAAGAGAAGGAGGCAAGATTAAAAACAAACATCTAGCATAGAATCTAATGACAATTAGTCAGGGGGCACATGGGTAATATTGACTTGTCAAAACCACTCATGCTACCCCCTGCATCAACCTCAACATACCAGACACTTACTGTACCATCTCAGTTTGGGATGACAAATGCAGAAAGTTGAAAATTGCCAACATATACTTAGCGCCTCCTTGGCTTATCTAGGCTCCATTTCAGTTAACTTTCATATATAATTTTCTCCAACAAAATGGATATTGTGGCCAGTAATAGGGTAGGTTTTTTCTCTCTGTGTCAGGATGACAGTGGTGATCTATGAGGCAAGCGCCACAGCAGTATGGAACGCAGATAGCGATCGCCCAATGCTCAAAATACATAGATTTACATCAGCAAGCTACAGGACTCGCCCTGCAATTTCAGTGTATGAAGTCTTAGGCTTGTTTTTCCCCTCTCTGTTGATTCCTTATTTCTCCCCCCGGTATCAGTAAATCCAGAACTTCTACTATGGTCTCAGAAGGTTGGTTTAAGATGTCTGAGACATGATGTTGAGATTTATGATCAAGTAGTCCTACAGCTAATACTTCTGTGGATGTGCCCTCCTCTGATTTTTAGAAAGGGCTGTGGAAAATAATTCACTAGGTGTGTGTAAGTGGATTAGCTAGATACTTTTGAGTGTCCTAAACTTATTGAATTCATTCATAATAAAGTATTTCTGCCGTTACATGAATGTACATAAAAATAAATCGCTCCATTGCCTACTGTATCGTGTAACAGTGTGATCTGAAATCTGTGCATTTATGATGGATATGAGTCTTAATATGTGGGCACTCATCGTGAGTGTGACAAACAGGCAGAGAATGAGGGGGGTCTTAAAATAGTAGTTTGGGTTGTGCGAGTGTGTTGGGATTAGTCATCAATCCCAATGTTAATGAGTGCAGTCACCCCCTCAAGCCCAATGACAGGCCATGGAGGCTCTACAAAACAGACAGGGTGATTGTTCCTTCCACCATCGTCTGTCAGTATGTTGGAGCAGCAACAGTATTTATAGTTTGTTTGGAAAATCCTGTTTTGTTATAACACTGTCATCATTTATTATTCCTCTTGTAGGACATCACCGAAATGAGATTAATTTAATTTCAATAAAAGGGAATCCGATGTGATAGGTGTTGTCTTCAAAGATTAAACCCAATTCCCTAAAATAAGAACTATCCTCATTCAGAGCCCTCTTTTTCCACACAGAAGGATCTGGCCTGTTCCTTCTGGGTCTTAGTCATTCAAAGAATGTCATGCCTTGAAGTTGTAACACTACCTGTCTGTGGTCTAGCATGTCGTATCCCAGTAGTCTGACGGTCTCGTTGTCTGGTCCTCTGACACCATGATGAGGTTGAGGTTAGTTTTCTACCACATAGTTCTTTTTTTCCCCATTGGTCGTTAAAATACAGTTCAGAGCACCCACCCCTGGCATGGTTAAAAATATACCACTACTCCCTGACTGACTGGGGGCTCCAAAAGTGAGATGACCCCAAATATCAGGGGTATTTGTCCTATCTGACCTCATACTTCACATGCTTACAGTACAACACACATGTAATTGAAAATGGGTTAGGTTATGAGTGTTATGGTGGACTATGAGTCAGATGAGTGATGTAATGTGACCACCCACCTGTTGAGGAAGTCACTGCTGGAGCGCCAGTTAGACACCTGTGAGTGATGGACACAAAGAACGAAGTTAACTCATTCACTACCCAGACAGCACTGGTCAACAGTTACTGGCCTTCTCACTTTCTCTGGATCTTCTGGCTTTGTGGCAGTTGTGGGTTAGAGACTACACTGGTCTGTCTTGCCCAGACCGTTGGAAGGCATTGGAGGTAAGACCAGCTCTACGGTAACCTAAAAATCCTTGATGTTTTCAGTACATCTAAATGGCTAATGTATAAGTGTTGATTTACTGTGTTAAGTGGCACAATCGCTGATTCGCCTCACAAGCTTAACATGTATCAAAGAAAAAGTAGAGAGCATGTCATTCAACACACCATCATGGTGAATAGAAAGAAGATCTGTCAACATACAAAACATCTTTCCCTTTTCACATCTGCATAACGCACGGCTGTGGCTTAGAAGTGAGCAAACAGCGCAGGGAAAAGCAAAGAGCAGGCTGTATTTTGTTCCACCACAATTAGGATTAGTAAGGACCACAATTCGCCATAGCTAGGCAGGTTAGGGCAGGGCACAGAAGGTTAGGAGGAGGAGAGACAAAAACAAACAGACAGGGGACACCCAGACAAGCGGTATAAATCATGCAGGGAACAGAGAGAGGGGGAGAAAGGTAGAAATGTGCCAAAGTCAATGTTGTTCTTCTTGTCGAGTGTTGTGATTTTCAAAAGACAATTGGTCTGCCAGCCTTTTTGATAAAATATAAGAAAGAAAATAACTAAATGACTCCTGAGTGCAATTCAGATGCAGGTAAAAAGGCGTACAGATGTTAAAAGAGCATATTTTAAGCAAGATAATATATTGACAGTCCAATAAGACATATGCTTCACACTACCTAGAACGTACGGTCCATTTAAGTTTGAAACAAGGCCGTTGCAGAAGCATGGACAGCAGAGAGAGAGAGAGAGAGAGAGAGAGAGAGAACGTAACTTTAGCTAGGCTATCCAGTTACACCACATGCTTCATAAAAAGAAGTAGAGTTCATTCTCAAAAGGTCAAAGCAAATTAGGCCAGGTCATTACAGGTTTAACCCTCTAAAGTGCCTCTCCAGGGTGAATAACCACTGAAAGTAACAACTAACACCTTTCATGCAAATGGTTGGTGTGGAGATTTTGGACAGGTCTCCAACCAATATAACAATATGTTTCATCTAGTTCTTCAGTAAAAGTAAAGACAAATAAAGACAAAACAAATGAGAACTGGAACCAACTGCACCTTTAATAATATACTATCAAAATGTTACAAAAAGGTACAATTGTATTTTTCACATTTCTTGACATCTCGTGGTATTGAATAATACTGTCAGTAAAACTCTGGTGTTGTAAAGCTTGTTATAAGCAATCCATAGAGTCTCACTAGGCTATCTGTGCTGATTACAGAAAGGTGTCTGGCCAGTGACTCCAGAGGCCTAACCTACACTTCTTTGTTCCCAAGAAGCTGTGAGCATCCTTTGAGCAGGGTGATCACAGAGCAGTGTGTCTATAGCCTCCAAAACAAGGCAGGACATGGGACTGTACAGAGAAGAGAGCATAGCTTTGAACCCAGAGAAAATAATTGCTTGGGATGTTAAAATAGTATTTTGTCACCCACCAATGCAGCATCAATCTGTGACAGTAAAGAGTTCCTATATGCATAGATTTTAAAGAGGCCACCATTGGCAGTGTGCAGTTCAACTGAATGGTAACAAGGGCCTGACATGAAAAGAAATAAACAGTAGAAATATAAGTACAGTAGAAACCTGGAAACCCTTTTTTCTTGGTTTCTTAAATAAAAACACACCGTTGTAAATAAAATCTAATAAAATCAAACACTTTGGCAAGTGAACATCAAACCTTTTGCAGGGAGTATCTCAAAGATAACATGATGATAAACAGTGCATTCGGAAAGTATTCAGCCTTATTCTAAAATGGTTGTTTCCCCCTCAATCTAAACACAATATGCCACAATGACGAAGCAAAAACAGGTTTAGAAATGTTTGCAAATTTATAAAAAATACATAACTGAAATAACACATTTACATGAGTATTCAGACCCTTTACTCAGTACTTTGTTAAAACACCTTTGGCAGCGATTACAGCCTTGAATCTTCTTGGGTATGACGCTGCAAGCCAGGAAAATGTGGTGCCAAGAAAATAACCTCTCACTCAATACCAACAAAACAAAGGAGATGATCGTGGACTTCAGAAAACAGCAGAGGGAGCTCGCCTTGGCTTGGCACCTAAAACACTCAAACTTTTACAGATGCACAATTGAGAGCATCCTGTCGGGCTGTATCACCGCCTGGCACGGCAACTACACTACCTGCCCTCCAGGACACCTACAGCACCCGATTTTACAGGAAGGTCAAAAAGATCATTAAGGACAACAACCACCCGAGCCACTGCCTGTTCACCCCGCTATCATCCAGAAGGCGAGGTCAGTACAGATACATCAAGGCCATCAGACTGTTAAATAGCCATCACTAGGCGGCTTCCACCCGGTTACGTAACCCTGCACCTTAGAGGCTACTGCCCTACATGTATATACAGTGGGGAGAACAAGTATTTGATACACTGCCGATTTTGCAGGTTTTCCTACTTACAAAGTATGTAGAGGTCTGTAAGTTTTATCATAGGTACACTTCAACTGTGAGAGACGGAATCTAAAACAAAAATCCAGAAAATCACATTGTATGATTTTAAATAATTAATTTGCATTTTATTGCATGACATAAGTATTTGATCACCTACCAACCAGTAAGAATTCCGGCTCTCACAGACCTGTTAGTTTTTCTTTAAGAAGCCCTCCTGTTCTCCACTCATTACCTGTATTAACTGCACCTGTTTGAACTCGTTACCTGTATAAAAGACACCTCTCCACACACTCAATCAAACAGACTCCAACCTCTCCACAATGGCCAAGGCCAGAGAGCTGTGTAAGGACATCAGGGATAAAATTGTAGACCTGCACAAGGCTGGGATGGGCTACAGGACAATAGGCAAGCAGCTTGGTGAGAAGGCAACCACTGTTGGCGCAATTATTAGAAAATGGAAGAAGTTCAAGATGACAGTCAATCTCCCTCGGTCTGGGGCACCATGCAAGATCTCACCTCGTGGGGCATCAATGATCATGAGGAAGGTGAGGGATCATCCCAGAACTACACTGCAGCACCTGGTCAATGACCTGAAGAGAGCTGGGACCACAGTCTCAAAGAAAACCATTAGTAACACACTACGCCGTCATGGATATGAAAATCCTGCAGCGCACGCAAGGTCCCCCTGCTCAAGCCAGCGCATGTCCAGGCCCGTCTGAAGTTTGCCAATGACCATCTGGATAATCCAGAGGAGGAATGGGAGAAGGTCATGTGGTCTGATAAGACAAAAATAGAGCTTTTTGGTCTATACTCCACTCGCCGTGTTTGGAGGAAAAAGAAGGATGAGTACAACCCCAAGAACACCATCCCAACCTTGAAGCATGGAGGTGGAAACATCATTCTTTGGGGATGCTTTTCTGCAAAGGGGACAGGACGACTGCACCGTATTGAGGGGAGGATGGATGGGGCCATGTATCGCAAGATCTTGGCCAACAACCTCCTTCCCTCAGTAAGAGCATTGAAGATGGGTCATGGCTGGGTCTTCCAGTATGACAACGACCCGAAACACACAGCCAGGGCAACTAAGGAGTGGCTCCGTAAGAAGCATCTCAAGGTCCTGGAGTGGCCTAGCCAGTCTCCAGACCTGAACCCAATAGAAAATCTTTGGAGGGAGCTGAAAGTCCGTATTGCCCAGCGACAGCCCCGAAACCTGAAGGATCTGTATGGAGGAGTGGGCCAAAATCCCTGCTGCAGTGTGTGCAAACCTGGTCAAGAACTACAGGAAACGTATGATCTCTGTAATTGCAAACAAAGGTTTCTGTACCAAATATTAAGTTCTGCTTTTCTGATGTATCAAATACTTATGTCATGCAATAAAATGCAAATTAATTACTTAAAAATCATACAATGTGATTTTCTGGATTTTTGTTTTAGATTCCGTCACTCACAGTTGAAGAGTACCTATGATAAAAATTACAGACTTCTACATGCTTTGTAAGTGGGAAAACCTGCAAAATCGGCAGTGTATCAAATACTTGTTCTCCCCACTGTACATAGACTTGAAATCACTGGACACTTTAATAATGTTTACATATTTATGCTTTACTCATCTCATGTATATACTGTATTTTAGTCTATGCCACTCCGACATTGCTCGTCCTAATATTTAAATATTCCTTGATTCCATTATTTTACTTCTACTGTAGGTTTGTGTGTATTGTTGTGAATTGTTAGATATTACTGCACTATTGGAGCTAGAAACACAAGTATATCGCTACACCCGCAATAACATCTGATAAACATGTATGTGACCAATAGCATTTGATTTGAGCTTGGCACACCTGTACTTGGGGAGTTTCTCACATTCTTCTCTGCAGATCCTCTCAAGCTCTATCAGGTTGGATTGGCAGCGTCACTGCACAGCTATTTTCAGGCCTCTACAGAGATGTTAGATCGTGTTCATGTCCAGGCTCTGGCTGGACCACTCAAGGACATTCAGACTTGTCCCGAAGCCACTTCTGCGTTGTCTTGGTTGTGTGTTTAGGGTCGTTGTCTTGTTGGAAGGTGAACCTTCACCCCAGTCGGAGATCCTGAGTGCTCTGGAGCAGGTTTTCATCAAGGATCTCTGTACTTCACTCCGTTTATCTTTCCCTTGACCCTGACTAGTCTCCTAGTCCCTGCCGCTGAAAAATATCCCCACAGTATGATGCTTCACCGTAGGGATGGTGCCAGGTTTCCTCCAGACGTGACGCTTGGCATTCAGGCCAAAGAGTTCAATCTTGGTTTCATCAAACCAGAGACCAGAGTTTCTCATGGTCAGAGTCCTTCAGGTGCCTTTTGGCAATCTCCAAGCGGGCTGTCATGTGTTTTAGTGAGGAGTGGCCACTCTACCATAAAGGCCTGATTGCTGGAGTGCTGCAGAGATGGTTGTCCTTCTGGAAGGTTCTCCCATTTCCACAGAGGAACTCTGGAGCTCTGTCAGAGTGACCATCGGGTTCTTGGTCACCTCCCTGACCAAGGCCCTTCTCCCCCGATTGCTCAGTTTGGCCAGGCTGCCAGCTCTAGGACGAGTCTTGGTGGTTCCAAATTTCTTGTGCCTCAACACAATCCTGACTCTGAGCTCTACGGACAATTCCTTCGACCTCGTGGGTTGGTTTTTGCTCTGTCATGCACTGTCAACCGTGGGACCTTACAGTATATTAGACAGGTGTGAGCCTTTCCAAATCATGTCCAATCAATTGAATTTACCATAGGTGGACTCCAATCAGGTTGTACAAACATCTCAAGCATGATCAATGGAAACAGAATGCACCGGAGCTCAATTTCGAATCTCATAGCAAAGGGTCTGAATACTTATGTAAATTAGGTATTTCACTTTGTCATTATGGGGTATTGTGTGTAGATTGATGAGGGAAAAAATACATTTTAGAATAAGGCTGTAAGTTAACAAAATGTGGAAAAAGGGAAGGGGTCTGAATACTTTCCAAATGCACTGTAAGTAAAAAAAATATATACAAAAGAGTTCCCATGAAGGTACAAGGCCGATATGTCCTAAAACCTGAATCATTCCTCTTGTCCATTTGTAGACAAATAGACATTTCCTCTTGAGAAAACCTCTAGCTCCAAATATTATTGTTCTCATGCATGTGCTGGGTGTGGCAGCCAGCTCACAAAGTATTCCTATGTTTATCTGATTGTGTGGCTGAGATGGGATTGGTTAGTAGTCGGTAGGGGACTGGGATTGGTTGGTAGTTGGTAGGGGACTGGGATTGGTTAGGAGATGATATAACAGAACGCAGTGAGTTAACTACTAAAGCAGTTTGGTGGTGGAGCAGTACAGTAGCAGTACAGTACAGTACAGTAGTAGTACCAGGGAGGCAAGGAGAAAGTGTGAGAGAGAAGGAGAGCCCACTGCAAACAGCCCGGAGGACAAAAGGCACTGAGGAGGACACAGACAGGAACAGGAAGCCCCGGACAGGAAGTGCATCATCAGTGAGTCAATAGCTTAAGCCGTGTGATCCAACTGACCAGTAGTGAGGGCTCTGCCGGGGGGCGTTTGGAGGCAGGGGCTATAGGGGTCTTTTTGCTGTCCAGGTCATGATCCTGGTAGGGGATGGTGGCGCTGTTGTGGAGGTCCTGGTTGGCAAAGTAGCAGCTGCCCCGGATGTGGTCCACCCCTCGGACCAGCTTCCGTTCCCCCACTGGCCTGTAGGGCGGCGCCACTGACGTGACTTCCTCAGCAATGGTGGGGATCCGCTCATTACTCAGGTATCTGTACAGGAGATCCTCGCCTGGAGGGGGAAGTGGAGGGAAATAAACATCTTTAGTACAATTGTCTTAGAAAGTCATGTACAAACAACACACGCTACTGAGAATAGGTTGTTGATTTTAGGGCATCTCGTCAGTAGGCCTAAAATGTATTATAGAGAAGCACTGTTACATAAAACGAGGAGTACACTTGATCTGTCCAGCATGTGTTGGCCATGGAAGGACAGAGCATTGCACAGGCATCTCGGCCAATTAAAGCATTCTCCCACTCCTCTACCAATGCAGTGTAATTGGGTTTCCAGCAGTGAGATACTGTTTGACAGTTCTGTCTGTGCATTCACCACCATGTGTCTGTCCTCTCCAAGGAGACAGAGGGGATGAAGAACTGATTTTGTTAGTGTAAACCAGGGTTTGGAAAAACGGAAAAGAACGAGGATCAGAACCGAGAACAAAAGTGATCCATACTGTTCCAGAACTGTTATTTTAAAATGGGAACTGGTTAATAATGTTATTTTACTTTATATACCAGGATATTTGGAAATAGCCACAGGATGTTTTTTCAACACCTTAAAAACTAATAAAAAACATTAGGAGATAAAGCAGATTGCGTTCAGTCCGTGTTTTTTTTTGCTTCAATAGAGTGATCAGGGATGTGCAACTATATTTTTCCTTCACAGAAAATACATTAGTGCAACACATTCGGCAGAAAATAGCTTCATTATCACCAGATGACAACAGAAGTGCAACACTATTTGGCTAGCAGCCACACAAGTAAATTAGCTTCACTGAAAAAGCAAGGTATTTTTTTTAAGAAGAAAAAAAATAAACTATGCATGGCCAAAGTAGGCTGGCTAGACCGAGAAAAGTACCAGACAAAAGTAACTAGTACCAGACAAAAGACTAGTCAGAGGGCTGTCTTTTGATAGAATGCATATTTGTGAATTATCATCCGAGTGGAGAAGTGCAACTTAAGCACAACATTTGTTTGATGCTGAGCAGAAATTACAATTTAGAAGCATTTTAGATCTGGGTTTACAAAATGCAGCAAGATATTTCTTATGCGTTTAATCTTTTCCAGTGTGAAAAACAAAGTATTTTGCATTAGGGCGACCCCCTAAGTTTAACTGAACAAAAATATAAACTCAACATGTAAAGTGTTGGTCCCATGTTTCATGAGCTGAAATGATCCCAGAAATGTTCCATACACTCAAAAAGCTTATTTAGCTCAAATAATGAGCACAAATCTGTTTACATCTCTGTTAGAGAGCATTTCGAGAAGTTGATTAAACAGCATGATCATTACACAGGTGAACGATGTGCTGTGAACAATTAAAGGCCACTCTAAAATGTGCAGTTTTGTCACACAACACAATGCCACAGACATCAGGTTTTGAGCTCTCACAACACTAGAAGTTAATAGGAATAAGACTTTTAGATTGCGAAAACTATATCATAGATGTCAGATTTCAATGCTGGCCAATGTCATAACACAGTAGGTTGTCTTCTCTCGAATGAGCCATTGATCATATGTTTACGATATTCCTACCTTGAGAAATGTGTAATTTAAATTAGCACATTTTTCCCTATTTCTCTGCATCTTTAGTCGAGGGTGCATTACATATTTGTAATGCTGTAATTCTTGTTTACGAAATTTGTGCTAATGTTGGGTTTTTGAGTTAGCGCCCAATTGACTTCCATTCACTTCTTCAAGGACCAGGTCCAGGTCCACCTCTACAAGGCAGCAATCCCAACTTTTGCCAGGACCCTAAAAGACGTCACCCTCAACCACAGCCCCAGCACCTCACACAGGAGCAACGGACACTCTCCCAGACCTGCACCGAGAGAACCCATGCCAAGAGGACCTACACCCAGACCACAGCATCACCAGTCACATCTCCACCCCCACCAGCTGAGACCCCCCAAACAAACCCTGGCCACACCCTATATAGGCACCCCCCAGATCAGACCTATGCTCCTTCCGCCGCCCCCATGCACCCCACAGCAAAGACCGCACATATACCCAGGCCATGATCAGAGCAACAGGCCCAACCCCCACTAACACAACCGCCCAAGCCTCATCCTGACACCTAAAAGGTACAGTATCAGATGCTCAACATGCTCTGCTCACACCTACTGTAATGGTCCGAGCCTAAATCACAAAAAAATAAAAAATAATAATAATTTAACACTAGACACTATGGAACACAAAGCTTTTACTATCTCATCCTGGTGTGAGGTCATCTGCCTTTGGCCTAAAGAGCAGGAACCCAGATTTCATCAAAGAAATTGGAAATACAGTCATCCTACAAGAAACATGGTATGAAGGAGACGGACCCACTGGTTGCCCTCTACGTTACAGAGAGCTGGTAGTCCCATCCACCAAACTACCAGGTGTGAAACAGGGAAGAGACTCAGGAGGTATGCTAATTTGGTATAGAGCAGACCTAACCCACTCTATTCAATCAGTCAAAACAGGAACATTTTACATCTGGCTAGAAATTAATAAGGAAATTATCTCAGAGAAAAAAAATGTCCTCATGTGTGCTACCTATACCCCACCAATAGAATCCCCATACTTTAACCATGACAGCTAGCTAGCTAGCTCTGGCCCAACGTTAAGCCAACTCTTGGAAGTTCAAAGACATTCAAAGGTCCTCCATAGAAGATGCTCCTCCATAAGTATATTTCTGTGGGCCGAATTCAGTTAATGCATGTCATAAGATGCCGAGTGCATCAAGCCAAGCCTCCTCCACCCTCTCTCGCTTTCTCCCCACCTGCAAAATTTCAGTCGTATCCCATGCCCTATACTTGTCTGTCCATCACGCAAATAAACAACTATAGCTTGATATGCCTCATTAGTGGTGCAGCGGTCTAAAGCACTGCATCACAGTGCTTGAGGCGTCACTACAGACCGGGTTCAATCCCAGGCTGTGTCGCAACCGGCCATGACTGGGAGTCCCATAGGGTGGCGCACAATTGGCCCAGCGTCGTCCGGGTTAGGGGAGGGTTTGGCCAGGGGGGCTTTACTTGGCTCATCGCGCTCTAGCGACTCCTTGTGGCGGGCCGGGCACCTGCAGGCTGACTTCGGTCATCAGTTGAACGGGTGTTTCCTCCAACACATTGGAGCAGCTGGCTTCCGGGATAAGCGGGTGGGTGTTAAGAAGTGCAGTTTGGAGGGTCATGTTCCGAAGGACGCATGACTCGACCTTCGCCTCTCCCAAGCCCGTTGGGGAGTTGCAGCGTTGAGACAATATCGTAATTGGATATCACGAAATTGTGGAGAAAAAGGGGCTAAAAAAAATGTAAAGAACGATATAAACCGGTACTTATTTTTGGTTCGAACCGGTTCCGAACTTTATTTTGCAGGTCGAAACAGTGGAATGGAATGAAAATAACTGGTTAAATTGTTAGTTAAATTGTTGTTCTGCATTTACTCAGAAGATGGGTGGTTGGGCATGTGTTTGTTACCTTTCCGGCCTTGTGCCCAGGGCTTGGCATAGGGGTCTGACACTCCAAGACAGGTGTCCACTGGCATGGAGAGGGGGCGTGGCTTACCTAAGCAGGATGAACAGTAAAAAAGTTTGAATATTCTCTCTCACTGGTTTTGATTATTGGCTTGACTTGAATTCTAGAATGAGTGGGCCTTGTGTTTGATGACTGTGGGGGATGATACTAACCACGAGACGAGGTGCTGTGTTCCCTCATCCTGGGCTGAATGACGTTGGCCTCGATGGGGTAGACCACGCCCAGCTTGTCGTAGTCTGCGATGGTGAAGCGTCTTTGACTCTCCAGGTCGAGGAAGGAATTGGGCGACTCTGAACCCTTTGGTCTGATCTTACTGATGTTGGAGTAAGAGCTGATCTTACTCTCTCTGTGGACAGAAAATACTGATTAAATATGTGAAAGCACAAGGAGGGGGATCAAATTAGTAAGTTTTATGCTGTTGCTCAGTCCCTAACTAAAGTTGCTCTGGATATTAGTGTCTGCTAAATGGCTAAAACTTAAATTTAAAACTCATAAAACAAAATCAATGATCTGTTGAATATGATTCACCATCTGAACATGCAGCAACAGCCTGGTCACTGCCATACATAGACAGAGGAAGGGAGAGAGAAGGCGCGAGAGAGAGAGGCAGATGAAACACAGAGGCTGTTGAATAATGTGTCTGTGGTGCGAGTAGAGCGGGATGAATGTGTTCTGTTGTAGGGGTTTATGGGTGTAAGGTGAAAGACCAGGGTGCTGAAACACTCCATATCCAGACCTCAAAGGCAGGAGAACGGAGCACTGGCTATCTGTGGGTGCGCGGCTCCCTCAATTCAGGGTTACAGGGACCCACACATACGCTTAAATCACCCGGAGGTGTTTAGGCTAGGAGTTTATACAGAACCCAAAGTACTCTAGGCTTTTGACTAGGCCTGGTTAAATGCCTAGGAAAACCCCCTGACCCTAGTGTATGGCAGTGATTGGAGAAGGGTGTGCAGGAATTACAGGGGTACACACCGTGGGGTGTAGGGTACTGAGGGGGGAGGGGGGATGTACAGGTCCAGGATGGCGGGTTTCTCCTTCTTGGTGGAGCTGTCTGTGGAACAACCTGGAGACTGGGGTTTGTTCAGGGAAGGGGTGCTCTGAAAAAAATTTAAAACACAAATCAGTCAGAAAAACGCTCTCCTCATAGAACCTATTGTAACTGATGGACAAACGGACAGCAGCATAGCTACATCAAATGGATAGATGTCTCAAGAGGTGTCTACTTTTTAGAAAAACTACTAACTTGTTGGCAAGGAAGAGCATTTCCCCCATATGGCACATCCTATAGTCTACTCTAGCTGATTGCTTTTGTCTTTTTAAACTTCCAACATTCATTACCAAAATGGAAGGCTGATTACCTCAATTGTCTGCTACTGTATTTACATTCCCCAAACAAGGCATTCTAAACACTACTTGTTAGGAAAGAGGTGGATCATGACCATATGGCAGGTCCTACATTATAGCTGCATGCCTATGTCTTTTTACATCTACAGTGCATTCGGAAAGTATTCAGACCCCTTCACTTTCTCCACATTTTGTTACGTTACAGCCTTATTCTAGAATGGATTAAATAAATATATAAATAAAAACAGGGTTTTAGATTTTCTTTGCAAATTAATAAACCATAAAAAACAGAAATACCTTATTTACATAAGTATTCAGACCCTATGCTATGAGACTCGAAAATTAGCTCAGCTGCATCCTGTTTCCATTGATCATTCTGTGGTAAATTCAATTGATTGGACATAATTTGGAAAGGCCCACACCTGTCTATAAAAGGTCCCACAGTTGACAGAGCATGTCAGAGCAAAAACCAAGCCAGGATTGTGTCATGGCACAGATCTGGGGAAGGGTACTAAAGACATGTATGCAGCATTTAAGGTCCCCAAGAACACAGTGGCCTCCATCAATCTTAAATGGAAGAAGTTTGGAACCACCAAGACTCTTCCTAGAGCTGGCCAAACTGAGCAATTGGGGGAAAATGGCCTTGGTCAGGGAGGTGACCAAGAACCCGATGGTTACTCTGACAGAGCTCCAGAGTTTCTCTGTGGAGATGGGAGAACCTTCTAGAAGGACAACCATCTCTGCAGCACTCCACCAAATCAGTAAAATGCACATGACAGCCCTCTTGGAGTTCACCAAAAAACACCCAAAGGACTCTCAGACCATGAGAAACAAGATTCTCTGGTCTGATGAAACCAAGATTGGCCTGAATGCCAAGCGTCAAGTCTAGAGGAAACCAGGCACCACTCATCACCTGGTCAATACCATCCCTACGGTGAAGCATGGTGGTGGCAGCATCATGCTGTGGGGATGTTTTTCAGCGGCAGCGACTGAGAGACTAGTCAGGATCGAGGGAAATATGAACGGAGCAAAGCACAGAGATCCTTCATGAAAACCTGGACAACAAACCTAAGCACACAACCAAGACAACGCAGGAGTGGTTTCTGAATGTCCTTGAGTGGCCCAGCCAGAACCAAGACTTGAACCCGATTGAACATCTCTGGAGAGACATGAAAATAGCTGTGCAGCGACACTCCCAATCCAACCTTGACAGCATCTACAGAGAGGATCTACAAGCTTCAACAAAGGGTCTGAATACTTATGTAAATGTGATATTTCAGTATTTTTTATTTTTAAAAAATTAATTTGCAAAAACAATTGTGTATAGATTGATGAGGGGGGGGGAAAACAATTTAATCCATTTTAGAATAAGGCTGTAATGTAACAATGTGAAAAAAGTGAAGGGGTCGGAATAATTTCCGAATGCACTGTATACAACTCTAATTGGGGAATGGAAGGATTTTGAGGGGGATCTAAAATAGCTGCTGCAGCATACATTTAAGAAGCCATACTATTCTACCACAGCTATGGTGCCATGTTAAAACCAACACTACTTGGTAAATTAACCATGTTCAGTTTCACTCTCCATCAAACACATTAGATCCTGGTACGTCTACTCTCTTCCTCCCCCTATAACCAGGACACCTGTAGAATCCAGTGTCACTCCTGAATCACTGTGTGATCCATCATTGTTTAACACACTGACGCCTTTCTCATCATAAAACCCAAGATGTGGCGCTTTGATTCCTGACACCTTGTTCAAACACAGTCCAGATTGATCCGGAGTTTTTGTGATGAAAGGTTCTTTGTTAAGTGAAACCAGCTCTGCTTTTATATCATGTGATCTGATCTTCCCCGGGCAGAAGCAGCCTCCAGAGGCATGACAGGGCAGTGCCAGGACCAGAACGCAGATTAGGTTACAACATCGTATTGTTCCCTATGGAGTCCCAGTCACTGCAGCCAGATCCTAATTGTCCACATACGAGAGAATGGTAAATTGGATTACCATTACTTAACTTTATTAACACAGGATTTGTCTGGACCTTCTCAGACTTGATTCTCCTTGCCTCCACTAATACAAATCTTTGGAGTTTTGACCTTCTCAAAAGAGTATGTACCCAAGCCCTTTGTGAGCTGAATCATTGAGCAGCCCATTGAGAGACTTGTCTTCCATGAAAGCTAGATGACTAGCCGACCTAACCCACATAAATACAACATGGATCACTGGGGATTCCCACCCTACACTACTGCCAGATGTTTATCTGGTTCTACAAACACATACACAAACCACTCTCAAAGCAGACATTTGTTCCCCTCTCTTCTATTCACCACTGAAGGAGATGCTAGCTCCTGTCTCTGCAGACTGACTCAGACTGCTGGCTGCCGCCAATGACCCAGTCTGAGTGACATCATCATCACCGTGTGAGTACAGTAGTTGTTGTCCTCAGCCCTGCAGCCCTCTCTCTCTGGGTGGTTCCTACACTTGTCTAGGCTTGTTACACTCAAACACATCTCCCTACTCCCTCATAAGGCACATTTAACAAAAGGTAATATTAACAATAACAATACCTTAGTTAGTACATCAAAGTAAAAGATTAAGGTGTTTAGAATGTGCACCTGCGTCATGGGCGGTTTCCAACGCATGTTCTTAAGGGGGGCCGGTGTGAACCCGCAGGTGCCAGTAGGCCTCTTCTTCAGCAGCAGGACTACACCTTTAGGATCCTCTCTCAGCTTCCCCACCAGGTTCTTCAGTTGCCAGCCCACCTGATAACACAGAGTGTCAGCATATCACTGTACCATCACAGCCGAGGTCAGCAATATATCCTTCTGTAGCTGTGTAGTGAACGGCAAGGGCCAGATTCTAACTTGAGACATAAATGTGTGGTTTTACGTAAACGTTTGAGCAACCCTTCTATAGCACTGTAGTCAATTGGAGGAGGGGTGTGTGTGACAGGTGCTCACCACTGTCTGCTGGTTGACTTGGATCACCTCGTCACCTCCATGGATCTTCCTCGTCATGTCCGCCGGGGACTGACAACACAGAGGAGAAGATTAGTCTACCAACAGAAACCATCTACATGTAATATTAGCTCCTAGATAATTCCACATTTTTCTGTGATTGCTTTGTCCTCAGAAGTGCCATGTATGGGCTTGTTAAGAAACAGACCCCGAGGAAATATTTGTTCGATATAATTCTGACTACACAACACTAACATCCAATTTATGAATGGGTTGTCACATTATGCATGACACATTTTGCATGAGAATGTCAAAACAATTAATGAGTCATGATATATGATGAAATAGGGTTTGATTGACGACGGAAGGCGTGATAATTAGGCTGTAATAGCTAGTGCTGCCACATTGTTCCTCTGTAGAAGGATGTTCTACTGTTGAAGTTTACTGTGATTCTTAAATGGATGACAGAGATGGGAACAGCTATATTATTCAACCCCTACACTACTCCTTCCCTCTCTCCACTGCTTGATGAGAAAACACATTTACACTTGTATCCTAGCTCTGTGGTAAACAATAATGCCCTCAACCACCCTTAGAATGGGAGGAGGGCAGGGTTGGTTGAAAATAAGATGTACTGTTTGAAGCCCATCCAGAACTGTCTCCAGTGGTGGAAAAAGTACCCAATTGTCATACTTGAGTAAAAGTAAAGATACCTTAATAAAAAATGACTTAAGTAAAAGTTGAAGTCACCCTGTCAAATACTACTTGAGTAAAAGTCTAAAAGTATTTGGTTTTAAATATAATTAAGTATCAAAAGTAAAAGTATAACTCATTAAGCAAACCAGACAGCACCATTTTTATTTATTTTTTATTTACCGATAGCCAGGGGCACACTCCAACACAGACATAATTTACAAACGAGAAGCATGAGTGTTTAGTGTGTCCGCCAGATCACAGGGATGTTCTCTTGATAAGTGCGTGAATTTTCCTGTCCTGCTAAACATTTAAAATGTAACAAGTACTTTTGTGTCAGGGAAAATGTATGGAGTAAAAAGTGAATAATTTTCTTTAGGAATGTAGTGAAGTAAAATGTAAAGTTGTCAAAAATATAAATAGTAAAGTACAGATACTCCCAAAAATAACTTAATTAGTACTTTAAATTATTTTTACTTAAGTACTTTACACCACTGACTGTCTCCCCATCATAACATTAAGAGTTGCTATACCAACTGGATTTATATTGAAACATGTAGATAAGACAGGTGCAAATTTAGAGAATGGCGTGTTCACTAGGATGGTGTTAACGAGGACAACGCGTTCACTAGGACAGCGCGTTCACTAGGAGGGTGCGTTCACTAGGAGGGTGCGTTCACTAGGATATACTCAAGTGTTCCTCTGTGGCCACCATACTTACATGCTCTGTGGTGCCCGTGATGACATGAAGTCCATCATAGGTGGATTTGATGTACATACCCTGTAGAAATATGAACATGAGGAACATGAATTACCATTTGTGAGACGGTTGTGAGACAGTTTAAACTTGTAAGAAAGTTAAGGAGCACTAGACACATTGAGCTAGTAGTCCGCACACATTGAGCTAGTAGTCCGCACACATTGAGCTAGTAGTCCAGACACATTAAGCTAGTAGTCCAGACACATTGAGCTAGTAGTCCAGACACATTGAGCTAGTAGTCCAGACACATTGAGCTAGTAGTCCAGACACATTGAGCTAGTAGTCCAGACACATTGAGCTAGTAGTCCAGACACATTGAGCTAGTAGTCCAGACACATTGAGCTAGTAGTCCAGACACATTGAGCTAGTAGTCCAGACACATTGAGCTAGTAGTCCAGTGTGTTTGGGGTAAAACAGAGAAGTCAGCATTCCTCACCAGTCCCTCCCCAGGCTTGAGGTTGTTGAGCTGAACTTCATCCAAGCATGCTGATTGGCTCATCAGAGGGTCAGAGGTGTTTCTCACGGTCTGGTCACAGATGTTGTTCAGAACCTTGGACTGCAACGAGACAGATGTGAAGAAACCCATTTAAGCAAAAACCAAACAAACAACCCAAAGAATGAAAACAAAATCAAATCTCATGATCCAGCTCATCTCATCTCGTTGCCTCTTCCAGGGACTCGATGTGCTTTCCCAATGGCTGTGATTACACGACCAATCAGTAATGTAATGTACCGTGACTGATTCTGTAGCTACCGTCTGTCCTCTAAGAGGTGTTTCTGTGGCTGTCAGTGTTAGAGGGGTGGGCTGTCAGGTCGGCCAGGGGGTCTGGTGACAAGGCAGCCAGTCACTCTGGGGCAATTATCACACTCCCCCAGGGAAGAGGAGAGGGGGGGGTTGACGAGGGGTGAGGGTCATTTACGTGCCATTAGCTGCTACCCCAGCTTCAGATATAGCACTGAGAACATGCGGGAGACACCCCCCCCCCCCCCCTCACCTCACCTCACTCCCTGCCTACCCCCCTCTTCTCCATTCTAGGTCATTATGGACAATCTCACCACTTTGTCATCATTAGTGGGGGCATTTTAGTGATGCTCTGAGAAGAAAGAACTTGTTCTTCTCAGGCGAGTAACAAGCATCATGCCTGAACACCCACAACACTTTTGTGCTTAAATACAGATGCGGACTGACGCGCTAAACCAACCTTATTTTAGCTCTAATTGAATTTTCTGTTGACCACACAAGTCTATATCTAGATCCGTTGACAGGAATTGGTAAACAACCAATAAATCAGTGAAATGCTACTCACGTACTTCTGAATATTCGCCATTGATAGGGACCAGGCAATAACTAGAAGAATAACTTCTGGGGCAGTTATTTGAACAAGTTTGACATGGAGAAGACTTCTAAACAGTGTAGAGATTAAGATCTAGCTATTGTTTGTGTGTGTGTGTCTGCAGCAGAGTTCACCGATGGTGTCTGAGAGGGAGGACGTTCAGTGTCAGCTATAGAGTCCGGAGTGTCAGGGACAGGAAACACTGACTGTTGGCCGGGGCGTATTTTAGCCACCTCTTTTACCAGAGGGCCCAAGCCCCTGCCTGCACTATTAACTCTGAAAGGGAGACGGTGCTGAAAGCATGCCACCTAATATCCATATAAAGCATTAGATCAACAGCTACGCAAACGTTCAAACAGACTTTACCAGAGTGCTCCCATAGGAAGTGGGAACTCATTCTAAAGTTTACATGAGAAAAAAAAAAAAAAAAACGAGGAGGGGAGATATACTTACAACTTCCAGGATCTTTTCTTCCATCTCGTAAACAGTGCAGTCCTGTGGAGGAGGAGGGACAGACGTTAGATAGGCTGCCTTTTCAATACTCCATCAACACACAGGAAGAGGTTATTTTCCCCGCAAAGATAGTAAATAAAAACAAAATTATAGTGAGTCTGTAAATATGATGTAATCAAAGATCCAGATATAGGACTGTGGGAGATGGAGAATGGCCTCAAATAAATAGCTTTCTGAGTCAAATTACATCTCCGAAATAAACTTGGCGACAATATAATTGCATAACGTGGTGTGGGGTTACAGTAAACTATAAAGCATTGTAAATAAAGGAACCTTGCATCTAGAAAACACAACTTAGAGAGGAGGAGGCAAAGTGTTACGTCCTAGAAACCATATAATCTAACTTCAAAGTTACCAAATACTATTTTCTTTTTTTAAATTGACTTCAGTAAACAAAACACTGTTTAGCACTGGGTTCCCATGCATTTCATCCTCTAACTTTTGATCCTCTAACACCTCGGTCATCATGAAAACCTTTGATCGCCTGGTTCTGTCCCATCTCAAAACCATCACAGATGCCTCCCTCAACCCGCTGCAGTTCGCCTCCAGTGCTAACAGGTCTGTGGACGACACTGTCAACATGGGCCTACACTACATCCTCAAACACCTCGATAACCCAAAGACATATCCTAGGATATTGTTTGTGGACTTCAGGTGTGCGTTGAATAACATAATTCCAGAACTGCTACAAGACAAACTCTCCCAGCTGAACGTGTCCAGCTCCATTGGATCACTGACTTCCTGACCAACAGGTCGCAACAAGTGAAGCTGGGAAAACACCTTTCAGACTCTTGATCACACAGCACCGGAGCACCACAAGGATGCCTGCTCTCACCTCTACACCAATGACTTTACCTCCAACAACCCATCTGTCAAACTACTCAAGTTTGTAGATGATACAACTCTGGTCCGTCTCAAAACCAACGGCGATGAGTCCATGTACCGTGGAGAGGTGCTGCTTACCACATCAAGCCATCTCTGAAACATACACTAAATAACTGCACTTGCATCTCTCTGCATTTAGATATTCATACTGACACAGTAAATCCACTGTATATCAACCGTATACCCACTGTATATTTGTATATCTGCTCATTCGCTTATAGCTCTACGCTCACAACTTAGTTGTACAGTATATAATGTATGTAAATTTCACTTAAACTCCTCTGTCTGTATTCTGTCTCTAAATGTTGTCTATCACTAGCAGCACCATATCAACAAGTACAATTCTGAGTATGTGTAAATGTACTTAGTGAATCAAGCTGATTCTGATTGATAGGTAGGGGAATCTCTCCTGCAATAACAGTAGTTCCTGTGTGACTACCAGGGGGCAGGAGGTTAGGAACATCCTACAGTAACTGCTGTGTCAGCCACAGACAGAAGCTCCTCAGCCCTGGCCCTCTCCCATTATCCCCCTTCCCAGACTGCAGCTGGGCCTGCTTGGGCTCATAGCTGAAATAACAGCCTCGTCAGAAAGCTGGGGGACCCTGGTGGTGAAAGGACCCCTGCTCAGAGGGGGTCACTGTTACTGAGCCACTGCTGTTGCTCCCCTGCCTGGCTATGGCATGGCCTCTATGCAGTGAATGTCCCAAAAAGGCATCTGTCCCGCAACTCACAGGTGAAATGTCTCTGCCAAAGCTGTGACTTGAGTTAGTACCTTATGGAGTCAGACATGTTGAGGTGTCAGGGACAACCATTGGTCACTGCCACTGTGTTTCTCAATGTCAACAAACAACAACTTGAGCAGCCAAGATTTGTATCCTCGTAGTAAAATTGTTGTGCCTGGACATCTATTGTCCACAAAGGCAGCTCTGTTGCTCTTTGTAAATCCTTAGTGCAGACAACGTGTGATACGACTGACTATTTCCATATTCCCCTGCCTTGCACATTCCCCTAGCCCAAGGGGGAGGAGTATAGTGTGCAAATGCACTTGGCTTGTCAGCCATTGCTGTATTTGAATGGACGAGATTTGCCAGTTTATCTGTGAAAACCACAGAGGCAGACTACAGCAGAGCACTGGTTTGTCCTTTAGAGCCAGGAGTTTTTTTTCCAGCAGTCTCCCTCTCTAGAATTGTCCTATGATCTGCACTGAGTGTTGTCTTTTAGGATACTGATGCACATATAAAACTATAATGTTTCTTTAACTAGAGAAACCGCCAGAACAAACATGGAGGAAATATAATAATGAAATACATTGGTTTCAGTTTTGGTACCAAAACAATGTTTTCCCTCAATTACTTTCTAATGCGACCATGGACGTGTGGTGGTTTTGGAAGGACTTTGGCATGACCTCAATCACAAACCGGTACATATTTTTGCCATAAATAGGTCTATATCTGGATGAATACATCAAGCTGAAATGCATTTTACATGCCAAAAACAGATATGCTAAAAATACAGATTTAGTAGGTTTGAGGTCAAAAGCAGATTTTATTTGTGTAAACTGTGCCAAACATCTTTCTTAGACTGTTTTATATCAAAATTAACAAATTATCACATAATGTGAATATAATGCTCTTTGGCATAATCTCTTTCAAATCTGTGTTTTTTGACATAATCCCTTGAAGCATCAAACTATCAAAAACAGAACAGAAGCAGTATTCATACATAAGCCGGATAGAAACCAAGATCAGAGCGAAAGACTGAGGAAATATTCCCTGGGTAAACATGCCATGGTGGTCCTCCCACAGCAGACTGGGATCAGATGACTCCCCAGACGGCCCTGCAGCCTTTGATCTGTAACCAGAGACCATTTGTCCAGCCGAGCGATGAAGTGGCAATAAGAGAAAACTGCTGGCACACCAGTTCAACAAGGAGCCAGTTATACAGCTGACCAGACTGGACAGATGAACAGGATCTTACGGAACAAGAAATCAAAACAACATGTGAGGACTCAGACCTGCCCTCCAGACTTCCCTTCCTCCTACAATCTCTCTCCACCTCATCACTAAGTGTTACTCACACCTTGTTTGACCCTTTACGCGGGAAGACAGAGCAAGCTCTGACCTCACAGGTTAGATGAGGTGGCTGCAATGGCTGCATGTTCGCTGTTTTATTGTTGTGCTTTATTCATTCAGGCAGAAAGAAGGACATAAATTGTCCGTCCTAAAAGCCCTGTTCTTGGTGGAGGTTCATGAACAGGCTGTGTAACCTCATGAAGCATGGCCACACCATAAAAACAGTGATGCTCCCCTTCAGCACCTGCCTGGTCTTTCATCAGACAAACACCTCCCCAAAATCTTTTGGGAGAGTCCAGGAGTGACCTGGGTCTCTCACACAGCTGAGTGCCATGGAGGCCAAGGTGTCTGCTACAGTACACCACAGCAGAGCTGCAACAGGCATCCCTGGAGCACAAGGCTCAAGCCACACAAAAACCCTTCACTTCAAACACCTTTGTGGGAAGCGTCTCCTCTCAGCTCCCCCCTCCTTCTCCTCCACACCCAGGGTGAGACCCACCACAGTAAATCACCTGGGCTCTGAAATCCCAGACATTGGCAAGGCAATCAGCACCCTGGGAACATAATTTACTCAATGCAATCTCAATAGCCACTTTCACTACGGGTGTAAAATGTAAAAGGCTGTTGTTGGGATACGCTAGGGAAAGAAACGGTCAAAAAGCAGGCAGGCACTTTGCCTCTGTGCTTGGCTCTTTAACTGCCTTTGTTTTCTTTCAGAGCTGACTCTTACATAACCAGTTTGGACAACAAACTGGAAATATTCATTCTATAAATCTGATAAAAATAGACCTTAACCTGACAACCCATGGTCAAACCAAACACACATTTAACCTGGAATGATGTTTGCTGATTTGCTGCTTTTTAAGGTGAGGTAAACATCTAATATATGTCAGTGAAGGAGACCACCGTACCACCTCCTCAACCCACTGTGCATTAATCCTCCACTGGATGTACACACAGAAAGTATGCACTCCCGCTGTGAACATCTTGCAGCAGGCAAACAAGAACCACATGGCCGGGGGAATAATACACCCTGCATAATAACGGCAGATGCTTTTTAAAGAGCGCCAGAGGATTTCATTAAAGTGTAAACGCAGGGGCCCCAATTGCCGTTAAACACCACCAGGTTGGGGCGGGGTCTCCTCATTAGCTAACCTGAGGAGGAGGGGGGGGGGACAGACCAAAAACAAAACAGTAGAAGCAGGCTGCGATGTTCATAACCCCCTGCTCCTCTACTTAATCCTACATGTGATCCTACATGTGTCTGCCCTCTGGCTAGTCTGCCCTGAGTGGAAAGAGCTATGGGGTGATTTTTCCAGGGGCAAGCTGCACGTGCACTGTTGAGAGGGAGCTGGAGCAAGAGAGAGGGGTGGAGAAAAAGGGAGGGAGAGCCAGCAAGAGAGCGTGCCGACCTGTTGAACTGTGGTAGTGAGGTCCAGACACAGCTGAATGATCTTATTCTTGGTGGTGGTGAAGTCACTGATCCCAGTCAGGGGCGTCCTGCAACGAGAGAGAAGAGAAAAGATTGAGAGGCCATTTTATCATGACATCCTAAGATCCAGGTCATGTCTCCGACCGTACTGAAATTCAGTAGAAGGTAGCAGTGGATAAGGAGTAAATATCACAGTAGGACATGGAGCCACCTCTAGGAGGCTGTTAATAGGGAAAACAACAGTACTGGTGAACCTTGCTCTGCTCTGCGTGTGCCTGGGATATAAGGCTCCATGGCCACAGACAATGGATGGAAGGAACACAATCTGTCTCCATGTTGGGGCCTACTTCTCCATTCCTTCTCTCAAATACGCACTCCTGAACTCCAAAACACATCTCCCAACTGCTAGCCCCTAAACACCATGCCACCCCCAAATATGCCAAATATGTCTACTGCTAGCCCCTCAACACCATGCCACCCCCAAATATGTATACTGCTAGCCCCTCAACACCATGCCACCCCCAAATATGTCTACTGCTAGCCCCTCAACACCATGCCACCCCCAAATATGTCTACTGCTAGCCCCTCAACACCATGCCACCCCCAAATATGTTGGGAGAACTCGTCACATTACACTTTTGATCTGGAAATAAACTTACGAAAAACAGCAAAACCTTTGAGCTGTGAAGATGGTGACATGAATACTACTACCTACAAGAAATACTACTTTTGGCTTAGTTTTAACTGACAGATGTGGAGAGTGATCTTTAAAACAAATGCTATGAAAATAAATCAGCATTGTACATGAGCAGTAGAGTATGTGGAGATTCTTGATGATTGATTCTTACAGCTCATCTGGATATTCTCTTGACAATGACTAGACTAGACAGAGGTAGAGGAAGCCCACCAGACTGTATCCAATTTCATTTATATGTCCTCGAACCCTTTCTCGAAGGCTCTCCTGAGAGAGAAGAGCTGTGTTTCTGCTATAGTCTGTAGCTATAGTCTGCTATAGTTTCTGCTACAGTTAAATAAAGGTGAAATAAAAATATAATTAAAAAAATAATAGTCTGTAGAGGCTGAGGAGAAACCAATGGCTGTAATGTGTAGCGTAGCAGCATATTCTAGTCATGAGGTGATTCAATGAGCTTAATGACTCCTATGCCTAGGAAATGCTAACATTACAGCTAACCCCAATGGCAGTCCGGGAGCTTGAATGTATATAGCAGATTTTATGTAGCTAGGACAGCTATGCAAAGTTACCATGGTAACCCAAGCATTTCGCTACACCCGCATTAACATCTGCTAAACACGTGTATGTGACCAATAACATTTTATTTAACCCTACTCTGTACATACAAATCGAGTACACTGAATGTTTTTTTCCTTGTGGTAACTGCCTTCCTAGAATGCTGTGCGAGGCCTTACCTGTCCAGCCAGGCCAGGAGACTCTTGGCAGCTCCGATGAGCTCCACCACGGAGGTGAGGAAGTCGTTGGGGGGTTTCCTGGAGGTGCTGCCATCGTATGTCGGGCTCTTCCTGCGGTCTGACGTGGACATGTGCAAGCTGTTGGTGGCCGCTCTCATCCTCACCACCAGACCCTTCAGGTTGTCTGTCTCCACTCCGTAGTTCTGAGAAGGGAAGAAATAAAAAAGTTTAACAATTTAAAAGAAAGAGTTGAGCTTGAGATAATGTGTATGTTACGGTGATTACAGTGAACGTCAAATTAAAATGTTGGACAAAGCATTCCTGATCGGAAGAGTTTTTCAAAATTTTACAGCTTCGGATTTCATTTCACAGACAAACATGTTGTTTCCTGCACACAGACAAACATGTTTGGTGGTTCGTCGCTCCAGTGCCTTGCCGTTCACCCTTGCACCCCTGGGCCAGACTACACTCAATCATAGGACATACTGAAGAGATGAGTCTTCAGTAAAGACTAAAAGGTCGAGACGGAGTCTGCGTCTCTCACATGGATAGGCAGACCATTCCATAAAAATGGAGCTCTATAGGAGAAAGCCCTGCCTCAAGCTGTTTGCTTAGAAATTCTAGGGACAATAAGGAGGCCTGCGTCTTGTGACCGTAGCGTACGTGTAGGTATGTACGGCAGGACCAAATCTGAGAGATAAGTAGGAGCAAGCCCATGTAATGCTTTGTAGGTTAGCAGTAAAACCTTGAAATCAGCCCTAGCCTTAACAGGAAGCCAGTGTAGAGAGGCTAGCACGGGAGTAATATGATCAAATTTGTTGGTTCTAGTCAAGATTCTAGCAGCCGTGTTTAGCACTTATTGAAGTTTATTTAGTGCTTTATCCAGGTAGCCGGAGAGTAGAGCATTGCAGTAATCTAATCTAGAAGTGACAAAAGCATGGATTAGCTTTTCTGCATAATTGTTTGACAAGAAATGTCAGATTTTTGCAATGTTACGAAGATGGAAAAAAGCTGTCCTTTAAATATTCTTGATATGTAAGTTAAAATATAGATCAGGGTCCAGAGTAACGCCGAGGTCCTTGACAGTTTTTTAGGGGACGACTGTACAACCATCAAGATTAATTGTCAGATCCAAAAGCAGATCTCTTTGTTTCTTGGGACCTAGAACTAGCATCTCTGTTTTGTCCGAATTTAAAAGTAAAACATTTGCCGCCATCCACTTCCTTATGTCTGAAACACAGGCTTCCAGGGCAGGCAATTTTGGGACATCACCATGTTTCATCGAACCCTCGGAAGGGAGGTGTACACCTGATTACCATCAAGCAAGCTAAGTTTGCATTCCTGAGCCATTAAGTTGAGGGTTGAAAACGTAAGCCTGGCCCCAGATATGTGTGTGCTTAGGCTCCTGCTCTGTCTACTGTTTATTCCTACTGCCCTTACAACCCTGACCTCACTGAGCTGCTCCAGGGGAAGTGATTAAGAAAATGATTGACGGACACAACCAACCTAGTTTTTACTTCCAACTGTGTGGAAAAAGATTTTCTCTTGAGTTTACGACCCTGAAAATACCTACAGTCGTATGCAAAAGTTTGGGCACCCCTCTGAGGCTGCATAATAATTTACTCTGTCGTCACAGAAAATTATCACAGTGGCATGCCATTCATTTTCTAATAAAAGCTGAGTACTGGGGTATTGTCCAGACAAAGATTTTTAGTGTAGCAATATTAAGTTGTATGAAATTAAATCAGATGTGAAAAATAGGCTATGCAAAAATGTGGGCACCCTTGTCATTCTGTTGATTTGAATACCTGTAACTACTTAGCACTGATTAATTGGAACACACAATTGGTTTGGTGAGCTCATTAAGCCTTGAACTTCATAGACAAGTGCATCCAATCATGAGAAAAGGTATTTAAGGTGGCCAATTGCAAGTTGTTGTTCTCTTTGACTCTCCTCTGAAGAGTGGCAACATGGGGGCCTCAAAACAACTCTCAAATGACCTGAAAACAAAGATTGTTCAACATTATGGTTTAGGGGAAGGCTACAAAAAGCTATCACAGAGATGTAAGCTGTCAGTGTCCACTGTGAGGAACATAGTGAGGAAATGAAAGACCACAGGTACAGTTCTTGTTAAGGCCAGAAGTGGCAGGCCAAGTAAAATATTGGAGAGGCAAAGGCGAAGGATGGTGAGAACGGTCAAAAACAGCCCACAGACCACCTCCAAATACCTACAACATCATCTTGCTGCAGATGGTGTCACTGTGCATCGTTCAACAATTCAGCGCACTTTGCACAAGGAGAAGCTGTACGGGAGAGTGATGCGGAAGAAGCCTTTTCTGCACACACGCCACAAACGCACATTTGGACAAGCCAGCTTCATTCTGGAATAAGGTGCTGTGGACTGATGAAACAAAGATTGAGTTATTTGGTCATAACAAGGGGCGTTATGCACGGTGGCAAAAGAACACAGCGTTCCAAGAAAAACACTTGCTAACCACAGTAAAATTTGGTGGGGGTTCCATCATGCTGTGGGGCTGTGTGGCCGGTGCCAGTACTGGGAATCTTGTTAAAGTTGAGGGTCGCATTGATTCCACTCAATATCAGCAGATTCTTGGGAATAATGTTGAAGAATCAGTCACAAAGTTGAAGTTACGCCGGGGCTGGATATTTCAACAAGACAATGACCCAAAACACTGCTCAAAATCCCGGGCATTTATGCAGAGGAACAAGTACAATGTTCTGGAATGGCCATCCCAGTCCCCAGACCTGAATATCATTGAGAATCTGTGGGATGATTTGAAGCGGGCTGTCCATGCTCGGCAACCATCAAACCTAACTCAATTGGAGATGTTTTGTAAGGAGGAATGGTCCAAAATACCTTCATCCAGAATCCAGACACTCATTAGAGGCTATAGGAAGTGTCTAGAGGCTGTTATTTTAGCAAAAGGAGGCTCTACTAAATATTTATGTGATTTTTCTGTTGGGGTGCCCAAATTTTGATGCATATTTCATTTTGATGCATATTGCACATTTTCTGTTAATCCAATAAACCTAATTTCACTACTGAAATATTACTGTGTCCATCAGTTATTTGATAGATCAAAATGAAATTGCTGATCCAAACACCCAATTATTTATAAATGGAAATCATGGAAATTGTCAGGGGTGCCCAAACTTTTGCATATGACTGTATAATATATAACGCCTCCTAATGGCCAAATAAATCCCTTATGAGGCCAAAGTGATGTCCTGTACCTGTCCTAGCTCTGCTCTGACTACAGGGATACTCCCCTGTGTATTTTCATCATCTTGTCACAAAACAATCCCACATAGCTAACATATTTTGTATGACAAAGCTTTAGATGTACATTAACAGTTGTTAGTACAGTATGAGCAGGCCAAGTTGCATTGCTTTACGTAAGCATCCGCAGAGCCTCACAAAGCCTTCTCTGTCATAGCGCATAGCTACAGTTAGTTATACGGTGAGTTTATCACCTAGGGGACTGTGCAGTACATTTCGCTGCGAGCACTGTGTCTGATCTCAGGGAGCATGGGATTTAACAATGACCTATGGTCAGGTTCAGACTAATGCTCTCATCAAACATCACGACGGCCACATTCATCATGACGTCAGTCAGCTGCCGGCTCTGCTTAGTATAGCGCTGCATTAAAAACACTTGTGTGGCTTAATTTAGGATTGTTTTATTTAGCAACTAATCCTGGCAACTCACGCACGCTCCACTTAAATATTACGGAAAGAATGTGTTTGGAGTGGAGCGCTAGTTAAAGGAGACGAGAGGGGGCTAGCCTAAACTCCTGTTCTGGCAAATATCAGCTCACATGGTGTTGCATCCCTGCCAGCCTCGCTGGCCTCAGTCTGACTGGCACGCTAACGGCTAAACACTCTTAACGAGCAGAAAATAGCCTGCATTCGCTCAGCCTGCTGCACACGGAGGAAACCTGCAAGTGATCAGCGGCTAACTCCTCTCAGCTGCCGTTTTATATCAGGAGCATTTACTCAGGAACTGATTATATATTACTTACCTCATCCTAAAGTAGTCCCCACGGAACTGCATGGGGCTGAGGCAGCAGCCATATGTGCAAACTGACAGAGCACGTTAAATTTCCTACATCTCAGTTGGTAAATCAAACATCCAAACGGCTCTTTCAGGAGGTCCATCGAGACACGAAGAGCCTTTGAGGTCATTATGGGAACCTCATGAACCTTAAGCAGATTTATACCAGGAGATCACTGGCCACTTCAATAACGGAACACTAGTCACTTTAATAATGTTTACATATTTTGCATTATTCCTCTCATATGTATATACTGTATTCTATTCTACTGCATCTTGATCTATACCACTCCGACATTGCTCGTCCAAATATTTATATATTCTTAATTCCATTCCATTCCTTTACTTTAGATTAGTGTGTATTGTTGTGAATTTGTTAGATATTACTTGTTAGATAGATATTATATATTACTGCACTGCTGGAGCTAGAAACACAAGCATTTCGCTACACCCGCAATAACATCTGCTAAACACGTGTATGTGACCAATAACATTTTATTTGAGAAGAGATAGAGAGAAGGTGCATATAACTATCTCAGATGCTCTGAAACCCCACACGCGTCCATGAAAAGACACAGCAACTGTGTTGAACCAAAACAGAGTGGCTTTGACACTAAGCCGTGGAGAGCCAATCAACATCAAACAGCACTGCTGGCTGTCATTAGTGGGCCAATAACACACAGAAATACCAGCTCTGACTGTTACACAGATGTTCAACACATCTCTGTTCCATAGCTGTAGCAATTTATAGGAAAAGGGACCAGGTAAATAATGTGCGTTTCAAATCAAATTTACTCCATTTCAAAGTGACTGTTGTGAGCAGGATACACTTGGGTCTCTAGATAGGTCCTGTATCCTTGCATGTACACGTGTCCTCAGGAGACCCGAGGAGGGCTATCACAACACAGGTCCTTCCTGCCCTTCACTGCAGGGGCCCAACGATACGCGCCACCTGACACGACCAGAGGAACACGGCAGGAACACCGCCCAAGATGGACGATCCCACACCCCTCCACCACAGACAGGAGGCTGTTGCCAGACCTGTCTATCAGCCAGGTGGGGGTCCACATCTGTTTCCTGCTCCTGAGGAGATAGGTACACTCCTCCAGGGGACAGGTCCACAGTGGACAGTAAAACACCAATCATAGCAGTTTCCACGCATTACTTGACTGCTGAGCCTTTAATATCTATTCCATGGCTCTGGGATACAATGGGTGGGCTCTTTCTTCTCCTGTGAGCAGGCCGCTGGGGTTCCAAAGAATATCAGAGGTGTTGGGTTTCAAGATGGGTCTCTACAGAAGTCATCATGGTTTTGACTTGAGAGTCCCAGTTTGATTAATCAACATGTTCTTCGTCCGTCTCCAGAGACCAGTTTGCTCTGATGGCTTTTGCCTGGTGTGAGCTGTAATCTGTGCGGTACTGAAGGGCCTACAGTAAGTCAGCCTGTCTAACATCCTGCAGAGGGGGAGGAACTCTATGAGAGTCAAGCTAAGACGTGTGTGATACAAGGTACTACTCATTTATGAGATTACAACAAATACACGGCACTGACGTAAGAACATCCTCTCCAAGAGTATTCAACAGAAAAAGAGAAGCTTCAGACCATCTCACGGCCATCTCCTGACCATCTACCCTGTGGCTCCACGACCGGTACAGGGGATATCCTGTCTACCCTGAAAGGACTGTGTGACCACAAATAGAAGAGTTGGACTTGAACTGTTGGACCCCACAGCAAAGAGAGACTAATGAGGGGGGAATTGGCTGGCGACAGTGTGTGAGAGTGATGGGTCTGGTGTTTGTTGGCTGTGTGTTCCCCTTATAAGCCATGACCTCTCCCGCGGGGCTAGTGAGAGAGAGGCCTCTCTGTTAATAAGTAGGGATGGGCACGGTTATTTCGAATATACGAATGGACATCAGTATTCTATTACTTGCGAGTATTCATTTTAATGAAAAGGCTTGGTCTAAAATGTTATTTAATTATCCATTTGACATTGCTACATACAAGGATAGATCATGACATTATGAATGTTAATATAACAGTTTTATTAGAGTTATGAGTGCACCCCATAACAAAGACGTACTGGTAGCCTACACACTTTTCCCCTGTGTAGCTTGTCATCGTTGGTCAATCAAAGCAGCACTACCGTCAGCAGCTCCATGTGTAGCAAGTGAAGTGGGAGATTTCTAATCAATGCAATTCTAATTATGGAATTAAGTTAGTTAAATGAGAAGGAGTAGGCTACAATGATCAACCAACAGGTAGGCTGTTTAATATGAATGGAGTTGTTGTAGACAAGGACATGGAAAGCACAGCAAAATAGCCTCAAATAGCTAGCTAGCCAACTTAGCTGGCTATTGTAGCTAGCTAGCGTCTTTACATCAATGTGATGCAGTCAAGACAGACATTACCAGATGAGATGATAGAAAAACCTGTTGCTGCGATAGGTTGCCTAACTTGCGCGAGTCGGTTTGGCTACTTTCTCTCTCTCCCTGCTCCACTTCCCCACCCACCACCTCTCCTGAGTCGCGTGAGCAAGTTTCCATTGAAGTTGAACAAAAAAATGTTTTATTTAAAACATGCATTTCAACTATCCAGATATCCCCCAAAAAAGGTATGATATTACTTGAATAGTGAAATCATTTTAAATTCCTATCCCTATTAATAAGGAGAGCCACAGCAGACAAGCACGACCAGCTCGTTTACCCAGGGTTCTTCAATCCCAGGTGCAAGGGTCATTCCAGGCATTCCAAACTCAGGGTCACAAGTGCGACTAAACATCCTCTCTGTCTGAGTTCCATAACATAACTATCCTCTCCCAACAGACTTTCAACTTATTTTGAGAAATAACAGAGGCCCTGCACTGGGGGAAGATGTATTAAAGATAACAAACACGGGCTGGGGAAACAAGGGAACTGTAGGGTTAAATATATGAAGCCCATCAAGAGAAAATAATTTAGGGCTTCAGTAAATTGCCGGGGATGAGCAGAAATCTGGGCCCAATTACCCTGAGCAGATGAAGGGATGCTGGACTGCAAGACGTACGGTTTGGTAAATAAGGTACGACGCATAGATGAATCAAAGTATTAGACATACCCTCTACCCCTGTAATAAGTGTTTCCATGTGTCCATTAATTCCCAATAACCACAGTAACGTTACCTTATCTCTGCTCCAGAGAGGGATGCTCAGACACTATCTAACAAAACTTCCCTAGGAATATTCCCTAGAGATGATGAATCAAGGAACACCAGACATTAGAGGTCCATTTCTGGCCTTGTGTCGAACCATCCCAGGATAAGGGTCCCACAGCTGGACACAGACATAGGGCTCAGGGCACATAGACTGGCAGCAACCATACTGAGGTTAATCTCCTCATCTGAATCTCAACCTTAAACATTAGGAGCAAACTAAGCAGGATCAGATGTTAAGGGCACAAACACAACTTGTGTCTAACCACAGACCAGCACACACTCCCACAAGACCTTTCTAAACCACACCAGGACCCTCAGGCATTTAGGTGGTTGGCCAGTGTCTGCTAAATTAGATCTATTTGGGTACAGTAACCTGTTGTTCTACTGCTTCAAGTCATGAACTTCCTTCTTTTTAGAATAACTAAAAGATAAAGGGAGGATCAAATCTAAATGGATAAGGAACTTGATAGAGGACAAATCCTTAATGTGAGCCATTTTAAAGGAGCATAAGGATTTGACAAAAAACGCTGACACTGATCAACATTTAAGACCGCAATCTGGGTTTATATGACACAGGAAGCGATAAAACCCCAAATCAATCCCATCTGTTCGAAAACCTGGTTCTTTTTCAGTCTGAGCTTATGTTTTAGGAGGCTCTAACCCAGTATTTTGGTATCTCCCTCTCCTCTCGCTCTCTCTGAGCTTTAAGACAGTCGGGTTGACCATAGCTCTTCTCCTGGCAGCTCTTCTGATGGACGGCCGGTCGCCCGGTCAGATCCAAGCCCAGCTAGAAGGCTGTAGCGGCGTTCCCATGAGCCACTTGAGTGAGAGACAAAAAGCCAAGGCCTGGAGTGCACTGAGAATGTAACAGCTGACCTGACGCTTCTCTCTGTTTGTGTGTGTATGGTGTGTGAGATAGAGAAACTGAGAAAGACAGAAAGTGAGCACACTAACCTATTTCCCCACTTCATGTCCTGCTTCCCTATCTGTTGGAATGTGTACTAACTGTCTCTCTGGATAAGAGCGTCTGCTAAATGACTAAAATGTAAATGCACTATTAATCATCAGCTCATATTTAACCACCACACCAGACCTGGGGCCCTTACAGCCTGAATAAAGAGCTTGATTCTCCATCTCTGGAGTGAAACTGATACCTTTTCCTACTATAATGTCCTGGAGCAGTGTTCCACACCTCACTGATCTCTGTGGGAAATTAGAGAGGTTCTGCACCACTGGGTCCGTTGGCTGCCAACTATATTCTGGGCACGCTAGCACAGTGGGGGTGGGGGGGTTGGGTTGCTTGATGACCTAAGCTCCATCTCCAGTGAGCCTCACTGAACAACCAGCAAGGTCCCACCATCTGTTTTCCACACTGTCATAATTTTATTTTAACAGGGATGCAAACTGGTGAGGGCCCAAAAAGGTGACACTTTTTTTTTGCACCGAAATATGCAAAAAAATCCCTGCTAGGGGGAAATGCAGGTTTTAACTAATTAAACAACAAAGAATATGATCTACATGATCAGTCTCTATGTGTAAAATAAAAACAATGTCACGTGTAGACCTTACAGTGAAATGCTTACCTACAAGCCCTTAACCAACAATGCTTTAAGAAGTTAAGAAAAAAATAAAATAAAATAAAAGTAACAAATAATTAAACAGCAGCAGTAAAATAACAACAGAGTCAATGTGCGAGGGCACCGGTTAGTCGAGGTAATTGAGGTAATATGTACATGTAGGTAGAGTTAAAGTGACTATGCATAGATAATAAACAGAAAGAAGCCTAGACTTTAGTGCAAATGACACTCAAGTCTTGAGAAAAAAACAATACACTGATATTGCAGTTAGCCATGACAGCCTTTATAATAGAACGCTTGTGACCACACACACACACATCTAAATATTGCACTTGGGGAAAAAATGTAGAAATAGAATGAAACAAACAGTCATTCTATTTTTGCTCTATAATATTGGCCATTATAGTAGACATCGATCAAGTGCACAAGGCTACATGTGTGCAAAAATAACTTTCACTGAGTAAAAAATTTCATAATCCCCCCTCACTCACACACAGTGTTACTGTCAAGTTCAACACAACAAAAACAATATATCTTTGGGCTACACTGCACATTATTACATTGTACACTTTCTGTCTGTGGACATCTGTTCTACAATGTACCAGCAGAGCATGATACCCTTTGTTGGCATAATTAATCTCTTTCAGGCAGAGAGTACACCTGGCATACCCCTTTTTATCTACCTTATTGAAAAAGTGAGAAAGAGGGAAAGTGTGTGGTGTTCCTTTCACCTCTATAGTGGCATCCAGCTTAAACCTGGCCTAGCTCCAGCTACACTTCATCCCTGAATCCACTTGTTTAACAAGCAATGCCTCATTTTCACCCAATTCTCTCATTCTAAAAATTAACCACATACTGTAGAGGGAAAACATTAGTTCACATATAGTAGTTAGCTAGTTAACTAGTTAACATTTCACACAGATTCCCAGGGTCCAGTAAGCAACTGCCTTTCTACTCTCTGCTGTCCGGAGCGCGCGCTCTTTCCAGAGAGAAAGCTGTATGCTGTAACTAGCAAATTGGTTGCAACGTCTCTCTTCAGTCGTGCGTGCGCTGCATTCTGTTGTTATGTGAATGATTGACTGAGCCTTGGATACAGACAGTATTGCTCCAAACGCGTGCCACTCGTTCGCTTACAGACAGTAGTGATCCAAAGCCCTCCCCCAAACTTTTCTCATCGGATCTACACGAATCACGTTGGTCACCTATTTTGGATTCAAAACGGCGAATTTCGCCGAAAGATGACTAGGTTACATACCTGATTTTAAACAAGAAACAACCTGTTAACCTACAGGAGAGAGAGACAAAGAGATGTGGTGTGAGCACCCCATACCAGAGCACAGAGCAGGTCGACGGCCTCCAGCACCAGCTCCTGGTGTCCAATGCGGGCCACACCCAGCTCCTCCAGGTCCTGATGAGAGATCTTCAGCAGCTGCTCACCACTGATTTTCTCCCGCTCAAAGTTAAGCACATACTGCTGCAGGCTGTCATCCAGCCCTGAAGAGAGAGAGAGGATCCATTGATTAGACAAAGATCACCTACAGCAATGCATCACAGAAGAAATATCAGCACGCGCAGAGGAGCACGAGATTGAAATTCACTCAACTTTCTAGAGTTTTCCCCGTTAGTTAACACTATCAACGTTTCTTTTACTGTGGAAATTGTGATTGAATCAACACAATAAGACACTTTCAGTGCAACATACAGAAACAAAACAAACTATGCAAGAGATTTTGTTGTAGGCAGAACGCATCAAAGTAGGATTCTATTGCATTGACAGGCACCACTCAGGCCTGTACTCTACACAGACCGGTGCGCCATAACCAATCAGCGCTGCAGTGGGCCTATATGCAAATAGACCATTGCCATATATGGATCTGTGCCTTTCACTTTGAACTGTTTTTACAGCATGAGCGGTCGCTCTTGTTTTGATGCATTTTATTTTGTAAAGTGGTTTCTTGCATCAAACAACAAACATTTTCAGCCACCTCCTTGTCTGAAGGACAAGTGGATAAACAGGTTAATTTCAAGCTCTGCATGTATGTTTCAAAAGTCTCATGGAATGTAGGCCTACATTGAACGCCACACATTGGCTGCTACTGTAGGTTTAATGATAGATCAGCTATTTCCATGTTAAAATGTTATGGGATGCATTTTCTCCATAATTTTTTGTGGTAGGCCACTCTGGTAGGCCTACATTATGAGCAAATAGCCACACTAGCCTACTTAACTGTAACATAAAGCGGGTACAGCCTCAGTGTTCACATTAAACGCTCGCCGGAAGTTGCACAGAATTTTCACAACGTTTGAGTTTGCACTCAGTGACGAAAGAAATTAGAGGGAACATTGCCTATGAAGAAGACCTTTTCGTGTGGAAAGACTCAAATGATAACATATAACACAATTAATCGTGCTTTGATGCAGGCTTCCTGGCTCCCTATAAAATTCAGTACTGATTCTTAGCTTAATAGACACAACTCATTAACCCCTGTAAAGATGCAACAGCCTTGTATTGACAAGCCCAGTTCTAATTGCGGACTTGACACCTGACGACATACAGGCGGCTGTGTGTACACAGACCAACAGTAGAGAGAAAAACAGGTGCACCAGATCTATCCTCAATATAAACACACCATAAACAGAAGAGGTTAAACCTGACTGAAGTCTGTTTGGCCAGTTAAACAATGGATGGCTCTTTGTCTGATTACAGTTGGGGGATGTCTCAGCTGCTATTCAAATCCCCACACTGTTGGATGAATTTTAACAATCACAATACCAGCCACACTGGCCACTCAAGGAAAAGCAATCCATACTACATTACAGTGACACCTAGTAAGGTCTCAGCTGGATCAATTGGTCCGATGCAATGTGGTTTTCATATTTTACAGCCCTGTGAGACGCAGCATCGTATTTTACAGTGTGGAGGCAACAACAGATATTGACTTTTCTTGCTCAATGAGGCTTTTTATTTGATAGTGAGAAATAATCCTGGCGAAACTTACAATATTTACAAAAGAAACTGGACATAGAACAAAAGATAAATACTGAACTGAATCAAAGAGCGCTCAAAATAAAACCCAGGCCTCAACAATTCCCGTTAACTCGGCAGCATGCCGACCTTACCCTGTCCTCGGCTCTAACCAGGAAATGACAGGATTTAAATAGAACTACCTATCATGCCTCTGACCAATGAGAATCTAACATGTCACAATGATCAATTAACATCAAAAGGCAAGCATTACAATACAGCCATGTTCAGATCATACACGTATTTACAGTGGCAAGAAAAAGTATGTGAACCCTTTGGAATTACCTGCTTAAACGAATAACACAAACAATTATACGTTTTCATGTCTTTATTGAACACACCGTGTAAACATTCACAGTGCAGGGTGGAAAAAGTATTTATAGGCTAATGACTTCTCCAAAAGCTAATTGGAGTCAGGAGTCAGCTAACCTGGAGTCCAATCATTGAGACGAAATTGGAGATGTTTGTTAGAGCTGCCCTGCCCTATCAAAAATTACTCACAAAATTTGAGTTTGCTATTCACAAGATGCATTGCCTGATGTGAATCATGCCTCGAACAAAAGAGATCTCAGAAGAATTGTTGACTTGCATAAAGCTGGAAAGGGTTACAAAAGTATCTCTAAAAGCCTTGATGTTCATCCGTCCACGGTAAGACAATTGTCTATAAATGGAGAAAGTTCAGCACTGTTGCTACTCTCTCTAGGAGTGGCCGTCCAGCAAAGATGACTGCAAGAGCACTGCGCAGAATGCTCATTGAGGTTAAGAAGAACCCTAGAATGTCAGCTAACATCTCTGTTGACGAGTCTTTTGAAAAAAAAACATTGCTGCACGTCTAAAGTTTCACAAAAGAGCACCTGGATGTTCCACAGCGCTACTGGCAAAATATTCTATGGACAGATGAAATTGAAGTTGAGTTGTTTGGAAGGAACACACAACACTATGTGTGGAGAAAAAGGCACAGCACACCAACATCAAAACCTCATCCCGACTGTAAAGTATGGTGGAGGGAGCATCATGGTTTGGGGCTGCTTTGCTGCCTCAGGGCCTGGAAAGCTTGCGATCATTGACGGAAAAATTAATTCCCAAGTTTATCAAGATATTTTGCAGGAGAATGTAAGGCTATCTGTCGGCCAATTGAAGCTCAACAGAAGTTGGGTGATGTAACAGGACAACGACCCAAAACACAGAAGTAAATAAACAACACAATGGCTTCAACAGAAGAAAATACTCATTCTGGAGTGAGAGTCCTGACATCAACCCGATTGAGATGCTGTGGCATGACCTCAAGAGAGCGGTTCACACCAGACATCCCAAGAATATTGATGAACTGAAATAGTTTTGTAAAGAGGAATGGTACAAAATTCTGACCGTTGTGCAGGTCTGATCTGCAACTACAGAAAATGTTTGGTTGAGGTTATTGCTGCCAAAGAAGGGTCAACCAGTCATTAAATCTAAGGTTTCACATACTTTTTCCACCGTGCACTGTAAATGTTTACACGGTATGTTCAATAAAGACATGAAAATGTATAATTGTTTGTGTGTTAGTTTAAGCAGTGTCACGTCTCCTCCCGTTGCTCCCCTCCGGCACTCTGATTCGCCGGTCTACTGAGCCACTGGTCTGAAGGCACCACCCCGGCAACACAGGGAGGGAAAACCAATCCACCCAATCACCTCCAGCGCACCTGCACCTCATCATCTCATCACTATCACTATTTAGCCCTGGACTGTTCAGCATGTGTTGTGGGTGATTGTTTGCTTCGTGTAGTGTATTTTCCTGCGTCTGTGTACTGCCTCTTTACATTCTTTGGTACTCATCAGAAGCAGACAGTTTGTCTATTGTTGTGACTAGTTGCGCTCTGAGGCGGCTGATGTTGGTGGGATTTGGAAGATGATGGAGGCAACAGGGGAAAGAGCTTTAGATCCACAAAGTCCCTCCCACCAAAGTCCCTTACTAGGTAAATCCCCGCCTTATCTCAGGTCGCTGGTCACCATAGCAACACCCACCCATAGCATGTGCTCCAGCAGGTATATTTCACTGGTCAACCCTAAAGCCAACACCTCCTTTGGCCGCCATTCCTTCCAGTTCTTTGCTGCCAATGACTGGAACGAATTGCAAAAATCATTGAAGCTGGAGACTACCATCTCGCTCAATAACTTTAAGCATCAGCTGTCAGAGCAGCTTTCCGATCACTGCACCTGTATACAGCCCATCTGTAAATAGCCTACCCTACCAACTGTACATGTGATGGAAGAGTGCACTGCACATGTGATGGAAGAATGCACTGTGCATGCAGAGGGTTGCAATTCCATTGAATTGGGGATAGTTTAACCAAAATATGCCACAAGACCAAGAATTGCCTTATGTGTATCCCACAAAAAAAGGTTCACTGTTATAAGCTAACTTTTTTAATGAATTTAAGGAAAATTCCCTGCCTTAACTTCCCATGGAAAATGTACAGAGAAATTCCGGAAATTTACTGGAAAGTTTCCGACCCTTTGCATCCCTAATTCCAGCACACATAAATAACTGTGCTAACCCATATTATACAATAATAAATGTGCTTCTCATAAACTGTTCCATAATCAATGTCTGGTCCCTCATATAGACATGTCTTTAGATTACATTATGATAATTGTCACAAGCACTCTCAGCAGACGTCTGTGTGGGTAATGTGGAGGGCTTTTGATGATAAAACATGTGTGATGTGTAATTAAAAGTCTTTCCGAGGGAAATTACAAAACAGCTCCTGCAAATAAAGTTTCCCTTCGAGCCAAACACAAATGCTTCTTGTTCACAATAAACCCTTTCTCCTGACTGCAACATTCACAACCACACACACACACACCCCTCTCATTTGGGCCGGTAAGCAGTGTTGTGACAACAGAGTGAAGAACGAGTCTGTGTGTGGGAGAGGAGGGGGGTGGAGTAAACACCATCTTGCCTATCAAAGAGGGCACAGAGAGGGGGCAGCTGCAGAGCTATGGCCCTGAGCCCTGGTCCTCTGAATGGCCTGTCAGCTGCACAACCCCCTGATCCTGACACACACACACAGCACTTTGGTTTCTTACATTCTTTCCAGTCTAAACTGCAGCCATATTAACCACACTACATATAGTGTATGTAGAGCATGTGTGTGTGCAGACTGGGTTTGTTCTGTGGTCGGGAGCCATCTTTATGAATGGCATCTCATACATTCATCCCTGTGTGACAATCAATGTGTGTGTGTGGACTGGTGTGCTGTTGCTACGGCAAAGTGTGTGTGTGACAGTGTAGTGAATGGTTCAGTACTGCAGGAGATCCGGTTGCAGATACCAGAGCAGACTGTTAATCTGTCTGGCCTGCAGAGCAGAGAGACAGACAGGGGCTCCCAAGACAGACCGCAGAGGCTGTTGTGCCAATCACGTCTACTGGATTGCAGCAAGAGTAGTGTATGCATGCTGCTGTGACGGACTGTCCCCTTCACTCACACGCACACACGCACACGCATACGCTGGCACATTCTGTACATTCATAGAAACAATTACATTCACATAGACCTACATTCAAACCCACCAACTCGGAACAGCCAAGTCTTTCACATAAAACAAAATACTACAAATGTGCAAAATAATCTCTTTAATAGACCATTAGCTGTGCTTTATTACATGGAAGTTCATTTTTAACAACCTCTTATGAAACCTAAAAGAAATTAGGAAAGTCTGCAGGGCTTCTGCAAAGGAATCTCTGTGAAATCACAAAAGAAATCTATCAAACTGCTCAAGTATAACCCACCAGTCAAGTTAATTTACTGTCTAAAAATTTTTCCCATTCCTATATCGAGAATTCCCAGGGCAGACGTTACACAGTTTAGACTTAAACCTTTATATTAACTGGGTTCAGACAGCACAGATGGAACTCACTTTATAGACCCAGTGGAGGAGAGTATGAGGGACCCAGCGAGTGCTGTGCTGCGTGTTGGCGGGCGGACTGAACCCAGCCCAACACAAACAAACTAAGCCATCAGCCGGTGGTAATGTATTAAAGAGAAACAAAAAGGATGGAAACCCAGGGCTAAGGTTTCTCCTTCCTGCATTACCCTTGCCGTGTTAAAAGGCATTTCCTGTGGATTGATTACATCCTTCTGCAGAATATCTCTACGGACGAGTAAAGAAGTGTAGAGGGGAAGGCAAGCTTGAGGTTTGAGTTACCAGGCCTGCTCTTGCTCAGACAGTGGCAGTTTTCCTTCCCATCCTTAAAGCTAGAATCGTTAGTTGAATCAATAACAAAGCGGTCTTCCCGCCTCGGTAATGGTAAAAAGCTCAGGGATGGTCCTGGATAAATGTTACCACTCTCAGATTCATAGACAGACCGACGGATGCAAGGACTCTGCCTATCACTATATCAAATGATAGTGTATAGCCTTGAAACATGGTTAAAGCTGTCTGTTTACTTTTACATTGTTTACAAACATTGGAGTAAAACAAGCTTATATTTTGTGTTCTCATGTTGTATGACAGTTGAAATAAGCTCGGGGAATTTATACGTTTATTATTCAAGAATCAATGGGTATATAGTATATCATTTATTTAAGTCCAGAAATGTATGTAGCAACTAAGGATTCTAGCTCTAAACAACTCAGAGATTAACCTCTCCCAAACAGCCCATCTAAGGGCCTATTACAAAGCTTTGGGTAGACCGGCAAAACATCTTCCCAAAGGGCAACTTTCCTTACACTATTAATACCTATAGAAATTGCTTAATTTGTTTTCAAGGGTTTTTCCTTATTTCCAAATGCCTCCAAAATCCCTCTCCAAGAGCGATTCCTTGACTTTGGAATTCTGGGTCAGGTCATGGTGGGGTCCAACCTGGCGAGCCTGGCTGTCTAATTGGGACAGTTTGAACTACCACTTCAAACAGCTTGTGTGTTTATGTGTGTGTGTGTGTGTGTGTGTGTGTGTGTGTGTGTGTGTGTGTGTGTGTGTGTGTGTGTGTGTGTGTGTGTGTGTGTGTGTGTGTGTGTGTGTGTGTGTATGGGACCCAAGACCCGTCCCCTCTAATGGGACTAACAGAGGATCCCGCTGGGGAGAGAGTGGGAACTGGTAAATACCGGCTTTTGGCCAGTATTTTTTTTTTAAAGCAGATAAATAAAAATTGTTGCCGGCCAAATTGTCCAGGAGAAAGAAAAAAATCCATAGCAAAATAATGCTTTTTATTCATTGATGGAAATACCAGTCGATGTGCTCCAACTTCAAAGACAAATATAAGCTACTTCATAGGCTAATAAATACTCAAGCTGCTTAGAAATTACGCAAGTTCCTCATAAGTGTACCCTGAGGACTTCAGCTAAGTGTACCCTGACTGGGCCAAATTGGCGAAGATTGTTTTGGTCATCCCCGATTCCAGTGTGCATGCCGAGAGGGAATTCTTTCTCCAAAACAAAGTAAAGCCGACCTCAAGATCACGCCTTCTTGAAGACAAAGTAACGAGGCTGTTGTGCATCAAGCTGCTCCAAGTAGTTGGACAGTTTTGAATTCCGAACAGCAGCGGCTCACTTTGAGCAGGCCAAGGTCCACTGCAAACGCAAGTAAATTAGAGGTAAATTATTGTGTTGGTCAGGCCTGGTCTTAGCAGTTCTGCTGCCGCCCGTGTCATGTATAGTATAAAGATTTGGAATGGAAGGGCCCCCCTGAGTGGCGCTGCGGTCTAAGGCAATGCATCATAGTGCTTGAGGCGGCACCACAGACCCGTTTCGAACCCAGGCTGTGTCACAACCAGCCGTGACCGGGAGTCCCATAGGGTGGCGCACAAATGGCCCAGCATTGTCCGGGTTAGGGGAGGATTTGGCCGGGGGGGCTTTACTTGGCTCATTGCAGGCTGACTTCGGTCATCAGTTGAACAGTGTTTCCTCCGACACATTGGTGCAGCTGGCTTCCAGGTTAAGCGGGCGGGTGTTAAGGAGAAAAAGGGGGTAAAAAAATAAAATAAAATAACATTTGAAATGGATTGATAGAATAAAGTAATAATGTGTATCATGTACAATTGCTGCATTTCAGTTGAGCATATTCAGTAGCACTTGGAAACGAAACATGGTTGCCAACTATTCACATCGGAGAGTTGCAATCACTAGGCAGCTGCCTATAGTAGGAAACAGTTGTTATCAATAAGCCACGTATATCGCACAACACGAGTCACGACCCCACGATAGATCAAATTACAATAAACATAACATTTATTAACATCATCCAGTGAGATAGAGTGAGATATAATTTGAGCTTTGGAAACAAGTGCTTTCATAAAAGCATTGTATTTCACAGAAGCATTGTAAAATATGCTTTCTCTCAATGAATCAGCCTTAACAAATATTGTTTATTTACATAACATATTTGATTGTCCAACATCAGTTTTACAATTTCTTCATTTTGTGGCCACCTAGAGTGTCCTCTTTCCACTAGCGTGGTGCTAAATCGCAGCTGGAATGGGGAGTAGGACAGGCCTGCCCGGTCATGGCTCGGACAGATCCAGCAATTGTCAAATTAACGTGAAAAGTTCAAAAGCATTTTAGCTAACCCTAACCCTTTTCCTAACCTTAACTTAAATTCTGTTAACCGGTTATGTTAATTCTCCTAACCTGCAACGAAAAGCTGATTCCCTTCTAGCCATGACCGGCCGGTCCTGGTGTTCGCAGACAGTCATGTTGTGTTATTTATTAGGCCTAATTAAAATGTTTACGCTTAGGCTAAACTAGAGAGGCTAAATTAAATTAGAGGCTAAATTAAATTAAATTGTATTTGAAAACAGCTGTGTCTTGTTATTTATTAATTTAAATATTCATACAAATTGCCTATAGGACAGGTCATTCAGAAAATGTATTATACAAATATTATACTTTGAAGTTGTGTTTTATTACAGTGTAGGTGACTTGTTCTTCTAGTCTAAATGTTTTTTTTATATTCATTTATGATTTATAGCAGAGATGGAAGATGATGTTTTTCTTTTCAATAAAATAATAATTTATATTCTGTTAAAATGAATTACAATAATATAAATGTAATTTTGAGCACCATGGTTGGACGCCCTAATGCGTTACGCACCCAATGCATATGAATGTCCGGTACATTTCTCAAATGTCTGGTTAATTAAAAACTTGCCAGTCACGTAGGCATACAAGCCATAGTGGATTTCTCCCATAGGAGCCACACAGAATTCAGGGACTCCAGGGGACCATGTTCTCTCTGGCCTGTACCCTTGCCACGTCCAGAAGAAAAGATGCCCTTTTTCACAGAGGCCTGAGAACTTTTATAGAGTGTAGATCAATGGCTACAGGGTGTGCGTGTGTGTGCGTGTGCGTGTGTGTGTGTGTGTGCGCGCGCGTGTGTGTGCGCGCGCGCGCAACTATCAATTTCCATTAAGGACATAAAAACAAGAGAGTTAGGTTGGGTGTCACATAATTGTGAATTGACGAAGGAGGTGGGAGTGGGGGTGTCTTTTCAGAGTATGTGAAAGCTGTTCAAGGGGTAACCAGGCTCAAACGCTTTAGAAACGTTTTACTGCCATCCTGAAAACAGCACTTAACACACACACACACACACACACACACACTTAAATGCAAAAGCTGAGATGAAGTGAAAAGCAACATGCATAAACAGACACAAATTCTGTCTCAGTCCAGCTGAGACTCTGCAACAATCCAATTGACTCATTAAATGAGAGGCCAAACATATGGTTAACGCCAAGTGTGTTTTCAATGTAACATAATAGGAGGAAGTTTCGTTTCAAAGCACTTTGACTGAGTGATATATTTTCACAATATGGGGGATGATTAGCAAAGCTCGACCTGATGCCTACAGTCTGTCATGATCCCACCCACTCTGAAGCAGGGGGCTGGATGGACGGCACCTGGTCCTGCTGCCATCCACTACATCCATTGATTGGGACCTGGAGCTATGTACAACAGGTTATCAACAAAACAGCTTCAGTCCAGGGGTGACAGGAGTTGACATACAGACAGGCATGAATCTGGACAGCTGGGAAAGAGCCGAGAGGCTGAGGCTCAGTTTGGACTTTAGAAACGGCTCTAGATTCCACTCAAGGTACTGTGTGGCTCAGTTGGTAGAGCACGGCTCTTGCAACACCAGGGATGTGGGTTTGATTCCTACAGGGGGGAACAGTACAAAAATGTATACACTCACTATTGTAAGTCACTCTGGATAAATGACTAAAATGTAAGGCAATGGAACTGCAGCGTACTTGAAGGGATACTTTGAGATTTTGGCAATAAGGGACTTTATCTACTTCCCCAGAGTCAGATGAACTCGTGGATACCATTTCTATGTCTCTGCGTACAGTTTGAAGGTAGTTGCTAACTAGCGCTAGTACCATTTTTTTATTTAACTAGGCAAGTCAGTTAAGAACAAATTCTTATTCCTACACCGGCCAAACGTGGACGACACTGGGCCAATTGTGCGCCGCACTATGGGATTCCCAATCACGGCCTGTTGTGATACAGCCAGGATTCGAACCAGGGTATCTGTAGTGACACCTCTAGCACTGAGACGCAGATCATTAGACCGCTGCGCCACTATGGTTAACGCTAGTTAGCGTTAGCTCACGGAACTTCCTCTAACTTCCTTTATACTGGACACAGAGACATAAACTTGGTATCCACGAGTTCATCTGACTCTGGGGAAGTAGGTAAGCACAGGTTTTTGGCAATGTAAACAGTCACTATTTCCTTTTGGCCGCTAACTGCCTGGCTAGTCCTGTGATAGTCCTAACATTCCTGGTTCACATCCGTACATAAGAATTGAAAACAGCAGTTTTCCTTTCAGAAGCCAGAACATGACAGTCCAGGGAGAATCAGGAATGATCAGGAGAGTCAGACATTGCATGTAGACTTGCTAGCATACTACTGCAACACATTTGGAAGCAGATATCATGTCTAAGGTTATTTACTCTACAATGAGAGCATGCAGGAAATCCAAATAGCTTAGAGTATTACAGAAGAACAACACGTTATTATGCAATTAGATAAGCCAGGTCTTGTCCTTTTTTCTTATCTGAAGCAGACCTGCAGACCTTGATAAGATCATCGGTAAATCCTACATAACTGGTTATGTGCCGCAGATTTAGGATGATATGCATATCTGTACCTTACAACAGTATATAAAAACACACTGGTGCACGTTCACTTGCATGCACACACAACCCTCCTCCTCTCGCTCTTCCCAATGCCAGGCTCACATCCGCCACCAGGCCCGGTGATACTCAGGCAGGCTTAGCTTGGGTTCTCAGGGGTTTGATTACATGAGAGAGAACGGTCTTTCACCTCCCACAAAAAGAAAGAGCCTGCCCTCCTCCTCTCCCCCCTGCCTCCCCTCACTGTTTTCCCAGTGGGGGATCTGGCCATCTGGCCCCTCCTCGTCTCCTCCCGTCTCCTCCCTGGTCCTACCCTGCCTGGGCTGGACAGTGGGAAAGCTGCTGGGCGTACAATAGCAGTGCCACTGTAACTTTCCCTCTTTTTATTTAGCCCGGCAAACCTGTGGGGAATCAGAGGAATTCATCCATTGTTCTCAGGAGGCGTTCCATTGTGGGAATTCCAGCATTCCAGCACAATGGCTCTGGGCCGGCTGGGCTTTAATTAGAAAAAACCCTCAGAAGACCGCTAAGCCTTCCTCTGATGCATGACTTTATTTCACAGGAGCAAAACAAAGCCCATACACAAGACAGTGGATAGTGTGAAAGGGACAGTGGTGCAACAACAGTACCATCCCCACTGAGCAGCTAACCCCAACTGTGCACATTTATCCCCGCAGGGCTATGAAAAACGTTTGTGGGGAGGACTTTGTCCAAGAATACATTCTGACATCATGGCCCATACTGTTTACTGTCTGTATGCTTTGACGTTACCATCACCAAGAGCAAATTTGTGACCTCATCAGCTGATCCGTTGGTGTGTTTCTGTAGGCTATTTGTGTAGGGTCCGAAGTTCAACAAAGTGTATTTTTGCCTTGCAGGGCCCATCTTGAACAAAGATTGCACTTTTAACCTGGTTCTCCAACATGATAAAAATGTCTTAAGGAGAGAGACAAAAGAAGCCCTGTCTGTCGAGGGGAGATTGACGATGACGGAGCAGAGATCACACTCTTGTTGTGTGGTAACAGCCTCATCCTAGCACTAGCCCTGGCCCTACTCCCCACCTCCACTGCAGGCTCCAGTCACACTGGGGATACCTCGCTCAGCCAGCAGATAAGAGGTGGCAAGACACCGACAGAGGTTGAGGAGGTGACATTCTAGGGCTGTGGGGGGAAAGGAAGGGGAGTTTTGACCTGTGGATATACTTGCTGACCTGCAGGCATGTGACAAAGATGGACAGAATGCTAGATAGAGAACTACAACAAGGGGAGCAAAGAGTGAACAACACAAAGTGCCACAGGCACAGGAAACCTCTGTGACAGTCACTCCTGGCTGAGTCCCCAAGCACCGAACACGTCAGTCACCTCCACGTTTCAACAGGACATAAACAGAAAGACCAGTTCTGGGTTGCTGATTAGGTACTTTCTCACAGCTCGGAGAGAGGCTGCCCCTGCATGGGCTTGTGTGCAACAATCAGAGAGGTCATAAATGCCAATGGGCAGAATTACTTCTATGGGCATTCTTATTCAGTGAGGTCTGGGCCTAGGACTGAAGCAGGAGCTGTGTGTAAAGCTGGTGGTTAGCCACGCTGCTAGCCACGCTGCTCATTACCTCACATGTAAACAACTGTTAAAGATAGTAACAAAGGGCCACAAAAACGGCAGAAATCCCCTATCACTCCACCACCTTTCCTTTTTCCTGGCCTACCATGTTCATATTGTTGCGTTTGTTTTTTAACAATCGTCCCAGGACAAAAAAAGTCTTTGTGCAATTGTAACACACCTACCAGAGCTTGCCAAAGTCGTCTGAAAAACAGTCAAGTCTACTTCAGCATCTGTCAACTTCACTCAAAACTCCCCTCCGACCAGAACTTGTATTGTCATTACAGGCTAAACCATATTTAGTATTCTTCTCCGGGGTTGTCTCTTCAGTATTCACTGAGATAGAAAACCATCATATCTCGTCCCAGCAAGGCAGAGGAAACCTAGAAGGCCCAGCCATGGGCTCATACTGTAAAAAGGGACCTGAACAGGAAACACTCCTGCCCCTTATTTATAGACAACAGACATAGACTCTCTGTACAGTATAGTGAGTGAGTGAGTGAGTGAACTGACAATAGTGGCCTCTTCTCTCCTCATATCTGGTGTATGATCATGGTGGCCTGACAAGTTTAATAGGGCTGTCATGAGAGCCAACTGAAACCTCAAAAACATGCAGGCTGGGGAGGGAGAAATGTGGACTGCTCATTTTGTTTTTGGGATTTTACCTTTATTTAACTAGGCAAGTCAGTTTAGAACACATTCTTATTTACAATGACAGCCTACCTACAGGGTCAGCCCCTGGAGCAAATTAGAATTAAGTGCCTTGCTCAAGGACACAGACAGGTTTTTTTACCTTGTCACTTCAGGTATTCGAACCAGCGACCTTTCGGTTACTGGCCCAATGCGCTAACCGCTAGGCTACCTGCCACCCATAAATAATTTAGGCTCTTATAGATTAACCACATTTCTATGGGAACCGTATATTTCAGTCTCAAACAAAAAAAGACACTTGAAGATATCAGCTAGCACCAGGGGTGGAAAAAAGCCTCCCTATAAGATTGTATGGGTTTACCCTATTCCCCTTCAGAGATAAAGGGAACACACAACTTTCCAAACCCCAAATCTGCCTTTAATTTAATCAGGCTATTAAACAGTCAGAAAGGACCGGAAAAAATACCTGCCATCTTTAACTGCCAAGTGAAGAGGAGAGGATTTCCTTGTCCAAATCTAAAAATTAACCTGGCATCCCATTTCTGACCTCCCCATAATCGGGCAGGTCTGCCTCCCGCTTGGCCCGGGCGCCCACATGCAATTTATTTTTTACCCACTACGTGCATTCTCTCAGCTAAGCCAGGCTTTAGCTAGTAACCTTGCTCTTTGTGCCGGTCCCCGACACTCATAGCCATGGTAACGGGTCTGGTGGGTGGGTGGCGTTGTGGGAAAGGGGGGTGATGGGGAGTTGGAGACTTGATGAGACGTTCTGTTTAGAAAGATTTACAGCCTACACACATCCAGGTCAGGGAAGGAGGAGACAAGGGTCAAAGAGATTGAATGTATCGTTACTCTGTCGTCCCTCCCACTGAAGACCATTAAGGCGTCAGCACACGTTATTTAACCTTTATTTAACTAGGCAAGTCAGTTAAGAAAAAATTCTTATTTACAATGACGGCCTGCCAAAAGGCAAAAGACCTCCTGCAGGGATGGGGGCTGGGATTCAAAATAAATAAATAAAACAAAAATATAGGACAAAATACATATCACAACAAGGGAGACAACACCAACCAGTGGGTCTTGCGACGGGTATACAGAGATGACCAGTTTACAGAGGAGTATGGAGTGCAGTGATGTGTCCTATAAGGAGCATTGGTGGCAAATCTGATGGCCGAATGGTAAAGAACATCTAGCCGCTCAAGAGCAAGAGTAATCTAGCATGGGTAGGATGGTCATCTTAATCAGGGTTAGTTTGGCAGATGGAGTGAAAGAGGAAACCAAGTCTAGATTTAACTTTAGCAGCTTTGATATGTGCTGAGAGAAGAACAGTGTACCATCCAACCATACTCCCAAGTACTTGTATGATGTGACTACCTCAAGCTCTAAACCCTCAGAGGTAGTAATCCCACCTGTGGGGAGAGGGGCCTTTTTCTTACCAAACCACATGACCTTTGTTTTGGAGGTGTTCAGAACAAGGTTAAGGGCAGAGAAAGCTTGTTGGACACTAAGAAAGCTTTGTTGTAGAACGTTTAACACAAAATCTGGGGAGGGGCCAGCTGAGAATAAGACTATAATCTGCATATAAATGGATAAGAGAGCATCCTACTGCCTGAGCTATGTTGTTTATGTAAATTGAGAAGAGCGTGGGGTCTAGGATCGAGCCTTGGGGTACTCCCTTGGTGACAGGCAGTGGCTGAGACAGCAGACGTTCTGACTTTATACACTGCACTCTTTGAGAGATGTAGTTAGCAAACCAAGTCAAAGACCCCTCAGAGACACCAATACTCCTTAGCCGGTCCACAAGAAGGGAATGGTCAACCCTACAAGAAGGGAATGGTCTACCATATCAAAAGATTTGGCCAAGTCAATAAAAATAGCAGCACAACATTGCTTAGAATCAAGGGCAATGGTGACATCATTGAGAACCTTTAAGGTTGCAGTGACACATCCATAACCTGAGCGGAAACCAGACTGCATAGTAGAGAGAATACTATAGACATCTAGAAAGCCAGTCAGTTGATTATTGACAAGTTTTTCCAACACTTTTGATAAACAGGGCAAAATAGAAATAGGCCTATAACAGTTGTGATCAGCTTGATCTCCCCCTTTAAATAAAGGACGAACCGTGGCTGCCTTTCAAGCAATGGGAACCTTCCCAGAGAGGAGAGACAGGTTAAAAAGGTAAGAGATAGGCTTGGCGATGATAGGGGCAGCAACCTTAAAGAAGAAAGGGTCTAAACCATCTGACACAGTTATTTTTTTGGGGTCAAGTTTAAGGAGCTCAGACTCAGTGACTGCCTACAGGGAGAAACTTTATAACGGGGTAGGGGAAAAAGAGGGAGGAGCATCAGGACTAATCGCATTAGAGCGGGTGGGAGATGAGGAAATGTTGGATGTCAAGAAGGCATGGCTGAGTCAAATAGGAATCCTGACGTAATGAAGTGGTGACTAAAGAGCTCAGCCATGTGCTTCTTGTCGGTAACAACCACATCATCAACTTTAAGGGACATGGGCAGCTGTAAGGATGAGGGTTTATTCTCCAGGTCTTTAACTGTTTTCCAAAACTTACTAGTGAAAATATTAAAAAAAGAAGGTCCAAGCGTCTTTGACAGAGGGGATCAAGCTGATTCTATACCAATTTACAGAGGCCAGGTCATGAAGGACGGCTTGCTCAATAAAGTTTTTTACCGAGCGCCTTTGACAAATCAGGACAGGTCGTTTCACTGAGCAGCCATTACGAACACAGGATGTAAAGCAATGATCACTAAGGTCATTACAGAAAACACCTGACTGATACCGCTGCTGGTGCTGATGGAGGACGATAACACCCAGCAACAGTCAGCGAAGAGCTATTTGAAAGTTGAAAGCTTAAAACCAGCAAATCAAATTGTTTGGGGACAGACTTGGTGGAGACAACTGAGCAATGAAGGTGATCCTTAGTAAAGATTGCCACTACCCCACCTTTGGAAGATCTGTCTCGCCGAAAAAGGTTATAAACAGAAAGGTTAACATCAGTATTCAAAACACACAGGATATAAAAACACCATGCCACTATACATACGCACATAACAAGCAATATGCTGAGAATCAACAACCACAATAATGGGTTGAACTGCTTTCATTGAGATTTCACATCCACCCAAATGTTCTCTTACTCAGATTACATGCTGTACATTACAGCTGAATAGAACAAACATTTAAATGTAATTCCGAGTCCCCAGCCAGCGCTCAGATCCTGTGGAACAGACAGAACGAGTTGAAAAGAGAGCGGGGCGTTGAGATGAGTCGATCCTGTTCTCCGTGTGGGAGAGACTGAAGGTGAGTCATCTTCAGTGGGATGTCATCTGTGAGCGACAGCGTGACACCCACAGGGCACGACGCAGACAGAAAGCTATCCCACTGCAAGGCAGTGACGCACCACAAACTCCTATATTGCAGTGGTGCATTTGATCTGCGCATGTGCCGGCACCAGCAGAGCAAGCCTCCCTCTTATGCGAGAGTTAAGTGAGTTCGGCTAAAATTGAAAGTACAGTTTGCATCTTAGAAATAGTTTTCACATACAAACTTTATATGTCTGAACTCAGAATCAAATATGCTTCCCAAAAATAACATGGCTGCTGTGGTAGAACATTTATTTTCATTGGCCATTTATCAAAATCCCATAAGGTAGCATGATTTCAGACATGTAAACAAGATTATTAGGGAAATTGTTCTTCTTGCGCCGCATGTAAACGTTTAAATCAAACTAGTATATTAATCTGATTATTCACAATAATCGTATTATTGTAAAAATCATATTATTGTGTGCATACTCAGTGCCGGCCTATTGGTAAATCATCGGGATCGGCTAGTAACACTAGCCACACTACACGATAAAGGTTTAAAATGTCTGACACTGACAGAATTTTGTCAGAGCGCACGTAGTGGTACTTAAATCGGCAGACCTAGACCCTGTCGCAATGAACGAGCCAAGACAACCAACAATTGTTTACAACTTAAGAATTTGCCCACGATGTCGAAATTGTCTGGGACAGCCAAATCGTGGCATAAGATGGCTAAAAATGTACAGTCTATGCAGGCCTTACCTAACAGGTCTATTTGTCACCGTTGTCTACACAAAACATTACAACACAGTCCAGGAATATCAGTCAAATAATTCCAAAGTGATTTTTCTCTCTCTCTCTCTCTCTCTCTCTCTCTCTCTCTCTCTCTCTGCATGGGCAGTCAGCCACTATGGCTGCAGTGACCCGTCTGTGCCCTGAGCAGTGCCACCTCAGGTAGCAATTATTCCCACAGTGTTAAGCTCTGTGCGTTTCAGAGGCCAATGCGCTTAGGGCAGACTCGGGCCAAACCTCTAGAAGCGCCACTAAGCTCAGTTGATCTGGGAGATTTGCAATTTACATTGAGATTTGAATGAAAAGCAAACTGCCCCTGCCCAGTTTGGCAAAGGCACAAGGAAAGTGACGCCCTCTAACCTTCCAGAGCATTCTAAATGACCGTCAATCATTTCTGGTTTACAGTTTGCAATATTTTATGAACCTCTCAGACAATATCGTCTTTATTGTGTACACTGCCGTTCAAAAGTTTGGGGTCACTTAGAAATGTCCTTGTTTTAGATTTTTGGATGATATTTTTTGTCCATTAAAATAACATCAAATTGATCAGAAATACAGTGTAGACATTGTTAATGTTGTAAATGACTATTGTAGCTGGAAACGGCTGATTTTTTATGGAATATCTACATAGGCGTACAGAGGCCCATTATCAGCAACCATCACTCCTGTGTTCCAATGCACGTTGTGTTAGCTAATCAAAGTTTAGCATTTTAAAAGGCTAATTGATCATTAGAAAACCCTTTTGCAATTATGTTAGCACAGCTGAAAACTGTTGTGCTGATTAAAGAAGCAATAAAACTGGCCTTCTTTAGACTAGTTGAATATCTGGAGCATCAGCATTTGTGGGTTTGATAACAGGCTCAAAATGTCCAGAAACAAAGAACTCTCTTCTGAAACTCGTCAGTCTATTCTTGTTCTGAGAAATGAAGGCTATTCCATGCAAGAAATTGCCAAGAAACTGAAGATCAGTGCATAGTGTATGTTCTAAATTAAATCCTTGGCCTAACAACAAAACCTCACTCAATCCAATACTGTTGCACACAAACAGGACAATGGAGAAATATAAACTAATATATGACTTATTGAGAAATCCCCATATGGCGAGCTATTAACCATCAGCTTAACACATGGGCCTGTCAGAAACAAGACAGGCAGGGCGAAACCAGTGGGATCACTTTCAGGCTCCTGTCGGCAGGTAGCCTAGTGGTTAGAGCGTTGTGCCATTAACCACAAGGTTGCTGGATTGAATCCCCGAGCTGACAAGGTAAATCTCTATCGTTCTGCCCCTGAGCAAGGCAGTTAACCCACTGTTCCCTTGGTGCCGTGGATGTCGATTAAGGCAGCCCCCCGCACCTCTCTGATTCAGAGGGGTTGGGTTAAATGCAGAAGACACATTTCAGTTGAATGCATTCAGTTGTACAACTGACTAGTATCCCCCGCTTTCCCTCAGGGAGAATCCTCTTACACAGCTTCCCTGAAGTCTAAAGCCTTTTTAAAAGGGAAGTTGCACAAATATCTCTAGATCAATAGATTACAATAGGTCCACTCTAAAAAGGAAAATGGAAATCAGTTTGTGACAAAGGACAATTTTTACTTAATGATTTCCATAGAATAATATGCCTCAATCCTTGAACGTGGACACTGGTGGTGGTGGGCGGGGTTCCAGTCCTGTGGTGCTAAGCCCAGTTCAGCTAAAATGAACACATGCTTCTCCACTGACTGTATACACAGTCGATGCAGGTTGTTACAGGGGATTAATTAAGCCTAGTTCATTGTGAGGACTGTTGAAAAATGCAGCCACGCTGGTACGGAAGAGCGAGAGATTGGCAATATCATGTGTAGTAGAGAGACGCACATGGCTTAATAAGCTCTCTGTTCTGGGTCTGTTCACATCGCCACCCTGTTATTGCCTGATAAGGACCATGAAGATCAATGCCGCCACCTCACTATCACCTCTCAAGATAAGGCCTCGGACATGCTCCAGAAGCAAAGCCACTGGGCAATGGGCATGAGAGTGCACTTCACACTTATGTACACACACACACACACACACACACACAGAGACCACCAACATGGCATGTCATTGCTATTCTAAAAAGTGACACTCTCCTCCTCTGGTTGGTGCAGTCCTTATGTTTGACACTTCCATCCTGTGACCACATTGGGACAGATGTAGGCCACTAGATCATCCGCTCTCTAATCTTGATCCATTGCTTAAAAACAAACCTGTCGCTACAGTTCTCAAACCAGTTACAACAGTCTGCATACAAGAGTCTTTGTGATTGAAGTATTCTGTTGTCAAATACTAAAAACTTGGGACATACTGTAACAATTTACTGCTGATGTTAATCTTAAACTAAAGTCAGTAAAACTCACCAACTTGAACAGTAGTATGCATATGTGGAATGCCTGAGCAGACTTGGGAGGACAAAAATAAAGCAAGTTTGTACGTTTGAACTAAACATTCTCTGAATAGCACTAGCTCTCCTCAGTCTGGGTATTAGGAATGGCAGGTAGCCTAGCGGTTAAGAGCGTTGGGCTAGTAACTGAAATGTTGTTGGTTCTAATCCCTGAGCCAATTAGGTGAAGAATCTGTCAATGTGCCCTTGAGCAAGGCACTTAACCTCTCCATTCACATTACATTTTATTAAGTCACTCTTATCCAGAGTGACTTAATAAAATGTAATGTGAATGGATTCAAGACAATATTTGGTAAATGGCTGGAGTCTGCCATCAACTTCCACACCTAGTGTGGTTGTGCTTGTGTTATTGAGTACAATTGCTAAGGAAAACACTAATAGATTCAAACATTATTAAAGTGAATAAGGTAGTATGATAGTCTGCTTGAAGACCTGGTGAGAACGGTGCTGCAGGACATACAGTCAAAAACAAGGTTAAATTAAGAGATTTAACTGGCCTTTCATATATACTAAACAAAAACTATACAGTCATGTGAAAAAGTACACCCCCTGGAAAGTGGTGTTTTTTTAAACATATTTGGACACATGTTTGAGCTAAATTTCCATCACATTCACTTATAAAGGTAACCCAATTTAACAAATCACACAAAAAAATGTACACCCCTACATTTACCATCACATTAAATTGCTAAAATGTTAATCAGGTGCACCAAAACAGGTGCAAATGATTAGAATATCATTAGAGAGAAACTTAGGAGGGTCCAGACTTCCATAAAGATTAGAAACTTGGTCTGGTTTGGTCTTAACCATATGGGTGTGTGGTAAAACATGCCAAGATCAGAAGACCTACCCGAGGCCCTCAGAAGAAAGATTATTGATGCCCATGAGTCTGGGAGGGGTTACAAATACATTTCCAAGCAATTCGAAGTATATCATTCCACTGTCCGACAACTCATCTACAAATGGAGAAAATTCCAGACCACTGGCAATCTACCTGGGACAGGTAATACCACCAAATTCAGCCCAAGAGCTGACCGAAAGATGCTCATAGAAGTCTCTAAGAACCCCAGGGTAACATCAAGGGATCTACAGGCCTCTCTTGCCACAATCAATGTCAAAGTGCATGAGTCAACTGTCAGAAAGAGACTGCACAAACTTAGCCTACGTGGGAAGTCAGAAAGGAAGGAAGAAGCCTCTGCTCTCAAAAAAGAATATAAAGACACGACTGATGGCCAAACTGCTGGCCATCATAGACAACGTCACCCACCCTCTGCACACTATGGTTATGACGCAGAGGAGCACTTTCAGTCACAGACTGATCCCACCACGGTGTGCCAGAGAGCGCTACAGGAGGTCCTTCCTGCCGGCGGCTATGAGACTATATAATGCCTCACCGGGGTGCCGTGCCGTCGGCAACATAGATCTGGAACTGTTGGGGTGCTAGGACCTAGTTTAACAATTATGCATCCATCCGTGAGTAACTCTGGTCCGTCAGCACTCATCCACTCAGGACCTATTTATTCATACAGGTCTGTATATACATACTCATGTACAGTTGTTATATTATATCACATGCAATATTGTAAGTAATTATTGGACGTAGGCATTCACTCAGGAATGCATATTAGTATCCTGCCAGTTGCACCTTTTCTCATTGCTTTTAGTATATCGAATGTGCAATAAGTGCAGTTGTCTGTAATTAAACCCTGCGCACTAAGGACTGTATTTTAAGGGAATTACTATTATTACCCCAAATGATATCATACACACATTTAGCTATTAAAGTATCTCTTCCTGTCATTTACCTGTACAGTTTGTGTAAACATGCAAGTATTCACTTATCTGTAAATATAACTGTATACCTAACTGTACAGCTAATTTAACTAATTTAACCATGCAAAATTTTCACTTACCTGTTAATTTACCCAGTCTGTCTATTAAGTAAACTATTATTACCCTCGCTCATATCATACGCATTTTTAGCTACTGAAGTATTTCTCTGCCATCGACCTGTATAGTATAGTTAACCATCCAACATCCACCAATGTATAGTGTACATATTCAGCCAACCACTCATACTATGCAATGTCCTTTTATAGCTTTTTTTTTGCACTCCAGATATCTTGTATTTCTATACTTTTTCATACTGCCGCTCTATGTATCATGTACCGTGTATCTGTCTTTTGTGTACTTTTCGTTGTGGCATTTTACACCTGCCCTGTGTTTTGTTGTAGCTGCTTGACAATGAAATTTCCCCCCCGGGGGAGCAATAAAGTACCTATCTATCTATCTATCTATCTATCTGTTTGCCAGACAACACCTGGGTAAAGACCAAAACTACTGGAACAATGTGCTCCGGACAGATGAGTCAAAGGTGGAGTTGTTTGGCCGCAATGCCAGACGCCATGTTTGGGAAAAACGAAACACTGCCTTTGAATAGAAGAACATCATACCAACCGTAAAGCATGGAGGCGGTGGCATTATGGTTTGGGGCTGCTTTGCTGCCTCAGGGCCTGGCCAACTTGCCATCATTGAGTCAACCACAAATTATATTATATTGTACCAGAGAATTCTTGAGGAGAATGAGGCCATCTGTCAAAAAGCTGAAGCTGAACCAAACATGGATCTTGCAACAGGACAATGATCAAAAACACAAAGCAAAGAATGGCTCAAAAATAAGAAATGGAGGGTTATGGAATGGCCCAGATCTCAATCCTATCGAAATGCTGTGGGGGACTTGAAGCGGGCTGTGCACGCAAGAAAGCCCTCGAACATGACACATTGAAGCAGTACTGTAAAGAAGAGTGGGCAAAAATTCCTCCCAGTCGATGTAAGAGACTGATAGACAGTTACAAGAAACGTCTACATGAAGTTATTTCAGCCAAAGGGGGCAACACAAGCTATTGAAGCACATCCATCTGTCCAAATATGTTTAAAAAAAACATGAACAAAAACATTTTCACATGACTGTAAATGCAATAATTTCAAAGATTTTACTGTTACAGTTGATAAGGAAATTGGTGCACCTGTGTAATGATTATACTGTTTAATCAGCTTCTTGATATGCCACACCTCTCAGGTGATGAATTATCTTGGCAAAGGAGAAATGCTCACTAACAGGGATGTGCACAGAATTTGAGAAAAATATGCTTTTTGTGTGTATGGAACATTTTCAGGTGGGATTTTTTATTTTGGCTCATGAAACATGGGACCAACACCTTACATGTTGCGTTTATAGTTTTGTTCAGTGTACATTAAATGGACCACTACTAATCAGCTTCAAAGAAATAAAGTCAACCAACGACTGTTGAACCAAAACACACAAATGCAACCATCTGAAGAAAACAACCTTAGGGCGATTAGCACAGGCAGCATTGGTGTTTTCTGAGTTTATACTGCATGTTAGGCACCAATGGCCTGTTGTCATTTTAGGCACAGCGGCTATCTTATGGCCGTCCACTGAACAGAGCCAGTGGTAAGACCCTCCAATGGAGAACTGCTGAGTCAGATAGCCAGAGAGAAGACTGACGAGTAAGGCCTGTCTACTGAGCAAATTGTCCCTCAATCCACTGACCTGTCTCCATTCACTGGGCACACAGGCTAACCCCCCACAATATACACAGGCACTGAACAACAACACTAGAGGGCCTACACACCAGGTTTGCTTAATTCAGCAACTACTGAAGAGTGGGCAGCTGTGGATGTTCTCTCTAGGGCAATGAAAGAAGTAGGAACTATTAAATAATTTGACTCTGAAAAATGAAGGCCCTAGGATATATCATCAAACAACATTTCAGATCTCATGTTTCTTTTGACATAAAGATAATTCACAAGAGGCACATCTATCCTCCTATGATGTTTCATATACTTCCCATGACATTTTAGTAACATCTCTTAAAGCAAGGGTGGAGTGTTGATGCGTATCTGTGACTGCCGATACTTCTCATACCAGTAGTAGCAGACAGTCACTTTACATGTCAATGCTGTGGGTTCAGGTAGTTCAAAGAAAATAGTCCTTTGGTGATGTCATACATTTCCATAACCGGCATTCCAGGTTGGATTGTCACATGAAGAATGTACTGGATGTTCTAATACAGCATTGTGCTAGTTGTACTGTGTGTTTAACCCAGATATGACAGGAAAATAGTTTTTAAGTGGTGTCCAGTGTTAAAATCATTTTGTCGCTGAGCTGATATACAATGAAGATACAATTCATTCAGTTTATTATAATCTCTAACTCCATTGTGCCTCTAGTAAAACAAACTGCTGTAACACATTGTGTTTGCCAAATAGTGAGCTTATATATGACTGCACTGTTTTTGGTTACTATTGTTATTGCCAAAATTGTCTCCTCAAATAACAGTGTAACTGGCACAGCCAGAGGCAATATGGCTGGAAACATTGGTCCACCTGTCTCACAATAATTATGAGCGTCTGTCAAAGATCACACAGATGTTAAACATCCAAACGTTAGCAATTGAAGTGTAAATACTATATTGTTTCCCTTTGTTCTCTGTGCAACAAGTTGACAGCGACGATAGTTGGCGGCAGCGACGCACATAGGGGCAGAAACTCCCATTTGAGTTATAGTTTCTAAAGTTTCAGATAGCGGTTAACATGGACAATTATTGTGAATCGAGCGGTGTTTGAAAGTGATCCAAACTTGCCTTTCATCCAGTCGACAACTTGCTTTGGTGTCCACTTCGTTATTGGATCCATTGCTTGCATTCCCAGGAATCTATCTAAAACAACAATTAGAAATCAATACTATAAAATACTGCTTTCGGTTGCCTACGATTGCCACTTAATTTATTATAAAACTCCCATTGCTTCTTGATCTTCTCTGTATAGCAGCTGTCTCTCTTTGATCCTCTTCACTCTAGCTCGTATTCTCCGCGCACTCAGCGACTGGGAACTCATTCACATCACACACACGGTTGGAGGCAGGACTGAAAACCCCCCATAGTTCGTCACTGAGCTTGGGTCAAGTTGCATAGTTTCTCTCAGCTGAAACTCCTGAACGGGGCGGAGCAATCTGCAACACAAATATGTAGGCTATATCTTACTATATTGATAACCGATAATGCATTGTATTTTATTTTTTAGGCAAGTCAGTTAAGAACAAATTCTTATTTATATTGACGGCCTACCTACAGGGTCAGCCCCTGGAGCAAATTAGGGTTAGGTGCCTTGCTCAAGGACACATCGACAGGTTTTTCACCTTGTCGGCTCGGGTATTCGATTCAGCGACATTTCGGTTACTGGCCCAACGCTCTAATCCCTAAACTACCTGCCGCCCTTAAGGCGGCCTATGCATGAAGGCCTATGACTGATAATGACTATAATAATAATACATTAATAATACATTATTGCATTCAAAGGTTTAGTGGGAAAAATAGATAGTTGTTTTATTTACCGTGTGTTTCTGTCTCTGCAGCTTAATATAGCCTTTATTATCGGTGACTTAGCCTGTTTTTTTAAATAATACATATTATAGACCATGTTTCATCATACCAAACATTGTCGTAGCCTACACTTCGATCATATTCATTCTTATCAGCCATTGTATCACAGAAAGTTAGAATAGGGTAGCCTAGTTTAGAAACAGTTATTAAAGGGTAACTTGAAACAGTGCGATTGACAACGGAACGAGCCATTTTACAGAAAGAGGAACAGGATAACCTGTCCCTTCTTCAGGCCATTTAAATAACACATTTCCCTCTTCCACACTACCATTGGTTGCGGCTCACGGCTGCGCTCTGTTGGTGAGCTATTGCTCAGCAGGCAATTATTACGTTTCGAACACACCGACTGTGTTATTGCATTTTGATACACCCGAAGTATATTCATTTCCAATGGAACGCTGCGTTAGCATTGCGTTGCAGAGGCAGTTGCAATGCGTTCTGTGTGGTGCATACGTTGGATTTATCGAACGTATGCGTCAAACTGTATGCGTAAACTTGTTGACAGAAATGGTAGCAGAAGGTGAATGTTGAACTTTTGTTGCACACATATTTAGATTATGCTGCATACTATTTTGCGTGGTGTGTTCGAAGCATTGTTCTACTACAGTGCCTTCAGAAAGTATTCACACCCCTTTACTTTTTCTAAATTTTGTTGTGTTAAATACTGAATTTAAAATGGATTACATTTTGTGTCACTGGCCTACACACAATACCCCATCATGTCAAAGTGAAATTATGTTTGTAGACATTTTTTGAAATTAATACAAATGAAAATCTGAAATGGCTTAAATCAATAAGTATTCAACCCCTTTGTTATGGCAATCCTAAACAAGTTCAGGGGTAAACATTTGCTTAACAAGTCACATAAGTTTCATGGACTCGCTCTGTGTGCAATAATAGTGTTTAACATGATTTTTGAATGACTACCTCATCTTTGTACTCCACACATACAATTATCTGTAAGGTCCCTCAGTCGAGCAGTGAATTTCAAACACAGATTCAACCACAAAGACCAGGGCGGTTTTCAAATGCCTCGCAAAGGGCACCTATTGGTAGATGGGTAAAAAAATAAAAAAATAAAAAAGAATCAGACATTGAATATCCCTTTGAGCATGGTGAGGTTATTAATTACCATTTGGATGGTGTATAAATACACCCAGCCACTACAAAGATACAGGTGTCCTTCCTAACTCAGTTGCCGGAGAGGGAAAAAAACGCTCAGGGATATTACCATGAGACCAATGGTGACTGTTTAACAGTTAAATGGCTGTGATAGGAGAAAACTGAGGATGGATCAACAGCATTGTAGTTACTCTGCAATGCTAACCTAATTGACAGAGTGAAAAGAAAGAAGCCTGTACAGAATAAAAATATTACAATACATGCCTCCTGTTTACAATAAGGCACTAAAGTAAAACTGCAAAAAATGTGGCAAAGAAATAAACGTTATGTACTGAATACAAAAGCGTTATGTTTGGGATAAATTCAACACAACACATCACTGAGTACCAGTTTTCATATTGTTAAGCATGGTGGTGGTTGCATCATGTTATGGTTATGCTTGTCATCAGCAAGGACTAGGGAGTTTTTTTAAATGATACAAATAAATGGAATAGAGCTAAGCACAGGCAAAATCCTAGAGGAAAACCTGGTTCAGTCTGCTTTCCAACAGATACTGGGAGACAAATGAACCTTTCAGAAGGACAAAAACGTAAAACACAGGGCCAAATATACACTGGAGAGAATAAGTCAAGTGGTATGAATACTTTCAGAAGGCACTGTACATACAGTCTATGCTTTCCTTATTATAACAACGGGGTCTTCTTGCCACATAGGAAAGCTACAGTTCTTTCATAATACCAAAGTTGTGATTGGTTCTGGAGGTATTACACAAATGTTGAAGGCAACATGCATACAAAGCTCATATGGGAAGCAACTGATGATGTGTGAAATAGTAAAGGCACGTATACATTCTGTTAAAGTAAACAACACAGTTGATACAATGACTATTCACTTGTTTGAGTCTATATTTATCCCAATTTACGTGCTCTTACTCACTCCCCCATCCATCTCCATAAGCGTCTAACAATGAAACACTTAAGTGCCCATAAGGCAGGGGTCAGCAACAAGTCGCCAGCGAGTAAAACATTTGAAAAAATGTTTTTATAATCACCTGGAATTCAGTAAAAAAAATCTGTTCCCAAGTAAAAAACAGACATGTGAATGTGTCTCAATGTAATCAAGGAATTACATTATTGTTATTATCAAATGTAATCTATTTTTGGCTTTAGTTGTACAAATTATTATAATTATTTTCAGTCTCCCCAACCATTCACTCAGAACAAAAATCTAGTCACCTACCCCTGCCATAATCTAGTTACCTACCCCTGCCATAATCTAGTTACCTACCCCTGCCATAATCTAGTTACCTACCCCTGCCATAATATAGTTACCTACCCCTGCCATAATCTAGTTACCTACCCCTGCCATAATCTAGTTACCTACCCCTGCCATAATCTAGTTACCTACCCCTGCTATAATCTAGTTACCTACCCCTGCCATAATATAGTTACCTACCCCTGCCATAAGAAGTAGTTAATCTCCTTTCCGTATTAGAGTATGTATGTTATGATTTGTTGAACCCTTTCTATTCATGTTTTGGGTGTTGGCTGCCTTCTGACTTTTATACATTTCCAAAGTTTCCCAGAGACTGATGAAGGAGTGTACAACCGACCAGGCGACCACACAGTGAGTGGGCTACCATGCCAGTGCCACAACCCTCTGTGACACATACACAAAGGATGAACATTGATCCCACAGGAAAGGATACAGTTGATTACTCCCATTATACACAATGACATTAATTTGATTAGGAAATAAGTCCAATGCTAGAAGGTAGCATAATTGTAGTCCGGGTTCAGAGAGAAGACCCAGGGCTGTTTATTGACTGTATTTTATGTGTTCGTGAATGGAAAAGCCCAAACATACAGTGATTAATACATTCTGGGGTGGTATTAGTGTTTTCAGTCAACAGCAGGATGAGGAGGGTGTCTGTCTTTGTTCCCACAGTTAGCTATAGTACAGTAGCCAATGGGAGAAAGGAAATAGGGCCTAAGCAACAGATGGTTTCCTAAACAAACCCCATATATTTGCCTCAATCCCCTCCCTCTCCCTAAAACACACCTTGCTAGGGAGAGTCCCCTACTAACCTTCTCCTCAGCACAGCTGGAAGGTACAAGCTACACTTTAATCATCAGACAATCACAGTTCAGCTTCAATTGCACCTGAGCACATATCACTTTGATGCCATGTAATAAAATACTGTAAACCACAATCAGTACTACTCTACTATTACTTCACATTTCTCTCCTCCTCCCTGATTGAACATGCTGCTCTTTCTGCCCACTAAACTCAACAGCAGGGTCTAGAAAGGCAGGGTGCGTGTCAATTCACTTCCCTCAGGTTACCCACATGAACAAATACTACAGTATACTATGGTATAAATACTATAGTATTATATGTTTTTGCAGACTTTACTGTAGTATTCACTGTAGTGTTTTTGCGGACTAAAGTTAACTATCGTATAAATACTGTAGTAAAATAAAACTGTAGTATGGAGCAGCAGGTAGCCTAGTGGTTATCCTAATTGCTCAGGATAAGTGCATCAACTAAATTATGTAATTAATGGTTTGTTTTTGCGGATTGTAGTTTTTACTGTGGCGTTTTTGCGGACTGTAGTATACAATAGTGTTTACTGTAGTATTTACGCTAGCATTTTTTATTTATTAGCTTTGACATAGAAGTGGGGGCAAAGAAGAGCAAGTTTAGATAGGTCTGGAGTCTGTACAGATAGTTCAGTTCTTCTGCTCTTTTGCATAACTTGTAGGGAGCACAAAACAGTATATGGTCTATACTTGGCCTGTAAGTTTCTCATTCATGGGTGGGGAAAATTGGGATATGGGGGATGGGAATGGGTGGAGTATATGCAAATTAAATATTGTAGCGTTACTATAGTAAAACAACTAGTGTTTTTGAGGACTGTAGTGTTTTGGACATTACTGTAGCATTTACTAGTGTTTTTTTTTGCAGATAATACTGTAGTATTTACTATAGTATTTTACAGTATACTACAAAATGATATAGTAAGTACTACACATGATCGAGGGATAATACAGTGTGGATTATAGTATTCTACAGTATATTTACCACATAATTCTATAGTGTTCTATAGTAAACTGTAGTATTTTTCCATGTGGGTAACCCCACCACAATTCAACAACAGGAATAATTCATGTAAAATAACAAGGCTAGGCTATAATAACAGGACCTAGAGAGGCATTGTGTTTGTCAATGCTCTTCCCTCAGGCTAGAGGGAAAGAACAAAGGGCTGGATCAAATAGAATTAGACACACTATTCTGATCAATCACCTGCACAACATACCATGAAATGGTTCCAGTCTATCACTAGGAGATACAGAACGCATAACCTTTAGAGGTTATGCAGAACTAACCCCACCACAAACACAGCTTCAACTCTTCAACAACTGGAGGAATAATTCAGTACGTATCGTTCAAAATAACAAGGCTAAATTAGGCTGTGATGAGTAGGCGGATCAAGGAAGCCATCATCACTCACATCACTGCATGCCAGTTCAATTTGTGCACATCACACACACAGGTTAAACAAAGGCATTGTGGCGTATAACTCGTTGAGACATGATGGGAACAATTAGTGTGTGAGAAAACAAGCACGAATCCCCCAGGGAGGCCGAGGAGAGTGAGTTCTATAATATCACAGGGATATGATGAAGATCAGGAGATGCTGAAGAAGGGAGAACTCTTCATATGAGGCATCTGGGGCTCTGCAAGAGTAGTATTAAAATCAAATCAAAATGTATTTGTCACATGCTTGGTAAACAACAGGTGTAGACTAAAAGTGAAATGCTTACTTAAGGGCCCTTCCCAACAATGCAGAGAGAGAGAAAATAAATAAATAATAGAAAAGTTAAACACAAGGAATAAATACACAATGAGTAACGATAACTTGGCTGTATACACAGGGTACTAGTACTGAGTTGATGTGCAGGGCTACGAGGTAATTGAGGTAGATATGTACATATAGGTAGGGATAAAGTGACTAGGCAACAGGATAGATAAGAAACAGTAGCAGCGTATGTGATGAGTCAAAAGAGTGCAAAAAGGGTCAATGCAGATAGTCTGGGTAGCTATGTGGTAAACTACACTGAACAAAACTATAAACACAACATGTAAAGTGTTGGTCCCATGTCTCATGAGCTGAAAAAAAAGATCCCAGAAATGTTCCATACGCACAAAAAGCTTATTTCTCTCAAATGTACATCCCTGTTAGTTAGCATTTCTCCATTGCCAAGATAATCCATCCACCTCACAGGTGTGACATATCAAGAAGCTGATTAAACAGTATAATCATTACACAGGTTCACCTTGTGCTGGAGACGATAAAAGGCCACTCTAAAATGTGCAATTTTGTCACACAACACAATCCCACACGTCTCAAGTTTTGAGGGAGCGTTCAGTTGGCATGCTGACTGCAGGAATGTCCACCAGAGCTGTTGCCAGATCATTTAAAGTTAAGTTCTCTACCATAAACCGCCTCCAACGCCGTTTTAGAGAATGTATCAGCACGTCCAACCAGCCTCACAACCGCACACCACGTGTATGGTGTTGAGTGGACAAGCGGTTTGCTGATATCAATGTTGTGAACAGAGTGCCCCATGGTGGAGTTATGGTATTGGCAGGCATAAGCTATGGAAAACAAACAGTTGCATTTTAACGATGGCAATTTGAATGCACAGAGATACCACGACAAGACCCTGAGGCCCATTGTCGTGCCATTCATTCACCGCCATCACCTCCCAAGAGGCGCAGCGTCTCAGTGCATCTCAGTGCTAGAGGCGTCACTACAGACACCCTGGTTCGAAAACCAGGCTGTATCACAACAGGACGTGATTGGGAGTCCCATAGGGCGCCGCACAATTGGCCTAGCGTCGTCCGAGTTTGGCCAGTGTAGGACGTCATTGTAAATACGATTTTTTTCTTAACTTTCTTGCCTAGTTAAATAAAAAAAAATTATAAAATGTTTCAGCATGATAATGCACGGCCCCATGTCGCAAGAATCATTACACAATTCCGGGAAGCCGAAAATGTTCCAGTTCTTCCATGGCCTACATACTCACCAGACATGTCACCCACTGAGCATGTTTGGAATGCACTGGATTGACGTGTATGACAGCGTGTTCTAGTTCCCACCAATATCCAGCAACTTCGCACAGCCATTGAAGATACCGTCTGGTATAGAAGTCCTGGATGGCAGGGAGCTCGGCCCCAGTGATGTACTGGGCCGTACATACTACCCTCTGTAGCGCCTTGCAGTCGGGTGTCAAGCGGAGTGATGCAGCCAGTCAAGATGCTCTCAATGGTGCAGCTGTATAACGTCTTGAGGATCTGAGGGCCCATGCCAAATCTTTTCAGGAAGAGGCGTTGTCTTACCTTCTTCACGACTGTGTTGGTGTGTGTGGACCATGGTGTGTGTTAGTTCCTTAGTGATGTGGACACCGAGGAACTTGAAGCTGGTATTGTGCTGCTAAGTAAAAAATTATATCACAAAATACTGTATAACAAAACTACGTTAAGATCCAGAGGAGAGGATAATACTTCACTTAAGAATGTACAGTAGTGTTTATGCTTAATTGTGTTTAGGTTAGAAGACAACATGCCACAGATAGTGATATGAGTGTTTGACATATGGGGCATTAACAGTTATTACACCATTTAATATCTTCCATGGCACAGTATACAGTATGTCCTCTAGTGTTGCTAGGCATCATAAATATGTCTGAATGGCAGCACTGAGTGGGGGAGTCTGTAGCCTACTCCACATTCCTTCCAAGGGCAGTGTGGTGAATCCAGGGGATTTGGGAAGTGTGGAATGTAGGGGAGGTCCTGACAGGATTACCGAATCATGGGATTGTTGTCTAGAGGAGGCCTGGGGAGAGAGCAGACCCCTCGGCTTCATGGTAGCGGCTGAGGGGGGTGGAGGGGGAGATGGGGTGAGGAGGTGGAGATGGTGGTGAGGAGGGGGAGATGGTGGTGAGGAGGGGACAGATGGGGGTGAGGAGGGGGGGGAGGGTGAGGAGGGGGAGATGGGGGTGAAGAGGGGAGATGGGGTTGAGGAGGGGAGATGGTGGTGAAGAGAGTGATAAAGGGTGGAGATGAGGAAAGGTGAGGGGGTGGGATATAGGGAACGCCTGACTCAAACGGAGCACAAGGCTAATCTGAGGAGAATAGCAGAGTTGTCATCTCTTCCTGTTTGTGAACAGGATTTCAATAGGAGCGTGTGCTTCCACCCACACAGCACAGGCCACCTACGCTCACTGCTCTGACCCGCTGTCACACAAACAACGTCAGCCGCTTTTCTTTCACTTTTGCCGTCCTTTCTAAGGCATAGCTCCTCAGGAAGAGAAGGGGATGTGGGGATATAAAGAGAGCCCTGTGAAAGCAGACACACAGAAGACCCTGTGTGGCAGTCTGGGAGCCAGGGACAGAGCACCGATAGGGCTGTGTGTGTGTGTGTTCTGCATTTTGTTGTGCCACCAGGGCAGTGTTGAGGAAATGGTTGCCAAAGTGAGGGCTAGGGCCTCCAATCAGGTCTAAGAGCACAAACAGGTCCTGGAGGAGAGAGAGAAAGAAGGGAAGAAGAAGAGGAGAGGAAGAAATAGGATCCCCTCAGGTCCGTGTGTGAGAGGGTCCACCGGCCAGGTCTCATGGGAAAGTAACTCTCCACAGCCTGGAGATAACTCCCTAAAAGCCCACCCGCTGGAAGCTTTGAGGTTAAGGATGAGATCATGCGTTACTCTGTGTGTTACATTAGCACCATGCCCAATGCATGGCCCCTCTCTAAAACACACACATACCTCACTATGAGCCTCTCTGAGATAGTCTCCTCTATCTCTCTTCCTTGACAGGAATGGTGCTCTATTTGTTTAAACAACAGTATTACTATCTCTCCATAGCTAGGATACAGCTAGAATACAGAATAACACATCTTAGATTTATTTGACGTAATGTTATTGTAGATGACATGTCGAATGTCCATATATATTCCACTACTCACGCCTCCTTAATTGTTGCTTGTCAAGGCTGTTTATAAATCAAACACATGAGTCGTAATATTTTAAGATAGCCCACCCCTGTTGGACTGCAACAAGGTGAATCGTAGGTCCCAATAAGCACTCAATTGGCTGAATTTGTACTAGGGTGTTTAAATACAGTGCATTCAGAAAGTATTCAGACCCCTTGACTTTATGTAACCGCCTTATTCTAAAATGTAATTTTAAAAAAATCCCTCATCAGTTTACAAACAATACCCTGTAATGACAAAGACAGTTCTTTTGACATTTTTACACATTTATTAAAAATACAAAACTGAAATATGTGAAAATGTCAGACCCTATGCTATGAGACTCGAAATTGAGCTCAGGTGCATCCTGTTTCCTATCAATAATCCTTGAAATGTTTCTACAACTTAATTGGAGTCCCCTGTGGTAAATTCAATTGATTGGGCATGATTTGAAAAGGCAAACACCTGTCTATATAAGGCCCCACAGTTGACAGTGCATGTCAGAGCAAAAACCAAGCCATGAGGTCGAAGGAATTGCCCGTAGAGCTCAGAGACAGGATTGTGTCGAGGCACAGATCTGGGGAAGGGTACCAAAACATTTCTGCAGCATTTAAGGTCCCCAAGAACACAGTGGCCTCAATCATTCTTAAATGGCAGAAGTTTGGAAGCACCAAAACTCTTCCTAGAGCTGGCCGCCCGGCCAAACTGAGCAATGGCCTTGGTCAGGGAAGTGACCAAGAACCCGATGGTCACTCTGATAGAGCTCCAGAGTTCCTCTGTGGAGATGGGAGAACCTTCCAGATGTTCAACCATCTCTGCAGCACTCCACCAGTCAGCCCTTTATGGTAGAGTGCCCAGACGGAAGCCACACCTTAGTAAAGGCACATACAGTTGAAGTCGGAAGTTTACATTCACAAATTCATTTAAACTCAGTTTTTCACAATTCCTGACATTTAATCCTGGTACGAATTCCCTGTCTTAGGTCAGTTAGGATCACCACTTTATTTTAAGAATGTGACATGTCAGAATAATATTAGAGTGAATTAATTATTTCAGCTTTCATCACATTCCCAGTGGGTCAAAAGTTTACATACACTCAATTAGTATTTGGTAGCATTGCCTTTAAATTGTTTAAATTGGGTCAAACGTTTCGGGTAGCCTTCCACAAGCTTCCCACAAGATGTTGCTTCAATATATCCACATAATTTTCCTTCCTCATGATGCCATCTATTTTGTGAAGTGCACCAGTCCCTCCTGCAGCAAAGCACCCCCACAACATGATGCTGCCACACCCGTGCTTCACGGTTGGGATGGTGTTCTTCGGCTTGCAAGCCTCCCCCTTTTTCCTCCAAACATAACAATGGTAATTATGGCCAAACAGTTCTATTTTTGTTTTCATCAGACCAGAGGACATTTCTCCAAAAAGTATGATCTTTGTCCTCATGTGCAGTTGCACACCGTAGTCTGGCTTTTTTATGGCGGTTTTGGAGCAGTGGCTTCTTCCTTGCTGAGCGGCTTTCAGGTTATGTCGATATAAGCATCGTTTTACTGTGGATATATATACTTTTGTACCGGTTTCCTCCAGCATCTTCACAAGGTCCTTTGCTACTGTTCTGGAATTGATTTGCACTTTTCGCACCAAAGTGCATTCATCTCTAGGAGACAGAACACGTCTCCTTACTGAGCGAGACTTGTGGAGGTCTACAATTTTTTTTTCTGAGGTCTTGGTTGATTTCTTTTGATTTTCCCATAATGTCGAGCAAAGAGGCACTGAGTTTGAAGGTAGGCCTTGAAACCTAGCACCATCCCTACGGTGAAGCATGGTGGTGGCAGCATCATCCTGTGCGGATGTTTTTCAGCGGCAGGGACTGGGAGACTAGACAGGTTCGAGGGAAAGATTAACGGAGCAAAGTACAGAGAGATCCTTGATAAAAACCTGCTCTAGATCGCTCAGGACTTCAGACTGGGGCGAAGGTTCACCTTCCAACAGGACAACGACCCTAAGTATACAGCTAAGACAAGGCAGGAGTGGCTTCGGGACAAGTCTGAATGTCCTTGAGTGGCCCAGCCAGAGCCCGGACTTGAATCTAACATCTCCGGAGAGACCTGAAAATAGCTGTGCAGCGAAGCTCCCCATCCAACGTGACAGAGATTGAGAGGATCTACAGAGAAGAATAAGAGAAACTCCCCAAATACAGGTGTGCCAAGCTTGTAGCATCATTGCCAAGAATACCCAAGGCTGTAATCGCTGCCAAAGGTGCTTCAACAAAGTACTGAGTAAAGGGTCTGAATACTTGTGTAAATGTTATATTTCCCGCATCACCCGAGTGGCACAGCAGTCTAAGGAACTGCATCGCAGTGCTAGCTGCATCACTACAGATCCTGGTTTGATCCCAGGCTGTGTTGCAGGCAACTGGGAGACCCATGAGGCAGCGTACAATTGGACTAACGTAGTCTGGGTTAGGTGAGGGTTTGGCCGGAAGGGATGTCCTTGTCCCATCGCACTCTAGCGACTCCTGGGGCGGGCCGGGCGCATGCACGCTGACACGGTCGGTAGGTATACGGTGTTTCCTCCAACACATTGGTGCAGCTGGCTTCCGGGTTAAGCAAGCATTGTGTCAAGAAGCATTGCGGCTTGGCAGGGTCTTGTTTTGGAGGACGCACGGCTCTCGACGTTCAACTATCCCGAGTTTGTACGGGAGTTGCAGCGATGGGACAAGACTGTAACTACCAATTGGATACAAATACATTTGCAAAACATTTTCATTTTTGCTTTGTCATTATGGGGTATTGTGTGTAAAATTTAATCAATTTTAGAATAAGGCTGTAACGTAAAAAAAATGTGTTTGAATACTTTACAAATGCACTGTATGTGCCTGTAATGCCTGACATACAATGCCATGCAGTTCATTGGTGTATGTGGCTCCAGGTGGGTGTGCTGTGTTCTCCATCTTCTGGGCTAGGTGGCGGGAGCCATACAGGGTGACTGTAGAGGTCCACTGGAACAGAGCCTCCTCACCATAAAAGAACAACAGCTGGAAAGACAGGTTGGGATTTGATCCTCGAGAGAGATTAAGTGAGAGAGTGAGACAGAGAGAAAGAGAAAAGGGGGTGGGGGGTAGTGAAAGAGATTTATTAGTCACTGCACACAGTACTTTGGGAACTACTGGTGTGATTTATTTTACTTTGCTCCCACCTATGGGTTTAAACAAAACACTGCTATGAAGAAATCACTATTCATGGAGGCCTTTGTCACTATCTGCACAGTCAGATAAACGTGTCCCCTGGCCAGACCCTATGGCAGCCCGTGTCACTCAGGACCCACCCCCTAAGACTGAGGTCAGCTGACCCATGGAGAAGGGCAGCAGAGACAGCAATGTGAGGAGGCTCTGTGACTGCTAAGTGAATTCCATCTCTTTTCATTTTTCAACATCCTGCAATTCTTTGTTGATCTTGGCTACAGCTGTGTAAAAACCTTTAGTGGAGTTTTACAAACATTTCTGATGTAATTCTACATTTTATAAATGATTCTACAGACTAAAGTGGACACGAGACATTTCTCAACCTTTCCCCACCTTTAGAGTCTTCAGCTCGTGGTCTAGCTCCAGAATCATGGCACAGGGCACAACTGAGTCCGTGGCACCCAGGAACTCACGCCCATGCCACTGGGGAGGGTAGTATTTGAAGTCATAGTGGCACGCCAGCGATGATGTTGTCGAAGGTCATTGGACCGTAAGGGGTGTGTGACTCAAACGTGCCCTCCTTAACATCCCAGCCTGCCCTCAGAGAACCCAGGGTGTTCTTGATGTGCTAGTGGGAGACAGACATGTTGCACAATTAAATAGCAAAGCATTGGGAAACACATTGGGAAACACTTATCGGACCTCATCCTGGTAACTGAATGAGAAGAACTAAACATCTCTATGACGTTATAAGTAGACCGCACACAGTCAATTGTTCATGCCCTCAGCCACAAGGATCCCGACTTGTTGCACTGCCAGGCTACCTGCAGAGTTGGGGTACCGTGACACTAGCAGAGGCCTGAGGTCCCTCTCTGTCACATCTGGTTTAAGTCTGTGTGTGACAAGACCCTGGTGATGTCACTGGAGCTGAGGGTGCTGGGCTTGTTGCAAATCTGGACAGAAAAGAGGAGACTAGCGGTACAAGATAAGACAATAGAATCAGAATTAGGACTGCTTCTCTGATATATTAATGAGGATCAGCCTGTGGGTTTCCTTACCACCTGTTATAGTTGAGAGAAGCCCTGGCAGAGACTCTGTCATTGAAAAAAGGCATCACAGATGCAATAAATCTCCTCATTAATCACAGTTAGTTCAACCAAGGAGGCAGATTAGTTAAACATTTTTTACTTTTTAGTAGACGCTCTTATCCAGAGCGACTTACAGGAGCAATTATGGTTAAGTGGCTTGCTTAAGGGCACATCAGATTTTTGGGCTTGGGATTCAAACCAGCAACCTTTTGGTTACTGGCCCAATGCTTTTAACCACTAGGCTCCAACCTTTCACAAAGCTATCAACAAAGACATCCATGCAGGGAAACTAATACCATTGCTAATCACTACCATATTGTTCCAATATCTACAGTATGTAGAAGGAAATATACTGTATAGTTTAGAAACTGTGAAAGAACATTGTGCTACAGTTGCAACATACAGACCTTCAAAGTAGAAAAAGGGAAATCTGTAAATGACTTCAATATAAATATAGGAGATAATAAAGGAGAAAAAAAATAGGTCCCTGAATCTGTCTACAACAAACTAAGCTTGAATATCATTCTGGAAAGACACATATGGACATCAAATAGGGTATTGATCGTATTCCACCGACCCAGATCGTTTTCGCTTAGTCTCAAAGTTCACCTGCCTCTTGTGCAGTGATCATCTGTTGTCCTGGTAACCGGGACTGATGGCCAGGACAGTGAGTGGTAGAAAAATAAAAAAGATAGTGAATGAGAGAATAACAACACCCTTCCCCTGTAGCCTACATTGTGCTCTGAAGATGAGTAGCTCTCTATTGTTTCAGGGTATAATTGGCATGTGGCGATCTGGCTGAGGGGATGATTCTGTTCTGTTGCTCTGTTCCAGCCATTATTACGAGCCATCCTCCCCTCAGCAGCAACCTGTGGAAAAAAGGGTTCCACTTAAGATCTATAAAATATCAAGATATGCAATTGGTGGATCAATGATGATGACTGTGCTGCCATAGCAACAAAACAAAGAGAAGAGAGGATGAACAACATGGGACCTACACTCTTAGCAAATAAGGTGCTATTTAGAACCTAAAATTGTTCTTCAGCTTTCTCCACAGGAGAACCCTTGAATAACCCTTTTTGGTTCCAGGTAAAACCCTTTTGGTTCCAGGTAGAACCCTTTTAGTTTGCCACAGAGGGTTCTACATGGAACCTTAAAAGGCTTCTACCTGAAACCAAAAAGGGTTCTCCTATGGGGACAGACCAAAATAACTTGTATTGCAAATGAATAGCTCAAAGCATTGGGGATACATTACCATTGTACATAAAATAACATGTGCTTTACTGTTACTTTGCATGGATTATACTATTTTAAGTGGCTAGGCTACACATCCACTTAGAAAATATTATAAATAATTATAAATAAGAAATGCCAATGTGTGGAAAGTATTAAGGATACTGCCTGTGTGTTCATCTCATTGCCCATCTATTCATTGCATTTTGCCCAGGCAGCCCAGCAATCTTGTTACAATAGAAAAATAACATTTTTAATTAATTTAGGCTATAACAATCACACATGCAATAGAAAAGGGTAATTTAGAAAATTAAAACAGGTAACTTTTTTCGATAAAAGCAACAAGAACAAACACACATAATCATTATAACGTAGTGTTTTTATAGACTACCTTCTAGTGTCCATGGGCCTTGTGCTTTCTGTCCATTGATATTATTTGTTGCACAAATTCCCACTACATAAAATAAATGCATAAACGGACTGGGCAACGTTCAGCCATCGCCACGGTTTCTCGATAAAGTAAAAAAGCACATGGTCAAAACGCGATCTTTTTAATGCTACGTGTGTAAAGTAATGCCCCATGCACAATATCACGGCATAAATTGCGCCGTGCCGCTTAGGCAGCCTAGAGTGTGCTGGCAGGACATGGCTGCATATACACTTAAGTTGAAGTCATTAAAACTAAATGTTCAACCACTCCACAAATTTCATGTTAACAGACTATATTTTTGGCATGTAGGTTAGGACATCTACTTTGTGCATGATACAAGTAATTCTTCCAACAGTTGTTTACAGAGATTATTTCACTTATAATTCATTATATCACAATTCCAGTGGGTCAGAAGTTTACATGCACTAAGTTGACTGTGCCTTTAAACAGCTTGGAAAATTCCAGAAAATGATGTTATGGCTTTAGAAGCTTCTGATAGGCTAATTGACATCATTTGAGTCAATTGGAGGTGTACCTGTGAATGTATTTCAAGGCCTACCTTCAAACTCGGTGCCTCTTTGCTCGACATCATAGGAACATCAAAAGAAATCAGCCAAGACCTCAGAAAAAAAATTGTAGACTTCCACAAGTCTGGTTCATCCTTGGGAGAAATGTTCAAACGCCTGAAGGTACCACGTTCATCTGTACAAACAATAGTATGCAAGTATAAACACCATGGGACCACGCAGCCGTCACACCGCTCAGGAAGGAGACGTGTTCTGTCTCCTAGAGATGAACGTACTTTGGTGCGAAAAGTGCAAATCAATCCCAGCAAAGGACCTTGTGAAGATTCTGGAGGAAACGGGTACAAAAGTATTTATATCCACAGTAAAACGAGTCCTATATCGACATAACTTGAAAGGCCGCTCAGCAAGGAAGAAGCCACTGCCCAAAACCGCCATAAAAAAGGCAGACTACGGTTTGCAACTGCACATGGGGACAAAAATCATACTTTTTGGAGAAATGTCCTCTGGTCTGATGAAACAAAAATAGAACTGTTTGGCCATAATGACCATTGTTATGTTTGGAAGAAAAAGGGGGAGGCTTGCAAGCAGAAGAACACCATACCAACCATGAAGCACAGGGGGTGGCAGCATCATGTTTTGGGGGTGCTTTGCTGCAGGAGGGACTGGTGCACTTCACAAAATAGATGGCATCATGAGAAAGGATAATTATGTGGATATATTGAAGCAACATCTCAAGACATCAGTCAGGAAGTTAAAGCTTGGTCGCAAATGGGTCTTCCAAATGGACAATGGCCCTAAGCATACTTCCAAAGTTGTGGCAAAATGGCTTAAGGACAACAAAGTCAAGGTATAGGAGTGGCCATTACAAAGCCCTGACCTCAATCCTATAGAAAGTTTGTGGGCAGAACTGAAAAAGCGTGTATGTAAACTTCTGACCCACTGGGAATGTGATTAAATAAATCATTCTCTCTACTATTATTCTGACATTTCACATTCTTAAAATAGTGGTGATCCTAACTGACCTAAGACAGGGAACTTTTACTAGGATTAAATGTCAGGAATTGTGAAACTGAGTTTAAATGTATTTAGCTAAGGTGTATGTAAACTTGTAAATTTGATTGTGCGTCAATAATTCAGCGTAACAAGTTTGTATGAAGGTGTGGTTATTAAATGAGTAAATAGTAATATTTTCAAACGCTCTGGTGACAAACAAACTTTACTGCCCTGTTTCCAATCGTCCACATGGCTGGGAAACCTATTCAAGTAAGTACATTTCGAAAATGTGAAGAAAAAAAATGTATTATTAGCTATCTAAGTTACAGTGCATGCTAACTCAAATGAGCTGATAACGTAGCTAGCTAGCTAGGCAACTTTACATACTTTATAGATAGCTAACTACCTGAATTAAATATCACCAGCTACCTAGCTTCATATTAGCTAGCTACCTTGATGTATTTATCAAAAAACAACTTCAAATGCATTTGTAGGTAGCTAGTTAACAGCCATGGAGGAGGGTGAAAGGATAGCAGCCCCAACTGTCAAAGTGAGAGATTAGGCCATTCTGGAGAGGGCATGTACTTTTGTGTAGTTCCAGTCCCTAGAAGTGAGTACAGAGATAATAGTAACTTAATATTCAGTGCGGTCTAATTTGAGTACAATGAAGTCTGTTTATTGTGAGGTTTTCTGTCCTCACATACTGAGACCTGTCTGCAGATGAAATGGTCCCAATGAAGAGCAGTGGTTCTCAGTCCTGGTCCTGGGGACTCAAAGGGGTGCACATTTTTGTCTTTGCCTTAGCACTGCACAGCTGATTCAAATGATCAACTCATCTTCAAGCTTCAAGTGTTATTTATGTATCAATTTGTGACGCTATCCTTAGTATGATCCTGCTATTGTCACATGCTGCACATGCACATGTGTGTGCACACATGCATCTATCAATCCAATGTTATGATTTGTTATAAGGGATATTATACTTTAGTAATCCGCAATGACCTGGTGATGTAAAAGTCTAATGACATTATCTTCCATATTCCTACAGATATCTTGTAACTGGAGATTCCTTCAAAATGATTGCCTAGTTACCGTGTAGGGCACTGCAAGGTTGGGTGACCAGGGCCATCTGGGACTGCCTCCTGGAGGATTTCAGGCATGTGAAGGCTACCTGTGTCCTGTATAACTTCATGAGGATGGACACGAGGACCAGGAGGGGTTCTGCAGCTCGCCGCCGTGTGCCAGAGAAGTCTGCTGTTCTGCAGGATGTTTCAAGGATGGGGGCCAATAACGCAGCAAGAGGCAATCTGTGTGCTGGAGATCTTCACCTCCTACTTCTTCAAAGAGGGTGCTGTTCCCTGGCAACACCATAGACTACACTATGCACAACCAAAGGATATCTTAAGAGCAATCCACATTGCAATGAGAGTATTCTTCCATTTACTTAGCTATGTCAACTGCAGTTATTAAATTGCCAGTTTCTCTCCCTTTGATTTCTACTTCTCAGGTGAGGGTGCTTTTTAAGTAAGGGCGTGATCTCTGTACAAAAACAAAACAGACTATTTTAGGTCACCCATATTGAAAAAATGTAGAACAATCAGACACCCTATAACATTCATGTATCAATCTGATTGATGGATTGTGTTGTGCAGTAAGCAGGCTCAGGTGTATAACTGTGGCTCCTTCCACCTTCAAAGAATTGCAAAAGAGGGCCAACAATGGAGAATAGTAAGACACTTCATTATTTCTGTAACTATGCTATATTGTTTGTCCTCATGTGTCTGTGCATGTTTTTCAGTATAAAGTACTCTGCAGCCACTTAGTGTGGACACCAGGCGAGGCCACACACAGATTCCTGTTGAACACTCCTTCACTACCTTATTTTCTCAATAACAGTCTCTCTCCTTCACTTCATCCCTCACTCACCTTATCCCTAAATCCTTATATCAGCCGTGTCTGTGAACCCCTCCCGCATCTGGCTACATAGAGGGCACAGCATGATCAGAGGTGAGAGGTCACTTGGTCAGGTCAACAGGAAGTATTATTAAATATATGCGTTTACATTGAAATAGAGATGTAGTAGTCCCAGAGTTAATGATCCAAGGTCAGTTTTGCATTTCACCTGATGGTTATGACTGACAGTGATAGAAAAAAAAAACCCACAAGGCTTAAACATGCTATCTCTCTCTCTCTCCATCGGTCTCTTGTCTGCAGGTATGTTTTGATGTGAGAGGATGTCAACCCCCAGTCCCGTCAACGCCACCTCACCCGCTCTTAAGATAACCTTTGGGCCGATTGGGAGTCCAAGGCTGGTTAGGAGACACCACTAGAGACACTATTATGTAATTGTGATGAACTGAGAGAATATTAGGGTAGCACTGTGATTCATTAATCATATGCTGTCTTCCCTGCACCTCTGTTCATACCTCTTTCCCTTTCTGTCTTTTAAACCTCTCACCACCTCTTCCTTCCTGTGTTTTTATAATGCACACCAGATATGCATTGAAGTATAGATTGAACTTCTATTTATAATATTACAATTATACTATTTATAATGCATATATTATGTATTTATAATATTTGGATAATGAACTTCTTTCTATAAAGCGTTTATCATTCTCTACTGGTTGAAATAAAGTCTCATTTGATTAAATACTACACATATCCTGTTTTTAGATATTGAGATGAACTGGTTTTGGAGTATTTACATGATGCATAGGAAGTGTAGTGTACTCTTTAAAAAATATATTTCTGTATATATGAATTACAAATCAGCCTTAAACTATTTAAATAATGCTTCTAGTCTATTGCAGTTACAATGTGTAACCATTGATGTCCCAGGACCAAGATTGGTAAACACTGTTGAAGTGTATAATTGTAATACATACCTGTACATGCAGACACAGCATCATTCAAAGACTGGAATTTGATACTCCTGGTATTGGATATGACTGAAAACTGATCTCAAAGACATTCATTCCTGAACTGCACCTTTATTTGCCAAGGTAGAGTACATGATCAGTGAATATATTAAATGTACAGGCTACAATCTGGGGATCTCATGCATGGTAATAACTACATGTATATAGTACTTGCATCCTTGGCACAAAGTTATATTATATTCTACTCAATCCATAGGCTTCATTAATGTCATTCAGACTATTTTGAAGTTGATACAACTGGCTATGATAGCTGAGGTTCATAGCTAGGTTCTGAACTAATATTTATACCAAACATTTTAGGGTACAGACACAGATCGGCTATATAGCTAGCCACACATCCATAGGCATACAGTTATTTTTTATCATCCACTACACAATAAGCAAGAAAATAGTTAGCTAGCTATGTTACTTCAGCTACATTGCATGGCAAATATAAGCAAGGCAAGTTTACACAATTGTACATTCAATTTGCAGTAAATGCTTTAGCTAGCTAGATTCTTTACATCCCACTGTTTCACAAGATGACAGCCTGGTTTGCTGGTTCTCTCAGGAGTCCCTAAAACATTAAACAGCACAAATTACAATGTCATACTCATGTCACAACATCCATAACGCTAGCTAGCTGGCTAAAGTTAGCTAGTCAGCTAGCTTGCTAAATTGCAATTTTTTTATGATAAAAAACATGCATAATCATTTGTCTCTACATTAACTAGCATATTCCTCTCAATTGTAAATGTTTTGCATGATTCATTATGACGTTATAATCACTTACATTTGCTTCCATCCTAGTATTTTTGTCAGCCATCTTTGCTGAAGAAAGTCTCCTGCCTTGGGTCTCAAAGCGTCAAATTCGTCATGGAAACCACTCGATATGATTGGTCATCACCCAGCGGTCTCCGCTGGTGATTTCCATAAAGCTTTCTCCGCTTTCCTTCCATTGAAAATGAATGGGAAGCGGTGTTTCACCGTGCGACACCGCTTGATAGTGTGCACGGGGCATTAGCAGTAGCAGCTCGTGGGTAATTTCACTGGGGAAGCCAAACCCCCCCCCATATCACCACTATGTGTTGTAACAATTGCATTGTTTGCTCTATAACCTGTTAATTCATATGCCTTGCAACCGTGATATATAGGTCTAAAGGCTGAGACAATAATACAATAATACACAGTGGCAGAATAAATTCAACCACAACTTTGTTTTATCACGAAGTGAAGTCCACAAAACATATTGCATGTACAGTAAAATTATGAAACAGAGACGAAAGATCAAATAACTGATGTTTAAAAAACAAAAATCATTGGTCAATTTTTTGGGGAAGCCTGGCTTCCCTTGGCAGCCATGAATACACTCTACTGCTTAAACGGCCTATGAACGGGTTAATATTGAGTCATAATTGATCAGTGATGTGATCATTTACTAGTGTGACTTAATCAACAATAGGCAAATTGGATAGGCATATCTTCCTCACCTCTTTTTGATCAGTTTCCAAATTACTTTAGCAGCCTAACATATCTATTCAGTCTACACCAAATGACTGTAGGCTATATGAGGTCTACAAATGCACTTTTTATGAAAGATAAAGCTGATGAAAATAATCTTTGAAATCCAAGAGTTGCGCAAGCACTCGTTTAGGTTTACAAGTGAGACAAAACAAAACAACTCGGCGCTCGGAAATCTCCGACTTCCGAGCGTTCGAAACAACTGGGAACATTTTGAAAAAAACATTTTGAACGGTCATCCAACTCCGTATTTAAAATCGGAAACTCGGGCATCTTTCTAGAGCTCCGCCTTTACGACCTGATCACTGACGTCAGGATTTGACCACGTTTTTATTCCCGAGTTCCCAGTTGTTTCCAAGTGGGAAACCGGGCCTCATCTTTCATGTCGAACAGTTCCGAGTTGTCTTAACACACCAACAGTAGGCTAGACGGAGTCCTCCTAGGCTAGTAGCTATAGTCTACTGTTATCGCGTCATAGTATCGTCTTCAGCAATAATGGTTAACTAACAAATAGGCTACTCGCTAACTATTCGAAATTACAAACCAAGGGGTTCTACTTAGTTACATATCCGGCTAAAATACCTAGTAGCCTAGTTATTTTCAAACCATTCTTGAACCAAAAATGATAATGAAGATGGTTCTCTCACAAGGCTCCAACATGTATATAGCCATGACGAGAATATACGGGTAATACAACCAGGACATTTTCTTCCAGATATCTTCAAACGCCATAATTTTAAATAGTATTTATTCTGACCTCTTTTTCGTTAACGCCGATTATTTCGTGGTAAAACAATGGGCGGATTCGATTGTGTTGAACCGCGTGGCACCGGCATATGACCTATGGCGTTAACGGGCTAAAGCGGTGAGGGGGAGCACCCATCTCAAATCGAACCGTAGCCTAATCTGCGCCGCTCGGTCATGTTTTCAACAAGGCAGAATGGTGCATCGTCCATAAACATATAACATCTATTTCCCATTAAATATAGCCTAGTTTTCATTGGAAAGGCAGATAAAACGTGCAGATAAAACGTTTCTTAAAAGCAATCACTTTTGCATGTGAAAACTGCTCATTACTGTGGGCTTTGAACAGGGCACCTAACTCACATCCGGGAGGCAGCCCGATTCCAAAATGAACGCAATCAACTGTCAACCGGTGCAGATTAATCGAATCCCCTAAGTGACGTTTAACGGCTTTCTCAACCAATTTCGAATCACATGAAAATGCGACACTATTGCTATTCGGGATCATTGGGACGTCCATACCCTAACCAAAGATAGTACTGTATGAAGCTAGAACCAAAGATCTTTATATATATATATTTTTTTTTTAAATACTATAAATACCATAGGGGTAAACTTAATATAACATTGGACGCCGGTGGCTGTACAGCAAAACTTTACATGATAATACACCCCTATCTAATACCATAAAAAGGTGTTGGCATGTCAGTCACCAAACGTCTCTTATCAGGGATATCACAAAGGTCACATCAACGGTGTATCTTCAGCAGTGGCTGGCGAGGATGTTAAAAAAGTGGTAGACCTCGTCCTTATCGAGTACTGCCACCTCAGTGGCACACTCTGTACACTGAACAGGATGGTAGATCTCCTCTCCACCCATCCCCAACACCGCCCCTGAATCTGTGGCTTCCATTGCGGTTGTTGTTGACGCTGTTGGCTCCGGTTGACGACCTTTCCTCCTCTTTCTGCTCCTCAGATTTTTCTCATTGAGCATTTTGTACCGTAAAATCTCTTCTTTTTTTACTGTACAATTCATGACAAACATAGCTCTGTATTGGGTCCTGTATTTGTCATGCCTGTAGACAAAAACAAACAACAGGTTGTTTCAGACAATTGTTTTCCAAAATTGTTAAACCTTTCCAATTATAGTGAGTGTAATGTTTGGCTGTGTAACATGCTATGAGTTCGGTTCAAGACGATATTCATAGCCAAATTAACTCTTAATTTCCTACCTTTGACAGTCGAGGCACAGCATGGTCATGCATGCTGGGCAGTTAAGGACAGCATCGCTGCTTGGAAGCCCCTGGGACTGCCCTCTGTTTCGTGAAGATGGCAATCTTCTCTTTCCATTGTACCTAATCAAATAGGCAATAGGGGAACATAATTGACATATATGACTAAAACCAACCCTACTCATGGACTAAAAAGCACTATCAATGGAAATTCTCCACTGAGCATGCTTTACTAATCTGGGTCCGGAAAACTCACCCTAAATATTTAGATTTTCTTTCAAAATTCACAGTTATTACACACACAAACACTTTTGTAAGATTTTGTATGATGGATGCATAGCTTACCTCCTCCTCTTGGCGTCCACCCATGCCTGATCCCGGTCATCCTCATCAGGGTCGTACAATAGTTCATCGTTGGTGGGAATGGTTCGCTGTTTCCTGCATCTCCGACCCAAGGAACTGCCTGCAGAAGAGGATTAAACAATCATGTTTTTGTATTCCATCATTTGTACAACAATAGGACTCTGTCCTTTTTAGTCCAGGGTAAGGGCTTAATCTGTGCCCTCCGAGTCAATGTTTGGTTTACCAATAAATCCTAGCTACACACTTACTTGGAGAAGTTTCCTCCTCGTCTGAATCAGAGTCGAAATAAACATTGTCATAAAGCTCTGGCTGTGGTAACCCAGGTGTTGCAGCATTGTCATTGGTACCCAAAGCCTCTCCTGGGATGGACAGATGGACACTGTTATTAATGAGTACAGCAGTACAATGTTATTGTTAGTCAGGGGCGCAACTTTCACTGGGGATAGGGGGGACATGACCCCCAACATTCTGAAATAGCATTTTTACCCACCCCAGTTTAATCATTGCATAGTGATACAAAAAGGGGCATCGGTTTACTTTAGGACCATGCGGACGCCTCAGCACGGTAGGGTAGGCTGTTTGGTGGTTTCAGCTGGCTGGATTTAGGAATGCGCGGACACTACCGAGTGTGCGAACAAAGGCAGGTATTGTCTGTGTGTGTTGTGCTTTTTTTCAAAGTTGTAAAAGCAAACAGAGCAGAAACTGGCTACTCTTTATTTGACTGATGTAGCTGACAAGGTAACTGCTGTTTGACTTAACAGAAAAAATGTATTTATTCCCAGTGCTGAGCTAGTAGTGTAACTGACATGTAAAAATAGCAATTGTTTCATCCCCTCTCAACTGAAGTTCTGTCTGAAGTGAATGAACTAGCAGCTACCACAGCCAGTTCAGCTCTAGCCTCTAGCTATCTGTCAGGTAGCAGTATCTAACAGCTGTTGTTTGTATGGAAACGTTTTGTAGCCTTTGTTTTTTCCCTGTTTCAACACAAGTAAATTAACTTGGCTTGTTTCCACCAGTTGATGTACCATTATAGCTAGCCAAAAGTTGGCTAATGTTAGATATTATTTTCCCCCCAATCAGTCAGTATAGCAATGTAATGTTATTGATCTGTCAGCTTTACTAGATAATTCCCTACTTTTCACACTGACACGGTATAAACAGCTCTACAGGCTTCACTGTCATGGTATACAACACTATGCTCATGATAATGCTCATGATATTTGTGCGTCTATAACTTTCATTATCATTATTCATCATTATTCACAATTCATTTTAGGATTATCCATAATCATGGAAGCATCCACATTCATGTAGAAGTGAAACATATTCTATTCTTATTTACAATAAGTGACCCCGAAAGGGTAATACATTGCGTAGAAATGCAGGAAATTAGCTTTATATGGAAAAATAAATCTGAGAGAGGACCCCAGACCCCCTGCCAGGTTATGTCCCCCCTACACTTCTAAAACCAAACTTGCACCCCTGTAGGTAGAGATAAAATGGCCAATAGTGTGCATAGCCGCCCCCGCCCAAAAAGACACACAAAACTATTGATGCTAGAAGAAAATTCCACCTGCTGGTGCTGTAGGTGGCGCCCATTTGCACTCCATAGTCTTGATGGTGGTGCTAAGCTCTGCCTCCATCTCTTTCTCAAACTCATCCTCACTTGAGGACTCACTCTCCCCAGTCAGGTATTCTCGGATGAGCTTCCTCTTCTGATCCGGGGTCCCGTTCAAGAGCACATCCAGCTCATCCTCAGAGCTGGAAATACAGCAACAAATTAGGAGGGTCTTCATGATGTACCGTTTTAATAGTGGACAGTCATTGATCAGATCCTGTTTGAACAACACTCAACTTCGCGACGCAATATATTTATTACAGGACTGTCTGGGTTCAATGACATTCCAATACAGTCACTTGTTGAAATGGAATTGACCCCAACCCTGCTTCAGTGTCCAAGTAATATTTAATGTTATGGGCCTTCAAGCAAATCAAGCTATAGAATATGTAAACACAATACTGTACCCAAACATTTACACCTGTTTACATGTTACTGTTCGGCTACTAGCTAGATAGCATGGCACTATCAATCATGCTTGCGTTGGACGACCAGCTTACGTTAGTGTGCTAGCTAGCCAAATGCTACCTAACGTCAAACCATGCAACAGGCAAAACTACCTGTCTTCAGCTCTTTCTTCATCACTTGGCTCCTCTATCTCATATGAATCATACTCTACTTGTCTGTTCATTTTGTATTTTATGAATTGTAGCTAGCAGACTAATTTACGAAAAGGGTAAAGGTAAACAAAGGCGGAAACTTTTTAAAGCTGCGTCGCCAGGATCTCGAGGCTTACTTCCTGATATGTCATATTACCTCCGATTTGCGCTTTTCAAAGTAAAAGTTCAGGGGGTTCAAAAGTAGTAGGCAACTGTAGATTTTAGAAAAGGGAATTGCTCAAATACAGAGCCTTTTGTAAGTATTCACCCCCTTCCATTTATGAAATGTAGACCACCCCACTCACACACTGACCTACACAACATCACAACATACTCCACTTCCAAGGTGAAAGAAGCAACCTAGTACAAGCAGTTTAAAAAGTGGCCATCATATGATTTATTCAACCTTAATATGAACAGTTGAAATTGAGTTAAACATGATATTGAAGGTGTTTTCCATTGGCTTCCACTGGCTTTTCTTCCATGTTTCTCAGGGTCATAAAAGCTACAAAAGTAAAAAGGTTTACAACTAGATAGATGGACAACAAATAGCGTACTGAAAACATTTAATGATATATATTCAGGATGGTTCTAAGGTAAACAGTATAATTTATTATTAATATTTTCATAATCATTTTGATCATCATTATCAGTACTACTGTTTGTTTCAACATTTCTCCATCTAAATAAATGGAAGCTTTGGTCACAGAATGAAAAAAAAACATTAATTTACATTGCACTTTAAAAAAAAACCAGGAAAAACTAAACAAATGTATATATTTATGTTTTCTTTTTTTACAATACTTGATAAGATTACTCTACATTAAGGCAAACATACTGAATCATTACTTGTCTGGAATTTTTTTTAAAGAACATAATTTGTATGAAATTACTGAAAAACAAAAGTATTGGTAAAGATTAAAACAATCATTAGCAGTACAGTAAGAACTAATACAACATGTACAAGGCTTTTAGTGACAATACATTTTAACAATAATAAGAATCAGCTCAACTTGAACAAAGTAACTGAGCAGCATCACAGAAAAAAACTGAAACTATTGGCCTCAAAGATTACACTAAGCAAAATAATAACAAATAATACATCTGGACATACATGAGGTGATATAGATTTGGAGAAAATTCCCATGGAAAATTATGACTGTTGTTAACAATCAAAAATGTTATGTGATTTAACAAAGTTATAGGTTCTTGTGCATTGTGGGCATTGCAGATATTCCACTGCGGCTTCCTCACGTTTTTAGGGGGGTTGTGGATGGAGTTTGGTGTCTCTGGTGATGACTACAAACAGACATCCGGAAAACAAACTGACCCCAGATATGCTCTCGCTTCCATCTTCTCAGTGAAGACCAGACCAAAGCAGGGAAAGCTCTGTACAGTGAACCTTCAGTAAAGACCTAAGTGTCTCCTTTGAGGACCCCGACACAGCTGTGCAATAATTGTAAATTACCCTGTGGAGAAGCAGCAGGAATGAGGATTAGCCTAAACGCGGGGAAAAAGCAGTTTTGGAAGTCTTAACAGACATGTATAATAAAAAGTTACCTTAGCATGTTTGAGTTCCAGTTCGGCAAGTTCCACCAAGTTCTTTCTGAAGGCTGCTACTCGTCTCGTCTTGAAGTCTATAAGCTCTGTATTCCCGAATAGCAGAACATTGTCAGATTTACCTCTCTACATCCCTAATCTGGTTTAGCTTCTCTTACATGCAAATCCTGGGACTCTGATTTAATTGTCAACAGGGAGGGATACTTTTTGGAAAAGTATGAAATGCCTTGAATTATTAATACTGTTAAAATGTCCAATGCAGCGTTTTTTTTTTTTTAAATCTCAATATCAAATCATTTCTGGGTAGCAATTAAGTACCTTACTGTGATTATTTTCAATTAAAATTGTCAAAAATAAACAAAAATAGCTTCTTAGCAAAGAGCAATTTCTCAAGCAAGAAAAAATATATAAAGACAGTAGATAAAGTACCTTGCTTTGCAGACTCTGAGATTTTCTCAAACTTCTGACAGCACACCTGCTGGCTGGTCTCTGTCTGAAGCACATCTTTGTTCTTTGTCCTGGCTTTGTCCAGAGCTTTGTTTGCGTTCTCGTAATCTACCAGGGCCCTCCCTCGTCTGTACAACAGATCCTGAAGAAAGAAACAGCAGATTCCATTGAGTACATTATTCATAATCTAAACACTACAACACTGTTTGATGAAAATGCTTGGATAATACCTCTGATAACTGACCAGGGTATCTAATCATAATTGTTTGATGATTAGGGTTGCAAAGCGTAGGAAACTTTCCGGTAAAAGTTAGCTTATAACAGTGAACCTTTTTTGTGGGATACACATAAGGCAATTCTAGGTCTTGTGGCATATTTTGGTTAAACTATCCCCAATTCAATGGAATTGCAACCCTCTGCATGCACAGTGCATTCTTCCATCACATGTACAGCTGTTTCTCAAGATCTTGCACACTAATGAGATGCTACTGAGCCCACACTACTACACTGTCTGAGCCAAGGACTACGTGCTTTCTGGCAAGTTTTGATTACAATACTGGGTGGGATGAATATATTTTATATGACATAAATGATTTTTTGTTAACTAGTAAATAGTAGCCTACAGCAAAGTGTGTTTAAATAATTTCTAACTTGTTAACAATTGGAATTGTATTTGTGGGTTTTTTTACTACTTATTTTCTACTCTTTACAGGAAAATGCCACAGGCACTATCTGATGTGTGGAGACATTTCACTGCAGCTAATGTATAAGGCTGTGTACATTTGCAAATACTAATACTGTGCCAAATCATATGTGACGAATGCAACAAAGATGCAGAATCATCTGGCCAAGTGCATAAAGTTCCCTCAGAGCTCACAACAAGCAACCCTCTACTTCTATTCAAGGTGAAAATGACAAATCAGACACCTTATCGATAACAACAGCTCATGGTCCTCCTGGAATCAGAAGTTTTTTTGACTCAATGGAGGAACGTAGTCAGAGAAATGCTGATGAATGTCTTGTTCGAGCTGTGTATGCAACTGGTTCACCTCTGATGCCCACAGGCAATGTGTATTGGAAGAGATTTCTGAATGTTCTTCGCCCAGCATACACCCCTCCAACCAGACATTTCTACTCATTTGCTGGATGCAGAGTTCAACAGAGTTCAAGTGAAGCAAATCATAGAAAAAGCAGACTGTATTGCAATTATCTCTGATGGGTGGTCGAATCTTCGTGGGCAAGGAATAATTAACTACATCATCTCCACCCCTCAACCAGTATTCTACAAGAGCACAGACAAAATGGACAACAGACACACCGGTCTCTACATTGCAGATGAGCTGAAGGACGTCATCAATGACCTTGGACCACAGAAGGTATTAGCACTGGTGACAGACAATGCTGTGAACATGAAGGCTGCTTGCTCTAAAATGGAAGAGTCCTACCCTCACATCACACCCATTGGCTGTGCTGCTCATGCATTGAATCTGCTCCTCAAGGACATCATGGCACTGAAAACAATGGATACACTCTACAAGAGAGCCAAGGAAATGGTTAGGTATGTGAAGGGTCATCAAGTTATAGCAGCAATCTACCTCACCAAGCAAAGTGAGAAGAATAAGAGAACCACAATGAAGCTGCCCAGCAACACCTGTTGGGGTGGTGTTGTCATGATGTTTGATAGTCTCCTGGAGGGGAAGGAGTCTCTCCAAGAAATGGCCATATCACAGTCTGCCGATATGGACAGCCCCATCAAGAGGATCCTCCTGGATGATGTATTTAGGGATAGAGTGGTAAGCAGCCTGAAACTCCTGAAACCTATAGCAGTAGGGAGACAACGCCATCCTGTCTGATGTTCAGACTCTGCTTGCAGATGTAAGAGAAGAAATACGTCCTGCCCTTCCCACTTCACTGTTGCTCCAAGCAGAGGAAACTGCAGTTCTGAAATACATCAAAAAGCGTGAAGACTTCTGCCTGAAGCCCATACACGCCACAGAGTACATGTTGGACCCCAAGTATGCTGGCAAGAGCATCTTGTCTGGCGCAGAGATCAACAAGGCCTATGGTGTCATCACTACCGTGTCTCGCCACCTTGGCCTGGATGAGGGCAAGGTTCTTGGCAGTCTGGCGAAGTACACTTCCAAGCAAGGGCTTTGGGATGAAGATGCAATATGGCAGTCGTGCCAACATATCTCATCAGCCACCTGGTGGAAGGGACTTTGTGGATTTGAGGCTCTTTCCCCTGTTGCCTCCATCATCCTCCAAATCCCACCAACATAAGCCGCCTCAGAGCGCAACTGGTCCTTGTTTGGGAACACACACACCAAAGGCCGCAACCGGTTGAAAAATTGGTGGCCATCCGGGCAAATTTGAGCCTGACAACGAGCCATCCTCAACAAGTTTGGAAAGTGACAGTGAAGATGAGGCCTCCGAGTCTGACTTTCAAGAGGTGGACATTGAGGAGAAGGACATGGAAGCCTGAGAGGAAGACAACCAAAGCTTTAGTTTAGACTATCGTAGACTTTAGACTATCATTTTACAGATGTATGTTGAAAACGTTTTTTGGGAGATGCGATGGATCATTGGGGATCATTCAAAATTCCCTTTCTTTTGTTGTTCAGTGAAATCATCCCATGTGAAGAGTCAACTCCTTTAATTAAAGTTAAATTCGTAACAATTTTTTAAAAAATTGAATTTCTATTGGAAGGATTTAATCATTTGCAATTATGTCTACTTATGGTAAGGTAAAAGGTTTATGTTTCTGTCTCCATATGATATGGTAAATATATCCAATGCGAAAAACATTACATTTAAATGGTATTAATATTTATCTGCATATATTTCTGTTCATTCGCATATATTCCTGTTAATTCCCACGGAAAATTTTAACCTCTGAATATTCCCCAAAATGTGCAACCCTATTGATGATTAAGAAAAGCGAGGTCAAGTTAGGTACCTTAGCAGCTTGCGACTCCCTGAGGTAATACTTCAGTAAGTCGGAAAGTTTCAGGTCCTCATCTGCAGCCACTCTAGCCTCTATTTTCTGTAGAGGAAGGGACACCAGCAGAAACTTGTGAACTTTAGACAAAACCTTGTAACTTTAAACAAGCTCTACATTGCAACCAATAGATAGCTCAACACCACATAGTCTAATTTTTGGCTATAATGAACATAGTTATTTACTTCATTGCCTATGCTTCAGTGTTCATAGCTGGTACACAAGTTGACCAAATTGCATCATACATAGAATTTATTTTAAAACCGTACCCGTGTTTTCTCAAACAGCTCAGAGACTTTCAAGAAAACTCTGGAAAACAGTAAATTGCATTTGAGTTACTATAGTTTATAGATTATATTTTTGAGTTATTATAGATTATTGGCAGCAAACAATGTATTGAGAGAAAAGGGGAAATCATTTAGTCCCATACTTGCACACATCTGTGGAGTCCTGGGTTCCTAAAGTGTACAGTGTGGAGGCGATTCTATTGATATCATCTGCAGCACCTGCAACAGAGGAACACTCACATTACTGTAGATCACATTACATTTCAGATAATAGCTCAACCCCCGTACTCACACATACATACACTCACAGACGGTCGGTCAATCATGTACAGAATACATCAATAAAATGCAAGCAACATTTTTTAGAAAATAACCTACAATGATAAAACATCTGCAGGAGGACATGTTCAAATACGCAGGGAGTCACTTTTCAAATATAGTATTATGTTTTAATGTTGTGGAAATTAGGTAACATAGATACATAATAGTTCCTACACAAAGCTGAGGATATGACAGATGTATTGTCTGGTCCTTGGGAATGACAGAGGACTAGATTTCTGAGGTATCTATCTTGAAGCTGTCAAAGCAGGATTGAAGGGTGAAAAAACCAGCACAACATTTTTATTCAAAAGACTAAAGGGAACCTCATGGCTCTTACCTGTTAGGATATACAAATCTGGACAAAAAAAATACAGCTACAAAAAAAAACAGGTAATTTACAGGATATTGTGCTGATCCAAAACATTTTTTAGGAACATGACAAAGTTTAGAAATGAGTCGGCTGTCATCCCCAACATTTTAAGACTGACTGACCCATCTACAAATAAACAAACAACTTACCCATTTCCATATTTGTCAGCGAATTAATATAAAACAAAAAATAGACGTAAAATACAACGCACACCACAAGGACAAAAAGGCTGGTTTCCACAAACATTAAAACATGATACCAAAGTGACTCAGACCCACTCACTAACAGTTCACAGAAAAAACAGCATTTCAATACTTTCAAATGGAATTACTCAAATCAATCTCATTCTCAATAACTGATTAAAATCCATTTATAAAACAGAAAGCTTACCTAGCATGTGGAGAGAGGAGACTTACTTTTGTGAGACCTGATCATTCTATCAGATTTGGCGGAGGCATCTTTGACACGATTATGGTATTCTAAAAGGAATGTCTTCTCATGCTCAAAGAAATCATCTACATCCTGAAATCCAAAAGACAATTATGTCAAACTTTATACACATAATAACTGTTAAATAACAAGATAAACTGATTTTGACAACTGCATTTATACAAATGTGAGCATCATTCATGATGCTAACAATGTTTTTCAAACAATGTATAAGTCGCAAAATGCTTATTTTGTTATTTCATTAAAATATAATAATCAAAGCAAGTTCAATCTCCATTTACTTGGCTGAATGGATTTACATAGAAAAGAGTGGACAAATGGTTTACATAGAAAAGCAAACTCAACTCACTTTCACCCCTGCCACTAACACGCCGTCTGCTGACTTCACCACATTCTTGAAGAAATCTTCCATCTTCTCCCTCTTGTTTTTGCCTCGTACACTCAGCTGTGAACAAAATAGGTCAAGTAAGGACAAACTGACAATGATAAAACTGTGACAAAGTAAGGAAAGCCATACGTTTTCAAGCACATCCAACTAGCCTTTTGAGTTATCTAAAGTTAAAAGAAACAAGGGAGAGAGAGCTCTACAATCGTCACCAAAATATCTTAGACCATTCTGCCATACAGAATCTTTCCAGACCCTTGATATCCTTTGTCTGTGCGTATGGACGGCTCTCTTCAATTCAAACCACACGTTTTCAATGGGGTTCAAGTCCAGAGACTGAGATGCCCATTGCAAAATGTTGATTTTGTGGTCAAGTAACCATTTGTGGATTTTGATGTGTGTTTGGGGTTTGGCTTGCTGGAAGATCCATTTTCAGGCAGCCAGGTTTTTGGCTAAAATGTCCTGGTACTGGGTAAAATGAATGATGTCGTTGACCGGTGGAAGCAAAATAGCCCCATAACATCAAAGATCCACCACCATATTTTAAAGCTGGTATGGGGGTTCTTTTCCATATGCATCCTTCTTTCGACACCAAACTCACCCTTGGTGTGCGTGGCCAAAGAGCTATAATTTAATGTCATCTGATCATAGCACCGGTTTCAATCCAAGTGCCAATGCTGTTTAGAAAACTACAGGCATTTACATTTGTTGGATGAAATGAAAATAGAGCTCTTGGGCCACGCACACCAGCGGGTTTGGATTCAAAAGAAGGACGCATGTACAGAAAATAACCCCATACCTACTGTAAAATATGGTGATGGATCGGATGTTATGGGGCTATTTTGTCTTTGTCTCCACTCGTCCTGGTGCCCTTGTTGAGGTCAGGAGCATAATGAATATTACCCAGTACCAGGACATTTTAAGCAAAAAACAGGTTGCCTATAGTCTGTCCTGCTGACTTCAGAGTCTGGAAAGACTGTTTTGATGTTGTTGGCACAATACGTTGATAATGAAGGGGGCTGTGCTGAATGAATGAATTCATAAATAAAACGTTTGTGTCAAATCGCCAGTTGGCAACCCATCCCTCACGGAGGGCCGACTGGGTTTTCGCTCCACCTTTGTACTTGATTGATGAATTAAGGTCACCAATTAGTAAGGAACTCCCCTTACCTGATTGTCTAAACCAAAAACCTAGACACTCGGCCCTCCGTGGAACAACCTGCCTTACGGGATTAATTGACACATAAACAAACATTACAATGATTCACAATGATAATTCTTCCGGAGTTCTGTGCAGCGCGCATTACACAAACAATGAAAAATAAATCAATACATAATAGTAGATAAGGTTAGCCAAGCAATAATAATAACCCTAGAGCAAAAAAATAAATAAATAATGATAATACAAATAAATACATTCAGATAAATAAAACCGAATGCATTTAAACCCGGTCTGGCACAAAGAAAAAATATTAAAGTGTGACACAGGCCTACACACAATGGGCCAGATTATTAGAATCCCTTCAATCTACATATACTGAACAAAAATATAAATGCAACAATTTCAAAGATTTACTGAGTTACAGTTCATATAAGGAAATCATTCAATTGAAATAAATAAATTAGGCTCTAATCTATGGATTTCACATGACTGGGAATGCAGATATGCATCTGTTGGTCACAGATACCTTAAAATAAAGGTAGGGGCGTGGATCAGAAAACCAGTCAGTATGTGGCCTGACCACCATTTGCCTCATGCAGCACGACACATCTCCTTCGGATAGAGTTGATCAGGTTGTTGTTCGTGGCCTGTGGAATGTTGTCCCACTCCTCTTTAATGGCTATGCAAAGTGGCTGGATATTGGCGGGAACTGGAACACACTGTTGTACGCGTCGATCCAGAGCATCCCAAACATGCTCAATTGGTGAAATATCTGGTGAGTATGCAGGCCATGGAGTAAGAGACATTTTCAGCTTCAAGGAATTGTGTACAGATCCTTGCGACATGGGGCCGTGCATTATCACGCTGAAACATGAGGTGCTGGCGGCGGATGAATGGCACGAGAATGGGCCTCAGGATCACGTCACGTTATCTCTAATTGGCATCGATAAAAATGCAATTGTGTTTGTTGTCTGTAGCTTATGCCTGCCCATACCATAACCCCACCGCCACCATGGGCACTCTGTTCACAGAGTGTGACGTACTGCCAAATTCTCTAAAACGACGTTGAAGGCGGCTTATGGTAATACATTAACATTAAATTCTCTCAGCTCTGGTGGACATTCCTGCAATTAACATGCCAATTGCACGCTCCCTAAACGTTTTAGACGTCTGTGGCATGGTGTACATTTTAGAGTGGCTTTTTATTGTCTCCAGCACAAGGTGCACCTGTGTAATGATCATGCTGTTTAATCAGATTGTTGATATGCCACAACTGTCAGGAGGATGGATTATCTTGGCAAAGGAGAAATGCTCACTAACAGGGATGTAAACTAATTTGTGATATTTTTTTGTTGAGCTTTTTGGTGAGTATGGAACATTTCTGGGATCTTTTATTTCAGCTCATGAAACATGGGACCAACGCTTTACATGTTGCGTTTACATTTTTGTTCAGTGTACATGCTTTTACTGGTTGGTTCTCCTCTGTGTCTTTCTCACTTAAACACCCACAGCAACACACAGACCCCGAATGCCGCCCCCGACCATTATAACTGATGGATTTTCAAATACAAACAACCAGAGGTTACAACTTGCAAACCAGGAACAAAAATAAACTCTTGAGAGAACCAATCTATGCGTCGCCTAATTTTCTGAGCGAATACTGCATTTACAACGGTCTCCTGTCTAGAACAATGTGTCACAGCTCTCCCTGCGCTGCGAGTCAACTAAGCTGGGTGAAACTTGGCCACAAGTGGATCTTCCAGCAAACCAATAACCCCAAGGATAACCCCAAGCACACATGAAAAACACAAAGAAATGGTTAATTGACCACAAAATCTAAATGTTCAGTCTCTGGACATGAATCCCTTTGAAAACCTGTGGTTTAAATTGAAGAGGGCAGTCCATAAGCACAGATGAAGGATATCAAGGATTTTGAAATATTCGGTATGGAGGAATGGTCTAAGATCCCTCCCAATGTGTTCTCCAATTTTTTTAAAGGCTCAGCGCCGTTATCCTCGCAAGGGGAGGGTGCCACAGTATTGAAAACAGGTGTGCCAATAATTTTGACCCCTATCTTCTTTAGAACAATAATAATATTACTTGTTAAACCAAATCTATTTCTCTGAGCAATTGTATTAGTCTAAAATAATATAATTGTAAAAACAAATTAGCATACAATATAGCTCAGTATTTGTATTCATTATTTTAAACAGTCCTTTTTGCTCATCTTTATCAAGGGAGTCAATCATTTTGGACCAGACTGGAAATCGAAATCCTAAATTGGTCATCTCAACCCCACTTACGTCTTGGTTGTACTCTAAAAAGACATGGAAGTTCATGTCTTTCCTTAAGACAGGATGGGCAGCCACACGGCAAAGAAACACTTCATGCATCGCCACAGTCTTCTTGAAGATAGCCAAGTATTCGCTGAAACACACAGATATAGCCAAGATATTAACCAATTGCATTCAGTGCATCCAAGTATCCCAACCAAACCATTATACTAAAACACAAAACCAATGTCAGAGCAACATGGGTCGTGTCGAGTAGGCACGAAATGGTAGAAAACACAGAAAGCATGAAATGAGGTTGCACAATCCTAACTTCTTTTTTTTTCTTCAATATTGCCCTAATAAACATGAACTCACGCTTCAAGTTCCTGTTTCATTTTGGTGAACTCTTCCTTGGTCATGGAACCTTCACCTTCTCCCAGTTTCTGTAACTTCTCTCTGGAGGCATCAAAGTCGGGTTTTGGTGGGGCAGGGGGAATCTACAATTCAACAAATCACACTTACAGTTTTTGGAAAATGAACATCTAGCTAAATTCATTACTCCATGACACTAGGCGGTTTTAATGAGATGGAGGATTGATCATGAATAATTTAGTTGTTTTCTAAAACATTGAAGTTTATAAGCCAATCCTAAAAGCCCAAACTGTTGTCTCCCAACATCCACCCTGTTCCCATATAGTGCACTACTTGTCAAAAGTAGTGCACTATATAGGGAATAGGGTGCCATTTGGGGGGAACACACACACAGAGTATTCTGGATAGCGCTCAGTACTTACAATATAGCCTGCATACTCCTCATTCTCCACGAAGGAGTCATGGAGCCAGATGAACTCCTCATGCTGCCTCACCACTGAAAACTCATTCTGCTTGAAGTTAGGAATAGTGCTCTAGAAGGTAAACAAAATAATAGGAATCAGATGTCAATCATAGGCCACATTATACTGAAAAGCAGAGCCAAATACAGAATAGAATATTTATCTATTGCTCATTTCAAAAGATCTTTCTGCAAATTACAATGTGCAGCTCAATTAAAAGATGGAAAAACAGGACTTGATCTTGATCACAATGATCTCAAGTGTAAAGACAATGATTAACCCCTTTCAATCATGATTGAATTCCTTCCTTCACAAGAGTCCTTGAAACATTGTAAAAGCAGCCGTAAAAACAAATAAACCCATGACATTATGAGGTTACACTTTGACAGTGACAGGAAATGAATTACTTTTGGAATGATCTCCGCATAGAAAATGAAGTGGAGTGGAATGTGATCATGCACAGTTTCTTGACCTTAGAGCTTCATTTGCGTCCCATAAAAATCAACAGAGCTTATTTTTCAGAAGACAACATGAATGTGGAGATAACACAACTGCTGGGGAGGAACATAATTGCAAGTCATGTGACATGAGTCTCGATTCATACAGCCATAGAAATGCACATTATTGGCCTTTCATTTGCCAAGTGCCAGGGCAAACAGGAATAAATATTGACAGGTAGCTAAACTCGCTTACCTTAGTATGGACAGTAAACTTAACCTTGTCCCTCTCACTCAATGCATCAGAAATGTCCACTTGAAGTGTTGCATCAGTTTGGAGGTCAACATTGACTGCCCTAGACTGCAAAAGATTGTAACATATATTGTATTGTATTTAGTGACAAGTAAATCACAAAAATCACCACAACTAAAGCTGGCTACATACCACAAAAAGAGATTAGACTCTAGTGTTTTTGTCCCCCTTTTGGAAGGGAGGGATATACCAATATGCAAATGATAGGAATGTGAAACGTTCAACTAATGTTGACAGCAGTCTTCCTAATTTGTTTGCCTACTAGGGTAAGTAGCTTACAAAGCAATTATACATAATGCTCCAACAGGACACAATGAAATGTAACAGCTAGCTAGCGCTGTCAAATAATGACTCTGTCTTGGGTAGTCTGATTAATCAGGCTGTAATACACCATTATTTTGTATATACAGCCTGACACTAATGCCTGCAAAATTGTGTAATGTTCTTTACAAGCCAGAATGTTAAATACAATTAAATATAAACTTACTCTACCGGTTGTCTGTGCGGTTTGTGTGTAGATTGCTGTTCGAAATTTAAGACAAAATATCCACAGGAAAGTATTGTTTACCCAACTTTATAGAGAGCCAGTAGGTATATGGTTCGGTACCGAGGTAAAAGTTAATTTGGGGCAATTCCACTGTAACGGAATGACTCTTTGACTCTTTGATTTCTCACTTTAAAAAGTATGCCAAACAAAAACGATTGATTTAAAAGTTTAACAAACCATACAACTCTTAAACAAGGAATACTTTGAACAATTTACACAGAACATGTCACAAAAACACATTTACTGGAAGAACTTCATAATAAAATTATTGTAGAATCTCCCCCAGTTTTCTATGAGACTACGTTTCTCCCAAACTCTTAAAATATCTGCTCCAAATTCAGATTCAAAGATGTCTGCAGAAAGAATGGGGTGTGAGTTTGAGTAACAATATTTTGGTTATCGAACGCAGTAGGTGAAGTCGATTTACATCCGGTAACGGAATTATGGTACGATAAGTGTCCCTGATCTTTACTATACAGAAATGCATAATTATGGATATGAATATCATTCTCTTTATGGTGATGTATCCTGAATAGGTGCATACAGTGCATTCGGAAAGTATTCAGACCCCTTGACTTTTTCCACATGTCGTTATGTTACAGCCTTATTCTAAAATGTATTAAATATAAAATGTTCCTCAGCAATCTACACACAATACCCCATAATGACAAAGGGAAAACTGGTTATATATTTTTTTATTTTAGTAAATGTATTAAAAACAGAAATACCTTATTTACATAAGTATTCAGACCCATTGCTATGAGACTCGAAATTGAGCTCAGGTGCATCCTGTTTCCATTGATCATCCTTGAGATGTTTCTACAACTTGATTGGAGTCCACCTGTGGTAAATTCAATTAATTGGACATGATTTGGAAAGGCATACAACTGTCTATATAAGGTCCCACAGTTGACAGTGCATGTCAGAGCAAAAACCAAGCCATGAGGTTTAAGGAATTGTCCGTAGAGCTCCGATACAGGATTGTGTCGAGGCACAGATCTGGGGAAGGATACAAAAAAATGGCTGCAGCATTGAAGGTCCCCAAGAACACAGTGGCCTCCATCATTCTTAAATGGAAGAAGTTTGGAATCCCCAAGGCTCTTCCTAGAGCTGGCCGCCCAGCCAAACTGAGCAATCGGGAGAGAAGGGCCTTGGTCAGGAAGGTGACCAAGAACCCGATTGTCACTCTGACAGAGCTCTAGAGTTCTTATGTGGAGATGGGAAAAACTTCTAGAAGTACAACCATCTCTGCAGCACTCTACCAATCAGGCCTTTATGGTAGAGCGGCCAGACGGAAGCCACTCCTCAGTAAAAGGCACATGACAGCCAGCTTGGGGTTTGCCAAAAGGCACCTAAAGACTCTCAGACCATGTGAAACAAGATTCTCTGGTCTGATGAAACCAAGACTGAACTCTTTGGCCTGAATACCAAGCGTCACGTCTGGAGGAAACCTGGCACCATCCCTACGGTGAAGCATGGTGGTGGATGTTTTTCAGCAGCAGGGACTGGGAGACTAGTCAGTAAAGTTCAGAGAGATCCTTGATGAAAACCTGCTCCAGAGCACTCAGGACCTCAGACTGGGGCGAAGGTTCACCTTCCAACAGGACAACGACCCTAAGCACACAGCCAAGACAACACAGAAGTGGCTTCGGGACAAGTCTCAATGTCCTTGAGTGGCCCAGCCAGAGCCCGGACTTGAACCCGATCGGACATCTCTGTAGAGACCTGACAATAGCTGTGCAGCAACGCTCCCCATCTAACCTGACAGAGCTTGAGAGGATCTGCAGAGAAGAATGGGAGAAACTCCCCAAATACAGGTGTGCCAAGTATTATCATAGCCAAGAAGACTCTATGCTGTAATCACTGCCAAAGGTGCTTCAACAAAGTACTGTGTACAGGGTCTGAATATTTATGTAAATTATATATTTCTGGTTTTTATTAGTAATACATTTGCAAAAATTTCAAAAAACTATTTTTGTGTAAAAAGTCAGTCTGAATACTTTCCAACGGCACGATTTCAATCTTAAGAAAAATCTAAAATTCCCACACAAAACGTTATTGCTTGTTCTTCAACCTCCCGATGAAGAACAAGCAATAACAAGCGTGCCATGACCAAAAATGTTCATGGTCATGGCACGCTTGGTTCAATAGCTTTTGACGAGAGAAAACAAAACTAACTTTACCTCGGGGGCTGAAGCAAACCATATACCTACCGGCTCCTTAAAAAGTTGGGTAAACAATACTTTCCTGTGGATATTTTGTCTTAAATTTCGAGCAGCTGAAGGACAAACCGCACAGACAACCGTTAAGTTTCAATGTAATTTTATTCAACATTCTGGCTTGTAATGAACATTTACATGATCTGCTGGCATTAGTGGTCAAGCTGTATACCAATTAAGTGTGTATTACAGTCTGATTAATCAGACTATGTATTGGCTTACTAGCCAACTCGGAAGCTCTGCACTTCCTACCCCATTCATAGACGCCAACTACCTTTAGTGACTATTGATGAAGGTATCTTCTTCCCGGGGGACTTTTGTTAAGAGCCACGACGCATGCTCTAAACATGAACACGTATCGCTTGCAGTATGGTTTTGGAAACATCTTTCATCAGCAATAACTAATTTTCCAAAATCAAAAAGTTGTATTACTACACACCTTTAATAGGGTTAGGCTTAGTGTTCCCACATATCTCCATGTTACAGCACATGTTTAAGGAAAGACAGGTGGAAGACAGGCGACCACCTCTGCTAGTAAGCTATCTAGCATGCTCCGATCACCTGTGTGAAACGGAAGAAGGCCGCCAGAAAGGTGTTGTAACTGAAAAATACTGTCGGCTGCAACTGTAATAAAGCCGGTTAAAACAGTGTACAGCAAGTGTATATTTTGCATTTGTGAAATTACCATTATGAAAAAAGATTGCAGTCAGAGTGCACTATATCTGCAGTATGCTGCAAATACTGCGTACAAAATAAATAAAAAAATGTACTACAGTAATTTTGCTGTTCAACTGTTGTGAACTGCAGTTACTGCACTTCTACTGCACTTTCAAAACTACAATATTTTTTGGTAAGGGTTTGATGTGATAGGGCTTTATGTTTCTAGAACAATTGATAATCGATTCACGTTTAGATGGAGTATCTACCTACATGTACATATTACCTAAATTAGCCCGACTAACCGGTGCCACTGCACATTGACTCAGTACCGGTGCCACTGTATATATACTTTTTTTTACAGTTGTTTTGCTTTCTTTACTTATCTATTGTTTACATAATACTTTTTTAAAACTTAAACTGCACTATTGGTTAGGGCTTGTAAGTAAGCATTTCACTGTAAGGTCTACAACTGTTGTATTCGGCGCACATGACAAATAAACTTTGATTTTGATTTTTAGATTTTGGTCTGTTTTGGCTGCTTGAGCCAGTCTACCTTTGAATATAACATAAGGTATGACACTCTTTAAGAGTAGCGTTACATTCTTGGGCTATGCACTTCCTAACTTAGCTAGCAAACTAGCCTGCAAAACAGTAGCAGAAATCTAATAAATGTGCATAGGTAGATGGGTCTGTTACTAGTTAGCAATGGCAATATACAGTCATGTGAAAAAGTAAGTACAACCCTGGAAAGTTCTCTTTCATTTTACATATTTGGACAGATGGATATGTAATCTTCACTTCAACACTATTGACAGATAAAGGTTACCCAATTTAACAAATCACACACAGAAAAAAAACAAAAATGCCTTTTCCTTATGGGGAAACAGTTAGTACACCCCTACTTTTACCATCACATAAAATGGCTAAAATTAGAATTAGGTGTACCAAAACAAGTTCAAATGATTAGAAAACATTAGAGAGAAACTTCCATAAAGATAACAAAATTGGTCTGGTTTGGTCTTAACCATATCGGTGTGTGGTAACACATCATTCAAAGATCAAAAGACCTACCCGAGGCCCTCAGAAGAAAGATTATTGATGCCCATGAGTCTGGGAGGGGTTACAAATCCATTTCCAAGCAATTCGAAGTACGTCATTCCACTGTCCGACGAAGATTTCAGACCACTGGCAAACTACCTAGGACAGGTCGTCCCACCAAAGTCAGCCCAAGAGCTGACCGAAAGATGCTCATAGAAGTCTCTAAGAACCCCAGGGTAACATCAAGGGATCTACAGGCCTCTCTTGCTACAATCAATGTCAAATTGCATGGGTACACTGTCAGAAAGAGACTGCACAAACTTGGCCTACATGGGAGGTCAGGAAGGAAGAAGCCTCTGCTCTCAAAAAAGAATATCAAGACACAACTGACTTTTGCCAGACAACACCTGGGTAAAGTCAGTTGTCTTGATATTATTTTTTGAGAGCAGAGGCTTCTTCCTTCCTGACCTCCCATGTAGGCCAAGTTTGTGCAGTCTCTTTCTGACAGTGTACCCATGCAATTCGACATTGATTGTGTGATTTGTTAAATTGGGTAACCTTTTAACTGTCAATAGTGTTGAAGTGAAGATTACATATCCATCTGCCCAAATATGTAAAAAAAAAATAAAAAAAAAGAAGATAACTTTCCAGGGGGTGTAATTACTTTTTCCCATGACTGTAGTTATTCATACAGTGAGCAGTTTTAAAAAAGCTTATGTTCATTGGTAACTAACGTTAGCTAGGTAGCTAATGGATTGTAACGGTGCCAACTAGGTGGCCAGCTAGAAAGTCAACTGACTCCTCCTGATGTGGTCAAGCTGGCTAGTTTAGCTAGCTATTCAACAAATTTGACGTCTGTTGTTGGCCACACGGCTGTCACCTGTCTAACAGCTGATCAGATCACGCAATAAGGAATTACTGCAGAATAAAAATAAAATAAATAGCTGATCCAACTGTTAAGACCAAAATACAAATAAGATAAATATATAGATTTTTTAATTAATTAAATTAAAAAACTTACTCCTCTGTCCTCCTCGGAGAGGAAATCAGGACCATCGTCCAGCCCTTCTTGCTAGGTAAACAAAATACGGCGTCACAGGACATGCATTAGCCACATTAACGACCAATGAGCAAATCATCGGTTATTGATGAATGTTTCAGATTATTGCACATATAAAACAATAAGGTGAGCTTGCTAGCTAGCTAGCTAGCTAGAGTAAACTGTGTATAACACCTACCATCATGGCTGCTGCGAGTAGAATAGTGACTAGTGAGGAAGTAGTGTGACGTGTCGAAGGTGGGATCTGAAAAGGTGGAGCCAAAGACAGTAAGTACAGTGTGTTGGAGCTATCAATCCAAACCATCAAGTGGGACCATGAGTAGCAACTTCACTAGTACTACTAGGCTAGGCCCTTCCAAATCTTTTTATTCTCACAATTTCATCCCACCACATTCACAAAACTATTACAAAGGTTTAAACATTGTCTATACCCTTTATGGATAGATCCATCCAAATGGGTTATTTGTCCTTTGGGGGATTAGATTTGCATTGAGCAGATTTGTGACCTTGGTTAACCCCCTGAATCTGTAGGCTAGCTATCATGGGATCTAGATGAACCCATTGATTCAGAATCAACAGAAAAAGGCTTTCCATAATTCTTTGAATTGCATGACTTTTGCCCTTATTTAATTGTGTGTGTGTATGTGTTTCTCCTCCATTCAACCTGGTCGTCAAGTGTATTAGGAAAAGCTGTATTCAGAGGATTTATTGTAGTCTTTGGTCAGTGTGGTACACTACCATAGCTCATATATATCAATCAACCTAATATAATGTACTGTATATTGCAAGAATAGAATAGACATATCTTCTGGCTACTGATCTGCCTCTCTACCTACCACCCCGCAGAACATGTACTGTACAATGTGTTGGTTAAAAACATCAAACTGACAGTCCAGAACAGCTGAACCCAAATTATTTTAGTTCTGTTGTTTTTGTTATAGTAGAAGCTGGGTGTGGGAAGGGGGGAAACAGAATAAAAGAGCTATACTGGTCAGTCTTAAACGAAGCGGGAACGAGGCTTGTCCTGGACCCTGTCCGCACACTTGAAGGCCACGTTGAGACAATTAATTATCAGTGAACCAAGCCCTGCTCAGATAATCCCTACCATTGTGTCACTAAATTGTCTTAGTGCTGCTGCAAATGTACATTGTCCCAGGGGTGTAGGCAGTCATAATGTAAGTAACCTAATTTATGTTCCTCTAGCTCCTCTGAATGCCTCTTTCAATCCAACATTAATATACTGACTATCTGTGAAACTCACTTAGATAATACCTTTGATGATACAGTGGTAGCAATACATGGTTATACCATCTACAAAAGAGACAGGAATGCCAATGGAGGAAGTGTTTCTGTTTATATTCAGAGTCATAGAGGATCTCATGCCAAATGCTGTCCAAGTGATATGGCTACAGGTTCACCTGCCTCACCTAAAGCCTATTCTTGAGGGAAGTTGCTATAGACTACCAAGTGCTAAAAGTGAGTATCTGGATAATATTCATCAAGCTGTCCACTCAAGAAAAAGCTTCAAACAGTAACCGGTGCCTGTGACCTGGTTCAGGTTATCAGTCAACCTACCAGGGTATTTACAAACAGCACAGGATTGAAATCATCAACATGTATTGATCACATCTTTACTAATGCTGCAGAAATCTGCTCTAAAGCAGTATCCCCATCCATCGGATGTAGTGATAATAATAACGGATGTACTGTGGTATTATACATTTTGTATGGTGTAGTAATGTTATATTTAGTTTTATTTTTGCCTTATTTTGTTTGGACTCCAGGATGAGTAATGGGTTTCCTTAATAAATACAAATACTCCTTTTCTTGGAGCTATCGTTGTGGTATGAACTTTGTTCTGTGTGCTGTTTACAATTGTTTTTAAATACATAGAGATGGCATGTATATATAACGACCACTAGACGGCACTAAACTCACACAATGATGATAATCCTTGATTAACAGTCTATGTGGAAATTATGGTTTGGTGATGCCATGTTATTACCATAAACTACTATCATGGATGGTTAGTCCTTGCATCCATAGCGCTGTCTATACATTTGAGAGTGATTACATTTCTCTCGCCCCATCCCTCAGCTTTTTACTGAAACAGTGGCCGGGATAACGCTTTGCTGATTGGCCCTTTAACTTTCTGTGATGTGACGCAATTATACAAAACACCCACAATGTAATAAATCACAGCAATTCTAGACTTGAGTGTAACTTAATCACAGCATCAACATGGCTTGTTTTATTTGGTAATTTAAAATGTAGAAATATGTTTTGACATGTTTCAGAACTGTGACAACACTAATTTTTGACTTTGATATTTGTCATTTAGATTTATATATGTACTGTACTGCTGAGGAGAGCTTGCAAGTAACTATGTCACTGTACTGTTTACACCTGCTGTATCCTTTGCAGGTGACAAATAAACTTTTGATCTATACACCTAGATACTGTAGGCCCTTTCATCATTACATCCATGATATTATTGTTTGACTATAATGATGTGTATGACTGCATCATAACTCTGAATGACAAGCTACATGCGCTGGCTGGCTGTGCTCATATTGTTAGCATGGATAATCTTGTTGAGCGCAAGGAGAGGTCACTTGTTCATTTTCATCTTACTTGTCCAGACACATATTCTGAGTTGACATGAATGACAGGCACTTTAACATGTGCATGAGGGTATATGAGTTTACATGTACTGTAGGTGTCTGTGTTATGTGCTCTGATAAAGAGATCACATTCTAAATTCAACACAGTATCTTTCATATGAAGACACATTAGCGAAACGTTCATGGAATTTGCCACTGAATAAGAAAATATGTATGATTTAATCTTTAATTGGCTCATTAATTATTTAAAAATATTTGTATACTAGTTAAGACCAATTTAAATGGTATGCCTGAGCATAGGATGCAGGGCTGGTTCCTACAGGCTATAGAATGCACTTGATGTGGCAGTGTGTAGAAGTTGAAAGTTAATCAAAAAGTCAAAGTAAAATTAATAACCTGTATTGACCTGATAATACACTCATACATTTTTATTTTATTATTGGCCCATCCACCACCCTCCCTCTTGAGGCCAGTTTCATAATAAAAAAAACATGTTTAGTAATTTAGCAGACGCTCTTATCCAGAGCGATTTACAGAAGCAATTAGGACTGCCTTACTGCTCAAGGGCATATCGCCAGATGTTCGACCTAGTCGGTTCGGGATTCGAAACAGCGACCTTTCGGTTACTGGCCCAACGCTCTTAACCACTAGGTTACCTAACCATGACTAGTAGACTACAATATTCCAGACACTGGGGACACCACTGGGTAATACTCGTTGCTCACTAAATTGTAGCGCAGTCAGTCCAGACAGATACAATCAGAGCTTGTTGGAAGAACACCAACGCCAACCTACACCATATATTTCAGCTCTCACATGACTGGGCCATCAGTTGCGTTAGATACGTCCCATGAGCAGGGGTTTACAACATATTATAATAATACATAAAAGTTTTTTTTCCATTCCCTTCTTTCCTCTCCTATTCTGTTCCTTGAGTGTGAAAACCATTCTTGGTAGCGGGCGACGGCGTGTTCTCTTAACTTGCTGCTCTCCTCCTCTACCAGGGCTTCCCTTTCGTTGCTCTTTGGAAGCTTGTCCAGTTTTGCCATTTGTGGACAACGATGACAAGACACAAAAGCATGTGTTGGCCATAAATAGCTCTGACCAGCAGAGGATTGCGCACTGCCTGCAGATCAAATTCTCTACAGGGAAAAGGCAGCAGGCCTGGCCCTCAGCCCAGTTGCAGTAGAAGACGCACCACTCACCCTTTCCTAGAAACTTGGCCCTGTTCAAATGAAGGAACAGGGGCAGACCGGCCTGGCAGTTCATTGAAACTTAGATGGAGAGCAGAAAAAGGTGCTTAGATTCATCTGGGAAGCTGCAGTTCTCCAAGTTATGGTTGAAAGAGCATTACATAAAAATAAAAATCTATAAACGTTTAAATTACATAAATTGACAGTTCTCCAATTCACAATGACATACAGTATGATCGGCGATCAGTCATTAATGATGTGCTGTACTACAAAAGAAACAGCCTTACTAGCTTGGCTTCCCTCACAACATTGTAGACATTAAATATAAAAATCACCACCTTATTACCATTTGGAGTTTCATACAGAAAATATAATGTATGGAGTTGAAATTATTCCCTATTCTACACAACATAGAACACTATATACAGCATATTCTACATAATATATTTATACCAGAATGTTCCGTTAAGTTGTAGCTGCCCTCCTGAACAGAGCCCAGAAGATTGTCAGTTACTCACTGCATAGGGATCCGGTTTAATTAAGCAAAACACTTAACAAGGCAAATATAGCAAAACATAGCATACAGACCAGATCTTTATATTTCCTGTTAGAGGAAATAATGAATGCATCTCTTTATTGCTTCCCAGCCCTCCTGATGAACAGATATACTCAGACAGACAACCCAGAACTGAAGACACATCTTTATATTATCTGCCACAAGGTTTTATTGCAAAGTGGCAACCTCCTCGCCCAATCTCAAAAACAATGTTCCACTTAATGCTCCAAAAGAACATATATTGCCATCTTTACTGATATATTTGAATTATTTTGTTTAGTGTTAAAAAAAAAACTGCAACCACCACCCCTGCTTTTTACGGTGGTGTACTGTACATTCAAATGAAAGTAAGGCAGCATTTGAACAGTCAAATACTCATCTGTTCTTGTCCGTATGCATAACAGGAATGAAAACTGAGGTAACATCTCTAGTCGACATAAATACAGATATTCTTTATAGTTATTCTAAACCTTTTTGTCGCAACTTGTAGTGTATAAACAAAAATGTGCTTTATATATGCATAGTCTATTAAGTGTTTTGCCATGTCGAATAACATACTGGATACGATAGAACAGTTCAAATAAATAAGTCAGTCATATGAAAAACCTCATTAGTGCAAAATACTTGCTTTTAGCTGTAACCTGGGCAGTGAATATGACTGTCAAGGCATTATAGAAAGCATTCACATTTTCCTACGCTACTGAGCATCTAGTCATCACTGTTTAGGTGGCAAAGAAAGCAAAAACAGTGCTAAAATGTTTGTTGTGGGAGTGTTATTCATCTCAGGTAGTGTGGTGCTGCTGTACATATTTGTTTGGCAAAACACCTGATGTGTGAACATTCCTTGAAGGTAAAAAATAAAATAAAAAAAATACCAGGATTTTCTTTGAAGAAGTCAGCTGGCAAAATAACTTGTAGGCTTTTGCATATGTTAATGAGATCTCCTTCATGTGAAAAATAAAATTCAAAACTGCCCCCCCCCCCCCCCCTAAAGCTATTCCTTTAGGATCAAATTATATATAGGCACAGCTGCTAAGGTGTAAGCGTCTGGAATCGAGATAGCTCGCAGTATTTTCAGTTTACAATGGTAACCCTTCGAGTGATACCACCACGTTGCCTCCCAACTTGTCTGCCAGAGTTGCGCGGTCCTGGATGTCGTCTAATCCGTTGACTTGCCATTCGTGTTTGATACCTGAAAAAAGGGATGTATAGAGCTGATTGCCATCTATTTTATACTGTTGTGTTGAATACTAACAAGGCCCTTTCAATAATTGCAGGGGTGTCTGGGGGAATTATGTTTGATACCACACATTTTCTATCTATCTATCTTTGGGGTTCAAATTGAATAGTGTTTTGAATAACTTCAATAGCTATAGCCTAAAGTCATAAATTTTAAAGGACATAGAGAGGGAAAGAAAATAAATTATGTAGGTCAAAAAAAGTCTAAATAGTTTTAACAAGATAGTTGTCTAGAAGTAAACCGTTTAGGCTATGCAAATTCACCTTAACAAATTACTGAACAACACGAACAGGTCAAACATACAGGAATAGCCGTTTGATATAGCCATTGTTACTCACCTGTGAACTTCTTTTTAATGGCATCTTTAGAGCTAGCATAGATCATCTTGCTTTTCAAGGGAGCACCCTCAGGTGCCCTGGAATAAGAAAAGAAACACAATTTAATAAGACTAATAACGTCCTTATTCTATAGTAATCCATACCACAAAAATGAAAGCAGCAGCTATTTTACCCAAAGTCGAAGACTGTGTTGATCAAACTTTTATACCTGGAATCACCAAGCTTTGGTCCTCTTTACATTACAACACTCAAACGTACCAAAATATAAATACCAGGTCTTCTTTCTTTGATTCTTTTGTTTCGTATGTGGCGTCATATAAACCGTATCTGCAATCGTTGAGAGGTAGAAGCTTGACGAAGCAGGCGTATGGGTCGTCCACCGACTCCCCAATGTCACCAACCAGAATCCACTTGCCCTCCTCTACAACGATCTTCTTCTTGTCATCGCTGAGGCAAAACAGCACAGCCTTTTTACGCTTTTTTACATCTTCAGTAGAGGATGACTTCCTAACTTTCATGTCATTGAAGACCTTGATGACTTCATCGTTGACAGTGACACCAGAGGCCTGCGGAAAGAGGGGGGAATGACATGGCAGCCTTCAAAATGGTAGCTAGTAAACACAGGGCACAATGCTGCTGTTATCATCATGTCCATTTATTATGTGGACATTGAATCTAAACCCATAGCTAAACAGCAAGGGGGTGTGAAATGCTGTAACTGAGATCTCTATGAGAAGGTATTAGAAAAACAAACCTTTACACATACAGTACGTAGCTATAGCATTAGCTACCAATACGAGTCATGCAGACGGAATAATAAGTGACTGCCGTATTGATCATAGCCTTCCTGTGATACTCATTTACAATGAATCAACACTTTCACTCGGACACTGCCTACCAGCACACCCGCTGAGTCATTTTGCTTGCCACATCGGCTGTCAGCTGGCCAGTGTTCCATCTCTATTGAAGATGACATCCGACCAGAAAGGCAACCCGTGGCAATAGGACATTCCAACATTGTGGTGTACTGGCTAACAACCCTCTATCTGAGTGACCACCACACTAGCAACTTTGCCAGTGCTTGAGACTGGAAACTAGTTCCCTGTACAGCAACCTTTTGCATGTCTAGCGACATTTTCACGTGTCAAGGCCCACTGCAGTAAACTAGGTAGTATTGGAACACACGCGTGGAAATCCGCATGGGCGCATTTTTAGCTTGACTCGAGTGCAATTAAACAGCATAGGAGACCGGCGAGACCATTTCAAGTTTAGTCCCAATCATTTTGTTTATCATGTATAACTAGCTAGGTAGAGTAGCGTATAGTGTCGAAAACGTGATTGCCAGCAGGAATTGTATTAACGTTAGCTAGCAAGCGAACTTGGCTTCATGATCTGAAAGTTTAACTAACTGGCAGTAGAGCGATTACCGTTAGAGGACTGTGCTATAATTAGGTTAAAATGGCCGCCTTAGGCTGCAGGCCCTGTAGCAATCCTAAACTGGAATTGTTTTTAGAAATTAAATCACGGTATATTATTTAACATGAAACAAACCCCGTAGCTACAGCTAACCAATATGGAATGTCCAGCGCAACTGTGTCCAGCAATAAAACATTGGTATGTAAGCAAGCAACGTTTTTCGCATACAGCCCAGTGCAACAAAGTTACAAAAAGTTACATCTGTACTTAACTAGAAACTACCAAAATGTCTTGCTAGAAAAGTAAAGCATCTTACCATGTTGTCCGATCGTCGGTCCTGTGTGATTTGCTATTATGTGGTTAAATCTTTTGGGGGTAAATAGATATGGTAACGTGTGAACGGGTGTGGGACTGGGAGAGAGCGAGCGAGAAAGGTATTGTGGTAAGGGGTGCGCGAGTATGCGCCACTTGGCGCAGGCGTCATCAGGAATGGGATAGGAGGAATTTGTCCGGTGACATACTGATGACAATGAGGCTAAGCAAGGACTTGCGGACTTCCACACTTAACTCTGGCTAAAGCAGGCTGCTTTCTAACCCTACTAAAATGTACAGTACACCTATCCTAAAAATATGAATAGGCTTCGCAATTATTTAGAAGACATTGGCAACAAAAGGGAGATGACCAAGAAATATTAAACAAAGTCAATTTATTTTTTATATATAGAAAAATGTACACGATAGCAAATACAAAGCAGAGGTGACAGTTTGGGGGGCAACACTCAGTATTTAAACCCTATTCCAAACATTTTCTAAAGACTTAACTCAAAACTATGACAATCATTCTTTACAAAAACATGTTCTATAGAAATATTATAAATAAAGTTATTGCATTCAAAACGAAATAAATAACCAACGAATTATAGGAAATACGGGAAATATGAAATAATAAATGATCTGGTTCCAGTTTAGTGCTTCACTGAAAGATGGGAACCTGAAACAGTTATTGTAAAATATTTTCAATATTGTAAAACACTAAAAATAAAACTGTCCATATTAAGTTTCAATACTTAATTCACCTAAATCAACTTAAGTAATCACATAAAAAAAGTGTGCACAAAAATAGTAGTCTAGAAATGCTGCCAAAATCCAAAATATAAATGCACTGTTAACCTTGTTTCAAACTACAATTTGTTTACCCTGAGTGAATAAGAATAGAAAGGACTTGTTTTGAAATATTCAGTGCAAATACTTTCACAGCGATATAGTTGTTCCTGCCTTATCTTGAGAGGGTATGATATTTAGACTTCCAAAATGTTTTGGGAATGTTCAAACGGCAGAAAACGGAGCTAAACGGAGGGACTACCTGAATTATGACCATGTTTCTCTTTCTACTTGCATTTTGTATTTAAATTGGTGTGTATTTTCTTTAATTCTGGGCTCATCTGTAAAAGTGACATTGGTCTCAGCATGACTCCCCTGCTAAAATAAAGGGGGGAGAGAGAAAATAAATGGTGTCCAATAAACTCTTGTTTTTGTCACAAAACGCTTGCAACTGTGTGCACTAATGAATACAACCCAGTAGTTTCAGTCAGTCAGCTTTACATCCGGGACCGCTTCTTTGGAGGAGTGGTCCGGTCTGCCAGCCCCAGATTAGAGACTTCGGAGTTGAAGAAGGCTTGGAGCCTTGCTCCTGCTTTAGCTTCATTCGTGTGCCGAGGGTTGTATTGTAAACAGTTGTTGAACATGAGCTCCACGTCCTCAATGTACTCCACTGTGAGATAGGAGGGGAAAAAAGATGATCAGAAATAATTTCAAATCTGGTGGCGTGCAGAACCATGACAGCATAAACAACTTGTTTTGCAGGTTGATAAAAAAATTCAATCTAATATACAGTAAACAAGGAGATAAACAAGTCTTAAATTTGTGTTGGTTTAGGTAAAAGCAAAACAACTTACTGGCTGTTTTATATTCACAGTTGTTGACCTTTTCTCTGATAGTGCTCAGCGCTATGGGCCTTTTGATAATGTCGAAGTAGTCTGGAACCTGCAGAAGTGAGGACAGACAAATCAGAGGGGAATACTAGTGATGCATTGGTCAGCCGTTTGTACACCACCGCAACCGCCCGACTACGTGATAAAGTGAATATCTGAAGCCTGCACCAGACCCGCAAAAATAGAAAATGCACTGTAGTCTCCTTTCTTTTGTCCTTTTAGCCTTAGTGGATCAATGTGTACATTTTCCTGCCTAAGTTCCCAAAGTATTTAGAGATTGGCGTGTATTTGCTGCCCGTACAGTTAGGCCCCAAAGCTTAGGCACCAATGCCAGATTAAAAATAAAACCTCAATGTAGCCTATAGATAAACTGCACAATAGATATGAACTGCATTGTGTTTTCTTTATTCAACCCGACCGCCCTTCATCCACACAATATTTCATGACCCTAAACCTGCCCACCCCGCAGATATAACCACAGGACTGCGGTTTATATGAGTCAACCCACGCATCACTATGGTACACTACAAAGCAGGGGTTGAACCGGTTCAGGGAACAGAAACAAAAAATAATACATTTGAGGAACAGAATCAATATCAGGAACAAAAGTGATCTATACTGTTCCGGAACATAAGTTATTTAAAAAGCGTGGGAAACTGTTAACTTTAAATGCTCCAGGCATTTTTTCCAGTCGCAAAAAAATTATAAAAAAATAAAAAGCACCCTTGCAAAGCCCTCCCTCTTATTCCAGTGGAAAAGCTTTGCCATAACTAGCCTACTACTGACTTAACTAACGTGATTCAGAAATGGAGAGATTTTTTATTAAAGAACAATGGATTCACTTTTTCTACGCTAGTTAAGGATACTATAGTTATCACGTTTCAAATAAGATTTATTAACTACAAAAAAGGTGTACAATGTAGAAATCGCCAATTCCAGTTTGTGTGACAAAACAAGCAAGTATAGTGTAGAGAATCATTGTACCATCTAAATATATATATATTTTACATAACCCAATATTATATTTTCAGCTGTTTGAAGCTGGTGTAGAAAACGGGTCGCCCAAAAAAGTGATATTCCAGCTTTAGTTCGGGTGCCGCTCTGCACACACAAGCTTGTTAGGTAGTTTTGGTCCAACATTAAACCAACTCTCTGAAGACATTCAAAGTTCCTTCATAGAAGCCAGTCCTCTGTAGGTATAACTATGGGCCTAATTCAGATAATGCATGTCATAACAATAAGATGCCCAGCTCTGAGTTGCATCTCTGTCCTATACTAGCATGTAAACAACTATAGCTTTTGCCCACTGCACAACAAAGTGCTCTATTTGCAGTGATTGGTGAAGTTATTTAATGTCAATCTAAATGTGGTTTAAAAAGGAACTTCATAAACCATAACTTTTTTGGTTTGAACCAGTTCAGAACATTATTTTGCTGGTCGGAAAAGTGGAACGAAAAAACAAACAAAAAAAAAAACGTTCAGAACTAAATGACTGGAAAATAAATTTGGTTCCAACACCTGTTACAAAGTAAGATCAATGACTTAGCCAGTTAACTTAACAAAATATTGTGAAATAACTAAATGTATTAAATAGATGAGCATGAAATGTTCATTGTCTAATTGACCCAACAACCAGGACCTTCCTTGATTTGAGTGGTAAAATAAAAAATATTATATTTTTATTTTTTACAAAAGTGCAATTGTGCAACGACCATAAATAAAAACATGCGGTAAAATGCAAAAAGACCAACTGATGCATATGGAGATATTTGATTTCTGTGACATTCAGAAGCCGAGCTACGACCTAAAGTCAAGGAATCTAAGAAATTGGACTTTACTTGGGAACTAGCCTTATACAATGTGTGACTCTCGCCATCAATTGATCTGTTCACTTTTAGTAAAAGAGAATATGTATAAATTAAATTGAGAGTTCATATAAATTATAATAAAACATTTGTAGCGGAATCCCATTTGGGGAAAAGGGGTCTAGACTAATTTTCCTTATCCATTATTACCATTAAATAGCCTACATATAAGATGTCATGATTCTTGTTAAACTACATAGAATTGTAGGAAATTAGCTTAAAAACAAAAAATGACAATGTGAAAAAAAAGGGGGGCCCTAGGAAAAAGATTGGGAACCCCTGAGTTAGACGTCACTAGTGAGTAGGTGTCCCTAGTGAGGTAGCTAGTTATAGGAAAAATAGTATTCATAGGAGCGCTGCCTTTGTGTGCATGTGCTGTGTCTTTAAATGCATGCACGTACGTGTTGCTCTGTGTGCCAGGCTAGAACAGATAGAAATCTACCTTTAAAAGTAATGTATTACCTGTATCCTGGACACCAGTTTCATGAAGGGCCAGCTGTCTTCATGTCTGACCAGCTCTACGGTCAGCTGCTCGCAGGCAGACAGTTCATGGACTCCCTGGTTCCTCCCTGAGCTGCGGCGATTGGATGAAGAACCTGGGACAGAGGGAGTCAGGACCAGCTTGGGCTTGGGGGAGACCTCTGCTGGAGAAACAGAAGATGCAGCCGATTGGGAATATCAAAGATGTAGTGTGAGAAAGCCCAAAATTACTCAGCTAGAAGGAAGTTGTGTAATTTAGAGACACCCCCTTGAGTAATTTCAAGTGCTACAGTGCCTTCAGAAAGTATTCAGTGTTACAGCCTGAATTTTAAATGGATAAAATTGAGATCGTCTCTCACTGGCTTACACACAATATCCCATAATGTCTAAGTGGAGTTATGTTTAGACATTTTTGACAAATAAATAAAAAATGAAAAATGTCTTGAGTCGGTAAGTATTCAACCCCTTTTATGGCAAGCCTAAATACATTCAGGAGTGAAAACGTGCTTAACAATTCACATAAATTGCATGAACTCACTGTATGCAATAATAGCGTTGTATGTACCCCACACATAAAATGATCTGTAAGGTCCCTCGGTCAAAATGTGAATTTTTGGTAGATTGGTTAAAAAAAAGACATTGAACATGGTGAAATTATTAATTACACTTTGGATGGTGCATTAATACACCCAGTCACTACAAAAATGCAGGCATACTTCCTAACGTTGCCAGAGAGGAAGGATTTCAGGGATTTCACCATGAGGCCAATGGTGACTTTATAACAGTTCCAGAGTTGAATGACTGTGATAGGAGAAAACTGAGGATGGATCAACAACATTGTAGTTACTCCACAATACTAACCTAATTGACAGAGTGAAAAGGAAGTATGCACAGAAAAAAAATAAAAATATATTCCAAAACGGTTTGCAATAGGGCACCAAAAGGAAAAGTGCATATCATTTGGGCCAAATTGTATTTTTTACTTAATGTCAAAGCGAAGACAAAAATGTTTTGTTTGGAGCAAATCCAACAACACATCACTGAGTACCACTTCATATTTTCAAGCATGGTGGTGGTGGCTGCATTATGTTATGGGTATGTTTGTCATCGGCAAGGATTAGAGCGTTTCTTTTTGGGATAAAAATAAACAAACTTTTCTAGTACATATATTATGAAATTATTTTAACAGTAAGCAGAATCACTAGGCTTAAAAGAGGATTAGTCACTACCCATGTCAAACCAAATCAAGTTGTGACTGCAACAATCAATGTACTATATAATTATCTTCAAGTGTGTACATATTATTTATTAAGAAACTGTTGAAGTCAAGTTGACTGTCACGAGCACGTGGTAGACAGATATTATTGTGAGTGTATGCTTGTGCTTCTAAAAGAACATGTGCAAATATTGTACAATCCAGGTTTGCAAAGTGCTTAGACTTAACCAGAAAGACTCAGGGCGTGAATTAGGGCTGTGCGATATATTGAATTACTTCAAATGTATGTTTTTGTGCAATATTCCAAATGCCTGTATCGCAAGAATCAAGTTTTTTGTTTTGTTTTTATGAGTGTTAATGTCCGCTTGTTCTTATATATATATATATATATATATATATATATATATATATATATATATATATATATATATATATATATATATATATATATATATATATATATATATATATATATATATATATATATATATATATATATATATCTTTTTGATCTGGTCTCCTTCGCGCCTTCCCATTTACCCCAGCGTTCTGTATATAAATGACAAGATGCTCATGTCTCCGCCCTAACAATGAGAGTCATTGTTCCAAAGGCGGGAAGGCAGGCGACAAGCTTAGGGCCAAAATAAGCTCATAGAAACGCATTGGGCTTATTTTGGACAGATTTTGGCTAGAGTGAAATTGTAAGCATCGTAACTTCCTCTCCATACACACACACACACACACAGAGAGACAGAGTAATAGAGGATATGTTAACCTTTCTAACAATACCCTTTATGTATCAATTGCTCAAATTGCACGCAGAGCAGACTGCTAAAACAGGAGTATATTAATGAACATTGATTCTGGAAAATTAATACTCAGTTTGTGGCGGGCCGCACTGTGGTACCACACAGCTAGCTGCATTTTAGCCAAAGACGGTTATACTAGCTGTGAGTTATAAATGCACAATAAGCATAAAACAATTATATAAAGAATTGGCAACTCCTCATTCTGAGAAATAAGGTAGGCCACTTGATTTCAACATCTCAACAAAGTGGACAAACTAGCATGCTGTTCAAATAGTTGGAGACAGACAGAAGGGTGTGTTCATAACAATTAAACAGTAAAGAGCTAAACTTGAAATAAAGATTACTATAAAGATTAGCTGGTTACTCACTAGCACATGGGCTTGTTCTTAAGAGATTGTTTATGAGACCTGTGTTCATTTTCTATTATGCCTGCTACAAGAAGTGAATGTGCATTATGCATGGTTAAATTTGAAACAAAAAGGGCATTTTCAAAGACTTGAAAGCCAGATTAGTGATTATTGCAAAAAAAGCAGGTTAAACTATTTAGTTAATTAGTAAGTATAATTTAATTTCACAAGCCCTGTATTCATTACATTCTTCTGTTTGAAATGCAGTTTATTTGACCTTAAATTGTACATCAAAGCTTCTTTTTTTTGTGTGAATCGCCCATAAGTAAAAATTAAAAAAAAAGGCTTTAATCAAGACATGACTTTTAGGCCATATCGCCCAGCCACTATTGTGAATACTTATTTAAAATTAGATTTCTGAATTTCATTTGGAATACATTTGCAAACATTTCTAAAAACAGTCTCACTTAGTCGTGGTATATTTTGTGTAGAGAGAAGACAACAGTAAAACAACAAAATATGGGATAAGTCAAGAGGTATGAATACTTTCCGAAGGCACTGTACATGAGAAAATGTACATTAAACACTTCTGTACAGAAACATTTGCATAACTGGTCTTACCGGAGATTGGTCTTCTACGGGAGTCTGCCTGAGAGGGAGATGGAGTAGGCTGGCTGCTTGTCCTGCTGGTGGCCAGTATCTCATGACTGAGCCGGGAGCTGACTCTGCTGCCTGGCCGTGGTGGGCGTCTGCTGTTGGAGACTGGGGTGGGCTTGTTGGAGACTGGGGTGGGCTTCTTCCCTGAGGACTTGGCGGAGGCTCCCTTCCCGGCTGAGAGGGGCTGTTTGGGGGTAGTCTGCTGGCTCCGGGGAGTGGAATGACTTGAGCTGCTGGTGGTTCTGCTATTCGACCGACTGCCTTTAGTAGTAGGCACAGGAGGTTTCACAGCAGTCCGGCCCTTTTTAGTGACACTAGAGAAGAGGGAGACTGAATTGAGGGAGGGAATCTTTGGATATTCGAATAAACAACATGTGGTGGGGTTGTTTGTATTTTGGTTTTAAAGGTATTTTACTATAAACACAATTACAAGTATAGTGATGCTCAAAACACACCTCTTCTCCTCTTCCTCAGTCTCTTCCTCCTCCGATTCCTCTTCCTCTGATTCTTCTTGCACTTCCTCCTCTGACTCCTCCTCTTCCTCCACCTCCTCCTCAGAGTCGACAGAGGAACGTTGGCGGGAGGTGAGGCGGTTAGCTCGCCGTTTGGGACGGCACTCAGGGCAGAACCAGTCCCCTTCTGGGACAGCCTGGACACAACATAGATAGAGCAAAGGAGAAGTTTAAATAGTTCCATATTGGGACATTATTTTTGACTACATATTGTATTGACCAAAACTCTGCCTAAAAATACTAATCTCGTTCTCCATCTTTTTAAATTAGGGAGACAATTTGTTTTCAATACATTTCCATGACTGATCAAAACGTAACTACTTTTCCCTTTCAGTCAGTCAACTTCTGTAAAACATACTATGGGGAGCTGCACGCTCGCGACAAGGATCTAGAGCCACGCCTGACAAGGCCAAAGAAACCTGCGCCTTGGTCCCGCCTTCCACAGCTGAAAAGTGCAAGGCTCGGATTAATTCCTTCAATTTAATACCCCTCTTCTCCGAGCCCAGGAATGAGTGGTGCGGGACCAAAACAGGCATTGTACCTTGCTTGCCTCCTTCAGGGAACTGTAGTTATAGTCATAAGGGTACATTCCCTTTCAGTCAGTCAACTTCGGTACAACATACTATGGGGAAATATAATCACGCCCCAAGCCAACCCCAATGGATACTAAATTAAAAACGGCCTAGTGATTTCGCCCTGTCCCAGCTGTAAGCACACTGAGCTATTCTGGGAGCAGTGACATCCAAGCTATAAAACTTCAAAAACTGTGTGGTGATGCGCAACTCGATGCAGCACAAATATTTCCTATAGTAAACCCTTTAAACAACGACCAAGACGCTGCCAAACCCATGGTGGAGTGGGCACATACACCGTTTGGTAACCCTTGCCTCTCGCTGCCATATGTGACCCGTTTCAGGAAACTAGGCGTATGTCGCAAATCACTACTTCACAGGATAGCCATTTGAAGTTTTTTTTCATCATCATCAAAATCAGTTTTTGGGCAGAAATGCCTTCTGGAACATGTGAACTTTCATGTCCCTTAATAACAAACTTGTATGTCATCTGTAAATGCGAATAAAATTGTTAAAAGCTTAAGACTGTTATTGAAAAGAAGGGTGACTATACTGGTCACTGATTTATTTTTGAAGAAAAAAAAATGTTTTTTGGTAAATTTTGAGTTGTTTGTTTATTATTTTAATTTAGTTGCATAATAATTCTGCACACTAATAGTTGCCCAATAATTGTGCACACAGATATTCTTCAAAGAAAGCCAAAACCTCACTTTAACTTTCTTAAATATTCAGGTTTGAGGTTTATTAACATTTTGGATTGACCGAGAGCACTGTAGTTGTTCAATAATACAATTAATCCTCAAACATACAACTTGCCTAATAATTGTGCACACAGTGTATGTATATCTATCTATCTATCTATCTATCTATCTATCTATCTATCTATCTATCTATCTATCTATCTATCTATCTATCTATCTATCTATCTATCGGTACCTAATCACCATAGCACAAAGCACAAAGATTCACATCATCGAACACTATAGGCCATGTGTGAAGTAAAGAATAATGCACCCTACCTTGAGTTTGGGGCGGACACAGTGGATGTGGTGTCCTCTGTCGCAACAGTCACACAGCAGCATGTTTTCTGCATCTCCCTTCCTGCGACAGACCTTACAACGGGCATTGAGCAGAGACTTGGCCCAGATGACACTGCGCTCCAGGGTGGAGAGGTGGAGGAAGACCTGGGACAGGCTGGAACAGCCCAGCAGAGACTCCCTCCAACGCTCCTGGACAGTCTTCACCAATCGACCACTGTCACTACCTCCTGAGAGGGTCAGAAACATACAGTCAGACATATCATAGGACGGAACATCTCTCTCCATAATCTACAACAAGTCAATACAGTCTTCACCAACCCACCACTTTCACCTGAGGGGGGGGGGGGGGGGGACAGACAGACATACTGTCCGATCAACAGCATGCAATTATACGCACACACAGTGTACAAAACATTAGGAACACCCACTCTTTCCATGACAGACTGATCAGGTGCATGCCATGATCCCTTACTGATGTCACTTGTTAAATCCACTTCAAATAAATGACTATGACGGGGAGGAGACCGGTTAAAAGGATTTAAGCCTTTACACAATTGAGACAGATTGTGTATGTGTGCCATTTAGAGGGTGAATGGGCAAGACAAAAAGAGCCTTTGAACGGCGGTATGGTAGTAGTCAACATGGGCCAGCATCCCTGTGGAATGCTTTGAACTAGGGCTGGGCGATATGACGATCTATATCTTGTGACGATAGAAAAACGCCTATCGTTTCATATTATGCTCTATCGTTTATTTTGTTGTCGCAAATCACACGTTTACTGCAATATTTTTAGTCAATTGCACTATGCCTAATTTGCAACACAAACAAACATGGAGTGAACGTGACACAGTGCACGGAGACACAGAGCTCGTACCTAAAAGAGGGGCTACTTCGGTCGCATGGACGTGGTTTGGGTATGAAAAGTCTGACACGGACCAGAAAACCGCCCTCTGCTAAATATGCCGCAGGCCGGTCACAACAGGCTCAAACACCACTAACCTCTTTAACCACCTATGCAAGAATCATGTGAAACAGTACGGAGAGAATCTACGGATGAGACCCAAAAAAGTACAGTCGAGTGCTCAAAACAAACCCCCGATTCAGAGGTTGCAAAATAGATCATTGTTGCCAAAAATCTATTTTATTTGCGGCACTTTAGTTGTCATATAATGCTATAATTCAAACTTGAAGGAGTGTTTTGTTTACTTGTTATATTTTATATATTTATTTGTGAGCCTTATTTTGCTGCTATAGTTTAAACTTGAAAGTTTTCCATGTTTACATTTGGTATTTTATGTACCAATATTTGTCAAGCCTGTATTCATTTGTTCAAAAATGTCTAATGTTAGAGATATTTTTGACCATATTCACATTTTAAGCCTATATTTATTTAGTGTTTGCAACTATAGTTTAGGTGTTTTCTAATTACCTTTTTAGATTTTATATTCATATTTTGTTACATGCTTAATAAAAAAAGGTTCTAAATAAGAGAAATATCAAATATGAGTAAGTACCTTTTATTCAAAACATAATAAGAAATAGGCCTTTACATGTGGTCATTTTATATCAACAATTTATTCATTGAATTTACAGAAAATGTGCTATATATCGTGATATGTATCGTTATCGGGATATGAAATGAACTATATCTGGATATGAGATTTTGGTCATATCGCCCAGCCCTACTTTGAACCCCTTGTAGAGTCATATTTTTATCGTAATCTAATTTCAGGTTAGTCTCATTGAGGTAATATATATTTATATTCCGAGAGAGAGACCGGGTAGAGAGAGCGACCATCAAACCCATTATGCTTGGGAAAAAAAGCTTTTCAATTTCATAGTACAGATTTTGCCTTCCTTGCTTGCCACCATCCTTACCTTCACTGTTTTGATCCTCATCTTTCTTCTTGTCTTTCTTCTTTGCCTTCTGGTCCTTTTTACAGTCTTCATCTCCTGTTGAGGGGATAACATATGGTGAGGCACGGGTTTGCCATGACAGTCCACAAGAGATATCAATTTGCACGTCAAAACTTATCATTAACAGCTCTAAACCCTAAAACGTAATAAGAATGGACCTTTATAATGGCCAGTTTAGTATGTGAAATTAGTATGTGAAAAAATACAAGTCTGAGCAGAAATTAAATCACTGGTGGCACTTATTCCCTTCCTGGCTGGCAGTTAAGGTCTGTTAAGAGATGCTCTGATAATAGTCTCTGTGACCAAAAGCTTGACCTAAACCTGGACTAAATAGCATTTTAGAGATTCTCAATTGCAATTCTTTTTAAATCCAGGAATTGTCTCAATCTGGATATCAAAGTTAATGCAATTCACAATGATTTAAGTGTGCACACTGCACCCAAAATGGCACCCTATTCCCTATGGACTCTGGTCAAACGTAGTGCATTATAAAGGGAATAGGGTGCCATGAGGACAATACCTCTTCTCTTCAGAAAGGTGTTATGTGAGTTTTGCTGGCCTACCCAGTGGAGCCTTGAGGAACTTCTTCTCAATGCCCTGCTGGATGTGGGCCAGGGCCTGAGCCAGGTAGTGGACAGTGTTGTTGACCAGCTGAGGGGTGCTGGGGTTGGTGGAGGCAGCACTCGCACTCTCCCCCTTCAGCTCCTGTACCCTGAACAATGACACCTGTAACCTGTAACATGGAGCACACGTTGAGAGATTGTGTTAGACTGTGCTTCCTCTGGGAGTCAAAAATACAGTGGGGATAAAATAATGATAGAGTAAAGAAAATAGAAAGCTATGTGGAATTTTAAACTCTTATTGTACCTGCTGTTGCTATTTGAGAAAATGAGCTTCTCTATTCATAACATATGAAAAACAAGTTCAACATCAAATTTGTACATGTCTGGTACCTACGCCTTTTCTCAATTAACTCAATGTAACCATAATCCGTATTCACTAGCTAACCTCTTGGTCTCTCCCTTCAGCTCCTGAAACCTTCAACCTGCACAACATTGTGAAGAAGAGATGCTTTTTTTTACTGATCCTATGCTTTCTTGCCTCCAGGAGTCAATAAAAGATACACTACATGACAAAAAAGTATGTGGACACCTTGTCGAACATCTCATTCCAAAACTATTAATATAGAGTTAGTCCCCCCTTTGCTGCTATAACAGCCTCCACTCTTCTCGATAGGCTTTCCACTAGATGTTGGAACATTGGAAGCAAGTCCACGCAGCATTCAGCCACAAGAGATGAGTAAGGTCTGGCACTGATGTTGGGCAATTAGGCCTAGCTCGCAGCCAGCGTTACAATTCATCCCAAGGTGTTGGATTGGGTTGAGGTCAGGGCTATATGCAGGCCAGTTAAGTTCTTCCACACCGATCGACAAAACCATTTCTATATGGACCTTGCTTTGTGCACGGGGGCATGGTCAGGCTGAAACAGGAAAGGGCATTTCCCATACGGTTGTCAAAGTTGAAAGCACAGAATTGTCTAGAATGTCATTGTTTGCTGTAGTGTTTAGATTTCTGTTCACTGGAACCAAGGGGCCTAGCCCGAACCATGAAAAACATCCCCAGATTATTATTCCTCCTCCACCAAACTTAAGTTGGCACTCTGCAATGGGGCAGGTAGCGTTCTCCTGGCATTCGCCAAACCCAGATTCGTCGGTCGGACTGCCAGATGGTAAAGCACGATCCATCACTCCAGTGTCCAATGGCGGTGAACTTTATACCACTCCAGACGATGCTTGGCATTGCGATCTTGGGCTTGTGTGCGGCTGCTCGGCCATGGAAACCCATTTTATTGTGCTGATATTGCATTGAGGCAGTTTGGAACACGGTAGTGAATGTTGCAACAGAGGACAGACGATTTGTACGTGCTATGCGCTTCAGCACTAAGCGGTCCCATTCTGTGAGCTTGTGTGGCTGACCACTTCGCAGCTGAGCCATTGTTGCTTCTAGATGTTTCCACTTCACAATAACAGCACTTACAGTTGACCGGGGCAGCTCTAGCAAGGCAGAAATTTGACGAACTGACTTGTTGGTAAAGGTGGAATCCTATGACGGTGCCACGTTGAAAGTCACTGAGCTCTTCAGTAAGGCCATCCTACTGCCAATGTTTTTTCTATGGAGATTGCATGGTTGTGTGCTTGATTTTATACACCGCTCAGCAACGGGTTTGACTGAAATAGATAAAATCCACTAATTTGAAGGGGTGTCCACATACTTTTGTATATACAGTGCATTCGGAAAGTATTCAGACACCTTGACTTTTTCCACATTACAGCCTTATTCTAAAAAGGATTTAAAAAATGTTTTCCTCAATCTATACACAATACCCCATAAAGACATGGCTAAAACAGGTTTAGACATTTTTGGTCATTTATAAAGACAATTTTGAAAAGGGAAAAAAACTATTTATCAATTTTAGAATAAGGCTGTAACATAATGTGGAAATAGTCAAGGTGTCTGAATACTTTCCGAACGCACTGTAAAGTGTATGAACAAATACCAAACTCATTTCAGTATATGGTAGCTATGTCTTTTTAAATCAGACCAAGGGCAATTCATCAATGTAAGCATGAATTATATCTAGCTAACCTCTTGGTGCACAATATGAAAGACAGTAATAAACAATTCCTGCCAAGATGCGGTGGATGTACAGCATTTACCCGTCTTTTTTCAAGTTATCATTTATTTCCATGTCCTCCACTTCACCGTTCTCTCCTTTCCCAAAACCATTATCCTTCAACTCGGGGCTCAGAAGTTCATAGTGGCCTTCCTCCAGTGCTTTCCTCCATGCACTCCTCTCCATCACCTACAGGACCAACCAGAGATGTCAGACAATCAATGTTGTCATTCCCTGAAAAACATGTTAGTTTTTAAAGTTTGGGAGGAAAATTTGAATGCTTTCAGATTAAATTCATAACTCTGCCTAAACATATCATAGTTCCTCATAACAGCTAATTTCTTATCTTGTCAAATAAAGTGAAATACTTAATCATTACTAAGACGGAAGAACTGAGTTTTTGCTGCATCTCAAATAAAATGTTATTGTTAACAAGGCTATATACATGGGGGACAGAGTCAACGTAACCATAATCCTTTTTCACTAGCTAACCTCTTGGTCTCGCTCTTCAGGTTAGTCGAGGTAGGTAGGGGTAAAGTGACTATGCATAGATAAACAGCCAGTCGCAGCAGTGTAAAAACAATTTTTTGGGCCTTCCTCTGACACCGCCTAGTATATAGGTCCTGATGGCAGGAAGCTTGGCCCCAGTGATGTACTGGGCCGTACGCACTACCCTCTGTAGCGATTTACGGTCGGATGCCGAGCAGTTGCCATACCAGGCGGTGATGCAACCGGTCAGGATGCTCTCGATGGTACAACTATATTACTATGTGAAATAAAACAAAATCAGAAAAATCGCTATTGACCACTCAGAGACAGTGTACCTTAAAATTGCCCCTTTGCAGGGTGGATTATACGTATGGATTATACACAACCAGCAGTTTTTACAGTTCATCAAGCGGATAGGGTCTGCTGCATTCTGACCAATAACAAGTGGTGTGACGGGGGAAATCTACAGGAACTTCTGCTCATCCAACTTGGAATACTTGGTCATGCATGTCAATTGCACACTCCCTAAAAGCTTGAAACATCTGCGGCATTGTGTTGTGTGAAAACATTTGAGTGACCTTTTGTCCCCAGCACAAAGTGCACCTGTGTAATGATCATGCTGTTTAATCAGTTTCTTGATATGCCACATGTGTCAGGTGGATGGATTATCTTGGCAAAGGAGAAATGTTCACTAACAGGAATGTAAACAAATTTGTGCACAAAATTGGAGTCGTTTTTTGCGTATCGAACATTTTGGGATCTTATATTTCAGCTCATGAAACATGGGACAAACCCTTTACATGTTGCGTTTATACATAAACAAAAGTATGTGGAAACCCCTTCAAAATTACTGGATTCGGCCATTTCAGCCACACCTGTTGCTGACAGGTGTATATAAAAGAGCATAGCCATGCCATCTCTATAGACGATGGCAGTAGAATGGCCTTAAGAGCTCAGTGACTTTCAACATGGAAGTAAAGTACTGTTACTGTGACGTGGAAACGTCTAGGCGCAACAACGGCTCAGCCGCAAAGTGGTAGGCCACACAAGCTCACAGAAATGGAACGCCAAGTTCTGAAGCGCGTAAAAACAGTCTGTCATCTGTTGCAACACTCACTACCAAGTTCCATACTGCCTCGAATCAACTTTAGCACAACTGTACGCCGGGAGCTTCATGAAATGGGTTTCCATGGCAGAGCAGCCGTACGCAAGCCTAAGCGCAATGCCAAGCTTTAGCTGGAGTGGTGTAAAGCTTGCCGCCATTGGACTCCAGAGCAGTGGAAACAGGCTCTCTGGAGTGAAGAATCACGCTTCACCATCTGGCAGTCCGATGGACAAATACTGGTTTGGCGGATGCCAAGAACGCTACCTGCCCCAATACATAGTACCAACTGAAAAGTTTGGTGGAAGAGGAATAATGGTCTACAATTAAATTCTAGACGATTCTGTGCTTCCAACTTTGTGGCAACAGTTTGGGAAAGGTCCTTTCCTGTTTTAGCATGACAATGCCCCCATGCACAAAGCGAGGTCCATACAGAAATGGTTTGTCGAGATCAGTGTGGAAGAACGTGACTGGCCTCAACCCAATCAAACACTTTGGGATAAATTGGAATGCCAGACCTAATCTCCCAACATCAGTGCCGACCTCACTAAAGCTTGTGGCTGAATGGAAGCAAGTCCCTGCAGCAATGTTTCAATATCTAGTAGAAAGCATTCCCAGAAGAGTGGAGGCTGTTATAGCAGCAAAGGGGGGACCAACGCCATATTAATGCCCATGATTTTGGAATGAGATGTTTGACGAGCAGGTGTCCACATACTTTGTTATTTTGTCTTTTTTTGCTCAGTGTAACACATTGACTGTCCAACTCGGAAGTGCTATGCTGGACCAGTGCTACACACCTTTTCGAAATGGGTATAAGGCCATCTCCCGTCCTCCTTTCAGCAAATTTGACCATGATTCCATTTTGCTACTTCCCAACTACAAATAGAGACTCAAGAGGGAAGTTCCAGTGGTCAGGTCTGTACAGCGCTGGTCTGACCAACCAGAATCCATGCTCCAAGAATGTTTTGATCACGTGGACTCGAATATGTTCCGGCTTGCCTATGTGGATATCATTAAATACACCGACTCAGTCACCGGATTCATAAAAAAAATGCATTGATGTGATACCGATGGCGTCTTTCAAAACGTACCCGAATCAAAAACTGTGGATTGATGGCAGCCTTGTTGGGAAACTGAAGGAGACAGATGCTGCTTATAAACACACCAAGGTGACTGGGGACAATTGTATGGTTAAACTGTACAAATACCACCTACGCAGATCGGTCAATATGGCTAGACAAGTATAGGGACAAAGTGGGGGAGCAATTCAGCCGGTCGGATACAAGGCGTATGTGGCAGGGGCTTCTAGCGATCACGGATTACAAAAAAAAAAAGCCAGTCAAATCGTGGATACCAAAGCTGCCCTTCCGGACGAGCTCACGCTTCGAGCAAAAACGTCTGAGCTGCCGAGGAGAGACCCTGAGGACAACGGAGTGCTTACGATCGCCACGGGGGACATATGCAAGTCATTCAAACGACCATTGCAAGACTGCCAGCCCAGACAGCATCTCTAGCCGCACCCTCAGAGCACAAAGACCAGCTAGCTGTATACCCAACTGCTTCAAGAAAAGGAAAGCAACTAAACTATTACTGACCCGTAGCACTCACTTCAGTCATCATGTAGTGCTTCGAGAGGCTAGTCAAAGACTACATCCCCTCCTCAACACACTCGACACTCTCCAATTTGCCTATCGCCCCGACATACCATAGACATACTACAGGCAGGAGGTACGCACAGACGGTGTGGTGCCAGGTAAACAACCGAGTAACTAGGCTGGGTATGCCCCCATCTTCATCAACGGGGTCAAACCACATGGACACTGGTGAAGACTGGTGAAGGCACGACAGCGACTAACCTCAGGAGGCTGAAGAATTTCAGCCTCCTGTCCCCAAGAAACCCTCAGTTTTCTACAGGAGCGCCATAGAGCGCATACTCTCCGGCTCAATCACAGCCTGGTACTGCAACTCATTAGGCACTACATAAGGTGGTAAGCTCAGACGAACGCACTCTGCCTGCCCTCCAGTACACCCTCCGGGCCAAGAAGATCAGGGACCTCCGAAACCCGAGCCACAGCCTGTTCTCCCCGCGTCCATCACTCAGATTCGGCAGTAAAGGCGCATCATGGCTAAAAGTAACAGATTGACCAATAGTTTCTACCCCCAGAACATCAGGCTGCTGAATAGCCACCACTAGTCAGCTACCTGCCACCCCCCACCGAACATTTGAAAAGCCACCACTACTCCTAACCTTGATTTGACCCAGTGTACCCTGGTAGATGCGGTCCTCTATATCTAGCAGCAGGTCTCTCAGCCTGTTGCCCATGAAGTTCTCAGCAGGAGCAGCTGTGCCTTCTGGGAGAGGAGCAGGGGCAGCCTTGGACTTTGCCGAGACCACTTTGCTACCACCAGCCTCTAATTTAATATCTGCAAACAAAAAAATACAGGAAAAACAGTGAATATCCCAAACATACAGTAGGAACACTTGAATTGGAAAACCATCACTCACTCATTCAGTCAATCAATCATTCACTCCTGAAGTGATTGTCAGCTGAAGTGCAGTGAGAAAACAAACAGTGGACCAGAGTCCATATGGAGTCAGTGACAACTGGGCTGTGTTCAAATAGGCAGCCCAATTCTGATACAAAAGCCTAGTTCACATTGGCAGTTTGAAGTGACTCAAATCCCAATTATCTGCATATCCGATTCGAAACGGTTCCTTTTCCTTCAGTCTCAACAGCCAAAAAGCACATGTAATAGGATATTTGAAGCTACATTTCTAACCACCATCTTCGATACAAATCTGATTCCTGGCAATGCAACTGGCCTTGCTAGCTACTCTGTTGACAATTTTAGAAGAACATGTGGTAGCAAACTAGCTTGTTAATTGCCAGAAAGCTAAATAGCTACCTTGTTGACTGCTGTGGCTACCCAAAAAGGACTTGTTTTGAAAGATGGATAATCTTATCGAGGCAAAAAAAATTTAATAAAAGATACAATAAATAAAGTGTTCTTACATTTATGATTTTGAACATTCAAAGCAACTGGGAAACATTGTCACCTTAGCTTGCTACATAACTCCTAAGCGAAAGGAAGCAGGAGCACCACTGCGCACACACCTGTTGTTACTATGACAACTACCGTAGCCATGTCAGCAAATTACTGCTGTCTGAACACACACAAATCTGATTTGGTCACTTGCAACTTGCCGTTTGGACAGTCGGTACTCCAAAACAGATTTAAATAACAAAACTGATTTGATCATTAAGGCCTACAGTGTGAACAAGGCTTAAATAGTCTTTAGACCAATCACATCAGATCTTTTGCAGATCTGATTGGTCAAAAGACCAAATTAGTGAAAAAAAATATCAGAATTGGGCAGCCACTGTAAATGCACCCCTGTTGATGTTAGAAAGAGATGTATAAATACATTTGATTGATTGCTCATTTGGATCAAGTTGCTCTAGCCAGAGGCCTCTCCTCTCTATTGTCTGGTAGACTGTCAGTACCTGTGTGGTGGTAGCGATTAGCTGCTGAAGCAATACCTAGGAGCTGTGCGATACGTTCCTTCTCCTGCACCAGGGCCTCCTTCAGGCTGCTCTCCCTGTGGCCCCGCGGGTTCAGGGCCTCAATCAGCGCCTCCACCTCCTGGGTGCTGCTGTAGAAGGCCCACTGCTTAGGACGGTTCACTGGGGGAGCAGAGCTGCTCTGGACGAAGGCTGGGAGGACAGGTTTTGAGTCAGGGCCTGGAGTACAGCCTGTCTGGGAGAGGTCCTCTGATTCTCTGCCCTCGTTCTGAGACACCTCCATCCCCTCAGCCTTCGCTGGCTCCTGTTCCTGGGTCTCCGGGGTCGGTTCCTGGGGTTCCAGCATATCCTCTGTCAGGCCGAAGTAGTCGTCCTCCACGAAGAGGGCTGATGTGGAGGGGAAAAGCCAGTAGCGGCGGTAGAGGCGGTCGCGCCCCAGGGGGAGGATGTAGGTGCAGGCTGCAGCCTTCTGAATCCTCTCCTGGAGCTCCTTCTCCCTCTGCTGCTGCTGAGTAAGCTCGTCTGGGCTCAGGCCCGGGCTCACCTCATTAGGCTGTTCTTTAGGCTGCATCTCCTTGGGATTGCTGCCTTTCTCTATGAGTGAAATCAAAGGTCTGCGTTAGAATGGCAATAACGAGTAACCTGAGGGGGAAATATTTGGACCACAGAATATAGAACATTTCCATTCCAAAACATTCCCAGAAAAAAGCCCATTCGTTCTACTGTTCCGCACAACTGATCGAGTCACACTATGTGAAAGCCTTCTAGGATTGCTAGTAGTGTGTAAATCTAGGGTAAGAGGACTGAAGGCGATTACTTACGCTTCTTAGTCTTGCTGTTGGTTGTCTGCTCCTCCTCATCCTCGGTCTTATCTTCCCCATGGCTCTCAGTGCTGGTGTTCATTTCTTCAGTCTTCATGTCGCCATTTCTTCCTTCCTCTTCAATCAGCTTTTCATGTTTCTCTTTCAGCTCTTTCAGTTTCATCTCCTGTTCTTTCAACTTCTCTTCCTTCCTCTTGCGGACTCTGATGGCAGCCTCCTCCCTCTCTCTGCGGTGCTGCTCAGCCTTCAGTTCCCTGAGCTCCTGCTTGGCCTGTCTCTGTTCGTCAGCACTGTCCTCTATGAAGTCCCTGGTAGACACCAGAGTCAACAGCTTCCCACAAAGAGCATGAAGGATTTTCAGCTTCTCACCTGGGACATAACACCACAGATATATTACACTCACGCTACACTCAAGGCGTTACCCTGTGTGATCACTCCAGTATTTCCCCAAGTCATGTGGCTTCGATCGGTGTGTGTCTCAGTGTGTGTGTGTGTCTCACAGTCTCACCTGGCAGCAGGTCGTAGACAGCAGTGCAGGAAAGCCTCTTGATTAGAGCGGGGTGGGCCAGTCTCAGCTCGACACAGGGGTCGTCAGTAGAGCAGAAGCCTCCCTGTTTCTGGTAGCGGAACTTGGCGTTGGCGGAGTTACAGTCGGCCCCCGATGCTAGGATGTGCAGCCTCAGGATCTCTGACAGAGTACAGCTGTCCAGGTCCAACTGCTTCAGACTGCAGCCTACATACACAGACAGAGTCATGTACTGTATACTACTGTATAGTTATTAAGACTGCATCCTATGGAGACAGATAGTCATGTACTGTAGAGCAGGGGTTCCCAAACTTTATCACTGGGTCCCCTATCCAGCAATGGGGAACATCTCGCGTGCGACACGTCTATTTCTATGGGCACACTGTTCATTACACAAACTGTTCACACCCTCTTGTTGGTGGAGAGAATTTTGCAGGTTTAAAGCTTATTATCTGCAATTCAACACATTTTGTCATGGGGTGCGAAGAACATTTAGCAGTTAAGCTCATTTTCTTGCAATACATTTTGCCATGTCTAATGTGTATTCATGAGATATTTGAGCAGCCCCCAAAAAATATGGGCTAGTTGATCTGGACATAAATAGCTCTAAGGTATGCAATGGCTAACACGACAAGAGGAACAGATGCACTACCCAATTTAGAAATTGCACCTTGTGCATTCTACTATTACAACTTTAAAGAGTAAGTTTATGGCCAGACAGTACTCCTCCCCCACCCCCCCTACCGACCCCTTGTGTCCCCCCTACAGTTTGGGAACAACTGATGTAGAGTCAAGCTCTCAATACTAAAGAAAGAAATGCACAAATAGTAGTATATAAACATCGACTATATTAAAGACTGTTGTCCTTCTCTCACCTTGGTGCAGCTGAGGCCAGGCAGCAGCCAGAGAAGCCACAGCACTGATGGCTGACTGGGTGGGGTCCGCATCATCATCCAGGGCCTCACTCAGATCTGCCAACAAGGAAGACAATTCACTCAGTGAAAACTAAGATTTCACCATGATGCTAAAGATTTTCATCCAGGCTGTAGGATTGATTGACTGACAGACAATGTCACCATTGATAACACCCAAAGTCTATTTGGTGACCAAACACAATGGGTTTACTAGTTGATACTAAGTGCTGTTGAGGCCCGTTTGTGTCCCTACCTTTGACGTCCGCCTCAGCCACCTGGTCGCGGGCCACCTCCTCCTGCTCCTCAGCTAGGGCCTGGAATATGGCCGACAGGAAGAAGAAGAGCAGCTCACACAGCGGCCCCTCAGGGTCCGACCCCACCAGGGACTCCTCCAGCACCTCTGGAACACACAGACAAGGGCCACACAGTCAAAAACTCTTTCACACAAGAAGTGTCAAACTATATTCAAAAAGCAAACATTGGTGATAAAACTAAAAGGTGATTGTAAACAAATAGTGTTTCTCACCGAGTGTGATGCCTTCTGGAAACTCGTCCTTCAGGTCAAAGAGCTCTCCAAAGGCTTTGAGGAATTCCAGTACCATTAGGGCGTCTCCAAATAGCTCTACAGGTAGACGGGTATTCACTGGGACCGGGGCTGGGAGATTCTGCACACGATGCCGTAAAGGAGAGTTATTCAGGAGCCTAAACATTCTAGCTTTATTTAACTAGTAGGTCATTGAGAACAAGTGTTCCACAATAATTACTTGGTTATACCATAGTCATTTGAATTCAATCCCATATACCAATTTAGAGAACATTTAGGACAATGTTCCCAACCCACAAAAAGCTAGCATAGTCCCAGACAATGTTCCGTCTAAGCTGTGTGGGTGCGCACAGCTCCCAGGGACTGCCTTGCAGAACAAATATCAGCCAGCGCAGAGAAACACAAGATTGAACTTCACTCAACTGTCTAGAGTATACCCCTTTAGGTAATACTATCAACGTTTCTCTTTACTGCGGGAATTGTGATGGAATCAACGCAATGTTAGCCACTTCAATGAAACGTACCGAAACAAAATGAACTATGCAAGAGACTGTTGTAGACAGAACGCAGAGCAGGATTCTATTGCATTGACGTGCAAGACCCAGCCTGTACTCTACACAGACCAGTGCAGCGTAACCAATCAGAGCTGTAGTAGGCCTATATGCAAATAGACCATTGCCATATGGATTTGTGCCATTCACTTTCAACTAGACTGTGTTTAAAGCATGAGTGGTCATGAGCAGATGTGCTTGCTTTAAATGAAAGTGAGAGCTACGTGTAGCCACATGCACATTTGTTCATATTCATTGCTAGTTAGTAATTAGCCCAGTTAAATATCATTTATAGTCAGTAATAGGGGAGTGATCACGTCCTACAAGGGCACAAAATGTGTACATTTCTAGCAGTCTTAGAAAAGAGTCAGGTAAAATAGCTTTTTTTTTTTGCCTTAAAGGGGCAGTGTTGTATTTTGAGACAGGCTTGAATAAGCTATGTAGCTAATATGCAAAGGGTAGCATAACTTGTCTGATTCGCTGTAATAATGGTATGGGAATAATAATGACATTTATTTTGTAAAGTGGTTTCCTGCATAAAACATTTTCAGTCACCTGCTTGTCTGAAGGACATGTGGATAAACAGGTCACGCCCTGCGTTTTTTTCTCTCTAAAAGTCTCATGGAATGTAGGCGTACATTGAACATCACACATTTGCTGAATGATTGAACAGCTATTTCCATGTAAAAATGTTATGGGATGCATTTGCTCCATTGTTTTTGATGGTAGGCCACTCTGGTAGGCCTACAATATGATCAAATTGCCACAGTAGCCTACCTGACCACTGTAACTTAAAGCGGGTACAGCCTATGTTCACAGTAAAGGCGTGCTGGAAGTTGCATAGAATTTTCACAACGATCAAGTTGGCGCTCAGCGCCAAAAACATTTTTGGGAAAATTGGTCCCAAGTATGTTTGTGCTGTATAGCTAACTCTTATTAACCATATGAGCTGGCTATACAGCACTAACAGTTATTGGCCCAGAATAACAAAACGTTGTATTAAATAGAAAAAGTAAACATGTTTCAACTATAGAGGTTGAAGCCAAATAAAGACTAGCTAAATATGTTATGGGGTTGCTTACCTGCAGGTCCTCACACTCCAAGTCTTCTCTGGGTTTGCTCCATATCTTCAGTCGCTCTGCATACTGCTTCTTTTCCTCCTTCAGCTTCTCCCTCTCCTGCAATACAGTAACATTACATACAGTATTATCTATATTAAGTAACATAAGTTGTACGATATACAAATCAAATGTAAATTAAACTCAATGACATTGATTAACTTTTTTTTTTTAAAGTCACTCATGACGACTCACTTTTTCCTTTTCCACTTTCCTCCTCTGCTTCTCCTCTTCAAACATCTTCTTCATCTCTTCTTTCTTCTTTTCTCTGTCCTCCTTCTCTTTCTTTTTGGCTTCCAGGTTCTCTTCTTTCTCCCTCTTCAGCTTGGCCTTTTCATGTGCTAAACATAACATACTGTTCTGGAATACTCTGGATATACTGTACCAGTCAAAAGTTTGGACACCTACAAAAGTTTTATTTTTTACTATTTTCTACATTGTAGAATAGTGACATCAAAACTACAAAAAAACACATGGAATTAAGTAGTAACCAAAGAAAAGTGTTAAATCAAAATGACAGCTTTGCACTCTTGGCATGCTCTCAACCAGCTTCAAGTTGTGCCTTGTTAAAAAGTTAATTTGTGTAATTTCTTTCCTTCTTAATGCATTTGAGCAAATCAGTTGCGTTGTGACACGGTAGGGGTGGTATACAGACGATAGCCCTATTTGGTAAAAGACCAAGTCCATATTAAGGCAAAAACAGCTCAAAAAGCGAAGAGAAAATACAATCCATCACTACTTTAAGGTCAGTCAATCTGGAAAATTTCCAGAACTTTGAAAGTTTCTTCAAGTGCAGTTGCAAAAAACAACAAGCGCTATGATGAAACTGGCTCTCATGAGAACCGCCACAGGAAAGGAAGACCCAGAGTTACCTCTGCTGCAGAGGATAAGTTCATTAGAGTTACCAGCCTCAGAAATCGCAGCCCAATTAATGCTTCAAAGTTCAACAAACAGACACATCTACTGAATCAAATTTCTGCAAAGAAACCACTACTAAAGGACACCAATAATAAGAAGAGACTTGCTTGGGCCAAGAAACACAAGCAGTGGACATTAGACCGGTGGAAATCTGTCCTTTGGTCTGATGAATCCAAATTTGAGATATTTGTTTCCAACCGCAGTGTCTGAGACACGGAATAGGTGAACAGATGATCTCCGCATGTGTGGTTCCCACCGTGAAGCATGGAGGAGGTATGATAGTGCTTTGCTGGTGACACAGTCAGTGATTTATTTAGAATTCAAGGCACACTTAACCAGCATGGCTACCACAGCATTCTGCAGCGATACGCCATCCCATCTGATTTGCGCATAGTGGGACTATAATTTGTTTTTCAACAGGACAATGACCCAACACACCTCCAGGCTGTGACACAACACACCTCTAGGCTGTGTAAGGGCTATTTGACAATGGAGAGTGATTGAGTGCTGCATCAGATGACCTGGCCTTCACAATCACCCCAACCTCAACCCAATTGAGATGGTTTGGGATGAGTTGGACTGCAGAGCGAAGGGAAAATAGGCAACAAGTGCTCTGTACATGTGGGAACTCATTCAAGGCTGTTTGAAAAGCATTCCAGGTGAAGCTGGTTGAGAGAATGCCAAGAGTGTGCAAAGCTGTCATCAAGGCGAAGGGTGGCTACTTTGAAGAATCTAAAATGTATTTTGATTTGTTCAACACTTTTGTTTACTTCAAGGTGTCAATTCAGTTTTCATGTATTCACTATTATTCTACAATGTAGAAAATTGTTTAAAAAAACTTAAATGAGTTTGACTGGTACTGTATATGGCAGACAAATTGTTGGACCATTCATACATATCTTGGGACGGTCTCATTAGCACTTACATGACAACGGTGCACCAGTTTTTGCACTTACATGCTAACTATTATCTACTATAATCTACTGGACTCACCTGTAGCCATCATCTCCTCTTTCTGCTGAATCAGACGAAGCTTCTCCTCGGCTGCTTTCAATAAGTTGTGCCCCAACTAAAGAAAATTATGAAAATGCAATGGAGTCTTGAGACGCTTTACATTTCATAGAGGTCTACTAGACAAAACCATGATGGAAGTCCAACAATAAAACATTATTATTACAATGTAACACAATTGTTAATAACAATCTTTACTGAGTAATGCTTGACTAAGGGTCTACATATGGGATGTGTTCCAAAATGGCACCCTACATAGTGCACAACCTTTGACCAAGGCCTGGCCATGGGGACATTTGGGATGAAGACATTACCAATCCTCACCTCTCCAGGAGAAGAATCATTCTTAGGCTTGCCCCGCCCTTTAGGAGGGGGACTAAATACAAACACAGGGGGCTCGTCAGGGAAGAACTGGGAGAATTGCTGTTCTGCCAACTTGTACTTAGCAACAGTTGATGCCTAAACGTGAAACACAACAAACAAGAAACAGCAACACTAGACCAAAATTTCAGTTACTGGATTCAAATGAATGTGACACTACAATCCTGTTTTCCCCATTGTAAAGGGTTTTTGCTTATAAAAGAACACACCAACTGACATTTCATTAAAACTATACCGTTAAATTATAATAATACCTTGAGCATGAGGACTCCATTCTGTGGTTCACAGTGCTGTTTGAGCAGCAGCTTTAACCTGTCCCGTGAAAACGTGTTCTTTTTACGGCTAAAATAAGTGAGAAAGAGAGATGGTATATGCTTAGTTGTTATAGTTCAAAAGTCAGAGGGGATTAACTGTCGAATAACAATATAAGCTGCTTAGCAGGAAGGCAAATGTATTATGAAATGTACAACAATAGTAACTATACATGGTCAGTCAGTCAGTGGAAGTAGGTTATAGTCTCACCTCATCTGACCAGCCTTGGTGAATATGGGCTCACTGCCTTCCTTGATGGGCCGCACTTTGTACTTTATCACAGACGGGTTGACAGGTTTCTTCTTCTTCTTCCTTTAGACATAAGGGGAGTAGAGCCAAAACGTTTTTATCAAAGCCAACATGGAAAATGGACATGGATAATGACTGTGCATTCGCAAGGATAGATAATAGGGTGACATTTCAGATGCAGCCTTGAATATCATATCTTACAGACTGACCCATTAGCCTTTGATTTGGGGGTGTCCTCGTCACTGTCACTGATGACTATGGAGTCCCCGTCCATCTGAAGTTTTGCGTGCCCGTTGACAGGCCTGTTGGAATGGTGGGGAGACTGTACATCCAGGATTTCACATGGCTGCCTGTAGGAAAGATCGCAAACACATTTAACTGAATGTAAAACACTAGAGCCAAACCAATATGGAATTTTTGGGTCCGATACCAGTTTTAGGGAGGCAAAAGTCACGGATTACCAATATACAGTGTATTCGGAAAGTATTCAGACCCCCTTGCCTTTTTACACATTGTTACGTTACAGCCTTATTCTAAAATTGATTCAATTGTTTTTCCTCCCCCTCATCTACACGCAATACCCCATAATGGCAAAGCAAAAACAGTTAGATTTTTAGCAAATTTATTCAAACCCTTTACTCAGTACTTTGTTGAAGCACCTATGGCAGCGATTACAGCTTCGAGTCTTCTTGGGTATGACACTACAAGCTTGGCACACCTATATTTGGAGAGATTCTCCCATTCTTCTCTGCAGATCCTCTCAAACTCTGTTCAGTTGTATTGGGAGTGTCGCTGCGCAGCTATTTTCAGCTCTCTCCAGAGATGTTCGATCGGGTTCAAGTCCAGGCTCTGGCTGGGCCACTCAAGGACATTCAGAGACTTGTCCCAAAGCCACTCCTGCGTTGTCTTGGTGGTGTGCCTAGGGTCGTTGGAAGGTGAACCTTCACCCCCAGTCTGAGGTCCTAAGTGCTCTGGAGCAGGTTTTTTTTAAATCAAGGATCTCTTTGCACCGTTCAGCTTTCCCCTCGATCCTGACTAGCCTCCCAGTCACTGCCGCTGAAAAACATCCCCACAGCAAGACGCAGCCATCACCATGCTTCACCGTAGGGATGGTGCCAGGTTTCCTCCAGATTGGCATTAAGGCCAAAGAGTTCAATCTTGGTTTCATCAGACCAGAATCTTGTTTCTCATTGGTCCTTTAGGTGCCTTTTGGTAAACGCCAAGTGGGCTGTCATATGTATTTTACTGAAGAGTGGCTTCTGTCTGGGCACTATACCATGAAGGCCTGATTGGTGCAGAGTTGGTTGTCCTTCTGGAAGGTTCTCCACAGAGATTTTTGGTCACCTCCCTGACCAAAGCCCTTCATCCCCTATTGGCCGGGCAGCCAGCTCTAGGAAGAGTCTTGGTGGTTCCAAACTTCTCCCATTTAAGAACAATGGATGCCACTATGTTCTTGGAGACCTTCAATGCTGCAGAAATTTTTTGGTACCCTTTCCCCAGATCTGTGCCTCGATACAATCCTGTCTCGGAGCTCTATGGACAACTCCTTCGACCTCATGGCTTGGTTTTTGCCCTGACATGCATTGTCAACTGAGGGAAAAGGAAAAGGGTGGATACTAGTCAGTTGAAGTGGGTCTTCCGCATTTAACCCAACCCCTCAATCAGAGAAGTGGTGGATTCACCTGAGCTCAATTTTCAAGTCTCATAGCAAAGGGTCTGAATATGTTTTTAGCAAAAATGTCTAAAAACCTGATTTGGCTTTGTCATTATGGAGTATTGTGTGTAGATTAATGAGGAAAACATTTAATCCATATTAGAATAAGGCTAACGTAAAAAGTGGAAAATGGGAAGGGGTCTGAATACTTTTTGTTTTTTTGAGGTGGAATGAAAAATAACTCCACAAAATGTGTTCCAAAGAATTAACAAATACTTTAAGTGGATAAGAATGCAGAAGCATTGGTCCTAAAGCACATTAATAAACAAGAAGGGCTGAATGAATTAAATTTAGTCTCAAAGTAAATCTGAAACTGCACTTTTTACAAGATCAAACTACGCAGCAAATTCCTGTAACATGCAGTTCATAATGTCACCACTTTCAAATCAAGCCTCATTTATATAGCACATTTCAGACAAGTAGATTCCCTACAGTCAGGGATGCAAACTGGTGAGGGCCCAAAAAGATGACACTATTTTTTTTTTCCCCCTTAAACATACAAAAATAAATCCCCTGTTGGGGGGGATAAAAAATAAAATATCAGCTTTAAAATGCTAATTTCTAGATTTTAACTAATTAAAACCAATAATATGATCAGTCTGTGTACATTTTTTAAAAAGTGGTTAATGTGAACCTAAATATAAGTGTAACAGTGTTGCTTCCGTACCTCTCCTAGCCCATACCTGGGCTCGAACCAGGGACCCTCTGCACGCATCGACAAGTCACCCTCGTTACACTAAAGCCGCGGCTCCAAGTGAAACAACTACTTCAAGGTCTCAGATCGAGTGACATCACAGATTGAACCTAACTTAACTCTTCAATATCGTTCAGGGGACATGCTGCTGTAACTGGAAACTGCCTTTCCACTCTCCTCTGTTTTTCCCAGAGCGTGCGCTAATGCTGTAACTAGGAAGTTTGTAGTCTCTTCTCTCTTCAGTCGCGTGCTGCATTCTGTTGTTATGTGAAAGATTGGTTTGGATACAGCCAGTATTGCTATTAACACGTATCACTTGTTCGCTTACAGCCAGTAGTGACCCAAACGAGAATATTAGACAAGCACCCTCCCCAAACTTTTCTCAATCGGATCTACACGAATCACGGAGGTTACCCATTTTGGATTCAAAACGAATAATTTCCACAGAAAGGTTGCATCCCTGCACAGTGCTTTACAACAGTCCAAGGGTCATGTAAAGAAACACTATGGCAAACTCGCAAGGAGAGGATGTTCAGAGATACTTTTGAGGAGATGGGAAACTTCATTGGAATCGTATTAACACCCATTTTGTATGTTTCCCATGCGTCGTCAATGGACAGGCAAGTCCATTAAGAACAAATTCTTATTTACAATGACGACCTACCAAAAGGCAAAAGACCTCCTGCAGGGATGGGGGCTGGGATTAAATATATAAATAAAAATATAGGACAAAACACATATCACAATGAGAGACAACACTACATAAAGATAGACCTAAGACAACATAGCATAGCAGCAACACATGACAACACAGCATGGTAGCAGCACAACATGGCAACAACATGGTAGCAACAACAGAGTAGCAGCCCAAAAGTGTACAAACATTATTGGGCACAGACAACAGCACAAAGGGCAAGAAGGTAGAGATGACAATACATCATCTAATACTAGCCTGTTCAACCTCTCTTTCGTATCGTCTGAGATCCCTAGAGATTGGAAAGCTGCCGCGGTCATCCCCCTCTTCAAAAGGAGGAGACACTCTAGACCCAAACTGTTATAGACCAATATCCATCCTGCCCTGCCTTTCTAAAGTTTTCGAAAGCCAAGTTAACAAACAGATAACTGACCACTTCGAATCCCACCGTACCTTCTCTGCTATGCAATCTGGTTTCCGAGCTGGTCATGGGTGCACCTCAGCTACGCTCAAGGTACTGAACGATATCATAACCGCCATCGATAAAAGACAGTACTGTGCAGCCGTTTTCATCGACCTGGCTAAGGCTTTCGACTCTGTCAATCACCGCATTCTTATTGGCAGACTCAACAGCCTTGGTTTCTCAAGTGACTGCCTTGCTTGGTTCTCTAACTACTTTGCAGACAGAGTTCAGTGTGTCAAATCGGAGGGCCTATTGTCCGATCCTCTGGCAGTCTCTATGGGGGTGCCACAGGGTTCAATTCTTGGGCCAACCCTTTTCTCTATATATATCAACGATGTTGCTCTCGCTGCTGGTGACTCTCTCATCCATCTCTACGCAGATGACACCATTCTGTATACAACTGGACCCTCTTTGGATACTGTGTTTACTAACCTTCAATCAAGCTTCAATGCCATACAACACTCCTTCCGTGGCCTACAACTGCTCTTAAACGCTAGTAAAACTAAGTGCATGCTTTTCTATCGAACAATGCCAGCACCCGCCCACCGGACTATCATCACTACTCTCGACGGATCCGAATTAGAATACGTGGACACCTACAAATACCTAGGCATCTGGTTAGACTATAAACTCAACTTCCAGACTCACATCAACCATCTCCAATCCAAAATTAAATCCAGAATTGGCTTCCTATTTCGCAACAGAGCCTCCTTCACTCATGCTGCCAAACATGCCCTTGTAAAACTGACTATCCTACCGATCCTTGATTTTGGCGATGTCATTTACAAACTAGCCTCCAACACTCTACTTAGCAAATTGGATGTAGTCTATCATAGTGCCATCCGTTTTGTCACCAAAGCCCCTTACACTACCCACCACTGCGACCTGTATGCTCTCGTTGGCTGGCCTTCACTATACATTCGTCGCCAAACCCACTGGCTCCAGGTCATCTATAAGTCTTTATTAGGTAAATCCCCGCCCTATCTCAGCTCACTGGTCACCATAGCAACACCCACCCGTAGCATGCGATCCAGCAGGTATATCTCACTGGTCACCCCCAAAGCCAACACCTCCTTTGGCCGCCATTCCTTCCAGTTCGCTGCTGCCAATGACTGGAACGAATTGCAAAAATCATTGAAGCTAGAGGTTCCTATCTCCCTCAATACCTTTAAGCATCAGCTGTCAAAGCTGCTTATCGATCGCTGCACCTGTATATAGCCCTTCTGTAAATAGCCCACACTACTACCTCATCCCCATATTTATTTTTGTTTATTTTACACTAATCTTGCACTCCAGTATCTCTATTTGCACATCATAATTTGCACATCCTTCATTCCTGTGTTAATGATGATAATTCTGTAATTTATTTCTACTCTATAGTCTATTTATTGTCCTACCTCCCAACCTTACTGCATTTTTGCACTACATTTTGCACTCTGTTTATAGTTTTTCTATTGTGTTTTTTGACTGTTTGTTTAATGTGTAACTCTGTGTTGTTATTTGTCGCACTGCTTTGCTTTGTCTTGGCCAGGTCGCAGTTGCAAATGAGAACTTGTTCTCAACTGACCTACCTGGTTAAATAAAGGTGAAATAAAATAAAAAAAAATAAAAATCACGCAAAGCAGCCACAACAGTCAGTAAGAGTGTCCATGATTGAGTCTTTGAATGAAGAGATTGAGATAAAACTGTCTAGTTTGAGTGTTTGTTGCAGCTTGTTCCAGGTGCTAGCTGCAGCGAACTGAAAAGACGAGCGACCCAGGGATGTGTGCGCTTTGGGGACCTTTCACAGAAAGTGACTGGCAGAATGAGTGTTGTATGTGGAGGATGAGGGCTGCAGTAGATATCTCAGATAGGAGGGAGTGAGGCCTAAGAGGGTTTTATAAATAAGCATCAAGCATCTTGCGACGGGTAAACAGGGGAGTATAGAGTGCAGTGATGTTTCCTATAAGGAGCACTGGTGGCAAATCTGATGTAATGTCTGTTATGACAAGCACACGCTAGCTATTAATTACGAAAGTGTTCTTACTTAAACCATAATGTTAATTACACTTAATACAAAATGTATTGGCTATACATTTCAACTGCAAATGGCATGCGCTGATGACTGAAAACGTTAACTAAGGAAAATGCTTGCCGCACTGGTTTTAGTCACAAGTTCTAACTTAGCTAGTTAACAATCTTATCTCATCCTGAATAAAGCACATGGCCTGAATGATAGATCTGTGCCAACTAACTAAATAAGCACAGACAGTAACAGTGTTACTTTTGTATGAAGGAGTCAATGTTGACTTTGGCACCAGTCCAAGGTCACACATAAGTAGCACAGATTGCTTGCTATCTAGGCTAACTACCTTGCTGGCTAAATAGAGCCTAACTACATTGCTGGTTAGGTAGCCAGCTAACATTAACCAAGTGAGCATCTGATGAAGATGGGGCTGCTTGTTTTAACCTTTATTTAACTAGGCAAGTCAGTTAAGAACAAATTCTTATTTACAATGACAGCCTACCTACAGGGTCAGCCCTGGAGCAAATTAGGGCTAAGTGCCTTGCTCAAGGACACCGACAGGTTTTTCACCTTGTCGGCTCGGGTATTTCAAACCACCGACCTTTCGTTTACTGGCCCAACGCTCTAACCGCTAGGCTACCCACCAACCCTTGGTGAAGTGCTTTTTAAAAATTATTTACTTATTCAAAGACGCTGTCAAGCTGCTCACCATCAAACAATTATGCCCACTGACTCTCACAAGGTGACTAACAGAATGAATAATGTTCAATGAGCAGCTCGTTGAGCACCATCTTCAGGCAACCATTGAACATTTCTAAAAATGACAATAAAAGGTCTATTATAAAACTCTGTCAAGAGATTTATCGGTAGGGCTAAACAAAAAAAAAATACAAAAATAAAAACACACCCAAACTTGAATTAAATAAGTGTAGTAATTATTAGTAACTGTACATGTAACAATAATCATGGTATTAAATGAACAGACTATTTGTAACTTGATACATGCCATCACTAATACCTCACCCACTGGCCTAACCCAAAAACTAGGCCAGAAACACTGAACCTGCTTAAGCACATCAGGCAAAAAAATGATGTCAGAAACAAATGTGACAAGAGCATGTTGGCTGAGTAAATCACTCAGAGCCCAGCCCAGCCAGAAGCCACATAGCAATATTCTCTGCATGCGCCTTCTCCCTCCCTCCTCCTCCCTCCCTCCTCCCCTGCTGTGGGTCCATGTTGCATCTTGTCTGGCTGGCTGTCTCTCTCTGCTGCCTACCGCCAAGCCGTGATGATGTGATGTCTGGGACAACTCCTTGTACTGGCTTAGCCAACCACAGAGCCCGCCTTAGCTCCACCCACTCACTACTGTTGTGTTATCTCCAAATAGCAAGGTCAGCGCATGATGGCTGACTGACCTCTCAGAATACTGAAGAGGGCCCTTCTATAGTGATTTAATCCATATGCCCAGTGGATTCTATAACCTAACAGCCAAAGGATTACAGACTCGTGGGGCGAGGGCTAACGGTTAGAGTTTTGGGACTCTGTCTAAATAAAGCATGACGTGTGGGTATTGTACACAGACAAAGCTGGCAGATATGAGGGAGGGAGACAGGAGTCATGCAGGCGTTGGACCACACCTAGTCGTCAGTTCTCCTCTGGTGCCCCTCTCCAAACAGCTCATGGTCAACTCAACCAGGTTGACAAAACAATGCATCGGTTTACTACAGACCACATGACTTCACTGTCAAAGAGCTGGGATCTACTGTCACTGAGGTAATGCTAGTGAACATAAAATAGGGGAGCCATCACTGGCGTATAAGGAGACAGTAAAAGGCATTGTAGTCATTAAGGAAGATGGTTTAAAACCAAATGACAGGCACCTGGCGAAAAGTTAAACTAATGACACTAGATGAGGTCATATGTATACAATAAAGTTAAAATGATGACACTAGATGAGGTCATATGTATACAATAAAGTAAAACTGATGATGCTAGGTGAAGTCACATGGATAAAACCAACAACACCTGTGGTGACGGTAAGTGAGGTCATCATATGGATAAAATCACTACCTGACACCGGTGCGCCCCAGAACGCAGAGGGGAGAAAAGTAAAGCTGATGCTAGGTGAGGTTATATAGATAAATCAACACTTTACCTGGTACCAGAGCGGATCAAAACATCCACGATTTCCCCGGGAAAGAACCTCTCCCTGGCATAAGAATACACATCATCACAGATCTCGTGGAGCCGGGTGCGGTATGTGAGGGCTGTGAGGTGCAACAGGGGGACCACCAGGACTGAGGGGAAGCTCTGCAGGCTCCGACGGCCCCTCTTCTCACTCTCCAGGGCTTCCAGGTAGGTCAGGCCAGGCTTGCCTGTCACTGCACAGCTCCACACCAGGCTGTTGCACAGGATGGTCCTCTCAAAGAACTCACTGTGGGGAGACAGGGTGGTTCGGGTCATTGCATTTTACCTAATGTGTAGGCTGGTGTGGGGGGGGGGGGGGGGCTATAGGAGGAGAAGCTCATTGTAATGGCTGGAATGGTATAAATGGAATGGAGTCAAACATGTGGTTTGATATCATTCCATTGATTTAATTCCCACACTTTGGGCACCCAAGTGGCACAGTGGTCTAAGACAATCTCAGTGCTAGAGGAGTCACTACAGAGAACCTGGTTCAAATCCAGACTGTATCACCACCGGCTGTGGTTGGAGTCCCATAGGGACACAATAGCCTGTAATCATATATAGCTCCTCCAACCAGCATCCACTGGTGTACTACTTTCGACCAGGGCCCTAATGTGTGATGGCATGAAATGAAAGTGCTTACCAATTTTGCAGGTTTGGTGGACACAGGCAAAATATTGCTGCCCACACAATCACTGGAGGCAATGAAAACCCATGCTCCCCAGATCACTGTTGAAAACATTGCATACACCGTATGCCTTTCTTATCTGTGTCTACTATAAACTTTGAGGCTTTTCCAAATTCTCTGTACATAGACAGAATCTTGAAAAAACGCAAAAAAGTCCTCTAAAGTTTCTGAAGTAATATTGGTAAATCTGTCACGAGTAAATACAATTACAACGAAATCATCAAAAAATACTTTAAACAAAAATAGTCCATCTCTAAATAGTTTTTAAATAAACAAAACTAAGATGTCCGTTACTGTACTAAATTTGCAATAAAATCATGCCATGGCCAACTTGTAGTACGTCTGAAATATATGGATCCGGATTCCATTGTTAACTATTTCTTCTTCTGTCAGAGTATGTTATTCTTTGTTAAGTCCAACTATTATTTTGTCTATAGGTAACAATTAGCAAAAACTATATTCACAACCAACTACATAACAGTTACCATGTTTATTCCTAGTTAGCTAGGTACAATAAACAATCACACAATACAATAGCCCCGACCACGTTTCTCAAGCGAACTGAGACAGAAAAGTTGCGAGGAGCTGATCTGCTCGCTCATCCTTCGGCTTCGGAGATGTGAAATTATGTGAGTAGAGAACCGTCCCATAACTTTGAACAAGACTGGTTAACTACACCAACCTGTTATTCGACAGATAATACAATACACTGTGTCAATAACAACCCGGACTCAAATTAAAGTCGACTCAAGTTTGATCTTTTCCAACGCTAGCTTCCAGCTGGCTAGCAGGCCCAACTAAATACTTGATTAGCTCGGCTGGTAGTGGTAACTACTCTCTTCAACACTAGTAGCCGCTTGGCTAACTAGTTAGCAACGATCTAGTTACACCTGCCAAACAATGACAACTGAATATAACATTGCGGTTCTGACCCATTTCATCTGATGACTAGATAAGTAGGTGCCAGTTAGACAATACATTACTGATGATTAGCAAACTAGTTTATAATAAGTACTTTGTCACTCTTCCAACATTGCAGTGGATTTTAGCTAGCTACCAAACGTTTGCTGTCACTTTGGTTGAACTTCCCTCGTTCCGAGTTGAGACAATACTTGATGGTGATTTTCTATAATGATTCTGAAATTGTAATTAATTTATCCGTTTGGACTTGACGTACTCATAAGTCCTGAAGATTTCATGCGTGACTTTGCAAAGGAACACTTCTTCATCTGGTTTTAGGTCAACTGGGGGCTTCTGTCTGACGAATGGCTTTCTGTGGAGAAGCGGCATCTTTCTTTATCTTCGTCTCCTCTGATCCTCTGACTTTTGAAAAAAATAGGGAAAAAGAATGCCAGAAACCCTGTAATTACATAAAAGTTTTATCAGTATCCATCTGAAACATAAAAGGGCAATGATCCGAATATTGTACAAAAAAAAAAATACGAGAATTTAAGAGGAAATCCAGCCTTTGTTAATGACACGTTTCCCAGTCAGTCACAAACAAAAGTGAAGCTATTCCAACCAACCCCATGAAAATATGCTCAATGACAGACAATCTATTTTTGATATTATCAATAAAAACGTCGATGATTAAACTACCTGATAACAATTTTGCATACTAGAATCCAATAGAGGTTTACCGGTTCGGTTGTGTAACGTTGAAACGATAATACGCGGGAGAAAAATACAAAAGTCCGCGGACTGCCCCACTTCTCCAGCGGACGGACTGCGTGTTGATGACAAGTTTGATCCGCTCTAGTTGTTCACGGATCAGGAAGGAGGGTTTAGGGGCGGGGTGTAACCTGAGTGAAGATTATTTTATTGGTTGTTTGTCGCGCCACTCGCATCATCACCACCAATCATGTTTATGTTTGTTGGACATCAAAGGGAGTGGAGAAGACATATGGGATTTTGTACTACTAAACCAGAGTATCATACAAGTGTATAATAAAACATAGGACATCAACATATATACAGGGCGGCAGGTAGCCTAGTTGTTAGGGTGCTGGGCCAGTAACCAAAAGGTTGGTGGATCGAATCCCCGAGCTGACAAGGTAAAAAATCTGTCGGTCTGCCCCTGAACAAGGCAGTTAAGTCACTGTTCTCTGGTAGTCATTGTAAATAATAATTTGTTCTTAAATGACTTGCCAAGTTAAATAAAAACATAGTTCTGGTAAAATGTACTTTTCAACTGATTACACAGCAGGTCTAAGTGAAAATCATAATCAGTTCCAACATTATAGCACCCAACATCATCATGTCTACACTCATGACTCATCCCACTTCCCATCTGTCTGTACATATTGGCTATGAATCATCAATATGTACATGCTTTGTTCTTAGGCTTCCAGAAAAGGCTTCTCTGTCATATTTCAATAAACAGAATATTGAGGGTTTTTGAATGCCAATATCAAAGATGGTGTCGAAGGCTTGTTTAGTACAACATGATGAATGCATGATGCCTGTCTGATGTAGGTAGAGAGCTTTATTACCAAGGTGCCAAATCCCCCAAGGAGGTTGTAATTACAATGACCACAGAGTCCAATGACCACAGAGCCCATCACTGATGGGTTACAGTGATTGAGAGGCAATGCCGTGCTGTTGGATGGAAAACCTGAATTTCCTCAGAGCTGGTGCCAGTTAATAGCCACTTTCATTACAATTATGCTACCCTCACATTAATTCACTGAATTGTAAAGTACATAACATTATCCCAGTGATAGTTGGGATTTCCTGTCACAGATCACTTGGTCATCTTGATTGTTATTCCTTGAACATGATATTGTAAGGCACAGTCCTATACGAAAATGTATCTGCATTGCAGCAGAAAGTCAATTTCCAAGGGACAGAAAGTCTGAATGGATGTTTGGTCTTCACTCTGGGTCACATGCCCTATAAAGGTGTATCTTTGAATGCGTCCGGGTCACCGTCCTTCCCCAGATAGATGTTGTAATCCAGAGGTACTTTCTCTACTCACTGGCTAAAGTTGAACCCTCCCTGAAGGAGGAGCACAGGACAGCAGTAGAAGTGTGCATTATGCTTGAAGTTATACATCTTTTACAGGCATTTTCAGTATTTATCTGAAGTAAAGAAAGTGCTTCCTGGAGGCTTGAAACTGTAATCAATAGAGTACCTTTCTTGTGGAATTTGTGAACTATAAAATGCCAGGCTCTACAAAAGCAAAAGGAGACATTAAGTGCCCATGTATTGTATTGGGTAATAATGAAACAAATGGTAAGTGGAGTACTTTCATTGTGGTCTGGGTCATCAAAAAACAAGACAAAACTAACAAAGAGTGAGGGACTACTTGGACTTGTCCAATAAGAAACGCTAATTTCAGTTATCAGTTGCAAAACGGTTTGAAAGAGTGTGCCCAAATTTATACACCCCCGGTAATGGTGTACAATTTATTTATTTTTTTTCACCTTTATTTAACCAGGTAGGCCAGTTGAGAACAAGTTCTCATTTACAACTGCGACCTGGCAAAGACAAAGCAAAGCAGTGCGACAAAAAACAACAACACTGAGTTACACATGAGAATAAACAAACGTACAGTTAATAACACAATAGAGAATCTATATACAGTGTGCAAATGTAGTGCAAAATGCAGTAAGGTTAGGAAGGTAAGGGCAATAAATAGGCCATAGTGGCGAAATAAATTACAAATTAGCATTAACACTGGAGTGATAGATGTGCAAATGATGATGTGCAAATAGAGATACTGGAGTGCAAATGAGCAAAAATAATAAATATGGGGATGAGGATTTTAACCTACTTCATTTGATCATTGGGCTGTAGAAAGTACTCAAACACATTGTTCATGATGAGAATATCTGCATTCTGTAACAGGGAAATCTGAGTAGTGATATATGTATGGATGACCTGCAGAAATGTGAGACAATGAGAGAAAGATGTGGCACTTACATTCTTTAAAAAGATAAGACAAAGATAAGTTCAAGAGACAAACTCAAATAAAACAAATGATCACTTTATCTGTATTCGGTAACTGAAGCCATACTTCTCCAAAGCCATATTCTGAAGCCTGACAAACTCTGCGCTGATCCCTATCCCAACAAGCTGAGATGCAGAACTGTACAGTACCCCTGAAGCACAAACAGATGGAAGAGAAAATATTTTTGTTCCAAAGCATTCATGAAACTGATTTTCCTGCAATATTGTCCCCCACTAGTCTCCCAGTCACTGGTAGGACATGCAGGAACAGGAACTGGAACTCCAATATAGAGGAGTGAGAGATGAACTCAGAATAGAAACATAAAAATATACATTCATTTTGACACAATGCTGCTATACGAGGTTTATAACCCGACTCTCATCTTACACATCTACACATTTTTAATAGGCCATTGTAACTCAAGGAAGTACAATAGTTGGCCAGACAAGGCAACAAATCTACCCAGGGGAGGTGTTCTGTGAGAGCCACATTTCAGGCAGTACCTGTGGCTGATTTTGCCCTCCTCACAGTGTATCTACCATACAGGGAAGCATCCACATGATGTGTGGGCTGGGGGCTCTGCTGGGGCTGAATAATCAATTGATGCTAAACAGAATTAGGCCTATGTTTTGTTGAAGCCTGTAAGCAGGAAGTCATCCCGCTGTAGTTTGTTTTATTTGATTCCTCTCTGAAAATTAAAAGTACACACACCTTGCACCAAATGTAAGAACCCAGCTAGTAAATCTGGTGTTAAAGTATTTGTTGTATCATGACAGCCATTACTGTTACACACGTTCTGAATAGCCAAGGACTGCAGAGAGCACAGCCTCCAAAGGAAGTCATGTCCTGAGATCCTTTGAAATACTTTGAAGTATGACCTTTTGATTGTCAACCAACTTAACCACTTAATCTGCAAGAAACAAAACGACTAGCTAAAGTTATACAGTTCAGTCAACATTATCCAACATTCCAACAGTCCCCCATCTGTTTTGAGCCCCAACTGTTTAGCTTAAAATTCTGGCATTCATTTGTGTTACATATCTTTTTGCAAACAATGTAAAAAAATATATATATATCCTTGAGTTAATAAAGCCGCATACAAACATGGTCTCTTCTTGAGTGAGTCAGCCAAGCTCAATGCTTTCTGTGGTGGAGGGGCAGACAGCGAAAGCACAGAGCGTAGGCCTTGGTAATGTTCTCTGGTTGCGCAGTGATTTGCTCAGTGTTTTGTCACTCATGGGGACACTACGTCACCGCGGAATCTACAGGGAGAGCTAGCAATTCAGAATCTACAGGGAGAGCTAGCAATTCAAATCCCTTCGGGTGCTGCCATATATTTACAGCAGAAGTGCCCATCCAAGATGTCTCAAGGTCCTAGAGTATGCAGTGTTTCGTGTAGGCTTACCATGGCACAACATTTTGATAACCATGTAAATCTCTCGGATAAGGTGACCTTTATCAATATATTCGCCTATATTTACCCCCCAAAAATGAAATGCTAATGTGGCTATCATAAATAACTACAAATGCCATGATGATCTGGATGAGACTGCCGAATCGAGGCAAAGGTAAGAATCTCTGGATTACTCTAATTTTAGCTAAATGTAGTAATTAATTAAAAATGTTCTCTCAGCCTCATGGCAAAATGTGAAAAATAGCATGAGATTGGCTATAAAACTGCAAATTTCTCTCTAAAAACCTGTTTTCACTTTGTTGTTATTTATTATTTAAAAACATTATTTAACCAGGCAAGTCAGTTGAGAACAAATTATTTACAACGACGGTGGCCTACCCCAGCCAAACCTGGACCAATTGTGCGCCGCCCTATGGGACTCCCAATCACGACCGGATGTGATACAGCCTGGATTCAAACCAGGGACTGTAGTAACACCTCTTGCACTGAGATGCAGTGATTTAGACCGCTGTGCCATTCTGGAGTTCTTATGGGGTATTGTGTGTGGATTGATAAAAAAATAATTTTCAAATGCAATGTATTGCCATAGGGCAGAGAGACATTTGCAGTTTTATAGCTAATCTCATGCTATACTTCACATTTTGCCATGAGGCTGAGAGAACATTTTGCAGTTTTACAGCTAATTTCTTGTAATTATTCGTTTTTGTTGCCATGGTTTATGACCTGTTCATATGCTATCTGGGGAGGAGGACCGCCTTGCGGGGCGTGTTGTAAATCAGTGATTGAGAACCCAAGGGATGACTGAATGTCCCCTTGGGTTCTCAAGAGCAAGACTCAAGAATCTAGTTAATGTTGGAGTTAAATCAGAAGAGGCTGATGGGAGGAGCTATATGAGGACAGGCTCATTGTAATGGCTGGAAGGGAATTAATGGAACGGTATCAAATTTATTAACTCCATTCCATTTATGCCACGATTTCCCAAACTCGGTCCCCGAGACCCCAAGTGGTGCACGTTTTGGTTTTTGCCCTATCACTACAACTAATCATTAGGCTTTGATCATTTTAATCAGCTGTGTAGTGTTAGGGCAAAAACCCAAACATGCACCGACTTTGGGAAACGCTTATTTATGCAATTGCATTCGTTACAATGAACCAGTCCTCCTATAGCTCCTCCCACCAGCCTCCACTGGGTTAAATACCAGTCTTTTCATTCATTCAATCAACCTCGGAAGGTCCTTGGAATTAACTGGAGAGTAATTGTAGGATTCGTTTTTTTGCCACATACAATCGCTAATGACTGTGATATATAGTTGCTCACGCTCACGCTTACGTTTTTTTTGAACGCATGTGTAGAAAATTCCAAGATACGTATTTGAGATTTAAGGAGGCACAATAATTGGATAACTATTATTAGTGGTGAAATGGAGTGGGATTCGTATATATTATTTAATTTCATGTAACTTATTGTAGAACTAATTTTGATTTTTGACAAAGGAAATGGACACATGTTGAATCAAATTAACGTTTACTCTAAGTAGGAAAAAATGACATTTAGACGACCTTAAAATACAGGGGTCACAAAGAAGTAAACATGAACCCCGGAAGTAGATGATAAATCGTGGGAATTTTAGATCACGTTTCTTTGTTTTTTTCGGGTTAGTTTTCTCAAGCCAGTTGGCAACCCTGATGTAACGATATTTTATATTAATTTTAATAATAATGTAGTAACTAGCTAATGTTTAAATGCTACATATATAATTAAATAATACTTTTGGGGTCCAAATGCTCTGCGAATCCCTGCATCACCAGTCTCGTCGAGTCTAGTAACGTTAGGTGTTGAGGCTAACGTTAGTTAGATAACTACCAATTTAGCTAACTTTACAAGCGGTGTCGATGCAATCGTGTCAACAAATGTATTTACTTGCAGGTGTTGTATTTTTAAGTTGCGATATTTTGGTAGTTAATTATGTGACTTTCAATCCATGTTGTCTTCGCCATCTGTTTACTAACGCGTTAGGTAGGTAGATAACGTTAACGGAGTTAACACACATTGTTTTCGTTCTCTGCTCAGTTTATGAAGTCAACCACGGACGTTTAATCATCAATAAGAGGCAGTGGAAGAAAGGTGTGGAGTCAAGGGGGTTGCCCCTCATTATTGAAGCCGAAGAGGCCGTATTTCTCAACTGATTTTGTAAGTCCCCTTCCTCTATAACATTATTATCCAGTGGTTGTAGTAGTTGGCAGTATGACTATTAACACGCTTGCTATTGCAAATATTCTTTCCAGGTTCCCCAAGAACTGCCAAGATGGTGTTAGCCGACTTGGGAAGAAAAATAACCTCTGCGTTGCGATCACTGAGCAATGCCACCATCATCAATGAGGAGGTATATATATATCAGACTTATTGTTTTTGTTCACTTTTGGCAAGTGTTAAAAAATGTTTTGTAGCTACCTATGTTGCCAAGACAGGTTTCACACACGCAAGACCGTATGTATTCCCCATAGATTGTTTTTTTTCTCTAGGTATTAAATGCAATGCTGAAAGAAGTATGTGCTGCCCTCCTAGAAGCTGATGTCAACATCAAGTTGGTGAAGCAGCTCAGAGAAAATGTCAAGTGAGTAACAATATTCAGGAACACCCTGTACTGTAGTGGCTGAATTCTGTGTTTAAAACCTTAGATTCATAATGTATCCCACTAATGTAATCCTCCTCTGACCACAGGTCAGCCATTGACCTGGAGGAGATGGCCTCTGGGCTGAACAAGAGGAGAATGATCCAACATTCTGTGTTCAAGGAGCTGGTCAAGGTCTCTCATTTTGACAATTCTTAATTCAATGTTTGTAATTTTGTGTGGTGTGAAACTGAACATATTACAATACCTCTGTACATTATTATTGGTTCAATGATGGTTCAGTGTGAAGTAAACAAAGGAGTTAAGGTTTGATAGAAAACTTCATTCAAAACAGCTGTAGGATTTCCTGGTTATTTCCATAGTGGTGGTTTTCAAGTCATGTGGTCTATTGCTATTCTGAGGTGTTTTGAATGAGTCAACTATAACATAAGTAATTGGTTTCGTCAATGTACAGTCAAACCAGTTATTCCCCTCAAGCAATTAGCTTAATTGAACAAGGGACCCAAATAGGTGTATTTTAACATTTTGATTGCTTCGCTCAATACATCCTTAGTTTGGGCAGTTGATGGGATTGAATTGGAGTGTTTATTTATTTGTCTAAGATTTTCTCTTGTGGTTGTCTCTCAGCTGGTGGATCCAGGGGTCAAGGCTTGGACACCCACAAAGGGAAAGAACAATGTCATTATGTTTGTGGGTCTTCAGGGCAGTGGGAAAACCACAACATGTTCCAAGGTGAGCCATTCCTGGATATCAGCCTAAAGATAAGGTAATTCAGGTGGCCATTTGTCCAAAATACATTATGCCTTTCATCCTTTCACTAATGTACTGTATTGAATACCTTTTCCGCAGCTGGCGTACTACTACCAAAGAAAAGGGTGGAAAACCTGTTTGATATGCGCTGACACTTTTAGAGCTGGTGAAGTTTCATTTTCTTAATCTTTTATCTGATTGATAGTCCTTCTCAAAAAGCAAAATGAGCAAGAACAAAAAAAAATCTACAACCTATTTTGTGTGTGCAGGTGCCTTCGATCAGTTGAAGCAAAATGCAACAAAGGCCAGAATTCCGTTCTATGGAAGGTATGACATGCTTTGCATTTGGTCGCTTCTCAGCTGTGTGTGATTTAATCTCAAGTCATTTTTGAGTGATATTAGATTTTATGCTAGTGTTTGCGTATACAGTACACTAACTTTGTTAAATCCACAGTTACACAGAGATGGACCCTGTCGTCATAGCTGCGGAAGGTGTGGAAAAGTTTAAGAATGAGCGCTTTGAAATAATTATTGTTGATACCAGTGGTCGACACAAGCAAGAAGATTCCCTTTTTGAGGAGATGTTGCAGGTTTCCCATGCAGTGGTAGGTAGCATTTTGCACCACTTATTGTTTAAATCTGCAAACTATCCAGAGTCCTTCAATATCATCAATACAGCAAACTAATGCAAAACTTAATCTCTGGGGACATTTTGATTTCTCTGCCAGCCTGAACGTTTGTATTGTCATTATAAAATGTATTGCTCCAACAAATGCAGTAATGCATGGTCTTAACCCAAGCATGCTTCTATTTCCTCCAGCAACCTGACAACATTGTGTACGTGATGGATGCCTCCATTGGTCAAGCTTGCGAAGCACAGGCTAAGGCCTTCAAAGACAAAGTAGAAGTTGCGTCTGTTATAGTGACAAAGCTAGATGGTCACGCCAAAGGTGGAGGTGCTCTCAGTGCGTAAGTAAATAGTTATCTTTGCTTAAACAATTTATCCAAGTTATGGTGAACTGAGTTTCCCTTACTACTGCAGAATTCATAAACTCGGTGAAAGCCTGATGTTTATGTAATGTTTCGTACTCATGTTGCCTTTTATAGAGTGGCTGCTACTAAGAGTCCCATCATTTTCATTGGTACTGGAGAACACATTGATGATTTAGAGCCGTTTAAGACACAACCCTTCATCAGCAAGCTACTGGGTAAGCTGTAAAACCTTTTGAATCAAGTGTTATCATAAGAGGGCCGTTTTGTACAACCTGTATTGAGTTGTGTGTATTTTGTCCTCAGGCATGGGAGACATTGAAGGTTTGATAGACAAAGTCAACGAACTCAAGCTGGATGACAACGAGGAGTTGATTGACAAGCTGAAACATGGTGGGAATGAGATCATCAGCTGTACTACAGGCCCCATATTATAACTGACAAATGGTTATACATTGTCATGTGGTATGGTTGTTTGGTCACAATGTTTTTAAGCTTCTTCTAATCACCATTTGTGCCACAGGTCAGTTCACTCTCAGAGACATGTACGAGCAGTTTCAGAACATCATGAAGATGGGACCATTTGGCCAGATCATGGTAAATAAACGGCAACCTGAATACCTATTGAAAACATAATGAAGATCAGTGCTACACAGTAAAGCTTATCTCTTATAGGGCTTCATGCTATAGTTAAAACAAGACTGTCAATGTTTCCGCGCAAGGCCTTTCAAAAGTCTCAACTGTATCCCTCGTTTTTACATTTGCCACGGTCATGTTAAATGTCAACCTAAATACCTAAAAGTTTTAGTGCCTTCAGAAAGTATTCATACCCCTTGACTTATCCCACATTTTTGTATTATAGCCTGAATTCAAAATGGATTCAATATATATTTTTACCATCTACACACAATACCCCATAATGATAAAGTGAAAACATGTTTTTAGAATCTTTTGCAAATGTATTGTAAAGACTAAGTTTTCCACACCTCGATTGTGCAACATTTTCCCAATGTTATATTAAACATTCTTCAAGCTCAGTCAAACTGGTTGATGACCATTGCTAGACAACAATTTTCAGGTTTTGCCATAGATTTTCAAGTAGATTTAAGTCAAGACTAACTCGGCCACTCAGGAGCATTCACTGTCTTCTTGGTAAGCAACTCCAGTGTATATTTGGCCTTGTTTTAGTTTATTGTCCTGCTGAAAGGTGAATTAATCTCCCAGTGTCTGGTGAAAAACAGACTGAACCAGGTTTTCCTCTAGGATTTTACCTGTGCTTAGCTCCATTCCATTATTTTTTTTAAAATCAAAAAATAAACTCCCCAGTCCTTAACCATTACATGATGCAGCCACCACTGCTTGAAAATATGGAGAGTGATACTCAGTTGTGTTGTATTGGATTTGCCACAAATATAACACTGCATTCAGGACAAAAACTTGCAAACAGGATGCATGTTGTGGAATATTTTTATTCTGTACATGCTGCTTTTCACTCTGTCAATTAGGTTAGTATTGTGGAGTAACTACAATGTTGTTGATCCATCCTCAGTTTTCTCTTATCACAGTCATTAAACTCTAGCTGTTATAAAGTTTCCATTGGCCTCATGGTGAAATCCCTAAGCGGTTTCTTTCCTCTCCAGCAACTGAGTTAGGAAGGACGCCTTTATCTTTGTAGTGACTTGGCGTATTGATACACCATCCAAAGTGTAATGAATAACTTCACCATGCTCAAAGGGATATTCAATGTCTGATTTTTTTGTTTTAACCAATAGGTGCCCTTTTCGAGCCATTGGAAAACCTCCCAGGTCATTGTTGTTGAATCTGTTTGAAATTCACTGCTCGACTGAGGGACCTTACAGATAAATGTATGTGTGGGGTACAGATATTAGGTAGTAATGTTAAACACTATTGCACACAGTGAGCCCATGCAACTTATTATGTGACTTGTTAAGAAAATCTTTACTCCTGAACTTACTTAGGCTTGCCATAACAAAGGGGTTGAATACTTATTGACTGAAGACATACGTTTTTAATTTTATTAATTTGTAAAAATGTCAATAAACATTCCTCTGACCTTATGGGGTATTGTGTGTAGGCCATTGACAAATCTAAATTTTAATCCATTTTAAATTCAGGCTCTAATACAAGAAGTGTGAATACTTTCTGAAGGCACTGTATATTCTTCTAATCACATAAGATACCAATGCTAATCTTACTTCTGTTATTGTCACAAGGGTATGATCCCAGGTTTTGGAACAGACTTCATGAGCAAAGGTAACGAGCAGGAGTCCATGGCCAGGTTGAAGAAACTCATGACAATTATGGACAGCATGAATGACCAAGGTAAATACAATGAGTGTACAGGAACCTGCTCTTTCCCTGAGACCTGGTGAATCTATGATCCCTTATTGTTGGCACCTGTTAAATCCACTTCAATCAGTTTAGATGAAGGGGAGGAGATGGGTTTAAATAAGGATTTTTAAGCCTAGAAAAAAATGAGACATGGATTGTGTATGTGTGCCATTCAGAGGGTGAATGGGCAAGACAAAAGATTTAATGTGGAACTGACAGCGTTTTAACTACTTTGTAGATATGAAACATAAAATCAATCATATCTCTCAAAAATCAAATTACCCGTTTATACTTCAACCAACTTTATTAGAGGTTTTAAAAATGGGCTCTATTTGACTGACTAAGTAAGGCATTGTTGACAGAATAGGTGAATGCTGTTCAATCAATGATTTAATATAATTCACCAAAACATTTCTTAGAAGTCCAAAAAATATTGCCATCAGGTTGTAAATCACAGCTGGCCTGGTACATTGTTTGCTACTGCCACCCATTCAGGATGCACCATTTCAATTACATAATATTAAAATAAACTGACTAAGGCTGGGAATGTCAATACAATCAAACTAGAAAGGGCAATGATCACAAGTCAGTCATAACTGGCTAATAGGCTAGCACACCCAAGCCCCAGCTAATAGGCTAGCACACCCAAGCGAGTCTAAATGAGTTGAGTCATTTAGTTTATGAAATTACAGCATGTTACATTACAGCCTTATTCTAAAAAAAAAAAAGTTGTTTTACTTCAATCTACACGCAATACCCCAGAATGACAAAGTGAAACAGGTTTTTAGAAATATAAGTATTCAGACCCTTTGCTATGAGACCTGAAATTTAGCAAAATTGCATCCTGTTTCCATTGATCATCCTTGATGTTTCTACAACTTGATTGGAGTCCACCTGTGGTAAATTAAATTGATTGGACATGATTTGGAAAGGCACACAACTGTCTATATAAGGTCCCTGCAGTTGACAGTGCATGTCAGAGCAAGGAATTGTCAATAAAGGTCCGAGACAGGATTGTGTCGAGGCACAGATCTGGGGAAGGGTACCAGAAAATGTCTGCAACATTTGAAGGTCCCCAAGAACACAGTGGCTTCCATCATTCTTAAATGGAAGAAGTTTGTAACCACCAAGACTCTTCCTCGAGATGGCCGACCGGCCAAACTGAGCAACTGGGAGGTGACCAAGAACCAGATGGTCACACTGACAGAGCTCGAGAGTTCCTCTGGAGATGGGAGAGCCTTCCAGAAGGACAAAATCTTTGCAGCACTCCACCAATCAGGCCTTTATGGTAGTGGCTAGATGGAAGCTACTCTTCAGTAAATGGCACATGACAGCCCGCTTGGAGTTTGCCAAAAGGCACCTTAAGGACTCTGACCATGAGAAACAAGATTCTCTGGTCTGGTGAAACCATGATTGAACTCTTTGGCCTGAATGCCAAGCATCACATCTGGAAGACTCCTGGCACCATCCCTAGGGTGAAGCATGGTGGTGGCAGCATAATGCTGTTGGGATATTTTTTAGCGACAGGGACTGGGAGTCTAGCCAGGATCAAGGGAAAGATGAACGGAGCAAAGTACAGAGATCCTTGATGAAAACCTGTTCCAGAGCGCTTTTGACCTCGGACTGGGGTGAATGTTCACCGTCCCACAGAACAACAACCCTAAGCACACAGCCAAGGCAATGCAGGAGTGGCTTCGAGAGGAGTGTCCTTGAGTGGCCCAGCCAGAGCTCGGACTTGAACTCAACCAAACATCTCTGGAGAGACCTGAAAATCACTGTGCAGCGACGCTCCCTTATCCAACCTGATAGAGCTTGAGAGGATTGGCAGTGAAGAATGGGAGAAACTCTCCAAATACAGGTGTGCCAAGCTTGTAGTGACATACCGAAGAATACTCGAGGCTGTAAAACTGCCAAAGGTGCTTCAACAAAGTACTGAATAAAAGGTCTGAATATTGATGTAAATGTGGTTTATTTTTTTGTTGCAAAATCTAAAGCTGTTTTTGCTTTGTCATCTATCTGTGTTGATTGGGGGGGGCGACAAATTAATAAATGTTTTAGAATAAGGCTAACGTAACAATGTGGAAGAAGTCAAAGGGTCTGAATACTTTTTTTAATTTAACCTTTATTTTACTAGGCACTACTTTCCGACTGCACTGTATTTTGAGTGCACCATACAGCATTGCTGCATTCAACCGCACCGGTGATCCATGCAGCGCAAAACATTGAAACAGGTTGTAAGTTTAAATGTTAACACAACTTAATAGTTACTTTTTAGTTCTTTGGAGGCAAATACTTTTTGATTGTGTTAACTTTTATTTATATTTTCAAATATTTATGTTTTGTTAGTGCTGTACTGAACAAAAAATATTAATGCAACAATTTTACTGATTTACAGTTTATATAAGGAAATCAGTCAATTGAAATACATTTATTAGGCCGTAATCTATGGATTTCACATGAATGGGCAGGGGCGCAGCCATGGGAGGGCATGGGCCCACCCACTGGGGCGCCAGGCCCAGCCAATCAGAATGAGTTTCTCCCCACAAAGGGGCTTAATTACAGACAAATGCTCCTCTGTTTTTTCAGCTGGCCGGGAGGCTGGTCTCAGACGATCCTGCAGGTGAAGAAGCTGGATGTGGAGGACCTTGGCTGGCGTGGTTACACATGGTCTGCAGTTGTGAGACCGGTTAGACGTATTGCCAAATTCTTTAAAATTAGAGGTGGCTTATGGTAGAGAAATTAACATTCAATTCTCTGGCAACAGCTCTGCTGGACATTCCTGCAGTCAGCATGCCAATTGCACGCTCCCTCAAACCTTGCGAGATCTGTGAAATTGTGACGTTTTACAAAACTGCACATTTTAGTGGCCTTTTATTGTCCCCAGCACAAGGTGCACCTGTGTAATGATCATGCTGTTTTAATCAGTGTCTTGATATACCACTCTGTCAGGTGGAGGGATTATCTTGGCAAAGGGGAATGCTCACTAACAGGGATGTCAATAAATTTGTGGACACAATTTGAGAGAAAAGCTTTTTGTGCATATAACACATTTCTGCTATCTTTTATTTCAGCTCATGAAACATGGGCTCAACACTTAACATTATTTAATATTTTGTGCATAATATGCTGCCACCACAATCAAAGTATTTACCTCCAAATATCTAAAACGTAGCTATTAGGTAACATTTCAACTTAAAACCTGTTTAAATATTTTGCACTGCATGGATCACCAGTGCGGTTGAATGCAGCAATGCTGTATGGTGCACTCAAAATACAGTGCATTCGGAAAGTAGTGCCTACAGTGGGGAGAACAAGTATTTGATACACTGCCGATTTTGCAGGTTTTCCCACTTACAAAGCATGTAGAGGTCTGTAATTTTTATCATAGGTACACTTCAACTGTGAGTGACGGAATCTAAAACAAAAAATACAGAATCACATTGTATGATTTTTAAGTAATTAATTTGCATTTTATTGCATGACATAAGTATTTGATACATCAGAAAAGCAGAACTTAATATATGGTACAGAAACCTTTTGTTTGCAATTACAGAGATCATACGTTTCCTGTAGTTCTTGACCAGGTTTTCACACACTGCAGCAGGGATTTTGGCCCACTCCTCCATACAGATCCTTCAGGTTTCGGGGCTGTCGCTGGGCAATACGGACTTTCAGCTCCCTCCAAAGATTTTCTATTGGGTTCAGGTCTGGAGACTGGCTAGGCCACTCCAGGACCTTGAGATGCTTCTTACGGAGCCACTCCTTAGTTGCCCTGGCTATGTGTTTCGGGTCGTTGTCATGCTGGAAGACCCAGCCACGACCCATCTTCAATGCTCTTACTGAGGGAAAGAGGTTGTTGGCCAAGATCTCGCGATACATGGCCCCATCCATCCTCCCCTCAATACCGTGCAGTCGTCCTGTCCCCTTTGCAGAAAAGCATCCCCAAAGAATGATGTTTCCACCTCCATGCTTCACGGTTAGGATGGTTTTCTTGGGGTTGTACTCATCCTTCTTCTTCCTCCAAACACGGCGAGTGGAGTTTAGACCAAAAAGCTCTATTTTTGTCTCATCAGACCACATGACCTTCTCCCATTCCTCCTCTGGATCATCCAGATGGTCATTGGCAAACTTCAGACGGGCCTGGACATGCGCTGGCTTGAGCAGGGGGACCTTGCGTGCGCTGCAGGATTGTAATCCATGACGGCTTAGTGTGTTACTAATGGTTTCCTTTGAGACTGTGGTCCCAGCTCTCTTCAGGTCATTGACCAGGTCCTGCCGTGTAGTTCTGGGCTGATCCCTCACCTTCCTCATGATCGTTGATGCCTTACGAGGTGAGATCTTGCATAGTGCCCCAGACCGAGAGAGATTGACCGTCATCTTGAACTTCTTCCATTTTCTAATAATTGCGCCAACAGTTGTTGCCTTCTCACCAAGCTGCTTGCCTATTGTCCTGTAGCCCATCCCAGCCTTGTGCAGGTCTACAATTGTATCCCTGATGTCCTTACACAGCTCTCTGGTCTTGGCCATTGTGGAGAGGTTTGAGTGTGTGGACAAGTGTCTTTTATACAGGTAACGAGTTCAAACAGGTGCAGTTAATACAGGTAATGAGTGGAGAACAGGAACAGTTTCTTAAAGAAAAACTAACAGGTCTGTGAGAGACGGAATTCTTACTGGTTGGTAGGTGTTCAAATACTTATGTCATGCAATAAATTGCTAATTAATTATTTAAAAATCATACAATGTGATTTTCTGGATTTTTGTTTTAGATTCCGTCTCTCACAGTTGAAGTGTACCTATGATACAAATTACAGACTTCTACATGCTTTGTAAGTGGGAAAACCTTCAAAATGGGCAGTGTATCAAATACTTGTTCTCCCCACTGTAGTAAAATAAAGGTTAAATTAAAAAAATTCAGACTCTTGTAAAAAGCCTTATAAAAAATATATATATAATTTATATACAGCATCCTATGTACATAAGTGAACAATATAAAGGGCCATATTCTTTCTAATAAAACAATCGCCAGTTTGGGTTGCAGTTGCACTCTCAAAGGCTGTTTGGTCTGCGAATTCGTCATTTTTTTTTCTAATCTGGCCCGTGCACTGATTTGTGATTCTAATGATCTAGCTAAAGTGGTGCTTTTGCTTCTGCCTGTAAACACCAGTCAAAGTGAATGATGACAAGCCCATGTGGCAAACTGTTTTTGCATAGGCCTACTGTAGCTCTGGTTGGCTATGGTGCACCGGTCTGCTTAGACAGGACTGATTTATTTACTGCAGCGTCTATTAATTGTCCAAACACAAGCCACTTGCCCACTCTATATTGCTATAGAATTTTCACATGCCTTACTATACTTCATTCCCCAAAATTCTATGGATTTATGAAAACGTGACATCTAAGTGGTTGCTTGTCAGAGAATGTAAAAAAAAAAAGAAATGAATAAAAATACCATAAGGTAGTTCTTGCTGGAGATGTATAGATTTAATTTTGCTAAAATTGTGTTAGTTCCACTTTAAGTGTTTCTTTGAATGGGGTAAGGTTTGTGTCAAGAACAGAAACGCTGCTGGGTTTTTCACGCTCAACAGTTTCTCGTGTGTATCAAGAATGGTCCACCACCCAAAGGACATCCTGCCAACTTGACACAACTCAAGCATTGGAGTCAACATTGGCCAGCATCCCAGTGGAATGCTTTTTGACACCTTGTAGAGTCTATACCCTGATGAATACAGGCTGTTCTGGGGACAAAGAAGGGTGCAACTCAATAGTGTATCTAAGCCACTCTCGTCAATAAATAACAGTAAATGAGACAAACAAAAGGGTTATACAATATGTATAATTGTTTTCCTAACCATGGTTTCTTTCTTTGGTCTTTTGTAGAACTTGACAACAAAGACGGTGCAAAGCTCTTCAGCAAGCAGCCGAACCGAATTGCCAGAGTGGCGCGGGGTTCAGGGGTTGCCACCAGGGACGTCCAGGAGCTGCTCACCCAGTACACAAAGTTCGCCCAGATGGTGAAGAAGATGGGTGGCATCAAGGGCCTGTTCAAAGGTATGCACTTCATGGATGCATCTTAAAACATTACTAGCTGTCAAATCCTTGCTTCCACCATCCTTGTCTCCCCCCCCCCCGCCCCACCTCTCAAAGCACATTGGAGGAGGAGGAGGTCTGAGGGAAGGACCTTGGATCTTCTCAAATGCACTTTGTGAGTGGAGTGGAAGGGAGGAAACGAGTACAGAGGAAGCAAGGATTTCATGGCTAGTCACGTTTTCAGACAGCCCTGAAATTGAAGCACTTGTCCACCAACACAATTTTGCTTTCATCAAGTAGTAGGCCATGTCTCTGCATTCTTTTTAACTTTTACATGTTTACAGGTGGTGATATGTCCAAGAATGTCAACCCCTCTCAGATGGCTAAGTTGAACCAACAGATGGCAAAGATGATGGATCCAAGGGTTCTCCACCATATGGGTAGGCATGACTTTCACTTTTTTTTTTTTTGTCATGTCACATTTCCCAAACTATTTCTTTGTTACATTACTTTGTGTGACCTTAAATTAGTTCAATGCTTTGAATTTGGACTGACCATAAGTAATGACATAGATGTTATATAAAGCATATTTGAGAGAGACTGCACAGAATCCCAGATCTACAAATCACCTTGCACCCCAAATAATAATTTGATCAAGATTAGCGATTCTGTTCCTCGCCACCTTGCGGTAGAGTTTAACTGATCCCCCTGAAACACGCTGATTTATCTTTTCTCTCATCTTCAGGTGGGATGGCTGGTCTCCAGTCCATGATGAGACAGTTCCAACAGGGTGCGGCTGGCAACATGAAAGGGATGATGGGATTCAACAACATGTGAACCACTGAGCCTTAGGTTGTAATTTGGATTTAGCAAGAAGGTGTGGAGATGATTTAGCAAGAAGAACAGTGTTATTTTATAATATAATTCATGAACATGTTTGTATAAAATTATGCAGACGGAATATTTACTTGTCCAGATAAATAAAACAAGTAATTGTAAATGAGGCACAAAAGATACAGAAATAGTGAGATTATGAAGCTTGTCCTGCATCCTATTCATTAGGCACCAAATGGAAGACATTGGACTGAAACCCGTAGGCACTACCAGGACTTGTCCAATAAGAGACGCTGTTTTTTTCGTTGCAAAATATTTTTTTACGTTTTCTGTTGTGCCATAATAAACACTACCCTGATTTGGAGAGATGGCAAAGGGTATTCTGATATTAGTTTCTGACTTATTTTTGTCAATGTAGTAATAAAAATTGTATTACAATGTTTTAAAAAGCCAGTGTCTCATTTTCTCTCATAGTTTATCAATGACTGTCATAGTTGTCAATCATAGTTCTCTGTATTAATAAAACTCTTGTTATGACTGAAAAATGTGCACTTGTTGGGGCACTGGATTTCAAGGAAATTAAGCAGAAAGTTACATTTTACATTAAACTACTGATTTATGTGATGTTTATCACACTTGACTTCGGCATGAGCTCACTGGAACTGAGGACCAGATCCTCACATTACTATTTCTTGAGTTCCTGCACCACAGAATATTAGTTTCTACACCTACATATAAACAGTACCGGCACTGAAAATGAGTGCAATAAGCATTTAACATAGTGAATTTATTCAAAAGGAATTGTTGAACCCGTCTTCTTATCACGTCCAAAAAAATCACTGTTGGAAAATAAGAACATGATGCCACCTAATAACTATTTGGGATGAGTGCCAATATGATTGGACACGCTTATTGGCGGGTCATGGCTGTAAGGTTTACAGTATATCAAATTGGCGTGAAAATATATATTTTTATTTTTTAGCTACCCTTTTACTAACATTGACCTAATTCTCATAACCTGCTACGTTACTTCTCCTTACCTGCTGCGTAAATTCTAACCTGTTACGAAAAGTAAATTCTGACTAACTGTATCCCTTGGCCGAACCCTCTTGACGTGGCATTGCTTCCCGCAGCCATGTTTTGTTTGCTACGTTGTCATCCTACCTAAGTTGTGTGCGGGGCGCTGTTCACTCACTCAGTCACCAGTCGTAGTGTGAAATCAGTCTGAGGATATCAGGTAGCTAAATATTCTGCTATTTGCTTTAACTGTTGACTTAGCAATATATGTTGACATATGTGTTTTTCACAATTTCTAAATATGTGTCATTCTTAACTGATAAGTGTAGTTTGGCGGTTAGCTGAAACATGGTGAAACATTTTTGACACATTGTATTGGCAATCTCGGTTGCCGGAGGTCTAGTTAACAGCGTAGCTAGCTAACGTTAACATGCCATGAGAATGTCTTCTGTCTACTTTTGACTTTGCCAATTTCGTCTTGTTATAATTCGGATATCCTCTCTAAAACATTAAACATTTGTTTTTGGCGTGCCCGTGTTATGTAACTAGACAGCCAGCTACCTACCACGTTAGCTAGCTTTAACGTTACTTAGCTAGTTACAGTACAGTAATGTTGTTGTCGCTAACTTTAGAGAGACTGGCTGTGTTCATTCTAATCAAAATAGCTTTGCTTGTAATCCAGCATTAGTTTGTAAACCTGTTGATTGATTCACCATTCATTTTATGTGATTAATATAGGTCACCTAGTTAGATAAAAGCCCAGTACAGTCAGTGTTAGAATTTAAAAATATATCTGGTAGCCTAACTAACTAGCTAGAAGGACTTGTCTCTTATAGAATCTCATCTGGTCAAATATTGTCTGGAGAAAGCAAAGGTAAGTGATGGTTCAGTACAATGAGTTTACTAGCCAACTGAACTAACGTTATGTATACCCTTCTATTTATTCAGATTCAGAGTGTTATTTAATTAAGTTATTTTAAACATATTTGATCAGTGGGTGAAAAAGTGGGTCACAGTCAGGATCATATTCTGGTCTTTAGTTCTAGCCATGATTTATACTCATTTAGACGTAAGCCAGAATTTCTCATAGGTTAAATCCTATTTGGCTGCATTTCCTCTGCCCCTTTATTGATATGACACATTCACGTTGGTAGTAACGTTAACCGTGCTGGAGTGTAACGTTATGCTCAAAGTCCTAAAGGATATCTCAGGACACAGGACAGCTAAATAGGCTAATAAAAACAGCCAAGCCAGTCAATAATTTATTACATTTTTTAAGTGATTTTCATTATACAGAATAATCTCAATGTGCATAAAAAAAATTCATATGATATTAATAATAATAAATAACAAAAAGTAATGGGGGGGGGATTAGATCATGCCATAACTCATTGCAGTGCAGTGGACTATTATATAATGAATGCTGTGTTGAAATATCCAATGCCATCATGACCATAAAATGTATAGCCTTTATTGCAATAACACGCAGACACTCCTTTCCCTACCTCTGTATGTAGTTCTCGGAGGCTGCTATGGCGACCTTTCCGGAGTTTATTGCACAGAATGAGGAGCGTGATGGGGTGCGCTTCAGCTGGAACGTCTGGCCCTCTAGTCGTCTGGAGGCCACCCGCATGGTGGTCCCCGTTGCCTCTCTGTTCACCCCCCTGAAGGAGCGTCCAGACCTGCCCCCCATCCAGTATGAGCCTGTGATGTGTAGCAGGGCGACCTGCCGCGCTGTCCTCAACCCGCTCTGGTAAGTGAGGCAACAATCTTCATTCACTTATTTATACATATGGTTGCAAAATCCTGCTAACTTCCTGGAAAACCAGGGAATTTTGGGAAAGTTAAAGCAAATTATTCCCTATTCTCTCTTTTCCTCATCCACTTATACTCAATTTATGACTGTCATCATCAGGTGATTTGTACTGTACATATCTTTGGTCAGTCTTCAAAAGGTTCACATGTAACCTATTGATAAAATAATTTAAGCCTAAACTGTGTGGTCCTTCTCTCTTTGAACTCTATCAAACTAGCCAAGTGGATTACAGAGCCAAACTGTGGGCTTGCAACTTCTGCTATCAGAGAAATCAGTTTCCACCTACCTACGCTGGGATATCGGAGGTCAACCAGCCAGCCGAGCTGCTGCCACAGTTCTCCACCATTGAATATGTGGTCCAGGTAAAGTTTCCATTTGATCACAGATATCATTCATATATCCGTGTGTGTGTGTGTGTGTGTGTGTGTGTGTGTGTGTGTGTATGTGTGTGTGTATGTGTGTGTGTGTGTGTGTGTGTGTGTGTATACAGCGGGTGAAATAAGTATTGAACACGTCACCATTTTTCTCAGTAAATATATTTCCAAAGGTGCTATTGACATGACATTTTCACCAGATGTTGGTAACAACCCAAGTAATCCATACATACAAAGAAACCAAAACAAATAAGTTATGTGTAATAATGTGAAATGACACAGGGAAAAAGTATTGAACACATGAAGAAAGGGAGGTGCAAAAAGGCATGGAAAGCCAAGACAACAGCTGAAAACTATCAGTAATTAAAAAGCAATCCAGCCCCCTGTCAGTGCAAATTAATATCAGCTGGTTCAGTCCCAACTGATGGCCTACAAAAAGGTCTCATTGCCAAGGTGTCACACAAGACACATCTCATGATGGGTAAAAGCAAAGAGCTGTCTCAAGACCTTCGCAACCTAATTGTTGCAAAACATAATGATGGCATTGGTTATAGGCGCATTTCTAAGCTTCTGAATGTTCCAGTGAGCACTGTTGGGGCCATAATACGGAAGTGGAAAGACAATAAATTTGCCTCGACCAGGTGCTCCTCGCAAGATTTCTGACAGAGGAGTGAAAAGAATAATCAGAAGAGTTGTCCAAGAGCCAAGGACCACTTGTGGAGAGCTTCAAAAAGACCTGCAATTAGCAGGTACTGTTGTCTCAAAGAAAACAACATCTGGTGAAAATTTCATGTCAATAGCACCTTTGGAAATATATTTACTGAGAAAAATGGTGATGTGTTCAATACTTATTTCACCCGCTGTATATCTTTGTATATATGTATAAGTATATCTTCGTGTGTGTCTGGAGATATAGGCCTTTAGATACAGGCCTTTGTTTTGATACGTTTTAGTAAAGATTCAACAGCATATCAGATAATCTAATACCTACCTCAATTATCTCTCCTACAGAGATGCATTAGTTTTAATTTAGAACATTAAATCAAGCATGCAATGCCATGGCTCTGAGTTTGCCTTCCCTGGCCCCCACAGAGAGGTCCCCAGATGCCGCTTGTCTTCCTGTATGTGGTGGACACCTGCATGGAGGACGAGGACCTGCAGGCTCTGAAAGAGTCCTTACAAATGTCCCTGTCCCTGCTGCCTCCTACGGCCCTGGTGGGACTCATCACCTTCGGACGCATGATCCAAGTCCACGAGCTGGGCTGCGAGGGAATCTCCAAGAGCTACGTCTTCAGGGGAACCAAAGACCTCAACGCCAAACAATTGCAGGAGATGCTGGGCTTAACCAAACCCACTGCTGCACAGGCAGGACGGGGACCACAAGCTCCACAGGCCCCCCTCTCCAACAGGTAAACCACTACATACAGTTGAAGTTGGAAGTTTACATACACTTAGGTTGAAGTCATTAAAACTCATTTTTCAACCACTCCACATATTTCATGTTAACAAAGTATAGTTTTGGCAAGTCGGTTAGGACATCTACTTTGTGCATGACACAAGTAATTCTTCCAACAATTGTTTACAGATTATTTCACTTAATTCACTAGATCACAATTCCAGTGGGTCAGAAGTTTACATACACTAAGTTGACTGTCCCTTTAAACAGCTTGGAAAATTCCAGAAAATTGTCATGGCTTTATAAGCTTCTGATAGACTAATTTACATCATTTGAATCAATTGGAGGTGTACCTGTGGATGTATTTCAAGGCCTACCTTCAAAGTGCCTCTTTGCTCGTCATCAATGGAAAATCAAAGGAAATCAGCCAAGACTTTAGAAAAATAATTGTAGTCTGGTTCATCCTTGGGAGCAATTTCCAAACGCCTGAAGGTACCACGTTCATCTGTAATAACAATAGTATGCCAGTATAAACACCATGGGATCACGCAGCCGTCATACCGCTCAGGGATGAACGTACTTTGGTGCGAAAAGTGCAAATCAATTCCAGAACAACAACAAAGGACCCTGTGAAGATGCTGGAGAAAACAGATACAAAAGTATCTATATCCACAGTAGGGATGGGCACGATTTTCTCGAATACCCTAAATTAAGTTAGTATTTGAATACTTATGACAGTAGTTCAAAGGATAAAAAAAATAACTTTCGTAAAATATAATATGAAATTAAGTGTTCCATGTGTCATGTATTATAAGAGTTATGACGTTTTTAAGTTATTTAATAAATAATAAGCAAAAAAGGACGGCCATTCTGTGTTCTGCTGCAGTCTATCATTTGGCGCTCAAAACCAGAAAAATGACAAGCAAGCGAGGTGTGGAGGTATTTCGATCATGTTGACAACCAAACAAACGTTAAATGTAAAATATGCAATGTCAAGCTAGTGTACCACAAGTCTACCACTTCAATGCAAAACCACATGAGGTTGAAGCATAAAGAAACAACTTTGTCACAGGACAAACAAACGCAGCACAGCATCACCTCATTTTCTACCTTGAAGCGAAGCTGTGACCCTGTAAGAAGCGAGCACATCACGCAGTTGATCACCACAATGATAACAAAAGACATGCTACCTCTGAGCTTTGTTAACGGATCCCAGTTCCAAGGATTGATCTCTGCAAATTAATAGGTTATAATCCTACATGTGTATCTTTTGTTTTTATAAAGGATATTAAAGGATAGCCTACATAATGTGTTTAATTTTGTTCAAAGTACGTTAATACTTTTTATTTAACTCAATCGTAGGCTAGGGGTTATTGCACTCCGTTTAAGAGCCTACTTCTGAAGACCAGCATTTTTCAAGTTCAATGTCTTTTCCTCATGCTCAATAAATGTATCTTGCATTTGTGTTGTTTATTTAACTGTTATTTATTCTAATATCTTAAGTCACAATGCTTGTCACTGAATGCGTTGCGTCATGTCAGGCTAATTACATAATGGAACGGCAGCAGCATTAAAACATTTTCGAATATTCAAATTAAATATTGGATATTATTCGAATAGTGGAATCATTTCAAATGCCCATCCCTAATCCACAGTAAAACGAGTCCTATATCGACATAACCTAAAAGGCCTCTCAGCAAGGAAGAAGCCACTGCTCCAAAACCTCCATAAAAAAGCCAGACTACGGTTTGCAACTGCACATGGGGACAAAGATCGTACTTTTTGGAGAAATGTCCTCTGGTCTGATGAAAGAAAAATATAACTGTTTGGGCATAATGACCATCGTATGTAAACTTGTAAACTTCCGACTTCAACTGTAGCTACAGCATTGTTTTGACTTGGCAGTACATACAGCAGGTGAAATAAGTATTGAACACATCACCATTTTTCTCAGTAAATATATTTCCAAAGGTGATATTGACATGACATTTTCACCAGATGTTGGTAACAACCCAAGTAATTCATACATACAAAGAAACCAAAACAAATAAGTTCAGAAATTAACTTATGTGTAATAATGTGAAATGACACAGGGAAAAAGTATTGAACACATGAAGAAAGGGAGGTTCAAAAAGGCATGGAAAGCCAAGACAACAGCTGAAAACTATCAGTAATTAAAAAGCAATCCAGCCCCCTGCCAGTGCAAATTAATATCAGCTGGTTCAGTCCCAACTGATGGCCTACAAAAAGGTCTCATTGCCAAGGTGTCACACAAGACACATCTCATGATGGGTAAGAGCTGTCTCAAGACATTCGCAACCTAATTGATGCAAAACATAATGATGGCATTGGTTATAGGCGCATTTCTAAGCTTCTGAATGTTCCAGTGAGCACTGTTGGGGCCATAATACGGAAGTGGAAAGACAATAATTTCACCATATATTTGCCTCGACCAGGTGCTCCTCGTAAATTTGCCCATTCATCCTTCCCTCAATTATGTGAAGTTTGCCAGTACCATTTGCTGAAAAGCAGCCCCACACCATGATGTTCCCACCTCCAAACTTCACTGTTGGTATGGTGTTTTTAGGGTGATGTGCAGTGCCATTTCTCCTCCAAACATGGTGTGTATTATGACATCCAAACAGTTCAATTTTGCTCTCATCTGACCACACTATATTCTCCCAGTATTTCACTGGCTTTTCCAAATGTTGTGCAGCAAACGTTAAACGAGCTTCAACATGCTTTTTTTTTCAGCAATGGAGACTTGCGTGGTGAGCATGCATACAGGCCATGGCGGTGGAGTGCATTACTTAATGTTTTCTTTGAGACAACAGTACCTGCTAATTGCAGGTCTTTTTGAAGCTCTCCACAAGTGGTCCTTGGCTCTTGGACAACTCTTCTGATTATTCTTTTCACTCCTCTGTCAGAAATCTTGCGAGGAGGACCTGGTCGAGGTAAATGTATGGTGAAATGATTGTCTTTCCACTTCCGTATTATGGCCCCAACAGTGCTCACTGGAACATTCAGAAGCTTAGAAATGCGCCTATAACCAATGCCATCATTATGTTTTGCAACAATTAGGTTGCGAATGTCTTGAGACAGCTCTTTGCTTTTACCCATCATGAGATGTGTCTTGTGTGACACCTTGGCAATGAGACCTTAATGTAGGCCATCAGTTGGGGCTGAACCAGCTGATATTAATTTGCACTGACAGGGGGCTGGATTGCTTTTTAATTACTGATAGTTTTCAGCTGTTGTCTTGGCTTTCCATGCCTTTTTAAACCTCCCTTTCTTCATGTGTTCAATACTTTTTCCCTGTGTCATTTCACATTATTACACACAAGTTAATTTCTGAACTTATTTGTTTTGGTTTCTTTGTATGTATGGATTACTTTGGTTGTTACCAACATCTGGTGAAACTTTCATGTCAATAGCACCTTTGGAAATATATTTACTGAGAAAAATGGTGATGTGTTCAATACTTATTTCACCCGCTGTACACTAAAATAATTTGTGATGACAAAAAAAAGTCTTAGAACTTATTTCCATTTTGTTGTGTTGCTTAGATTCCTCCAGCCAGTCCAGAAGATTGACATGAACCTGACAGACCTGCTTGGAGAGCTGCAGAGAGATCCCTGGCCTGTAACTCAGGGAAAACGGCCCCTCCGCTCGTTAGGTTCAGCCATGTCCATCGCTGTTGGCCTGCTGGAGGTAAGACCTGGACCGAAATATTATTTACCTCACTGCAGACCTGGGTTCAAATAGTATTTTACATATTTTAAATACTTTGGCTTGTTTGGTTGATTTTCCCTGTGTTTTCGCTGTTGTAAGATGTTTAAACCTATTACTCTGTGGTAATGGGTCATGATTACAGGCTTTAGTCTGTGTTTAGTTGCATTGTTTACTCCGCTTTATAGAAATATTTACTCTACCATCCATTCCCCTTCCAGTGCACCTTCCCTAACACTGGAGCACGCATCATGACCTTCATCGGTGGGCCAGCCACTCAGGGCCCAGGCATGGTGGTAGGAGATGAGCTTAAGGCCCCTATTCGCTCCTGGCACGACATTGAGAAGGACAACGCCAAGTTCATGAAGAAGGGGACCAAAGTAAGTGTCGTGACGTGACCTTTATTAATCTGAGGACTATTATCTCTAATTAACTAACTTATGTTTAATTTCATTATGTTTAATTTCATTATTGTATTTCATCATATCCTATCGGTAGTTACAGTCTTGTCCCAATGCTGCAACTCCCGTACGGACTTGGGAGAGGCGAAGGTCGAGAGCCGTGCGTCCTCCGAAACACAACCCCGCCAAGCCGCACTGTTTCTTGATACAATGCCCGCTTAACCCGGAAGCCAGCCGCACCAATGTGTCGGAGGAAACACCATACACATGGCGACCGTGTCAACGTGCATGCGCCCATCCTGCCACAGTAGTCGCTACAGTGCGATGGGACAAGGGCATCTCGGCCGGCCAAACCCTCCCCTAACCTGGATGACCCTGGGCCAATTGTGTGTCGCCTCATGGGTCTCCCGGTCGCGGCCAGCTGGTTGAGTCTTCTCGCGGCTCGCTATTAAGGTTCTGATTGAATGGATTTTCCTTTCACTTGCTCTGGAAGATCAGCTAGTCAGCCCTGTCGATAGTTAACCAGTGGGGTGATGAGTAGCTTAGTAGGATTGTTTTGATAGAGTAGTAGAAAGGCCCCACTTAAATTCACTTTTCTAGAGACTTTGCTCAGGACAGCTAATCAGCTGTCAGGGAGGTGACTTCATCGTCTCTACCTCGTGTTGAGATTCAGGATTCAAACCACTTTGAACGTGAGTTGCAGCTCGCCGTCTTCCTGGTCTCAAGGTTGATTTCTTTCCCAAGCTTTTATGCACTCTGGTCAAAAGGGCCGGTTCCGTCAGGCTGACACGATCTCTGACCTCACTCTGGGTTTATAGATATCTTATGACTCCTAAAATCACATTCCTATCTTAACCAAAATACTTTAATAATTTTTCATATTATATGCACAACGTATTGGATGGAAACTTGACAGATTAAGGGGATATACTTTCAACTAACAGTATTTGGGCACTGCATATCAGTGCTAGAGGCGTCAGTACAGACCCTGGTTCGATTCCAGGCTGTATCACAATCCGGACGTGATTGGGAGTCCCATAGGGCGGCGCACAATTGGCCCAGCATTGTCCGGGTTAGGCCAGGGTAGGCCGTCGTTTTAAATAAGAATTTGTTCTTAACTGACTTGCCTAGTTAAATAAAGGTTAAATAAAACATTTCCTTTATACAATTTTTAATGACATCAAAATAACAACCCAATTGACATGATTGTTCTATAGACCTCCTCTGAGAGGGAGATGTGGATCTCCTCTCCAAATTTACAACAGGGTGTGAGGTGTCAACCCGCACACCAGTTCCCTCCTCCCCTCTGTGGGTGAGAGGGTGTCTGGTGGAAGTTTATTTATTGCAAACCTGATCTGCCCATTTGGATCACACCAGGACACCTGACTTGCCTAGTTAATAAGGGTTAAAGGTTAAATAAATAAAAGGACAGTCATGACATAAGTTTGTCTCAACCTTTTGACTGTTGACTTTGCATGTTATTTAGATGGGCTTACCATGATCTGAACTTTTTTCAGGTCTGTTGCCACTGTCTGTAAATGATGATAAATGCTAAAGTAGTGTGTTACAGCACATTAAAGTGAGCATAACAACAAACAGGCACTCCTTTCTTCTCTATATTATATTGGATCCTCATTTTGTCCTGCTCCTGTAGAAAGTTTGGATATGTGTAAAAATCCTTTCTTTCATTTTCAGCATTACGAGGCGTTGGCGAGCCGTGCTTCCACCAATGGCCACATCATAGACATCTATGCCTGCGCTCTGGACCAGACTGGACTGCTGGAGATGAAGTGTTGTTCCAATCACACTGGGTGAGGACGCTTTGGCTGTCTTTTGAACACACAGCTTGCGTCTGAAATGGCACCCTATTCCCTATATAGTGCACTACTTTTGACCAGGGCAAAAGTAGTGCACTATATAGGGAATAGAATGCAATTTGGTACGCAGAACACATACACGTCAATCACTCTGACATAGTGAGAGGAGAGTTTGTCCTCAGATCTTTTCCTCTAGTGCTCTCCTCTGATGCTTTGAGGAGGAAGGAATCAACAAATTACTTCTGATATTCACCCTATGTATCTTAGAACTCATACGCGTATATCTGTTTTTGCAGAGGCTACATGGTGATGGCGGACTCTTTCACCACCTCGCTATTCAAACAAACCTTCCAGAGGGTTTTTACCAAAGATGTGTCTGGAGCTTTCAAGATGGCCTTCGCAGGCACCCTGGAGATAAAGGTAGAACCATTGCACAGACTAGCTCTATCTGAAATACCCTACCTATAGAGTGTACTACTTAGTAGTGCACTATACAATGCCTTCAGAAAGTATTCATACCCCTTATTCCACATTTTGTTGTGTTACAGCCTGAATTCAAAATGGATCAAATTGATGTTTTTCTCACCCATCTACACACAATACCCTATAATGACAAAGTGAAATGTTTAGACATTTTTGCAAATGTGTTGAAAATGAAATGCATAAGTATTCCCTAATTCAATACTTTGTAGAAGCACCTTTTGCCACGATTACAGCTTTGAGTTGTCTTTAGAATGTCTGTATAAGCTTTGCACATCTGGATTTGGGGATTTCCTCCCATTCTTCCTTGCAGATTTTCTCAAGCTCTGTTAAGTTAGATGGGCAGTGGCAGTGAACAGCAATCTTCAAGTCTTTACACAGATTTTCAAAAAAAGGACTTTCCCATTCCTGTTCTGAAGCCGTTTCAGCTTTGCTTTGGCTGTATGCTTAGGGTCATTGTCCTGTTGGAACATGAATCTTCTTCTCAGTTTAAGGTCATTTACACTCTGATTCAGGTTCTCATCAATGATTTGCCTGTATTTGGCTCAATTCATTGTTCCTTCTATCCTTACCAGTCTCACAGTCCCTGCCGCTGAAAAGCATCCCTAAAGCATGGTGCTGGATCCACCATGCTTCACGGTAGTATTGACTCAGGGTTGTGAATGAGATATTTCTGTATTTCATTTAAAAAAAACAATTTTGAATTCAGGCTATGATGAGCTGTGCCTGGTTTTCTCCAGACATAGTGTTTTGCATTCTGGTCAAATAGTAAAATGTTTGTCTCATCAGACTACAGAATATTTTGCCTTATGCTCTCTTTCACATGCCTTTTTGCAAACTCCAGGCATGTTGTCATGTGCCTTTTTCTCAAGAGTGGCTTTGGTCTGGCCACGCTCCCATAAACCCCAGATTTGTGAAGTGCTGTAGAGATTGGAGAACCTGCCAGAAGGACAACAGTCTCAGCCAAGGAACTCTGTAGTTCTGTCAGTGGTCATTGGGTTCTTGGTCACCTCCCTGACCCAAGGTCCTTCTTGCCCGGTTGCGCAGTTTGGTTGGATGGCCAGCTCTATGCAGTCTGGGTAGTTCCATATTTTTTCAATTTCCTAATGTTGGAGACCACTGTGCTCTTGGAAACTTTCAACACTCTAGTAATTGTTTTATACCCTTCTACAGATATGTCTCATGACAATTCTATTTCTGATATCTACAGACCAGTTCCTTGGACTTCATGGTGTAGTTTCTACTCTGACATGCACTGTCAACTGTGGGACCTTTCTATAGAGAGGTGTGTTTCTTTCTTTCTAAATCATGTCCAAACAATTTAATTGGTAACAGGTCGACTCCAATAAAGTTGTGGTGACATCTAATGGATGATCAAAGGAAATTGGATGCATCTGAGCTCAATTTGGAGTGTCATAGCAAAGGGGTGTGAATACTTATGTAAATTAGATATTTGCAAAAATTACAAAAAACATTTTTTCACTTTCATTATGATGTATTGTGTGTAGATTGGTAAAAACAAATATATTTAATACATTTTGAATTCAGGCTTTAACAAAACAAAATGTGGAATAAGCCAAGGGGTATGAATACTTTCTGAAGGCCCTGTATAGGGAATACAGTGGCATTTCAGAAGCAGCACTGTGTTCCAATATCCACACTAACATACCACTACAATACATTGCTTTTACGTAGTGTGTACGTGTGCAAATTGTAATGGAGCCACATTGATAGGTGATTTTTATCCATTAAACATTATGGAAAATATCTGATTTCTTAACCTTTTATTTTACCAAATAGAATTGTTCTAATATCATCTGTCCTTCATTTCAGACATCTCGAGAGATCAAGATTTCAGGAGCCATTGGGCCGTGTGTGTCATTAAATGCCAAAGGACCGTGTGTATCTGAAAATGTGAGTCCACGTCAAATACATAGACCAGTGCCCTAATACTCTACAGGACAATTCCACAGTAATGGAATTGAGCTGAGACTCACAAACAAAAAACATAGATTTTCAATGTTTAACGAACCATACAACTCTATGCAGAAGGACTACTTTTAACAATTTACACTGAAAATGTTACAAAAACATTTACTGGAAGAACTGTGCAGGTGCAAAGTTTAACAGAATTTCTGTAAAATCTCCCTTAGTTTGTGACCACATTTCCCAAAAACTGACTTAAATATCTGCTCCGAATTAAGATGTTTGCAGAAATAATGGGGTGTTAGCTATGACGTGACACCTTGACTTTGAAACATATATATTTTGGTTATTGAACTACAATGAACAAAAATATAAACACAACTTGTAAAGTGTTGGTCCTATGAGCTTATTTCTCTCAAATTTTGTGCACACATTTGTTTACATCCCTGTTAGTGAGCATTCCCCTTTGCCAAAATCATCCATCCACCTGACAGGTGTGGCATATCAACAAGCTGATTAAGCAGCATGATCATTACACAGGTGCACCTTGCGCTGGGGACAATAAAAGGCCTTTCTAAAATGTTTAGTTTGGTCACACAGCACAATGCCACCGATGTCTCAAGTTGAGGGAGCATGCAATTGGCATGCTGACTGCAGGAATGTCCACCAGAGCTGTTGCCAGACAATTTAATGTTAATTTCTCTACCATAAGCCGCCTCTAACGTCAGTTTAGAGAATTTGGCAGTACGTCCAACCGGCCTCAACCGCAGACCACGTGTATGGTGCCGTGTGGGTGAGTGGTTTGCTGATTTTAAGGTTAAAATATGGGCAGGCATAAGCTACGGACAACGAACACAATTGTATTTTATTAATGGCAATTTGAATGCACAAAGATACCGTGACGAGATCCTGAGGCCCATTGTCATGCCATTCATCGGCCACCATCACCTCATGTTTCAGCATGATAATGCACTGCCCCATGCTGCAAGGATCTGTACACAATTCTTGTATGCTGAAAATGTCCCAGTTCTTCTGTGGCCTGCATACTCACCAGACATGTCGCTCATTGAGCATGTTTGGGATGCTCTGGATGCTATGTACAATAGCGTGTTCCAGTCCCCGGCAATATCCAGCAACTAATGCACAACCATTGAAGAGGAGTGGGACAACATTCCACAGGCAATGAGGCAAATGGTGGTCACACCAGATACTGACTGGTTTTCTGATCCACGACCCTACTTTTTTTTTTAAGGTTTCTGTGACCAACAGATGAATACAGTGCCTTCGGAAAGTATTCAGCAGACCCTTTACTCTACTTTGTTGAAGCACCTTTGGCAGCGATTACAGCCTTGAGTCTTCTTTGGTATGATGCTACAATCTGTATTTGGGGAGTTTCTCCCATTCTTTTCTGAAGATCCTGTCAAGCTCTGTCAGGTTAGATGGGGAGTGTCGCTGCACAGCTATTTTCAGGTCTCTCCAGAGATATTTGATCAGGTTCAAGTCCCGGCTCTGGCTGGGCCACTCAAAGACATTCAGAGTCCCGAAGCCACTCCTGTGTTGTCTTGGCTGTGTGCTTATGGTCGTTGTCATGTTGGAAGGTGAACCTTCGCCCCAGTCTGAGGTCCTGAGCGCTCTGGAACAGGTTTTCATCAAGGATCTCTCTGTACTTTGCACCGTTCATCTTTACTTCGATTCTGACTAGTCCCTGCCGCTGAAAAACATACGCACAGCATGATGCTGCCACCACCATGCTTCACCGTAGGAATGGTGCCAGGTTTCCTCCAGACGTGACTGTTGGCATTCAGGCCAAAGAGTTCAATCTTGGTTTCATCAGACCAGAGAATCTTGTTTCTCATGGTCTGAGAGTCTTTAGGTGCCTTTTGGCAAACTCTAAGCAGGCTGTTATGTGCCTTTTTACTGAGGACTGGCTTCCGTCTGGCCACTCTACCATAAAGGCCTGATTGGTAGAGTGCTGCAGAGATGGTTGTACTTCTATAAGTTTTTCCCATCTCCACATAAGAACTCTAGAGCTCTGTCAGAGTGACCATTGGATTCTTGGTCACCTCCCTGACCAAGGCGCTTCTCCCCCGATTGTTCAGTTTGGCCGGATGGGCAGCTCTAGGAAGAGTTTTGATGGTTCCAAACTTCTTCCATTTAAGAATGAGGAGGCCACTGTGTTCTTGGGGACCTTCAATGTTGCATAAATGTTTTGGTACCCTTCCCCAGATCTGTGCCTCGACACAATGCTGTCTCGGAGCTATACTGACAATTCCTACGACCACATCGTTTGGTTTTTGTTCTGACATGCACTGTCAACTGTGGGACCTTATATAGACGGGTGTGTGCCTTTCCAAATCCTGTCCAATCAATTGTATTTACTACAGGTGGGTTCCAATCAAGGTTTGCAAGCCGAAGAACACCATCCCAACCGTGAAGCACGGGGGTGGAAGCATCATGTTGTGGGGGTGCTTTGCTGCAGGAGGGACTGGTGCACTTCACACAATAGATGGTATCATTATGTGGATATATTGAAGCAACATCTCAAGACATCAGTCAGGAAGTTAAAGCTTGGTCGCAAATGGGTCTTCCAAATGGACAATGACCCCAAGCATACTTCCAAAGTTGTGGTAAAATGGCTTAAGGACAACCATGTCAAGGTATTGGAGTGGCCATCACAAAGCCTTGACCTCAATCCTATAGAAAATGTGTGGGCAGAACTGAAAAAGCATGTGCGAGCAAGGACGCCTACAAACCTGACTCCGTTACACCAGTTCTGTCAGGGGGACAGGGGGAATGGGCCAAAATTCACCCAACTTATTGTGGGAAGCTTGTGGAAGGCTACCTGAAACGTTTGACCCAAGTTAAACAATTTAAAGGCAATGCTACCAAATACTAATTGAGTGTATGTAAACTTCTGACCCACTGGGAATGTGATGAAAGAAATAAAAGCTGAAATAAATAATTATCTCTACTATTATTCTGACATTTCACATTCTTAAAATAGTGGTTATCCTAACTGACCTAAGACAGGGAATTTTTACTAGTAATAAATGTCAGGAATTGTGGAAAACTGAGTTTAAATGCATTTGGCTAAGGTGTATGTAAACTTCCGTGGTGAGAAAATGTAAACTTAATTTCTCAAATAAACTCTTAGCTTACATTTGACATCCTACTACTGTATGAACTTCATGTTGGTGCTCATGAGTCCTTTTCAATGGAAATTAACTACATCCATGAGCAGGTAATATGCAGAACAGTACAGTAATCTTGTATCTGGTTGACCCTTTTGTAAATTTAGTTGTCCTGAATGTTGTGTCGTGAATTTCTACTGAAGGAGATGGAACAACGTTCTGTTTTTAATCTATGATCCCTTCTGTCTGTTTCCTAACAGGAAATTGGAACAGGGGGAACCTCTCAATGGAAGATATGTGGTGTTGACCATAACACCACTCTGGCAGTGTACTTTGAGGTGGTCAATCAGGTATGCATTCATATTACACACTGTAATTGTGATCAGTAAGCTACTCGTTTCAAGTGCCATGTTTTGCGTTCTATTGTGATCCGGAGCTAAAGGAAAGGATGCTGAGTAGTCGTTTTATATCACAGTAATCTGAGATTAGTTTTTCCAAGAGCTTCTGCTAAATGACAAAAATGTTAATGTACAAATGTTAATGTTCCACTTGTGCCAAAGATTTAGCTAATTTAATTGCACCACCAGAGGGCAATACTAGCTATTCTATTGCTATTTTCTACTGCTGTGCTGGCTAGAGTTGTATCACTATGCCACCAGATGGTGTGCTCGTATATGAAACCACTATGGCCTCTTTATAAAGCGTACCAGCAGCAGCACAGGATGGTTCTGAAATGTCATTTGAGATGATCACATTCACTCTAACTCAGTGTTTCCAGTTATGCTAATCTGGTAGCTACATGTTATTGAGTAGACTGTGTTGCCCACCGTATATTCATTAAGGAAGAACAAGGCATTTTATGAAATCAGTATTGGTTTTGCTGAATATTTAATGACTATAAATGGATTGACTTAATCTCTGACAGTGTTTGTCTATAAACAGTTTATCACTGTTTCCAGTGTAATTCAAATATTGTAGTAACAGGCATCCAGTGTAACATTGTAGTTTAAACAGACAATGTAAATTGTAAACTAACTTTATTCATCAGAAACTGAAAAGATAGGATAGCTATGGCAGTCGGTGTATGGCCACTAAAGACTACGATGACGTCACATTTTTCAAACAGGAAACAGTTGCCACAATGATCCTTGGTATAGTGCTCTATTGTTGATTAGTCCCAACCTTTCATTTAATTCATTCATTTGTATTTATTTGTCCAGTCAGTAACAATTGCCACTGTTTTCCAGGGAGTCCTGGGATCCATAGAATCAAGTATGTAATTAGTCTGTAGTTATTTTAACAGATGACACCACAGTGACAGAGTTCTGTTCCAGTGTAATGTCCTTACTGTTCCCAGTGTCTTTACTATCATCCATGGTCACCTCTGACATGGATCTAGTCTCTGGTGACCCTGGCTTGGAGTTATATGACCAGAGTGATGGCTTGGCGACGTAGTGGTGGTGATTATGGCTCACTATCTCCAGTTGGATGGCGGTGCTCAGTGGGCGGGAGTTCTTCAGAGGGCACTGAAGCACCTGTCGTATTTTATTCAGGCTTTTCCGCAGAGCCGCTCTGTACCGCCTGAGAGGGATAGAGCGGAAGAGAGAGAAATGGAGAGAGCAAGATGTGGGGAGAAAGAAATAGAGGGATAGAGAGATTGAATCAGAGAGAGTGACAGAGATAGAGAGATAGAGAGAGAAAATAAGCCACCATTAACCATCTAACCATTGATGCAGTGCAGCCAGCCACAGCTCTGCTCTCATTTTATCATCTCAAGCTCTCAGCTATTTCCCCTCTAAGCAGCCCTCATTTTGAAATGTACTGCAGCTAGCTTCTCAATTCTCTCTGACTTTGGTTTCAAGTGGCTATTGAGGGGCCTTCATATTATTACATGATATAATCTGCACAAGATTGAGCGTTATTCTTGACATAAGGAGGTGGGGGGAAGTTGGACTAGTCTTTATATTTTTTGAATAAGGGAGAACGACAGTATATTATTGAATGACTGTTTGGGCTATTGGCTGTTCCTTATATACGAGTCATGGAGTTGATCATTACTCAATTCCCTCTTTGGTTTCATGTGGCCATTGATGGGCCACAAGGATATGGAGGGTCTTTATATTGCGGTACTCCTGCTTTGTTAGATATTGTTCTTGGCATTGAAATTACTCTTTGTGTTTCTGAGTGACCGGTTGGGGCTATTGCTCTATTACTTACCTCTGCGTCATGGAGTTGATCCATGGGTTGAGTGCAGAGGTGAAGAGGACGAGCCAGGTGGCTACGGCTGAGGCTGCTGCCGGTGGTTCATGGCCACTGAACGTTTCATAGAAACAGGTGGTGATGTAAGGCAGCCAGCACACCAGCAGGCACACTGACAATGGAGGTAATTAAGACGGGAGATTATTCAAGGAATTACGTTTTTTAAAAATATTTGAGAGTCGAGTAATCTTGTTAAAATGCGTCATATTTTAATATTACGTTATTAGATTCATTATGGTAACATTGCATGTTGATATGAAGTCTATTTAGTATATTTACACTACTGTTCAAAAGTTTGGGGTCACTTAGAAATGTCCTCATTTTCCATTAAAACATACCTGAAACGAGTTGCAAAATGAATAGGAAATATAGTCAAGACTTTGACAAGGTTATAAATTATGATTTTTAATTGAAATAATAATTGTGTCCTTCAAATTTTGCTGTCGTCAAAGAATCTTCCATTTGCAGCAATTACAGCCTTGCAGACCTTTGGCATTCTAGTTGTCAATTTGTTGAGGTAATCTGAAGAGATTTCACCCCATGCTTACTGAAGCACCTCCCACAAGTTGGATTGGCTTGATGGGCACTTCTTACGTACCATACAGTCAAGCTGCTGCCACAACAGCTCAATAGGGCTGAGATCCGGTGACTGTGCTGGCCACTCCATTATAGACAGAATAGCAGCTGACTGCTTCTTCCTTAAATAGTTATTGCATAGTTTGGAGCTGTGCTTTGGGTCATTGTCCTGTTGTAGGAGGAAATTGGCTCCAATTAAGCGCCGTCCACAGGGTATGGCATGGCGTTCCAAAATGGAGTGATAGCCTTCCTTCTTCAAGATCCCTTTTACCCTGTACAAATCTCACACTTTACCACCACTAAAGCACCCCCAGACCATCACATTGCCTCCACCATGCTTGACAGATGGTGTCAAGCACTCCTCCAGCATCTTTTAATTTGGTCTGCGTCTCACGAATGTTCTTCTTTGTGATCCGAACACCTCAAACTTAGATTTGTCTGTCCATAACACTTTTTTCCTATCTTCCTCTGTCCAGTGTCTGTGTTCTTTTGCCCATCTTAATCTTTTCTTTTCATTGGCCAGTCTGAGATATGTCTTTTTCTTTGCAACTCTGCCTGGAAGGCCAGCATCCCGGCGTCGCCTCTTCACTGTTGACGTTGAGACTGGTGTTTTGCGCGTACTATTTAATGAAGCTGCCAGTTGAGGACTTGTGAGGCATCTGTTTCTCATACTAGACACTCTAATGTACTTGTCCTCTTGCTCAGTTGTGCACCGGGGCCTCCCACTCCTCTTTCTATTCTGGTTAGAGACAGTTTGCGCTGTTCTGTGAAGGGAGTAGTACGCAGCGTTGTACGAGATCTTCAGTTTCTTGGCAATTTCTCGCATGGAATAGCCATAATTTCTCATAACTAGAAATAGACTGACGAGTTTCAGAAGAAAGTTCTTTGTTTCTGGCCATTTTGAGCCTGTAATTGAACCCACAAATGCTGATGCTCCAGATACTCAACTAGCCTAAAGAAGGCCAGTTTTATTGCTTCTTTAATCGGCACAACAGTTTTCAGCTGTGCTAATGTAATTGCAAAAGGGTTTTCTAATGATCAATTTGCCTTTTAAAATGATTAACTTGGATTAGCTAACACAACGTGCCATTGGAACACAGGAGTGATGGTTGCAGATAATGGGCCTCTGTACGCCTATGTAGATATTCTATTAAAATCAGCCGTTTCCAGCTACAATAGTCATTTACAACATTAACTTCTACACTGTATTTCTAATCAATTTGATGTTATTTTAATGAAAAAAAAATGTGCTTTTCTATTAAAAACAAGGACATTTCTAAGTGACCCCAAACTTTTGAACGGTAGTTTATATATTTGCAAGATAAAAAAATAACTAACCTTATTGTAGTGTGTCATGCTATTAAAACACATTGACAAGTTAAAAAAGACTGAATATTACAAGTTACAAATGTAGCCTACAGAAAAATGTTACAAAAAACAACCTTGAAATGTTATTTGCTTTTGTTCCCTACATAAAAGGTGTTTAATCTGTAATCTGCTCAGAATGACCATATATCTCAAATGCCTTGCTTTGTCTGAATACAGCAACAAACCGAGAGCTTCACTGTACTATTCACAAGGTTAGAATGGTATGTAACCACCACTGAGACTCACCCACAGTTGCCACCATCACTATCGAGCTCCTGAAGTAGTTATTAGCAGGAACATAAAAACAGTGCTGGTCATTGCAAACAAACGTCCCTCGCTGCACCTGTTTTCTCGCAATATACACAATGTACGCATACATGGAGCACATAATGATTATGGGTGCTATGATCCCGACCACGATGAAGAGCATACTGAAGCCCCTGTAGTCTGGCTGGAAGCTTGGGGCACACATGAACCTGGTGCTGCTGTAGGTGTAGCGGCCGAAGCCCAGCAGTGGCAAGGCTGCGTTGATCATGCCGTAGAGCCACACCAGGACCAATACGACCCTGGTCCTCTTGGCCGTGCAGATGGTGGTGTAGCTCAGGGCGAAGCAGATCTCTGTGAACTTGTCAATGGTGGCCCAGGTCAGTGAGTGGATGGAGGCCAGCTGAAGGAGCAGGTAGAGGAAGGCACTGCCCTGGCAGAGGTGCCCGTCGCTGGGGTAGCCTTGAGGCCTGAGCAGGCTGTTGTGGGCTCCAAAGGGAATGGTGGAGAGACCCAGGGCCAGGTCACTCAGGCAGAAGCTCAGGGTCAGGGGCCAGGTTTCGGTGTGGAGCTCCTTGTTGAGAAGAACCACCAGCAGTAGAATCACGTTACCACACACAGAGCACAGACTGGAGACCACCATCAGAGCTGCGAAGACCAGGGCCACTGGCTGCATCTTCCCGGCCTCCTGGTGGAAGAGAAGTCCTGCCTGGGCTGGCTGGCTGCTCACTCTCCTCCCGCCTGGTTCAGGCCATGAGATCCAACTGACCGACTGGCTGACTGACTGAGGCTGACGTGTGAAGTCACGTTATCCTGTGTGTACCGTGGGCTGGTTCTCGGGGGCTCCAGGGAACTGGTTGCTGTTGTGGATGTGTCAGTCTCCCGCTGTGCTCTGGGAGGGGAGGCTCCTCTCCCAAGTCCTCTAGCTGTCCTTCTAAGGGCTTAGCTAGGTCCTCTCTGCCTTACTGTACACTGTCTCTACCTCAGATTGAGACAGGGAGGGCGAAACAGCCCGGCACACCCCTCTCTCAAACAGCAGAACTATGAGAACCAAAATATTCAACCCTAATGGTGTAAATAAGGAGGCAAACAGTCAAGGAGCTGGTGTGTGGATACGCAGCCTTGCGAAGGAGAGAGCGGTTGTAGCAGAGCTGTGCTGCCTGTGTAAACACAAGCTTGAGATCCAATATCCTCTCCTCCACTGTAATGGCTGCTGCACAGTTAATGAGCCATTTGGCTCTGGAGTGTTGTTGGGGTAATTGGCAAGAAGTGTGCCTCCAATTTGATCTAAGCTCCCAATCATTCATTATCGCCTTTCTGCTTTCTTAAGTCCCCTCAAATAACTTTATTATTTCAGTTCTTCTGAAAGTTATTTTTCCTCTCTGGCTGTCCGTAAGGCAGTAGCAGTTATGTGTGTGTTTGTACATGGCAAATTATTTGAATCATTTGAGTAAAACTCACCGGCAACACCCACGTATGTTAGCCTATATAGATGGGTGATTTACATTTCTGATCATCACAGCATTTAATAGAATATGCATGTGTACACTTCTAATCGGACGACTTTCTAATGATCCTTTCCTAACCGTTTTTGTCTCCTCTGTTTGTAGCATAATGCACCTATTCCCCAGGGAGGCCGAGGGGCGGTCCAGTACGTCACTCAGTACCAACACTCCAGTGGACAGAAACGCATCCGAGTCACCACCACCGCCAGAAAGTAAACACACACACACACACACACACACACACACACACACACACATTACAGATTTGTCTCACTTCGCTTCAGATCAAAATGTTCAACTTACAAAACCAGAAACATATAAATATGGATTTAATTCATCATTCAGAGCTCATATTCTTTTCAAAGTAAATAATGGACTTTTAAGGTTTTTCTACCACTTTTCATTCCAATATGGAGCTGCATCTGCGAGCTCACCTCGTTTCCATAGCAACACGGTAGGGAAAGCGGGTAAAGTGGTTGCTGTGTTGTCTTTTCCCCTGATCAGAGGAGGAGATGGTCTTGTTTGTTAGTGTCAAATGTGCATTTCTAAGAGACTGACTGAGCCTTAGTGGTCATATGAGTATGGTAAAGACTCTCAGTATGGTTTATGATCAGTGATGCAGTTCATGTTTGTAAGTATGAGACCTGTGTTTACACAAAGCTTAACATGTGACAGGGCAGTGGCGAGAGGAAATGGGTATAGATAAGCCGTCATTCCCAGGCTGTTAAAAGATCAGTTCAATTTACCTAGACTTGAATTACAGTATGGGTTGGATTTCATTTACAGGGCTTGTTATGACAAAGGGCTTTTCAATGCCAAGGCAACCAGAATCGTAACATCTGACGTAATGTCCCTTATTTAACTAATTCCTCCGTTAAAGATGAATTCAAATCAAATTGTATTGGTCACATACACATGATTAGCAGATGTTATTGTGGGTGTAGCAAAATCATCTAACAAGTAATATCTAACAGTTTCACAACATATACACATAAATCTATGTAAGGAATGGATTGAGAATATATACATGTATGTCGGGGCGGCATTGGACTAAGATACAGTGGCATAGTACGCTTATATTATACAGTATACAGTACACATAAGATTGGTGATGCAGTATGTAAACACGATTAAGTGACTAAGATACCGAAGAATAGTATAGTGTGCAGTTACATATGAGATGAGTAGTGCAAGATACGGAAACATTATTAAACTGACTAGTGTTTCATTTCCTTAAAGTGGCCTGTGATTTCTAATCTATCTTGATAGGCAACAGTCTCTGATGTGCTAGAGATGGTTGTTTAGCAGTCAGTGGCGTAGTATAGAGTACAATACAGTATATACAGTTGATGTCGGAAGTTTACATACACCTTAGCCAAATTCCTTTAAACTCAGTTTTTCACAATTCCTGACATTTAATCCTAGTAAAACTTTCCTGTTTTAGGTCATTTAGGATCACCACTTTATTTTAAGAATGTGAAATGTCAGAATAATAGTAGAGAGAATTATTTATTTCAGCTTTTATTTCATCACATTCCCAGTGGGTCAGAAGTTTACATACACTCAATTAGTATTTGGTAGCATTGCATTTAAATTGTTTAACTTGGGTCAAACGTTTCGTGTAGCCTTCCACAAGCTTCCCACAAGAAGTTGGGTGAATTTTGGCCCATTCCTCCTGACAGAACTGGTGTAACTGAGTCAGGTTTGTAGGCCTCCTTGCTCACACACGCTTTTTCAGTTCTGCCCACAAATTTTCTATAGGATTGAGGTCAGGGCTTTGTGATGGCCACTCCAATACCTTGACTTTGTTGTCCTTAAGCCATTTTGCCACAATTTTGGAAGTATGCTTGGGGTCATTGTCCGTTTAGAAGACCCATTTGCGACCAAGCTTTAACTTCCTGACTGATGTCTTGAGATGTTTCTTCAAAATATCCACATAATTTTGCTTCCTCATGATGCCATCCATTTTGTGAAGTGCACCAGTCCCTCCTGCAGCAAAGCACCCCCACAACATGATGCTGCCACCCCTGTGCTTCACGGTTGGGACGGTTGGGATGGTGTTCTTCGGCTTGCAAGCCTCCCCCTTTTTCCTCCAAACATAACGATGGTCATTATTATTATCATAACAGTTCTATTTTTGTGTCATCAGACCAGAGGACATTTCTCCAAAAAGTATAATCTTTGTCTCCATGTGTAGTTGCAAACCGTAGTCTGGCTTTTTTATGGCGATTTTGTAGCAGTGCTTCTTCCTTGCTGAGCGGCCTTTCAGGTTATGTCAATATAGGACTCGTTTTACTGTGGATATAGATACCTTTGTACCTGTTTCCTCCAGCATTCTCATGTGTAACTCTGTTGTTTTTTGTCGCTTTGCTTTGCTTTGTCTTGGCCAGGTCGCAGTTGTAAATGAGAACTTGTTCTCAACTGGCCTACCTGGTTAAATAAAGGTGAAAAAAATGTATACAAATAAAAGGTCCTTTGCTGTTGTTCTGGGATTGATTTGCACTTTTTGCACCAAAGTACGTTCATGTCTAGGAGACAGAACGCGTCTCCTTCCTGAGCGGTATGACTGCTGCGTGGTCCCATGGTGTTTATACTTGCGTACTATTGTTTGTACCGATGAACTTGGTACCTTCAGGTGTTTGGAAATTGCTCCCAAGGATGAACCAGACTTGTGGAGGTCTACAAATATTTTTCTGAGGTCTTGGCTGATTTCTTTTGATTTTCCCATGATGTCGAGCAAAGAGACACCGAGTTTGAAGGTAGGCCTTGAAATACATCCACAGGTACACCTCCAATTGACTCAAATGATGTAAATTAGCCTATCAGAAGCTTCTAAAGCCATGACATAATTTTCTGGAATTTTCCAAGCTCTTTAAAGGCACAGTCAACTTAGTGTATGTAAACTTCTGTCCCACTGGAAATGTGATATAGTGAATTATAAGTGAAATAATCTGTCTATAAACAATTGTTGGAAGAATTACTTGTGTCATGCACAAAGTAGATGTCCTAACCAACTTGCTAAAACGATAGTTTGTTAACATGAAATCTGTGGAGTGGTTGAAAAATGAGTTTTAAATGGCTTCATCCTAAGTGTATGTAAACTTCCGACTTCAACTGTACATATGAGATGGGTGACGCAATATGTACACACAATTAGAGCGAGAAAGATATTCTATAGAATAGTGTAGAGTGCAGTTTATACATAGAGATGAGTGATGCTAAAGTGGCAGGTAAGGTGGAGGTAATATGCTCCTTGACTAGTCTCTCAAAGCACTTCATGATGACAGAGGTGAGTGCTACGGGGCGGTAGTCATTTAGTTCAGTTACCTTTGCTTTCTTAGGTACAGGGACAATGGTGGCCATCTAGAAGCAACAGACGGATAGGAAGAGATGTAATATATTTGTAAACCCAACAGCCAGCTGGTCTGCGCGCGGCTAGGAATACCATCTGGTCATAATTGTGTTGCTATCCCTTTTTCATTGTGGAGGAGAACCATAGAACTAAACCAAAAAACACAAGTGTGTCATATGATCAACAATGCTTATGTAGGTTGTTTCTCTCTCTCTCGCTCGCTTTCTTCTCTTTCTTTCTCTCTCTCTCTCTCCCCTCTCCCCCCTCCCCTTCTCAGCTGGGCAGATGCAGGGACCCAGATCCAGAGCATTGCAGCATCATTTGACCAGGAGGCCTCAGCCATCCTGATGGCTAGACTGGCTGTGTACCGCGCTGAGACGGAGGAGGGCCCTGACGTACTACGCTGGCTGGACAGACAGCTCATCCGGCTGGTGAGACAAAGCAACACCATCTATTAGTCCCTCGCCACAGCCTTCATAAATGGGCCGGTTGTTAAAACATTGAGATGATGAAATGAAGCAATGTCATTATTTCCTGCTGCTAACCAGTGAAAGTAGCAATTTCCAGGCTAGCAGGCACGGGGAAATTGTGGGATGAATTGTGACATTTTTAAGTGTGGACTCAGTGACAGGCAGGGTTTTTATATTTGGTTTGAATGGTCTTTTTCTCTCTGTTCTAGTGTCAGAAGTTTGGAGATTATCATAAGGATGATCCCAACTCCTTCCGCTTCTCAGAAACCTTTTCTCTCTATCCCCAGGTAAGTGATCATGGGCTGAGAGGCTGATTGGCTCTTTAGTGGAACGATACAGTTGTAGCTAGTCCACAGATATACGATAAATGTTTTTAAAATAACATATTTTTAAATGTTTTTATTTAAGCAATGTTTCAGGCTTAGTATAAAGAGCATTTTAAAAAGCACATCATAGCTTTTCCTTTGTCCCTCAGTTTATGTTCCACTTAAGAAGATCTCCTTTCCTGCAAGTGTTCAACAACAGTCCAGATGAGAGCTCATACTACAGACACCAGTTCATGCGTCAGGACCTGACCCAGTCTCTCATCATGATACAACCCATTCTCTACGCCTACTCCTTCAACGGGCCCCCAGAGGTAAGATCTAACACACGGAAACACAGACACACACCGATCCTCTATGCCTACTCCTTCAATTTGCTTTCCTTCCTCTTTATAAACATAAATCATGGATGCTTTGGCTTACTGTATGAGCTAGTCTTCTTCTGGATTAAATGTCAAGACCTCAATCTCTGACTCTCACCTCCTTCCCACTCACATTCTTTTTTTCTTTTTTAATTTCATCATATCCAATTGGTAGTTACAGTCTTGTCCAATCGCTACAACTCCCGTACGGACTCGGGAGAGGCGAAGGTTGAGAGCCGTGCGTCCTCCAAAACACAACCCACCAAGCCGCACTGCTTCTTGACACAATGAACACTTAACCCGGAAGCCAGCCGCACCAATGTGTCGGAGGAACCACCGTAAACCTGGCGACTGAGTCAACGTGCATGCGCCCGGCCCGCCACAGGAGATGCTAGAGCGCGATGGGACAAGGACAACCCGGCCGGCCAAACCCTCCCTAACCCGGACGACGCTGGGCCAATTGTGCGTAGCCTCATGGGTCTCCCGGTCGCGGCCGGCTGCGACACAGACGGGGCTCGAACCAGCATCTGTAGTAATGCAGCTACTGCACCACTCGAGAGGCCCCCCACTCACATTCTGCAGGCTTAGCTAGGTCAACAGAGGGAGAGAGAGAGAGAGAGAGCGCACTAATACCTTGGTCCTTTAATTACAGATAAGCTTGTGGTTATGTGGTTAATGATGAGTGTAGTGTGTGTGTGAGTACAGTAGCGTGTTGCGGATCAGCACTCCTTTCAGTGCAGATCTCAACAGTGTTGTTTTTAACACCTTACAGACAGACAGCATAGTGCATACCTCTCTGAAAAGGTTAAGTTATTTAACAGTGGTTAATCCTTAAGTCTAAACCGGGGGGAGGGGCCTTAAGGTATATAGTGTGTGTGTGTGTGTGTGTGTGTGTGTGTGTGTGCGTACAGTGGGGAGAACAAGTATTTGATACACTGCCGATTTTGAAGGTTTTCCTACTTACAAAGCATGTAGAGGTCTGTTATGTTTATCATAGGTGCACTTCAACTGTGAGAGACGGAATCTAAAACAAAAATCCAGAAAATCACATTGTATGATTTTTTAATAATTTATTTGCATTTTATTGCATGACATAAGTATTTGATCACCTACCAACCAGTAAGAATTCCGGCTCTCACGGACCTGTTAGTTTTTCTTTAAGAAGCCCTCTTGTTCTCCACTCATTACCTGTATTAACTGCACCTGTTTGAACTCGTTACCTGTATAAAAGACACTTGTCCACACACTCAATCAAACAGACTCCAACCTCTCCAAAATGGCCAAGACCAGAGAGCTGTGTAAAGACATCAGGGATAAAATTGTAGACCTGCACAAGGCTGGGATGGGCTACAGGACAATAGGCAAGCAGCTTGGTGAGCAGGCAACAACTGTTGGCGCAATTATTAGAAAATGGAAGAAGTTCAAGATGACGGTCAATCTCCCTCGGTCTGGGGCACCATGCAAGATCTCACCTCGTGGGGCTTCAATGATCATGAGGAAGGTGAGGGATCAACCCAGAACTACACGGCATGACCTGGTCCATGACCTGAAGAGAGCTGGGACCACAGTCTCAAAGAAAACCATTAGTAACACACTACGCCGTCATGGATTAAAATCCTGCAGCGCACGCAAGGTCCCCCTGCTCAAGCCAGCGCATGTCCAGGCCCGTCTGAAGTTTGCCAATGACCATCTGGAGAAGGTCTGTATGGAGGAGTGGGCCAAAATCCCTGCTGCAGTGTGTGCAAACCTGGTCAAGAACTACAGGAAATGTATGATCTCTGTAATTGCAAACAAAGGTTTCTGTACCAAAAATTAAGTTCGGCTTTTCTGATGTATCAAATACTTATGTCATGCAATAAAATGCAAATGAATTACTTAAAAATCATACAATGTGATTTTCTGGATTTTTGTTTTAGTTTCCTTCACTCACAGTTGAAGTGTACCTTTACAGACTTCTACATGCTTTGTAAGTAGGAAAACCTGCAAAATTGGCAGTGTATCAAATACTTGTTCTCCCCACTGTACACTGTGAGAGTCTCATCTTTCCGTAGTGGGGTCGTAGTAGTTCTGGCGCTACAGATTTTTTCATCAGAAGAACGATTTTCAGGATCTCTCATGGTCAGACAAACCCAGCCTGTGCAAAAAAAAAAAAAAGGAGATTTTTGTATTATGCTAGCTAGATTTCCGCGTGGGAGCTGACATCGACTCTATGGGGTTAAGTCCCAAATGGCTCCCTAATCTCTAGAGTCCACTACTTTTGACCAGGGCCAATGATGCTCTAATCAAAGATGGTGTACTACGTTGGAAATAGGGTGCCATTTGGGACTTCGCCTTGGTCATCTGTCTCTGTATCAGATGTAATGCATGTAACCAGGAGACGCAGCGCTTCAGGTGTTTATTTTTTTAGATTAGCAGAGACCTAAGTGCCTCCCAAATGGCACCCTATTCCCTGTATAGTGCACTACTTTTGACCAGGGCCTGATATATAGGGAATAGGGTGTCATTTGGGATGCAGTTCTAATGTTTTCACTGGCTTGACTTTGTCCACTCCTGCCTGTTAAATATTGAGAGTATTATTCTTGTCCATCTCTTTGCCCCTTGTCAAGCAGATGGCGTCAAGTAGAAACAGAGCCACTGTTTCTGTGTCCTTTAAAACGGCCACCACACTATAAAAGATAGACGATATACTACTACCTGTCTGTCAAGATCATCCATCTTTGTGTTTTTTGTACCTGAGATTGTTGTTGGTGTGTTGTGACATTGAGAGCTTGTTTTGGAAGGAAAATTTGCAATATTGTGACGTTCCAATCAGTGTCTGGAATTAAACCCCCACCCCTCTAATCCTCGACAAACCTGGTTTAATCTTGAAACTGCATTTAGTGGAAGTGGTTTAAAATGGTATCTCTTTTCTCGCCTTTTAGCCTGTGTTCAGTATCCTGCTTATTATATAATTTCAAGGTGGTGTAAAATTAAAAGGGTCTTCTTTTCTCCTCCTAGCCTGTGTTGCTGGACAGCAGCAGTATCCTTCCTGATCGCATCCTTCTCATGGACACCTTCTTCCAGATCCTCATCTACCATGGAGAGGTACATTCATCAGTCATCTAATCATAATCAAGATTCCCCCTCACAGACTACTTCAAAACTGTCCTCATCAGCGACAGGCCAGGACACGACCCTCCATGACCTCCTAATGGTCTCACCACTCACACAGCTACGATTTTTACACGCAGAGAGATACGGCTCTTTCTCTGTCAAGTTATTCTATCTAAACCTAGACTGAGTTTGTTTCTGTTTGAAGCCAGATACTATTGTCCTTATTTGACATTTGTGAAGTGATGCGTGAGCAGTGGATGAGATCAATAGTTTATCCTGAATACAGACAGATCTTCAATATAATGTCAGAGTGGGGTTCAATGGCCAAGAGTCCAGTGAGATGCACTGTTATGAAGAGAGAGACTGTGTGTTTCCTATTGAAATCCAATCTAGTGTCAGGGATTGCTTTGAAGTGAAGTCAAGCAAAACCAATATGCTCCTTTAGACTAATCTTTAATTTCTCAGCTCTGTAAAGGTAATCTTCATGTGTTCAAGACCGCTCTGACTGACTGTCCTCGTTCCCTCTCTCGTTCTCTCCCTCTCTTCTCTCTGTCGCCATCCCTCCCCCTGTCTCTCTCTAACCCCCCCCTCTCTTTGTCTATCCATCAGACTGTGTCTCAGTGGCGTAAGGCAGGCTACCAGGAGTTGCCAGAGTATGAGAACTTCCGCCACCTGCTGCAGGCTCCAGTGGACGACGCCCAGGAGATCCTCCACAGCCGTTTCCCTATGCCCCGCTACATAGACACCGAGCACGGCGGATCACAGGTGTGTACACACACACACACACACACACACACACACATACACACACACACTTTGAAGTCTATTCAACCTCATACATTGATGTTGTTGTTGTGTTCTAGGCTCGTTTCCTGCTATCTAAAGTAAACCCATCACAAACCCACAACAATATGTATGCATGGGGCCAGGTAAGACTTCATTTTCTACTGTCTATTTTCTATTATAATTTGCCCAGGAACTAGAAGAAGATGCCATTAATATAAAGTAGAAATTGCTAATGATGGTGTTATTAGTATGGTTTTATGTTAAGGCTGAGCACGTTGCCACTTTCTGAATGGCGTGTATTATACGCGTGTAATAATGACTTCTGATCCCGGAGGAGTGTAGGTTCCGGTGTGTTTTAGCACTAATGAAAGTCCTTATATGGCTGGAGAGAAAGAGTCACTGTACTACTGCTTATTAGAGGAGACACACAGAAAGTAGCGGACCTTTGGAACCTTCTGGATTATTACATGGCCACAGTCAAACACACTCTTGAGAGACACACAATTCTACTCCTGTTCTTGACTCTTTATTTTTCTACAGCTCCTACTTGTTGCATGTTTTTTTTTTTTTTTACACAAGCAGGTTAAGTCTGAACAAATGAGTAGTCCTTACACTTTTTTTTGTTTTAGTGGAGACTGAAGGTGTAACTAGTTTCCAAGATTATGTAAGGGCAATCCCACGGTAACGGTGACAGACTCAGATTGCATAGTTAAGGAAACCATACAATTATATGCACAAGGACTACATTTTTCCCACTGCCAATTAAAAACGTTGCATTTGCACTGTTCTTCAAGTACATTTGTGTAAAGTTTTTTTTGGAAATTGTTTAATGTTGTCTTTGTGCGTAGAGTTGTATGGTTTGTTTAACCTTGCAATCATTGGTTTTTGTTTGACATTTTATCTGAAAAATCTGATTCTGTGTCACTCTGTTACCAAGGATTTCCCCATAACTGAATTCCACTCTCCTCTCTGTGTCTAGGAGTCAGGTGCTCCCATCCTTACAGATGACGTCAGTCTACAGGTTTTCATGGACCACCTGAAGAAGCTGGCTGTGTCCAGCGCTGCCTGAGACTGAGACTGACGCCATGGTAACCACTGATCATCATCAACACAAATACTATATGAACCCAGGTTTGCTCAACAGTAGTCAACTAATAATATACATGGGAATCAACAACCAAAAGAGGATGTACCTCTTCCTCTTTCTCCCTTTTATATTGAAAATAAAAAGCTTTGTACAGCTAAGTGACTATGTACAGAGAATGATCTGCAGTATAGCCTTTTTATGACACTAGTTGGTGGTCAATGATTGTACAAAATAATTAAAACATCAGTTGTTGCCTACTAGCTAAATGTTTGATCCCAGATCAGTATATGAATCGTAAGATGAGTCTGGTGTTCATGTACTTTCCCCCCCAGAACCATAACTAACCCAACATTCAGTCAGTTATTTTATTGTGATGCTTCAATGGAGTTACTTTATATAATATTTTCTGTCTGTTTCTATTTTGAAAATAATAATAATATGTATCTTGTAACAGAGAAATATATAATATTATCATCCATTCAGTCAGAGATGTCACAGTGGCAGGCTACAGAAAGATAACAAGTGGGTGTCGTAACGTCGGTTGGTACAGATTGGAGAATCCAATACAACAGAATCTAATTAGAGCTAAGTGTTTTTTGTTCTTCTCCTGTGTACGCCACAGAATAATGGGTTATTTCAGACCTTTTAGTGTGTGCTGTCTAATTCATGTTAGTCATTCATATCAAACACTCATTGTGGTAAAATAAAACATGCTAGTATACTATACAGACTGTGGTACTAACATTCTCCACTATACAGAGTATAGCAGGGTATGAAAGCTGCCTTCCTTTTTCTCTGGATCTGATATAATTTCTGCTTTGTTACTAACAGTGTTATTTCTGACATTTCTAATAAAATACCTGCTATCTGATTTACTGGTGAGTGTTGTTTTTAACTAGTAGTTGGATCTGTTTTTATTAACTTGTATGTTCGTACATGCTGCTGTCCTTGAAATTGTAAGGCACAATCACGAACTGAAGAGAAAACCACAGCAGTTTAATGAAATGGTAAAATGTTATATTGTGAAATGTTAAGTCGATTTGAGATTCAGCCTTTCAAAGAAAGCATATTTATTTATTTCACCTTTATTTAACCAGGTAAGCCAATTGAGAAATAGTTCTCATTTACAACTGCGACCTGGCCAAGATAAAGCAAAGCAGTGCGACCAAAAAACAACAACACAGAGTTACACATGGGATAAACAAACGTACAGTCAATGACACTATAGAAGATCTATATACAGTGAGTGCAAATGTAGTTCGATTAGGGAAGTAGGGCAATAAATAGGCCATACAATTTAGCATTAACACAATAAATGTGCAGATGATGTGCAAATATGCCTTTGGTGCGGGTAGAGATACTGGGGTGCAAATGAGCAAAAATAACAGTATGGGGTTGAGGTAGTTGGGGTGGGCTATTTACAGATGGGCTGTATACAGGTGCAATGATCGGTAAGTAGCTTTGACAGCGGATGATAATATAATAGAACATTGATTCAAAGAAAGCAGGATGTAACATCCATAGCACTGCTATGGATACAAAGCTAGTCTCTGATTATAAACAGCACAGCATATCTCACTGAACTCTCAGAGCATCTGCCTTCTCTCGCTCCTTTTTCACCCCAATTTCGTTATATCCAATTGTCCCGTCACTGCAACTCCCCTACGGACTCGGGAGAGGCTAAGGTCGGGAGCCATGCGTCCTCCGAAACACGACCCTGCCAAGACGTACTGCTTCTTGACACTGCTTGCTTAACCCAGAAGCCAGCCGCACCAAGGTTTTGGAGGAAACGCAGTCGAACAGGTGACCGAAGTCAGCTTGCAGGTGCCCGGCCTGCCACAAGGAGTCGCTAGAGCGCGATGGGACAAGAAAATCCCGGCCGGCAACAACCTCCGCTAACCCGGACAACACTGGGCCAATTGTGCGCCGCCTCATGGGTCTCCCGGTCACAGCCGGGTGTGACACAGCCTGTGCTAATTTGCTAGGCTACTAGACCAAGTGACGAACGCTGGTAACGTTTGTTTGTTCTCCGATTAGCTGTTTTTTGGAGCCATTGAACCTGCTAGCTCGGCCCAGGGGGTACCAAGCAGTGGATGTGAGTGGAGTGGAGTGGATTTTAAAAATGTTTGTAGCGTCTGCCATCTCTCGCTCCAATTTCGCTCTGGTACTGCTCATCCACGAGCTCTGGGCATGCATTTTTAATTTCCTTCCTTATTGTTCTTTTTTTAGGCATTTTCTGTTGTATTTATTTAGCCTATCCCACCACTAATGCGCAGAGATGTTATGAGTCGACCAAGAAATAGGTCACACAGCCTGTGTAAAGTAGATGGGTATTTGTTTAAATTATACTTTTTAAACAAAAAATGAATGGAGTGAATTTGGAGTGGCAGTTTCTTTTCCTGTAAGGGCAGAATTGTTTTCCATTTTCATACTTGAGTAAAAGTAAAGATAACTTTTAATAGGAAATTACTCAAGTAAAAGTGAGTCACCCAGTAAAATACTAATTGAGTAAAAGTCTAAAAGTATTTGGTTTTAAATATACTTAAATATCAAAAGTAAATGTAATTGCTGAAAAATACTTAAGTATGAAAATAAAAATTACTTATATTAAGCCAACCAAACCGTATCATTTTCTTGTTCTTTTTATTTACGGATAGTCAGGGGCACACTCCAACACTCAGTAATCATTTACATACAAAGTATATGTATTTAGTGAGTCCGCCAGATCAGAGGCAGTATTTTCCTGTCCTGCTAAGTATTCAAAATGTAGGGTGTCAGGGAAAATATATGGCGTAAAAAGTAAAGAATTTTCTTTACGAATGTAGTGAAGTAAAAAATAGTAAAGTACAGATACCCCCCCAAAATACTTAAGTAGTACTTTAAAGTATTTTTACTTAAGTACTTTACACTTCATTACAGGGAGAGGGCAATTCTCTGGCACATAGAACAGTATGGAATGCTGGATTCTCACTCTTATCAGGCAGCACTCTCGGAAGAGAGTTCTACAGGGGTCGCTCGGTCACGTTCACGATGTCCCTCTGAGTGCTGGTGTTGATAGCGTCCAGCATCTCAATAGTACTTATTTGCCTACTGAAGATGAGACTTCCAGCGCTGGATGTTTTGCCCAACGTCTGTGTACACGGCGACACCTCAATCGCCAGATAGAGGTGACTTCTGCATGTCTCTATACACTCCATCACTGGAAGAGCCCCTCGATCTTCGTCCCAGATGTTCCCCTTAGACGCACCACTCCAGGACATTTACAGCATTAGGTGTCACTCTTCTGGTAAGGCTTTCCACTTGATGTTGGAACATTGCTGCGGGGACTTGCTTCCATTCAGCCATGAGCTGGTAAGGTTGGGCACTGATGTTGGACGATTAGGCCTCGCTCGCAGTTGACGTTCCAATTCATCCCAAAGGTGTTCGATGGGGTTGAGTTCAGGGCTCTGTGCAGGCCAGTCAAGTTCTTCCGCAGCGATCTCGACAAACATTGTCATGCTGAAACAGCAAAGGGCCTCCCCAAACTGTTGCCACAAAGTTGCATACAATAACCATGAAAAACAACCCCAGACCATTATTCCTCCTCCTCTACAAAACTTTACACTTGGCACTATGCATTGGGGCAGGTAACGTTCTCCTGGCATCCAGATGGTGAAGCGTTATTCATTACTCCAGAGAATGCGTTTCCACTTCTCCAGAGGCAAATGGCGGTCAGCTTTACACCACCCCAGCCAATGCTTCGCATTGCGCATGGTGATCTTAGACTTGTGTGCAGCTGCTCGGCCATGGAAACCCATTTCATGAAGCTCCAGACGAACAGTTCTTGTGCTGACGTTGTTTCCGTGGGGAGTTTGGAACTCTGTAGAGAGTGTTGCAACCGAAGACAGATGATTTTTAAGCACTCAGCGGTCCTGTTCTGAGCTTGTGTGGTCTACCACTTTGCGGCTGAGCTGTTGTTGCTCCTAGACGTTTCAACTTCCCAATAACCGCACTTACAGTTGACGAGGGCAGCTCTAGCAGGGCAGAAATGTGACAAACTGACTTGTTGGAAATGTGGCATCCTATGACGGTGCAACGTTGTAAGTCACGGAGCCCTTCAGTAATGCCATTCTACTGACAATGTTTGTCTATGGAGATTGCATGGCTGTGTGCTCTATTTTATACACCTGTCCGCAACGGGTGTGGCTGGAATGGCAAAATCCACTCATTTGAAGGGTTGGCCACACATACTTTTGTCTATATAGTGTCTTAAAAGAGAGATATTTCATCTCCGGCTCAAAAGGCTGCTGTGAAATAGCCTCAAGCACAATAGACAAATCCCAATGCTTGTGAACTGTATATAAGCGACGTGCCCCTCTTTAAATATGACAGACCGACTAGGTAGACCTTAACAGTGGAGGAAGCCTTCCTTCTGTCAAATAGGTCCTCCAAAAAGGTTAAAATGTCAGATAAAGAGCAATGGTAAGCAGGTATGTGCACAGATAGGGCTCTACATGTCCCTTTACCCTTCCAATCTCCAAAGTAGCCTTTTTGGCTGGTGGTATAATTCACCCAATTTTAAACAATTTTAATCATTGTTGTTTTGGACCCACTGCTCGCGAGTAGTCATGTTCGCCACCCCCCACCCCGTCGGTTGGTTACCCCTGTTGATCTGCCCTGTAAGGGGTTCGCAGAATATGGTTTAATTGCAGACGAGACCGCTGAGAGCTGGGCTATCAGCTGTTCTTGTGAAGGTGAAACGTCTAGAAGCAACAACTGCTCAGACGCGAAGTGGTAGGCCACACAAGCTCACAGAACCGGAGAGCTGAATCACGTTCTCAGTTGCATCACTCACTACCAAACTGCCTCTGGAAGTAACGTCAGCACAATAGTTGTTCGTCAGGTAGCTTAATGAAATGGGTTTCCATTCCCGAGCAGCTGCACACAAGCCTAAGATCATCATGCGCAATGCCAAGCGTCGGCTGGAGTTGTGTACCGCCGCAGCTATTGGACTCTGGAGCAGTGGAAACGCGTTCTCTGGAGTGATGAATCATGCTTCACCATCTGGCAGTCCGACGGACAAATCTTGGTTTGGCAGATGCCAGAAGAATGTCTACCTGCCCGAATGCATAGTGCCAATTGTAAAGTTTGGTGGTGGAGGAATAATGGTTTGTGGCAACAGTTTGGGGAAGACCCTTTCCTCTTAGAGCATGACAATACCCCCATGCACAAAGCGAGGTTAATTCAGAAATGGTTTGTCAAGATCGCTGTTGAAGAACTTGACTGGTCTGCACAGAGCCCTGACCTCAACCCCATTTAAGTGGCACGCTCGAGAATGATCAGAGGGCAAGTGAGTGGCTCTTTAGTATGAGGGGAGGGGCTCTCTCATTCGCCACTTGACCTGTTTGTCTCCAGGAGAAGTGTATGATTGGTCCTTCGAATCCCCACAGTGAGATGTCTCACTCATAATATCAGAGAACCGGGTTACGCAAGTAACCTTAAGTTGACAAGAGCATGCAAGAAAAGATTCTAACAACAGAATATACAAACAACAGCAGATAGAATGGGTAGTCTGTAGATGAAAAAGGCACTGAAGAAGATTAACCTTTCCTATGTATTATATGTATGTTGGCCGTGGAGACAACACGTGAGCAGACATCCTAAGTAAGGATAACCAAAATGTATGGCACATATAGTACACTACTTTTGACCAGAGCCCAATGGGCCTATGTAGGGCATAGGGTGCCATTTGGGACACACACCTCAGATATCCGGTAACTGTCCTCTGTCTCAGTACTGGATTGTATAACAATTAGAAAGGATGGTGTCAAATGTAGTGCACTATAAAGGGAATAGGGAGCCATTTAGGATGGTGCCAAATACATTAATCATAGGTCAATCAATAATACCCATGCATCTAAGATGTACAGTTGAAGTCGGAAGTTTACATACACCTAAGTCAAATACATTTAAACTTAGTTTTTCACAATTCCTGACATTTAATCCAAGTAAAAATTCCCTGTTTTAGGTCAGTTAGGATCACCACTTTATTTTAGGAATGTGAAATGTCAGAATAATAGTAGATAGAATGATTGATTTCAGCTTTTATTTCTTTCATCACATTCCCAGTGGGTCAAAAGTTTACATACAATAAAGTAGTATTTGGTAGCATTGCCTTTAAATTGTTTAACTTGGGTCAAACGTTTCGGGTAGCCTTCCACAAGCTTCCCACAATAAGTTGGGTGAATTTTGGCCCATTCCTCCTGAAAGAACTGGTGTAACTGAGTCAGGTTTGTAGGCCTCCTTGCTCGCATATGCTTTTTCAGTTCTGCCCACAAATTGTCTATAGGATTGAGGTCAGGGCTTTGTGATGGCCACTCCAATACCTTGACTTTGTTGTCCTTAAGCCATTTTGCCACAACTTTGGAAGTATGCTTGTCCATTTGGAATGGGATGGTGTTCTTCGGCTTGCAAGCTTCCCCCTTTTTCTTCCAAACATAACAATGGTCGTTATGGCCTAACAGTTCTATTTTTGTTTTCATCAGACCAGAGGACATTTCTCAATAAAGTAAGATCTTTGTCCCCATGTGCAGTTGCAAACTGTAATCTGGCTTTTTTTATAGCGGTTTTGGAGTAGTGGCTTCTTCCTTGCTGAGTGGCCTTTCAGGTTATGTCGATATTGGACTATTTTTACTGTGGATATAGATACTTTTGTACCTGTTTCCTCCAGCATCTTCACAAGGTCCTTTGCTGTTGTTCTGGGATTGATTTGCACTTTTCGCACCAAAGTACGTTCATCTCTAGGAGACAGAACGTGTCTCCTTCCTGAGCGGTATGACAGCTGCGTGGTCCCATGGTGTTTATATGCGTTGTTTTTTTGAGGTATTGGTTGATTTCTTTTGATTTTCCCATGATGTCGAGCAAAAAGGCACTGAGTTTGAAGGTAGGCCTTGAAATACATCCACAGGTACACCTCCAATTGACTGAATTTTCAGTCAATTGGAGCTTCTAAAGCCATGACATCATTTTCTGGAATTTTCCAAGCTGTTTAAAGGCACAGTCAACTTAGTGTATGTAAACTTCAGACCCACTGGAATTGTGATATAGTGAATTATAAGTGAAATAATCTGTCTGTAAACAATTGTTGGAAGAATTACTTGTGTCATGCACAAAGTAGATGTCCTAACCGACTTGCCAAAACTATAGTTTGTTAACATGAAATCTGTGGAGTGGTTGAAATTGCCATCGATAAACATGTTCGTTGTCTGTAGCTTATGCCTGCACATATCATAACCCCACCTCTACCATGGGGCACTGTGTTCAAAACATTGACAACAACAAACCGCTTTCCCACACGACACCATACACGTGGTCTGCGGTTGTGAGGCTGGTTGGACGTACTGCCAAATTCTCTAAAACAACGTTGGAGGTGGCTTATGGTATGGAAATGAGCATTAATTCTCTGGCATTCAATTGTGTGGCCTTTTATTGTCTCCGGCACAAGTCCCGATGGATAGAAAACACCAGGCGCTCTGAGCAAGCTATTACTACTACATCAGTACAGCTCAAATCCCATAGGATCATAGTACAGCTCAAATCCCATTGGATCATAGTACAGCTCAAATCCCATAGGACAATGTGTTTCAGTGTTCCTCATGCATTTCTTCTACTCATTCAGCAGATGTTTGAGCTGACATTCATGATATTCTCCTGTGTGTTCTTGACATTTCACCCCGAGAAAGCGTAACAAATACATATGACTGTCAACCATTTTATGAATTTATTTAGCTACTACGCATCAAAAATCTACTGAGTGCCAGCTGTATTAAGCAATCACTAACTTGGCTTCACCTCCTCATGTAATGGCAATTTTCATCGCTGGAACCATTTCCTGTGAGCTAATTAACAGTGGATTAGACGTGGTGTTGCTTTGTACCGGAGAAGAAAGGCTCATCCTCTGTTTGTCCGTTACTCCATCCTCCAAGCCCTTGATTGCAATGACAGCAGAGGACAGTTGCCTAAGTAATTTGACTGCATAAACAACACTGCTATAGTACATGGCCAGGCAGCCACATTTCAGAATAGAAGAGAACATTGTGTCAGTGTGTTGTGTTTACACTTTTGTCAAATCACGTCCTTGTCAGTAATTTATAGTGGCATCTGTATGTGTCCTCTATCTTACTGGAAAGAAGCCCACATCTCCCTGTCATTCTGCCCGAGACACAGTCAGTCAGTCACTTCACTGAGCTGCTAGCTGTCACTATTCTGAGAGGAGAGGATTAAGCAAGTTTACCCGACAGAATGACTTTGAAATTCATGGAATGTTCCTGACGGTTAGAAATGTCAAAGGCATATCAAAAAAGACACATTGTTTTCCTCATTCCTCACATCAAAAATGGGTTTTGTTGAGGGAGGAGGAAGTGCTCTTGTTGCTTTGCTTTCCTTTTCCTATTTATTTCCATATTATTCCTCAACATATTGAACATGTGCTATAGCCTATACGTTCACCTTTAGATACACGGCAGATACACATTCGGAGAAAATGCTAAATTAATTGACTGCTGTACTATAACCCTGATGTAATCCTGAGATTAGTTCCTGTGGTGGGCTGGTGGCTAATGGAAATAATGATATGGTAGGGACTCTAGCCACAATCCATGGGTGTGTCCCACATAGCATCCTATTGCTTACATAGTGCACTACTTTTGACCAGAGCCCTATGGGGCTATGTAGAGCATAGGGTGCCATTTGGGACACAACTCACAGATATCCGGTGAATGTCCTCTCAGTACTGGATTGTATAACAATTAGAAAGGATGATGTTACAATGGAAAAAGACTTGATGAGAAGATGTCAGCCCAGCTCTATATATAGCTCTATATACAGTGGGGAGAACAAGTATTTGATACACTGACGATTTTGCAGGTTTTCCCACTTACAAAGCATGTAGAAGTCTGTAATTTTTATCATAGGTACTCTTCAACTGTGAGTGACGGAATCTAAAACAAAAATCCAGAAAATCACATTGTATGATTTTTAAGTAATTCATTTGCATTTTATTGCATGACATAAGTATTTGATACATCAGAAAAGCAGAACTTAATATTTGGTACAGAAACCTGCAGCAGGGATTTTGTCCCACTCCTCCATACAGATCCTTCAGGTTTCTGGGCTGTCGCTGGGCAATACGGACTTTCAGCTCCCTCCAAAGATTTTCTATTGGGTTCAGGTCTGGAGACTGGCTAGGCCACTCCAGGACCTTGAGATGCTTCTTACGGAGCCACTCCTTAGTTGCCCTGGCTGTGTGTTTCGGGTCGTTGTCATGCTGGAAGACCCAGCCACGACCCATCTTCAATGCTCTTACTGAGGGAAGGAGGTTGTTGGCCAAGATCTCGCGATACCTGGCCCCATCCATCCTCCCCTCAATACGGTGCAGTCGTCCTGTCCCCTTTGCAGAAAAGCATCCCCAAAGAATGATGTTTCCACCTCCATGCTTCACGGTTGGGATGGTGTTCTTGGGGTTGTACTCATCCTTCTTCTTCCTCCAAACACGGCGAGTGGAGTTTAGACCAAAAAGCTCTATTTTTGTCTCATCAGACCACATGACATTCTCCCATTCCTCCTCTGGATCATCCAGATGGTCATTGGCAAACTTCAGATGGGCCTGGACATGCGCTGGCTTGAGCAGGGGGACCTTGCGTGCGCTGCAGGATTTTAATCCATGACGGCGTAGTGTGTTACTAATGGTTTTCTTTGAGACTGTGGTCCCAGCTCTCTTCAGGTCATTGACCAGGTCCTGCCGTGTAGTTCTGGGCTGATCCCTCACCTTCCTCATGATCATTGATGCCCCACGAGGTGAGATCTTGCATGGTGCCTCAGACCGAGGGAGATTGACCGTCATCTTGAACTTCTTTCATTTTCTAATAATTGCGCCAACAGTTGTTGCCTTCTCACCAAGCTGCTTGCCTATTGTCCTGTAGCCCATCTCAGCCTTGTGCAGGTCTACAATGTTATCCCTGATGTCCTTACACAGCTCTCTGGTCTTGGCCATTGTGGAGAGGTTGGAGTCTGTTTGATTGAGTGTGTGGACAGGTGTCTTTTATACAGGTAACGAGTTCAAACAGGTGCAGTTAATACAGGTAATGAGTGGAGAACGGGAGGGCTTCTTAAAGAAGAGCGAGCCGGAATTCTTACTGGTTGGTAGGTGATCAAATACTTATGTCATGCAATAAAATGCAAATTAATTATTTAAAAATCATACAATGTGATTTTCTGGATTTTTGTTTTAGATTCTGTCTCTCACAGTTGAAGTGTACCTATGATAAAAATTACAGACCTCTACATGCTTTGTAAGTAGGAAAACCTGCAAAATCGGCAGTGTATCAAATACTTGTTCTCCCCACTGTATGTATATATATATATATATATATATATATATATAGAGCTGACAATGGTTATTCACCTTGATCTCTGTCTCTTTCTACAGGTAGAAAAGACAACCATAAACACCACCAGTTTGTACTTCTTTGATTCTGCTGTCCTCTGTCTCAGCCACGAGAATGCTCTTCCACATCCAGCCAGAGAACCAGGCAGGAGCCTTGACCACAAAGGAATTACTTTGGTATAAGGTTGCAAAGGGAGGGTTTATTACTATAAACTTTAAAAGTTTACCAGTAAACTACCAGAATTTTGGTATCTTTCAAGGATTTTATTTTATTTTATGTAGTCTGTCACAAGACATCTAGTGGCACTTTTGGGTACTTATTATCACAGGTGTCTAATTATCTTTGGCCCTCTCTCTGGCCTTATGACATGTACTGTAAAGTACTCTATATTAAATAATGATTTTGAAAAAAATATATAATGACAGATGTAAAACATTATCCTAAATGAATACCATTGGTGTTTAATATGAGGGTTTCAGCATAAAATATCCTTCATATTTTATGTTATTGTGTCCATGTATTTGTTGTGAACGTTTTGTCATCAAACTGGTGGCAGTTGTGAAAAAAGGCAATAGTTGGACGAGTTGCAGAGGTAATTGAAAATAATGCCATTGTTGATTAGATGCTTTTTTCATTATTTTGGCTATCTATCTACTCAATGTGGTCTCAGAGCATTTTGTATTATTCTGTACATAAATCTGAGACACACCATTTTTTGTATGATATGTTACGTTTTGTATGACATGTATTAATTTGTGATGTCCATAATCCATTTCCTATGATTTGTTACGAATTACAATTCTTATGTGTTACGAATAGCCATTTGCACAATATGTTATGAATTCCAATTTGTTGTTGCTAACGCTAGGGGTGGCTAGGTGGCAAACGCTAACGTTAGCTAGCTGGATATTGTTAGCTAGGCTAGGGGTTAAGGTTAGGGTTAGGAGTTAGTTTAAAGGGGAAGGGTTAGCTAACATGCTAAAAAGTAGTTGCTACTCTGTGATGAGATTCGAACACACAACCTTTGGGTTGCTAGACTTTCACATTATACGCCCATCCACCCCAACCTTTTTTTCCATCAGTAACCATCTGTCTTATGTAACCATACCAAAGTAACATATCATACTCATTTGAGTTTCCCCAATTCACGTTTACTATGTTACTTCTAGTCTATGAGACCAGTCTGATCTACTAGAAACTCATGAACAATATGGATACAGATATAAAAAATGAATTCAATATATAAATATTATTCAAGTATAAATGGCCAAAGATTGAGATAGATTTTCTGTTAGTTACCAACATTTTGTAAATTACCGGTAGCTGTGCAACCCTACTCTGGTCCACTCCTATACTTCTAGACGTTTGATGCAGCCTTTCAAAATATGTTTTGTCACCCTATTCCCTGTATCAGGGGTATTCAAATCTTATCCTACGAGGTCCAGAGTACTGCTGGATTTCTGTCCTAACTGATAATTAATTGCGCCCAACTGGTGTCTCAGGTCTATAAATCAGTCCTTGATTAGAGGGGAAGAATGGAAAAAAAGTAGTGGAAGTGGCTTCAAGGTCCAGATTTGAATTTGAGGGCCTTATATATTGTACTACTTCTGACCAGAGGCTTGTCTCAAAAGTAGTGCACTAAATAGGGAATAGGGTTCCATTTGAGACGCAGTCCATGAGTTACAGGATATTTTCTTACGATTTCTTGGCTGGGTTTGAGGAGTTCTGGAAGAGGTGCAACTGCAGACCTTTATTTTGCTCAAGTGCCAAACTATTTGCACATCCTGTTTTTTGGCCATTCATGTTGTAGAGATGAGGTGAACTCAACAACCTTGTCTCAGATTGGTGTAGCATCTCATGCAACGGGTGTCAGAATCCCAGAAGATTCACTGCACGACTTAACAGGATTTTTACAACAGATGTGGAAGGGGCTTTGTGTGTGTGCATGTTTGCGACTTGCGCTGTTTATGTGAATACTCATGATTTCCACATTGACTTTTAATTTCCGCAATCTTCCAGTAGCCTAACCACAATAATTAAATATTATATATTGTAATAATTAAAAGATTACTTATGAACTTATGACTTTAATTTAATCTATTACGACCTGCTTTGGATTCAGTTTTCTATTCGTGTATAAGTGATTAATTCACTGCAGTGCATAATATATAAAGCTACTCTTAAAGGGAATGACGTTGACCATGGGTGACATGACATTCAACTGAAATAATGAGGTTGACATTCATGACCACTGGAACGTCCCAAATGGATCACTTCTGCTGTTCCTTGGATTTAAACACAGTATAAATGTTTTTTCAATTATAAAAAGCAGCTCCACAGATACAGTAGCTTTAGCCAACCATCTTCTTAAAGATTGCTTTATCTGAAGGACAACCTTTATTTTCCAAGAGTAAAGTACCTCTCAATGACTATCGTTTCTGAACAGTGGTGTATATACAGTATTACTAAAGTATAAACACGCTTTGTGGAGTTACAAATACAAGTTATGTGTAAAGAAAACAAGTAAATTCATACACTGTGAGAGAGTGATTGAGAGTGTGTCCGTTAAGACAGAAAGGGAATATTATGCATGAGTTATTTCTCTCATATACTAATATGCCACCTCCACCTCCATCAGTGTCTGTTGCCATAGTGAAACTGATCCGCCATCATCAAAAACGCAGAGAAAAACAAAACATTCTCCAGTTTTATTGCTGGGCCTCGCTGTCTCTATGGCAATGGCCATGTGTTTTGAGAAACCTTTGATACCTTGAGTAATGAGCACTAACTGCACAAAACAAAGGCTGTGTTTAATGTTCACATTGCTGAAAGCCTGCTGGTGATTATACCCACAAAAGCTACTGCCCATATCACCCCTTGACACAATGCCTAAACAAACAACAAATGCAGTCATTCTCCAGTTAACATACTGACACTTTTATATTCTGGGGCTCCCTTGATTATGCAGCAGGGTCTCATAGATTAGACGTAACATTAGTAAATGTAAATCCGGGACATTCAAATTACTATGAAATGTTACGTTTGGTACGGTAACCTTCTGTCTTATGTAACCATACCAAACGTAACATATCAGACTAATTTTAGGAGGGTGTTTGGGCTTCTAACGCGAACATCTATCAACCCAAAGGTTGCGTGTTCAAATCTCATCACAGACTTTAGCATTTTAGCTGTTTAGCAACTTTTCAACTACTTGCTACTTTGCAACTACTTAGCATGTTAACTAACCTTAACCCTTTTAGCTAACCCTTTGCCTAACCCTAACCTTAACCCTTTAACCTTAACCCTTTAACCTTAACCCTAACCCCTAGCCTAGCTAATGTTAGCCATATAGATAATTTATTGTTAGCCACCTAGCTAACGTTAACCGCAACAAATTGTAATTCAGAATATGTTTTGCAAATTCGTAACATATTGTACGTTTTTCAAATTTGTAATATATTGTACTTTTTGCAAATTTGTAACATATCATACAAAATGGATGATGGACATCCAGAAATGAATACATAATATTAAAAATGTAACATATCATACTAAATGGAGTGTCACAGATTTGCGTACAGAATAATACAAAATTATCTGAGACTAGGTTGGATTACGATGCATGTGTACGCCATACACCAGCCCCGAAGTTCTGCCTAAGTATATGTCGTCTGGTCTTTGGCATCCCAACACAAATAGCGTTCTCGGGCCTGTCCATATGCCTGGGTGCACATCTATGCATGACAACTAGCCCACAACTGATTAGACAGACACCTGAACAGAACATCGACAGAACATCTCAAAGCACTGCAGAGGAAAATTATGTGCCACTGTCGCATGTCTTTAGAGTTGTGCTGCATCTAATTTACACCGAGCTAACAGGGACTCTTCTGTGTTATACTACTCAGCTTAGCAAAGGCCTGGCTGCCACCTGTCACCAGACCGGGGTTCAAATAATATTGTAAATCTTTCAAATGCTTTGAGTGTTTACGTGAGCCTGCTTGGACTGCCAGATGGATGAGGTTTGCACTTTTGAGACTATTCTATTGGTTCCATTGTGATAGTTATAGCTCAATCAAGCACATCTAAAGATATTTGAAATGCTTACTTACGAGCCCTTAACCAACAATGCAGAGTTTGAAAAAAGTTTGAAAGTAAGTAAGATAAATTTGCTAAATAAAGGAAAGGAAAAATAGTAACACAATAAAATAGCAGTAATGAGGTTTATATACAAGGGTTACCGGTAACGAGTCAATGTGCAGAGGTACGGGTTAGTAAAAGTAATTGAGGTAATATGTACATGTAGGTAGAGTTAAAGTGACTATGCATAGATAATAAACAGAGAGTAGAAGCAGCGTATGTGAAGTGTGTGTGTGTGTGTGTGTGTGTGTGTGTGTGTGTGTGTGTGTGTGTGTGTGTGTGTGTGTGTGTGTGTGTGTGTGTGCGTGCGTGCGTGCGTGCGTGCGTGCGTGCGTGCGTGCGTGCGTGCGTGCGTGCGTGCGTGCGTGTGTGTGTGTGTTGGAGTGTCAGTGTAGTATGTGTGAGTGTGTGGTTAGAGTCCAGTGAGTGTACGACGTACAGCTTCTACCCCAAGCCTGTAAAATAAGGGGGTCTTTGATTAACTGTTCAGCAGTCTTATGGCTTGGGGGTAGAAGCTGTTAAGGAACCTTTGGTCACAGACTTTGCATTCCGGTACCGCTTGCCGTGCGGTAGTAGAGAGAACAGTCTATGACTTGGGTGGCTAGAGTCTGACATTTTTTTGTGCCTTCCTCTTACACCGCCTCTTATAGAGTTCCTTGATGGCAGGAAGCTCAGCCCCAGTTATGTACTGGGCCGTATGCACTACCCTCTATAGCGCCTTGTGGTCGGATGCTGAGTAGTTGCCATACCATCGGTGATGCAACCAGTCAGGATGCTCTCGATGGTCCACTGTAGAACTTTTTCAGGATATCAGGTCCCATGCTAAATCTTTTCAGCCTCCTGAGGGGGAATAGGTGTTGTCATGCCCTCTTCATGACTGTGTTGGTGTGTTTGGACCATGATGGGTTCTTATTGATATGGACATCAAGGAACTTGAAACTCTAGACCCACTCCCATTGAAGTGAATGGTGGCGTGCTCGGCCCTCCTTTTCCTCTAGTCCACAATCAGCTCCCTTGTCTTGCTCACGTTGAGGGAGGTTTTAGTCCTGGCATCACACTGCCAGGTCTCTGACCTCCTCCCTATAGGCTGTGTCATCGTTGTCGGTGATCAGGCCTACCACCATTGTGTTGTCTGCAAACTTAATGATGGTGTTGGAGTCGTGCATGGCCACGCAGTCATGGGTGAACAGGGAGTATAGTAGGGGACTAAGCATGCACCCCTGATGGGCCCCCATGTTGAGGCTTTGCCTGTTTGATGTTTTTTCGAAGGGCATAGCAGGATTTCTTATAAGCGTCCGGATTAGTGTCCTGCTCCTTGAAAGCGGCAGCTCTAGCCTTTAGCTCAGTGCGGATGTTGCCTGTAATCCATGGCTTCTGGTTGGGATATGTACTGTACATACAGTCACTGTCATACCACATCAGTCATGATGCCGATGACTGATGTGGTATACTCCTCAATGCCATCGGATGAATCCCGGAACATATTCCAGTCTGTGCTAGCGAAACAGTCCTGTAGCTTAGCATCAACTTTATCTGACCACATCCGTCACTGGTACTTGTTGTTTGAGTTTTTCCTTGTAAGCAGGAATCAGGAGGATTTAGTTATGGTCAGATTTGCCAAATGGAGGGCGAGGGAGAGCTTTGTACGGTTGTCTGTGTGTGGGGTAAAGGTGATCTAGAGTTTTTTTTAAATCTAGTTGCACATGTGACATGCTGGTAGATATTAGGTAAAACGGATTTCAGTTTTCCTGCCTTAAAGTCCCCGGCCACTAGGAGCCCAGTTCTGCTTGTTTCCCCCTGTAGTGTAGTTCAGACGCGTTGCAGTTCTTGACACAAACCAGTGTGCCTGGCACCTACTACCATACCCCGTTCAAAAGCACTTCAATCTTTTGTCTTGCCCATTCACCCTCTAAACGGCACACATACAATGTTTCAAGGTTTAAAAATCCTTCTTTAACCTGTCTCCTCCCCTTCATCTATACTGTTTGAAGTCGATGTAACAAGTGACATCAATAAGAGATCATAGCTTTCAGCTAGATTCACCTGGTCAGTCTGTCATGGAAAGAGCAGGTGTTCTTAATGTTTTGTATACTCCACACCAGAAACTCTAATGCTTTGACTTTCATGTTACATTTTATCTGCAAGTGTCTTTTCATACCAGCCAGACTAGCTGTGAGCTATCAAAATCATTGGCCCCTGAAGGACAGTTATGATAAATAGTATGAGGTCTTTTAAATTGGAAACGCAGGCAGTAATAAAACTGTATCAGAGTGAATGGGTTATAAATAGACAGTGAAGCCCTAGCTGATGATGCGATACATAGTGATGCGTCTCTCTCTCTCTCTTCTGAGTTTGCATTCTGTCTGTCTCTAGAAATGAATTGGTATAGGTGGAAGGTCGGCAGCTGACGATGTTGTGTGTAGTCACTGAGTCTGCTTCCCAAAAATGCACACTAATCCCTTTATAGTGAATAGGGTGCCATTTGGGACACACTCTGGCACCCTATTCCATATGTGGTGCATTACATTTCATGGGGCCCTCGTCAAAAGTAGTGTCACTATATAAGTATTAGGGTGCCATTTGGGATGAAGCAATAGTGTGAGTTGAATAGACTTAGGCTTTATAATAGACTGTACTGTACTTCTGGAGTAAAGGGTTATAACAGAAGGGTATTCATCTTTGTAAGTATGAATATGAATAGCAATGATTTAAATGACCTTGATGGTCTCCAGAGGGAAGGGGAATTTGCATCGCCACCAGCAGCTGCAGAGAAGCAAGGTTCCTTCTTCCTTCCTCTGTGGAATAATATGGGGCCATTCTTGTTTTTCTTATTGTATGTCTGAAATCCAAAACTTGAATTGAGTTGTCTGGACTGGTTGATAACAGAATTGTGTAAATGCCTTTCTCTTCAACGTTATAACCGTGGTAAGTGTTCGTGTGCTTAGTGTGACTCATTATTTAGAGTGTGAATAAGTGGGAGGTTGACCAGGCAACTGAAATTTCACACATGCCTACACTGATTTCAATCAAATGTGATTATGCCAATAAGTGTGATATTAATCCACGTAATTGTGCATTTCCTCTTTGAAGACAAGGAAGTACATTTATAAAGCAGCTCTATTACATTGAGATTTTCAGGTTTGATTAGGCCTGAGACAAGGAGAGCATCATTATTTCTGCTGTATCCTAAAACCCACATGGATGAGTTGTACAGGAAGTGACTTTGTTCATATGCTTTATACCACTTTCTGCAGTGATTTGAAGTGATTTCTTTAAGGTGAAGTATGAGGAGCAGAGAGTGAATCATAGGAGAAATGCATTAAGTTTAAACTTGATCTGCTCCTCGTACTGAAAGAAGTCAACTGAAAGAAATCACTTCAAATGATGTAGATCAGAATTGTCATTAAGAAATCACACAGAAATCACACCACAAACATGTTGGGGTTTTGCTGAACTATCACACTCCAAATATAGCAGCAGGTTAATGGACTACCGACAGAACTACCAATTTATGGAGACTTCATCTGTGTCCCAAATGGCACCCTATTCCCTATATATTGCACTACTCTTGACCAGAGCCCATAAAACTCTGTTTAAAAGTAGTGCACTCTGTAGTGAATAGGATGCTATTTGGGACACAGTCTTCATTTAATTGCAATCGCAATCTAATAGCAGAGTTCAACACAAACTGAACAAACCATCACATTAACCACATTGGTGTGGTGTCCTTCGTGGAATTAGTGAATAAGAAATGTAATTTACATTTTCCATAGAAAATCTACCACTACAGTGGTGCCTTTGATCCTAAGCGGTGAAGTGGTACAGAGACAGCCTAAATTTTAGACAGCGCCATCTTTCCACAGAATTATTCTGAACAAAAATATATGCGCAACTTGTAAAGTGTTGGTCACATGTTTCATGAGCTGAAATATAAGATCCCAGAACTTTTTCAGATGCACAAAAAGCTTATTTCTCTCAAATGTTGTGCACAAATTTGTTTACATCCCTGTTAGTTAATATTTCTCCTTTGCCAAGATAATCCATCCACCTGACAGGTTGGCATATCAAGAAGCTGAAAGAAACTGATTAAACAGCATGATCATTACACAGGTGTACCTTGTGCTGGGGACAATAAAAGGCCACTCTAAAATGTACAGTTTGGTCACACAACACAATGCCACAGATGTCTCAAGTTTTGAGGGAACGTGCAATTGGCATGCTGACTAAATGAATGTCCACCAGAGCTGTTGCCAGATAATTTAATGTTCATTGCTCTACCATAAGCCTCCAACGTCGTTTTAGAGAATTTGGCAGTACGTCCAACCGGCCTCACAACCGCAGACCACGTGTAACCATGCCAGCCAAGGACCTTCACATCTGTCTTCTTCACCTGTGGAATCGCCTGAGACCATCCACCCGGACTGCTGATGAGAGAAAAACTCATTAGGATTGGCTGGGCCTGGCTACCCAGTGGATGATCTGGCTCCCAAGTGGATGGGCCTATGCCTTCCCAGGCCCACCATGGCTGCGCCCCTGCCCAGTCATGTGAAATCCATAGATTAGTGCCTAATTCATTTATTTAAATTGACTGATTTCCTTATATGAACTGTAACAGTAAAATCGTTGAAATTGTTTCATGTTGCGTTCATATTTCTGTTCAGTATATATGATGGTACAGTGCGGTCCTCATATTAAGCGATAAAGACAGGGGTGGGGGTGGCGGGGAGAGAGAACAAATCCCATATGCATTGTGCCGATACCTATCAACACAAAACCTTTCAGGCAAGACCCACTCAATTAATGAAATGGGAGGTGGGAGTCTCCCAAAAAGCTATGAATCAGATTCTGCTGACAGGCCGCAGTTGTAAATGAGAACTTGTTCTCAACTGACCTACCTGGTTAAATAAAGGTGAAATAAAATAAAAAATAAAATGACACAACGTACCTTCATCTTTTAGACAGTCAGGCCTAAGTTAAATCAGCATAGCTGACATCCACATTTCTTTCCATTTACATTTCTTGCAATAATGGACCGTATCTATCTATCTATCTATCTATCTATCTATCTATCTATCTATCTATCTATCTATCTATCTATCTATCTATCTATCTATCTATCTATCTATCTATCTATCTTTGGCATTCTGTCATGGATTACTGCCACAACACGGCCAAGAGTTTTAAATATAAGGAGATGGATGAATGGCAGTGGAATAGTGTCTGTGTCCCAAATGGTATCACATTCCCTTTATAGTGCACAACTTTTGACGAGCCCATGGGGTTCTGGCCAATACTAGTGCACTATATGGGGAATAGGGTGCCATCTGGGATACACAACATTAGTCTTTCTTTGCTCCAGTAGGCTTTGAGAAGAGAAGTCACCGGCAAGGCCCTCTACAAATCCTCTCTGTTTCACATAATATTTACAAAGCTTGTTCCCGTTCTCTTGGAACCTACAAGGTCACATTCCTAGAAATCATTAATATTCATGGAATGTCATCTTTGATTTAACGTCCTGCCACCAAAAAAACAACAAAAAATCTAAACCAAGCAGAAATATTTTGCAGCTCTGACATCAGCATGGGTGTCAGGTGTGGTTTGGAGAGGTCGTGTGGATGATGAGGCCAAAGTACGGGTCATACAGACCCAATTAAACAGTTCAGGTTGGAGAGTTCCTGATTGTCACTGCACTGTGGTTTGGAGAGGTGGTGGGGATGATGAGGCCAAGGCATTGATCCAAGAGACAGGTCAGGTTGCATGTTGGAGTCTTTTCTGGCCCCGTAAGACTAATGCAAACCCATAGCCATTTTGTGCTTCTCAAGAGAGACACTCATATTGTTACTATGTACGTATGTTGATTCAGAATAGTTTGATGTTGAAGTCTCAGGAGAAGGAGAAGTGAGCGTCAGAGGGCGGTCTAGTGGGACTCACTTTGGCTGACAGAACAGCTGTTACATTTTGCCTTCCTGCTAAAATTGCTCACCAAACTCCCCAGAAAGCTTTAAAAAAAAAGCATTATGTGAATTGAGATGCTTCAATGACGCAGTTTACACCGTTCTTTGACTAATGCACTTGGTCCACTGCTTTGTGTGTATGTCAAAGGGGCTCGAGGCTACAGGGAAATGTGCAGCATTCAGCATGCAGTCACAAACAGCAGCAGCACACCAGCTCCAGCAAAGAGCGAGAACACTAGCAGAACTGAAGTGAAATCAGACCCGCTTTCATAGATCTCGATTATCCATGTACTTCATGTGCAGAATCTATTATTTAAAGATAATGTCCTTGAACCAGACCTTATACAGAAGTATTGCTAAATCAACACAGCATCAATAGTTAACATAAATATTGGACCTTTCTGTTGTAGCCTTGTATTGATGTGTTCCTTTTTAATTAGGTAGCTAGCTAGCTTTAATCATTCCACTACTGCTCCAAAAGACTGCTGCACTTAGCTTTCCTAAACATATGGTTCTGCTATCTTCCGCTCGACAAAGAAGATGCCAAGAAAGATAATTATAGATTATTATTACAGAACGAAATAAGTGTCAAGAAAAAGACTGGAACATTATAGAGGGGCCATCAAGGACATTAGCGGTGATAGATCAATATAATTTTTTCTGAGTAGGCCGACAGAGACAACTGCAACTACTTCAGTGAAAGAAAGCTTTTACCAGACCTTAGAGAACTATTATGGGACAGATAGTTAGAATGACTGTCGACAGTAGAACATTATTTTAAATTGCTGAGATTAGTGTGCGCAATTTTCCAACAGTTGCCAGGTTCAAGGAAACATGTAGAAAAGAAAGCCTGATGGCTGTTGAAATGTAGCAATATAACAGTATAACAATTGCTAGTAGTTTAAACAGACACCTTGGTGCATTCAGCTTGTCAACACTTTTTACAAAAACAAGTATTGATGAAGTCAATCTCTCCTCCTCTTTGAGCCATGAGAGATTTACATGCATATCATTAATGTTAGCTCTCTGTGTACATTTAAGGGCCAGACGTGCTGCCCTGTTCTCAGCCAATTGTCATTTTCCTAAGTCCCTCTTTGTGGCACCTGACCACACGACTGAACAGTAGTCCAGGTCTGGCAAAACTAGGAAGGAATGTGTACAGATAGGGTCTACCAGTGCCCGAGCACCTGCCACTTTGCCCCTTTTGACCGGTGTTATAAATGACACATTTAGAATTGTGTGTATTGTGTTTTTTTGTTCAGAACCCATGGCCTGCAAGTCTTTGAGCATCTACCTCTGTCTGTGCACAGCCCTGTATAGGGAACAAAGCACAAGCATCTTCTCTTCTGCTGATGGGGATTTCTCTGTGTTGATATTGACTTTGTTGACCTACTTAGCAATTGTGGATCAGATCTGGGATTTCAATTCAACCCCCCTTTTCAAGACAATAGGGGAAAAAAACAGGAGATATACTGTATACCAATATCCTAATGGTCTGCTTTAACCTGGCTGGCATTACTAGTCTATGAAATTACCTCCAGTAATTTGTACCTTTCATTTACCATTCACATCCCCCAATCACACTGCAACAACATCTGCAGTTTTGATTTTTGTAAAAGGTGTATGTCACTTCTCTATAAATGAAGTACATTTTACATAGCATGTTTGAAGCCCTGTCATGCTCTGTGGCTATGCATCCTCTCTGCTACTTCAACTCCTTTTTTTGATGATCTCCATTGCTGTTTTCTATGTACCCTTTCAAAGCTCTGCTGTTTATCTCTGGCTTTTCACCCACCTACAATCTATGCATTTTTTTTTATTTAACTTTTATTTAACTAGGCAAGTCAGTTAAGAACAAATTCTTATTTAAAATGATGGCCTACCGGGGAACAGTGGGTTAACTGCCTTGTTCAGGAGCAGAATGACAGATTATTTACCTTGTCAGCTCGGGGATTCGATCCAGCAACCTTTAGTTTACTGGTCCAACACCCTAACCAGCTACCTGAAGAATTCCACGTCTGAAAGTGATCTTCTCTTTGGCGATGCTCCAGCAAAACCACTAAGGCAGAATAATCCTCTCTGGGTCACTGGTCCTAGAAGCCCACAGGAGGTGCAGGATTTTTGTACTAAGCTGGAAGAAAAGGTCCACAGGACCAGGATTGAATAACAGATGCTCTTAGGTTATTTTTCTGTATTCAGTACAAAGGCACGTAGTTGTTAAATGACCATGGTTTAGAAATCATTGCACTGGGATAACAGAGTTAACATTAAACAGCTCTTCAACAGGTTTTACTTACTTTCATGCGCAGGCAATTAGCATATGCCTGTAAAAAGAGAGGGGAAACAAACACATCAGTTTCATCTCAGCAGCGTATTCAATATTGCATCTGTGACATTCATTTCCCATTTGAATGATTCCCTAAAGATGAAATCAAGAGATATTTTCAGCTAAGAGAAATTGCTCCCTCTTGGGATTTGGAAGGTGTAATGTTAATCAAAGTAAATATCAAGATCCTCTGTGCTAATGATAATGGTTTATAGTTACAGCTCCTCTCTCTCTCTCTCTCTCTCTCTCTCTCACTCTCACTTTCTTTCTTTCTTTCTTTCTTTCTTTCTTTCTTTCTTTCTTTCTTTCTTTCTTTCTTTCTTTCTTTCTTTCTTTCTTTCTTTCTTTCTTTCTTTCTTTCTTTCTTTCTTTCTTTCTTTCTTTCTTTCTTTCTTTCTCTCACCTCCCTCTCTCTGTTGCTCTCCTTACTTCTCCCCCCTCTCCATCTCTTTCTCTCTCCATTTCGTTCTCTCTCTCTCCCTCTACCCAACAACTCACATGGCAGATAGTGAGTCAGAGGACAACAGGGAGAGGCAGTAAACTGTAATTAAATATCCAGGGCTAATCCGCATGAGATTGATGTGCCACACCTATAAATAGTCCTCCTGTCGCCTAGAAATTATGGCCAACTTTTGCTGTCTCGCTCCCTGGGCTGTTTCACAATAGGAAAGAATGGGGGGTGGCTGGGATTTGGCGGCCTGTGGTCTGTGGTGATAACTTTATTGCAATAATGGAGCCTCCTGGGGCAATACGAAACATTTCCTCTCCTTACAAAAATGAAAGGATGTGTCTTTTTTGAGAGAGGAGCTGAGAGATGAGTCCCTTTATCACTTCCTTTACAATTACAGACCTGATTAAAAGAAGAGCAGTTTAGAGATGAGAGAAAGGCGTTTCAAACGGCTGTCTGGTCTGACCACTACCAGCCGCAACTGTGTCAATTCATTTCCTGCACCTCGTACTCACCAAGTATCATACCATTCAAGTACTATGTCGAGGACAAAGGATCATTATCTGTTTCAAAATGAAAGCATTTTCCACAGCACTTACCTGTATTGGATACATGTGGTTGGACAGAGATCTCAGGTCATCCCAGGCCATACTGTGAACAATACAGTAGAAAAACAAAGCTCTGCGTTCTAACAAACTGAATACTATTTGTACTGCTCAATTGTCATTCCTCAGTAACGTCAGAAAGAAGGTCAGTTGCCATTACCAGTTAGGTTGAAATGTCTCAGAGGTTCGAAAATGTTTTATGTCTATTTTGTTTTAGATATCTGAGGTCATCCTCAGGTCATACGGTGAAAAATACACTGGATAAAACAAGCAAGCTTTCTGATGCACCGAATACTGCGCAATAATAGTTACATGGGAATAAAATTAATTGTAAAGTACAAGGAAAACTATATACAACCTTCTGAAACAAAAACACCTATTATTGCAGGTCACTTAGAGCTGTGTCAACAAATATAATTAGCTACAGTAAAGCGTGAACAACACTTCTATATATAAATGTGTAGTCAGAAAGCATTTGAGAAGACTTGCTGTCACTCCTGAATATTATTCCTCAATAACATTTTACTGGAGTGGGCTGAATCGGGGTCACACAGAGTGTTTCTTGGTAGTCTTAAACAAATCTGCTTTGAAACAAAAGTATACACCTCACACACATGGTTATAGGCTTAAAAAAAGAAGACACCTGTACCATGTCAGATATAGAGTTGAAATGTATTCAATTTTGAGTCTGCATCCCAATATTACAATTTATATAAAGTACCAGTCAAAAGTTTGGACACACCTACTCATTCAAGGGTTTTTCTTTATTTTTACTATTTTCTACATTGTATAATAATATTGAAGACATCATGTAGTAACCACAATTTTTTTTAAACAAATCAAAATATATTTTATATGTTTTATTCTTCAAAGTAACCACCCTTTGCCTTGATGACAGTTTTGCACACTCTTGGTATTCTCTCAACCAGCTTCACCTGGAATGCTTTTCCAACAGTCTTGAAACAGTCTTAACTTTAATGACTCCCTTGGTAAACACAGAGCTTGGTAGATCTGCTTTTACATGTCTAGCGCCTAATGTTTGGAATAATATCCAGTCGGTACTCTGTTTTGGATGCCTTAGTGCCTATGGGTCGGTTTTTTGTATTGGCTAAAGGCTTTTATTCTGATGAATGTTTGTTTTAACTAACTATGTATGTATATTAATCTGTGATGCTCTTAATGTGTGTGTTCCATTTGTTTGGTTGTGTTCCCAGGGCACACTTGTAAATGAGACCTAGGTCTCAATGTGTTTCCCCCTGGTTAAATAAATATAAACTTTTTTAAAAGAGTTCCCACATATGCTGAGCCCTTGTTGGCTCTGCGGTCCAACTCATCCCAAACCATCTCAATTGGGTTGAAGTCGGGTGATTGTGGAGGCCAGGTCACCTGATGCAGCACTCCATCACTCTCCTTCTTGGTCAAATAGCCCTTACACAGCCTGGAGGTGTGTTGGGTCATTGTCCTGTTGAAAAACAAATGATAGTCCCAATAAGCGCAAACCAGATGGGAGGTTGTGTCACTGCAGAATGCTGAGGTAGCCATGCTGGTTAAGTGTGCCTTGAATTTTAAACAAATAACTGACAGTGTCACCAGCAAAGCACCCCCACACCATCACACCTGCTCCTCCATGCTTCACGGTGTGAACCACACATGCGGAGATCATCCGTTCACCTACTCTGTGTCTCACAAAGACATGGCGGTTGGAAGCAAAAATCTCAAATTTGGACTCATCAGACCAAAGGACAGATTTCCACCATTCTAATGTCCATTGTTTGTGTTTCTCAGCCCAATCAAGTCTCTTCTTCTTATTGGTGTCCTTTAATAGTGGTTTCTTTGCAGCAATTCAACCATGAAGGCCTGATTCACAAAGTCTCCTCTGAACAGTTGATGTTGAGATGTGTCTGTTACTTGAACTCTGTGAAGCATTTATTTGGGCTCCAATTTCTGAGGCTGATAACTCTAATGAACGTATCCTCTGTAGCATAGGTAACTCTGGGTCTTCCTTTCCTGTGGCGGTCCTCATGAGAGGCAATTTCATCATAGCACGATGGTTTTTGCATCTGCACATTTTATGGATTGACTGACCTTCATGTCTTAAAAAAATTATGGACTGTCATTTCTCTTTGCTTATTTGAGCTGTTCTTGCCATAATATGGACTTCTTCTGTATACCACCCCTACCTTGTCACAACACAACTGATTGGCTCAAACGCATTAAGGAAAGAAATTCCACAAATTAACTTTTAACATGCACACCTGTTCATTTAAATGCATTCCAGTTGACTACCTCATGAAGCAGGTTGAGAGAATGCCAAGAGTGTGCAAAGCTGTCATCAAGGCAAAGGGTGGCTACTTTGAAGCATCTCAATTTAAAATATATTTTGATTTGTTTAACACTTTTTTGGTTACTACATAATTCCATATGTGTTATTTCATAGTTTTGATGTCTTCACTATTATTCTACAATATGTCCAAACCTTTGACTGGTACTGTACATTACAGAAGACTATAATATAACAAAACCGTTTGACATAGAAACACCAGATGTTTTATTTTTGTAATAATCTTTGTAAATGAATTTATGAAAAATGTGAATAACATTCCACCCATGAGGCCAAAGAGGTCTTGGTCATTGACTGCAGGAAAGGGCAACGTCAATATTAGAGGATCTGTTTACCCACAGGTATCATTGTCATTTGTGTACTGATTTATTAAATGTCATCATATTTTATTCATGTGTTGAGAGGCTGCATAACCGCCAGTGTTCTGTCCAAAAAGCAAGTTACACTTTTAATTGCATCCTGTCCTTAACCTGGTAGATGTACCAATAGACAGCTCTGTTGACAACTTACTTACACACACAGCGAACCATGTCATCCTGTTACCAACGAGTACATTATTTCTCTCCTCTAGCTGTATAAAATGTTTAATATTTGCACTGAACTTGGGACCACATGGTATTTATGGGCTCAGTGTGGATTGATCTCTATGTGTCATGACTGGGCTGCCACCCACCCTCCCACACAGTATATAAATCTTCATGTATCACCGCAGCTCCATTCACACACACAGAGAGAGAGAGGCCCTGCTCGAAGCCCAGCACAATCACCCTGCATACTGTCAGACTGTCCTATTATAAACTCAAGTGTTGGAGGAAAAATATACTCTATTTGCCATAAAATCTTAAATGAGAATCTCAGTTGGCTGTGATATTCAAAGATTGCTAAATGTTGGGCAGATGGCATAATGTTTCATATTTATTCTGAATAAAAAAACTGCTTTTGATGGTTAATGGACATTAAAAGCTCATGGTCAGTCTAAAGAATGGCATCAATATATTTGTTTTTCGACAGATAGCTTAGAACCACTCGAGATAATTTCATCAGATCACAACCTATCTTCTGTATCAGTCAGTTCTGTTTGTGGGAGAGCTGCATACAGCCACCGTGTAAATGAAATGTGTTGGCACTGTAATACACACCACCCACCCAGCACACCACAGCAATGTTTCACTGAGACGTTACATAATGAGGGCTAAACACTTCATTTACGATTCAGGACATGCAGATGGGTAATTCAAATTGAAAAAGGAACAGTGGCAACCTTGTAAAACACTGTGTCATAATACCGTGATATATCATTTGAAATAAGAGCAATGGGAACTGGATGACAGGGTAGAGGAAATAACAGAGTTAGTGCTGTCAGAACGGTTGCGTTTACATCGATGAGGTACAACAGGAAACTGAAAGGAGAGGCACGGTAGTTTATGAACAAACTAAGCAGAGAATGGGGAAGGAGGAATCCAAGCAGTCTAAATCACTTAGAGGGGGGTGAGGGGGTATCAGAAAGTGGGATGACCGTGAGGAGCACGATACTAATTGATACTGGATGATTCAACCACTCATTGTATTGCTACATGGATTGGTGTGCACTACAAATGGAAATAACTGAGTACTCAGAAATGTTATAGATGGCGTGTACGTTAATTCCACATTTGGAATCCTGATTCCCACAGTGATTGGAGGACTATGTGCTGTTAAACATTGACTGATGTGACTTGATTGATTAATCCAGAGGGAGCTAACGGTCTGGAGGTCCTGGGGCTGTGTGTATCAAGCGTCAGAGTATGAATGCTGATCTAGGATCAGTTTTGCCCTTTAGATCACAATGAATAAGATTACATGGACAGGGGTAATAGATCAGTACTCTTACTCTAAGATACTTGATACATACAGCCCCTGAAGTACAAGTACTTTATTAGAAGGATAAGATGTACATTGCACCGACACTGCTCTCAGCGCTCCAAGGGGTGTTAAGTATATACGATGCAAATGATGATACAGATCCTCTACCCACAATACTTTGCAATTGACACTGAAACCATACAGTTTGCGGTACAAGACAGGGTTGTTTCTTTTTTGGGGCCTTAAATTGAAGGTATTACACTGTTTTGTGGTAACAACAATTAGTTTAAAGCAGTTGAGTTCTCATAATTTTTTACAATAAGTAGCCAAAAGGAAGAGTGACTTCACCACCTTGTTCTCGCTCTCTGATGGCTTTTGGGGTGACTCCTTTTCCTGTCACTAACAATTCCATTTCCTCTGGTTCCCCAGCCCCTCCGCTATGTGTGTCCCTCTGACTGCTCCTGTCTGAGTAGTACCGTTGCCCTCTTCTGTTTGAGTTGTATTGGAGTGAGGCCCTCCACTCAGCCTCTCTTCCTGCCATTCTCTGGCACTTCCCCCAGGAAGCATCTGCTTATTTCTGACAAAGAAACTCTGGCGTAGAACCTAAATAATAGTAATTTACTCAGTGAACATGGAATAGTCTGTATATCCCAAACGGGGGACCCCCTGAATGCCTCACAAAGTGCAGTTGTTATTCAATGACACCATTCTGAGTTTCGTGTTTCAGGGTTGATACAAACCAAACCACACAGGGGTCTATTCCCTGAGGATATTAATCATACATCATCTGCTTTTTATCATCACATCCTGATACCAGGACAGTGTATCAGCAGGCTGGCATATCCTCTCACAAGTTCTGTTTTTCCAGTTGGATCTGAGCACCTCTCTGGTTCTCTTTTCTGTGAAGGAAAACTTCCTGCAGCTCCCACAACAAAAGTGAAGCTGGCCTGGTGATCTCATAGGGAAATATTATCAAAGAGTCAAAGGATGTCAGTTAGTGGAGTTGGACTACATTAGTGTATTTTTCTCATCTCCAGGCATTGGACCTTCGGCTACTGTGTTCTTTAATGACTGGGTAATTTGTTTCTAAGTTGCTATTGTTTGGCTGTGCCACCGCCCTCTCTGCAGAGGAAGTGGACGGCTGTATCAAGTCTAAGCACACTTCCTGTGCTTGTTGTCTTGGGAGAACCTATTAGGGGCAGCTAAGAAAGAAGAAGGAAAACCAGCATTGTCAGCCAGTCCACTACAGGAGCGGCTTGCAGGAGGACCATTGTCAGTCTTATTGAGAACCACTACCATCAGATTGATGGTGCGAGCAGGGAGAATGGAGTTCTATTGGATATGCCTGTGGAGTGTCTTGAGGGTAGGTCTGTGTGTTCCTGTTGCTGAACCTTATACTCTTCATCTGAATCCTCTCAACTTTGACAAAGCTTCAGAAGCCTGTCTGCCTGGCAGTTTTCTAACTAAAGTGGCCAGTATGGAGGAAGCCTCGAAGATTTTAAGTCTCATCTTGAACAAATCGTCCGCAGAACGTACATTTGAGTTCTGGGTGGGCTTGAGGAAAGGAAAGGGGGATTGTGTGAAAACTGACGCACCTCTGAATGGTTTTAAGTGGACAGTGGATAACAGCAGCGACACAGAACTGAATCAGTGGAAGATTTTGCCCCAGCCAACCTGCACAGGTATACACTGTGTACTTCTCTCTGGTGAGATTAATGGAACTGAGATTGTGAACTGGGGGTTTGATCCCATTACCTGCAAGACAGAACGGCCATTCATTTGTAAACAACGTGATGGAGAGGTACCTATTATGAAGCAGTGTCCTACCCCACACATACCTGAGGCCCGATCACTCAGGCCAGACCCAAATGATCCTCATAAACTGAATCTGGATTGTTGGTCTGGGGAAATGTTTGAATTGACTTGCTCTGTAACGACTCTGAAATGGGAACGTGATGGATTGGCTATAGATGGAATTTGTGCGTCATGCAAACCAGGTTATATGAGAGATGGGTCTGGAAACTGTGTGGACATTGACGAATGCAGAAATCAGCCCTGTAAAGACAAGTGTGTCAACAATAAACATGGACATCTTCAAGATGAGGGCTCAGTGGCATGCAATGAACTACCAGTAGCTACCATTACCCCTGAAGGAAGTGACAAACATTTGCTGCAACACTATACGCCAACTTCCAAGCCAGCAATTCAGGAGATGGCTTTTCTTACCTCTCTACCGGACCAACCAACTCCAACTTTCCCTACAGATGACTTTGCGATAGTGGACAAGAGTGGAGACCAAGCATACATATTCATACCTGTGCTGATAGCAGTGATGGCCTTGGTCGTTCTGTTAGTTGTGGGGTTATCTATTGTTAAGTGCTGCCTCAGGAGACGCTCACATAAACTGGCCATGAAAAATGCAGAGAAAATGGCAATGAAGAGGGCGGAATCCTCCCTGGAAAACGTAAATGAGAAGGAGGCAACTTAAGCAGCAGGAGTGTGAATGGAGGCCACAGCAAAGACTCAGACAATCTGAAGGTTTTAACTAACAATGAATAAGATTTATTTTAGTCCAGACTCTCTTATCTCTACCTTACATCAATAAGCACTTGAATAAAATGTCTTTATTGAAATGTTTTTTTCTCTGCAGCAGGTCATTGTATAGGCTTTGGACATTGCTATTTTATTTTGAGGATTTGTATGTGGGCTGAAGGCTCACATTTCGTCATAATATTTGCTAGGCCTTTATGTTGTATTTACTTATTCTATTGCTGTACTGTATATGTGTGGTGTGTATACAAGGCATCTTGTATCATATGAAGATTAATTTGATGCTTCAGTATTTTGGAAGTTTCTAGTCCCGGTGTAAAGGATCATAGCCTCTGCCCATGGTGTAAAATGTTCAGCACATAAACCTAGTTCTTTCTCATTTCAAAAGAAAGACCCTATCTTGTCAATAGATAAAGTGTTTTTAAAAGCAATAGATTGTATTATCTTTGAAAATAAAGAATGGATGTATTCTGAGCAGACAGATTTACACACTGGGCAAAAACTGGTTGAATCAACGTTGTTTCCATAAAAAATATATATAAATAATGTCCCTCCATAAAATATATAAATAATGTCCCTCCAGCAGCCTCTAGTAGTGCCGGTCTGTTTCTGCTCTGTAGGCGACTTGTCGTAATTGGAGGACTATTACGCACAGTGCCACCTGAATCCACATGGTAATAATACGAACAATAATAAGACATTTTGATTATTTAACATTTTAATTCCGTTCAAATAGTTGCAAGTAAACAACACGAATAAATATCGAAGTAAAAGCCCAGTAATGAGCGAAACACTCAATGGTCACATTTATGATTTTGTTCATTTCATTACTTTATGTCCATATGCTGCTACAGTGTCGTTGTCCTAGAAGTGCAGGTTCCATTTCTATATGTGCTATCACATTCCATATTGTCCGGCTGAAATTCATCCACACTGTATCCACGACTTTTTAGAGCCGTGGCATAGTAATCTATTGGTTCCTCCGTTGCATTGTCCATCCAGCGTAGGCACAAAATTCTTTGGAACGAACGTTTGAAATTGTCTGATAAAAATCCGTACAGTATAGGGTTGGCGCAGCTATTTGCGTATCCCAAAATCACTGCGAGTTGCATGAGTGTTGCGTTATGGTGCTCCACAAAGACATTGACGAGCTGCACAATGTGAAAGGGCATCCAACAGATGACAAACACGGTCACCACCATCAACACCATCAGAGTGATCTTTCTCTCCGACTTCTTACGCTGCTGCCAGCCTGCCTTCAGTGCCACCATTCTCATCTTGGCGATGATGAGGATGTAACACATACAGATCGCAATGACTGGGAACAGAAAGCCCATGAGAAAGGCATAGATCACAAACACAGCCATCCACTGGTTAACTGGCTTTGGCATCTGAATGTTGCAAGCGAGCGAACCGTCCAAGTTTGGAACGGTCGTGGAAAATATAATAATGGGTAAAATGACCAGGATAGAAAACATCCAAACCCCAAAGTTGACTATTTTAGCTATTGTGGGTCTCCGGTACCGGGAAGCTTTGATGGGGTGGACAACCGCAATATACCGGTCTATGCTAAGTACAGTTAAGCAGTAAATACTCGTAAACATATTAATAGCATCAACACTTAGAACAAGGCGGCAGAGAAGGGAGCCGAAAGGCCAGTGATGAAGGAGTGAAGATGTCACCAAGAAGGGGACACTCAGCATAAGTAACTCGTCCGCTATGGCCAAGTTCAGAATGTAAATATTTGTTGCAGTTTTCATTTTGGCATATCTGAAAATTACATAGATAACCATAGAGTTCCCGCACAGTCCGACCAAACAGACAACCGAGTAAATGAAGGAGATGAGAATAGCGCTGCCTTGAGACTCGCTGTACGTATCGTTCCCAGACGAGTTGTTCTTTAGGAAAAAACTGTCTTCCAGGGTTAGATTCCTGAAAGAGCTGTTGGGGAGCATTTTGGCTGGGTTTTTCCACTTCCAGAAGAATCCTCAAAAAAGTAGGCCTATGTCTTCTGTTAAATAATACATTTCAATCAGTGCGACTGTCCATCTATCTCCTCACGGGAGTTGCTCTGTGCTGTGGCGCGCGGACGGTGCGTTGTTTCAGGACCATGGATAGCTACGGATAATCTAGTCATTTCAGAGAAGCAACGTCAGACGTTGTAAAATTACGTTGTGGCGGGGTTCTAGCCTAGGTCCTAATCGATATACACCACTGTAATCTGAAATAGGAATCTATCATCCAACGTCATAACACTCACATTCAATTTCAACTGACTGATTGGTAAATTGCTGCAGAGTCTTGTGTATTTTGATGGATGCACAATAGTTAGATGTTTCCTAAGTCTTATTAGCAATTTTACAATTGAATCAAACACACTCAGCACTACTGAAAATATATGAGACTAATACAATTGCATAAATTGTGGGCTGACATACAGTGCCTTCAGAAAGTATTCACACCGCTTGACTTTTTAATGTATTGTGTTACAACCTGAATTTAAATTGATTACATTTAGATACCCAATAACGTCAAAGTGGAATTACATGTATGATTTTTGAATTTATTTAATGAAAGTCAATGAGTATTCAACCCCTTTGTTATGGCAAGCCTAAATACGTCCAGGAGTAAAGTCATAATAAGTTGCATGGACTCCCTCTGTGTGCAATAATAGTGTTCAACATTGTTTTTGAATGACTACTTCATCTCTGTACCCCACACATACAGTTATTTGTAAGGTCCCTCAGTCAAGCAGTGAATTTCAACCACAGATTCAACAACAGACCAGGGAGGTTTTCCAATGCCTCGCAAAGGGCACCTATTCGTAAAAATAAATAAAAAGTAGACATTGAATATCCCTTTGAGCATGGTGAAGTTATTAATTACACTTTGGATGGTGTATCAATACACCCGGTCACTACAAAGATACAGTCATCCTTCGTAATTCAGTTGCCGGAGAGGAAGGAAACAGCTCAGGGATTTCACCTTGAGAACAATGGTGACTTTAAAACAGTTCCAGAGTTTAATGGCTGTGATGGGAGAAAACTGAGGATGGATCAACAACATTGTAGTTACTCCACAATACTAACCCAATTGACAGAGTGAAAAAAAGGAAGCCTGTACAGAATACAAATATTACAAAACATGTATTCTGTTAGCAACAAGGCACTAAAGTAATACTGTCAAAGCTACAGTATTAACGTTTTGTCCTGAATGCAAAGTGTTATGTTTGGGGCAAATCCAATACAACACATTACTGAGTACTACTCCATATTTTCAAGAATAGTAGTGGCTGTATCATGTTATGGGTATGCTTGTAATTGTTAAGGACAAAAAATAAACTGAATGGAGCTAAGCACAGGCAAAATCCTAGAGGAAAACCTGGTTCAGTCTGTTTTCCACCAGACACTGGGAGATTATTTCCCCTTTTAGCAGGACAATAACCTGAAACACAAGGCCTTGCTTAACACTGGAGTTGATTACCAAGAAGACGGTGAATGTTCCTGAGTGGCCGAGTTAGAGCTTGAAGAATTTTGAAAATAATAATGGGCAAATGCAAAGCTCTTAGATACTTACCCAGAAAGCCTCACAGCTGTAATTCAGGTGATTTTAACATGTATTGACTCAGGGGTGTGAATACTTATATAAATTAGATATTTCTGTATTTAATTTTCAATACATTTGAAAAAATGTCTGAATACATGTTTTCACTTTGTCATTATGGAGTATTGTGTGTAGATGGGTGAGAATATTTTTTTTTTCATAAATTGAGAAAACCAGTCAGTATTCCTTCACGAAGAGTTGACCACTATATATTGTCATATTTAACAAAAGCGACATGTCATCTTCCTTGGGATTTTCATCAAAAAGAGTCCCTGGCATGTGTAGGCTATAGAGCATAAAGATAGTCTTCATTATGAAATTGGTGAGCTGTCATGCCAACTGTAATTTAATTATTACAGATGACCAGATCACAAAGAATATCCACATCACAGGCGAATGTCACATCATTAATTTATGATGAATGAAGAAATTCAATCAATGTGCCTCATACTCTGATCACAGTATGTGGCCCTCTGGTACACAAACAGATTAGATAATCTAAGTAAGTAAATACAGTTTATTAGGAAAGCCAAATGCAATATCTGTGTTGACAAAGTTGGATAATGGAGCAGTTGCTGGCTCTAAAGTGACAGCTTGATGTTTAATCTTGCACAACTAACCAAATGTTAGATGCCACCCACTGGGCACAAACTGGTATGTTTGTCCCCCCCCCCCCCCCAACTTTAAATTTAAATCCAATGACATGGTTCTAATTGTTGTTGAATTAACTTTAGTTGATAACTCCGTCAAATCTATACTGAACAAAAATATAAACGCAACATAAACAATTTAAAGATTTTACTGAGTTACAGTTCATAAAAGGAAATCAGTCAGTTAAAAATAAATTCATTAGGCCCTAATCTATGGATTTCACGACTGGGAATACAGATATGCATCTATTGGTCACAATAGATGCATTTTTTAAAGGTAGGGGTGTGGTTGAGAAAACCAGTCAGTATTCCTTCACGAAGAGTTGACCAGGCTGTTGATTGGGGCCTGTGGAATGTTGTCCCACTCCTCTTCACTGGCTGTGCTGGATATTGGCGCGATCCAGAGCATCCCAAACATGCTCAATGGGTGACATGTCTGGTGAGTATGCAGGCTATGGAATAACTGGGATGTTTTCAGCTTCCAGGAATTGTGTACAGATCCTTGCAACATGGGGCCGTGCATTATCATGCTGAAACATGAGGTGATGGCAGCGGATGAATGGCATGACAATGGGCCTCAGGATCTCGTCACGGTATCTCTGTGCATTTAAATTGCCATCGATAAAATGCGAAAGGGTTGGTTTTCCTTAGCTTATGCCTGCCCATATCATAACCCCCCGCCACCATGGGGCACTCTGTTCACAACGTTGACATCAGCAAACCGCTCACCCACACAACGCCATACACGTGGTCTGCGGTTGTGAGGCCGGTTGGGCGTACTGCCAAATTCTCTAAAACAACATTGGAGACAGTTTATGGTAGAGAAATGAACATTCATTTCTCTGGCAACAGCTCTGGTGGACATCCCTGCAGTCAGCATGCCAATTGCACGCTCCCTCAAAACTTGAGACATCTGTGGCATTGTGTTGTGTGACAAAACTGCACATTTTAGGGTGGCCTTTTATAGTCCCCAACACAAGGTGCACCTGTGTAATGATCATGCTGTTTAATCAGCTTCTTGATATGCCACACCTGTCAGGTGGATGGATTATCTTGGCAATGGAAAAATTCTCATTAACAGGGATGCAAACAAATTTGTGCACAAAATTTGAGAAATAAGCTTTTTGTGCATATGGAAAATGTCTTGAATCTTTTATTTCAGCCATGAAACATGGGACCAACACTTTACAAGTTGCTCTTATATTTTTTTCAAAACTAGACGTTGAACTAACAGAGTAAATTATACAAAATATGCAGCGTTTTCTTTGAGCAATAACTAACAAGGTTTAGATTTCCTCAGCTCAAGAGCGTATTGATTTAATTGTGTAAAAACCTCAATATGGAGGTGAAAGAACCATGTTCCATTAGAATGCAACAAACAATGTTGGATTGGAAAACAGAAGAATCTCCTCTGTAAGAAACAATGCATTCAGTTGGGTCAGCCTTATCATTTTTGCCAGCATTGTTTTCAGAGAATGACTGCATGATTGCCCTTGAAATGCAACAAACGGCAGACACACACACCCTGTCTCAGTGTGTGAGTGGAACAGATGGTTGTCTTCACACTCCTCCTCCTCCTCTCCCTCTCTCTCTCTCTCTCTCCTGGAGGCACGCCAGTTCTTTTGGTAGGTGTTTTTTATATTCCACAGGCCTCCTTCTCTCTCCTCTCTCTATATTGCTCCTGTTATATGGAGACTGACTCAGCTGATTTGGATGGGCAAGAAATAACCCAGGTCCTTAACTGGGTAAGAGCTCCAAAGCCAAGGAAATACAACCTGTGTGTTTGTTTGTTGGGATACTGTGTATGCTGAGACAAAATAGTCTCTCTCTGATTCAATCACTGGCACTGCAAGCTGTTTCCAACCTCTCAGGAAGGGAGATATTGAACTTGGCACAAAGCAATCTCTTTTTTTAAGCAGCATATCAGCTGTAAGTGTTTTTTCAAACAACCTCAGCTTGTTTTGCATGGGTCGAGTTTAGGCCTGCCTGGTGACATCACCAGGCAGTATAAGTTAATAGACCAATAACAAAGAGAGTTTCAAACCTTTGTATAGCTCAAACAGTTGGTATGTTGTCAAGGAGAACGGTCACGTATTTTTGCGAGAAGAGGATAACTGGTTGGAGCCCGGTATGGGGACAGGGACAGTGGAGGAAGATATACCGTGAGCAGCAAACTGATGTCGGTTTCACTGGTGCCGTGACCCGGATTGTGTGTGACTAACATACTAACGGACATACAGTATGAACAGATGGAGACAGATCCATATTCCTCCCCCCTCCCCATTTCATCGTGGGGGACAACAATCACAGTAAGGTACTTAAAGACGCATTATAAAGGTTTTGTGACAACAATCACAGTAAGGTACTTAACGATGCTTTATACAGGTTTGTATAATTTCAGTCACTAGTGCTCACGAGCCAAAACGGGTCCCCGAAAATTGTGCACAATTGTGTAGAACATCATCAATTGCATTAAATACAGTCATATGCAAAAGTTTGGGCACCCCTCTGAGGCTGCATAATAATTTACTCTGTCATCATAGAAAATTATCACAGTGACATGCCATTCATTTTCTAATAAAAGCTGAGTACTGGGGTATTGTCCAGACAAAGATTTTTAGTATAGCAATATTAAGTTGTATGAAATTAAATCAGATGTGAAAAATAGGCTATGCAAAAATTTGGGCACCCTTGTCATTCTGTTGATTTGAATACCTGTAACTACTTAGCACTGATTAATTGGAACACACACTTGGTTTGGTGAGCTCATTAAGCCTTGAACTTCATAGACATGTGCATCCAATCATGAGAAAAGGTATTTAAGGTGGCCAATTGCAAGTTGTTGTTCTCTTTGACTCTCCTCTGAAGAGTGGCAACATGGGGGCCTCAAAACAACTCTCAAATGACCTGAAAACGAAGATTGTTCAACATTATGGTTTAGGGGAAGGCTACAAAAAGCTATCACAGAGATGTAAGCTGTCAGTGTCCACTGTGAGGAACATAGTGAGGAAATGGAAGACCACAGGCACAGTTCTTGTTAAGGCCAGAAGTGGCAGGCCAAGTAAAATATCGGAGAGGCAAAGGCGAAGGATGGTGAGAACGATCAAAAACAGCCCACAGACCACCTCCAAAGACCTACAACATCATCTTGCTGCAGATGGTGTCACTGTGCATCGTTCAACAATTCAGCGTACTTTGCACAAGGAGAAGCTGTAAGGGAGAGTGATGCGGAAGAAGCCTTTTCTGCACACACGCCACAAACACACATTTGGACAAGCCAGCTTCATTTTGGAATAAGGTGCTGTGGACTGATGAAACAAAGATTGAGTTATTTGGTCATAACAAGGGGCGTGCAAAAGAACACAGCGTTCCAAGAAAAATACTTGCTACCCACAGTAACATTTGGTGGGGGTTCCATCATGCTGTGGGGCTGTGTGGCCAGTGCCAGTACTGGGAATCTTGTTAAAGTTGAGGGTCGCATGGATTCCACTCAATATCAGCAGATTTTTGTGAATAATGTTGAAGAATCAGTCACGAAGTTGAAGTTACGCCGGGGCTGGATATTTCAACAAGATAACGACCCAAAACACTGCTCAAAATCTACCCGGGCATTTATGCAGAGGAAGCGGGCTGTCCATGCTCGGCAACCATCAAACCTAACTGAACTGGAGATGTTTTGTAAGGAGGAATGGTCCAAAATACCTTCATCCAGAATCCAGACACTCATTAGAGGCTATAGGAAGTGTCTAGAGGCTGTTATTTTAGCAAAAGGAGGCTCTACTAAATATTGATGTGAATTTTCTGTTGGGGTGCCCAAATTTTGTGTCCATCAGTTATTTGATAGATCAAAATGAAATTGCTGATCCAAACACCCAATTATTTATAAATGGAAATCATGGAAATTGTCAGGGGTGCCCAAACTTTTGCATACGACTGTATGTTACTGGACCTTTAAGACAGGATTGCACATGAAACATTCACACGCAATGTCATGGAAGTTATATTAAACATAAAACAACAAATATAACAAATATTGAAGATTCTGACGCACAATATATCACAAAGTATACATTTTGATTAACAGCATATATTTACTCTGTCAACCATAACAATGACCAGTAGGTCTGGACCTGTCATGTAGAGTAGCATCATATGGAGACAGACAGGACAGTACACCGCTACTATGGGGATGGCTCATCTCAGCCCTCCAGTGCCTCTTGGAGTTCTACTGCTGTTCTGTAGTCCTGCACCGCTTGGTCAGTCAAGCCCAGGTGGCCTCTGACATCAGCTCGGAGCTTGTAGACCAGGGCATCGTTGGGCTGGAGGAGAAGAGCTAGGGATCACACGTACATATACATTAGGACCAAGACCAGACAGTTTGAGGCTGTCTATTCATAGCTAGCTATAGTACTCAGTCATAACACTTGAATTATTCACTTCGCCACATACACCTGATGAATTGAATGGTCTTAGTCTCTGATAAAACAACAAATCAAATTAAGATTTGATTCAGTTCCATGCAATTCCCCTTTTAACAATACATTCAAGTGAACATGTCTGCTACAACACTTAAAAAATGTGAATTCATTGAATTAGTGGAACTGAACAAATTTAACAGATTTTCTCTAAATCATAAGCATGACAGAGTTGGTTCTATCAACACCCACAATGATTCCATTTGTTGGATGAATCCTCCTGTTTGCTGAAAATGTATTATTATAGGTTTTGTATCATCACCATGGAAACTCATGAGCCTCTTGCCTCATGAAAAATAAGTGCCGCTCTTCTTGGTGTTTGTCTGTCTGCCAGTGAGAAGTGTCACTGCACTGTGCTGCTGTCCTTTGCTCTGTTCAATATGTTTAATTGGGTGTTTTTACTTTAAAGAGATAGAGAGAGAGAGAAGAGAGAGAGAGAGAGAGAGAGAGAGAGAGAGAGAGAGAGAGAGAGAGAGAGAGAGAGAGAGATGAAGAAGAGAACTAGCGCAGGCAAAGAAGGAGATGGCATCAGAGCTAGCTGTCATTAAAATGGTACTACATCCGAAAGAAGAGTCAAAAATCCCTACAGAACAGCTGCAGCCCCTCAACACTACAAAACCTTCTTCCACTAACCCCCCGTCAACCACCTCCTTACCCTGCACCGTCCCCCACATCCCCAGTCCACAAGGAGGCACACACAAGGACGACAACCGCAGAGAGAAGCTCCTCGGACACCCCTGACACCCCTTCACATACCCCCCCCATTACACAGGTCCTGCATAAACCAGCCCCTGTATGTGAAACCACCACTATGGTAAGAGTCACGGAGGTGGCCATCCTCATTGTTTCAAACGGGAAATATATAGATGAGGAGAAATTATTCCCCAACCACAAGGTGGTCAAATTCTGGTGCCCAAAAGTGTAGGATGCACTAAATATTATATCCAAGCCTGACTTCGGAACACCAGGCCACATTATCATCCACAGTGGCACCAACAACATGAGAGATGATCAGGAGAGAGTAGGCAGCCTGGTCAGCAGAATGGCAGAGAAAGCCTCTGAGTCTTTCTCTAACTCCTGCATCACCATCTCCACTCTGCTGCCCCGCAAAGATTTCCACCCCCATACCATCCAGAGAGTCAACGCTGACATCACAAGAGGTTGTGCCAGGATCCCGAATGTGCACGTTGCTCAACACCCGACCATCACCCCTGAGCACCTGTACGACCACTCCCACCTGAGGAAACAGTCAGTGGGACTGCTCACCAAGACCTTGAAGGATGTGGCAGACCAACACAGCGTGCCCAACAGGACAGAGGACCACCCAGGACCACCTTCCAGATGTCATCACCACGCAGAGTCGCCTACCAGACTACGTCATCACCAACAAGCCACAGGCACCCTCGACACCAACCGAGACCCAGCACAACCTACAAGACCCACCCACCACCAGATCACCGCTCCCCCCAACGAAGCCGCCAGAATGGACCAGGGCCAATATACTACCCCACACCGACCCAACCACACTCACTCCTGCACACACACATTAACATACACAATCAATAACTCAAACTCACCCAAACACTCACACATATATTATCTTACACAGTGGAGGATATGAACAGACACACTCACACGTACATATATAAATACCTACATGACACTTTGGAGAAACAATATCATCTGAGGAATGTTCTGTATTGTCTCACCCTTAGTAACCTAGTTAGTCTTAGAAATATAGTCGTTCTCTTGTAATAGTCATTCTTAATATTCATTCTTTTTGCAATGAGACCACTAACAATTAGCATGTGGAACATCCAGGGCCTAAACTCGACAGCCTTAGGACTGAAGAGTCTGGCCCTGGAGTTCAACAAAAACGTAAAAGATGATGATATCATTATTCTGCAGGAGACATGGTGTAAGGCAGATATAGTCACGCACTGTCCCACAGGCTACAGAGAAATAATTTTACCATCCCAAAAACACATCTCTGTCAATAGAGGCAGAGATTCTGGAGGAATGATTATATGGTACAAATCCCAACTACAAAACCTAATTGACCCCCAAAAAATTGGCAAATATCACATTTGGCTTAGACTAAAAAAAGAACTTACACTGACAGGAACTTGTTCCTGTGTGCAATATATATCCCCCCCTCAGAATCCCCCTATTTCTCAGAAGAAATATTCTCCACCCTTGAGGAAGAGACGAGCCACTTCCAGGCCCAGGGAAATGTGCTCATCTGTGGGGACACAAATGCACGCACAGGAACACTACCTGACCAAATGAGCACACGAGGGGACAGCTATATCACAGGCCAAGCTGTCTCTAATCCTTTTAACCTTTCCTACAGGAACAACAGTGACAGCATCGTCAACAAGAATGGAAAAGACCTATTGCAGCTCTGTCGAAGCCTGGGTCTGTACTTTGTCAATGGTAGGTTACAGGGGGACTCTTTAGGAAGATTCACCTATTGCTCTCCTCTTGGCCAAAGCACAGTAGACTACATGATAACAGATATGGACCCTTTCTCTCTCAGCACATTCACTGTTAAGCCACTAACACCTCTGTCTGATCACAGCCAAATTACCCTGTTCCTCAAAAGATCAGACATAGAAGCAACCACAAATTCACAGCCCAATAAGCTGTACAACATCAAACATTCATACAGATGGGCTCAAAACAGCACAGAGGAATACCAGAAAGCAATCAGTAACCAAAAAATCCAATCAACCCTAAACAACTTTCTGGATACAATGTACGCTTACAGTAAAGAAGGCGTCAATCTAGCTGTAAATAACATCAATTATATATTTAGGCAAACAGCAAAAACAGCACAATTAAAGCTGGGATCAAACAAACCAAACAGAAATACAGAAGACAAATGGTTTGATACAGATTGTAAAAACATTAGGAAAAAACTTAGAACACTATCGAACCAAAAACACAGAGACCCAAACAACAGAGAACTACGCCTTCAGTACTGTGAGACATTAAAATCATATAAACGTACACTCAGAATCAAGAAATCCCAGTACAACAGAAAGCAACTGACACTAATTGAGGAGTCCATAAATAAAAACAACTTCTGGCAAAATTGGAAAAACCTAAACAAACCCAAACAACAGGAATTAGCGATACAAAATGGTGACATTTGGACAAATCACTTTAAAGCACTCTACAACACTGTTGACACTCAGGATAATACTGAACAGTGCCAAATTTATGAAAAGTTAAACAAACTGGAAAAATCTATAAAGGACTACCAAAATCCTTTAGACTCCCCAATTACTGAGCAGGAGCTCCTTAAAAAACTTCAAGCCCTCAAATCAAAAAAAGCATGCGGACCTGATGGGATCCTAAATGAGATGCTCAAATTCACTAGTGAAAAATATCAATTGGCTGTATTAAAATTGTTTAACTTGATCCTGAGTGTAGGTTACTTCCCTGACATCTGGAACCAAGGACTCATAACACCAATCTTTAAAAACGGAGAAAAATCTGACCCTAACAATTACAGAGGGATTTGTGTGAACAGTAACCTGGGGAAGGTTTTCTGTAGTATTATAAATGTAAGAGTCCTAAACTTCCTTAATAAGCACAATATCCTGAGTAAAAGCCAAATTGGATTTATACCAAAACATAGAACAACAGATCATATTTACACCCTACACACCCTAATAGATAAACACGTCCACAAAAATAAGACAAAACTCTATACTTGCTTTATTGACTTCCAAAAAGCAGTTGATTCTATCTGGCACACAGGACTGTTCTACAAAGTCATTGAAAGTGGTGTAGGGGGTAAAACATAACTAAATCATTTAACCAGGGGCGGGGCCTCCGCCAGGGTTGCAATCTCAGCCCTGTGCTATTTAACATTTACATCAATGAATTGGCCAATATTCTAGAAAAGTCCTCAGCCCCTGGTGTTCTCCACAATTCGGAAGTTAGATGCCTGCTCTTTGCAGATGACCTGTGCCTGCTTTCACCCACAGCACATGGTCTACAGCAGAGCTTGGACCTGCTAGAGCAGTACTGTCAGACCTGGGCCCTGACAGTAAACCCCAAAAAGACCAAAATAATGATTTTCCAGACAAATTCCAGATCCCAGGGAATAAAACCAAAGTTCTCAATTGGTGCAAAACATATAGAGTATTGCACACAATACAACTATTTAGGTTTAAAAATAAGTTCGACTGGACACCTAAATAATGCAGTGAATGAACTGAGAGACAAAGCACGCAGGGCATTCAACGCCATAAAAAAACTAATCCAAATTGAAATACCTATTACAATTTGGCAAAAACTAATTAAATGTGTGATTGAACCAATCGCACTCTATGGCAGCGAGGTGTGGGGTCCACTTACAAAACAAGATTTTACCCACTGGGACAAACATCCCATTGAGACCTTGCACGCAGAACTTTGTAAGATTCTCCTACATGTCCAGAGGAAAACTACAAACAATGCATGCAGGGCAGAATTAGGCCGATATCCACTAATATTAAAAACTCAAAAGAGAGCAATTAAGTTTTGGAAACACCTAAAACACAGTGACCCCCTCTCATATCATTACCAAGCCCTGCAATACCAAGAGTTGAGCAAAGATAAGAGTCCCTTCATCCAACTGGTCCGGGGGCTGAGTTCACAAACTTGTTCCACTAACACACTGAAGCCTCAGGACCAGAACATCCAATCAATAAGAATTAACCAAATTACAAAACATCTAAAACAAAACTACATTACCTATTGGAAAACACAAACACAAGCACAAAGCAAAATGCAGTGCTATTTGGTCCTAAATCGACAGTACACCATGGCAAACTATCTGACCATGGTGACTGATCAAAACCTCAGGAAAACCTTGACAAAGTACAGGCTCAGCGAGCACAGCCTTGCTATTGAGAAGGGTAGACACAGGAAAACCTGGCTCCCTGTAGAGGAAAGGCTGTGCAACCACTGCACCACAGCAGAACCAGAGACAGAGCTGCATTTCCTGACAAAATGTCAAAAATATAAAACTATCAGAGAGAGTCACTTCCCCAAATTTGAACAAGTAGTCCGGGGCTTTGAGGACCTCTCTGAAATAGAAAGGCTGCCGATCCTTTTGGGGGAAGACATGGACAGCTGTGCGCTGGCAGCATGCTATGTTGCTGCCTGCCACAAGTTGAGGGACAGTGCCTGACATATTTAATGCCTTTTTTTCCTATGTTGTTATTTTGTTCTTTGATGTAATTATATTTAAAAATATATATATATGTGTATGTATGTATGTATGTATGTATGTATGTATGTATGTATGTATGTATGTATGTATGTATGTATGTATGTATGTATGTATGTATGTATGTATGTATGTATGTATGTATGTATGTATGTATGTATGTATGTATGTATGTATGTATGTATACAGTGGGGAGAACAAGTATTTGATACACTGCCGATTTTGCAGGTTTTCCTACTTACAAAGCATGTAGAGGTCTGTAATTTTTATCATAGGTACACTTCAACTGTGAGAGACGGAATCTAATCCAGAAAATCACATTGTATGATTTTTAAATAATTAATTTGCATTTTATTGCATGACATAAGTATTTGATCACCTACCAACCAGTAAGAATTCCGGCTCTCACAGACCTGTTAGTTTTTCTTTAAAAAGCTCTCCTGTTCTCCACTCATTACCTGTATTAACTGCACCTGTTTGAACTCGTTACCTGTATAAAAGACACCTGTCCACACACTCAATCAAACGGACTCCACACACTCAATCAAACAGCTGTGTAAGGACATCAGGGATAGAATTGTAGACCTGCACAAGGCTGGGATGGGCTACAGGACAATAGGCAAGCAGCTTGGTGAGAAGGCAACAACTGTTTGCGCAATTATTAGAAAATGGAAGAAGTTCAAGATGACGGTTAATCTCCCTTGGTCTGGGGCACCATGCAAGATCTCACCTCGTGGGGCATCAATGATCATGAGGAAGGTGAGGGATCAGCCCAGAACTACACGGCAGGACCTGGTCAATGACCTGAAATGAGCTGGGACCACAGTCTCAAAGAAAACCATTAGTAACACACTGCGCCGTCATGGATTAAAATCCTGCAGCGCATGCAAGGTCCCCCTGCTCAAGCCAGCGCATGTCCAGGCCCGTCTGAAGTTTGCCAATGACCATCTGGATGATCCAGAGGAGGAATGGGAGAAGGTCATGTGGTCTGATGAGACAAAAATAGAGCTTTTTGGTCTAAACTCCACTCGCCGTGTTTGGAGGAAGAAGAAGGATGAGTACAACCCCAAGAACACCATCCCAACCGTGAAGCATGGAGGTGGAAACATCATTCTTTGGGGATGCTTTTCTGCAAAGGGGACAGGACGACTGCACCGTATTGAGGGGAGGATGGATGGGGCCATGTATCGCAAGATCTTGGCCAACAACCTCCTTCCCTCAGTAAGAGCATTGAAGATGGGTCGTGGCTGGGTCTTCCAGCATGTCAACGACCCGAAACACACAGCCAGGGCAACTAAGGAGTGGCTCCGTAAGAAGCATCTCAAGGTCCTGGAGTGGCCTAGCCAATCTCCAGACCTGAACCCAATAGAAAATCTTTGGAGGGAGCTGAAAGTCCGTATTGCCCAGCGACAGCCCCGAAACCTGAAGGATCTGGATGGTGGAGTGGGCCAAAATCCCTGCTGCAGTGTGTGCAAACCTGGTCAAGAACTACAGGAAACATATGATCTCTGTAATTGCAAACAAAGGTTTCTCTACCAAATATTAAGTTCTGCTTTTCTGATGTATCAAATACTTATGTCATGCAATAAAATGCAAATTAATTACTTAAAAATCATACAATGTGATTTTCTGGATTTTTGTTTTAGATTCCGTCACTCACAGTTGAAGAGTACCTATGATAAAAATTACAGACTTCTACATGCTTTGTAAGTGGGAAAACCTGCAAAATCGTCAGTGTATCAAATACTTGTTCTCCCCACTGTATATATATATATATATGTATATATGTATATATATGTATATATGTATGTGCGTGTGTATGTATATGTATATATATATATATAAAATAGAAGAAAAAAAAAAATATATATATATATATAAATATATATAAAAATAAAAAATAAAAAAATATATTGATGTATGATACTTTGGCAATATGTACATTGTTGCGTCATGCCAATAAAGTGAATTGAATTGAATTGAATTGAATTGAGAGAGAGAGAGAGAGAGAGAGAGAGAGAGAGAGAGAGAGAGAGAGAGAGAGAGAGAGAGAGAGAGAGAGAGAGAGAGAGAGAGAGAGAGAGAGAGAGAGAGAGAGAGAGAGAGAGAGAGAGAGAGAGAGAGAGAGAGAGAGAATATGCCTTGTCTATAAAGAGATAAGATGGTAAGCTACCCTGTGACTAAAATGTATTTTACAGTATGTAACACCAGACTTGACAATGTTGTCCTATATACAATACAAGTGTGAAATAATGGTATCAGAAAGAGTCCCAACAGAAGTGTGTGAAACATAACAACCCTGCTGACTAATGCTGAGTGATTAGTGCTTTTTGACGTCGGTTCAGTTCGATTATAAACTGTGAAAAAATGTGACATAATATCTTTTTGACATTAAATGCACTTTACATAATGTGGGTTGAATGACGTAACAACACAGAATAATAACCTTAATAAAAGTCCCATGATGGTGGTGACTGTTCATTACTGCATTTATTCACATTACTTGAATAAAATATTTGTTTTATTTGAGGACTTTATTTAATTCCAAGTCATCATCTCATATAGAGCTGTTTAACAGAACCACTATTTTAGTAGTTCTTCAAAGTAAATAAGGCATACTTTTATGAATACTTAACTATCAATCACTTAGATCATGTATTTTCAGGCTCGCGAAGCAACTGCTTTCTATACCCTCTCGATCCTGACTTCTCTCTTCTCTCAGTCTCTGTCTTACCTCCGCAAAGACCAGACAAGTTTAAGTGGGCGCGCAATGGATTATGGTAATTGTAGTTAATTACCACATTTTCTGTGCTAAACTATGTAGAATATTGTCCTGTTGGAAACTACAACTCCCTACTACATCACACAGTTCAGGCTTAATCTGATTTATCTCTACAGAAACTGCACATCAAGCTCACAGAAAAAAAACAAGTGTTACTTGTATAAAAAAATGAAAAAGAACCAACATTTTGGTTAATCGCTCAGCACTACTGCTGACAGAACAACAACAGAGATGCTGTCATAGCCCCCTGCCGGGTCACACATTCATCACCCAGGGTTAATTAAAACCCTATCATTGGCCACAATTACTGAATCTTATCTGGGAATCACATGTCATTAGGGAAATAAAACACATTGGAGCATGGTGCCTGCAATGTTTGTAGGTTTGATTCATTACCACATAGCCTACAACACAACACAATACAACAACACAATGCACTGAACCAAATATCCTTGAGACAGACTGATTTAACAGGCTTAAACATACTAATACAAAAAAAGACACTACAGTACAATACAACCATCTGACCTCGTAACTTGTTACAAGTCTCTGTACAATACCTGGCACACAGTGGACTGAGAAACTCTATTCAACAGGAAACACATTAAGACACACACAAGGGCAGCTGTCGAGGAACAAAAGAGTGAGTGGTAAAATGCTGTTGATTGTTGCTCTGTCAGGCTCTGGCCATAGGGAGGCCTTTGGCTCCTCTATTTAGCCATGGTCAGAGCCTGACAGATCTAGTAATTCTAGATCTAGTTTGTTTTGTGTTGAATCCCCAATTAGAGGCAGCTGCTATGTGTTGTCTCTGAATGGGGATTCTATTTAAGTAGAGATGTCCCACACCTTGTTGTGGGTCTTCATGTTGGATGTTTATGGAGTGTGTGGGCATGCACTTGTGAGTACCATTCTTGTTTTTGTTTTCTATAATTCTAATTAAAAGTATGTTCAACTACAACTGCGCTGCGTCTTGGTCTGCCAACACACCACATCATGACATGCTCAGTGCTCACCTTGAGTGAGGTCCTTCTCTGCATGCCTGAACTGGCGCAGGGAGCAGTAGAGATTGGCTCGGTTGAAGAACGCGTGTGAGGAATAAGGGTTGAGTCTCACGGCCTCAGAGAAGTCCTGGAGGGCCTCTGGAACCTTCCTCAGCAGAGCCCTGGTGATGGCCCTGTTCAGCACAGCAGACTCATCCGCTGGGTCCAGCTCAAACGCCCGGCTGTAGTGCTCACAGGCCTGCAGGATCACCAGCCAGGAGCACACAGAACCACCGCCATGCAGGAGCACACAGGGAGGAGAAGAGCGAAGAGTGTATGGATACAGTGAGACCCATCCTACAGGATGTGAATGACCCTTAAGTGTAAAACGTCGGAGCTACTATCGCAGCTCTGTGGATGTGAACTAGGTTTTACACTTGACACTGACAGTACATCAGACTAAAATCCATTCAAGTGAAATTGGCCTTTTACCTGTTCAAACTGCCTGTTGTAGAAGTAGAGGTTAGCAGCGTTGAAGAAGGCCAGGGCGTACTTGGGGTTGAGAGATATGGCTCTCTGGTAGTCTTTCATGGCGTTGGCTTTGTCCCCCATGAACTGGTTGATCACCCCTCGGTTAGTCAGCAGCTGATCTGACACAGGCTGGTGCTATAGAAAGGTCAGGCAAGGGTCACAGTTAATAACACAGTGAATATATAGCTACAAATACAACATCTCCAAGTTATTATTATAAGGCAGGGCTTCCCAAACTCGGATGATTCAAATAAGCAACGCATCATCAAGCTTTGTCTATTTGAAGTGTAGTGCTAGGGCAAAAAACTAAACATGCACCCAGTGGGGGCCACAGGACCAAGTTTGGGAAACCCTACTATAAGGGATGAAACATTGAATACAACAACACTGGCAGTCTTACTCCAACAACTTGCATTCTATCTCCTGATTGACCGGAAACAAAACACCAACCACATAGTTATAATACATAATGTCCAAGTTATTTGCTGAAACGCTGAATATGGCAGTAGACACCGGCAGTCTGTCTTCCCCCAATGTACTCAACAGCTTGCATTTTATAAACATAGACTAATCACACTCTCCTGACTGAGTGGAGGATATTCAGCCAATTGTCTCTCTTCACAGTGGCCATCCATTACTGAAGTAGGAAACTGCAATTCCCCACGGGATCTACATTACTGGGACTTTTATCTCATTACCAACCAGCCTGCTTAGAACTAACATCAATGTGTTTGACGCTGTATGTATCCAATGGGGTACCTTCAGAGCCATGTTAATGTCTTGAAAAGCAGCATAAGTGTTGCCCATCTGCAGGTTGATGACAGCTCGCCCCTCAAACGCCTTCCAGCACTTGGAGTCAATCTCTGCTGCCACCGTGAACTGGTTCCAGGCTCTCTGGAAGCAACCGAAAACCTGGAGAAGCAGATGGACAGATTGGAGTTATGTACAAAGTTTGAAAATGCCAACTGCTAACACATGAATTGAAACAGTGAAACTCTATTTACATTTAACAAAATGCTGGAATTGGTTTGCTATTTTTAAACCTTGGCAATTAAACAAAATGACAGCTGTCTTCTTTTTTTTTTTTTTATAGAAAGTTGCCTATTTTCTTTTTGGCTAAATGCAGCAAATGCTAATCTTAGCAACATGATTGGAGTGAATACAGTGAGCGAGTACAATAATAGATACTGGTCACAAAATGGAGACACAAGAAGGCTATTTTATGCACATAAGTATGTCTGACCAGATTGAATTTATTTAAATCCACTCCCTCTTCATCCTATCATGAACAGCGCAACAAGAGCCAGAAGTGGTCTGCTCTTCAACACTCAGCAATATGGCAATTAACATGAATTAATTCACAATGTACAGTAAATGTATAATATGTGAGGATACACACATTACATAATACACTTGACTTTGAAGGACTATTCACATTTATAAAAAGAATTTCAACTACCTACTGCTCTCCAAGTACATTCTACTTTGAATAATATGTCTACAAAGCTGTGTATAGTTGAGGTTCAGGGTTAGGGTTGTGGTTGAGGCAGTGGAGGCCTGGCTCATAATAATGGCTGGAATGGAGTCAATGGAATGGAATAAAACTCATCAAACACTTGGTTTCCATGCGTTTAATACCATTCCATTGACTCCATTCCAGCCATTATTATGAGCCGTCCTCCCCTCAGCAGCCTCCACTGGTTTGAGGCTAAGGTTAGGGTTGAACCGGGATGTGGACATGAAGCTATGGTTAGAGTTAGGGTTGAGGCTAAGGTTAGGGTCGGGTTTGAACCGGGATGTGGACATGAAGCTATGGTTAGAGTTAGGGTTGAACCAGGATGTGTGACAATGGACATGAAGCTAGAGCTATGGTTAGGGTTTGGGGTTAGTATTGAAGGTTAGGGTTACCTGGAAGTTGTAAGCCAGGCAGATGCGTGCGTTGGAGCAGAGGGGGTTGAGGTGCAGGGCGGAAAGGAAGTCCCTCTGAGCCTGTTTGGTCGCCTGGGTATGGCCGTAGTCCATGCAGGCGTTGCCCCGCCCCACGTAGGCATCTAGGAAGAACGGGCTGATCTGCATGGCCTGGCTGTAGGCTTCTACTGACTCCTGGAGCTGACCAAGCCTAAAGGACACACCCAAGCACAAACACACATTTAACCAAACCCGGTGCCGCCCTATGGGACTCCCAATCACGGCCGGTTGGGATACAGCCTGGAATCGAACCAGGGTGTCTGTAGTGACGCTTCTAGCACTGAGATGTAGTGCCTTAGACCACTGCGCCACTCGAGAGCCCATCATAGAGTTCATTATAAGATGTTGTTAAAGCAATATGCTCTTAAAATCCATTCTCATAGAAAATAAACAACCACCCATCTAACTGGACACATTTAAAGATCCCTTGAAAAACAGTCATTGTTCAGGCTAGATGATGACTGTGCAACAACCACTACTTTACTCCACGTCCATTAACACTCTCCAAAGGAGTTGGTGCATCCCAGTATATGTGCTCTGGGTCAATACCATTACCTATAACACCCCCATTGTAAAACATGTTTCATCTGAAGGGGGAACGTCACTGTCAGGAAGGATCCCACCTTTCAATAGAGCATGTCTGGATGACCTTGCCGAGTGCTGCTCCTCTACGCGTCTCTTTTTCACTCCCCCAACTCTCTGAGAGCTATGTTTTAACAACCTGCTTTCAATACGGTTTGAACATTCCCTCAGCAATTTGAAAGATGTTAAAAGGCCCCATGGGATTTCTCTGTGAGAAGCTCTCTAAATATATATTCTGTTTTATTCTTCTATGTTCTTTACACAGGGAGAGTAGAGAGACAGTCTGGATGATTTCTGCTGTTCCCAACACTAATAGCCTGATTACGTGTCTAACAGTAAGATTAGAGCGTGCCTTACACACTCAGTGTGATAGAAGAATTTGGCCTGTGGGTCAATGTTGTAACACTACGTTTATTTCCCCATCTTCTTCACAGATCATGACCACATTAGAACAATAACCATTAAAGTTATTAATTGAAATCATCAATCATTCTTCATAAAAGGTCATGCAGTGTTTATGGTCTTGCCTTCAAGCAACACGCAAATACTAATTCACTATTAACAGCAGCATAAGTTGGATTTCCCATTGGAGGCCCAACTGGAAGTGTTGAATACCATGAAGAAAATGAAATGAACAGCATGGTTTGGATAACAATTTGAGATACTGCATAGAATATACTATCAAACCCTGAAAGTAGAGATACTTGGGAAGAATAAAATGTCTTTGGGTGGTGATACGGTGTTAGGGTGTCTATACTGAGTGTGTGAGGGGAGAGACCTGTGATGGCAGACACCTAGGGCATGGTAGATGGTGGCGTCCTCTGGACTTCTCAAGGAGGCAGCTTTGAAATCCTGCAGGAGAAAGACAGTACAGTTCCCTGAAGACACCATAAATGAACAGATAGATGATGATTGTGGTGCTACCTAAACACATTACTATGTGATATTTCTATGTACACTCCAATGGAAACATGGTAGGAATAGGAATGAAGAAACAGAGATACGCAATCAATGCCAACCCTGCTTGCGATGACTGATTGACTGATCTATCTATCTATCTATCTATCTATCTATCTATCTATCTATCTATCTATCTATCTATCTATCTATCTATCTATCTATCTATCTATCTATCTATCTATCTATCTATCTATCTATCTATCTATCTATCTATCTATCTATCTATCTATCTATCTATCTATCTATCTATCCTTTCTAAGTGGAAAGTGCATTGCAGGAAAGTTCTCCTGCAACAGCGTGATCAAATTAAGATCCTACATCTGCACCATGTCCCAAAGTCTCTCTGTCTAATATATCTTTCTGGCCTGGACTCAGTGAGTTTGAGTGTTTGCACAGTGAACAATGCCTGTTGACAATACTAGCTACAGGACACTACCTGTAAGGCATTGTGATGGTCACTCAGCTCCACGTAGAGAAGGGCACGATTGATCAAGACTTTCAGGTCGATCTCCTTCTTGCTGGGAAGGAGGAGGACAATCCCATAGTCTCTAAGAGCCTGGGGGATCAATAGGAAACAACAGCTATGACAATAAAGAACTGATGTACTAGCAGCAAGGGACATAAACACATGTACAGTTGAAGTCGAAAGTTTACATACACTTAGGTTGAAGTCATTAAAACTCATTTTTCAACCACTCCACATATTTAATGTTAACAAACTATAGTTTTGGCAAGTCGGTTAGGACATCTACTTCGTGCATGACACAAGTAATTCTTCCAACAATTGTTTACAGACAGATTATTTCACTTATAATTCAATGTATCACAATTCCAGTGGGTCAGAAGTATACATACACTAAGTTGACTGTGCCTTTAAACAGCTTGGAAAAATCCAGAAAATTATGTCATGGCTTTAGAAAGCCTCCGATAGGCTAATTGACATCATTTGAGTCAATTGGAGGTGTACCTGTGGATGTATTTCAAGGCCTACCTTCAAAATCAGTGCCTCTTTGCTTGACATCATGGGAAAATCAAAAGTAATTAGACAAGACGTCAGAAAACAAATTGTAGACCTCCACAAGTCTGGTTCATCCTTGGGAGCAATTTCCAAATGCCTGAAAGTACCACGTTCATCTGTACAAACAATTGTACACAAGTATAAACACCATGGGAACACGCAGCCGTCATACCGCTCAGGAAGGAGTTGCATGCTGTCTCCTAGAGATTAACGTACTTTTTGTGCGAAAAGTGCAAATCAATCCCAGAATAACAGTAAAGGACCTTGTGAAGATGAGGAAACAGGTACAAAAGTATCTTGTCGTATATCGACATAAGTCGATATACGACAAGAGTCGTATATCGACATAACCTGAAAGGCCGCTCAGCAAGGAAAAAGCCACTGCTCCAAAAGTGCCATAAAAAAGCCAGACAACGGCTTGCAACTGCACATGGGGACAAAGATCGTACTTTTTGTAGAAATGTCCTCTGGTCTGATGAAACAAAAATAGAACTGTTTGGCCATAATGACCATTGTTATGTTTGGAGGAAAAAGGGGGAGGCTTGCAAGCCGAAGAACACCATCCCAACCGTGAAGCACGGGGGTGGCAGCGTCATGTTGTGGGGGTGCTTTGCTGCAGGAGGGACTGTTGCAAAATGGCTGAAGGACAACAAAGTCAAGGTATTGGAGTGGCCATCACAAAGCCCTGACCTCAATCCTATAGAACATTTGTGGGCAGAACTAAAAAGGTGTGTGTGAGCAAGGAAGCCTACAAACCTGACTCAGTTACACCAGTTCTATCAGGAGGAATGGGCCAAAATTCACCCAACTTATTGTGGGAAGCTTGTGGAAGGCTTCCCGAAACGTTTGACCCAAGTTAAACAATTTAAAGGCAATGCTACCAAATACTGATTGAGTGTATGTAAACTTCTGACGCACTGGGAATGTGATGAAAGAAATAAAAGCTGAAATAAATCTTTCTCTCTAATATTATTCTGACATTTCACATTCTTAAAATAAAGTGATGATCCTAACTGACCTAAGACAGGGAATTAAAGGAATTGTGAAAAACTGAGCTTAAATGTATTTGGCTAAGGTGTGGGTAAACCTCCGATTTCAACTGTATGTCATGGAAAGAGCAGGTGTTGTTAATGTTTGGTATACTCAGTATTAACACACCAAAAATAATAATAATGGTATGGTTAATGTACACTACAGTGTTGTGCCCTGGGGTACAAAAAGGTCAAAGGTACACTTCACAGGTACACATATGAACTCACATGGTACAGTTCGGTACCTTGTAGGTATAATGGGACATTTTTCTACCCAATCTTTTGTAGGTTAGCTGGTGTTTTGGCAGTGTACCTTCAGATGTACACATAGGAACTTATGGTACTGGTCAGTACCTTTTAGGGTACATGTGCGGATAATGTAGTATAATGGTAAATGTTTCTACCCAATATATTCAATTTAATGCCGAGTTCGTAACCATGTGGGAGGTGGGAATTTATCAGTTGTGAAGTCGTAAATACCAGTTGGATGTATTCACGTGCTTTGAAGTCATTGACTAACGCTGATTGGCTAATGAACAACAAGTTGCGGAAATCATCAAGTAAAAGTACAGCTATCATACTTGTAAACATATTATAGTGTTCAAAAACCATATTAATGGATTGCTTTATTAATAGATTGCGAATTAGCAAGTCGGAAATGTCAAAGTTTCCTAGTTCCGACTAGCATGTGAGCGCGGCTATACTGCACTTTGAAATGTAGGCGGAGTCAATGTGCTGGCGGGAGGCTCATTAGCATAATTGGGGTATGGTCAGTAAACATGTTGTTTTCGACAGTTGGAATGTTGTACCAGTTCAAGTGGTTTTATCGTTGTGTTGATCAACATTGAGCAGCTCTTTTGACACGGTCAGTTCTGCAATAGTTGTAAGAGTGTGTGATAGTCAAAAGCTGCACTGTGAAGCGGTTACTGTGCATGTTCCAGTAGTTTAATGGCAGCTTGTTCACAGGAAGTTAATGACTTCAATAACTTACTAGCAACTAGTTGCAACTGGGTTATTGTAAAATTCACATTAAATTACTGTAGCTAATCCATCACAATCACTGACCTGATGGTTTAGTAGGGAAATAAATCAAATCTAAATGTATTTGTCACGTGGGCCAAATACAAGAGGTGTAGACCTTGCCGTGAAATGCTTACTTACAAGCCCTTAACCGACAATGCAGTTCAAGAAATACAGTTAAGACCTCCCAAGTGGCGCAGTGGTCTAAGGCACTGCATTGCAGTGCAAGCTGCGTTGCTACAGATGCGGGTTCTGCGTCGCAGCCGGCCGCGACCAGGAGACCCATGAGGCGATGCACAATTGGCCCAGCGTTGTCTGGGTTAGGAAAGGGTTTGGCCGGCCGGGATGTCCTTGTCCCATTGTGCTGTAGCGACTCCTGTGGCGGGCCGGGTGCTGACACGATCGCCAGGTGTATGGTGTTTCCTCCGACACATTGGTGCGGCTGGCTTCCGGGTTAAGCATGCATTGTGTCAAGAAGCAGTGCGGCTGGTGGGTTTTGTTTTGGAGGACGCACGGCTCTCAACCTTTGCCTCTCCCAAGTCTGTACGGGAGTTGCAGTGATGGGACAAGACTGTAACTACCAATTGGCTATGAAAAAATATTTACTAAATAAACTAAAGTAAACAGGACACAATAAACAGCCTGATCAACTCTATGCAAAGGAGATGCGTCGCGCTGCATGAGGCAAATGGTGGTCACACCAGACTGGTTTTCTGATCCATGGCCCTGTCAGGGCCTGATAGAGGCCAAGTCTCTGACTCCCTCTAGTGGGAGTAGTATGGCCACAGTCAGGACCTGACAATAGTTCAGAGAGTCTTAGTTGAGTTTGGCCAATCCCCAATTAGAGGCAGCTGTCTTGAGTTGTCTCTAATTGGGGATTCCATTTATGTTCACATTGCGTCCACCTGCGTGTGGATCGTTGTCTGTGTCTGTGTGCTTGTGTGTTCTAGACACCAGTTCACGGTGCTGTTCCCGGTCTTGCGTTTTCTATTTGAGTGTAATAAACCATGTCTGCACGTACCTCTCGCTCTGCGCCTTGTTCCCTTCCCTCGCATAGTGACACCCTACCTTTTTTTTTTTTTTAAGTCTGTGACCAACAGATGCATATCTGTATTCCAGTCATGTGAAATCTATAGATTAAGGCCTAATACATTTATTTCAATTGATTGATTTCCTTATATGAACTGTAACTCATTAAAATCTTTGAAATTGTTGCATGTTGCGTATAATAATAAGCGCATTTATAGTATGCTATAAGTTTAAAAGCAATTGCAACTGAGGCATGCTGAGTTAATTTGCAGGACAAAAAGTGGCCTACCAAAGTGCATCGCGATTGACAGTAACTATACAGCAAAACATATGTCACGTGAAGTGTTCCAAAAACACGGTTTCAAACAATTTCCCTTGTGAAAATCCACATTATCACGTGAATTATTCCAAAAACACATGGTTTCACTTGATTTCACATGTACAAAACATGTGGAAATGTCACGTGTGTTTTTTCCCGTAAGGGCTCTTTAGAAACAACAAACGATGAAAAGAAAAAGAGAACTCAAACTGACCAATTCATATTCCTTGAGCTGCTGATAACACACTCCACGGTTGTAGTGTGCAAATGAGCAGGTTTTGTCTATCCTCAGGGCCATGGTCAGGTCCTCCACGGCCCCTTTGTACACCTGAAACAAAACCAGGCTAAATTTAAACACAAAGAACACTAATGAACAGTGCACACAGTCATGCAGCTCTGCTCACTCTATGACTGAGCGCCAGAGTCATAGAGAGAAGTAGGTCTCGACTGAGCTGACAAGAGCAAAAAAAAAAGTGTGGTGGAAAGACAGAAAGCCCAAACATAATGAGAAAATAATATGTTGATTATCACAGAACCTTGTGACAACACAGTTGGATGAGGTTTCTCACTGAGGCCAATATGACACATTGTCTCAAGAGCATGGCGCTTACAATGCCAGGATAGTGGGCTCGATTCCCAGGACAACCCATACCTAAAATGTATGCACGCATGACTGTAAGTCGCTTTGGATAAAAGCATCTGCTAAATACCATAATTATATTATTATTATATATTATTAATATCCTGTCTTAATAATTGGATGAAAGAAGACAACGCCCCTCTCAAAGGAAATCAATTAATACAAAAAAATACTGATAAAACAGTTAAGGACATTTATTTATACCTCACAAACAGAAAATAATAAAATTACTGGCAATGCCAATATTGATAACTCATTATTCTTAATCTAGCCATGAATAAAAGCTTTCATTACAGGACCCTATCTCCACTCATTGGACTCTATGACCACTCTTTCACAACAGTAAATGTTGAGTAAAAAAACAAAGAAGAGATATAATCTCTCAGACACTTTCAAGTGATGAGGTGAATCATACTACTCTGCAATGCATTCATAGACAACATTACATTCATAGTTGTGGTGTATGGAAACATTATTATTCAGAATAACCAATCATATTAATTCCAAGGAGGGTTATGGTTTGAATGAAAAAATAGTAATTGGGTTATCCAAAGAGTGTTATTGGCTGAGAGGCTGAAGAAGCAAAGAGTGATGGCTAGCTGTGTTACCTGTGTGAAATAAACGTATTCTGTTGTTTTACAAATTAACGACCTCTCAGAGTCATCAGTAAAGAACCAAGCATCTAAGGTGCAACAATAGACAACAAAGGAAGGCATCCCATTCATCTCACCTTCAGGTAGAATTTGAGTGCTCCTCTGTACAGGTAGACTCTGACACTCTTGGGCTGGATCTTAATGGCTTCGTTGCAGTTCAGGATGGCCTTTGAATAGCGCCCTTTAGCGCCGTAGAAGGCTGCGCGGCTCAGATACACCTTGAAATTCAGACACAACATACTCCATTCACAACAATTCCACACAATGTGTTCCATTGCGCTGCTTCTGTATAATGTGGTTTCAGATAATTCTACTATCAAGACAACAAGGCAACAGAACACATTTGCTAGCTATGAACCCAAAGACACATTCAGGCTCTACAGTACATTTAGCCTGCGTCCCAAATGGCACCCCATTCCCTATGGGCCCTGGTCAAAAGTAGTGCACTATGTACGTAATAAGGTGCAATTTAGGATGCACATTATACTGTACATGGGTGGACAGTGAGTTCCAGAGAACCTGTGATTACGGAGCCTCTACCTGGAACAGGTTGGGGTTGATGAATAGGGCTCTGTTGAAGTCCTGAACACTCTTGGACTGCTGCAGGCGCATACGACAGAGCCCACGCTGGTGGTAGGCATCTGCATAGTCAGGGTTGATCTTCACCGCATTGCTGAACGCATCAAAAGCCTGCCAGAAAACATTACAGAATCTTCACATGGGGGTGTGAGTTCGGTGAAAGATGCCTTTCCACATCCGTATGTACTGCATGTACCTAGATAATGTGTTATGTAACATGAACTAAACAACAGGTGTTTCACTGCATGAAAAAAGAGAGAGAGAAAAAAAAGTATTGCAAAAGAGAAAGAGCTTGAGGTTTGATGGTTAGAAGACATAGTGGATTCAAAAATGTTGTCAGTCTGTCATGCTAACTCTTTGTCACTCATTCTCATGCCAAACACTGTTGGCAAGAGCACAAACAGATCTGGGACCAGGCTAGTGTTGGAGGGCCATGCAGCCAAATAACATGGATATCTGAACAGACAATGCCTAGTTACTGTACCTGCAAAAGGAGAGTCATTGCCATGTAGCAGAGCCCAGTCTGATAGAAGACCTCTGCAGCTTCAGGGATGTTGTACAGGTTAGTCTCGTTGGGGCTCAGCAGAATCAGGGCTTTCCTGAAGCTCTCTACTGCCTCCTACAGCCCAGTCACCACACACACACACACACACAAACACACACACACACACACCACAGAGGGGAGGATGGCTCAAAATAATGTCTGGAATGGCGTAGATGGAATGGTATCAGACACAGGGAAACCATGTATTTGATGTGTTCGATACCATTCCATTGATTCTGTTCCAGCCATTACTATGAGCCTGTCCTCCCCAAATAAGGTCTGTGATACACACACGTCACCAACTCCCCCAAGACACTCACTCTCCCCTGATGACAGGGCATGTTAGGCCATGGTTATTGCTATTAAAATGTCATGCTGAGAAAACTAGCTGCATGACACCATTATGTTAGTTTCAGAACATCTTTACTAAAAGATATCTTTAGATATCTTAAAAGATATCTAAAAGACATCTTTACGGCAGGTAGCCCAGTGGTTAGAGTGTTGGGCCCATAACCGAAAGGTTGCTGGATCAAATCCCCGAGCTGACAAGGTAAAAATCTGTCGTTCTGCCCCTGAACAAGGCAGTTAACCCACTGTTCCTAGGCCGTCATTGAAAATAAGAATATGTTCTTAACTGACTTGCCTAGTAAAATAAAGGTAAAACAAACAAAAACACAACCGGATGTTACACAGAGCATTATGGATACTGTAGTACATCATGCTACAGACCTAATGATTGGAATGAGGAAGGGAAGCAAGCAAAATCCCATTGGTCTCATTTAAACACCAAAATCAATGGAGGAAACGGGGCAGCACTGATCATTCAGCTTTAGCCTATACATGAAAAGGCATGGTAACCCAGAACGTAACAACACACCATGAACTTGCGTGCCTTCATCTGTGTCTTGCCCAGGAGAATGAGGATGGGAGGTGAGGGTCGGTTGTTGGTGGCTGCCTCCAGACAGGCAATGGCTTTGGCATCATTCCCCAGGAAAGACTGGACAGCAGCCTGCTGGATGGGAGATGACCCTAGTGCTGGTGGTGGGGAAGGGTCACTGGTCAGTGTTAGCCTGGTCCCAGATCTGTTTGTGCTCTTGCCAACAACATTGCTAAAAGTCAAGACATGAATGATACTCAGTATCAGTAAGTTCCTGCCATATAGTGTCAGTCTGTGAGATAACAAGGGCTTGTCAGTCAGGGTCAGGGAGCTCATATTGTGCTTTCTGGATCCTGATTAAAATCGCTGTACCTTTGTTCATCTCTGCAGCGTACTGGATACAGAATGTGGCCAGGTCAAACTGTTCCATGTCACACAAATACTGGCCCCTTAAACACAGAGAGAGCATTGTGGATATGTCAATATACACTGAGTACACAAAACGTTCCATGACATAGGCTGACTAGGTGAATCAAGGTGAAAGCTATGATCCCTTATTGATGTCACTAGTTAAATCCACTTCAATCAGTGTAGATGAAGGGGAGGAGACAGGTTAAATACATATTTTTAAGCCTTGAGACAATTGAGACATGGATTGAGTATGTGTGCCATTCAGAGTGTGAATGGGCAAGACAAAATATTGAACTGCCTTTGAATGGGGTATGGTAGTAGGTGCCAGGGCGCCACGGTTTGTGTCAAGAACTGCAACGCTGCTGGGTTTTTCACGCTCAACAGTTTCCCGTGTGTATCAAGAATGGCCACACTGTGGGTAGCATTGGAGTCAATATGGGCCAGCATCCCTGTGGAACTCTTTCGACACCTTGTAGAATCCATGTCTGAGGCAAAAGGGGGGTGTGCAACTCAATATTAGCAAGGTGTTCTTAATTGTTGGTATACTCAGTGTATACTACAGGGTTCTCCCCAGGAATTCTTAACAAGATGGTGCTGATGAGTAAGGCGGGGGAGGCCCAGAGGGGGATCAAGAGATGTTTGTGTTTTTGAACAACTGTAAGTGCCATTCTCTGCAATCTAGAGCCTTTAATGACAACAAATAAAGGATAAGAAATTATTATAGATAAATAGTGGCGCAGCCAATCCACAGCGCCCCTCTTACATTCTTTGAAGAGAACCCTGTACTACTTTTGTATTCTTAACTAAAGAATAGTTTAGGTCCCTTTTACAGACTTAAAACTCAAGCCTGGTATCTTTCCCCTGATATAGAACATTTGTACAGTGAAAGGACTACTCTAAATCAGACAATAGCTTGTTTGGGACAGAAAAGTTCTGCTAAGCACCTTTACCTTATGGAGGGTAACACAACTGAGTGTTAATCAACATTTCAGTGTGTGTGTGTGTTTGCGTGTGCGTGTGTTTTGAGAGAGAGAGAGAGAGAGAGAGAGAGAGAGAGAGAGAGAGAGAGAGAGAGAGAGAGAGAGAGAGAGAGAGAGAGAGAGAGAGGGAGAGGGAACCTGTGTGCGACTGTGACGCTGGCATTGTGTGCGTCGCTAGTGGCACCCTATTCTTAAAACTCTAGCCTGGTATATTTCCCCTGATATAGAACATGTATACAGTGAAAGGACTACTCAAATCAGACAATAGCTTGTTTTGGACAGAAAAGTTCTGGTAAGCACCTTTACCTCATGATATACAATTGTGGAGCATCTGGTTTCATATGTGTGGCTCGTGTCAGATCTTTCAGCGCTCTCTTCAGATCATTTACCTTTTTGGTGAAGAATAAGATTCATGATTTATACATCATAAAGTAAAAACCTGAAAATCCATCATGACATTTTAAATGCTTACATTGCGATAGGCTTGGGCTCGGCAGACGTATCCTCTGATGTAGGTGGGGTCCACCCTCAAAGCGTTGCTGAACATTCTGATGGCTTCATAGTTCTTGCCCATATTCAACATGAATATCAAGCCCAGGTTCACATGGGCCAGTGCTACAGACCTAACAGGAACAAGAAATCATCAGAAAAGTGGGGAAAAACAAGGAAATATAACTTCTCTCTTAATTTTACAACATTTATTAGACTTAAATAAAGATTCTAGTTCTTATCATTTGAAATGTTCATACATATTTAGCTTTGAAATGTCCTCTCTCTCTATCTCCCCCTCTCTCCTTCTCTCCATTTCTTTCTCCCTCTATATCTCCTGTTCCTCTTTCTCACTCAAAGCCCTGTTGCTCTTTTCAGAAGAAAGGATCCACTCAGTCAAACCGAGAGGCCCAGTGGTTTTACCTGTCAAGTTTGATCACAGCTTCAAAGTCGAACATAGCTTGTTGCCACTGTTGTCGCTCTGTGTAGAGCAGGCCCCTGTGCAGGAAGGCACTCAGGTTCTCTCGGCTGTCATTAATGAGTACTAGTGGCACAGAATTAAATAGAACAATCCGCTGTATCTCTGTGGTACTCACAGGACTGTTTAACACAACACCTCCTCAATTCAGCACACAATGGAAATATATTAATAGCCTAAAAAGCTCTGATTGGGGGTTACTGTAAACTGATAGCTACCACTCTTCAAGTCAGAACACATTGGATTGAAGATATTAATAGCATGAAATGGGGGTTAGGTGAAGTTTTGCTGATGATGTTATTTGTAACTAATGGACTGTGGAAATTAGTTACAGGACATCTGGACAATAAAGTATCTATTTATCTATTGTCTAATACCTGAGGTGCTGAGGTCTTGGAGGGCAATATCAGGCATCCTCTTCCTGAGTAAACAACCTCGGTGGTAGAAGGCCAGCCAGTCATTGGGGTCCAGATGAACTGCCAGGGAGAAGTCCTCGATGGCTTCTTGGTACTGACCCACCTTAGCATAGATCCTGCCCCTGTACGTCCTGTGGTATTAACCAGGTTATAACAATACATTATGGGTTATAACAGGTTATAACGGGTGGAGGGTAACACCACTGTAATTATGGAGGGTAACACAACTGACTGTTATTCAACATTTCAGTGTGTGTGTGTGTGTGTGTGTGTGTGTGTGTGTGTGTGTGTGTGTGTGTGTGTGTGTGTGTGTGTGTGTGTGTGTGTGTGTGTGTGTGTGTGTGTGTGTGTGTGTGTGTGTGTGTGTGTGTGTGTGTTTTGAGAGAGGAGAGGCAGAGGAAGGGGAAGGGAGAGGGAACCTGTGTGTGACTGTGAGCTAACCTCAATCGTAACACTGGCATTATCTGCGTCGCAAGTGACACCCTATTCCCTATATCAGTGACGGGCAACCCTTTTGTAGGTCCGCGGACCAATTTCACGCCAAAAAATATATATAATATGAATACATTTTGTTGTGCATCAGCAGTCACTCAATTAGTCCATGTCAGCAAAACATTTTTAGATTGGTAAGTTAGTCTAGCGCCCACCTATCTAAACCTGTAGTAATCATGGTTAAATTACCGACCTGGGTGTGGCCCATTGATCATCACTTATCATATTAAAAACGGATAACTTTTGCCTCCTATGGCAAAATGTGTAGAACTGCATTAAATTAGTTATAAAATTGCACATTTTCCTCTTTGCCCCATGGCAAAATTAGTAGAATTGCATGAAATTATTTATAAAATTGCAAAATCCCATGGCAAAATGTGTACAATTGCAGGAAATTGACTTTAAAACAAAATAATTGTATCTTCGCTGTCACGAGGGGGGGGGGGGAGATTTGGATGTGGGTACGCAGACCCACGAGCCACTGCGGCCCCTCATGTTGACCTCAGTTTTTGTTTTGGTGAGTTGCCCATCCTTGCCCTATATAGTGAACTACTACCTATGGGCCCTTGTCAATATTTGTGCACTATATAGGGAATAGGGTGCCATTTGGGACGCAATCATTGATTACCTGGCGATGGCATGGTTGGGATCATGTTGGAGAAGCAGAGTAAAGTCAGACAGAGCCACCATCCAGTTGCAGCTGTGGAAGTACTGCAGGCCGTGGGTCATCAGAGCGTCCGTTCTCCCTGGGTTGATGGTGAACGTCTGGAAGATAAAGATTACAGACATACACACCAGTCACAGCAGTCTCATGTTAAACCCTTATTCTGTGGATTATGCTGGTAAAGAATCCCCAGAGGGGTCAGCACTGGAGTGAGGTAGAATCTCCTCTCAATCAATACACAATATCACACTGCTGTTGGTTTTCCACCTTAAATGATTATATTGAACCCAGACTACATCCTAAGAGTGCTTTGAGACCGAGTGATGTCAGTGGCTTACTTTGGCATAGTCCTCCATGGCCATTAGAATCTCATTCCTCTTCTCGTACATCTCAGCCCTCTTGAAATAGTTGTCATCATCTTCGGGTCTGCATTTGATGGCCTGAGTGTAGTTTATAATAGCCAGGGTGGTCTCTCCTCTCACTCTGTAGATTTCTGCTTTGGACTTAAAGGCGTCTGGAAAACACATATAAAAGGTTGTTAATGTATTATACTGTACAGTAGTCTAGAGAGGTGGAAGAGCTATAGCTGTACATTTAGTCTAACGCAGCACTTACTGAACCATAATCAAATCACATATACAGTGCATTCTGAAAGTATTCAGACCCCTTGACTTTTTCCACTTTTTGTTTTATTACAGCCGTATTCTAAAATTGATTAAATAAAAAATTACGGCATCATCCTACATACAATACCCCATAATGAGAAAGTGAAAAAAGGTTTTTAGAAATGTTTTCTATTTTATTAAAAATAAAAAAAAGTATTCAGACCCTTTGCTATGAGACTCAAAATTGAGCTCAGATGCATCCTGTTTCCATTGATCATCCTTGAGATGTTTCTACAACTAGATTGGAGTCCACCTGTGATAAATTAAATTGATTGGACATGATTTGGAAAGGAACACACACCTGTCTGTATAAGGTCCCACAGTTGGCAGAGCAAAAACCAAGCCGTGGTATTGTCCTTAGGAATTGTCCTTAGAGCTCCGAGACAGGATTGTGTCGAGGCACAGATCTGGGGAAGGGTACCAAAACATTTCTGCAGCATTTAAGGTCCCCAAGAACACAGTGGCCTCCATCATTCTTAAATGGAAGAAGTTTGGAACCACCAAGACTCCTCCTAGAGCTGGCTGCCCGGACAAACTGAGCAATTGAGGGAGAAGGGCCTTGGTCAGGGAGGTGACCAAGAACCCTATGGTCACTATGACAGAGCTCCAGAGTTCCTCTGTGGAGATGGGAGAACCTTCCAGAAGGACAACCATCTCTGCAGCCCTCCACCAATCAGGCCTTTATGGTGGAGTGGCCAGACGGAAGCCACTCCTCAGTAAAAGGCACATGACAGCTCGCTTGGAGTTTGCCAAAAGGCACCTAAAGGACTCTCAGACCATGAGAAACAGGATTCTCAGGTCTGATGAAACCAAGATTGAACTCTTTGGCCTGAATAGTCAGGATCAAGGGAAAGATGAACAGAGCAAAGTACAGAAAGATCCTTGATGCTCCAGAGCACTTAGGACAGGAAAACAACAGAAAAACAACCCTAAACACACAGCCAAGACAATGCAGGAGTGGCCCAACCAGAGCCCGGACTTGAACCTGATCGACCATCTCTGGAGAGACCTGAAAACAGCTGTGCAGCGACGCTCCCCATCCAATCTGACAGCGCTTGAGAGGATCTGCAGAGAAGAATGGTAGAAACTCCCCAAATACAAGCTTGTAGCGTCATACCCAAGAAGACTTGAGGCTGTAATCGCTGCCAAAGATGCTTCAACAAAGTACTGAGTAAAGTGTCTGAATACTTATGTAAATGTAATATTTCTGTTGTTTTATTTTTTTTATAAATTTGCCAAAATTTCTAAAAGCCTGTTTTTGCTTTGTCATTATGGAGTACTGTGTGTAGCTTGATGAGGGGAAAAAATTATTGAATACATTTTAGAATAAGGCTGTAATGTAACAAAATGTGGAAGGGTTCTGAATACTTTCCGAATGCACTGTAAGTCCAGTTGCATCCTTAACCGTGGGTACTTCACCAGAATTGCCTTAATAAATCGACTAACAGGGTAATGGCACAGAATGTACAATAATTACAAAAATATGTTTCTATTGGCAAAAAGGAACATTTAAATCAGTGGAGCACTCACTAACTTGAAAATAGAGATGGAACATGCCAGAGCTAAAAAGAAAACAAAATCCATTCAAGTGAGAGATTCGGCAGAAGTGCAATAACTGTCACCTTGGCAGTCAGTCAGTGCATCATCATGCTGTATGTACCGTGAATCACTTCTATCTACAGTAACTAATAAAACACACAGGGCTTTGGGCTGTGGTGGGCTTACCTGCATGTTTCTTGGTGTGCTTGATGATAAAGTTCAGGTCATCCAAAGCGCTATTCTGGTTGTTTCTGAGCAGATAAATACTGTGCCTGTGCCAGTAAGCATCCAGCAGGCAGGGCTCCAGGGAAATGGCCTAGTGTGGAAACAACAACACGTTAACCATTTATCATCAGAAGCTAGGAGGAAAATGAAGCTAGCAAGGAAGTCAGGTCAAACCTAATAGCTGTCTAAATCAAGTTAGCTTCCAACTGCAATTACAGTATACCGACCTAACACACTCTTCCACAGGGCCGGCCCTAGCTATTTGTAGATTTGGTTTTCGGGCCCCCCACCTCGTGAGTAAAACTTTTGGTGGTCCCCCTCTTGATGATTGAAGCGACCCCTTATATCGCTTATGCCCAGGGCCGGCCCTGCTCTTCCATGGCTGTCCTATTTCTGAACCAAACCTCTGTAGCCTACTGAAAATGTGAACTAAACTTACAGCATTGAGATCCTCCAGAGCCTGGTTGAGCCGGCCCAGTTTCTTCTGCAGCGCCCCCCTGCGACATAGGTCAAAGGCGCTGGCTCTGTCCTGCTGGGAAATAGCCTGGGTCAGCTTGGCCACCTCTACCTCCAGGTCCCCTGTGGTCAGGCCCTGGTCCAGGGTCAGAGACAGGTCCACCCAGTCCAGAGCCTGGATCTCCTCCAGCATCAGGACCTTCTCCCCAGGCTTCTTCAGGGCCCCGTTGTGGAGGCTGATGCTGGCCTCCCTCTTGGAGGAGTCTGACTCTTTCTTGGAGGTGCTGCTGCTCTCCTCCAGTGGGGGGAAGAGCTCGTCAAACCAGGCATCCCAGATATCCCTCACCCACTCCCGGGGAGGGAGCACGTTGGGGATGCCCCCTTGGTCCGCGGCGAAGCTCTCAAAGTCCAGCACCAGGGGTAGGCTCGGGTAGCGGGGCAAGGAGAGAGGGAGGGGAGGCTCCTCTGAAGGGCACGTGGTGGGTTTAATGGATAATAGCTGGCACACAGACTCACTCCTGGGAAAATATGAGGCAGACAACACAGATAGACAGGGGGATTAGATGTAAAGAAGAAATGCATACATTCTGTAAATACAGCAATAACATGGGTATACTGCATATCCAAATGAAAGCACATTAGCCTGTATGTTCCACAACTGCTTTGTTATCCAAATGAATCAGAGTACTGGTAAGCCTGCCTGCCTACCTGATTAGAGTACATGGCGGCTCCTGCAGTTTTTCATGGATGTAGGCCAGCTTGGCTGGGCACAGCTTTTTCCCACCCTTGGTGACCTTCTTCTTGGAGTGGGATATGCTGCCTTTCCTGAGGGGTTCCCCCGGCATCACCCTGCCTCGGTCCCTCCTGTAATGGAGTTGACTCTGGCTGAGGGCTGGGGTGAGCTCCTCTGTGGTGGGGCCTGCTGCAGAAGCTTGGTGGTCAGCCTGCTGCTGGACGGTTGGGGTAGCCTGGGGAGGGGTCTCCTCAGCCAGCACGGTGGAGGACAGCTGCTGCCGTACCACCTCCATCTCTCTGGTGATGGTGGCGAAGTCACATGATACCTTGAGGAAGGCCTCTGGCTCAGGGTTGAGGTGTGGGGCAGAGAGGGGCCTCTGGGTCAAGATGGTGAATAGTGAGACCATGGTCAGAACCTCTACTTAGGCAGTGAGATGTACTGATATAGCGGTTTATTATGTAATTGAATGACATGACATTTCATATACACTCACCTGTTCTTCGTCAATGGAGGGTTGAGGTGACTGCTCAGTTACTCTGAGGTCTATCATAGACTTGAACTTTCTGGACAGCACATTTTCCTGTAGGAAGATCCAACACATATTTAAGAGCATGCTAGAGGGGGGGTGGGGAGGTCACTAAAGCACACACTGACCACTGAGTTGGTTGGCTCCATCTCTGTCAGGTCACAGGCTGATTCTACCAGGTCCTGCAGATCACCATAGAGCTCATCTCTGCAGAGATCGTTCCTTGTTGCCTGAGCAACAAACACCATAGAAACACAGCAGTAGGCTATATAGAGTGAGATCACGTTGGCGAGGTATGGTTAACTGGTTAACTTGCAATTTGCTATTCTACTATATCAAAACTATTTTCCAGACATATCAAAGATATTCTATTTCACCGGGACATCTTTGGTTAAAAAGGCATGATCAATGTGTCCTTGTTAATGTTATCTAACTTTCAGAGTAGTAAGGCAATGTTCCCCCATCACGTCATAACTAAAACACAGCCAGGAACAGATGGAGTAGAGTTAAGTCTTCCTTTAACTGTCCATGTGGACTGACTGTCTGTCTGGCAGGGAAGTAGCCTACAAGTCCATCTGTAGGCTCAGTACTACGCTACCTGGTACTTGGGAAACAGTTTGTGTTTGACGAAGGCAGGAGAGCAGCTGAACTTGGGAGGCGCTGGGTGCCAGAACATCTTCAGCTCGTTGGAACACAGAGTGGTCTTGGAGGAAGGAGAGAGATACTGTATGAGACACACAGAGAACTGGGAGGACAGACACTTCAAGACAGGTGTCTCATCAAGACCAATGAAAAGTCCCCTTGAACAAAACAAACTCATACATTATATTAAAAAGATAATGTGGTGTTAACTTCTTTGGAACTGAAACATTTTACATTCTTAAAAAATCCCAGATAGCTACAGCGCTATAATCATGTTATAAGCAGTACCTTTAAAGCAACCTGCTGTTTCTAATGAGTTACAAATATGTTTGGCGCCACCTTGTGGATCATCTTATTGGATGGTGAAACACTTTCTAGACAATGTTTGGGGGAAAAAGTTGCATTAACATAGTGCTGATTCTCCTCACTGCCTGTCCATGAAGCATCATCCTGGGCTTCTCTACGTAATACTCAGCGATCCTCTGCCAGTCAGCCAGGCTGTCTGAAGTCTGGGGAGGCAGGTGGGTCACACAGTCCTTTCCATCAGACTCAGTGACCTCCACACAGGGCACGCCTTCATTTACTATCCTGCAAAGAGATTAAATATTTTTTACATGAGACAAGGTTGTTGTAATGATACTCCTTATGTGCAAAGTTTTCCCACGTGGAGTGCAGAAGGTCGTGAGAGAGAAAGTGGAGAGGATGACCAAATCATATTTACTAAATCATTTTATGCAACAAACAGGGTATCATATCCTGTATCAAAGCACTTCAATTCCAAATGTTGCTATAAAGTCTAGGTTTTGGTTAGAAAACATCTTATGAAGCAGAGCCTGGGAGAGATTTGGTTTTACCTGTGTCTGTCAGACTGGGCAGCGATGTGTTGTAGTGCTGCCCTCTGTTGGTGAAACTGTGGTGGTGCAGTGAGTTGGCTGGAGGTGTGACAGACCCGGGAAGCCAGCTGCAGCTCCAGAGGCAGGGCCTGGCTGACTGGGGTTGTACAGAGGTGGTGAATGGTCTTGTACCCATCTGCACTGTGGGAGAGAATTACAACAGTAATGACTACAATGTTGTGATGTTCTTACTTCGCCAGTCTATTTGCGCCATCATGCCAACTCCTTGTCACTGGCTATTTAAAAAAAAAAATGATTTAACCTTTATTTAACTAGGCAAGTCAGTTAAGAACAAATTCTTATTTACAATGACGGCCTACCCCGGCCAAACCTGGACAACGCTGGGCCAATTGTGTCCCGCCCTGTGGGACTCCCAATCACGGCCGGATGTGATACAGCCTGGATTCGAACCAGGGACTGTAGTGATGCCTCTTGCAGACCCTTGACAGTGATGCAGACCCTTCGCAGTGATAGCAATGGAGTTGGCAAGAACACAAACAGATCTAGAACCAAGCTAATGCTTACTTGCAACTGTATCTAAATGTAACATAATTTCTGACTTCTATACCTAGTCTGTAATAACACAGGGTATATAAAAACACAACATAAAGTAGTATCATGTATGGTAAAGGGAGAAGTCAGCTGACATTTTGCTTTGAACCAAAACCCCACTGGTTTGTTATATTGAAGAATGTCAACGGTTCAACAACAATCCACATATTTGAAACATCTACAAGCAATAGTGGTCTTGAGGCTTGTCCTAACAGACGAACCATTCTCTGTGGCGTAAGCAGCTGAGGTGGAGGTTTATTTGCTCAGATCATCCCTGCCATAACTTCTCACCACTCTTTGAACAGGAGACTCTGTGTGTGGCCTCTACGCGCTAGAAGGGAAAGGCCCGGCCTCCCTTCGCCACCCACCACCCACCTCCTGTCCTGACAGACACTGGACAATTTATTGGAGCCTAACATGTTCACTATGGCCTGCCACTCCTGAGATTGATCATCTCTCTGGCACTCTGGGTTAGGTAGGTATGCCTCAGCTCAGCTAGCGGAGCGGCAAACCTGTAAGGTCACCCTGGAGTCATTCGCCTTGTTTTCAATGAAATGAGCATTCCATAACTGTGGAGTGGAGCCGACCTGAGCACTGCCTTCAGCCTTGCTCCTTATCTAATCCATCTACCATCAGCAGACAGGCTGGCAGCCTGGCCCCCTCATAAAGCCTCTTATCCATACCCAGCAGAAACCTTTCAGTGAACCAAAGCTCTGAAAAACACCCCTAATTAAATGGCACTTGTATTGGTTCCATTTTTTCTTGAATGGGGTTGGAGGGGAGTGGAAGGAGGGGGAGGGAGTGGCACAACTCCAACTCAGCACTTGCAGCAGGAGGAGGCAGTAAATCTGGTCTCTTTAGGTGAGTAAGGCGTCAGTTATAAGGAAGTTTTGTGGTTGCAGCAGGCTCCAGACAGAGAGAGAGTGGTCTAAAGAGTGTGTTAGGCTGGGAGCATAATTACTCTCCTGTGTCAATGGATCTCTAAGAATCAGGTGGGGAGTTTTGATGATAGCCTAGTAGTCACTTTATTTACAGACAGACTCCCTGGAACTGAGTTCACCTCCGTCCAATGCCAACCCCGCCCAATCCATTAAAGTCAAGGTTGGAGATGGTTACTATGATAGTGAGTTGAAAAGGTTGTTGGAAAACTACTTCTTTCAAAACAAGCAGGGACAACACAGTGATGACCATGATCATACAGGGTTTAAGCAACATGTTCTCATGTTTCAGGGGAAAAACACTATTTATTTTACAGTGCAGTGTTGCATGTTGTCTCCATGTATTACCCAAGAGTGTAATAGTAGTAGTTTAACCTCCAATAATGCCAATCCCAACTCAAAATATCTTTGTAACAACAACTCACAACTCTCAATATCAACCAGACTGACAGAGAATACAACAAGATGCTTACTGTGCTTTGGGGGCCCATGTTGCTAGAAGGGAGAGGCTTTGAATGGTTTTGTTTTGTAAAGACACCCTCGCTGGTCTCTGAGAAGGAGCTATGGTATCTCCTCGAGCTGTCATTACATCTGTAAAAGTCACCTTTAAAAAGATATATATATATATTTTTAAAGACAAGCGTTTGTCTTCTAATTGTGGGAGCTAAAATAAGAAAAGACTTACATAAATTAGGCGGGAACAATATAAACTGATAGTACAGTTGTAAAACAACTACTGAACTTCACACAATGACAACCAACTAAATCCAAGTATTACCTTCTGTGGAAGAGCAGAGGCCATAGAGTCATCGCCGTCTGTCTCTCGTTCAGACAGTGAGTGAGCCATCTTGTAGACCCCTGATGTGACTTTAGGGGACTCAACAATCCTCGGAGGGTTAGGTGTCTCCCTCTTAACCCACAGCATCCTCTGTGGAACCGGGGACCTCTGAAGAGTACCCTGGAAAAATCATGATATGTTTGTTCATGTTAACTATCATACAAACAGAATTCCTTATCAAGGTCGAATTTAGTTTAAGCTTTAGACAACCTTTACACACTTAAAAAATGTTATCAAATGCTCTGAAAGTCTATTTTTCAATGTTACAAGCCAAGGCAAGTGAAATGTGATCAATCTAAATTCACTCTAGTCTCTGCATTACCTCTGTTTGTACATGGCTAATATTCTCTTCTCTCTCCTGTGATTCCACTGTTTTCTCTTCCTTTAAAAATGTTATACAAAAACAAATATTGTCATTCATCAATACAAGTGCAATTGTTATGAGCATTGAAAACTAAAATAACTCATATAAATTAACTATCACTGGGCTTATTTAAAATCTCTACCAAAAGTATGAAGGTCAACATGTTTGTGACCATTCAGCATATTATCTGTTGTTATCCTATTGTTATCATGTCGTCACCTCGTTGTCAGCATTGTAGCTGTCCCCCAGCACTCTCTCCATCAGCTCCTTGATAATCTCGTCTGAGGCAGATGGCATATCACTGTCCCCTCTCTGTAGGGAGGCAATGATCTCATCCACCGTCCTCCCTCTGCCTCTGACAAGCCCTTTAGACGTGGCTACTGACTCCTCTGGGTCTCTCTTTTGGGGGTCCGTGTCCTCCTGGCTCTCTGCCTCCTTGGCCCCTACAATGCCCCGGGCCTCATCCAGCAGCTCTGTGGTGGACTTGACACTGTGGATACTGTTGTGGGCCGTGGTACTCCTCTGGCTCTTTAAGATCCTGTCGTCAGTGGACGTCCTTAGTGTATGTGCAGACCTATCTTTTTGTTTCCTTTTTTTCTTTTTCTTCACCTTCTGTGGGGCGTTCCTACGGGATTGTTCGGAGCCCGAGTCCTCACTGTTCCTGCTGTCATCGGTGTTGTCCGAGCTCAGAGCCTGGCATCTGCTGAAGGAGTTTGATCTCCGGATGCGCCTCTCAGCCGCTTCCTTCTCCGACACCTGCTCTGACTCCTTCTTGCTCTTGCATATAAACGCCCTGGTCCCTGTTGCCGGCCTCTCTGACCTGGGCTTTGAGGGAGGTTGTGGCCTCATGGACATGGACACCACTTTGGTAGTCCCTGCTAGCTGAGCTATGGCTGGCTTCGGGAAAGGTTTCTGCCTTTGAACTGATTTGCTCTCTTCACTAATTCCTTTCATACGTGTGGTTCCTTGATTCCTGCTCACCTCTGACTTATTTTTAGGGATACTTGGTAGGAGTGCACTTTGTGGTAAGGAGGCAGGTGGGGATTGTAGCAGATCTGCATGGAACTCCAACAAGCTGACTGACCCTGCAGACATCTGTGAGGTCCTATTTTGGGGTGTGTCCGATGTGCCACAGGGCCCCCCTGTAGCCTCTTCCATTTGTCCTGGTGACTCCAGTGTGTGGAGAGAGTCTGGTGGTTGGGACTGTGTGCTGGTGGTTGCGTGGGAGTTGAAAAACAGCTGCTTCATTTGTAGGAATTCACACTGGGACTCATTGCGTAGAGCCCCTAACTCCTTCTTCAGCTTTAGCTCCTCGCTGTGGCTCAGAACCTTATTTCTCAGCATGTTGCCCCGTGTCTATGAACATGACCAAATGTTGGAAAGTGAAACATGCAAAAAAAGTAAAGGACTGAGGATGGAAATGAGTGAGTGAGGAGTAAGAGGAATTATTGTTCAATGGGTCATTATGAAATATCAATTAAAATGTGGTAGCCTAAAATGTGATATCTGACATAACAATTATGATTATGTAGGATTACGCGTCCTACTCAATAACTGATGATGATCAAACTGTTGATGTTAAGATTGTTGTTACTGTGTAACAAAAAGTAACAGCACTGTCAGTATGACAGCTTCATAGTGTCTATTTTGTTGCTAATGAAGTTTGAAAGATGTCATACGCCCCGTTTAGCTAGCTACAATGTCGCCAGTGAACCACTTCAATGCTGCTAGAATAACGTTAGATTAGCTAACGTTAACAAATTCCAACGCTTACCTTTCCAAAAACTATTGAAGTGACAAGACACCGCTCTTTGCTGAAATTTACCTTACTTTAAATATCTGAATATCATCTCATAAACACGTTGGCAGGTAAAATGTTGACAAACTTTTGGCCAATTGTAAAATCCACCATTTCTTCGTGTTGGCTGGGAGGATCTCCTAGCAACCAAACCAGACAACTAGGCTGGACAAAACAGACACCACGTGGGTGCAGAACTAAGACTGCCAAAGACCGCACGAGTTTTGGAAACTGAACAAAATAAAAAGTTACAAAATGCAAACGCCTTAAAAACTCAAAGGCTCCTCTTAACGACAGAATAAGTAGAATTTCAATTTGGCACAGGCCTATACCGTTCTATTGTTTCCGTAGTTCTTCTTCTGGATGCTTAGGCCTTCAGGAAATATTATTGTCATAAAATCCAACTAATACATTTTTCAAATGTGGAATTCAATTAATTCCTTCTAATGTGGTGAAGATGACGGGCCTTTCTTGGGACAATTCATATTTTGATTATTTTTTTCTTTATTTATTTTTGCTATGCCATAATAAACATGTGATCATAAGCACTCGTCATAGAATAAATCTATTAGCGTAAATATCTGTAAAACAACCATGTCCATCTGTAGGCCTTTGTGGGGCTGGCTATATCTACCGTGTCAGATTTCAAATCCATCAGTAAGCCTAATTTCCTATGCTTTGTAGGACGTTTTAATCCGGCCTGAACAAATCGATTTTCTCTCCCTAATGGCGTTAGAGATCACCCTGAGATAATCCCATGTAAGGGGATAATTATCGCTGTTATTCGCTCATTAGGTTTAGAATCGAAGGACCTGACTGCAACTCCTTGTAGGCCTACGGTACAGTTAACAGAGCAGAGGAATATTGTGAAGCTCTTTTCGCGCGTATAAAGATGTTGACACTTGTCTTCTCCATTGTCCAGAGGCCATAACATTAAACATGAATCACAAGCCTACGTAGGCTACATTTAAATCATGTATATGGGAATATTCTGCACATAAATGAAATTAATATAAAGAAAAAATCATTGCATTATACGGAAAAACACCTAAATAAAACTGACAGAAGAATAACCATGCATGATTATCAGTGAATATTTTGTATAAGAATATCCAATATCCTCAGTCCTAAAGCCTTCTCAATTCTCTCAGAATTTAACATTTGGATCCCTATAGCCAACTTTCTGTGAGCCAGATCAAATATTATGACATTGTAGGGCGCGCGCGCCCTTGTGTGCGTAATTGATATTTTGTAATTATAGGCATTTATAGACAGTGACATTTTTGTTACATTTTATTTCATAAAAATTCCCTACATGATTAATCGTAATAAAGGCCTAAAATACTAGGTTGTAATGCTAGTTTCCTATCTATTTGGTTTATGCCTGGCGTTCTCCATGGCATATGAAATACCTTTATTTGTGGATATACTTCCAAGTGCGTAATTGTACAACAACAAATGCCATGCTCGGCTGTTTTTCAAACCCTGCTTTCTGACCAGTGGAATGTTGACACACCTTATTAGGGAGAGAAAAACATTATTTTTTGACTTGGCTATGTTTCTCTATAAAGACGCAGAAGAACTGTGGGTGCGGGAGGGGTGACTTCAGTGGGGGAAAAAGAGCCAGGCAAATGAACACTGAAAAAGTGGGTGGGTTGTACCGCCTACGTAATAGGGGAAGCTCTAAACTCACAGGTCACACTGCATTCAACATCTCCTCACTTCTTTACTCTAGCCCTCCTGCAACATCCCACCAGTTACAGCGCACCGTTTCCTAGAATACATTTCTCAAAAACTTCAGTCTGAGGAACTGCATGTTTACGATTTGTGGATATCAACCATAATGTTGGGTACAGTGAAAATGGAAGGTCACGAAACGCCAGATTGGAGCAGCTATTACAATGACGCACAAGAGGTAGGCTATGTGCGTTTTAGTTTTATTCGATTTGTGTATTAGAATAACAATGAAGTGCTAACTGTTTACCTCGTTTTACTTCGTTTTTGCAATGCATGTTTTCTAGCAAACTGCATTGAGTGTCGTTCAAAAATTATTCCATGGCACAGTGTTGTTGTTGTTGTTGTTTATGGAATATTGGGCTGTTTTGGGCATAGACTTCACTTTATGCAAACTGATGATGTATCCTAAAGAACGAGAGACGGCCAAACCCGCCGGGTGGCAGCAGTGCACATTGCAGTCACAGCGGGCCGAATGCTGACTTGAGATACTGGCACTTTAACAATAAATAAAATACCATTATACATGTGCGTAAAAATGGGTTTTGGCACTGAATATTTACCAGCCATCATGCAGCGAGATCATGGCATATGTTTATCAATGCATGCTATTCGAAAATAAAGTTGCAGTCAGTGGAATGTTTGAAATCAATTTTAATTAGTTTGTTCCATGCCAATAATAAGATAGAGTAATACACTTTACTTTACCTTTTTGTGCATAATAGGCCTACATAAATGTCCATCTAAATGACTGCATTGCTTGAAAAGCAGCACAAAATCGCATTATATGCCCTAACACAATTAAATAATATTGATTGAGTTTGAGATACATAATATAAATGGACCAGGCTGCACTGTTTTCATGCGGCTGTTTAGAGGCTCTCAAAAGGGAATCTCATGTTTTCTAGTCAAATCGAATTAATTAAATTCGTTTCGTTTTGAAATATTTGGTGTTTAACAGCCTAATATTAATCATGACTAATTATTATTGGCTATACATTATTACACAGTCGATTTCAGCAGAATAAAAACAAATAATACAAAACTTAAGTTTGTGGAAGACCAATGCATTGTTGTGATCACATCTCTCTCCTGTTATTCCAGGTATATTCGCCCATGGTGAACAGCGGCATGAATGCAGGATTGAGTTCCATGAACAGTATGAACAGTTACATGAGTATGTCTACTAGTGGAAATATGACCTCAGGTTCTTTCAACATGTCCTACGCCAACCCCGGCCTGGGAGCCGGACTAAGCCCCGGGACAATGACAGGGATGCCACCGAGCGCGTCCAGTGCAATGAACGGAATGGGTGCAGGAGTACAGTCAATGGGCACTGCCCTTAGCCCCTCGAACATGGGCGCGATGTCGGCTCAGCAGGCTTCCATGAACGCTATGAATCCATACGCGAGCATGAGCCCTACTATGAGCCCAATGTCATATACTCAGCCCAACCTGAACCGAGCAAGGGACAACAAGTCGTTCAGGAGAAGCTACCCGCACGCAAAGCCTCCGTATTCGTACATATCCCTCATAACCATGGCCATTCAGCAAGCACCAAGCAAGATGCTCACGCTTAGCGAAATCTACCAGTGGATAATGGACCTATTTCCATACTACAGACAGAACCAACAGAGGTGGCAGAACTCTATTCGCCATTCCCTGTCTTTTAATGATTGCTTCATCAAAGTGTCTAGGTCACCGGATAAGCCAGGCAAAGGCTCGTACTGGGCCCTGCACCCAGATTCTGGAAATATGTTCGAGAACGGTTGTTACCTCCGCAGACAAAAGCGATTTAAATGCGAAAATAGAAAGATATCTTCAAGTAAAGGGGACGGAAGGAAAGACCAGTCCGGTTCTGGGTCGCCTTCAAGCGAAAACACCAACAACAAGACTGGGAATGTGGACTCCAACTCCCTCTCCACCTCCATCCAGTCCTCCAGCCCTCACAGCATGGACCACAGGAGCAGTAGCAACGCCTCTGAACTAAAGAGCAGCGGGCCACCTCTCCACCCCGTGGCCAGCTCGGCCACGTCCCTGTCCTCTCTCCCTTTACCTCCGCACTCGATGGCGCACGAGTCCCATCTGCACCTTAAAGGGGATCCCCATTACTCATTCAACCACCCGTTCTCAATAAATAATTTAATGTCCTCCTCAGAGCAACAGCACAAACTGGATTTGAAAGCCTACGAGCAAGCTTTGCAATACTCCTCCTACGGCTCAGGTATGTCTTCCAGTCTACCCCTTGGCAGCGCGTCCATGGCTGGCAGAGCTATGGACCCATCCGCAATAGAGGCGTCATACTATCAAGGTGTGTATTCCAGACCAGTCCTCAACACTTCTTAGTATCTTCTCATTTTTATAGTGCTCAATAAAGGATGACAGAAAACATTTATCTTATTTTTGCATGCACCTGGTGCATAAGGACTGTTACTTTAATGTATAAGAATGTGTATGAGTAAAATACAATAGGCCTATACTGTAAAGTGTTACCATTGATTGATTGTATATCCAGTTGTAAATCATTGCTAGTGTATTTAAAACAATTTTGAGCTTGTAATATAATGTTGTATTCCCCAAACTTGTAGTACCCACAATGAATATGTCCATGTGTTACAATGTGCATGAATGAAGGTCAATAGGTATCGTGGAACGCGTGACACAGGTGAAGCGAAAAACACCCGTCTGTTCCAGATAGCCTACTTTTTTAAATTGATGTTGTCATTTTACGCATTGCTTTGGTTTATTTGCTAAATATCTGACAAACATATTTACAACCCAATCTTGTATAGCAATCTTAAATTCCAGGTGGAAATGGATTATAAATAAAATGTGTATTTCTTTATACATTAAAATTCTATGTATTTTGTGGTATTTTTCAAACCAGAAAATTGGTGATTTTGTGTGCAACCTAATGTCAGCGTTTTGTCTTTCTCTGTTTGTTTTGCTGTCTCTGCATGTGCTTAACTTATTTCTTGTTAATTTTCAAATAAAACAAATACGATTTATTCACTGATTGTTGGTATTTCTGATGTCCATTTGAAGAATCTATTCTGTGCATGAGGCGCAAATAATTACCATTCAATTACGCAACTGTTCCAACTTTTACACATATCCAAATCATTCAGGAACAATATTAATATTAACGTTTTGAGTTTAAATTAAGCCTTACAAAACATTTGAATTACCATTGTAAAGGGAATGTATTAATTATATGGTCTAAAGCTTCTGTCAGAGTGGCATATAGCCAGCTTTGTTCTTCAAAATATTATATCATGAATGTAACTCCATATGAAATTAGGTTTGAACCGTTGATAGACACATCTAAAATGTATTCAATATAATTTAAAATATATTTTTAATATCCCTGTAAAGTTTATAAACGTTAACTGTATTGATGCTCTCTTGGGTTGACGCACCGCAAGTTTTTGATCAATGAGCAAGGCTAAAGCCAAATCTAACAGAAATACAGCCGCAGAGCTTTACCTCATAAAGGATTCGGGCGTGTTGTAAATGGATTTTTAACAATATCATGGAAAGGCCAAAGCATCTTTTTGTGAATCGTAACCCTACATGATGCGGCTCGTGAACCTGAACAGATTTGACTTTGATCATGGTATTTTGTAGACACACATTTTGGCTGAGTAACCGTGAAATGTGTTTAATTATCATGTAATTGCCCCCCGATGCGCAAATAACATGGAGAATTGAATTGAGTGTGGTGAAAATATCGAGGAGAATTGCGGCGTTATAGGCTTAGGCCATAGGCCTGTGGTCTGTGACTTTTTTTTCAGATTATATTTCTACAGACAAATTCAGGTTTACTTGTTTTATATTATTAAAATAAAATTTTAAAAATGCATGTTCATTTAGATACTATATTAAATGTGTTTGGAACAACTGAGAACCTTGTATGCGCTTGTATGCGCATGAGTTGCACCTGCGCGAGTCGTACCTTTAGCCTACTCCAGATTAACTAACATTAATATTAACAATATCTAAAAACCTACATTAATAATATCCTAAATGGTGTCTAATAAAATGTGTATTGTTGGTCACTTTAAATATGGATAACATCTAGGCCTATTGTCCTGCAACGATTGGATATTTTTCCCTGATGAATTTAGGCTAACGTTAACATTACATTTTTGTTATTTTCACCTCAAGATGATACATGATTTTGTCAATAAATGATTGTGATATATGCTATTACAGTCATTTTGCCATAATGACAGTGTTAATGAATGAAACAAGCATATCAAAGAGGGCATGAACCACAAATTGACACATTTAACGGAGAAACACCCCTACTCCAGATATGATCTAGATAATTTGTGAAGCCGTTTGGATCAAGGTCCCCACCGGCATTATTTGATGGCTCCATTATAACCTAGATCATAGGCCTACTGTATTTGAAGGTGTCCAATTTTAGAGGCAAATAATATGGCATTGATCAGTACATGCCTGGCAATAAAGGTTGGTACCTTTAAAATGGTAAAATCAACCCCAGCAGGAAATCCAAAATGCACCGAGTAATTCATTTATTTATTCTCCTATGTTAAACCTCTCTTGCAAAGTGTTCTTAGCAGAGTCCAATAACATAAACTTCAATTTGTGGAGAAAAGGACTCCACGTTTCCATGACAAATCTTTGAACTTTGGTCAGATCTTGTTCATTAGTTTGCCCAGCTGTTGAAAAAAAGCTTTGCAGTGTGTGATTCAGTATGGAAACCACCTTGTGTCGAACGTGAAACAGCAAATAAAAACAAAAAGCAAACCTGTCAGTGACTTTTGCTTGATTTTGATTTAAATCTTAGCTATTAGGGCATACCTCATCGTGCAAATAAGAGATACATATTAATTTATATAGAATATCATGCATTATGTTCGAAATTTCACCTGTGTAAAAGGCAATTAAGTGTTTTTTTGTCTAGGGGATAGACTACAGCATTTATAATTTACTGTAAGAGCATATGACATTGAAACCCATAATAGCTGTTCACTTTAGTATTTTATAGTCTAAACCAGTATATCAACTGCTTTATGCCCTTATTTAAGATAATATGAATTAATAACTTACGAAGGTCCATTTAGCAGTGATTATATAGACATATGCTTACTTTGAAAAGGTTTATTATATACACATCGATACTTACAATAATAAACATGTTATTATTATTATGAATTAGGCTATTATTATAATAATAATTATTATTATTATTTATCGGCCTACTTTTCAATTGCCTTGGGCGTATAGGCTATACGTGTTTTTCTACACATTAAATTTGAACTACATTATTCAAGTCGTCCAACCTTTAGTAATTTGTGACATATGTTATCAGCAGGCAGTGTCCAGCATGGAGATTTCAGCAGCGCCTTGTTTTCGAACTTATGTGGCATTTCACGTTTCCCCATCAAAAGCCCTGGCGCTTTCTTCAGCCTTATGGACAAAAAATTCGACAACAATGCGCAGACCCCTTTACTTCAAAAGCGACCATCAGCGAGCCTACCCGTAGACCTTTCTTCTCCGTCTTTTCATTCTGAGTTTAGAAAGCCACTACAGGGCCAAGGCGCTTCTAATACCTTTTGATGGGGATTGAATTAATTATCTCCAATAACACAATTGTGCTTGGCCAACGAAAAGAGCAAAGCAATACCCCTTCAGATTCAAAGACGAAAGAAAGGAGCTTTCAAAGGTCGAGGGAGAAGAGGGAGAGATCTCTATCCGAAATCAGCTTTAGAAGCAGCTGGTTTTCCATTAAAAATTATACGGAAGAAGTTTATTAGGGCTTTGTGTCCTCCTAATATACATCGACTATGTCAGGTTGGTGGTCCCTCGGCCTGCCTGCCTGCTACGAGACCATGGTGTTTTGTGTCTTCATTAATCCATTGGAGGCCACAATAAGGGGACAATCCAATTGGTTGTTTTTTGGGGTTGCTCTCTTTGCAGCATAACGGAAAAAGTTCTAACTAACAAAGGAGGATACAGAATAGTGTATGCACCAGGTTTTGCAGAGGACGAAGACAAATGGAAGTTATTCAAAATATATACCAGCTATCCAAATATTAAATACTAGGCCACCAGTCTGTTAAATTAAATAAGATGACACACTATAAACAGCATTTGCTATATACACTAATTGTTAAACCATTTCTAATACGGAACGCTCAAATAATCTATAGTCAAAAATCTAAAACATGCAGTCTACCTATATCAAAAGAACAACTAACCCTATTATGCAACACTGTAAACAACTAGATAGCAAGAATGAACTATAGCCCACTTTTCATCGTTGTGCAATAGGCACATTTCCCCCCAAACAAGCCAAGGCTTTATAAAATATATGCTTCATGAACATTGTCATTTTATTGTCAATTAGACTTCAGTTCCATACATTGTTAGTAGAAAAGAAGGTCCACAACGAATAAATGGATGGACGTAGTGCCTTAAAGTGGAACGAAAGACTGGACATTTTTGGTGTCGTTATAGCAACAGGATCAGTCACGCTTTTCTCTGAAGTTCATTCACCACTGGGCTGCCGGAACACGTTTTTAATTAAAGCGCATAAAAAGTTGTTTTGTACTCATGTCATCATGCGATTGGTTCTCAAAATGGGGTAATCGGGATTCCCCTTATTTTTGAGGCGCCCGTGTACAATCCTTTACACGGAGACCAAGAGATATAAATACCCAGTAGAAATCAAGGATCAGACTCCAAAATAACATTGCAAAATTAATATAAAATGTGCTTCTATAGGCCTAGTCAAGATATATTGAACTGAACCATAATACAAATAGAGGCCTATAGGCTAGCCTACATGAGGCATTTTATTTGTACGAGTGTGTACGATCACCATAATAATGCGTAACGCACAAATGGAGGCGTGGCCGATTTCGGGATAACCAGTGATATCAAAAGTTTTCAGATTTCAACAAAGTGAAAGATTTTGCCTCTGTATTTAGAACAAGGCGGATTATCTGACGGAGAAACATACATTGGGAGGACCTTGTGGGATTAAGATTGCGGACACCCAAGTTGTGCGATCTCCACGGTTACCAGCGCAGATGAAATCGACAAGCTTGTCGCTCGAGCATTATCTGAGGGGAGGGTACTCTCTACCCTACCCATCCTGTCTTTGGACTGCAACTTGAGGGCAACGGTGCATCCAACCATCCAACACATTTTCTGAGTACATAATCGATATTGTATGGGTACACAAGTCTCACCATGGCCCTAGCTTTTTTTTTTATCGAAGGACACTGGGAGGAAAGTAGGGCTCGTTAGGGTCAACCCATCAATATAAGAAAAATGAAGCTACACGATGCGGATATAATTGTTTGGTGTGTCTGTAGTAAAGGTCACCTGAACTTATTGGCCCTCTTATGTTTATAAACTATCAAATGCAAAGAGGGACCACAGAGAACGAGAAAGGGAACAAAGAGAGAGAGAGGTTTTTGGTGCAGGAAAATTAGAGATAAATTAATTAAATACATTTGCAATATATCCATGAACAGTGCCTCTCTCTTTGCATGTATCTCTAGAACACAACATGCATTTCTTCAAGTCAGTACACACTAAGAAAAAGGGTTCCTCAAGGGTTCTTTGGGATATATGGTTCTACGTGGAACCATAATGATGCAAATAACAATTTGAGCCCTTCAAAGGTTCTTTGCAGTTCACAAAATTGTTCTTTGCTCTTTTAGTGATAATTAAAATGTAGGGGGAGTGGCTCATTTGGATATTTGGGGGCATGGTTTGCTCACAGCTCTTTTTGTTCAAGTGTGAGTGTCATTCCAGTTTATCCAGTGACATGTCTTCTTACAGTATGATGGGTAAAGGTCAGCCATTTTGGTCATGGAGTTGGTCAACCATGCCATGTTTGCTGGGATAAGATAGTGTTAAATAATGACTTTGAAGCATGTATCTACACTGCATGTTTGTTAGCTAGCTAGGCAGCCAGTTTAAGAGGAATGATTCCATACATTTTTCTAATTAACTGCCAATACGCCAACATTCCATTCAAACAATGCAGTCAATCCACAGCCATACACTGGCAGAAATCAGTTGATGATAGGACTTAGTTGTAAAGTTGTAAATGCAACAAGTACTGATATTGTATAATATAATAGCACTCACAGTTTCCCAGGAAAACAAAAATTCTAATTAGACTGGTTGGATTTCTCCCTGACCAATTTAGCTGCCATTTCACACCGCTCTAGAACTTTGAGGGTTTATGACATCTAGTAATTTAATAGGATCTCTATGCATATGGCCTTGTGTCAATTGAGAACAGTTGACTAAATCATTGGTTCTCAATTCTCTACTCAGGCAGCCCCAGCTGTTCCAGAGCTACCACACCTAATTCAACTTGTCAATTAAAACAATAATAACACCTACAGAATTTTAACAATATAATATGGCTTACTAGAATAAAAACCCTGTATGGTTCTTTAAAAGGATCTACATAGAACCTTTGAGATTGAGAAAGGTTTTTCATAGAACCATTCCCCATAAAGGTTCCATATAAGAACCGTACAAAAGGGTGCTATTTAGCCCCAAAAAGGGTTGTAAGCATAGCAGAAACCTTTTTTTGGTGCGATATAGGACCATTATAAGGGTTCTTTATAGCATCATATGGGTTCCATTTAGAACCATATGATCATGCTTCTTTATAGACCTTCAAAACATTTTCTATCTAGCACAAAAAAGGGATCCACTATGGTTACAAGCCAAATACCCTTATGTGGCAATATATAGAACCATTTGTTTTTAGTGTGCAATGCCTTTGTCAAAATCTGGCCAATTAGGATATGACAATAGCCAAAATAATAGTGCCACGGTACAAAATACAAATGTATTAAAATTAAGAGATTTAAAGCTCTGCCTAAAATGTAATTCTATAAAACCTAGCTAGAAGTTCAAGTTCCATAAAATGGATATGCATGGACTATTGGAGTTACCAAAATATACCCCTCTCTTTGACCTACTTTGCATACTTCTAAAAAGTTAATATTGCTTCATGAAACCTTTAGTCAACGAGAGAACAAATAATACAGTTGTGTAATTTAGAGAACTTAGTCATATGGATCTTACAAAATGAATCAGAGGTAGTGGGTTTAGACCCGTTCCAAATTAGCACACTTTGAGAGCTGAACCTTAGATAAACAGAAGTGTTAAATCATGAGTTTTATCTTCAATTAGAAGTTGATATCAATCCATAGGGATATAATGGTCGTGATGGAGTTGAAAAAACATTTTGTGGGCACTAATCATGTCACACATTTTGTCTTTGAGTATAGTAAATACTTGGGAGTTATCAGAATAATAAAGATTAAACATGTAAAATTAAGTTGTTTATGTTTTATTTCATACAATACGCACACCATAAAATGTCTATGAACTATTACAGCAATACTGACTTTATAATACAACAGAGGCAAAAAATACAGAATAAAGCACGTTATTTGGCCCAAGGCAGCATCAATGCCGAATCCAGGCAGCACAAAAAACCTTTACAATACAGCACTAACCTTTTCAATGAAATACTGTATATGTCAGGACACTGTATTGATCTGGGATATCAAAGAGAATACATATTTTATCAATAGAAGAGAGGCAGTAAGGCACACAGGCATTTCCTTTGTAACAGAGAGAGAGAGAGAGAGAGAGGCAGCAACACAAACATCAAAACAAATGTAACATGATTTTCAGTAAGGTCAAATGTAGAATTTAAGAACGAAAGAGAGAGAAAGAGAGTGGGCAGCAACAAACCAACAACCCAAGTGGTTAAACATTTATGACTCAGTTTGAGCCCAGCCTGGAATGAAGCTTTGGAGTGCTGCACTTCTAACAACTGTTTGCCCAGTTAAGGCTTGGGTGTGTTTACACAGCGTTAAACACAACAGCCTGGGTCTGGGCAGGCAGGGAGGCAGCCTGGTCACCAGATGTGGCCGTTCGACTGGACGGTCGGTCAGGCTGCTCCAGTTCAGACAGAGCAGACAGGGGCCGCATCACAAATGGCACCCTATTCCCTTTACTACTGGTCAAAAGTAGTGCACTATATAGGGAATAGGGTGCCATTTAGGACGGAGCCAGGAATTGAGTGGACTGACTGCTGCTTCCCGCGGCGTCGCCTCCGTCAGATGACCGTCCGGACGCTGCCCGTCCCCACCTTCTTCCTAAGCACCTCCACCAGCCGCTCCAACCTGCACGGTGACAAAGACAATGACATTCATTATAATATGTGGGTTTTATATAGTGCTTCTTAATAACCTAAAGACACGTGAGGGAGAGGAACCCCAAAGATAGGGATGGGAGGAAGAGGGGGAGAGAGGGATGAAGAGCGGGTATGAGGAATGAATGCACCTCTCCTGGTGCGGTGGTGCCCAGCACACCCTAACTAACACAATGATACACTTGTTACAGGGCAGACTGAGGCAGGATGTAGACGGTTCTTTTAGTGGTAGTCAGACCAAACCAAACCCACTGTACAAATCCTTAAAATACATTGATAATTCTCTCTTTCTCTCTCTCTAAGTTGACAGGATCTAGTGTTTTTCCTGGCAGAGGGGCAGGACAATAATGGTGTCCTTATGGCTGAAAAGAAAAGCAAATGATTCCCTGACAGGATGAAAATCACAGTGAATTGATGGGCGGGCGAGAGAGAGGAGAGGAATGCTTTGGAGCGAGAGACTGGGTGAGAGAGGGAGGAAACAGCACGTAGCTTTTTTGGCTCTCTAGAAAAGAGACATGCGAAGCTGGCCAAAACATGCACAGTCATCACACATTCTAATTTTAACCTATCCAGACTATTATGGGTCTGCTACTGAAATACGGATGTGATTTTGACAGGTTTATGGGCGGGTTGTACAATAAACACATTGATGGATATTTTTCTCACCAGAGTCAATAATAAAATTCCTAGCTATTTAGTTCAAAAGCATCCAACTGGAACGATGTTATGGTTGAAGATGTTGGGAAATTGGTTTTGAGTAAAGAACATTTCACAGGACTTGAGAGGTTGTTATCTCATTCAATGATAATATAATTCCATGGTTATCATAATCACTAAAAGGGAATCAGATAAAGCCAAATTAAATGGGATCTTCAGGAGCATGGTGCTAAATAATAGGAAATTAACTAGATTACATGGAGCTAAAATTGCCCTTCAATCACGAAGGACACAACTAGGGAACAAAATGTGAGTAGAAATGTTCTAATAATAACTGATGGAGCAATGGAAGTTTTCCTCCAAGTGCAAACGTTCTTCTTCTGTAGAATTCAAAACTTTAGACAGCACTTAGACAGGGAAAAAATCTCCCACTGTGAATGAAATTAGAATAGAAAGCCGTGAGCGAACCCCAGAATACAGCAGGCTTTTTGTTATAGAGTGAGGATTTAAGTTCTTTCCATGAAAATCTCATTCCTCGTCCTCACCGTGACATCACTGATATGGTAATAATAAACTTGACACAAGTGGAAAGGCTACACCTGTATTGTAATAGTTGTAAAAAAATATATTTTCATTTAGCTTTTCAGATATACCATATCAAAAATCACAAGATAAATCTTTAGTCATTGTTATTAAACAACTAACTAATCATGTGCAAGGCTATTATACCTAAATGACCTCTTAAATGTAACCTTGACTTATAAGGTGGGGGAGTAGATGTTGATAAAGTATTCTTAAATTCCTGATACTGTGCATGTGACTGACACACACGCACACACACACACACACACACACACACACACACACACACACGGAGGGACCAGGAAGAAAGATACATCTTTGAGGGAGTGCGGTCTCCTCTTTGAAACATGGTGCACTGATTATTTTCCTTCAGCTGCCGAGTTGTAATGATCTCAAAAGAGCCAGAGGGTGCGTCAAAATGATCTCTCCTTTCTCCCAAAGTGTGTACTTGTTCACTTCCCTTCATGGTTTTGAAAGGAAATGACTGGTATATGAAAACTCCCTCTAGCCAACACCAATCCAATGCTTTTCAATTTGTGGGGAGTAGTGAACAAGTGCACATTTCAGCAGGAAGGAGAGATTATTGGGATGCAACCAGAGAATTATGCTGCCTGCAAGGCTGTCTAAGCTGTGACCTGCCAGTCTGCCTTTCTACCGACTGGCTGGTAATCAGGCAGCATCTGGGAGTGATCTGACCCAGGTATTGTCTGTCCGGAAGTTATTCTCCATCTGTTTTCCTCAACATGGTGAGTCATCATCCCCACAAACCTGGCTGTGTTTATTTATGCATGTTGAGGATGACACGGCAGCTAGCGCAGTGTGTAACATCAGCTTGTTGTGGAGGAGAGATCAACATATTAGCAATGGGGAGAGAAAGTAAGGCCAAGAGGATTGCTAATGTTTAGGAAAGGTCCAAGTCACAAAGGCCATGCAAACACTCCAGCCACTGAATGTACAGGCCATGCACACAGGCCAACACACACTGACACACACACAGTTAACACACGCAGGCCAACACACACTGATACACACACAGTTAACACACGCAGGCCAACACACACTGACACACACACAGTTAACACACGCAGGCCAACACACACTGACACACACACAGTTAACACACGCAGGCCAACACACACTGATACACACACAGTTAACACACGCAGGCCGACACACACTGATACACACAGCTAACACACACAGGCCAACACACACAGGCAAACACGGCTCACCTAACTAGTTCACATGTACACGAGGCAAGAAATCTCTTCCCCCTCTCAAAACACACACACACACACACACCTTCTCCCCCTTGTGTGTAAATGGTGCAGCCCCTTGTTGCATTTTTAAACATATGCATTAGCCTCTCTGTCACGTTTAGACAGTTCCAGCTAGTGTGTGTGTCTGTCCAAGGTGTACTGGTGGGGATTTGGAACAACACTGTTTACCAAGGGTGGCCAGTAAAGCCAAACACACACGCCGAGGAGCAGCCAGAGAAAACATAAATCCTGATTAAGAATTCAGTGTCGAAAAACCAACAATTATAGCTGGAATAAGATGGAGTAAACACGCAGCTACTCACATTCATTCTAAACCACCCCTAATCAGAATCTTTCTGCAGTAGAGCAGAAAAATATAGCTACCAGTGTTTCAGTAGAGTGTGCATTGTACTGGATGTTACTGTTTATCACGGTTTTAAAGAGGAGCTCAGAATGTGTTTAAAATACACTTATACATATACAGTATATAATCAATAATTTATACAGTTACCAATGACATGGAAAATGCCATTTCCAACCATGAATCATAAGAAAGTTACATAACCACAACTCATCATAATACGTTTACAGAGGGAGGTACATACTTAAGGACTGGGCATAGAGCAGCAGAGGGTCTGAGATATGATGATGATGGTGATGATGATGATAGGGAGAGAAAGACAGCAGTAAGCAGTGTGCCTGTTACGAGCGGGCCAGGACCACCTCCACCTACTGATGAAAAGGGTCTTTGTGTCCTTTCGTCTCCTCCATGGCCAAGTTTGATTCAGCAGGCAGCTTCAGATAGGTCATTAGACATTCTCCATCAATGGAACTGCAGGACCGTCAGCCCCGCCAGGCCCCGGCACTCAGGTGCCACATTCTGGGCCGCCTCTCCGTTTCCTCTGGCAAGCCGTGTGCTCTGGGGGGTGATGAGGGGGGAGAGAGGGGTAACTCGGCTCCCCCTGCATTCTTCTCACCATCGTGCGACGGGGGCCCGCGTCAGAGCTGCTTCCCACGGACTACCACACCACCACAACCCAAATGGTACCCTATTTCCCTACATAGTGAGCTACTTTTGACTAGAGCCCTAGTGCACTATAGAGATTAGGGTGCCATCTGGGACGCATCCCAGCAGGACCAGGGCCATCCATCTGGGGGTCAGTTAACGGTCGAGTGTGACTGTCTTCAGATGCTGCTGCTGCTCCTCCTTGCGCTGGGCTGCAGTATCTAACCGCCCTCCACACCTTGACACATCTAACTCCTCTTTCTGGGAAAGGATCAGACTGAAAGACGTCCCACTCCCAGACCATGCTCTGAAACGGTCAACACTACCCCAGTTTTCCAAACTATTCCCAGTCTGCACACTGCAAGAGCAGTTGAGCCAGCGGACTGAACACATTGCCTTCATACGGGAAGTGTGCGTTAGTTTTTACATTTAGAGTGAAGGTTGTAGAAGACGCTGTGTGATCTTCCAAGTATAATGGAGGCCCTCCAGTGAGGATCGTTTAAATACAATACCAACCAGAATCCCCTTTTCTCCCTCCCAATCTGAGGGGTGTGGGGGGGAAGCCTTTCAGCTTTTCCAGTGCTGAGAACTGTCACCCCCCCCCCCCCCAACACCCCTGTTAATTCACCAGGCAAATAGATGAGCGGGGCGACTGCTGTTTGCTTAGCGAGGAGCGGGTAGCCCCAGTGTGACTGTGGGAGGATGGGAGGGTGCAGGAGCAGCAGAGAACAGGCTGGGACTGAGGAGAGAAGGCCTCCCAGATAACCAGCAACCAACTATCCATCAGCATGGACACCACGAGCACAAGTCAAGAGAGTGGGGGTGGGATGCAGCAGGAGTCATGGGGGGGATGAGCAGGGTGGGGAATCTGTTGCAGGGGCTACGGAGGAGCATGCATTTATCAAATTCTTGTCATGGGGCAACAAGCCATGGGTTAAGGGCGTGTTTATGTTAATTGAAACGAAATTGACGGTGGTGGATTTGATCCTTAATTTTAGGAGGTCGAGAAAGTACACTTGATATAGTAGCAGTTTATCATGGGCTAGTTATTACTGAGGGGTCTGTAAAACCACAGTTGTCCTCTAGTTAGCTACTCACTTCTGTACTTTCTCATTGGCCTCCCTCGCTGCCTCCTGGGAGTGTTGTAGCTGGGCCTGGGTGTTCTGGTGATCCGAGGCCATTCTCTGGAGCTGAGCCAGGAGGGGCTGCTGCTGGTGGGGACTGGTCAGACCAGAGCGGGCTTCCCTGGGCTGGAGGGTCTGGGATGGAGAGCTGAGAGATGAGGTCCCCTGCCCTCTCTGACTGGTGGTCCCTGCCTCACACTGGGCTTGGTGCAAGCTATAGGGAGAGATAAGATTAATTAAATGAGATTATACTTAATAGAATTTTCCCTTGCGTCACAATAATCCATCATCACCCAGATACAAAAAGGTATAGGGAGTGAGAAAGGTACACAGTAAGACTATGGATGTCGACATCACCAGCAACAGGAAGCTACAGGATGTCAGCTAACAACAATAGTGTTAGGATTGTTAACAAGGCACTCAACATTTTTTTATTTCATTGACACATTGATATGATCCTTTGGCTTTGAAAATATTTGTACATACAGGGTCGACTTAACAGCGAAGAGGCATAGCACAACTACTGAAAACAACCTCAGGTACGACAAGAACAGCAAAGGTTGTAGAAAAACGAAGGATCGAAAACGAATCTCTACAAGGATACAACAGTAGATATTGTAGATTGAAAGTGCATCCAACCAACAAGTCTCCTCTACCTCTCCAGTTTTGACTTTGCAGTCAGAGTGCAGCTGGCCACATTTCTAACACAAACAGACAGAAACTTGACCTTAACCAATGAAAGCATGCCTGCAGTTTAACTGACAGTAGGGAACGTTATTCTGTATCAACACCCCGTGGCAAAGAGACACGTTTAATATTCAAACGCTATGTCACTACATGAGACAATATCTGGAGGCAATAATGCAGTAGAATGTCAGTGGAATATATTACCGTACATTACTGACGGGACTGACTGACTGAAGGCATCAAACAAGTGTGACTGAGTGTGTGTGTGTGACTGAGAGCATCAAACTGATTGAGACATAGGAGCTCAAGGTTAAAGCAGACAGGTGTTTTCCAATGAGATGAGAGAGAGAGAGAGAGAGAGAATTTCTCAAATAAAGATAGAGAGAAAGTAGCTCTCAAAAAGAGAAAGATTGAGGTACTGTAAACACTACATTGGTGTGGTTATATTATCAATAGAGCTTGGTAGGGTAGTGTTGGGTACTCTTCACCTTAGTAAAGGGCTGACAAAACCCATGGATCTACTGGAGAGGAAACCAAAACATTAAACCAAACTCTGACTATGTATGCATCCCAAATGGCACACTGTTTGGGATGCATACGTAGTCAGATTTGGGTTCAATGGGTTAAAAGTAGTGCACTATATAGGTAATAGGGTGCCATTTGGGATACATACTATTATAGCTTTATCACTCTATTCTTGACTCTATTACAGTACAGGAACTAAGGAACAATACTTTCACACAAGAATGTGTCCAACCAATCGAAAATATTATAAACATTTTTCAATGGCAAAATGATAAAAAAATGTGATTGGGTAATGAGGTTTTTTTCTTTCTCTCCACAGACCAATATGTGATCCTTACTTTAGCCCTCAGCATAAGTTTCAAGTCACTGTTATTGACGCACAGAGTATGCAATAACCCCAGGGCATTCCATTCCTATAACTAAAATACGTGTATATTTTCCACATTTTGCTTGATAAAAAACCCCACTGTACCTCAGCAGAGTTAAATATCAATTCAAAGCTAAACGACACCATTCATTAAAGGGTCTGGTAACTAGCTAGGTTAAGGCTCTCCAACCCTGTTCCTGGAGAGCGACCCTCCTTTAGGTTTTCACCCCAGTGGTAGTTAACCTGATTCAGTTTATCAACGAGCTGATTATTAGAAGCAGGTGCGCTAGATTGGCATTGGAGCGAAAACCTACAGGAACAGGGTTGGAGAGCCCTGAGCTAGGTAATACGGTTTGGTTAGATAACAATATGCTTTATATCCTCCATTAGCTCTATGAGCGACATTATAGTCAGTTGTCCACTGACGGCTGACAACCTAATCTAGATTAATGACCAGAGGTCTCTGCCGCCATCCCAGGTAGGCGTGTGGACATAGCTTTAAAATCATATCAGTCATTCTGGCCTGTAATGAGTTTCAGAGGGGGAAGATGAAGCTCCTGTTTAATGCTTCCTCTTGTTTTTCAGAGCTGAGGGTAATCAATTCAGATGCGCTATTGATAGCTATGGGAAGTGATGTAAAGTTTGTGTGCTTTGTTTAATTAAATGTAAACAAATTGGGTCTGAAGGTCCGATGAATGTGACAAACAAGGGCAGGGCAGAGGAGGGCAGAGCCCCCCCCCCCCCCCCCCAGCTACACTATACCCCTCCCTTTACAACACACATGAAAACCATTTAACAGGATAGAGAAACATTGTCTGCAAACTGTTCCAATTCATTTCCTGGGAGAACGAGAGAGCGAACGAAGCAGGGAGAGAGAGAGAGAGATAGAGGGGGGGGATTCTGAATTGGGCAAAAGTCTGTCCTCTCCTCGACCAGGAAACCGAGTGATCGAGGAGAGTGTAAATTTGTTAGTAGGTGAACTAAGAAGTCTGCTCCCCTCCTTACTTACCTACTTCGGCAGAGGATGCACGAGAGTATCCTCGCGCGGAAGTGTTTTAAAATCTGCCACACCACCTTTGAATCAGATGTTGTTTTCTCAAAGGAGAAAAGCATGCACACATTTAAAAACAATATGCTACTTATCATCTTATCTATAAAATGTCTTGCACAACTAGCTACATTTGTTTTGATCAATTTACACATTTATTTTGGGATTCCATCCCTTTAAACGTCATTTGCCTGATGACACGTGAGTGGAGAAGGAGTCTCATTTCATACAAGCTAATTTTCTTTCCACCTTTCCTCTCCTCACCTCCGCTCCTCGAGTACCTTCGCCCTTTTTCAAAAAGAAGCGAGGAGAGGAGGTGAGCAAAACCAATTGAGATTCTCCCAGGGAGAAACAGAGAGCTATCTATTGAGAGAGTGTGGTTCAACAAGACCACAAACCAGATGAGAGGTGATTTGAAGTTGTGTTTCTAGCTGAACTATGCTACTGTGTTCATATTAAAGTAAAAATATGGGATTTTAGCACCAATATCTAATAGTGCTGACAACTTCCATGGGAAGTACTCCTTGGAACAACAACAAAAACAACAAAAGCACAAGGCCATGCATGTACTGTACTGTTAGAGCTGATCACGTTCCATTTATTGTCATGAAGTGACGCTCCGCTCCAGATTCCTCCTTATCTCGCCACCAGCTCTTGTGTGTCTATCTATAGAATGTTTATGACTATTCATTCTGTTTTTCTGAACATGGTGGCTTTCTGCCCCAGTTTCTGCCAGTGACCTACAGAACAGTCTGCAATGCAGAACAGTTAACCATTAACTCCCATAATCAGATAACACAGCACAGACGCTAGAGCTCAAGAACCTGCCCTCCAATTCTAGAGATGGGGTGTGTCACAAATGACACCCTATTCCCTATATAGTGCGCTACTTTTGACTAGAGCCCTATGGGCCGTGGTCAAAAGTAGTGCACTATACAAGGGTTTAAGGTGCCATTTTGGGACGTATGTATGGTTAATGGTTAGTGTGGAGGAGGATTGTTAGGGGCTGGGTATGTAAAATAACCTTTAATAGAGACTTATCTGGGCTCTAAACAAATACACCAGAAGGTCAGCAGAGACAGCCTGGTCACAGACCTCTCCTGTTACCAGACAGGTACACCAAGCTCCATACTGGACAGGATAACCTTTGGTCACCTACCTACCTAGGCACCTCAGAGGCAGCCAGGTCACCTCCCCTTATACGACACATGTACAGTATCCCAAGCCAAACCACATTTACTGGGGAGGATAGCCACCTACAGTACCTTGACTCTAGACTGGTCCCAGATCTGTATTGGCATGACAATACATTAAAGACCATAGACAATAGCAGTTGGCAAGACAGCACAAACAGATCTGGGACCAGGATACCTTGGCTCCTACTACCTTACAAATAAATCACAGTGAGACGCTGTCAGCACTGGGAGGAGTGTCTATGCTGTTTATACTGGCTTGTCCCTATATCACTTGTTTCTATCACCTGCCTATAATATAGGAACACAAACCAATTTGGGCTTGGGGTTTGGGGGTTTGCAGGGGTGCTGCTGTGCGTTTTGAAATCCTCCTTCCGTTTCTATCTCAATGGAGTTTAGCTTGCTGGGAGGGCTCCCAGACAATCCGCCAAATGTATTGGGCAGCACAGATTGAAAAGGAAGCGCTAACCCTGAGTCTGAGGCACTAGTTAACTTTTCCTTGTTGTTACTCAGTCAGGATTGATGGTGACGTATGTTATGTATCACTTTAAATTGAACTTAAAATGTCCCATGAAAGTGAAGAGAAAATTCAGCAACTCTTGAGGGACAGTGGAAGTTGATAAAAATGCTTCTTTATTGATAAAGCCAACGCGTTGCCTTCATCAGGGTTTTGTGTAGATCACGTATGCAGTAAGGCCCCAGTATGAAACCCCAGGCAGCCTGTCTTGTTTCCGTCTGCTCGCCTAGCTAATGCCTATCGAGTTTTTAGGTGTTAAAGTGCGACCCACTCAGCCTCAGGGATAATCAGCCTTCCCCAGGGAGCCGTCTGTCCGTCCAGACGGAGCAGAGATGGAGTGTTAATACGTGTCTTGCTTGGGCTGACTGACTCCCACCAGCAGCCTTGGGTTAAGTCCCAAATGGCACCCTATTCCCCTATATAGTGCACTACTTTTGACCAGGGCTCATAGGTCTCTGGTTAAAAGTAGTGCACTATGTAGGATATAGGGTGCCATTTAGGACACATTTGGGACGCAGCCCTGGACTGGCTGGGTTTCAAACAAAGCATCGGCCGTCGCCCCTCTCCCTCAGCTCACCCGCTGCAGCCCCGCCAACAACGTCAACCCTTTAAAACAACTGGCCCCCGTCGGCTAGTACATCTAGTACATTTCTCTCTATTGTTGCTTTTAATCAACAGGGGTTTCTCTGAACATGGAACCCCATAATGTGAGTCTGTGTTGACGTGGTAGACTGGCCGGCCGCTAGCGTTTTGGCCCCTTCTCTTCTTATTCTTCCCATGCCTTTTCTTTATTTTATTTTACGTCTGGTGCCTCCCTTTCATGTGATTGGGTGTGCTATCCTGGGGACACAATGGAGAGGGCCAGTGAATCCTCAGAGCAAACAGACACACAGAGCCGAGCCATCTTCTCTTCTGGGCTTTGTTGGGCCTGGAAGGGTGGTTCCCCACATAAAGGTCTAGCACCACAGGACCAATGATAGGACCTAGTACAAGACCCACTCTTCTTTCTCTCTCTCTCTCTCTCTCCCCCTCCCGTTCTCACACAATGCAAATTGTCTGAGAAGAGGAGAATACAATGTCGTCCTCAGTGTCCTCGGAGCAAAGCCAGGGTGAAGTGGGGGGTTCCAGAAAAACCTACTAGCGTTCTCATAGAGCCTCTTCCCACTAACTGCACTTTTGATAAAAATACAGTTGGCTACACATATTACTCAAATGTAAACTTCCGTACTTGCTACGTCTCAACCCTTACCCCCGACAGTTGCCCCATAAAAGCAGGGCAGTGTGAACAGAATTGTCTTGTTGAGCCAACATTCCTACAGTATAAATGGTAATAGCAGAGCAATGTTTTTGAAACAGCTGAAATGTATACACATTTTCCTAATATTTGAGACTTGTATTATAACATTTCTGCCTGAAATTGCAGTAACAGCCTGTTACATTTGGAAATTGTCACAGCTGTCGTCTGCAGAGCATCGTAAATCTATGGAAGCCCATCCCCAAAAACATGTAAAATGTGGATCATACAAATAGGATATGCTTTTTTTTTCATTTTTAACATTGATTTCAGAGGTGGGGGGGGGTAGGCTAACGTAACCAACTCCGGACCCTAGTTGTAGGGTTGCATCGTGTAGGCCCTTGCATCTGTAATTAAAAAATATACTTATACAGTATGTCATCAATATTGTGTTAATTGATTAATTCAAGTCAATAATTTGACCACCCGAAGTGTGAATATAAACCAAATTTGATCACATTCACATTTTCTCATAACACAAATAAATGGGCCTATTTTAGGTTATAAATACATACCGGAGCTTTGTCTATAAAAACATGACACTACGTTTCCCCTGGCTCAGATGGGATCAGAGCGCATAGGTGTCTCTAGGCTACCTGGAGCTGTGGTTGTTATTGGTAGTCTACAGTTGATCAGACTCAAGCACAGACTAATTGTGCACATTGACAAATCATTAGAATTTTCTTTTGGGGTGGCGGGTATGGGCTTCCATATAAAACAGCTAGTTGTGGTGAATTCACTTATACCCACATTTTCAGTCGCAATTTGCTTTTACCACATGTAATGATTTGCATGATATTGCTAAAAATTAATATTTCATTTATGATAGGCTAACATTACTTGATGAAGACAAGCTCTTATAGCAACTCTGTGCTTTTGTATTGACGCTTGTCTTCAACAAGTGTCTCATGTTTATTTTTTTTAGGCGTTAATTTCTTCCATTGAATGACAAATGACAAAAACTGTCATTGGCAGAATAAAGCTAAGACAAATAAAAAAGAAACTGTCATTGGCGGAATAAAGCTATTTACCACAACGTTTAATAAGGAGTTCCCAAGTATAATTAGGGTGTAATTACTTATCTCAATCCAGAGCAAACAATGCATACAAGGTCCAGTTTTAGCTCTTAATATGTATTTTTTACAGTAGGTTGGAGGGAGAGCTGACTCAGAACATGCTTCTCATTTTTAATAAATGGGAGAGCAATGATCTGTCTTGCTGTGCAGCAATTTTTTATTAAAAAGTTAAAATGGGGTGTGACATCCCCAACCCTTTCAGACAAATCAAATGGAAATTATCTGTGGTCCTATGAATGTGTAACACTTTCCCTGCTGCTAGTATTACTGGTGCAGAATGGGATTCAAAATTACACAGGAATATAATACTTTATTACTAGGGTCAGTATTTTACAATTGTTACATAAATGATGGGATACTTTTTTTTGACATAAATTACATAACATTTGAAAAATGCACTAATGAGCATTACATTATATTATTGATATGATTACCCAAAATGACTTCCCACTAAGATCCTGCTAAGTCACATCAAAGCATACTAATATATCGCTTATCATATTTCAGTGTTGAGCCTTTAAATCTCCAATATATGGAGCTGCGTAACCACAGCAGAAATCATATCAATGTACCAAGCAGCAATAAAACATATATTCATATTACCTGTGAATGTTCACTTATGCAGATAGGGATTCCTATATTTGAATCATCACTATGCAGATGATAGTGAAGATGTAGTATTTTAAAGGGAAAGTGTCGGTGTCACCTGTGGTACGTTCGCAGTGTTAGTATTTCCTCCTCCAGCCGTTGGCTGTGCTCCAGGGCCTTGTCTCTCTCTCTCTGGACCGCCTCCACATCCTCCTGGTAACAACACAACACAACGGACAGATAGAAATGCAATGAATAGATCGAACATGATTACCAATCGTCACGTCACTGAATAGTCATATGTTCTACACAAGAGATTTCTATGTCCAGTACCTTCTGGTAAAAACACAAGGGACAGACACACACACACACACACACACATCCCATCACAGTTTGACAAACATAGCTTGTAGCAGTTAAGTGACGTGCTCGGGTGGTTTGATTAATGTTATTCATCAATGGCTGCCTCTTTCTGAAAGAAGACATTCACAAACGCTCTTGCATTTTGAACATTTTGATTTGACAATAAAGTTATCCCACTTTTGTTAAACATCTTATGAATTCCATTTTTGAACCCTGGAAAAAGTAGTTTACTCAAAACCAAATCATGCTAACACGCAGCTGAAGTATCACTTCTTTACGGGTTCTCACTGAATTTCTTCTACTGAGGCCGAGGCTGCAAACGTAACGTCATTGATTCCTCTCACACAGAGAACTATCTATGTCTGCAGCGTAGCAGCGTATGTCTTTTAACTGGGTTTTAATTCAGCGCATGTAGAGCACCAGCAGTCCCAGCAGCACACAGGGAGCATCCAACACAATGAGGCTGCTCTGAGGGGGATCCCATTCATGCTATTGTCTCTCCACTCAGCACCTACTCAGAGGGCCTACCGGGAAGGGAGGCCGGCGGGCCCGGTCGAGGCGGTGGGTGGGAGCAGGGGACGCTGGGTAAACAGTGTGTGTGTGTGTGTGTGTGTGTGTGTGTGTGTGTGTGTGTGTGAGTGTCCTGGGCAACCCTGTGGTTAAACCTGGCCCACAATAAAGACCCTGCTAATTAGCAGCTGTTGAAACAGATGTATTGATGGTCTCAACAGCTGGGAGAGGAGGGAACAATGAAGGAAGTCTAAATAAACAAGGCAGGCAGGGCCATACTGTAAATGACCACAATATCTATAGCTTCTGTGTGATAGGGGGGGTTTTGTCTAAATCTGTGACAGGAGAAGAGGATTGGACAACAGGGAAATATGTGTTCTCAAAAGTGCCCCCTTTTTAAGGCTTTTATGACTTGGACAAGGATTGTAGAGGCTGAAACCATATGAGCACTGTGCCGGGGTCTGGTCTGCTGCTATAAACACCTTTGGCCTAACTAAGTACATGCAGCTTCCCCTCGGTTCTCCAGAACCATCATTCTAATTACTGGCACCAAGGTCTCCCAAGTCAAAGAGAACATGAAAAAGAAGCCAACCTCTAAAGTCAATATGTACTTTTCCCCAACAGGGAGGAGAGCTCGACTTCAAAGCCAGTTTCTTTTAATCATATGTATTATATCAGCATTCATTAGAATAATATCCAAATGAGGTTGACAGAGTAGCGGGTTAACCTGTTGTGATGATGAAGGCAGCCAGTCCTGTGAAGGAGAATAACTAGCATGACCTTTTAGAGGTAGAATGCAGGAGGTTGCAGGGCAGACAGCCGGTGGTGGGGCGGATGGGGCCAAAGTGCAACAGATTGGCAGCAGGGACTGGCTGGCATTTCTGACTCGGTGGGAACTGGGAAGATCAATCTATGGAAAGCTGCATCTGTTATGACACACAACAAACTATTGACTGATGTGGACTTTGTTGATATATATAAATAGAATATCTAATATACAGTATATCTATTGACATTTTATTCTGGACTATGTTCTCAACATTCTCCATAATTTTATTAATCTGTAGTGATAATTTCATTAGAATAATTGAATTTAAACTAGGGTCAAATTGCACCCTTCCCTCCTTGTGTCCTCCACTCTGAATCACCTGTTAATGTTAATGGACATCAATCAAAGCGATTGTGACAGCTAGAGACCAAACCTGGTAACTAACACACTAGACCGCAGCAACAAGTAACCTACCTGCATTCACATTTAACTGAGAGCTAGTTAATGAGCAAGTCTATGATGACTGTGCTTTCATGATAATGTATTCAACAAATAGTAGTATCAAGCTGTGGGTTTCAGATCCTAAAAAGGTCCAATGCAGCTGTTTTTTATCTCAATATCAAATAATTTCTGGGTAACAATTAAGTAACTTACTAACAAAGAAACAAAATGAGCCATTTCTCAAGCAAAAAGGTGTCTGAAAGTGGTCTGAGTGGGGAGGGGAAAACTGAAAACTACCTGTTATTGGTCGAAAGGTTTATTCTCTTTCTGATTGGTCTATTAACTAATTTACCGGATAGTGATGTCACCAGGCAGGCCAAAACGCAATACCACCAAAACAGGCTGAAATCTCAGGCGGTCTTTTCAAACATTTAAAATTTACACTAAAAGGGCATTATCATAATTTCACGATTTCACAGTATCATTCCAACCTCAGTGTGGATGGAAATGTATTTAAAACACAGAATCATGTTTTCATATGTGAGTGCCTGTGAGAGAACCAGTTCAGTCTTCTCAAGGACGCTCTGTAAGTGGGTCCTAAAGCTCTGTGTGTGTGTGAGAGAGTGTGTGTGTGTGTGGGCTTTTCTTGAGCGGAGTGGATGTCTGTGACTTTAGGGCCCTCTGAAATGGCAGGGGTGGAGAGGAGAGGGCCGGGGTTGAGGGATTCTCATTGCTCTCAATGCTCCGGTAATTTCAAGGGGTCTGTTGTAGTGGCTGCCCTAGCCCTGAACCACCTGTGTTTGCACACCAGCTTTTCTTTCAAGCACTGACAGCCCAGAGTGATCGCACTGCAATGCTCCTCTCCTCTCCCCGCCTCGGCAATGCAGTTAATCATTACGACTGCTTCCTCCTCTTGCCCTAGCAGCTCAGATTCAGCCTGCTCCTCCACAAGACTTCTACTTGACATTACTTAGTCATGATAGGGAAGGATTTGGTATCATGATAAAATGCAAGTCTGGTGATCTTAAAATGTAAACAAATTGGGAATGTTGGGTTGGCCATGTTTCCTGTCCCTGTTTCTATAATTCTTTAGAAAATAAACCAGTAAGGAGTCATTTCATGCAGTTATAGAATAAATAGATTTAAAATGAGTACGTTTTCTGCACGTCAAGATGAATTTCAGCCAAAGACTTTCTGACACCGACCTTTCTATTTTTAAATAATTTTAGCTGATTTCTTGAAAGTAAAATGTAAATTGATGAATCAAAGATCCGTGAGTTTTTAAATTGTTTTGTGGATCTGTTCCCGGCACTGTTGACAAATTTTACGACAGCTGTTCCCGTTTCATTTTAAATTAAAAACCCTGCTCTGTAATCCCAGGAGCCAATCTATAATTAAGGGGATTTATAGAAAAACCAAGTGCTACATTAATAACAAAATGTAATATATTTCTTAATAAGCCATCAGTGGAGATTGGAGAAACCTAAGAAATAAAGAAGAAGAATACAAATACTGTCAGCAAATAGCCTTTAGAAAGAGCAGAAGAAGACTCATAGTTGAGTTGAAGAAGAAGAAATCACCATTGTCATCTAAAATAAATAAACGACCACAATATTCCTAGTCACAAACGCGTTCATTGTTTCACCATTCTCGCCTACAAATGTTGCAGAGATTTTCATGATCTATTAGTGAAATATAGGATAAAACGTTCATCTGAAAGTCCTAAAGCACATTTTTATTATGAGAATATAATGTATAACATGTAGATGTTGGAATAGGTCCACTTCAACAATAAGGGAGCTAGCTATGTGGTCATTCTGTGGTATGTTGCTTTTTCTATCAATTCCAATTGGTGGTGACTCGAGAGTTCAGTCAGCCAAACGAGAGCAGTGAATGACTACACACAGAGCAATAGCCTGCAAGCAAGACAAGCACTAGCCAGAATAGGCCTGACTGCAAACAGATAGCAGCGTAATATACGCTATACTCGGAGAATCCTTTTCTCAATGGGATCATCATGTGACCTCTCAGGCAACCTCGCTAGTTCAGGCTCATCGGTGGGGTGATACCGTTTACCTAGCTAGCCCTATCTAATGAGCATGTTTACAGCTCACTCTCTCTGCATTAAGCATAGGGGCTCTGCTTCATCAGATAAATGGAAGAAATCAAATAGTCTTGTGTTTACCCTGTACCTCACTGGAGGGGACACGTGTGTGTGTGTGTGTGTGTGTGTGTGTGTGTGTGTGTGTGTGAGACATTACAGCCCCAGCCCTTGTTGATGATGTCATTTTAAATCCTATCAAACACCCAACCAACAGCTCTATTGCGTTAGATCACCAGGCCAAATACTAGCCAAAACTAGCAAACAGTAAATGGTTGAATAAACAATACAATTTTACCTGTGAGGAAAATAAAAATGGAAATGTGTTGTTTTGAGTGTGGGGGCAGGGCTGGTTTTGGTATCTAAATAAGACCCCAGCATACTGTAGTAGGAGTAGGGGAGGCTATACTTAAAGACAGAGTTGTTGGCAAACAGCAGCACTGAGCTGGGTACAGTAATGTACACAGCCCCATGTATTCATACAGAGTGCTAGGCCCAAATGGCACCCTATTCCCTTTATAGTGCACTACTTTTGACCAGGGCCCATAATGGGGGGGGGGGGGGGTTTACCTTCCGAGAACGCTCTTGATTGTTTTCGGCAGTCAGGTGTCTCAAGTTGTTTGCTAAAGTCTGGCTCTGCTCTCTCTCCTGTAGGAGATCCTGCTCCAGCCGCTTGCACTGTGGAAGAAGAGGCAGAGGAAGAGAAGGGGAAAGAATCACTTGAAATACATTAGTAGGGAATTCACCCTTCCCAGTGCAGTGAAAGCCTCGGCATGCCAGGCAGGCAGAGTTAAATGTATGCATGTATAAATGTATGGGCTCCCGAGTGGCGCAGCGGTCTAAGGCACTGCATCTCAGTGCTAGAGGCTTCACTGCAGACCCTTGTTCGATCCCGGGCTGTATCACAACCGGCCGTGATCGGGAGTCCCATAGGGCGGTACACAATTGGCCCAGCGTTGTCCGGGTTAGGGGAGGCCGGGGTAGGCCATCATTGTAAATAAGAATTTGTTCTTAACTGACTTGCCTAGCTAAATAAAGGTTAAATAAAAAACACAGAAAAAGCCAGTCTTTCCCACCAATAGCTCTCAGTTTCTACTTATTGGCAGAGCAGCTTCTTATGAGTCATGACAGACAAGGGGAAATGGAGAATTTATAGGCCAAACCGACCCGTTACAACTGTTTGAAAAGATCACAGAGACGTCTTATTTTTTACTGGTCTATTTCTGGGAAAAAATACTTAAAACCGCAAATGTATATCTGTTGACTATTATTCTCCAGCATTTAAAAATACATTATTTAATGAATTAATAACATGCAATACTTTGATAACACTGACATAAAAGTATTTCATAAAAGTATTTAAAGATTACTATCAAATGTTCTCTTTTTCAATACCATAAACAGACGCAACATGAATTACTACATACTATGTGATTGTTATATACTCTGATGTCAGCAGTTCCCCTGCTTTTTTCCACAGGCACTGTAGACTACACTGACAGACAGACAGACAGATAGACAGACAGACGGTATAAACACCCAGACCGTGGCACAGACCGTGGCTCAGTCAGAACGTCTCAGTATTATTGTAAGCCAGAGTTGTTTTATACCAGTCCATATGTGCTCTTCTCCATGTGCACATTCTAAGACTAAAGGACACTTACCAGGAATGTAAACCATCCCTCTCTCCCTGACAAGTCGCAATGTTTCGACATCCAGCTGCCTAAAAACCCCAAAGTGCTCCCGCAAACAAGAGCAGGCGGGCGCAGCCTAGGAGCCCCGCTCTCTGCTCTCGTCCCCCATCCTCTTCCTCTGCCGTCTGGAATAATAGTTCCCTGGTCCAGACAAAACACAAAGCTTCTCTTTAGTGTCAGGGTGAGTTATGGCTTACAGGCAACAGATGTTTTGGACTAAAAGTATTTAAATCAGAACACAGAGATCAGGAGCGCACCTCTCTACTCTTCACAGGCAGGCTAGGAAGGCTACAGTACGGCACCCAAACATGTCACTCGTTGAAACACATGGAGCACGGAGCAGACACGGATTACCTAGCGTTACATATGTCCGCCCGTATTATGTCTGAAAACACACATGCATCACACGGTCAATCAAATCAGAGGCTCGTCATTCAACTACACATCATCGATGCTGGGAAAATACATGGATATGGTAATGAAAGATGACGGATCAGAACAAAGCAAAAACGTCAGCTCTCAGTTTTTAATATCTACACTAGTCTACCAAGGAACAATATTCACTAATGCATAAAGTGACCATACTGCCAGCTACCTAACAAATCAATAACCTTTGTTTTGCTGCATTCACTTTATAGAGAGAAAATAAGAATTGGGGATATATGATAGAAAAGATGTGTTCCTGTTCCTCCCTACACTTATCCAGCTTTTCATATTCCAGCCGGCTGGCGGATGTAGCGGCCCTCTGGTTGTCGCAGTGGGCTAATCCCTTCGAGATGAAGAGAGGGATAGGAGAAGCGGCAGGGGACGCAGAAATCCTTCAGGATAGAGTGTGGAGACCCATCCCCGCCTCACAGGGATTAGGAACAGACATTTGTAACATACTTTTAAAATTGCGCCAAAGATTATTTTTTTTGCCCTCCGCAAAAAAGCAGGGGCAATATTTTTCCAGGAGATGTGAATGTGATGTTAGCCAGGGGTTTTGTGGAGATATGGTTGTAGTCTAGGGTTGAGCTCTGCTGGTTGCTCCCACTCAGCCTTGTGTTAAAGTCAGAGGCACTAAAAAGACTGGCGACATCTCCCTCATTGACAACCTCAAAACCTGACTCAACCTCAAATTCATTGACTGACTTCTATGAACTTGAGTCATTGCATTGGTCAGTTGGTTACTAGATTTTAAAATGTGTGAGCACTTGGAGCGTATATGCTGTATAGGTGTACAGATCTGGAGAATCAACACATTTTCAAATCAGATTTAGGCTCTCATACTTTGAAGAACTTCTCTGAAGTGTAAAAATTGATTGTCCCAGCTTGTATTTTGAACAAAGGGAAGTGACCCCAAAGTCCACATACAGTCTTTGATTTAGGCATTGTAAAAAAAGCCTGTTAAAATGGCTTGGTGAACACCTGGGACAACATAACTAACAGAGGTGGATGAGAGAGGGGAGAAGAGACTGAACCAATGATGAGAAATTAGCAGGAAAGGACACAAGTGTTCTTTTCATAGAAATAGAATGAGGCTGCCAGTCCACCAATTATGGCATCATTGACTTGAATAGGGATGCTTGTTCTATTCATTCTAGTTCTGTGGTTCTTCTGTTGCTGAGTCTCAGAGTCTCACAGTGGAACAATACTGAAACCATATTCTAATTATATGACTGAAACCTACGACAGTAGCAAAGTTGAACCAATACAGCTAACCTGGCATTACTGGAAATACCCTTCTATTGCACATTTATACACATCCCAGCGACTGAAATGTACCCATTAGAGATCCTACTTTAACTGAATCAGCATCTCAATCAGCCCTATAAACCATTATGCCTTCTTCAAAGTTAGAGAGTCTACAGGCATGTGAAACTAGACTAGCAAATGGCACCCAATTCCCCATATCATGGACTTCTTTTGACCAGAGCCCTACGTGCCTTAGTCAAAAGTAGTCCACTATATAGGAAAATAGGGCACCATTTAGGACACAGCATAGTAGAGTTGTGGAGGCCTTTCTTCTCCACACGTCTGATGCCTGCCTTTTAATGCCCCGGCGCCAGGCCGACGAGCTGAACGGGACAGAGATCCATGCAGCTCACCCACAGGGAGGGAAGCAGAAAGGAAGCATCCCAATCATAAATATGACTGATAAATCCAGCCTAGGGAGAAAAATGTCAAACTCTGGCTAGAAACAGTTCATAGCTCTGTCTGCGACCACCCACCATGATGAATGCCTGACCGTATGACTCCCTGCACAGTAGTATCCTGCTGAAAACTCTGGGCTATGACTGACATTCTTACCACACCTTCCAAGAGAGGAGTGTGTCCGACACGGTGATTTTTGAAAGATAGACGGACGCATTTTTTTTTTTTAAGGAAGTCCTGCTTTCAACTTACTCTTTAAAGTTAACGTTCCCCGATACCGGTAAGGGGGCCTGAGTGAAAAAGTTTGGAACCCCTGCCCTAAATGATAATTTGGGGATTTCCCTGGTGATAATTTGGTCAACGGTAATACTGTGGGGCGGTGACACATTCCTATTTTATTAACCCTTATTTACAAGGTAAGTGTACTGCGAACACATTCTCATTTACAGCAAGGACCTGGGGAATAGTTACATGGGCAAGTGGGGGTGATGAATGAGCGAATTGGAAGCGTTAATATACAGACTTGTTTTGCACATTGGCACAAGATGGTGGCCTGTCTGCATAACTCCTCAAACAAACCCAGTGGTAAAACAGGACACTGAATCACTACACGAAAGGTCTAGTCTATATATCAACATCACAGATATCCAAGCAAATACCGGGCCCACATTTGAATGTTGAGGTCTAATATCTGGATGTCAATATTTGTCAGACTGCTTGTTTGTTTTTAAATCATTGAAAATATTCACGTAAGATTGATGTATCAAATATTTGAGGTTACACTAACATAACCTCAAATGCGAATCAAGTCGTTGGTTTTACTAAATCAAACAGATAACGTCAGACAAAACCCCTGCGTGTGTTTCTCTTTGAGAGGGGGAAGAGATTTCTTGCCTCGTGTACATGTGAACTAGTTAGGTGAGCCGTGTTTGCCTGTGTGTGTGTCAGTGCGTGTTGGCAAAATAGACTTCCAATCAATGGGCCTTTTAAAATTGAGAAAATAGGGGAGATGTCAATATTGTTGGCGATATCAGCTTTTTTCAGTATTCAGAGGAGAGACAGTGTGGTTAATGTTTGAAACATTGACACAATTAAAAGGTGGACAGGTCTCTCTCCTCTATAACGACTGTGATTTTGTGTGTGTGTGTAATCTGTGTGTGTGTGTTGTGTCGGTCGACCCACCCTGGCCAGTGCTGTCTCTCTCTCCTCTATAACAGCGTTCATCTCCTCTGCTGTAATCTTCCTCCTCCTCTCCCGGGCCTTCTGCAGCCGGTCCACAATCACCACCCCGCTCCGCTCAATTCCCAGCGCTGAATCTGCACTGTTCACCCTGTTCAGCAGCTCCTCAAGGTCCTAACACACACACACACACACACACACACACACACACACACACACACACACACACACACACACACACACACACAACATGCAGGTGCAACACTCACACACAGATAGCATTACTTATTAAACAACAACAACTGACCAAAATCAAAAATATATATATGCAGATGGTACAGGTGGTACACCTATGGTGCATAGGTGTGTTCACATGTAGGATATATCTGAATTCATGTTAAAAATGTCAAGCCTTCATAAGCCAATAATAACAATATAGACTCAACGGCCACTTCATTAGATACACCGTGCTAGTACCGGGTTGGACCCCCTTTTGCCTTCAGAACTGCCTTAATTCTTCGTGGGATAGTTTCAACAAGGTGCTGGAAACATTCCTCTGAGATTCTGGTCCATCATGACATTATAGCATCAGTTGCTGCAGATTTGTCGGCTGCACATCCATGATACGAATCTCCCGTTCCACCACATCCCAAAGGTTCTCTATTGGATTGAGATCTGGTGACTGTGGAGGCCATTTGAGTACAGTGAACTCATTGTCATGTTCAAGAAACCAGTTTGAGATTATGTGAGCTTTGTGACATCCTGCTGGAAGTAGCCATTAGAAGATGGGTACACTGTGGTCATAAAAGGATGGACATGGTCAGCAACAATACTCAGGTAGGCTGTGGCGTTTAAACGATGCTCAAGTGGTACTAATATCCCCCACACCATAACACCACCACCACCAGCCTGAACCGTTGATACAAGGCAGGATGGATCCATGCTTTCATGTTGTTTACGCAAAATTCTGACCATAACATCTGAATGTCGCAGCAGAAATCGGGACTCATCAGACCAGGCAACGTTTTTCCAATCGTCTATTGTCGAATTGGGCCCGTGCAAATTGTATCCTCAGTTTCCTGTTCTTAGCTGATAGGAGTGGCACCCGGTGTGGTCTTCTACTGATATAGGCCATCTGCTTCAAGGTTCAACGTGTTGTGCGTTCAGAGATGCTCTTCTGCATACCTTGGTTGTAACGAGTGGTTATTTGAGTTACTGTTGCCTTTCTATAAGCTCGAACCAGTCTGGCCATTATCCTCTGACCTCTGCCATCAACAAGGCATTTTCGCCCAAAGAACTGCCGCTCACTGGATATTTTCTCAATTTTGGACCATTCTCTATAAACCCTAGAGATGGTTGTGCGGGAAAATCCCAGTAGATCAGCACTTTCTGAAATACTCAAACCAGCCCGTCTGGCACTAACAACCATGCCCAAAGTCACTTAAATCACCTTTCTTCCCCATTCTGATGCTTGGTTTGAACTTCAGCAGATCGTCTTGACCATGTCTACATGCATTGAGTTGCTGCCACATGATTGGCTGATTAGATATTTGCGTTAAGAGCAGTTGAAACCTAATGTACCTAATGAAGTGTCCGGTGAGTATTTCTTATCATATGTATTTTTAAGGAGATGTTAATATACTATACTAAAATAATATCATAGTGCTGAAATGTGCTTAGCTGTTCTTTGTTTCCCAATATCCTTTTATTGAGGACATTCTGGTGAGAAAAATGTGAGCCCACATGAGCTCCTAAGGGGAGGGCTTACCGCGTCGCTTTCCTCAGGGTTAATATTCTCCAGGCTGAGAAGAGGGGGAAGAGAGAGAGAGAGAGAGAGAGAGACAGAGAGCGAGAAAGGGGGAGAGAGAACAGAGAAATAGGGGGAGAGAGAGAAGGGAGAGAGTTTCCTTTCCTTAGTGCGGCAATATGAGATCACTTCCCAAATCTTCCTCACATCCAATAATTGCGTTCTGTTGTGGAGGTTTTCAGAGTTGATGATCAGAACAAAAGACACCCCCAACATATTCCCCCAGTAATGCCCCGTATATTCATGTTTACTGCTATATATGACTACTGGGATCAATTGTTCATATGTGCTGAGATGAGGGGTTGAATCATTTGTAGGTTTGCAGTATTGAGCACCTTTACAGAGAAAAGACTACTGTAATTACAGCAGTGTGTCAGGAGATTTATGGACCACCTCAAAGCACTCAGTACATTTTTCTTGCTAACAATCAAAAATAAGAAAAACTAGTGGTAATCTTCATGCTTCTAACAAGTGAATGGATCTTGGAGTGTTTTTCTGGATAACAACCAGACATAAACCAGTTTATCAGTGGGACACAACAATAAAACGGTATTGCTTGTTAAATGTTTTTGCTTTTTATAAATTGAGACTGAAGCGATTTACAAAAATATTGTATTCATCAAAATACAATTCAACAACAACAATCGTATAGCATATCAATAACTTTCCTCAGGCTTCAATCAGGATGGGAGATGGCTCTTTACAACCCAGTTCAAAACCTTACCTGTCGAGGCACCTCTCCCTGTATGCATCCCTAGGCACCCTTTCGCCTTTATAGTGCACTGCTTTTGAAAAGGGCCCGTAGGAATTTGAGAGTGGTTATATTTCTCCAGCCCCATCCCTCAGCTTTTTACTGAAACAGTGGCGGGGAGTACGCTTGCTGAGAACAGAATGCTGACTGCACCTTTAAAATGCCAATGTGATTTCCCCCAGCAAGCTAGTCAGTCGGTCCTCTCCTCTCAGGGAAAAAACAAAAATTCTTCAGCTCATTTACAAAAGGCATTACACGGATCACCTCCCATTATAAAGGTACATACTCAATCATAGTGGGCCTGCCACTGACCTGCCTGCCTGCCTGCCTGGGAATATAAAGGTTTAGAACATGCTTTTCCATATTCCAGCTCAGATAATGGGATTGTGCTTGGCTATCAATTACCTTTTCTTTCTAAGAGGCGGGCTGGGAGACCCACTGAAAAGCATGAACAGATGAAATGGGATGTTTTTCTAATTAGATTGCCAGGCTATTTGGCATAATACTAGGCTAACTGAATGTGCTTCATGCCAACCAATAAGTCCAGCTAATTTAAATAACTTAAATAATTCACATTAAAGGCAATATCAAATAAATGTGATAGGAGAAAAATGTGTTTGACAAATATTTTATAGTAAAAAACGCATTGGATATAAAAAAACAACAACAATTGGATTTGTGCAAAATCGCAATATTTTTTTCAAGTGGATCTCACACCAACCAGCATACCAAGGCTTATTGAAATATAGATTTGCTTCCGACAGAAAGTTATATACTCCCTTAAGTAGAAATGTAATTACTTCTAAACTGCACCAGCAGTTTATTGCCTGCCTGCCTCCATTCTTTCCTAGTGGACAATGCAGCTTTAATTTTAAAGGTCCTGGTACTTAAGAACAGACCCCACCACCGCACCCACCCCAGTCCAGTCCATCAACCACCAAAAAAATCACATTAATTAGCCCTCTTCAGACAGGCTGGTAAAGATCTGCTGGTCTGAAGGACTTGATTGATTTCCTATACAGTGCAACTCTTGACTGACAACCTCGCACGGAGGGCGAGGGGACTCTTATGAAATGTCACACCCCTCCGATATATTTCCAAACCAGTCGATAATGCATTTTTCCTTTGCACCCCCATTCCATTCATTCACCTTGTCGACCAGTAAACAAACTGACCCATTAAAGCTGTCAGTAAATCCTCCGTCCCCATTTCAATAGAAGGGGAAGAAGAAGAAAATGGGGAAGTAACAAAGAGATTAGCAGAGAGAAAGAGAGAGAGAAAGAAATCTAGTGCTTTTCACTATTATCTCATTGTACGCCTTCTCCAATTTATTTCCCAACATCTCTTTGTACTGCTGGTGTTGTGAAGGACAGTGAGAGCAGAGGAGAGAGGGAGATAGGCGTCTTAGCTGATCAGAGTGGCCCTGTGTGGTAGAGTTGGGGTTCAACAACATCATTAAAATGTATTAATTTCAGGAAATCGATAGAAATTCAAATGTTCCTTGAAAATGTAAGTTACACTCTGAATTGACTGAATTAAAATGGATTCCGACAGAGAAGAGGGAAGAGGTGAGTTAGTTCAGCTGAATGGGTCTATGTGCCAGGGTTGAGAAAACGAGGAAACTTGGAAATTGAATTCCTGTTTATTTCCTGAATTGTCACGGAAATGACCCCAACCCTGCTCTGTGGTGTGTTGTGGTTTACTATGTCGTGGTGTGTTGCGGTGCTTTAGTACATACTCAGCCACAGCCTGCTGCAGTCTCTTGGCCCTGAGCAGGGCCTCGTCCCGCTCTTCGTTTGCCAGACGCAGCCGGGCCATCACTGCCTGGTCCCTATCCCTCTGAGCCTGATAGATCTCCTCCACTAGGGCTGAAGGAGGGAGACAGAGAGAGAGAGAGAGAGAGAGAGAGAGAGAAAGAGGGGGAGAGAGTGAAAGAGAGAGAGGGGGGGGGGGGGGAGAAAGAGGAAATAGAAAAAATAGAGAAATATTAAAAGAGAGAGAGGGAAAGAGATATAGATATAAAGAGAGAGGAAGCATTGTTCTTAGTATCTGACCATCATTTACTGCTCAATAACAACGATAAGCTCCCTGAGGAAAGAAGTTATTGCCACTGAAACACTATGGCACTGGTATTAACTCCAGTCAAACTCATTTTGTGGGGAAGTGAACTGGTGCGGTGGTCTCCACCGAGGCTGGACATATAGTTGCCCCAAGCAATAAAGACACAGTGATACTGTACCTCAGAGACAGGCAGTTGGTCTACATTTTGTCACAACGTCAGCAAGCACTCATCATCTCATAACGGTTAAGAGATTGGCCGGTCCTTAACCCTAAATCAAGACATTTGATTTGATAAACAAGGCTGAACAAAACTTTTCAAACCTAAAACATTGTGTTCCTCTAATGTCTGAAAACTGGACAGGTTTGAGTGAGAGTGAGCTGTGAAATGATTTGTCTAATGTGTTGCCAAATTGAGTTTGAGTTATGATGACCACATACTGAGTTAGACAAAAAGAAAAATAGTCCATCCATGAGTGCTTTTATGATTACTTTCATGTAATTCTGTCTGTCCCACTCATGGAGGGAAAACTTTTCTTATTGATATAGACTCTGTAGCTTGGCAGGGAGAGATTTCCTTTCAGCTTACACCTGACCCGGGATCCGAAATTCCTGCGCTCTATGCCGGCTGCCTTAAAACCAGCAGATTTTGGGATTACCACTGTCTTCAGATCCCTTTGTTAATCCCACTACGAAAGAGCCCCTGAGATCCATCAACAGCTAATTCCTCTACTCTCTCAGAGATGGCTTAATGATAAACAGTGAGCCTCGCATGTAAGCCATTACAAAGTTCAGTAAGAAAATCAATATAGCATTTTAGCTGGAATTTGCTCATTAAACATCGCCTCCCTGAGCCATGCAAATCATATTAATATGAGGACGGCAAATAGAGTACACGACACGCACTTTAAATGTATTAAACGCACAATTGGAGCTGCTAATTGTGCAGCTTCTTTAATTATTAGGTGGGTTGAGAGGGCTCTCACCTAAAAATAAAAGCAGTTAAAAAGTTATTTGCTCAGCTAAATTCTAATATTTGTTCATTGAAGGTTGGGCGCGGTTTAATCACATCAACAAATACGATTAGTAAGTTACATTTAGTTTTGATACTTAAGTTGCATGTAAAACAAATTAATAATTGTTTGCCACACTTGACATCTCTGTTCTTTTATACCAAAGTTCATCGGGGATAAAATGTCTGAGGAGAACTACATTACAGCTTCATCGTGTAGACATTGCTTTCCTTTAGGCCATCTTGAAAATCCTATACGGTATCACTTTACATTACGGCACAGAAACATTATAACTGGTCAGATAATAGGCTTTATTTGAGATGTTATTATCCTCACTGTACTGTACTGTACTGTATGACCCTTCCTACCTCTTGCCTTCTCACAGGCCCAGGGTTTGTCCTCTCTTCCCCCCTCCATACCGTACCTCCAGCTTTCTCACAGGCCCGGGCATCCCGTTGAGTCTCCATCAGCTCAGCGTCTACCAGCCTGCTCTCTAACTCCTTCTCCCTCATGGCCAACTTGTCCTGGAGCTGCGGAGAGCACAGAAATAGACAGACTTCAAAGTTGGCAGGGTCATTGAATTGAAAAATGTCCTTTCACTTTCTATGATGATTTTTGCATTCACGAATTGGATTGGATTAATGACTTGAAAATGGAATTGTCCCCAACCAATGCTGAGCTGCAGAGCGTGTCAAGACATATTCGCTAACTTGCTTCACTCACAGACAGTAGCAATAACCTCATGCAAAACACCAGATAGACACCTGACTCCATCCTGCAGTTTGACGACATACTAAATAACTGTTGTAGTTTCCCGGGTGGTGACAACAATCCATTTAACAAACAGAATATTATATAGATATGATCACTCAGGCATTCTGTAACAAATTATACAATGGAGCCTCTACATCACATTATTTCAGATGCCAATAAAAAAGAAGCACTGCTATTGAACTCCTATAAATCTTGTCGGGAGTGATATTTTACAAGACCTAGTGATAGATTTAACCTCCTGTCTTAAATATTTTGCTCCGAGTTGGTGTCCCCCCCCCCCCCCCCCCCCGCACTTTCAAAACATGCCTCAGTTGAGTCCTCGGAGTCGGCTCTCACGGTCCTGCCAGCAAAAACAGACTCTTGGGAACTGTTCCTGACTTTCTGTCAGGAGTCACAGCTACTTGCAAACCAGAGGCATCAATTATAGCCATTTCAGAGGGCCGCTCTGTGGCTACAGCCTCTCTAACAGGCGCTCAGTTGCAAGGAGACAGCCTGTGCACAGAGGGACACTGGACATGCTCCAGACCAAACACAGGACAGGAAAGGACAGGACAGCATAACCAGCTAGTCATATGCTTTGGACATGGACATGGTGGCGGGTAACGTTTGTGGACAGACAAGAGAGGTGGACACTCAATAGTTGGCAGCTGTGACAGACACAACACAATAATCTATTTGAAGAGGAGGAAGAGGACAATTTAAGACAAAGGATATTTGATTCACAAACAGATATTGCTCACAGTCAAAAACAGCCTATATTACAAACATTGAAAAAAAGCAGGAACCACAAATGCCCTGTATTTGAGCTAGGACCTGTATCTAACTGGGCAAGATTCCTTTAACATGTCTACCAACCATCTTATTGAGATCTCTGAGTGAATCCAGCTCCTTCAGCAGGAAGGCAATGTTCTTCTCTTTGTCCAGGACGAGGCTCTGCTTTTTCGAGTCAAAGGAACTGCTGCTAACTTTAGTGTTTCCTTGGTCCTCTTGCATACTGCATTATGAGAGACAAATAATTTGATTAGAGAGAGAGAGTGAGAGCAACAATATTAAAACTCAAGGGCGAACGGCAACACAAATTAGTTACAGCCTTGACTCCTACGAAACAGACACACAATTATCAAATACGCAAGGGATGCACTCTGCACTTTTTCAGGCATATTACATTGTCTTTATTTACTATGTTATATTAGGCAAAGCATACCGTTGACCTTTAAAATGTAATATTAAGGTATTACGGGAATGTATTGCCATGTAGATTACTTCCCTCTTGTAGCCAGGAATATGATTCCGCGCAGCAATGCTTGATATTATAGCCTATCTATCTATCTATCTATCTATCTATCTATCTATCTATCTATCTATCTATCTATCTATCTATCTATCTATCTATCTATCTATCTATCTATCTATCTATCTATCTATCTATCTATCTATCTATCTATCTATCTATCTATCTATCTATCTATCTATCTATCTAATCTATCTAGACATTCAGATGAGATGCCAAATCATGTGACCTTTGATTGAATATCTTTACAAAGATACAGTAGCACATTTTTATGTTGTAGAAATACAGCTGTTGATTCAATATTTTGACAAAGGAAAAAAATACAGTGGTAGGCATACCTAGGTTCAGGTCACCCAGAAACAGCTCGTTACCAGACAGAACACCACAAAGAGGCTACATTAAAATGACTGGAGTGATGTTATAGTGGGTACAGATACTCCTTCACAGATACATGTATGTGTTTCTGGTTAAAGTGTTTCTGGGATCCGTGCACGTAACTTGTTTTTTGCGAAAATCCCCTACTGACATTAAAATAGGATATATGTATTTCTGACTATGATCGGGCTCTAAGAGAGCTCACCTTAATTGGAGAGCTTGGCTGGAGTCTGGAGGGTCTAGGTGTCTACTGTAGACTGGAGGACTGCTGTTCGACCTCTGGCTGTGACCATCTGACCTGTAGCCGTCCTGGGTGAGTGGGTTCCAGCTGGAGGTCCTCTCCTCCATCCTCCTGCCTGCGTCTAGAGCCCTGTGGTGGGCCTGGTGTGAGGGAGATCTCCTGTGGTGGGCCTGAGGTGATGGAGATCTGGATGTCCGACTCTCTTCCTCTGCGGGTCTTAAATACTGGGGGACTAAAGTTACCGAGATGCCAGTTAGAATGTATTAAGCTTAATAGGGAACAAATGCTAAAAACACAAGACATTTTTTGTTCAATATCCTTCGCAAATTGTGGGAAAATGGTTACACATTGATCAATGTGCAAAATACGGTAAAATTATGTGGTAAGAAAATAAACTAACATTAGTGGTGTGTGAATAGAAATAAAACATTAAGTGCATCCTCAACACCGACCATGACAATTTTGTTCTACTTAAAGACCCAGTGAATTATGAGCTGGTGGAATGGGCTATTTTCTGTAATTTTGGGTAGGGGTGGGGGTCTCCTTGAGGAAACAAGGGAATGCAGAGAGGCTGGGTGTCTGGTGCTGGCAGGGAACTACATGGTGCTATGTAAATGTTTCTGTTGAGAGCTGAGCCAGAGAGAGAGAGAAGAGGGAGAAGAGAGGGTGAGAAGAGGGAGAACAGAGGGAGAGAAAGGGTGGTAGCTACCCTAGCGGTTAGAGCATTCCCGAGCATTCTCAATCCCTGAGCCGACTAGGTGACAAATCTGCCGAGAACGCCCTTGAGCAAGGAACTTAACCCTAATTACTCCTGTGAATCACTCTGTATAAGAGTGTCTGCTAAATGATTAAAAGTAACGATCCGTGCTTTCATGCCCAACCCAAAAACGTCAGTTTATGATTGTCAGCTTAGAAGAAACCTCTTTAAAGCAATGGTGTGCAGTTAGTGAACGGTTCGTTCTTTTTGAACGACTCCTCCGGCTCAGCGGCTTCAGAGACGTTCTCAGACCACCAACTGTCTGTCATATTCGCGCAGGAAAATAGATCATGAGCATAGAGAAGAGAAAGTGGTAACTGATTGGGCATGGTGGAAGAGTGAATGCAATTAATTGATTATTGAATGTTATGATGGACACAGCTTTGTAGAACCATAACATACACAGGCTCTGCTCAAGAAACTCAAACTCGAGAACAAATCGTTGGGGGCCTGCTGTTCGCAAACAATATTGTGCTAAATCACCCTCACAGCAGTCAAGCAATGTATTCTGCCAAGAGTAGTTCACAATCTAATCCTGTTGCGGCCACAACTAGACCTCGTTTCAAATATACCAGGACATAATCTTCTTTGTATGCCTAGCAATCAACAAATGTATATTATTTAAACACCTTTACAAGTCTCAGTAACAAACGACAGCTCCAATAAGCCACCTATGTTGAACGACTTGTCAGAGGCTTGTAGAATCATGACTCTTTAGAGTTTTCAGTTCATTGTTCGCCGGTAGGGGGTCCTGCATGCTCTGGGCATGACTGATTCAAATGAACAAAATGAGTCGAAAGATTGGTTCTTTTGACTGAATGAGTCAAAAAGATCTGAGTAAAAAGAGCCTAACTTCCTATCACTACTTTAAAGTATGATTGCCTTTCAAGTTGTTGCATGAAAAATGACACCTCTTTACGATTATGAAATATATTTTAAGGAATAAAACAGATTAATCGCTTCAGCATCAATGCAATTCAAATGTGGTCAAATTCAAAAATTCCTTTTTTAAAGCAGCAGTCTGTTGTCTAATGTTATTAAATGCGTTGTGATGGAGAAGCCTATGAGCAGCATTGCCCCGGCTGCCACTATGTCCAAAAGAAGCTCCAGCTTAGCAGTGACAATTATTTTGCGAAAGGTCAGGTTTTGAAGTCGAGATCAGGGAGGTCTGCCTCTTCCTCATAGCTTTGTTGCCAGGGTCCTCCATTCTGGACTGTAGCAGACAGTTATTAGCATTCTCTAGAAGACTTACCTATGCAAACAGCAAATTCAACCATGAATACCACCAAATGCGCTTATATAACCCCCTTCGTCACACTGAAAATATGGGACACATTGTTCCTAAACCTGGGTTAATTCTTTAAAACAAATTTGCCCGTTGCGGGTCCCCACAAAGACAACTGCCTGCACCAAGTATGAGCATCTGTTTAATGTGGCATTTCCCAATGGTGAGAGCCGGTGTTGTTTAATAGGACAGTGGAAAGAGATTCTCCTTTCAAGCCTGAGAAAAATCAACTCAAAGACAGATGTGACGGTTTATGTGGTAAATAGTGTAAAAGTCAAGAAGACATGATGAGTAGGGCCAGCAGCCTTTGCTTGCAAAAACTTTTCATTTTGGAGTTCCTTTCCAGCTCACTCCTGATACCCCAGCAAAACACCACTCTGCTTGCCGTCAAATGTCATCTTCTAATAACTGCACAGGCCGTGTCATTAATAGCTGTTTGGCTAGCAGGACTTTAAGTGTTTTAGCTACAGCCCAAATGTATATTTGAGCAGAGGAGCTGAATAAATTTACATATCAGGAGTGTTTGGTGAAGGGTGGGTAAATACCAATGATGTATATAAACCCTGGATTGCTAAGGCTATGTATTGGAAGCCACCGGTCGGCCATATTGGCATACCCCAGAAAGAGCAGTCCTCCATAGGAATTAATGGAATTCTACAGTATTTCAATAAATGTTTTAAGTGCAAAATTACATGTATTTTAATATTTTTTACATTAGTGCATTCAATTTTTTTACTAATTATAAAAAAATATATATATTATATTATGTGAGCTAAAGTGTAAAATATATATTTAAATTGTTTATCTTTAGCTCACATAATATAATTTAAAAGTATGCATTAGGGTGTCTATAATAGAATAAACAAGGCAAAAACAAATGTAGACATTAATAAATGCATTTCTATAGCTTCCAAAATATTTTTTACAATGTTGGGGGAATGCCAAGATGGAGGCGCAGTGGTTTCAAAACAGCGCCCCCCGTGTCATCTAGTTTGGGTAAATACTCTGTTTATCTCTCATTGTCAATCCAACCAGTTTATCTAATGTTTGTACCCTGTTTTGTGCTGCTACCATGTTGTGTTGCTGCCATGCTATGTTGTTGTCTTAGGTCTCTCTTTATGTAGTGTTGTCTCTCTTGTCATGATATGTGTTTTGTCCTATATTTTTATTGAATTTATTTATATTTTTATCCCATCCCTGCAGGAGGCCTTTTGCCTTTTGGTAGGCCGTCATTGTAAATAAGAATTATTTCTTAACTGACTTGCCTAGTTAAATAAAGGTTAAATAAAAAATAAAAATAAATCTAAATAGTGTCAGTGCCATATGACTGAGGATGGTCTAAGTAACCGTTATTAGATGGCAGAGTGACACTATGGCTGGAGGTGATTTACACTTGTATATAAATGTTTATGTATTGCATAATACAGCATTAATATTAAAGCAAGCGGGTAAACAGGCAGGAAGACCCGGCCTCTGAAATCTGCAGTCATTTACACAGGCTTACAAATACTGATGTGCCAGTGGACAAAATATGCCTATCATGCACTACTACAACACAGATACATACATCCAGCCCTGTACTCAAGCACTGAAGAAAGATATCCATTTACAAAATGTTGTATTTTGTGTATTGACAGATAGGAAGACGAAGAAGAATATATATATATATAAAAAAAGAAAGTCAGATACCTTGTGGCCAGTCTTTGTCAAGCACCTCTAGTACAAGTTGATTTGATGTTGTGCCCAAAATGTCTCCCAAGTCAGTACTTCTGAAATAAAGCAACACAAAGAAGAAACTTGTTCGAAGAATTAAAATGAAAGAATGAAAAATGTACTCACATTAATTCAAAAATGATTTTGAATCTACTGCTAATATCCATTAATATTACAGTGCATAGATGGGTATGGTAGAATATATAGCTGAGCATGGCCTGAGCTCAGATGTTCAGATGGGCCACTGCTATAGCTAACAGGGTCTGTGTCCCAAATGGTGCCCTACCCCCAGAGGGCTCTGGTAAAAAGTAGTGCACTATATAGGGAATAGGGTGCCATTTAAGATGCAGTAAGGGCCTTAACAAGTGAGTCATGGGTCAAGAAAAAAAAGAGCTAAGCCTGTAAACTACGCCAAGCAACTCTTTTAACTGGAAAAAGTCTCATAGCGTAATTTTACAGGATGTAAACTCTTTTTGAGGACATTAACAAACAGCATTGAGTGTGAAAGAGGCTTGAAAAAAAATTGGTTATTGAGAGAAATAAAATGATCTTTAAGACAAGGGTGCAATGAAAATCTTGTTAACACAATCTACAATATGTGAACAAAGGTGCATAACCCATTGACATAGTGTACAGTATACACACCCCACGTACAGTAGCTAATTGTATTCCTATCCAATTTAGTTTTCGCATTCAACTGAGGATGAACAAACTAGAAGACTATGAGCTATTATTTTTAGCCATTGTAGCTAACATTCGCATAGGATTTAGAATACACAACGACAAAGAAGAAGTCATTATTACAGTGAGTAATCACTGAAACACTGATAAACATCCCAACACATTTTTTATTGTCACATGTGTGTGAAAAGCCATAACCAAACAATGTAAGTACGTATGAGCGGATGAGAATAATATGACGGCATCTTTACCCAAGTCGTGGCAGCGTGGTCTCTGAGCTTTGGTGGCTTACTGGGGAGGGCAGTCTTTGTTTCAGCTCCTCATTGACTTTAGGATTAGCTGAAAATAATATAGAAATGGATATGATTCATTTAATAATTTCAAAGGGGGAAAAAATGCATTTTCGTTGGAGGCCCCGATGCAGGCACTTTACAGTACGTTAGCTAGAGGAAAGGCTAGAATTAATTATAGCCTGTCAATATGATCTCAGGGGTACCTCTGCTGCAGAGAGAGGATCTTTAATAACCTCCCTGAGCATAGCAAAACCAGACCGACACCTTTAATTTGCAGAGTGAAATGGTGCTTTATTTAAGTCATATCATCATCTATCCCCCTCTCTCCACTGCGTACCATTGCTCTAACTAACAGTTTATCAAGGCACTAATGTACGCCGGCAATTAACAAATCATAATCCCGTCACGCAGATATCATTTAATGCTTTTAGCTATCAGGAAAGTAAACAGGCGTTTAATACCACTCAAGCCCCATATCAGATCCTCCTTGCTCGTTAGGAAGCCCCACCAATTAAAGTTCAGCCTCTACTCAGGTGTAATTAAATGATGGCTGTTAAATTGGTTCCGATAACTGCAAGTTAATTGATAAGCAAGCAACAAATACACTGACTGGAAGCAATTAAGGGAACCATTGACATTCACTGTCTGGAGGAGGGAGCCTGTTGCTCTTAGGCAGTGTGTGTGTGTGTGTGTGTGTGTGTGTGTGTGTGTGTGTGTGTGTGTGTGTGTGTGTGTGTGTGTGTGTACTGTAGGAGAGGACTACCATCTAGTGGTGAAGGGGCTAAGACAAAAGACAATAAGAATACACACTGACTGAAGTAAGCGACTTTAACAGAACCCTTCTCGATGCAGCATCGGAGCTGGGTTAGCATTCTGAAGGTGGGGCAACCTCAGAGGCACACAGTGGTTTCTATTGTATGAACCATACAGATATTGATAGATAGATAAACAATCTCCAGAAAGGGCTATTGAAAGGGGAAGTGTCTCGATCCTTCTCTTTTGGGTATACGGATGGCACAAACAATGTTTCTAAAAGAGGGCTAGGGTTGTTGAAAGACAAATACAAACATTTCAGCTGTTACAATTATAAAAGGCATATGAGTTTGTGGGTCCACAGGAGAGGAGGGAGAAAGAGCGATTGAGTGAACGAGAAGGAAGAGAGGGGAAAAAGCTCTTGGGAGGTTGGGTGACCTCTAGGGCAGATGCCAGTGGAACGTTATCCCTGCGTTGTAAGCCAGCACACACTGCTCACACACTGCTCACACGCTATTCAGCTCTGACACGGTGAGGCGTGAACGGACAACTGGCTTTTTGTGGGAGAAACCACAGGGCTCCATTAATCCCAGTGATAGACTCTGGGCAAAAGCTAGTCTTTTGGGGGAGGATTTGGTAGAAGGAGAGGGACTTTTGAGCTGGTAGGGCTGGTAGCAGTGGTAGGTATGGCTCAGGAGATTGGTAATCCTTTAACATGAACATGAGAAAGTAGCTTTGATGAAGGAGAAGGAGAAAAACAGAGCATACAAACCTGACCTTTTGATGTTCTCATCATTTTGGTTTGGGGGGGAAGGAAGGAACCGAGATGGGATTGAAACGGCAAAGGGCGCAGCTCGACAAAATACAAACTTGAATCATTGATTGACGTGGGTTTCCACACAGTGAATCACGAAAACAAAGCCTTAATGAAATATGATCCAATAATCCATTCCGCCCCCAAAAAGAGGCTTTATTTATATCCTTCCATAGAAGTTTGGCACCACGACATGAGAGTCTGGGGGTTGCTCTTCTAAAGCTTAATGTTGCACTTGGAGGAGGTTACGTGGCAGATAGAAAGACCTGCCTATCAATAAATAAATGTGAACCAATCAATCCAATAATCACCCTATAGTCCCCATAGTAAATCCATTAATTGTGATTGGCAGTTATATTATAGTCATTCTTTGTCAAGGTCATTATTTCCCACAAGGTTGGGCACTTTTTTTAAATTGTATTTTATAAAATAGTATGCATGTTGATCAATCATGTTACAAGAAGCTGGTAGTCTAGTGGTTAGAGTGTTGGTAACTGAAAGGTTGCTGGATCGAATCCCCGAGCTGACAAGGTCTGTCGTTCTGCCCCTGAACAAGGCAGTTAACCCACTGTTCCTAGGCCGTCATTGTAAATAAGAATTTGTTCTTAACCGACTTGCCTAGTAAAATAAAGGTTAGTTAAAAAAAAATATATATAATAATAATAAATTGGATGCTTAAAGACAACTCAAATTGTGAGCTATTGGATTAGAATTCACTATTGTTTCAATTAAGTGACTTTCAAGAGACAAACAGATGGATGGAAAGAATGGTGAAAGAGTGCTGGTTTGAAAGTAATATAATTATATTAAAACTGAAATCAATGACAATAGCCTTTAAATTATGAAAACAGCTTTATCCGGCATTTCAAACTTTTCTCATTTTCTTTGTCCTTTCCTGTCTTTCTGTGATCTTCATATTCTTGCCTTGTAGACTTTGAGCTAATTGCCTCTGTGGGCTACTTATTATTCATGTACAATTATTGCAGCGTAATGTCTTTAAATCCTTTTAAATGACCATTCATGCATCGCATTCATTGAAAAAGCCTTTGAAGTCTGCCAAATGTAATTCTTCAAAAAGAAATATCTAAGCCCAATCTCAGTCAACCAATACCAGGTTTTGCATTCCCCCCCACTCACCCCCTAATATAAACAAAATTCCATTAATTTTTTAAGCTGCATTTAATACATTTTCCGCTGCAAAAGTTTCCAGATTTCACAGTCATTTGTATTCCAGCTGACTTGATGAATATTAATAACAGTGTTATCCTGATTAAATGGGCTTCATACAAAATCCCTGTGAATCCTCCAGCTCAGGCCTCACATCTTCCCACTATTCTTTATGAATTTTGATACAGACATTAATCTGGAGAGGAACTTAAAGCAGGTTTAATTGTGCAGCGGTGTGCTTATGGGTTTTCTTCCAGTAAAATGCAGATGGATGGAGAATGTAGTAGGTGGTTAGGTAAACAGACATCTTATACGGCATGGAACACTAACACCCAGAGAGGGCACCTGCTGAGACAGTTGATTGTCATGGACTGCCTGTTCGAAGGCAGGTGATGGACTTGACTTCCCTGGGATCAAAAGATTTGGATACATTCTTCCTATTTTGCTCCACAAAAGTCCCATCTATGACTTTATTACATTTATTACACAACTATTGACTATTGCAATAACAGTGTGGTAACATAGTTATACCATTTTTATTAATGCTAAAAATACAAGAAAAACTACCAATTTCTCATTTGAATCAACTACACTCAAAAAATGTGGGTTTCAACAAGGGTTCTTCCAAGAACCCCATAAGAGGTGGGGTTCATCGAGGAACCTCCTTAGTTGGTGGGGGGTTCTTGCAGGAACCTAATTGCCCAAATGAAACATTTGGATTTGAAAGTACAGCAGGTGCAGGCACTTAACTGAAAAAAAAAGGTAAGGTTTGTCCCTTGTATGACCTCAATTGATATGGTTTTATGATGATACAATCTAGCTTTTCATATTTGTGCAAATCTTTCTAAAACAGAAAAAGTACACAATTCATTAGATATCAATCAACAAAGAAAATGTGTATGATATAAGAATATGTTTAAGGCTAGCTGTATTGGGTGCAGATGACTGAACTGCTCAATTTTGTGTCTGTGTCTGCAGGTATACAGACGAGAAGGCATACAAAGGCATGTCAATTGGTATTGGTATGTTATGCAGATCACATTTACCATCCTCCTCCCTTACCTCTTCAATGAATATGCCATTAGGCCTCTACATTACGGACAAGGTATGTGTATGAAAACCATTATCAAAACTGTTTTTTTCATTCACATTCACCACAAAAACCAAAGTATGAATACGGTTGTGTATGTTTTGTTAATCATCTATATAATTACTATTGACAGACTTCACCCACCCTACACATTTGAAGATAACAGGAAACAGGTTTGATCACCATGCACTGCAAGATAATTCTAGCTATGGACACGGAGAGCATCATCACATTAACATCAACACGCCAGAGGATATACCCATTGGACTTGGGGCTCTGCTGGGCGTTTACCTCATATTTTGATTTTTTTATTCTGCTTTGCCACTAAAATCATAATAAACACTGACAACTAAAATATAATATGGGAGGGGGAGTAGTTAAAAAATGAACCCCAAAAGGTTCATCGAGGCTCCATTAAAAAGGGGCTCTTTGAAAAACCCTTTTAAAGGGTTATTCGATTAACTTATAGGTGTTCCCCCACAGTTTCAATTTGAAGAACACTCCAGGAACATTTTAGAGTGTAGTATGGAATCACTAGTTCTTCAAATACAAGTTTTATGTTTACCATAAAATAATAAGCAAAACTATCAGGAGACAAGCCTAATGTGCCAATAAAATTAGAACCTTTTTATAACAACAAAGTTAGGCAATTTGTTTTGGCTTTAAGTCATTAATCCAAATGATGACAAAGATATTTTCTCAAACTTTCAACAACATTTCACTCGAAACTTCCACAAAGGGTTCTTACATAGGTCTACATGCTAGTGCTACATTTTTGGGCATGGGGCTATTCTTAAAAGAAAGCAAACAGGTCATTTGTAAACTGTATTTTAAAAAGAGGCGAGTACAGGGTGGAATTCCATGACATCAAAGGTATGGACAATGAAGCACAGAGCCAGCCAGGGCACATTTCAGCCTTTATGCAGTAACTGAACTTTGCACCTTTCCATTTCATTTTTCATCCACCGTCAAAAGTGACAAAATGCTGAATAGAAAAAATGCTCAACTTGAGGACCTCTGAAGGGACAAATATTGATCTGTGTGTAATATTAACCATTTCCACAAGATAAATGGAGGGCAAAGATAGAGCAGGTGTGTGGGAGGCGATCAAAGAGGGAACAAACAATGGCCGACAACAAAACGATTGATGCAGAGCTTTCTGTTGAGGTTGTTTCACAGCTACTATAGGCGACAGCCGCCCAGTGTCCTGCCTGAAACAGTGACATAGCTAGTTACATTTGTTCACTTTCAAGTGATATACATTTAAACATAACTACGTTCTAAGCTAGATAGATGTGTGGCTACAACTTTTATGATTGCCGAGCGAATGACTGACTGACGTATTCGTCACTGTCTTACGTCAGACAGCATAACTTCGTTTGAGGTACTAGCGCTGTGTACGAGTGACGCCACCTGTCAGAAGACAATACAGGTAAACCTCAAACACCACTACCATGGTGCAGGCAGAGAGAGGTCACCTCTAATAAGAATTTATGATGACCCTGCGTCTCATCACTCTTGTAGAACTTTTCCCCCTCAAACTTATGCTGCTGCGTCAAAGTGAAAAACTATTGGAAAGTAAAACCTTTGGTCAAATAGTTTACATCAATCCAGTAGAGCTGCCCTATTAAACCATCTCACTAATCATGGTGTGTGAATGTTTGTGCCTACACCCCTGGTTAGGCCTATACCTGGGCTTAGTGCCTCTCTGATGGTAGACTGGGAGCCCTGAGAGGAAGGAATTGGACCACGAGATCTCTATCTATCGGAGGCTCAGCCTCAGTGATAGTGATAATTGAATTGAGCCCTGGGGAATGGGGGGAAGCATGGTGAAAGGCACACCACTGCAGATCCTCTGCTGGATGGATCCATTCAGGGTGGCAGCCTGTCAACAGGACGGGAAGCTCTGATCCCCCAGCATTAAGGGGGGCCCGGAGGAATGACCTGCAGAATCAGCCGGGATGAGTGCCTCATTTTCACAAAGATCCAGCTAATTTTTTGGCGAGAAAAAGCCGGGAGCCGAGAGGCTTGGGGAAAGCCAAGGAAGCAATCCCACCCTTCCCAATCCCTTGTAGGTGTGACAGCTGTGCAGAGTGAATAGCTTAGAGCACGAAACCCTCCTGCAGACCGCTAGATCAGCACGTGAATACCTTATCTCACACTCAGAAGAGTAAAAAGGCATCGCTCTGTCTGATTGTACTTACTGAATCGCTTCTATCGTAGTATCCCTGGTTGAAAACGTGAAGGTGATCCCAAAGCCTCTGCACATAAAGTGACTAGGAGAAATAGAAAACCCGTTTTCACAAGCGCTTTAGGGAAAATGATGCATTGCCTCAGTATGTAGGCCTAGGAAAGGGTTATGGGATTTTTGTGATGGTAACTTGAAAAGTAAACTATGATTATCTAAATGTATAATTACAATTTCATATCAAATCAATTTTTGTAATAGTGAAAATAGTAAACGCTTAACAGTACTCTAACGATCTATTGTAAGCTCTTCAGAAGATCTGACAACCAGTGACGAAAAAGCCAAGATTGATGTCTGAGGTAAAATTAAAAAGCGGTTGCATTTGAATCAATGTCAATTCTGTTCGTAATGCTGTCTAATACCATTTATCCATACACACCATTTACACAGTAAATCAAGCTTGGCTAAAAGTACATGATAACACAAACCCCTCACAGTGTGTATGGCCTTAGTCACTATAAAGGACTTGTTTAAATTCTTAATACTGTTGGACGAATGAGGAAGACAAATCTTTTTTATCAGCTAAGCTAACAAGAGTGCAAATACAGTGCAGATAATCAGATTTCTAATTATTGTCACTGACACCAATGTGCTTATTTGAATTACAGCGATCACATGTGATTATACATATATTCAATGCTTTGGGTTTAGCAGAGGCTTTATTGGGTATGTAAAGCCTGAATAATGAAGATCTATCAAGCATCAACCAGAGGGCTAACTACTCATCAGCACTCAGCAGATAGACACACTCCCTTGGATCATTACCTTATACAGCGGGTGAAATAAGTATTGAACACGTCACCATTTTTCTCAGTAAATATATTTCCAAAGGGGCTATTGACATGAAATTTTAACCAGATGTTGGTAACAACCCAAGTAATCCATACATACAAAGAAACCAAAACAAATAAGTTCAGAAATTACTTTATGTGTAATAATGTGAAATGACACAGGGGAAAAGTATTGAACACATGAAGAAAGGGAGTTGCAAAAAGGCATGGAAAGCCAAGACAACAGCTGAAAACTATCAGTAATTAAAAAGCAATCCAGCTCCTTGTCAGTGCAAATTAATATCAGCTGGTTCAGTCCCAACTGATGGCCTACAAAAAGGTCTCATTGCCAAGGTGTCACACAAGACACATCTCATGATGGGTAAAAGCAAAGAGCTGTCTCAAGACCTTCGCAACCTAATTGTTGCAAAACATAATGATGGCATTGGTTATAGGCGCATTTCTAAGCTTCTGAATGTTCCAGTGAGCACTGTTGGGGCCATAATACGGAAGTGGAAAGACAATAATTTCACCATAAATTTGCCTCGACCAGGTGCTCCTCGCAAGATTTCTGACAGAGGAGTGAAAAGAATAATCAGAAGAGTTGTCCAAGAGCCAAGGACCACTTGTGGAGAGCTTCAAAAAGACCTGCAATTAGCAGGTACTGTTGTCTCAAAGAAAACAGTAAGTAATGCACTCCACCGCCATAGCCTGTATGCACGCTCACCACGTAAGACTCCATTGCTGAAAAAAAAGCATGTTGAAGCTCGTTTAAAGTTTGCTGCACAACATTTGGAAAAGCCAGTGAAATACTGGGAGAATATAGTGTGGTCAGATGAGAGCAAAATTGAACTGTTTGGATGTCATAATACACACCATGTTTGGAGGAGAAATGGCACTGCACATCACCCTAAAAACACCATACCAACAGTGAAGTTTGGATGTGGGAACATCATGGTGTGGGGCTGCTTTTCAGCAAATGGTACTGGCAAACTTCACATAATTGAAGGAAGGAAGAATGGGCAAATCTACCGAGACATTCTTGACAAAAATCTGCTGCCATCTACCAGGATGATGAAGATGAAACGAGGGTGGACATTTCAGCAAGACAATGATCCCAAACACAGAGCCAAGGAAATTCTCAATTGGTTTCAAATAAAGCTGCTAGAATGGCCCAGCCAATCACCTGACTTAAATCCCATTGAAAATCTATGGAAAGAACTGAAGATCAAGATTCATAGAAGAGGCCCACGGAACCTTCAAGATTTGAAGACTGTTTGTGTGGAAGAATGGACCAAAAGCACACCAGAGCAATGCATGCGACTAGTTTCTCCATAGAGGAGGCGTCTTGAAGCGGTCATTACCAACAAAGGCTTTTGTACAAAGTATTAAATAAATATCAGTAAGTGTGTTCAATACTTTTTCCCTGTGTCATTTCACATTATTACACATAACTTAATTAATTATTTGTTTTGGTTTCTTTGTATGTATGGATTGCTTGGGTTGTTACCAACATCTGGTGAAAATTTCATGTCAATAGCACCTTTGGAAATATATTTACTGAGAAAAATGGTGACGTGTTCAATACTTATTTCACCCGCTGTATGTCTAGATCTAGTTACCTAGGATTTCCCAACCTCTTTTATTCCAGAGAACTACAAACTAGCTTTACAAATGGCACCATATTCACTTGTGACTAGAGACCATACGGCTCGAGTCAAAGGTAGTGGACTTTAGGGGGAATAGTGTGCCATTTGGGACACATCCCTGGTCCTTCCTTGCTTATCTTAACACTAGCACTTTGGAACAGACTAAATCTGTCAGCTAACCAACTGAGGGACTGGTAAGCAACATCCCAGGGACCGATGCCGGCCCGGGGACCGGAAGTTGAGGAACGCTGCAGTAACAAATTCACTCTGTATTCCTCTCCTCCTTATATATTAGAACTTACTACGCATTCGAATCAACTGCATACTGTTCTATGCAACATAATGTTAAATTATTCAAAATTATTGTTTGTTTAGCATCCTATAGATACAAATGATGAATATCTTCCAATTATTTTTCCACAGAAGGAGACCAACCTTGGCTTATCCATAAGTAAATAATATGTTCCGGCATATCTGTCTACATTAGTTCTCATTTGTGAAGAAACATTTATTTTCCCTTCAAATTCTGTATTAGAATGCTTGTTTAACGTAATTTATAAATTGACCATCATAATCAATGTGGAATCAACTACGTCTCTAGCATGATATCCTGATATTTTCATGAAGATAATGAATCAATGATGTCAAACAATGGGAATAAACTCAGGATGGGTCAGGAGAGCCAAAACACTTTATGTAATTATATAGTTTTATGTGCAAACGTGTAATGTTGTGTCATAGTAAAAACACCAAACAAAGCCTCATTGTAACCGACAGGCTTGTGAAACCAGTAGAGTGGTGTGAGTCACAAGAACTGACATGTTATTAGTCACTCTACAGAAACTACTGAGGAGAAATAGGTGGGTGGGTCCGCATGCCTTCAGGAGTCAACTAAGGGTCACATGACTTGGCCAGCTTAGGCGGGCAGTTTCACATCCTTACCTTCTTTTCACCTTTCCCTCTATACCTGCATGGTGCAATAGTGTGACATCCACAAGTTAGGTTAAATTGAAACAGAGTTCTTTATGCAACTGTTAGGCAACACTAGATTACTCACTACTGCAGGACAAATTCAGCAGTACCCTCAATGAACATAATTTGTCCAACTTTTACTTCACTCTGCTTTTAGCCCCACCACCCATTAGGCACTACATTTCAATGTGAGGATTCACAATGTGTACACACACACGCAATGATTATTTTAGTGTTAAGGAGGACTCTATTATAATACTGGGGTGTTTTCTTTTGTTGAGAAAATCCCTTTACTAACATGCTTTTAAACAGGAACTTTTGCTATGCGCTAGGATGGAATCCAAATGAAGCGCTTTGTAGAGGATGAGTGATGCTCTGGCTTCGACCTGTCCTTCAGAACAACCAGCAGGAGACAAGTGGCCTAGCTCTAGAATCAACACTCAGTCTGCGCCATAAATGGCACCCAATACTCTACATAGTGCACTACTTTTGACCAGAGCCCTACCATGGCCAAAATGGCACCCTATTCCCTGTGTAGGGAACATTCCAGAATTCTTTCCATAGGAAAAGGAAAAAAGTTTCAGTGACTAACGTCACGTTATCAGTTGTAATAGATAATAATAGAAAGAAGGGGAGATGGGGTTAAGGCATGCACTTATCAAGAGAACATCCCTGGTCATCCCTATTGCCTCTGATATGGCGGACTCACTAAATACAAATACTTTGTTTGTAAATTCGTGTTGGAGTGTGCCCCTGGCTATCCGTAAATAAAAAAAACAAGAAAATGGTGCCGTCTTGTTTGCTTAATATAAGGAATTTGATACTTTTACTTTCAATACTTATATTTTAGCAATTACATTTACTTTTGATACTTAAGTATATTTAAAACCAAATACTTTAACTCAAATAGTATTTTACTGGGTGACTTTCACTTTTACTCAAGTATGATACTTTCCACCATTGGGTTAAGGTTACGAAAAAATGAAAAAATGTGCTTTACAGAGCTCCTCTGGGGGTAAATGTGGCTGAGGGCTGATCACATCAGCACAACCAACCAATCACACCTGGGTTCAAATAGTATTGGTTTCATTTCAAATTGCTTGTTTGAGTTAGCCTGGCACAATGGAACCAATGGAATAGTCCAAAAGAGTGCAGAGTGCAAACACAGCCCATCTGGTATTCCAGGCAAGCTCAATCAACTACAGCTTAAATTATGTGAAAGAAAACCAATACTATTTGAACCCAGGTCTGACAACCGCTGCACAACCAAGAGGTCCTCATTAGCACTTGATGTTTGAGCCACAGCAGTGACCGTTTGTTTTGCTCTATGGTTCATAGGCTGTCATCGGGTGTGTTGCCACAATTGAGGGGAACTTGCAATGCAGCATTTCCACAACATTGCTGCAATGTTATTTAAAGACCCAGACAGGGACTAAACAATAGACTGCTTTCTTGGCTAATTATTTCCAATTCCTTAACAAGGCATTGGACTGGACACCATTCCCTTCCCGGCAGGTGGCTAAAGTTACAACAGGGTATCCATCGTCTCCAGAGATGCTTCATTTGAGAAACTACTTTCAACAAGAAACGTTAAGGCTATATTACACATAGGGATTTTGTATGGGAAATTAATAACTCAAGAATTAAGATGCTTCATTTAGTGAACCACAAAAACATCCAAAACCTGTACAACAACAATGTGTATGTGTGTGTGTGAGTCTATGTATGTGTTGTGGTCTGTCCCAGATCAGAATAATCACCACAGGCATCATTTTAACAGTGCCCACCCTGTGTTTATTCCCTAAACCAACACAGAGAGACAAAGAGGGACAGAGGCTGAGAATCCCTGTGCCTGTGTGCCTGCCCACCGCTCAGAGTGAGACCACCCACTTAGGAAGAGCGGCGGCCTGTTAGGCCACACCACACTCAATTCCAAGGATTTCAGCACTTCAATCAGACCCACATGGTAGCCCAAACGTGCAGATATAGCGCCTCTTGCCCCGGTGGAGGGGGGAGTCAGTGGGAGGCTGGGTGGGATGGGAGTTGGAGAAACATCGCCGAGGGTCGTGAATGATGGTGGAAGACTAGAGACCAAATAGTTTCTTCCACACCGCTACCAGCTGCTGTTAGTATCACTGACCCAATGGGTCTAAACACTACATTTCCTGCCTGGGAGACTGATGCTAAGAAAGGGGGAGTAGGAGGGAGTAAGGGTTAGGGCAGAGGTCGATCCACCTGCTAAGAACAAAGCTCTCTGGGACAGTAGCTCTTCCCTCCCTGTTCGGAGAGCCAATTCAACTCCCTAGGAAACTTCACATCGTTTGTTATTTGGCCCAAGCTTGAAGGCAGGCTGCACTTTGAATTCTCTGGTGGGAAAAAAAAGCAGTCAGCAGACAGATAAACAGGAATTAGACATCCCAGACCTGAGCTCAAAAAGCAGTTTTCTAGATGCTATGTGTTTCAACAAGCCCTGCCACTTTGGAACAGAGCTAGTTACTTCGTTGGGAAATGTTACCACTCTCAAATTCATAGACAGAGCTATGATTTCATATTGAACATCCACTTTAACACATTAATTACATTTACATGAATAATAAAAAAGAATAAATAGACATAGTCTAAGCAGCATATCCTAACTATCCTTAAAAAAGTCACAATTCTTTTGATCTCTGATAAACCATATTACTTCTACTGTGGTATTTAGACAGAAAGTTCTCTCCATTTGCAGAACACGTTAAGTTAACCTTTTTTTTGACAAGTAGGAACCACTCCCGATTATTTCTGACTGCTGCTTAACTATGGATGGACACATAATCATCTGAACAAAATGCGTGATAATCCTCAAAGCATATTCATGTCCAAGATTCAGACAAGTTAGGATATTTGACACCTATTCTTCCACCTGCCTGAGTCAGTCTTATTAAAGTGAGTCAGATATACCCACACAGCAAAGTGTTTCTTGTTTTAAAAGAGAATTAGGGATTTGCTTACAGGCCTAGTAATGATGAACGGCTGCCAGTAGAAACTGAGAACTGAGAGCTCAACGCTGCTCACAGTCACAGGCTCTGTAGAAAAAGGTTAATAACTAGAGATGAAATTAACCCCTAAAGACAGATTAGACTTGATTGAGACACTGCGACGGTTTCATGTCTCACAGAGGTTGAAACACAAGAGGCTGGGACCTAGGAGTGAATCTGCCTGTCATCCTTGTATGCTTTCTTTATCTGTGTATGTCCACCAGTGTCTGCCGGGGTCTGACGGGGTACCTGCAGGGGCTTAGGGCTGACAGATAGCTGACATTAATGTGAGCTACGATGCCTCCAGGTGTAGTTTTTGACAAGGTACCGGTCACAGACAAGCTGACACACCTTCCTCTAAGGCCCTTTATATTAATATCAGGATTTGTATTGCGCTACATCCTGCTCCAGTCGTTGGGCTCCACCCTCCTGCACTAGGATGTGGTAGGACAAGTAGAGCTGGAGCAGGATACATCTGCATATCACAAACACAACAAACCGCCGCTAGGTCAAAACAGCTTAAATTAACATAGAGCGCTTACTGTTGGGAATTTCCATATTCAGCTGTACGCCTCTACTGTTAAAGGACAATTCGTAGGCTTTGATTGGGGCAGTTCTTGATTGCTGCTCGATCTACAACATGTTTTTGTCCCCACCAGTCATGCAGCAATCCCCTATGCTTAATAACCACTTGTGGTTTCTCTATGAAAAGGACAACATTTATAATTCTAACTACTTCACTAAACACTTCACACTGTCATCAAGATGAATGCTCTGTCAAATCAGGAATACCACAACCACATCTCTGTGGATTAATATGATCTGCAATAACAAGTAATAGGCCTAATAACAAGTAATAGACCTAATAACAAGTAATAGGCCTAAAGGTTTTGGAAAATATGGATGAAAATATATATATTTTTTCTATGGTAATAAAAAAGGTTTTTAGCAAACACATTTGTTATGGTGTTCAAACTGTCTACGCCTATGAGCTCCCTGTTTTTCATTCTATTTATTTTTAAGATTAGCAGAGAGACTTGATATAATCTGTCAGTCACAGTTAGGAACACTTCAACAGGTAGGTCTAACAGGTCTAACTTCACTTATTTCGTTTTAGAAGGGTGGTCCACCTCTGGCTCAGTTTTCCTTCATACCAAAGTTCTCAAGCAACGATTTGAAATGGCAAGTGTGCCCTCTTGAGGAGAGACTTAGGTCTAACATTTCCAATAATTTTTTTCTTTCTCCAACAGCGAATTTTGGTAATTCCTTCCAACCTATCACTCTCTTCTGAATAAATCATCCACACAAGATAACATTCTTACACACATTTGTCTCTAGTGTCAAAAGGAAAGGACGGTTTCGCAGAAGTCTTTGAAACTCAGTGGTAAAATAAAAAAATGCACATTGGTGGAGTTGAGATCTTAGAACTGTTGTTATTAGGCTACACTTCAGAACCTTTATTTAACTAGGCAAGTCAGTTAAGAACAAATTCTTATTTACAATGACGGCCTACCTACAGGGTCAGCCCCTGGAGCAAATTAGGGTTAAGTGCCTTGCTCATGGACACAGACAGGTTTTTCACCTTGTCGGCTCTAACCGCTAGGCTACCTGCCGCCATAACTACAGGGAAATCAGTATCTGACATGTGTAACAGTGGCTTAATAACCAGAATACATAGTTGAACATTTGTATTTACCTTTGTACATATCAACGAGGGAGTCTTTGAGTTCCTTGCTGTGTGTCCATGACAGACTGGGTTCCTCTTCGCTCTCAGAGTAGCAGCTCTCCCTGGGAATTAATGAGAATTAACTAGTTAGAATGTAAGAATCTCCTCTGGGTTGCATGCATTCTGCTCTAAGAGAAGAATCCCAGACTAGTGCAGCTCAATTGTTTGAGACTTCACTCACAAGGGTTTTATGGGGCAAATCAAGCAGGTCATATGCTTCTCAGATTACTGCGTTTGACTAATCTCTCTCACAATGTGCCCTGACTGAGCTGGGGGGCTTAGATTTACAACCATGCTACTTTTATCATCTTAGATGACATAAGGAAATGCCAGCAGCACTTTATTTGAAGGATACCTATATAAAAAGTACTTGATAACATATTAATAAGACATACATAACCATTATGAAAACTAGAGCCTGACCGATATGTTTTTTTTGGGTCCGATAGAGATTTTATGAGGGACTAAACTTACTGATATATCTGCCGATATACTGTTTTACAGTGGCAAAATTAAAGTGCCATTTATCAGAATTATCAGAACTTGCCATCCAAAAGAGCACTTGTACAATAACTGTTTCAAATATTGATTTCATACATTGTGACAATAAATTACACCTCATGAGAATGAGAGTGTTCAGATAAGCATTACATTCCTTTTTTCCCCCATCCTATTTATTGAATATTGGTTATCGGTGGAATTATATAGTGGTAAAAAGGCCAATATCGGACGATATATCGTCGGACTCTATCAACAACCACAAGTTGATATTTTATTATAGCTTCCTCTTAGAGCACTGTCTGGTCTGTTATCTGAGAGGGGAGGTGTCACATTTCAAGAAACCGAGGTATTGCATTTCAAACATAACAAATTATCATTAGCCTTTACACTTCTCAAGTTTATCATAAAACTCTTATCATTCAATTTAGGCTAACAGTCAGGCATTATAGATCATTGCCAATATCCCAACACTTTGAATAGGCCTACTTGTATGATAAGTATCACTATGGATTTGAAGTTTGAAACGTCAATGACTTCTAAATCCTTGATGACACTTTACAAAGTATTAAAGACTATAATCAAACATTAAAACAGCCTTTATCAATCTGACTGTCAATTTAGGCTATAATTTCTAAATTTGCTGAACCAAAAGCATGCATGATATCAACTCAGAAGCCTAGTAGGCCGCCTAGCTGTAACAAAAGCAGGCCGTTTCAACATGGGAGCTATGGTACTTACTTCACCGAGAGCTCCTTTTTCAAGCTAGATATCTTGTGCTTAGCTCTTTGAAGTGCATTTCTAACATCGTAAGCTCTAATGTTTGTAGCCATCAGCCAACTATAATTCCACCCGGGTGCTGTAGTGACACTGAATAGCTACTGTTCTGGGCACCTCAGTTGTAACTTGATACATAACCATGACGACACTTCTCACAGCATATCAAAGAACATCCTGGTCAAATTAACTCCTCAACTCATCTGTCATGAACAGCCAATGAGAAAGAAGCATGCACCCTGTCTGTGTACCACAACCTCACTTACAGCTCTCTGGGCTCTCGCTCTCTCTGAGGTACTGTAGTAGTTAGTAAACACATCAAGCTCTCAGTCTCACTGCAGTATTAGACGTTTATCCACGATTCTCCAAACGTCAAATTTCGAAGTTGCTCCAAAAGTCAAATTTCAAAGTGTTTTTGACACCCTAGCAGGGTTTCCGTTAGGGAAATGTGGTGCCTGACAACGTGACCGGAAAGATTTAAATGTTATTTAATTTGAGATATTTACCGGACCCATTAGGGCGTTCATCCATGGCGCCCGGAATGACAGAAATCCCATTTAGATTATGGTAATCAATCTTAACAGAACATGCAACTCATGTAATGAAGCCGCCAATAAAACGTCCTTTTCAAAAATGTGTAATTTGTAAATTATTGACAATACTTACTAGAAAAAACAAAGGAATCAAGGATCATTAGCTTCTTTTAAAAAAACACCTGTGGATTGTTTCAAGCTCGTAGGCCTATTTGGAAAGCCCCCAATTTAGGCAGCGCCCGTGGAAATAGGCATAGCTGATTATTGAGTTGCGGCTGTCAGTGAAAAGCATCTACAGTATGTGGGAAGATAATGTGTCTGAGTATAATTTAAAATGTTGAGACAAGAAGAATGGGAGGGGTGTGTGGCGAAGATATAGGTGAGTCTCTCTCCAGAATGGCTCAGCTGTCTCCCGCACTTCTTGCGCATTAATTGTTTCATTGTGTGAATTGTTTGCCCTTTGATTTTTATCAATTCCCCATTACATGTCACCAGTAGTAAAATGTACAGTTAATCCCCATCATTTGGTTACATAGATTTCTGGTAATGCATCAATTAATTAGTAATTTACCGTTCTCATTCTCAGAGTGGAAACGTTGTTTGCAGAGTTCACAACCTTGTACACTTGTGAGAAACAAGGGCTTATAAAAGCACATGTTTTACTCTAGCAGCAACCAGCTGAGGAGCTGCAGGAGAAATCCCGCTCAAAATAGGCTCTGTATCCTATGCGCGTGTGATGGTTCTGTTGGATAAATACGATGCATGATGGCTAACAAAAATACACACAGGCCAATTTATGCTGAACAAAATATAAACGCACATGGAAAGTGTTGGTCCCATATTTCTTGAGTTGAAATAAAATATGCCTAAAATTTTCCATATGCACAAAAAGCTTATTTTTCTCAAATTTATGCACAAATCAATAAGCAGAATTTTGTAGTTTTTACCCCATTTTCTCACCAACTGCTAGTTACGACCTTGTCTCATCACTTAACTCCTCAAGTGGCTCGGAGAAGGCGAAGGTCAAGACATGCGTCCTCCGAAACATGACATGCCTAGCCGCCTACTTCTTAATACACAGCTCGCTTAACCCGGACGTCAGCCGTACCAATGTGTCAGAGGAAACACCATTCAACTGACGACCGGAGTTAGCTTGCAGGTGCACAGCCCGCCACAAGGAGTCGCTAGAGCAATTGAGAAATCTGCGTATTGTGGACTAATTCTGTTTTATTTGCAGCTTTCCAGTTCTAGACTTCACGGAGAGAGAGGGGGAGAAGGCAAACTCCACCTAACTAGTTTCAACGTATGGAATCACTTGGGAAATGTTCAATTTCAGGTAAACTTCCCCTTTAAGGGTTAAGTGTAGCACTCATTCCGAATGGTTATGGTAAGGGTTAACATTTGGGATAGGGTTAAAACATACAATAAAAAATCAGTGTCCACCACTGGGATCAAACACACAAGATCATGATATGCACTTAAAATAACAGCCTGGTCTGTGTTTGAGGGGTTCACATACTGATGTAGGGATTCACACCATAACATATCTTATTTTGTACAGTCCTAAATGCATAACGTTAGTACAACATTGCTTTGCTATATAAATTATATAAATCAAATACCATTTGGATTGTACACTTTCTTGACAGCCGAATACGTGACGCAGTAGTATAACAAGCATATTAGGCCCTATACCTACATTTGTTATGGCATGCCTAAAATATGTCAAGTAGTTGATATGGAAGCTATAGCCAAACCCTAACTTTGAGTTAATGTGGCTCTCGTTCTCAATCTAAATTCTGAAAACATTTGCCACGTGTACACGTCATACATTTCTCAGCCGCGAGGGTCAAGCAAAGGTCCGCCCCCTTGGGTCAAGCTAGATAGATAGATAGCTAGCTAGCTAATGATAACAAGGAAAGCTAGCTAAGTAACGTTAGCTATCTAACTTAATTGAAAAGTAGCTAATGTAGCTAGCTAACCATGTAACTTTTCTTTTCACAAGACAGTATAGCGTTACCTTGTTGAAGCACTTACCATAAAATCGGAAATGTGACCAGAGACCGGTGTAGCTGTGCCAATAAAAACCGATTTAATTATTCAAGCAACTGCTAGCACACCGCTTCAGTGCTTTCTGTGGATTGAGGAAGTTTACATTCCAAGTGGAATTCTGTTATTGCTCAACTTTTGTCCACCAGGGAGCAGTCGATGATCATCAACCTCAATCCAGATACTTCTCCCAAGAATTTTGAGAAAAGAGATAGATAGGTACTTTATTGATCCCCGAGGGGTACATTTCTTACAGAAGGAATTGAATGGAACACGGGGTCGCTTCTGTTATTGATTAGGGACAGTTTTCAGCAGGTGGAAATGTAGCCAGGGTTGATGGCAAGTAAACATTTACATTTTTGTCATTTAGCAGACGCTGTTATCCAGAGCGACTTACAGTTAGTGTATACATGTTCATACTTCTTCACGTACTGGTCCCCCGTGGGAATCGAACACACAACCCTTGCGTTGAAAGCGCCATTCTATACCATCTGAGCTACATAGGACTGCCGAACTTAGTTTGTTTACCAGTGTATTACCCATTAAATATCTTCATTATGAAATGAGGTTAGACATAGCAGACTAGTATTTTAAAATGAGTATGCCTACTGTATAAAATCTTCTTGTAGATGTTTATAATAACGTTTATGAGTGTGCTGTGCACTTCCACCCCCCTCTCCCGCTGCTATTATACTCCACCACAGAAGGTGGCAGTATTTTTGCATGTTCCGTGCGGCTGCTGATGAACGTAAAGCCCTTTTCTTGTTGGTTGGTGAATGACTGGGATGTGCTGAAACACATCAGTCGGGGTTGTTATAAAGGAGTTTGGACGTTTTTACCACAATGAGTTCAATTGGAACTGGGGTAAGTTTGATAGCTAAGATATTACACTTTATACGCTAACAAATTAAAGGTGTGGTAACTTGTTAGCACCGGCTCATTCTTGGCCAAGCTAGCAACAAAGTTAGCCAAATTGCTAATGTTAGCAAACTAGCTAACTGTGGCTGCTCAGTGCTAGTTTTAGGTTGTACAGTAGTAGATAACTAATAACACAAATTACGTAATTCGTTAAAGATCTATACTCGTATGTAGTGAAGCACGTTTTACATTGGTTACTGCTACCTACCTAACGTTAGTTCTGTAGTGAAAGAATAGTCAACTATCTAGCTAGCTAGCTAACTAGTTAGCTGGCTACTTAGCCATGTTGTCATGCCTGCTGAGTCACTTGCACTGCAGGCTAGTAGTTGGCCAACGTTAGCAATGCTGGCTAAACTAAATCGAAATTGAAACCAATTCAACCGAATGGTGTTGTATTGGTTGCTCTCCTATCGCTCAACAAAGGTTGTATTTCACCACTGTGTAAATTCTTTACACACTGATTTTAAATAGCTAACGTAGAATTACGCTCTGGCACCTGTACTGTAAACATACTATTACTCAAGTTAAATGTCACAAGGGCAGTACAGTGAAATGTCTTTCTTGCAAACTCAAAACCCAACAACGCAATAATCAATAACCATGTATTACTAGAAAAAATCACATGAGAAATAAGAATAATAAACATAAAATACACAAAGTAAGTAAGCATACTGTATACAGGACATAAGTCAGTTCCAATACCATATCTACATGTGCAGGGATACTGGAGTGATGGAGGTAGATATGTATAGGGGTAAGGTGACAAGGCAACAGGATATAAGCTAAACAGTAGCAGCAGCTTACATGTGAGCGGTTGTGTAGAGTCAGTATAAATATATTTGCATATGTTTGAGTGAGTAAATGATGGCGTGAGTGTTTGTGTGTTGGAGTGACAGTTTGTAGGGCCCTTTGAGTGTGCATAGAGTGCAAAATACTGAAATAAAAAGTAAAATAAAGATTCAAGGTAAACTTGGTCTGTGGAGATATTTTGTTAGCTATTTATCAGTCGTATTGCTTGGGGATATAAGCTGTTCAGTAGCCTGTTGGTGTCAGACTTGATGCACCGGAACCTCTTGCCGTGCGGCAGCAGAGGAAATGGACTGTGTTTGGGGTCTTTGAGGATTCTCCGGGCGTTCTTTTCACACCGCCTGATATGGAGGTACTGGATGGCAGGGGGCCCGGCCCCAGTGATGTACTGGGCTGTCCGCACAACCCTCTGTAGCGCCATGAGATCGTTGGGGGGTGTGCTATTGCCATACCAAGCAGTAATGCAGCCAGTCAATATGATCTCAATGGTAAAGCTGTAGATCCTTTCCAGGATTTGAGGGCCCATGCCAAACTTTTTCAACCTGTGGGGGAAAACGCACTGTTGCGCCTTCTTCACGACTGCGTGTGTATTTGGACCATTTTAAGTCTTTAATGATTTGTACACAGACGAACTTGAAGCTGTCTACCTGCTGCCCTGTCGACATGGATGGGGGCGGGCTCAACCCCATTTCCTGTAGTCCACGATTAGCTCCTTGGTCTTGCTGGCGTTGAGGGAAAGTTTGTTGCTCCGGCACCACACTGCCAGGTCACTGACCTCCTCCCTGTAGGCTGACTCATTGTCGCCGGTGATCAAGCCTACCACTGTCATGTTGTCAGCAAACTTGATAATGGTGTTGGAGTTGTCGGGGGTGAACAATCAGGCCTATCATGAAGCTACTTTCATGTTTTTGCTAGCTAATACTTTGAAAAGCGACACCCTTGAGTTTGGTTAGATTTATGTATGAAGTCTGACAGTTCCTGTCAATGACAAGTGTAGCTATGCTATCTCAACAGCAGTGGCCTTCAAAGTATAACATCCAAAACTCTTTCCCTTTCTAGTATGACTTGTCTGCCTCCACATTTTCACCTGATGGAAGGGTATTCCAGGTGGAATATGCCATGAAGGCAGTAGAAAACAGCAGGTATATGATCCTTCGCTGTTTGAATGTTTTCAATGCAATACTCACATGATGGAGAATACACAAATACCATTTTTTTACCCAAGTGTCTCAATTTGTTGGTTCTTGTTCTTTCTCCTTACAGCACAGCAATTGGGATCCGATGCAAGGATGGGGTTGTGTTCGGTGTTGAGAAATTGGTTCTCTCCAAACTTTACGAACAAGGCTCAAACAAGCGCATCTTCAATGTTGACCGTCACGTAGGAATGGTATGTATTCATCCAGACCACATCCATAGTGTAAATATGGGTAGGGTGTTGACCAACAACGGATGTGCACATAACCACGTGGGGGGGAAAAAATGATTGGTTGTCTAATAATCAAAGGATTATTTACAACATGTGAACTATATTTCTGAGCACGTTTATAAATCTTTATTGAAAACATAAAAACATTTACCCAATGCACTTGTTTTGTCTTTGGTTGGCTAAACCTAGCCACATTAGTATAGACGTGACAAGGGTGTAAACACGTCAAAACAAGAGATTGTATCAATAACAAAATACAGCTAGCTGAAACAAGCCGTCTACAATTCACCACACACCAGTTTCTAGTCAATGTTGCCAGCTATCTGACTGATCAGAGTGACAATAAAACACAGCCTGTGAGCTCATTAAGAAAAACTGGATTTGGGTATTGGGGATGTGGTTGGGTGTGTTTGTCCCTCTTGAGTCGCGGTATTTATCAAGTTAAATGTGCACGAAAACTAGCTAGTAGTGCACTGCTGACTGTATCGGGTCAGCTTCTGCTGCGCTCAAGACTGATTTCTGAAAACGTCTAGAACTTCAGCAAGCTGTCAAACTAGCTATGCGCTGTTTATCAGTGCCAAAAATAACTAGCCAGTTTAATCTGTTTGTCGATTAAGCTAGCTAGCTAGCAGGCACATTGAGCAGGCAGGCCACGTTAGCTAAATCCACTTATCAAGTCACTGGCTTATGGCGAAGTGCTTCAGTGCCATTTTTACAACTTTCTCACTATTACCGAAGTTTGCGTCTGAATCATGCTACAGTTATGCTTCAGCATGGAGAAGGATTTTGTGTGTCTGTGTGGCGCTCTATGATGAGGCAGTGACTGTCCGAGGATTTATTAAATTTTTTATTTAACTAGGCAAGTCATTTAAAAAAGTATTATTTACAATGACGGCCTAACCCGGACGACGCTGGGACAATTGTGCGCCGCCCTATGGGACTCCCGATCACGCCGGTTGTGATACAGCCTGGGATCCTCTAGCTCTGAGATGCAGTGCCTTAAACCGCTGGGTCTACTGTCTTCAGAACTGGATAATAATTGCTTTATTTGCCTGGCAAAATAATAGAACCAACAATATTAATAATTTTTCTATCGTAAAGCTGTGATTGAGGTTAGCCTAGGCTTAGGTTATAGACTTTTCATTCTTATTTTTGAAAGCCACAACTTTAGGACAACACCTTCGTAGGCTAGAATATTTGGGAAATAAGCTACTTTTCATAACGCTGTAGATGTCCTGGAGGGCAGGCAGTGTGCCCCTGGTGATGCGTTGGGCTGACCGCACGTACCACCCTCTGGAGAGCCATTCGGTTGCGTCCGGTGCAGTTGCCGTACCAGGCAGTGATAGTCTGACAGGATGCTCTCAATGGATGGACCATTTCAGGTTGTCAGTGATGTGCACGCAGAGCTTTTCACCCTCTCCACTGCGGCCCCGTCAATGTGGATGGGGGCGTGCTCCCTCTGCTGTCTAGCATTCATGATCAGCTTCTTTGTTTTCTTGACGTTGAGGGAGAGGTTATTTTCCTGGCATCACTCCGCCAGGGCCCTCACCACCTCCCTGCAGGCTGTCATCCATGGATCTGTTGGGGCGGTATACACATTGTAGTGGGTCTAGGGTGTCAGGTAATGTGGGGGTGATTTGATCCTTAACTAGCCTTTCAAAGCACTTAATGATGATAGAATTGAGTGCTATGGGGCGATAGTCGTTAAGTTCACTTTCTTGGGTACATGAACAATGATGGACATCTTGAAGCTAGTGGGGACTACAGACTGGAATAGGGAGGGATTGAATATGTATCTGTAAAACTCCAGCCAGCTGGTCTGCACATGCTCTGAGGATGTGGCTATGGATGCCCCCCCCCCCCCCCCCCCCCAAAAAAAACTAAATACTGCTAAGTTGGCTACGAGCTAGGAACAGGGCGACCTGTCGACTAGAGAGAGGAGGGAATATAGGTTTTTTATTTTTTATTTAAAGGGCTAAACAAGATGGTTATGGAGTGGCCTTTATAAAAAATGAATAGGTTTAGGCTATAGCATAAAGCCCCATGCATCCGACAGAGGGAGAGAAATATTTTTGGACTGGACATTGAGGTGCTTTGGTGGCATTTTCCGCTTTGTCTAGCCTACATTCCTCTCTTGCGTTCTGTATATAACATTTATTGAAATAGGAATCAGCTAATTACTCTTAATGTCACTTGTGTGCTGCGAGACACTGTTCTTTACTGCGGGTCGCCAGCTAAGTTCAAATAGGCTAAACCATCGCCTGTCACGTCACAATGTCGTCACCATCTACGATGGCTGTCATTCATCGTCGGCAGACGATGCTATCGTAATATCACCCAACCCTACTTTCAACAACATTGGTGACGCGTTTTCTTATCTTAACAAGTCTGAGGCGCTGTGTAATGTGGGAAGGTCGGTCTGTAGGTTCTGCCGTACGATTGGATAGAGTTCAATCAGCGCGAATGCAAGGGAAACATCTAATTCAAGGTCTCGGAGGTAACTGATTGAAACGCTACTAACAAGCTAGCCATTTCACTAAATGGATCTAGTAATGTAATGGCTTCTATAAATCTCGCAAATCTCTTGTTTTGGAAGATACTGACTTTGTGACAAATTACACTATTAACACTGTAGTCTACAGTTGTATCGACGTTTCTGACTAATATCGATGCAACAGACCGTTTTCAACCAGAGTTTTTGGGTTCAGCTGCTTTTTAAGCAGGGATTGGTCACCATTACCAGTTCAGCTCATAGAAAGGGCGAACAAAGGCTGGTTCAAATGGTAACTCGTTAAAATGAGACTCAGAGATTTATGCAACGAGCAGCAGAATGCACCACAGATATTGCAGATAAGCGCGATGCACTCTGAGTATCTGCGAATGGCCAAGAATGCGTTTCACGCTGCTGCAACATGATGGCTGCGATGACCATAACAATGGAGAAGGTTAGCATCAAGCTTAACACTCTTAGTTGTTGCGGAAGTCGTCCCGACTCTGCTTACTTTGTTAATTACTGAATCTACCGTTAACTTTCTTACCCATAGGCAGTGGCTGGACTACTGGCTGATGCTCGATCCCTGTCTGAGGTGGCCAGAGAGGAGGCCTCCAACTTCAGATCCAACTATGGACACAACATCCCACTGAAGGTAAAAATAACTCTGTTGCTATTCATCAGTATTTCCCTCAAACTCCTCCTCGACTACCCTGTCAGTTCCACATACTGTATTTGATCTATTCCATTACAGGACTACCACACCAGATTCAACTGGTTGACTGTACTAAACTGTTTTGTTGACATTCTGAATTGCTTTGTCCCTAAGTGCTATGGACAGTCGTCATATTTATTGAATTGCATATAATCTCTCTTTACAGCATCTCTCAGAGAGAGTGGCCATGTACGTTCATGCGTACACGTTATACAGTGCAGTACGGCCGTTTGGATGCAGCTTCATCTTGGGCTCTTACGATCAAGATGATGGTCCTCAGCTGTACATGGTTGATCCTTCTGGAATCTCATATGTGAGTTAGGTTTTGGGTGTTCATCCTTAAACGAACTCTCTTGTCTAATGTCATTACCTTACTGTTGTCACACTCTACACTCTTAGGGCCGGTGTCACGAATCCAGATTGACTAGTCCAGGAGTAAGAGGCATTCTCGTTGGAGATTTTACATTAAGCATTTAGTCCTTGACTAGGTTTAATCTGGTTAAAAAAAATGATTTTCCTGTGTCTATATACAGTGGGGAGAACAAGTATTTGATACACTGCCGATTTTGCAGGTTTTCCCACTTACAAAGCATGTAGAAGTCTGTAATTTTTATCATAGGTACTCTTCAACTGTGAGTGACGGAATCTAAAACAAAAATCCAGAAAATCACATTGTATGATTTTTAAGTAATTAATTAGCATTTTATTGCATGACATAAGTATTTGATACATCAGAAAAGCAGAACTTAATATTTGGTAGAGAAACCTTTGTTTGCAATTACAGAGATCATACGTTTCCTGTAGTTCTTGACCAGGTTTGCACACACTGCAGCAGGGATTTTGGCCCACTCCTCCATCCAGATCCTTCAGGTTTCGGGGCTGTCGCTGGGCAATACGGACTTTCAGCTCCCTCCAAAGATTTTCTATTGGGTTCAGGTCTGGAGACTGGCTAGGCCACTCCAGGACCTTGAGATGCTTCTTACGGATCCACTCCTTAGTTGCCCTGGCTGTGTGTTTCGGGTCGTTGTCATGCTGGAAGACCTAGCCACGACCCATCTTCAATGCTCTTACTGAGGGAAGGAGGTTGTTGGCCAAGATCTCGCGATACATGGCCCCATCCATCCTCCCCTCAATACGGTGCAGTCGTCCTGTCCCCTTTGCAGAAAAGCATCCCCAAAGAATGATGTTTCCACCTCCATGCTTCACGGTTGGGATGGTGTTCTTGGGGTTGTACTCATCCTTCTTCTTCCTCCAAACACGGCGAGTGGAGTTTAGACCAAAAAGCTCTATTTTTGTCTCATCAGACCACATGACCTTCTCCCATTCCTCCTCTGGATCATCCAGATGGTCATTGGCAAACTTCAGACGGGCCTGGACATGCGCTGGCTTGAGCAGGGGGACCTTGCGTGTTCTGCAGGATTTTAATCCATGACGGCGTAGTGTGTTATTAATGGTTTTCTTCGAGAATGTGGTCCCAGCTCTCTTCAGGTCATTGACCAGGTCCTGCCGTGTAGTTCTGGGCTGATCCCTCACCTTCCTCATGATCATTGATGCCCCACGAGGTGAGATCTTGCATGGTGCCCCAGACCAAGGGAGATTGACCGTCATCTTGAACTTCTTCCATTTTCTAATAATTGCGCCAACAGCCCATCCCAGCCTTGTGCAGGTCTACAATTGTATCCCTGATGTCCTTACACAGCTGTTTGATTGAGTGTGTGGAGTCCATTTGATTGAGTGTGTGGACAGGTGTCTTTTATACAGGTAACGAGTTCAAACGGGTGCAGTTAATACAGGTAATGAGTGGAGAACAGGAGGGATTCTTAAAGAAAAACTAACATGTCTGTGAGAGCCAAAATTCTTACTGGTTGGTAGGTGATCAAATACTTATGTCATGCAATAAAATGCAAATTAATTATTTAAAAATCATAGAATGTGATTTTCTGGATTTTTGTTTTAGATTCTGTCTCTCACAGTTGAAGTGTACCTATGATAAAAACTACAGACCTCTACATGCTTTGTAAGTAGGAAAACCTGCAAAATCGGCAGTGTAGCAAATACTTGTTCTCCCCACTGTATACATTTCCACACTGAGGTTAGAATAATATTGTGAAAGTGATCATGTCATTTTATTGTAAGAGCTGTTTGAAACAACTGTCTGAAATTTCAGCCCGTTTTGTGTTGAGTTTTGGCCTACCATGGTGACATCACCATGCAGTAAATCAGTCAGACTAAAAAGAAAGTTCCAAACCTTTCTGCCAGTAAGTTAGTTCTGTTTTCCCTCACAGACAGGCCTAGCAAAATTCGTGCTTGAGAAATTGCTCTTAGCTAAGAACCTATTTTTGTTTCTATTTGACAATTGTTAATTGAAAGTCCTGAATTGTTACCCAGAAATTATTTAAATAGTAAGATAAAAAAATAAAAAGCTGCATTTGACCTTTAAGGTGTTTGGATCTATGCAATGTATTCAGAAGGGGGAATGTTCAGTTGTGAACATTTTACAATCTTTATATGTCATCATGCAGCCTTAAAGTGATGACCTGAAATGTGTAATATTAGGCAATGTTGTGAAAATGTTCAAGATGGCCACTGACAAATTATTTTGTTTTATTAAGGGTTACTGGGGATGTGCTATTGGAAAAGCCAAGCAAGCCGCCAAGACAGAAATTGAAAAGCTTCAGGTAAGAATATTAATTTAGCCACGTTATCCAATTGCATAAGACATGAGGAATATCTTACTTGATTGTTTAACTTTGTATGTCATTGCTTTCAACAGATGAAAGACATGACCTGCAGGGAGTTGGTAAAAGAGGTGGCCAAAATGTAAGTGTTTTTTTTATTTTATTAAAGGAACACCTACTGTTGTTCATTCTCATCAATAGCCTCCAATCAAGGCACTAAGTATTACTAATATGTATTGTTGGATGTTTGTTTTGGTTTTGTAGAATCTACATTGTACACGATGAAGTGAAAGACAAAGCATTTGAGTTGGAACTCAGCTGGGTTGGAGAAGGTAATGCAGCTTTCTCTTATATACACTGTGTACAAAATATTAGACACCTGCTCTTTCCATGACCGACTGACCAGGTGAAAGCTATGATCCCTTATTGATGTCACCTGTTAAATACACTTCAATCAGTGTAGATGAAGGGGTAGACGGGTGAAAGAAGGATATTTAAGCCTTGAGACATCGATTGTGTATGTGTGCCATTCAGACGGTAAATGGGCAAGACCGAAGGTTTGTGCCTTTCAACGGTGTATGGTAGTAGGTGCCAGGCGCACCGGTTTGTGCCAAGAGCTGCAACGTTGCTGGGTTTTTCACGCCTAACAGGTTCCCGTGTGTATCAAGAATGGTCCACCACCCAAAGGACATCCAGCCAACTTGACAACTGTTGGAAGCATTGGAGTCAAAATGGGCCAGCATCCCTGTGGAATGTTTCGACATCTTGTAGAGTCCATGCCCTGATGAATTGAGGCTGTTCTGAGGGCAAAGGGTGGGTGGGTGGGTGGGTGGGTGGGAGGGAGGGGGGTTTTCAATATTAGGAAGGTGTTTGTAATGTATTTGTACATCTGGCATTGAATAATGTAAGGGTTTAAGCCGGCAAATACATTTTTGGGGAGAAGAAGAAAATCACATTGAAATAATGCTTTTTAGACTATTTATTGATGGAAATACCAGTCGATGGAAATACATTTGACTGGTCATGCTTATTGGTTTATAGGTTAATTTGCATAATTTTGTGGAATGAAATTGTCATTTGTGTATAGTATATTTGTTATGTAGGCTTACCTTATTTATCACGTGTACAGATACAGAGCCTTTGAGCGGGAAAAAAGCGCGTCACACAACACTTTGCATTTTCAAAACATATACTTAATTGTTTGAAACCTGAATGTTTTACTACATATGAGGCATGTCTTACCTTGCTTCAAAGTAGCCTTTAGCCAAAATCTGACCATAGAAAAGTGGAGGCAGTTATTTTATAGACTTCCATATGCCATTAACACCAGTAGCAGATTTCTCATGTTCTATTGGTTTTCAAATCTAATTTTTTTTTTTTTTCTCCATTGTCCAGTAGCCAAAGGCACAATCCTAATCATATTAGCAGCCCATGCTAGTTGTAGCATATTCAATCTCCCCTCTTTCTACATTTCTAACAGATATTTTCATCTCTGTCCACATGAAACCGCTGGCATGTGCAGTGAGCTTTTGATAACTGTGGTTTCCCGCTAATTGTATTATGGAACAAACATTCGGTCTTAGCCTACTGCCTTGTGCGCATTGCTGCACTTATAATGTGAAGAAAAAATAGTTTATCAACAACACATTGTTGCATCCTCGACTTGCATGTTCTGTTAATATGAATGACCATAATCTAAATGTGATTTCAGTCACTCTGAGTACCGTGGGTGGATGCCCTAATCGGCTTATGCACCCAATGCAAAAGGGTCTGGTAAATGTCTCAAATGTCCGGTAAATTAAAATGCCGCGCCACAGAAACCCTGGAGTGAGCAGTGTCCCACTCAAATCAGAAAGTTAACCCAGCTCATAACAAAGTGATGTATGTGCAGTAATGGGTTAAGACGCTCCATCACCGGTTTTGACCGACTACGTGACGGTCAAATCAATCGCAGCTAAGTTGTGTATAACTTATGACCTTAATTTCCCTTCACCAGTGACAAATGGAAAGCACGAGCTGGTTCCAAAAGACATCAGGGTGGAGGCAGAGAAGTACGCTAAGGTATGTACCACAACCACCAGTTTATGTTGCATGACATTTTTGTGACCTGGGTTCAAAACAACAGTGCCTTAAGAAAGTATTCACACCTTGGCTTTTTTCCACATTTTGTTGCATTTTGTTGTATATTGTGTCATTGGCCTACACACAATACCCCTAATGAGTCAATACGTATTCAATGGCTAGCCTAAATAAGTTCAGGAGTAGGAATGTGCACAACAAGTCACATAATAAGTTGCATGGACTCACTCTGTGTGCAATGATGGTGTTTAACATTATTTTTTTTTATGACTGCCTCATCTCTCTACCCCACACATACAATTATCTGTAAGGTCGTTCAGATGAGCAGGGTAGATGCGTACATTAATTATACTTTGGATGGTGTATCAATACACACAGTCACGTCCTTCCCAACTCATACTGTATGCCGGAGAGGAAAGAAACTGCTCAGACATTTCTACATGAGTCCAATGTTGACTTTAAAACAGTAACAGAGTTTAATAGCTGTGATTGGAGATACCTGAGGGTAGATCAACAACATTGTAGTTACTCCACAATACTAAGCTAATTAACAGAGCAAATAAATGAACTTTTATGTCCTGATCATCACAACACATTACTGGGTATCACTCTTCATATTTTCAAGCATGGGGATGGCAGCATCATGTTATGGGTGTGCTTGTCATTGGCAAGGACTAGGGAGTTTTTTGGGATAAAAAGAAACCGACTAGAGCACAGGCAAATTCCTAGAGGAAAACCTGGTTCAGTCTGCTTTCCACCAGACACTGGGAGATGAAAGAACCTTCCAGCAGGGCAAAAACCTAAAATACAAATATACACTGGAGTTGCTTACCAAGACGACATTGAATGTTCCTGAATGGCCAGGTTACAGTTGACTTAAATTGGCAAGATAATCTATGGCAAGACTTGAAAATGGCTGTTTAGCAATGATCAACAACCAACTTAACAGAGCTTGAATAATGTGCAAACATTGTACAAACCAGGTGTGCAAAGCTCTTGAGACTTACCCAGAAAGACTCACTTGCTGAAGGCACTTTGTCTACGGATTGAACTATGTGCCACAAGACTGTTAGCCTTCTGAGCTAAAACCTAGGCGTTAGCCCAGGGAGCTGACTCGTCTTCAGGTCCCAGGCAAGGTCACTCATCACACGAGCGTGGTTCACGTAACCACAATTATACAGTATCTGTTAGTGTTGCACGGTGTACCGAAACTATAACATGAAAAACAGTCGGGTATTAGAATTTGTTACTTTCGGTTCTTCTATCTAATGTCTCACATTTGGAAATTAGCTAAATGAGTTGAACTTATTAGAAAATGTAATCATTTGGCCAAGTTTATCAAAAGACAGAATGCATCAGTGTTCGTATTCCCTGCAACTTTCTGAAGAAGCATCGGCACAGGAATGCCCTTGTCTGGGTGTGCATATGTATACCACTTTGTGTAGCCGTTAGCAGGGTTGGGTAGGTTACTTTCTAAATGTAGTCTGTTAGTTACCGGTCAAATTTTAATCAGTAACAACTTTTGGATTACCCAGACTCTGTAATGTAATCCTCTTACTTTCTCCTTAAGAGGCATTAGAAGACAAATTAATTACCTATTGAATGACATCTATTGCAGGATAAATCAATGTTAGTTTACATACAGTGCTGTGAAAAAGTATTTGCCTATTTCTAATTTTCTCTACTTTTACATATTATTTTTAACTGAATTATCAGGTCTTCAACCAAAACCTAATATTAGATAAAGGGAACCTGAGTGAACAAATAACCATGTCATACTTATTTCATAAACAAAGTTATGCAACACCCAATGCCCATGTGGAAAAAGTAATGACTCAATAACTCGTCACCTTTAGCTGCAATGACTCCAACCAAACGCCTCTTGTAGATGTTGATCAGTCTCTCACGTCGCTGTAGAGGAATTTTGGCCCACTCTTCCATGCAGAACTTCTTTAATTCCGTGACTATTTGTGGGTTTTCAAGCATTAACTGCTCCTTTCAAGTCCTGCCACAACATCTCAATTGGGATTAGGTTTGGACGTTGACTAGGCCATTCCAAAACTTTGACATTTTAATGTAGACTTGATTGTGTTTTGGATCATTGTCTTGCTGCGCTTCAGCTCACAAATGGGTGACCTGACATTCTCCTGTAGAATTCTGATACAGAGCAGAATTCATGGTTCCTTCTATTAAGACAAGTCGTCCAGGTCCTGAGGCAGCAAAGCATCCCCAAAACATCACACTACTACCACCACCATGCTTGACCGTTGGTATAAGTTCTTACTGTGGAATGCAGTGTTTGGTTTTCGCCAGGCATATTGGGACCCATGTCGTCCAAAAAGTTATACTTTTGACTCCTCTGTTCATAGAACATTCTTCCAAGCATCTTGATCATCCAGGTGCTTTTTGGCAAACTTGAGTCAACTTGTACAACGTGGGTCCTGTTATGTCTGGCAAAAACCAAACACTTCCTATGGATTATTATTATACGGTTTTATCAGCATGAATTAGATTGCTTAATAAACGCCCCACTTGTGGTTTTCTTAAATTTAAACTTGTTTCTGAAGCACAACACCACGGAGGAGTTTAGAAGTGAACTCCCTCAAACCTTTATGCCATAGGCTGGGATCCACATTGCAACTGTTGCAAGAGTGCATTTTTTACTGGCAATGATTGATAGGCATCTTAAACTTCTTCAATTCAACCATTATTGGGTTCAAATACTTTAGTGAACCGCCATCCACAAATTACCACAATCTGTAAAGCGGAAATAGCTAAATGAGAGCGCAGCAGTGTGATTCACATCAATGCAATATGTAATGTTAATAAGTGTTATCCATATCGCCCGTAGTCTACACCACTGCTGTCGTCCATAGCTCCTAGCGTTTATTCAAGTTGGATTATCTTTTGATGCCGACAACAATTGTACCATTGGAAGACATGGCTTGGACTGTAGCCTATGAAAGCCTATTCCTGCTTGTTTCCCGTGAGCCATCAAACACATTTGGTGTGTCATCATAGTGATCTGACTTTTTTTTTTTTACTCCTCACCAATTTTGTGATATCCAATTGCTAGTTAGTCTTGTCCCATCACTGCAACTCCTGTACGGACTCAGAAGAGGCGAAGGTCGAGAGACATGCGTCCTCTGAAACACGACCCCGCCAAGCCGCACTGCTTCTTGACACATTGCACGCTTAACCCGGAAGCCAGCTACACCAATGTGTCGGAGGAAACACCGTACACCTGGCGACCGTGTCAGCGTGCATGCGCCCGGCCCGCCACAGGAGTTGCTAGAGCGCGATGGGACAAGGACATCCCGGCCGGCCTAACCCAGACGACACTGGGCCAATTGTGCGTCGCCTCATGGGTATCCCGGTTGTGGCTGGCTGTGACAGCTCGGGATCGAACCATGATCTGAAATGATCAGCTAGCACTGCGGTACAGTTCCTTAGACCGCTGTGCCACTTGGGAGGCAATCAGTGGTCTGACTTGTGGTCACTCGCTCAGGTGGGGAGAAACTTAAACTTGCACCTTTTTTCTATGCTGATTTTGAATGTCATTGAGAAAACAAAGGTGTTCATTTTTTTCGCAAACATCCTTTCTGAATTTAAAAGTAGTCCTAGAAGTGATCTAGTTTTTCAAAAGTATTTTTATTTAATCTTTATTTAACTAGGCAAGTAAGTTAAGAACAAATTCTTATTTACAATGATGGCCTACCAGGTCAGCCCCTGGAGCAAATTGGGGTTAAGTGCCTTGCTCAAGGACACATCGACAGGTTTTTCATCTTGTCGGCTCGGGTATTCGAACCAGCGACCTTTCGGTTAGTGGCCCAACGCTCTAACCGCTAGGCTACTTGCCACCCTGTATCTGAATGGTAACAGGTTATTTAAAATATAATAATAATGACCCATGTTTTTTTTTTTTTATGCGAGTAAAGTCATACCGTATAAAAATACAAAATCACGACAGTGATGACGGAAACCGGAAGTTTCGGTACAATTTTATGAATGCAGAAAGATTTGTTCTTCGACATTGTGGGATCTTTTTGTTGGTAAAATTATGTGAAATGGCAGTGGAAGCTTATGTACAAATATTGATATAATAACCATCATATCGAAGTAAACATGGAGTCACGCGATGATATGGTGTGTGGTCCTCCCACTACGACTCGGGAAACCATACAATTTATTATGCTACAGATTAAATAAGTTCTTCACAGGGTGGTAAAAGTGCACAATTATCTTGATGCTCCTTTCCAATAAATATTGACTGTCTTATTCTGGTGACATTAGACGCTTGACTGCCGTTTGACAAATACAAATATTCTCACTCTTATACATAATAATGTAGACTAGCCTACCAACACAGCCTACCTGTACTGTATCAACCAGCTGTTAGTTACAGCGCACGTCCCAAGACTAGAGTATGCACATTTGAACTTGATATTTGTTTTGGTACATTAGAAAGTACATTGTGTGCACTACGTCATCGCGCACTGATTTTATCCGCAACAAGTCCATTTGGTGGAAACACCACTGGTGGGGAAAATACACATTTTCTTTATGCAGATTTTAGAATATTTGCATGAAAATCGGTCACCAATTGGATGGAAACCTAGCCAGTTACATTTAATCTGTTACTCCCCATCCCTGGCCGTTAGCGTGATGATGATAATAATAACCGTCTTTAGGCAGATAGAAAAGCTTTCCTAAAAATCTTCTCAATTAAGTACAAATTAGCCTATGCCTACTGGGCAGAATCATGATTATTTAATCATCAATCAAGTGGGCATTTATTTAGTAAACTCCTTCACATGTGCGCTACAGAAGTGGTAGGTGCACTTGAATTAAAGGGTAACTACACTCAAATAATTTATTTTGTCCAGACCTCAAAAGTGATCTCCAGATGTGGTTTAAGCATTGTTGTGGACTTAGAACAAACTATATTTTGTAGTTTTTCTATTGAAATAAGTCCTTTTGTCAGCGTTCTTTTTTTTTGTGTGGTATTGTTATACTAAATCAGGTATCGAAGTCAAAATTCTGTTATTGTGATAACATCTGTCTTGCTGGTGTCTGATTCACAATGATTCTTGCTTCCACCATAGGATTCTTTGGAGGAGGAGGATGACTCTGATGAAGACAACATGTAAACTCAATTCTGCGGTTTCTTCACTCGTCACACACCTACTGACAGGACAGCTCTCCAAGAAGTTATTTTGTATGTTTTGTAGTTAATGGACCATTCATGTCATTTATTTCCCTTTTGGTTTGCTGGATTACACAGCCTTGAAATAAAAGTTGAAGATGAGCACTGTTTCTACTAAAAGCGTCTTTGACCATTTTTACTAAATAGTCAACAAGGGGTTGCCTTAGTAAGTTATTTTTTGCCAATTTATTTAGTCTTGTAATACCTCAAGGACTATCACTACATGATCCTTCTACCGATTGTGCCAGTTGTGTAAAAATATAAAGACTATTTCAGTGCACAGTGTGACGTTTCAGGTATGACATGAGTTCAGCTTATGGATGGACTGCCACCTCTGACCACCATGCCTCCATTCCATCCTTATCTAGGTTTGTCCCTGCTTGGATACAATTTGAGACTGACTGTACTACAGTGTCTTGAATCTGAGGGAATGATTAACTCATCTCATCTGTACATCTGATGAAGAACACCTGCTATGCTGTCTCTGACAAATTGTATTGCGTTAGTGTTAAAGGCAACTCCGACAGAAGACTAACCAATGTTCAGTTTTACCTTTAACACTGCCTAATGCATTCATTTTCTGGCCTTAGGTAATTATTAAACAAGATTTGACAGCAATCACTTCAAATTGCTTTTACCTGGTCATTGCTATCTGGGATCCTTGGGACGTCACTATCCTATCCTTATCTATAATGAAAGACCGTACTGTATGTTTAGAAACTATGTGCCATAAGCCTTACCATAACCATTTTAAATTTCAACGTCAATGGGGTTGAATATCGGATTGCAAGGACCGCTTTTACCTGCACATGCTTCCGGTTACGTAACCAACTTGCCCGCTCTGACGTCCTACAAACATGTACACGGCGCCATTGCCCTCGACCCCAAACAAATCGATATATATAGAATGATCGTATATCATTCTATCCCCTGCACATGACTACATAGCTAGTAACTCATTAGTTCAAATACGAGTCACGGCTAGCACCATCCAACGAGTTAGTATAAATGGCACGTTTTCACATAGTCATTTTCAATCCTTGGCGTAACAAGGAAGCTTCCAGCCAGTGTTGAAAATAGGCGGTCCATTGTAAAATGTCTAACCAGTGAAAGGGTTGATTGAGATAATTAAAGCCAATCATATTTCCATATTGGGGCGTTCTGGATGAAAAAATAAGCCAAGTATATGAGAACCAATAGCAACTTTTACCTCAAAGCGCCGATTTCATCTCTACCAACCATAAATATAGAGAAGGTATGTCCTATAGAATTTGAAGCATGTGTTGACCAATCATATTTCTGCGATTCGACCACCGCTGTCACGGCAGCCAATCTGATTGCGAGAAACACAGCTTCGGCTCAAGCTTATTATTCGTGTATTGCTGTGCAACTCTACCAAGTGGCGAGCAGTCGAGTCGTTGCAGTAAGTATAAAATATATGAGCTAATATTCCTCTGAAATGAACTACAAACTTTACGAACAGTTCAAGCTATTTAGATCTACGTGACACCCGTTTTGTTAAATACGGACTACTTAGCTCAATGTCTCGTTATTTTGTCTTGCAAGATTAGGCTGGTAAGGAATTGAATGGCAGTGACCAGTCGGCTTGTTTTTGCAGTGAAGAAATGTATGCGCCTTTTGTGAAACTGGATAATAAATAAATAATTGTTGTCCTGCTACTTTTTGTTTTATCGTCGTGAACTACCTGCTTCTCGTTTATCCAAATGAGAACCACGGTTTGAAATGTTATGCCAGAACTAGCTATCTGGCAAACTCAATGACTAGTAAGGCAGTTTAAATTGCCATATCGAGAAACTGTTAGCTAGCTAACGTTAGCTTTCTAGTATGGTGAAGTTAGTTAGTTAGGTAGCTAAATTTAGCTCCCGAGTTGAGAGATCTTCTGTCTTTCCTTATTTTCACAAAGACTGCCGACATTTTTATATTTTCTGTTCTACTGAACGTCCCAGTCTAAGTTGACTGTCTGGCACACCTTTTGGATACCTATGTTCAGTGTAACGTTATTTCACAAGCAGTTGGGAATGAACCCACACCACAGCCTGACATGGTGCAGTACGGCGAGCTATGATGGCGACGTGACACAGTCAGATTGCGAGCCAAGCGGGAAGAAACACGCACTATTCTGCTTGTCTATGTGCAACGTCCTTGCACTATGTCAACGTTGGGCTGTAAAGAACTTGATCATATTCTTTTTAAAAGCTTTCGACGATTTATGGAGGGGTATATCTTAACAATCAGCATACAGTTAAACTAGCTAGCTAACGTTAGCCACACATTTTTGTGAATCTTGAGGGAGGGGGGCGGCTGCATCGAGCATGAAGAATGCGTTAAGTAGCTGGCTAGTTCGTTAGCTATCGTATGTATTAATTTGTCCCAATCATAGCTATTCTGACGCGTCTTTAATAATCACCAATTACTATATTGTTTTACAGCAATCAAAACCAATCGAGCTGGACTCCCTCAAATAGCCTCTACGATGAAGGTAAGTCACTTGGCTAACCTCAGTTGAAAACAACAGTGAAGCCGACGCCTCTTTCACTTAGCTTGCAAAGAGACAGGGTAAACTCTATATGGTTGGCAACAACATGTCAACTTGAAGGTGTCACAATGTCAGGCGTATAGATGTTTAACAATTCATTTAAATGTTCTCACGTTTTAATCTAGGCATCACCATATGACTATTTTCAGACAGCATTTATCCACCACCTCTTCCTGAACAAGGCGCATGTTATTTCGTTGAATAACCTCTAATGCAACTTAATGTTTATGTGGCATATGATGGGTGTTACAAATTCATGCTTCATGGACATTTCTTTTATGTGGCCTAACCGTTTGGTTCCTAAGTAAGTTCAATGATGAATGTTATGGCGTGTCTGTTTGTCTCACAGGCAGCAAACGAGCCTGCCTACCTGACCGTGGGAACGGAGGTCAGCGCCAAATACAGAGGTGCCTTCTGTGAGGCAAAAATCAAGACTGTTAAACGGATAGTGAAGGTTAAGGTAAGAGCACCACTTAACAATGGCTCCATCCCAAATGGCACCCTATTATATTTATAGTGCACCACTACTTTCAAGGACCCATGGGGTTTCCCATAGGATTATGGTCAAAAGTAGTGCATTATATAGGGAATAGTGTGCTATTTTTGGACACATACAATGACACTAATCAAACAAGGTAGTAAGTGGAATGGTCCAATGTGTCAGCAAATGTTGATGTCCAGATGTTATACCAATATGTTGTTTATATAGACAAGCTGATTGTCTATATAATTTGCCACTTCTGCCCCCCCCCCCCCCCCCCCCCTAACAAACAAAAAAGTACATTTAGTCATGACGTGATCATAACACAACAATAAACACGTGTGATACGTGAATGTTTGGGTATTCTGCCCTTAACTCTGCAGTTAATCAGCAGGAAGTTCTGTTTAGTTTATTAATTGAATACAATCTGTTGGCTTTAACATTTGGTAAAACATTAAATAGGGAGTTATAATGCTTGGTCATTGGATTAGCCAGGTCTTGTTTTCTATGTGTTTGTGAAATGGATAGGCCTAGGTATTTAAGTTAATATGTTCTTTTGTATTCCAAAACCCATTGTGAAAATGTGGTTGGTGAACCTGCTTCTAGTTCAGTGATGGTTGTTTTAAGACCAGATGATCCCCTCCACAAATCACCGGGTAGCAATATTGTGACCTGACCTCCTGTATTCTCCATTATTTTCCTTTGCTTTAGCTTTTCCATTATGATTGTCACAAGGTCAGAGTTCCCTTGACTGATTGGTTTATGGGACATGGTAGGTAGCCCCATTGAACTTTCTCCACAGAAAGTAGGCCATCATTGTAAGTAGGCTGTCATTGTAAATAATATTTTTTTTCTTAACTGACTTGCCTAGTTAAATAGAAAAAGATGTGAACAATGAAGAAACATTGCGTTTGCAAGTGAAGGCATCTTTCCCTGGTAATAATATAAGCACATAACGACTACCTTATCGTTGTCTTCCAGCGCTGCCATGTGTAGCCCCTGAATACAGGAGTTAATCTAAAGTCCCCTGGGGACAGGTCAGGAAGGGGAGAATTTTGTCTGTTACACAACTGAATTATTTCACCTTGACTGAACTTTATCTCGTTCATTCTCTTTCTTTGTGTCTCTCCCTAGGTGATGCTCAAAGGAGATACCACCTCGCAAGTTGTTCAAGATGATCAAGTGAAAGGACCGTTAAGGGTAAGTTGGAACTAACTGGCATCACCAAATTTGCCACAGGAAGTGGCAAATTAAAATATAAATTAGCCCCTAATGGTTCTCAGAATAAATAATCTGTTAATCACGATTCTAAAATCTGATCTGTTGGATATAACAATGGTGACGTGCTTGTGACAGGAGCAAGTGGCGCAGTGGTCTAAGACATTGCATCTCAGTGCTACAGTGCTATTGTGCTACAGACAACCTGGTTCAAATCCAAACTGTATCACAACCGGCCGTGATTGGGAGTCCCGTAGGACGGCGCACAATTGGCCCAGCGACGTCCGAGTTTGGCCGGTGTAGGCCGTCATTGTAATTAAGAATTTGTTGTTAACTGACTTTCCTAGTTAAATAAAGGTTCAATTAAAATAATATTTCCTAATTGCAATGGTCACGTGACTAATGCTCTGGCAAAGCACACGGATCACCTGTTTTTCGACAACCGTAAGCGTCAATGGCACTGCAAGTGTTACACATTCAAAGTTCCCCACATGTTCAAAATGGCCTCAGTTTTTCTGTCCTGGTGTTTTCTAAGCCCTGCGTGGTTCCCTTTTCATTGTTTGAACAAATGTGATACACTTTCACTCTGCTTGGGCACATTGTTTTTTATTTAGGGAAGTTTCTTTTGAATTTGAGTTCTTGTTGAAATGGGAGTACAAGAGCAGAGCATATGAGGCGTCTGTCTCATCCCTTTCTGTCCTTATGCAGGTGGGCTCCACCGTGGAGGTGAAGAGTGCAGAGGGGATCTGCAGTGAGGCAACCATCAACAAACTCACAGATGCCAGTTGGTACACAGTGGGTAAGTACAGCAACAACACCCAAACTAATATACAATGCCTGCTCCTCAGTTAAAGGTTAGCTACATACATTTCCCCCTTTTCTCTCAACTTGCTTGATGGTTAATAACTATTTGTCTATATGAAGTCCTTAGAAAGTATCATATTTTGGCGTTCCATCTTGACTTTTACAAGGCGCTGTCTCTCACTGTATCTAAATGTTTTTCATGTGTTCCAGTGTTTGACGATGGGGATGAGAAGACCCTCCGCAGGACGTCACTGTGTCTGAAGGGAGAGAGACATTTTGCAGAGAGTGAGGTAAGGGGACTGGTCTTCTGACCGGACTATCTTCTTAGCCATTTGATTTGGTGGCCTCTCTGTATTGTTGCACTTTAATACATTGATTAAGCCCCCTCCTTTCATCTCTCTCACTCGCATCTAGACATTGGACCAACTGCCCCTAACCAACCCAGAGCACTTTGGCACCCCTGTCATCGGGAAGAAGGGAAACCGCGGAGGAAGGAGGTCATCTCAGGCTCAGTAAGATGACCGTTCTTTTACTTTTGGCTATAGGGAACCACACCGTTCTTTGCTTTAGATGCGGTTTTATGACTTAACAAGCATTGCCTCTTACATTTGCCAGTATGATTTTCATCTATAGCATGCATGCTTCTTTCAATGCTCTGCCTGCATACATTGACATCATTATATACAACAACATAGCAAGACAGATGGACATCTTCCCATGACCAATTATAATAAATATGAACAAAATGCAAGGCCTGTTTACGGTTGAACATTTTAAAACTGCCTTCCATATAGGACTTTGTGATTGATACAACTTCTATAGAGCTCGGTAAACGCTTTTGGCTGAGACAGAATAGAGCTTCTGACCTGTAGCGATTCTGTTCTGACGGTGAGTCCCATTGTTCAACTCCACAGTTCGGACGATGACAAGGAGTCGTCCTCCAGTGAAGACGACAATGAGGACAGGAGGAGGCTAAACGATGACCTGATGGGTAAAGTGGCCAGTATTCAGACTGGGACAGACCGGACATCCTGGTACCTGGCCCTGGTGAGCCACTTTCACACACTCTGTTGGTCTTTCTCTCGCTTTCTCCTCTCTCGCACTTTCTCTGTCTCTCTCAGTATGTGTGGTATGATTTAAATGTCCCTAGACGTTAGCAGCCATTGACAAGTTAATGAGTTGTGCAGATCAGTGACGTTTCATTCTTTCACATTCAGCTATACTTGTCTTACCTGTTGCTTGAGAAGTTTCATGGAGATGTTCTGTTCATACAACCACATGAAAAATAACACATTGTGAAACTGAAAGCAAATGGACAAAAACCCTCCTTGGCCTTTTGACCTTGTGGTATGATTGTTCTTAACTCTTCTTGATTGGTTCTGTCTAGGTGATATCACCCAGCTGCAATGATGACCTGACAGTCAAGAAGGACCAATGTTTAGTCAGATCATTTGCAGACTCCAAATTGTAAGCATTGTGCATCCTACTTTTATCTCATAGAGTTTTAATGAATTCCCAGTTAATTTACAAACATGTCTTGGTATAGGTTTGCCCTGTCATGCATGTTCTAGCCAAGGGCAATGTAAATACATGTATAATGTACAGTCGTGGCCAAAAGTTTTGAGGATGACACAAGTATTGGTCTCCACAAAGTTTGCTGCTTCAGTGTTCTTAGATCTTTGTCAGTAGTTACTATGGTACACTGAAATGGAATACTTGTAATTAAATAAGTGTCAAAGGCTTTCATTGACAGACATTCAGTTTATGCAGAGTGTCAATATTTGCAGTGTTGACACTTCTTTTTCAAGACCTCTGCAATCTGCCCTGGCATGCTGTCAATTAACTTCTGGGCCACATCCTGACTGATGGCAGGCCATTCTTGCATAATCAATGCTGGAGTTTGTCAGAAGTTGTGGGTTTTTGTTTGTCCACCCGCCTCTTGAGAATTGACCACAAGTTCTCAATGGGATTAAGGTCTGCAGAGTTTCCTGGCCATGGTCCCAAAATGTCGATGTTTTGTTCCCCGAGCCACTTAGTTATCACTTTTGCCTTATGGCAAGGTGCTCCATCATGCTGGAAAAGTTCTGTTCTTGGATGGTTGGGAGAAGTTGCTCTCGGAGGATGTGTTGGTACCATTCTTTATTCATGACTGTGTTCTTAGGCATTGTGAGTGAGCCCACTCCCTTGGCTGAGAAGCAACCTCACACATGAATGGTCTCAGGATGCATTACTGTTGGCATGACACAGGACTGATGGTAGCGCTCACCTTGTCTTCTCCGGACAAGGTGTTTTCCAGATGGCCCAAACAATCGGAAAGGGGATTCATCAGATAAAATGACTCTACCCCAGTCCTCAGCAGTCCAGTCCCTGTACCTTGCAGGATATCAGTCTGTCCCTGATGTTTTTCCTGGAGAGAAGTGGCTTCTTTGCTGCCCTTCTTGACACCAGGCCATCCTCCAAAAGTCTTTGCCTCACTGTGCGTGCAGATGCACTCACACCTGCCTGCTGCCATTCCTGAGCAAGCTCTGCACTAGTGGTGGCCCGATCCCGCAGCGGAATCAACTTTAGGAGACGGTCCTGACGCTTGCTGGACTTTCTTGGGCGCCCTGACACCTTCTTCACAACAATTGAACCTCTCTCCTTGAAGTTCTTGATGATCTGATAAATGGTAGATTTAGGTGCAATCTTACCAGCAGCAATATCCTTGCCTGTGAAGCCCTTTTTGTGCAAAGCAATGATGACGGCACGTGTTTCCTTACAGGTAACCATGGTTGACAGAGGAAGAACAATGATTTCAAGCACCACCCTCCTTTTAAAGCTTCCAGTCTGTTATTCTGACTCAATCAGCATGACAGAGTGATCTCCAGCCTTGTCCTCGTCAACACTCTCACCTGTGTTAACGAGACAATCACTGACATGATGGCAGCTGGTCCTTTTGTGGCAGGGCTGAGTTTTGTTGGGGGGGGTTTAAGTTCATTTTCATGGCAAAGAGGGACTTTGCAATTCATCTGATCACTCTTCATGACATTCTGGAGTATATGCAAATTGCCATCAACACTGAGGCAGCAAACGTTGCGGAGACCAATACTTGTGTCATTCTCAACTTTTGGCCACGACTGTATATTTCTGTGACAGTCTTTTCAGAATTGGTACTTTTAAATAGAAAATCTGAATGCACATTTTAGATATTTGTTGTTTTTCAGTCACACCGTGTCAAGAAAGGAGATCCATGAAGTGAACATGGACAGTGTCTCTAAACCTGAGTTCTCGCCGAGGAAAGGTAATGATGGCTCACCTAGGGAGCTCAACACTTACAATTCCAGTTAGTTCAAAAACATAATGGTATTATGTTAAATTCAACTGAATTGAGATGAAATTGACCTCTAGGCCTAACTCTTTACTTAGGGGGCTTTCACATCAAATTGGTTTGGAGCGGTTTTTCCGAACTCTGGCGCATTTCCCCCCCTTAGTTCGGTTCGTTTGGACTGGTGTGAACACTATGCGCACTCGGGAGCGCACTAAACAACGCACTAAACAACTCACCGTGGTGAGCTCAAAAAGGGTGGTCTCAGTCCGATTCCATTCTTACCGTGGTGTGGTTCGCTGCAGGTGAGAACGCAGTCTGGACCAAACACAGGAAAATAACCAAGGAGTATTATTGGATGTTTGTCTGCGTGCATTTTATCAAATGCACGTAGTACCATTACATGATATCTCTGAAACATTCTGTGAGTAGCAGTGCATTTTATGACCGCATCCATGCAGATTAGGTGAGACGGGAGGCTATACTGTGGATATAGGCTATTCACATCCCAGTTAGAGCGGCTGTTCCATCCTGAATATTGTTGGAAGACCAAAGCGAAAGTAGTGTGAAGTTTGCAAGTTATGCTTCTTGAAAATCATAGATTGGATTTTTTTTTCTCCAATAAGCAAATGACTTGCATGAACACGTGGTTGTGTTTAGGCATTTTAGTTCATTTGGCAATGTGAAACCAACCGGACCAAATGAGGTAAACAAACAACTACGATGTAACAAATAATCTGTCTGATTCAAACTGTAGCTCAGAACTATGTGTGAAAGTGCCCTTATTCTGGCTACCCCAAGGGTTGGATGGGGCAGTGCATTTCCTCAAGACCAAGGTGGTCCCTGACAGTTGGAAGATGGACATGAGCGAGATTTTAGAGTCCTCCAGCAGTGACGAGGAGGACACGGAAGGAAAGGAGAGTGACGATGACGAGGAAGAGGAGGAGGAGGAGGAGAAGGAAGATGCCCATGATGAGGTAAGAAGAACACTGTTTTAGTCTGGAGGGTTATTTTAAGCGTACAAGTAAGTCCCTTTCCTTTTAGATGCTGATTAGGCCAGAGCCTTTTTACATTAAAAAATGAGAAGTCTTTCTTTCGGTTTTGACAAGGCAGTAGCTTATCCAGTGGTTTGACTAACTGTTTATGGAAGTGTGTAATACTCTTCTAACAAAGACCATTGCAACCTGCTTGAATAGCTACTAAATTATAGAGAGAGAAAAATGAGGTTCTTATCAATCTCTTTGCTGAGTATCCATTTGGTCGTGATAAGTTTTATCTGAGAGCCGGCTCACTCAGTAATGTAAACCCAGCTGTGTATTGTACATTGTAGTGACCTCACCTGCTCTGAGAATGAAGTTGGCTTGGCACCATGCATTCATTGCATTCCCTTTTTCTGACATCTTGTGGCTACTGAGCCACTTTGATTGAGCCAGACTCGCTCAATAGACCCTGTTTGTGTCCCAAATGGCACCCTATTCCCTTTTTAGTGTACTACTTTTGACCAGGGCCCATAGGGAATAGGGTGCCATTTGGGACACACTCCCAGTGTGAGGGAAAGCCCCTTCCTCCGGAACAACAATGGTTCTTTCTTCCTGCTCCCAGAGTTTGGGACAAATGGCCATTCGTGTGGTTTCAGACACTGTTCCCATAGCAACTGGCAGCTACTTCCTATCGTTTAGAGGGGCTGTGGGGATTGGCTGAGGGCCAGTGGAGGCTCCTGACTCCTCGAGTTCTTTCTACCTCTGCTGCTTGTCATAAAGGCTTTGCTTCTCATGAGTGAAATGGGTTCACTTCACTATGTATTTGCTTGTGTCTGGACCACTTTGTCAGTCAAGGTATAGTTAACACATTACACATCACAGCCTTCATAGATTTACAATGGCATGTACATAGATTTTTTTCCCCCCTAGTTCCTCCATTTTAGACTTCAGTGTACTGTGACAGTATCTGTTCTTTAGTAATAGATGCACATAGGAGCCATATCTATGGCCCTGGATGCTGTGAATAGGTTACATACCAACACAACGGGCAATATTATTCTCTGAGAATGGTTTCGCAAACTCATCAGAAGTTATCTCTTGGCTATCGTATTACCCGTGTGAGTGTTAAATATCTTTAACCATTAAATATGTCCTTGAATTTAACCTAAAATTGTTTTACGCAGGTGACTTGGCTTGACAAGTAATAGAATGGGCAACGACTTCAGAGGGAAAGCATGAGCTCAAAATAATTTCACCACCTGACTGACTACTGGCCTTGGCATACATGACATCTTCCTTTGCTCTAGTAGCATTGTTAACTCTACAGGAATGTATTAGCTATGTCAAGACTACTCTGCTAGACTAGTCAGTAGAGGTTTTAGATGGGGATCAATAAAGTATCTCTCTAAGGGGAAATTTATTCGTCAAGCAGCTACGAAAAAACACAGGGCAGGTGCAAAATGCCAGAACGAAAATACACAAAAGACAGATGCATGATACATAGAGCGGAGTGCAAAAAAGCTATAAAGAGACATTGCATAGTATGAGTGAACTGACTATGTCTTTAGTTTTTTTTACAAATGTAACCTTTTATTTTACTAGGTTAGTTCAAATGTGTTTTGTCGAGAGACCGTGTCAAATTAGCAGCACACTCAATGAAGGATGATAACGATTATAAGTAATTGTCTGTTGATGCTTAATTTGCCTATATAACCAAGGTGTGTGTTTCCTGCAGCCTGAGGATGAGGCGGACCCAGAGGAGAGGGATCACTTCCTGCAGCAGCTGTATAAGTTCATGGAGGATCGAGGTGAGCCCCCAGCAATGTCCCATTTATCTTCCAGCTTGTCTACGTCCCAAATGGCATCCGGTTCCCTATATAGTGCCCTACCTTTGACCAGGGACTACATAGGGAATTGGGCAGTCCATCACTCACTACCCCACAAGAGTTTGAAACCATTGGCTTGATGTAAAGAATAAGGTGAACACTCTCCACAACAATCCAGTGCTTTTAAATCCTTCCGAGTGTGAATAAGTGCACACTTCCGGGAGAAGAATGGGAAATAATTGGTGATCTTTCATATGACTTTTACTGCACACAACACTTTACTACACACTACCTGGCACGGCTCTGAATTCTCCAGCTATCTTTCATTTGATTTAACTTCAGGTCTTTATAACACATTGCATTATTATCACTCATTCGACGACAACCTATGAAATAAAAAAAAGATCCTCCTGTGATTTTTTTCAATGCCCTAAAATGGGTTACTTTTCCTCTGTAGCGTCACTGCTCCTCTCGTCCTTTCCTCCTCAGGGACGCCAATTAACAAGCCTCCTGTGCTCGGCTACAAGGATCTGAACCTCTTCAAGCTCTTCAGGCTAGTCTACCACCAGGGGGGCTGTGACAAAGTAAGTGCATCATCTCTACAGCTTGCTCTCTCCCTCCCTCTTCCGAGTCCTCTTCACTGCAGCGGCAGGCAGGCAGACTGGTCTCGTCGTCTAATGTGAACAACCTGTTCTCTCCAGCTTTGCCTCGCCTCTCCTGCGCCTCTGTAAGCAAAAATTGCAGCATGTAGCTTTTTAGTGGACTGTCAAGGTCAAGGGGTGTCTGTCTCTGGTGTTTTGCACATCAGCTGCTATGAGGACCAAGAAAACAGGCCTGAAAAATTACTTAACAATTTGGACTCGCTCGATCAAGAGATGTTGTTAGTGTTTTGTCTCTACCTCTGTTTCATTTGTTGAATATAGTATTGATATAGCGTAGTCTACATGAATGATTATTGATATGTTATTGTGATGCTTGTTTTTTGCAGATTGAAAGTGGATCTGTGTGGAAACAAATCTACATAGACCTTGGCATTCCCGTCCTAAACTCTGCTGCCTCCTACAATGTGAAGACTGCCTACAGAAAGTAGGTGTTTGATTACTTCACACTCTTTACCAGATGGTTCTTTCTTTTGAAGCTGTCGAGTCATTTTCAATGCTTCAAACTATATTCTAGGCCCGATTTACTGTAAAGCACTTGTGAAATACATTGCTGTAAAAAAGGATTAATAAATGGATTTTATTGATGGATTTATTTTTTATGCACCAAGATTATTTAAAAGTGTTATGAGTGACGTCTACTGTGCTTGAAGAGTGCTAATATATATGTGTGTGTGTAGGTACCTGTATGGCTTTGAGGAGTACTGTCGCTCAGCCTGCATCGTCTTCAGGACCATCCACCACAGCGAGGATCCGCCAGCCTCCCAGTCCCAGACAGAACAGAAGGCTGCCCAGGTCCCTGAGGTGAAGGAGTGCCAGGGCCCAACACCACCTGTCAAAACTGAGTCTGCTGCAGCCATGGAGGAGGACAAGCCTGCCCAGGAGGAGGCAGAGTCGGGGAGTGAGAGTGACAAAGAGGGCCACAAAGATATCTCCTCTCCCAGGGTTAGTAGGAATTGTTTTTTGCTGTAGTAATTTGTACATGACACTGAAGACCATTCCGTTTTGGACTCTGTTAGATTGGGTAGGTTCTTTCATTTACCCCTTTTCCACCAAAGCATTTTGAGAGCCGGTGCCTACTCGTGAACCAGTTCTTTGTGTTTCGACAGCCAAAGAACCGGTTCTCGGCTAGGAAAATTGGTTCCAAAGCGGCACTAACTCTTTGCTGGACTAGAACCGTTCTTTTACCACGTCATGCTTACGCTGGGGGCGGGGTTATTGTGACCATAACTACCCTTCTTCTCGAACGTAACCTCCGTCTATAGTAATCCAGACGAGCAGCACAAATGTGTTCTAAACGTCTTCTTCTGACCCCAATATAGGATCGCAAAGCCAGGAGAAACATTTGCAGAAAGACGATGTAGTCCGCCATTGTAATTGTTATGCTTGAAGTTGGCGCAAGCGTTTCTGGGAAAGCTAAGACTTATTGCGACATACACAGTGACGTAACGACGTCGTTCGCTTGGCTCTCTAGTCAGTGGAAAAACAAACAGGTTCTGAGAAGGTTCGCAAGTTGAACCAACTTTGAACCAGCACCAGTTCCGAACCAGTTCTTTTTTGGTGGAAACGAGGTAGAGATTAAATCTTTCTACTGTTCCTTCCTCTGATCTTCTCTTTCAATGCATTTTGAGAAGGAGCCGGAGGGAGGATGCGAGGAATTGAGCAAATACATTTGAGACGGAGCTGTAGGTTTTGCTGCAGGCAGCCTAGGGTTCCTCCTCCACAGACACTAATCACTTTACTTTCTTCTTTATCTTAGGGGAGGAGACGGTGCACTGTGACCCCAGTCAAAGCTGAGGTGAAGGAGCCCGCAAAGCTGGAGAAGATCAAAGAGAAGGAAGAGCAGAGTGGTGTGGGGGAGACCTGCGGAGAGGAGACTGGAGACGGCAGCAGGTCAGACGGAGGAGACACCCTGGGGAACAGACGCAGCCGACGCCTGGAGGAGTCCGATAAAGAGTCTGAGGACGAAGAGGAGGATGAGGATGATGAGGAGAGCGAGAGGATAGTCGGCGAACGGTACAGTTGAATGTTAATGAACCATCACAGTGTAATATAAATGGTGATAGAATTCATGCAATGTTCAAGATGATGTAATAATTGAATGTCACCTCAGGGCATCAAGCCTATTAGTGTTAATCTTCTCAAATTCCTCTTTGTTGTACTTGTCAGGATGTGTGGCCATTGAACTGACTAGAATGTTGTGGGGTAACACACAAACTTGCTGAAGTCTTGTGATGCCATGTTTCATGGTTGGTTTCCTATTGGATGGAAGTGCTGCTCTTTTTATTATATATATTTTTCTCTAACCTAATGAGCGAATGGTCATATTTACTAGGAATTCAACTGACCGAAACATGGAGGGATTACCTGAACTTGTCCAATAAGAAACTCACTTTCGTTGCGAAACGGAAATTAGAGTAGTGCTTGTAGTACTGGCTGAAGAGCTTCTTCGCTGAGTTTGAGGGCCATGTACGGATGGCCCTACAGTGAGCCCAAAGGTATTTTTTTTTTTTAAGGATGCTTTTGTTAGATCACAGAAAGGGGGTCTTTAGAAAACCCTTAAAGTGACAATATGTAACCTTTTGGGGGACCTGACCAAATTCACATAGAAATGTGAGTTATAGATATATCATTCTACTTGAAAGCAAGTCTAAGGCGCAGTAGATATGTTTTATGTGCGCTATGCTTCCTGTTCTTAAGTTTGTTTTTTGCGTCTTACTTTTGGCTTTGTCAAATCAAACTTTATTTGTCACATGCGCTGAATACAACCGGTGTAGACCTTACAGTAAACTTCTTACTTACAAGCCCTTAACCAACAATGCTTTAAAGAAGTTTTAAGAGAAATTAAGTGTTAAATAGAAAATAAAAGTAACATAATTAAACTGCAGCAGTAAAATAACAATAGCGAGGTTATATACAGGGGTACCGACACAGTCAATGTGCGGAGGCACCGGTTAGTTGAGGTAATATGTACATGTAGGTTAAAGTGACTATGCATAGATAATAAACAGAGTAGCAACAGTGTAAAAGAGGGGTCTGGTGGCCCTTTGATTAGCTGTTGAGGAGTCTTATGGCTTGGGGGTTGAAGCTGTTAAGAAGCCTTTTGGACCTAGACTTGGCGCTCCGGTGCCGCTCCGTGCGGTAGCAGAGAGAACTGTGTTTGCAATTTTTAGGGCATACCTCTGACACCGCCTGGTATAGAGGTCCTGGATGGCAGGAATCTTGGCCCCAGTGATTTACTGGGCCGTACGCACTACCCTCTGTAGTGCCTTGCGTCTGAAGCTGAGCAGTTGCCATACCAGGCAGTGATGCAACCAGTCAGGATGCTCTCGATGGTGCAGCTGTAGAACCTTTTGAGGATCTGAGGATCCATGCCATATCTTTTCAGTCTCCTGAGGGGGAATAGGCTTTGTCGTGCCCTCTTCACGACTGTATTAGTGTGTTTGGACTAGGGTTGCAAAGGGTCGGAAACTTTCCGGTGAATATCCGGGAGTTAAGCCCTGGAATTTAGGGAATTTTGCTTAAATTCGTCAAAGAAGTTAGCTTATAACAGTGAACCTTTTTTTTGTGGGATACACAAGGCAATTCTAGGTCTTGTGGCATATTTTGGTTAAGCTATCCCCAATTCAATGGAATTGCAACCCCCTGCATGCACAGTGCACTCTTCCATCACATGTACAGCTGATTCTCAAGATCTTGCACACTAATGAGATGCTATTGAGCCCACACTACTACACTGTCTTAGCCAAGGACTACATTCTTTCTGTTAAGTTTTGGTGACTACTGGATGGGGTGAATTATATTTTATATGACATGCCTGATTTTGTTAACTAGTAAATAGTAGCCTTTTAAATCATTTCTAACTTCTGCAAGTTAGTTTTTGCTACCATGTGGGTTTTAGCTTGAGTGTTTCCATACATGTTTCATTTTAAAACATTTATCTTACAAAGGAGTTGTTTAATCTAACTGCTTATCTGTACATGGTATTTGGGTATTTATTTCTAATCTTTACAGGAAAATGCCACGGGCACTATCTGATGTGTGGAGACATTTCACTGCAGCTAATGTAGAAGGAAAAGTTGTATACATTTGCAAATACTGTCCTAAATCATATGTGAAGAATGCAACAAAATGCAGTCATCTGGCCAAGTGCATAAAGTTCCCTCCGCGCTCACAACAAGCAGCCTCTGACAAAGGTCCCTCTACTTCTATTCAAGGTGAAAAGGATGAATCAGACACGTTATCGATAACAACAGCTCATGGTCCTCCTGGAAAAAGGATGTTTATTTGAAACAATGGAGGAATGTAGTCAGAGAAATGCTGATGAATGTCTTGCTCGAGCTGTGTATGCAACTGGTTCACCTCTACTCACAGGCAATGTGTATTGGAAGAGATTTTTGAATGTTCTTCGCCCAGCATTCACCCCTCCAACCAGACATGCTTTATCTACTCATTTGCTGGATGCAGAGTTCAACAGAGTTCAAGTGAAGGTCAAGCAAATCATGGAGAAAACAGACTGTATTGCAATCACCTCTGATGGATGGTTGAATGTTTGTAGGCAAGGAATAATTAACTTAATCTCCACCCCTCAACCAGAATTCTACAAGAGCACAGACGCACCGGTCTCTACATTGCAGATGAGCTGAAGGCAGTCATCAATGACCTCGGACCACAGAAGGTATTTGCACTGGTGACAGACAACGCTGTGAACATGAAGCCTGCTTGGTCTAAAGTGGAGGAGTCCTACCCTCACATCGCACCCATTGGCTGTGCTGCTCATGCATTGAATCTGCTGCTCAAGGACATCATGGCAATGAAAACAATGGATACACTCTACAGGAGAGCCAATTCAATTGTTAGGTGAAGAGCATCCTGTCTGGTGCAGAGATCAACAGGGTCTATGGTGTCATCACTGCCTTGTCTTGCCACCTTGGCCTGAATGAAAGCAAGGTTCTTGGCAGTCTGGCGAAGTACACTTCCAAGCAAGGGCTTTGGGATGGAGATATGGCAGTCGTGCCAACATATCTCATCAGCCACCTGGTGGAAGGGACTTTGTGGATCTGAGGCTCTTTCCCCTGTTGCCTCCAACATCCGCCAAATCTCACCAACATAAGCCGCATCAGAGCGCAACTGGTTCTTGTTTGGGAACGCACACCAAAGCACGCAACAGTCTGACCAATACAAGGGATGAAAAATTGGTGGCCTTCCGGGCAAATTTGAGGCTTTTTGAGCCTGACAACGAGCCATCCTCAACAAGGTTGGAAAGTGACAGTGAAGATGAGGCCTCCAAGTCTGACGTTCTAGAGGTGGACATTGAGGAGGTCTAGGGAGAAGACATGGAAGCCTGAGAGGAAGACAACCAAAGTATTAGTTGCTAGACCTATCATTTTACATATGTATGTTAACGTTTTTGGGAGATGCGAAGGATCATTGGGGATCATTCAATATTCCCTTTCTTTTGTTCAGTGAAATCATCCCATGTGAAGAGTCAACTCATTTAATTAAAGTTCAATTCGTAACTAAATCTTTTTTTTTTTTCTATTGGAAGAATTTAATAATTTGCAATTATGCCTACTTATGATAAGGTAAAAGGTTTGTTTGTCTCCGTATATGGTAAATATATCCAATGCAAAAAAATCTATGTTTTAAATGGTATTAATATTAATTGTCATAAATTCCTGTTTTAATTCCCACGGAAAGTTTCCACCTCGGAATTTTCCCCAAAATGTGCAACCCTAGTTTGGACCATGATAGTTTGTTGGTGATGTGGACACCAAGGAACTTGAAGCTCTCAACCTGCTCCACTACAGCCACTTCTGAGAATGGGGGTGTGCTCGGTCCTCCTTTTCCTGTAGTCCCCATCTCCTTTTATCTTGCTCACAATGAGGGAGAGGTTGTTGTCCTGGCACCACACGGCCAGGTCTCTGACCTCCTCCTTATAGGCTGTCTCGTTGTTGGTAATCAGGCCTACAACTGTTGTCATCGGAAAACTTGATGTTGGAGTCGTGTCTGGCCATGCAGTTATGAGTGGACAGGGAGTGCAGGAGGGGACTGAGCACACACCCCTGAGGGGCCCCGTGTTGAGGATCAGTGTGGCAGATGTGTTGTTACCTACCCTTACCACCTGGGTGGCGGCCCGTCAGGAAGTCCAGGATCCAGTTGCAGAGGGAGGTGTTTAGTCCCAGGGTCTTTAGCTTAGTGATGAGCTTTGAGGGCACTATGGTGTTGAAGGCTGAGCTGTAGTCAATGAATAGCATTTTCACATAGTCGTCCTTTTGTCCAGGTGGGAAAGGGCAGTGTTGAGTGCAATAGATATTACATCATCTGTGGATCTGTTGGGGCGAATTGGAGTGGGTCGAGGGTTTCTGGGATAATGGTGTTGATGTGAACCATGACCAGCCTTTCAAAGCGCTTCATGATGGCTACCTACTTGAGTGCTGCGGGTCGGTAGTCATTTAGACAGGTTACCTTAGTGTCCTTGTGCACATGGTGGTCTGCTTGAAACATGTTGGTATTACAGACTCAGTCAGGGAGAGGTTGAAAATGTCAGTGAAGACACTTGGTCAGCGCATGCTCTGAGTACACGTCCTGGTAATCCGCCTGGCCCTGCGGTCTTGTGAATGTTGACCTGTTTGAAGATCTTGCTCACATCGGCTACGGAGTGCACGATCACACAGTCGTCCGGAACAGCTGATGCTCTCATTCATGTTTCAGCATTACTTGCCTCAAAGCAAGCATAGAAGTAATTTGGCTCATGTCACTGGGCAGCTTGCGGCTGTGCTTCCCTTTTTGGTCTGTAATAGTTTGCAAGCCCTGCCATATCCGACGAGTGTCGGAGCTGGTGTAGTACGATTCAATCTTAGTCCTGTATTGACTCGTTGCCTGTTTGGTTTGTCGGAGGGCATAGCAGGATTTCTTTTAAGCTTCTGGGTTAAAGTCTCGCTCCTTGAAAGCGGCAGCTCTTCCCTTTTTATCTCAGTGCGGCTGTTACCTGTAATCTATGTCTTCTGGTTGGGGTATGTACGCACGGTCGCTGTGGGGACGACGTCATCGATGCACTTATTGATGAAGCCTCATTGCCATTGGAAGAAACCCGGAACATATTCCAGTCTGTGCTAGCAAAACAGTCCTGTAGCTTAGCATTTGCTTCATCTGACCACTTTATTATTGACTGAGTAACTGGTGCTTCCAGCTTTAGTTTTTGCTTGTAAGCAGGAATCAGGAGGATATAATTATGGTCAGATTTGCCAAATGAAGGGCAAGGCAGAGCTTTGTATGCGTCTCTGTGTGGAGTAAAGGTGGTTTAGAATTTATTTATTTTTTCCATCTGGTTGCACATTTTAACACGCTGATAGAACAGATTTGAGTTTCCCTGCATTAAAGTCCCCTGCCACTAGGAGCGCTGCTTCTGGATTAGCTTTTTCCTGTTTGCTTATTGTCGTATACAGCTCATTGAGTGCTGTTTTAGTGCCAGAATTGTTTTTACAAATATACATAGACCGCCGCCCCGTCTCTTGCAAGAGGCTGCTGTTCTATCCTGCCGAAAAAAGCTTAAAACCCGCCAGTTGTATGTTATTCGTCGTTCATCTATGACTCGGTGAAACACAAGATATTACAGTTTTTAATGTCCCGTTGCTATGATATTCGTGATCGTACTTTGTCTAATTTATTTTCCAATGATTGTACGTTGGCTAGTAATACTGATGGTAAAGGCAGATTACCCACTTGCCGTCGGATCCTTACAAGGCACCCCGACCTACATCCCCGTTATCTCCGTCTCTTTCTCCTGCCAATGATGGGGATTTTGGAAACAGAAACATTATGTACATAATAAGTTACAAATAACACAAACACACACCATAACACAATTGGTTAGGCACCCGTAGAACGGCAGCCATCTCCTCCGGCGTCATTATTGTACACCAGCGTCACAGGTTAAACTATTTTTGGTTATGCAAAATATATTTCAGAGGTTTATATGTACAATGGTTTTCTACACTATACTAGCTTATTTTGTTACAAACTGAAATTAGGCAAAGCTAAGAGTTTTAGCAACCAGGAAATGGCGGAGAGATTTCGGCCAAGCTACTTAGTTGACCTATCAGGGTAAAGCAATGTTTTACTCCTTTTCATCAGAACCCTGGGCTTTTGCATCTTTGTTGACAAAGGTCAGCTCAGCTGCTCCATTTATGTTGAACAAACTTTAAAGAAGATATGCATTCATTAGTGCATATCTTAGAAAACTGTAGCAAAATGTTATGCATCGGAAAATGTTTTGCAATGAAAAGTTACAAAAGTTCAGGTTAGTCCCTCCCTGATTTCTTCTGTTTGGTTCCTAGTGAATACACCCCAGTATTGGCAGTGTTAATAACCTGCTTTTGGATGCTAGCTAGCAGAAGCTAGCTTTATTTTTGTGAATGGGCACCGTAAGATTTAAAGGCTCTCAGGGACAGCCTTTACCCGTGGTTCTAAGTTGACGTGTGTGTGTGGACAGGGGCGAGGACGAGGACTCTGAAGACTCAGTGACAGGGACTAAGGTGAAGGTAAAGTACGGTCGAGGGAAGACTCAAAAGATCTACGAGGCCAACATCAAGAAGGCAGAGGACGACGATGGAGGAGATGTCCTCTACCTGGTGCACTACTACGGCTGGAATGTCAGGTAACCCATGGACACATGCTTCAATTCTCACTCGCCTGAAAGAGATGATGGGAATTTGTGTTTTGATGATTCGCTGTCTTGATCACGCCAGCATTTTCAGTATTACATTTCCACCTTTCTCTGATTTTGATTTTACTTTGAATGTCATTGTAATACTTTGCTACTTAGTGCAAGCATTATGTTGTGTATGTGTCTAATCTGAGTGATGAATGAGTGGGTGTAGCTATAGTGTTTATGGTTTCATTTCCCCTCTAGGTATGATGAGTGGGTCAAAGCAGACCGGATCATCTGGCCTGTCAAGGGTGGATCAAAAAAGAAACAGAAAAAGAAAGTGAAGAATAAAGAGGAAGGCGAGAAGGAGGATGACAAGCAGGGGAAGCTGGGTGGCTTGAAGCGAGGTCGCCCTCTTCTTAGAACCACTCCCCCCAGGGCCAACCGCAGTGTCTCCAAGACCCCCAGCAGTGAGGGACGCTCCAGCAGCAAGAGCAAATCTGATGCATCAGCGCTGCCCAACGGAGAGGGTAAGCGACCCGAGAACTGTACTTAGGTACCAGCGTGTAACATGACTTCATGGGTGCATCTTGATGGTGTACCCTGGCTTCCTTTTCCCCCCCATATCCTCCTCACCTTAATCTACACCGATCATCAGTGTTATGGAGAGGGTAAGACCGTGGGGCTCGTTCAGCAATGTTATAGAATGTTCAGACCGAAATGTATTATTATATAGAACTGATATCATTGTCTGTCATGTACAATAGTGGATCAAGACTGCTCTATTTATTAAATGTGTGTCTGTGTAAACAGGTACTCCTCGCCGACGGACAAGAAGAACTTCTGGGATGTATGACTCGGACAGGGATGCCAACTCTAATGGTAGGTCAACGTATCTCTATATGCAGTATAGTGTAGTCGCTAGTTTAATTAGGATAACTATGATAGTCCACATAAGAATGATTAGAGGGTGTTTCTGGCTACGTTAGGCTGGTTTTACCAGACACCGATTTTAAACCTAGTCCTGGACTATGAAGCCCTTTCAGTGGAGATTCTCCATTAAGCTTGATTTTGAGTCCAGGACTAGAATGAATCTGTCTGGGAAACTGCCCCTTGGTGTTTGGGAAGTAATTGTTATTTTAAGGAATGAAGCCTGGACTTCTGATGGATGCACTCTAACCCTTGATGTCCCCCCTCTCTACTTCTGGTAGAAGAATCGGTGAACTCGTCCGAGGACAGTGAGTCAGAGGATTCTCCTGAGAAGAAACCTGCCTGGGCGGAGAGGACTGACCCCGCCACGGCCCGTAAGCAGGAGGAGGAGGAGGACCGGAGGGTGGAGAGAGGAAGAGCAGAGGCAGCCGCCCAGGCCGCAGCCGCCCAGGCCGCAGCCGCCCAGGCCGCAGCCGCCCAGGCCGCAGCAGCACAGGTCCAGCCCCCCAGCAGCCCTCAGGAGGAGAAGGAGCAGCAGGAGGACAAGCTCCCTGAGAGGAGGGAGCCGGATAAGGCTGAGGAGCAGCCCCAGGTGCCCCCCATGATCCCTGAACTCGACAGACCCAAGGAGGAGGACCCCCCTACTCAGAAATCCCCCAGGTCTAAAGCAGCACGTAGAAGTAGCGTTCGAGAGCCAGAGAGGAACACCAATGATGACACTGGCCCTGAAACACCCACCATAACCACCACTCCCAACTACACTGAGACTGAGTCATCTCCCTGCCCGCGCCCCATGAACAGGCAGGATGAGCCCATGGTGGTCCTTCACTGTCTCCCTGCTGAGCACATTCCCAGCATCCCTGACCTTCCCGCCATGGACTCGGACACAGACTCAGCCACAGAGGAGGAGATCTGCAGGGAGGAGCGAGGCTTGGCCAAGCGTAAAGCCACCGAGCAGAGGACGGCAGACAAGAAGGTGCGTCTGGACAGGAGGGAGGAGACAACCAATATGGCGTCGCCTGGGAGGAGGCCCACTGACTCGCCTGGGAGGAGGCCCACTGACTCGCCTGGGAGGAGGCCCACTGACTCGCCTGGGAGGAGGCCCACTGACTCGCCTGGGAGGAGGCCCACTGACTCGCCTGGGAGGAGGCCCACTGACTCGCCTGGGAGGAGGCCCACTGACTCGCCTGGGAGGAGGCCCACTGACTCGCCTGGGAGGAGGCCCACTGACTCGCCTGGGAGGAGGCCCACTGACTCGCCTGGGAGGAGGCCCACTGACTCGCCTGGGAGGAGGCCCACTGACTCGCCTGGGAGGAGGCCCACTGACTCGCCTGGGAGGAGGCCCACTGACTCGCCTGGGAGGAGGCCCACTGACTCGCCTGGGAGGAGGCCCACTGACTCGCCTGGGAGGAGGCCCACTGACTCGCCTGGGAGGAGGCCCACTGACTCGCCTGGGAGGAGGCCCACTGACTCGCCTGGGAGGAGGCCCACTGACTCGCCTGGGAGGAGGCCCACTGACTCGCCAGGGAGGAGGCCCACTGACTCGCCAGGGAGGAGGCCCACTGACTCGCCAGGGAGGAGGCCCACTGACTCGCCAGGGAGGAGGCTGGAGGCAGGGGGACAGAAAGGCGAGGAGTGCCTGACGCCGGCTAAGGGTAAAACGGAGCCAGAGGTTAAAACCGAGATGCCTGCCCTTACTCCGGAGGTGCAGTGTCAAGGTCTAGGAGGTGTAGCAGGAGGTCGACCCAGGTCGGAGCAGCCAGGCTCAGAGGCTGAGGAGGAGGGGATGCCTCAGATCGGCCCTGAGGCGCTGGTCTGCCACGAGGTGGATTTGGACGACCTGGATGATAAGGACAAGACCTCAGCAGAAGACCTCCTAATGATGATGAGTCAGGGAAAGGTCCATGCTCCCTCTCCGTCGAATGCCTCCTCCCACCACCCCCAGACCCACAACAGCCCTCTTCTGTCCTCGGGGGGTGCTGCTCCTCCACGGATCTTCTCCCCCACCTATGCCCCCAGCCCTGATGAGTCCCACAGCACCAAGAGTGAGAGCGATGTCACCATCGAGGTGGACAGTGTAGCCGGGGAGTCTCAGGAGGGGCTTGGTGATAACGAGTTGGCCAACTCCAACTGCTTTGAAGCTAGCACCAGCTCCAGCAACTCCAGCTTGTCACTACAGGAGAGGGACACCAAGGACAGAGGTGGGTCACACAAAGAATGGCATATAATAGACTATCTTAGGGATGTGACAAATGGCACATTTTTCTTAACATTTTAAGTCAAATAGATTTTTATTTGTCACATGCGCCAAATTCATGTGTAGACCTTACTGTGAAATGCTTACCTACAAGCCCTTAACCAATGTTTAAGAACATGTTTAATAAATAAAGTAACACCAAAATTACATAATTGAGGGGGTTCAGGTTAGTCGAGGTAATTTGTACATGTAGGTAGGGGTAAGGTGACTATGCATAGATAATTAACTGAGTAGCAGTAGTGTAAAAACAAAAAGGGGGGAGGGGGGTGTCAATGTAAATAGTCCAGGTGGCCATTTTATTAATTGTTAAGCAGTCTTATGGCTTGGGGGCAGAAGCTGTTAGAGCCTTTTGGTCCTAGACTTGGCTCTCTGGTACCGCTTGCCATGCGGTAGCAGAGAGAACAGTCTATGGCTTGGGTGACTGGAGTCTTTGTCAGGTTTTTGGGCCTTCCTCTGACACCACCTAGTATATAGGTCCTGGATAGCAGGAAGCTTGGCCCCAGTGATTTATTGGGCCGTACGCACTACCCTCTGTAGCGCCTTGCAGTCGGATGCCGAGCAGTTGCCATACCAGTCGGTGATGCAACCGGTCAGAATGCTCTCAATGGTGCGCTGTAGAACCTTTTGAGGATCTGAAGACCCATGCCAAATCTTTTCAGTCTCTTGAGGGGGAAAAGGTGTTGTCGTGCCCTCTTCACGACTGTCTTGGTGTGTTTGGACCATGATCGTTTGTTGGTGATATGGACACCAAGGAACTTTAAACTCTCGACCCGCTCCACTACAGCCCCGTCAATGTTAATGGGGGCCTGTTTGGCCCTCCTTTTCCTGTAGTCCACAATCATCTCCTTTTGTCTTGATCACGGCCAGGTCTGTGATCAGGCCTACCATTGTTGTCGTCAGCAAACTTAATGATGGTGTTGGAGTCGTGCTTGGCCACGCAGTCAAGGGTAAACAGGGAGTACAGGAGGGGACTAAGCACACACCGCTGAGGGGCCCCTGTATTGAGGATAATGTGTTTATGTGAGCCATGACCAGCCTTTCAAAGCACTTCATGGCTACCGATGTGAGTGCTACGGGTCGGTAGTCATTTAGGCAGGTTACCTTCTCTTTCTTGGGCACATGGACTACGGTGGTCTGCTTGAAACATGTTTGTATTGCAGACTCGGTCAGGGTGAGGTTGAAAATGTCAGTGAAGACACTTGCCAGTTGATCTGTGCATTCTCTGAGTACACGCCCTGGTAATCCGTCTGGCCTTGTGAATGTTGACCTGTTTAAAGGTCTTGCTCACATCGGCTACGCAAAGCGTGATCACACAGTCGTCCGGAACAGCTGGTGCTCTCGTGCACGCTTCAGTGTTGCTGACCACGAAGCGAGCATAAAAAGCATCAAGCTCGTCTGGTAGGCTCGCGTCACTGAGTAGCTCACGGCTGGGTTTCCCTTTGTAGTACGATTCAATCTTAGTCTTGTATTGACATTTTGCCTGTTTAATGGTATGTCTGCGGGCATAGCAGGATTTCTTATAAACATCCGGATTAGTCTCCCGCTCCTTGAAAGCGGCAGCTCTAGCCTATAGCTCGGTGTGGATGTTGCCTGTAATCTATTGCGTCTGGTTGGGATATGTGTTTACGGTCACTGTGGAGACGACGTCGTCGATGCACTTATTGATGAAGCCGGTGACTGAGGTGGTATACTCCTCAATACCATTGAATAAATCACGCAACATATTCGAGTCTGGGCTAGCAAAACAGTCCTGTAGCATCTGCATCATCTGACCACTTCCGAGTCACTGGTACATCCTGCTTTAGTTTTTGCTTGTAAGCAGGAAAATCATTTGAAAGATTTGTATCTCCTTCAAACGTTAAATCATTGTTGCGTTAGGTATTTGTAAAAAAGTCCCTTCATGATGATTATGATATAGACCTGTTAGTGGTATTTTTGTGATAAATGCACTGTGATTTGGTCCTCTGAAATAAAAATGCTCAATATTCACCCTTTCACGATCAGGTCAGAAAAGGTTGATGGACAGCAATATGAGTTCTTCTGCAAAGAAGCAGAAGCGCAACCAGAAACGGCCAAGCACAACGTCCAAAATTGATAAGAATGGAGCAGGTAAGTTGCATTTTTCATTTTCCATTAATGGCAGACTGTCGACTCACCCAAAAAAACGTGTCAATGTTTGAATCATTTTTGGCGGTAATGTGACTTGTGGGTTAAAATAAAGTATTTAAAATGTGTTTGACCACAGGGCACAGCAGTGACAGTGAGGACCTAGCTGTCATGGACACTTCCAGTAAGCTGACCCCAGTGAAACACTCCATGTCTAAAGGAAGCCAGAAGCTGGTCTCTCCTAACAGTAAGGAGCTAGAGAAGTATAAGCACAAAGACAAGCTGTCCTCCTTCCCCTCCCCTCGCACATACAAGTGGACCTTCCAGCTCAGTAAGTAGAACTAACCACTTATCACTAATCAGCTTATCACACTGATCTCAGGTGATGAGGAATAACAACAGGGGATGGTTTCTCCGACAGACTAAGCCTAGTCCTTGACTAAAAATCGTAGATTCTTTATCGAACTAGACTTTATGACTAGACTTAATGTGTCTGGGAAACTGGACCTAGGAGTTTGGATTTTAGCCTTTATTTTTGTGAATATTCTTAAATGTAATATTGTATTTAGTGTTCTAAAATAAATGGCTTTGAAAGCATTCCTAGCTTTGTAGCTGAATGGTCAAAGTATGTTTACAATAACTTTTCTGCATCTCTGAGCAGATGAACTGGACAGCATGACAAGTGCTGAGAGGATATCCTTCTTACAAGACAAACTACAGGATATAAGGAAGTATTACATGTCACTCAAGTCTGAAGTGGCCTCCATAGACAGGAGGCGGAAGAGGTTAAAGAAGAAAGAAAGAGAAGGTAATGTATTTTCCTCAGTTCCTCCTCTGATTTATCTGAAGACTGTTATTCTAGTCCTCAGTCATGTTCCAGAGCAAACTTCTTGATTAGCTTTGTATTGTAATGCTTTACTTGGAATATTTCCTTCATCTCTGTTTTTGACACGCATACAGCTGTCTAACCTAGTCTAATTTACATTACATTTTAGTTATTTAGCAGACGCTCTTATCCAGAGCGACTTACAGTAGTGAGTGCATACATTTTCATACTGGTACCCCGTGGGAATCGAACCCACAACGTTGGCCTTTCAAGCGCCGTGCTCTACCGACTGAGCTACATCGGGTCTGCATGCATCTTTGCTCACCGTAATCCTTTGTAGAGTATGAAAGACGGATACAGCTGTCTAACCTGGTCTCTCCTCCCTCCAGTGTCCCACACCACAGCGTCGACGTCATCCGTCTCGTCGGACACTGGGATGAGCCCCTCCTCTGCCTCGCCCACTCAGAACACTGTGGCTGTCGAGTGTAGGTGATGACACGCCTCCTCCCCCATGGCGACCACCCTGCCCATCTCTGCCTGCCATCCCAGCATCCCGCTGCCTCCCTGGAGACACAGGGTACATCCGAAATGGCACCCTATTCCCTATATAGTGCATATCTTTTGACCAGAAGCCCATGTCAAATGACCAGAGGCCCTGGTCAAAAGTATTGTACTATATATGGCATAGGGGTGGCATTTGCAAAGCACCCACGTACTGACACATAGGAGCAAGCGGCCTAAAGCACTCGACTGCCCCCCTCGGTCTCCTTTTACCCCTTATCCTTTCTACCGTATCCCATCCACCACTCCAACTTCCTGCACTTTCCTGCCTCGTAGTCATTGTAGTCCAGCTATCGCAGTCGTCAGGAAAGGGATTCCATGTGAGTTGAATGTAAAGTAAACTACAAACCCAAGATACACCTAGCCAAACCCCTTCAGACTCTCCATCCTTGAACAGTCCATGGCACTTTTCTCCTCCCGCTCTGTCAGAACCACAGAAACAGATATAACCTCCTATGGTTCCCCAATCTGGATGCAGTAATGAATCAATGATGTCCCAGACAGAACCTGACAAATGCAATGTATGTAACCTACAATGTAAAGGGTCCCGATCTATGTTAATAATGGTCACTTAACCAGCTGGACATGGTTTGCAAAAAGGTCAATTATGTTCGCTTGCACCATCAGAACTGCCAAAGTACTAGTGTTACAGCAGAGTGCCCTATTTTGGAAGTGTGTGAAATTCAATTGTGAAAGGGAATGTAGTTTACTGAAAACTGCAGCTGTTGTCTTCCACTATTGCAGTGTCAACACAGATTTATTATGCAAACTATTTTTTTGTTCACTTTTTAAGAAAAGTAATAAAAAAATGTATTAAAGGTTTACAGTGGGACACAAGAGAAAATGATTTCAGTGGACTAATTTCCTTTGCGAGTGTATTTTGCCGTTTTATATGTAATTGCAGAGTTTTTATTTTAGTATGGAAAATTTCAAAAAGTATATATCACAGCAGTGAAGTTATTTAATGAAAGATTTCTAGACCTGAAATTGTGTAAAATAAAGTAATGGTTTGCATTGTTAAATATATTTATTCTGTTAGTGGACACATTTTTGTATTTTTTATAATATAAATACATGAACCTTTCACAGTTTGGACAATGGGAAAGTATGTTATCGAAATAATGTAATGTGCTCATTTAAAAGCAGACTGTGATGTTTCAATTGGGTAGCTAATGTGCAGTAGATACACTGAGTGTACAAAACATTAGGAACACCTTCCTAATATTGAGTTGCACCCCCTTTTGCCCTCAACAGCCTCAATTTGTTGGGCCATGGACTACAAGCATTCCACAGGGATGTTGACTCCAATGCCTCGCATAGTTGGCTAGATGTCCTTTGGGTGGTGGACCATTCTTGATACACACGGGAAACTGTTAAGCGTGAAAAAACCCAACAGCATTGCAGTTGTTGTCACTCAACCCGGTGCGCCTGGCACCCACTACCATACCCCGTTCGAAGGCACTTAACTCTTTCGTCTTGCCCATTCACCCTCTGAATGGCACACATACAATGCATGTCTCAATTGTCTTAAGGCTTAAAATCCTTATTTAATAACCTTTCTCCTTCCCTTGAAGTGATATGAAGTGGATTTAACAGGTGCTATCAACAAGGGATCATAGTGTTGATCTGGATTCACCTAGTCAGTCTGTCATGGAAAGAGCAGGTGTTCCTAATGTTTTGTACACTCTATGTTTCCTCCCATTTTCAATAGGGCCCACTACTTTCCCTAAATGTTTGTTTTTCCCTAGATGATTTTCGGGGGAACACCATCATTTGGTGGCCTTCACACCTCTTTTTTTTTCCTCCCACTTTGTTTCTTGGTACTTATATTTGTTATTTAATACATCTTATTTTCGACATGAGTTCTGACCAATGAAATAAAAGTTGCATAAGAAGCATGTTTGTTAAGCCCAGAGGTTTCTGATCATTGTTTCTTTTGTATATAGATCGTCCAAAACCATGTATTTGAAAAATACATTTTACAAACTGTAAAGAATGATTTATTTTTTAAACTGCATCTTTGTACCAGTATATTAAAACAATTTTCTTTCTTTTTCTGTCAAGTTAGTAGAAAGGTTAGCACACATCATTATACTGTATATACTGAACCAGTGGGTTTCAGCATTAGTCTGAATTGAACCCCACAGAAGAGAATAATGGAAGCATTCAGAACATTTTAAAAATGTTTGTTTTAGACTTGATTTCATTGTGAAAAACATACTTTAAGATTGAAGTTTATCTACGGATTCCTAGATGAAGGTATTAAGATTCCCAGAGCAAAGCCATTGTATCTTTATGTAAAATAAGCAGAGCGCTCTTCATTTCTAATAAAAGTTTTTAAATATTTCCCTTGTGCCATACTGATCATTGCCGAGAGGAGGAAATGCTCCGGGGGGACGTCTTGCGTCCACCTCTGTGGTAGAACTCTTACTATTATTTCCCTTAAATTTTCTGGAGAAATATCTATGTAGAGAAACACAGACAAGTCTCTGTACACTAGATTAAAGCAGTACTCAGTTTTGTTTCCCAACCTGGTAAAAAAGAACAAACCATTTTGCTTGGATTGTTTGATTTTAAATCTCAATCACAAACGGATGCATCTTAGGCTGCATTAACACAGGCAGTCCAATTCTGATCTTTTTTTCCACTAATTGGTCTTTTGACCAGTCATCTTTTTTAGAGCTGATCCTATTGGTCAAAATACCAATTAGTTTAAAAACAAAATGCAAAGTGGAGTGCCTGGATGCAGCGCTTAGCTGTGGTATATTGGACATATACCCCAGAGGTGCCTTATTGCATTAAACAGATTACGAACAGTAACTACGTATGAGTCATGCTGTGTCAGACAATCAGAACCCAAACTACCTGGTTTATAATCTTCAAGGGCTGTATCCAGGCACTCCGCATTGTGCATAAGAACAGCCCTTAGCCGAGGTATATTGGCCATATACCACAACCCCTCGTGCATTATTAAATAACCTCTTATGTATCTCTAGGCCAATGATCTTCCAGTGACAAACAGAAGTGAGTGAGGACAGGTATGTCCTTGAGCTGTTCCTCCATTTCCATTTTAGCTGAAGTGACAATCCATTACCAACAGATGGCAGCGATTTCAAATGCGTTGAGGTCAAACATTACATTATACAATGGGTAATTTTAGCAATTTACATTTTAGTTTTAATGAATGGTGCACAATAGGGACAGCTGGATTTTGGTTAACCAGTGCTATGAAACATTTATTCAGTGAACAAATGGGCATTATAGTTTAAAGGAGACACCAAACTTAATACCCAGGATTATCATTACCTTATTCAATAATCATAGACAATATTTCACATACACTATAATAAAAACAAAAAAGGTAGCTACTTTTTATTTTATCTCCTGTTCTGCCAGGATTGCAACTCAACATGATCTCGAATGTCATAATCAGGCTTTTCTGTTTGAGGGCTCATAACAGCTCTCTGGATTAAGGTGTCCAAGTAGTCATTAGCCTAAGACGTAGTGGAGGTAGGCAAGGACGAGTTTGTGGCCGGTGTTAACCATCCACTGATTCACATTGAGTTGTGACCAGACTAGATGGGCGACTCCTGGCGTTATCTGTCCATATAAAGGGCAGTAGTTGTCTACCGTGGTCCCATTAAGCCTGCTTTCTGAGCCAGGGCTTCGTTCTGCTGGATGTGGTACTCCTGGAAGCGCATGGAGATGCGCTGGGTCATCTTCAGGTACTTCTGAAGGCAGCTCTCCGAGCAGGTGGACTGAGGTGGAAACAAGGACAGTTTTATGACATCACACACCCATATCACACTTATCCAAATATTGCTGTGTCCACCGCAAAGGCTTCTACTCTAAAGAAGCAAACCTGGTACAATGTGAAATTTGACAAATCTAAAAATCCATGAAGATGGGGTAATTTGAGATGTCAAATTATATTATTTTTCGTGGAGTTATTTACTTCTACCCAATGGAAAAGTATCAGGTAAAAGTAAATTAATCCACAAATACAATTTTACATATCTTAAATTAACATGTTTTCCTGAATTTGATGATATAATCTTGAATGCTATTCAAAAACAGCGTGGGACATGATACAGAAAGTTTGTAGATGCAAAGTTTGGTAACAGAATGACAGCAAACATCAAACTGTCATTCTGTTACCCAACTTTTTTTTATCTGCACTCTTCAAGTAAATGTGTTTTTGTATAATTTTCTGTGAAAATTGTTTTGAAAAGTAGTAATTGTACATAGAGTTGTATGATTTGTTTAACTTTGCAATCATTGGTTTTTGTTTGACATACATTTTAAAGTGGGAAAAGAATAAAAACTAATCGGAGTCTCAGCATCATTCTGCTCCCGTGGAATTGCCCTATACATATGGGTCGTTCTCCTGCTCGGACGCATGCTAGACCTTACAACGCCTGGATAGGTATTTTACGTATCAGCTAAACAAATCATATGTTATAGCAATTTGGTGTCCGACTACACAACCATTGGTTGATGCATGCAACGTCTGAGCAGGGGAACGCGACCCTTATGTGGTTAGCTGATACGTAAAATAACTTTCCAGGCGTTATATGATGTGGTATGCGTCAGCAACATCTGAGCACATTCTGAGTCTTGAAGACATCAAGGAAATCAACCTACCTCCTCTGACTTCACTTCTCTAGTGGTAAAATCCTTCACACAGTCCATGAAGCAGTTCTCTGTGAGTTTGTTGTAGGTGCCAAGAAATTCCTTGAACTGTGAACACATACATATTAAACAGATAAAAATACACCTTATGGAACAGCGGGGACTTTGAAGAGAGACACGCACTATACACACACACCACAGGAGGTTGGTGGGACCTTAATTGGACTGGCTCGAGGTAATGGCTGGAGGAATGAGTGGAATGGTATCAAATAAGGTTGCCATGTGTTTGATGCCATTCCATTGATTCTGTTCCAGCCATTATTATGAACCGTCCTACCCTCAGCAGCCTACACTGACCCACACGTACACAAGGATTTGGTATATATGTGGTAGTAAAAAATCTGTAATGTACCATCATTTTTTTTTATTGTATATAACTGCCTTAATTTTGTTAGACCCCCCCCCCCATGAAAAGTAGGCAGCTGCTAATGGGGATCCATAATAAATATAAATACAATGTCTTACAAATGCAATCTTTTTTTTAAACACCGATTTAAGACTAAACCAGATTGAATTGTGTGCGAGTATCCTCAATATACATACCTGTTTAACTTGGTCCGCTTCTGTTACCTGGGCAGCCATGGTGGTTCAATTAGACGAGATTTCTGTTGGATTAAAGTTACACCTATGAATGTAATTGTTTGAATGACAGCCCCATCCAATGTTATGTAGCTATCCATTGTTATGTACGTTCACTAGCTATAACTAGCTAGGCATAGGGAGTACTGAATTACCAAGAGTATTACAGAGTATTCGCTGATTAGTTATATATGACAGCAATATATATGCTAGCTACTCCATAGTTTAAGGCGTTTTGTGTTAGCTATCTGGCTAGCTTGTTACCTATCTAACTAGCAAGCTCAGTGGACAGCTAACGTTAAAAGCTCCCTTGCTGTTTTGGTAAGGTTCACAGGCTAACTATATAGCCTAGTACTGCAGGTCAAGGGAAGCCTTTGAAGTCATGACATACATTTTGATATCAAATTATGTGCACAAAATGCACGATAAATCTAATTTTCTTAAACACAGAGAAGTCATTCACCCACCCAGATTCCGAAGGACATGTGACGTTTTGAAAAGGGGACTGCAGTGGCTGCGGCACCATCAGTTTCGTGAGGTTTGAAAGGCCAGACATTGGACATTAAACATTGTTCTTAAAACAAAAAAAAATGTATAAAATAGTATGAAATATTTTATAAGTTCGTATAGGATATGTATGGTACTCAAAATCAAAAAGTAAATTCTCGAAAATAATAACCGAAATGTCAAATTAGGAAGAATTGTGTGTCACTGCATAAACACTCCGATGTAACACGAGGTAATTAAAATATTCTGTACCTCATTATACTGTCGCTCCCTAGCCCTCCCTTAATCTAATATCAATAATTATCAACATCATACGTTTAATTTTGTAATTATTCATATATTTTACTTTTGGATGAATGTTTCCTCACCCATGGAGTCCCCAACATGCCGAGCAGATGATGGCGATATTTTCGTTGACCGGAAGTTATTGTTGTCAGCAACAGTTGCTGTGTTTTCATATTTTCGCATAGGTTGCTAACAGTTGGGAAGCTATATTGTATCGTTCGATTCTGACCTCGGGTTACAACGAATTACATTTGTTAAAAATTACCCAGGGCTAGATAACTCAGTAGAATGTAGCTTTGTCGTGCTGTGCTTTCAATATTTTAGAGGTATTAGCCACCTAACGTTAGAATAACGTCGTCATCAAACAATCGTGAGGCGGGATATTTAAATGTACGACTTGCTAAGGGAAAGGACGACATTGGTTGTTTATTCATCTATATAAACTCCCACGGCTAGTAACACTTATGTTATGTGTAACGCCTGATCGGGTCAGGTGTTGAGCAAGCTAGCTATCAAGTTAACGTTCCTCAGGTCTACTAGATAATCAACTGAGTGTCAGAGAGTCGATCAGATATGTCTCATACTCTTCTGAGTCGATCAAATGAACTTATGAACTTTGCAAGGAATATAAACCTTGACGAATCCACTTCAAATTCTGACGCTGGAGACGTCTTAATTCGTGCAACTAAGATTAACTTTCCTGAGCAGAGCTATGAAGGGCAGAGGGATTTGAGGTTGTTGTCCACCATATCTAATAAAACAGACAATGTAAAGATAACAGTGAAGAGGTTGCGTGATGTTGCCCAGCCCGCACTTCTTGACGAGCCACCAAAGATCGAAAAGCAAAGACAAGCAAGGAAACAAGAGCACAGACATGTGCCTCCTGCCCTGCGATCAAACCTGCCATCAGTTTCACCCACAGGTAGGCCAAGTAAACACACACTCGTTATAAGGCCAGTGAAACTGTTATATTGTATTGCAGTTGCCATTGATTTCAGTCTGACTAACATTTTGCTCTTCCCATGTGGCCTTTTCCAGAGGGAACGAAAGCACGCAAAAAGAGTCCCATAAAAAGAGTCCCACAAAAAGAGTCCCAAGTAAGACATCTTCTAACTTGTTCTTTTCTGAGAAGAGTGTGTGCCTCACAAGTATGTCACTGACAAAAATGTAATCCATTTTGAACTGGTGTAATTTAATTTCCAATTTCAGGTTCCTGTTATAGGTGGAAAAGAGACACCAACCTATGTTCAACCTAAGGGCAGTGAGGACAAATGTAAGTGTAGTCATCAATGTACTAGATGTCCTCTGATGTACTAGACAGTATCCTGTCAATGATTATCTACTGCCTACTTCATATACAGTGTAAGTGTAACCTCTGATGTACTAGACAGTATCCTGTCAATGATTATCTACTGCCTACTTCATATACAGTGTAAGTGTAACCTCTGATGTACTAGACAGTATCCTGTCAATGATTATCTACTGCCTACTTCATATACAGTGTAAGTGTAATCTCTGATGTACTAGACAGTATACTGTCAATGATTATCTACTGCCTACTTCATATACAGTGTAAGTGTAACCTCTGATGTACTAGACAGTATACTGTCAATGATTATCTACTGCCTACTTCATATACAGTGAGCTCCAAAAGTATTGGGTCAGTGATTTTGTTGTTGTTTTGGCTCTACTCCAGCACTTAGATTTGAAATGATAAAATTACTATGAGGTTAAAGATACAGCCTGGATTCGAACCTGTAGTAGTGACACCTCTAGCACTGAGATGCAGTGCCTTAGACCACTGCACCACTTGGCCAACTGGCTGTGATTGGGAGTCCCATAGGGTAGTGCACAATTGGCCCAGCATTGTCCAAGTTTGGCTGGTGTAGGTCGTCATTGTAAATAAGAATTTGTTCTTAACTGACTTGCCTAGTTAAGTAAAGGTTAAATAAAATAAAACATTATTTAATGTAATCATTGTGTGCTAAGAATAGGGGACTAAATACTACACTTTTGACTACTTTAATACACATAAATGAATTTGGCCAAATACTTTTGGTCCCCTAAAATGGGGGGGGGGGGGGACTATGTACAAAAACTGCTGTAATTTAGTAAAGAAAATACCCTAAAATTAAAGCTGACAGTCTGCACTTTAACCTCTTAGTAATTGTATAGTTTCAAATTCAAAGTGCTGGAGTACAGAGCTAAACAACAACATTGTAACTGTCCCAATACTTTGGGAGCTCACTGTATGCTATTTTGTATCCTAACCCTACTTCACTCTTGGATTGTCCCTTAGGTCATGATCTGCTAATATCCCGATATGCTGTTGGTGGGAAAGGGGCAATCTTGGCAGCTCTAAGACAGAGGTAAGCATGGCACAAAGCTGTGGGATGATTGTTTTTTTAATATTCCAGATGTATTTGCAATGTTTGTCTACATTGCAACACAATTGTACATCCAAAATCTTTCTATACTGTTTTCCTCAGATCTCATACTGCCCCCTTGAGGCGAGAGGTGAAGGTGCAGTTACTGGACCAGGCGCCACAATCGAGCCAGGAGCCCCAGCCTGCCTCTGTCCTCTCAGGGGATAAGGGAGCTGCCGCCACTGCAGCCGTGGTCACAGCTGCTGCCACAGCACCACTCAAGGTTTTGTTGTAGCAGAGCAGTTGTGTGTTACTTCTTTCTGTGTCCTTTTGAGATTATGATACCATTTGAGAGAGCTTTTGTAAGTCCAAACCCCACCAGTCTACATACAATGCTTATTGAAAGTGGACTGGATGTGGATGCCTAATGGTTTGTTTCTGCCGTTTTTCTTTTTTCCAGGCTCAGAGTGACATGAAGGCGTGTGTTTCCCAGTTGTCGGAGGGGCTACAGGGGCTGCTGGAGTCAGACAGGTACCCAGGCAAGGCTCAGGAGGCCAGAGAGGACAGAACATCAGAGAGGGTGACCCAGCTGGAGGAGCAGCTCAACTCTGTGACCCAGCAGAGACTGCAGCACCTGGAGTGGATCCAGAGCCAACAAATGGAGCTGCAGGTATTGTAGTGAAGGAGGAGCACTGAGCCGTCACTCGAGTGCTCCAGATATTTAAATGTTTTCCTCAATAAGTTGCCGTCATTCTAATCGTTGCATAAAGTAATGTAACAGAGAGTATATTTATGTAGACCCCTAAAGGTGTACTCATCTTTATACAGTCCCAGAGTCTGAGTATGTCTGTAGTGTTTCAAGCAGTCTGTGGATATTTTTTTATTGCATGTTTCATCACCGTTATACTCAACTCTTTTTAATTGTAGTCATTCAATAACAGTTCTGACTACTTCATTCATGTCCTCTCAGAACCATCTGCTATGCTCTGCTCTGAGTGTAGTGACTGCCCACGCCCCTCTTCCCTCACCCTCCATGCTGAACACTGGCCCTGCTGCCTATGTACATCCAGACCCTCTGCTTCCTCAGGACCTCCCCGGTCACGTTCATATTACCCACCTTGATGCTGCAGACCCTTCCACTGCTGTTCCAACCATAGGTAGGGTGCTATGTTTCCTCAGTGAGTTGCCTCATTGAAACAAATGTATTTATTTATTTTACCTTTATTTAACTAGGCAAGTCAGTTAAGAAAAAAAATCTTATTTACAATGACGGCCTACCCCAGCCAAACCTAGGCCAATTGTGAGACTCCCAAACATGGCGGAAAGGGTAGAGCCTGGATTAGAACCATGGACTGTAGTGACTCCTCTTGCACTGAGATGCAGTGCCTTAGACCATTGCACCACTCAGGAGCCCAAATTATGAGCTCCTGATCTGTCATCAGAAAGTACCTTCAGAGAGTATTCACACCCCTTTACTTTTTCCATATTTTGTTGTGTTACAGCCTGAATTTAAAATGTATTACATTTTTATTTCACAGCCCTACATACAATACACCATAACATCAATGTGGATGTACGTTTTTAGACATTTTTACAGCCTAAAAGTTTAGGAGAACATTTTCTTAATAAGTTGCATGGACTCATTCTGTGTGCAATAATAGTGTGACTACCTCATCTCTGGATCCCACACATACAGTTGAAGTTGGAAGTTTACGTACACTTAGGTTGAAGTCATTAAAACTCATTTTTCAACCACTCATGTTAACAAACTATAGTTTTGGCAAGTCGGTTAGGACATCTACTTTGTGCATGACACAAGTAATACTTACAACAATTGTTTACAGACAGATTATTTCACTTATAATTCACTATATCACAATTCCAGTGGGTCAGAATCTTACATACACTAAGTTGATTGGGCCTTTAAACAGCTTGGAAAATTCCAGAAAATGATGTAATGGTTTTAGAAGCTTCTGATAGGCTAATTGACATAATTTGAGTCAATTGGAGGTGTACCTGTGGATGTATTTCAAGGCCTACCTTCAAACTCAGTGCCTTTTTGCTCAACGTCATGGGAAAATCAAAAGAAATCAGCCAAGACCAAATTGTAGACCTCCACAAGTCTGGTTCATCCTTTGGAGCAATTTCCAAATGCCTGAAGGTACCACGTTCATCTGTACAAACAATAGTACGCAAGTATAAACACCATGGGACCACGCAGTCGTCATACTGCTCAGGAAAGAGAGATGAACGTACTTTGGTGCGAGAAGTGCAAATCAGTCCCAGAAAAACCGCAAAGGACCATGTGAAGATGCTGGAGGAAGCAGGTACAAAAGTATCTATATCCACAGTAAAACGAGTCCTATATCGACATAACCTGAAATGCCACTCAGCAAGGAAGAAGCCACTGTTCCAAAACAGCCATAAAAAAGCCAGAATACGGTTTGCAACTGCACATGGGGACAAAGATCATACCTTTTTGAGAAATGTCCTCTGGTCTGATGAAACAAAAATAGAACTGTTTGGCCATTATGGCTATCGTTATGTTTGGAGTTAAAAATGGGAGGTTTGCAAGCCGAAGAACACCATCCCAACCGTGAAGCACGGGGGTGGCAGCATCATGTTGTGGGGGTGCTTTGCTGCAGGAGGAACTGGTGCACTTCACAAAATAGATGGCATCATGAGGAAGGAAAATGTATGTGGATATATTGAAGCAACAACTCAAGACATCAGTCAGGCTCCAGGTCATCTATAAGTCTTTATTAGGTAAATCCCCGCCTTATCTCAGCTCGCTGGTCACCATAGCAACACCTACCCGTAGCATGCGCTCCAGCAGGTATATCTCACTGGCCACCCCCAAAGCCAACACCTCCTTTGGCCGCCTTTCCTTCCAGTTCTCTGCTGCCAATGACTGGAACGAATTGCAAAAATCCTTGAAGCTAGAGGTTTCTATCTCCCTCACTAACTTTAAGCATCAGCGGTCAAAGCTGCTTATCGATCACTGCACCTGTATATAGCCCTTCTGTAAATAGCACATCCTACTACCTCATACACATTTTTTTTAACTTCTGCTCAATTTTGCACTCCAGTATCTCTATTTGCACATCATCATTTGCACATTCCATCATTCCAGTGATTATGCTAATCTGTCATTTATTTCGCCACTATGGCCTATTTATTGTCTTCCTAACCTTACTGCATTTTGCACTACATTTGCACTCTGTATATAGATTTTTCTTTTGTGTTATTGACTGTACATTTGTTTATTTCCCATGTGTAACTCTGTGTTGTTTCTTGTTGCACTGCCTTGCTTTTTCTTGGCCATGTCGCAGTTGCAAATGAGAACTTGTTCTCAACTGACCTACCTGGTTAAATAAATAAAATAAAAAGCTTGGTTGCAAATGGGTCTTCCAAATGGACAATGACCCCAAGCATACTTCTAACGTTGTAGCTTAAGGACCACAAAGTCAAGGTATTGGAGTGGCCATCACAAAGCCCTGACCTCAATCCTATAGAAAATGTGTGGGCAGAACTGAAAAAGCGTGCGCGAGCAAGGAGGCCTACAAACTTGACTCCGTTACACCAGTTCTGTCAGGAGAGATAGGTCCAAATTCACCCAATTTATTGTGGAAGGCTACCCAAAACGTTTGACCCAAATTAAACAATTTAAAGGCAATGCTACCGAATACTAATTGAGTGTATGTAAACTTCTGACCCACTGGGAATGTGATGAAAGAAGTAAAAGCTTAAATAAATCATTCTCTACTATTATTCTGACATTTCACATTCTTCAAATAAAGTGGTGATCCTAACTGATCCTAATTTTTACTAGGATTAAATGTCAGGAATTGTGAAAAACTAACTTTAAATGCATTTGGCTAAGGTGTATGTAAACTTCCGACTTCAACTGTACATTTATCTGTAAGGTCCCTCAGTCGAGCAGTGAATTTCAAAACAGATTCATCCACAAAGACCAGGAAGGAAACCCCTCAGGGATTTCACCATTAGTCCAGTGGTGACTTTTAAACAGTTACAGAGTTTAATGACTGTGATAGAATACCGAGGATGGATCAACAACATTGTAGTTCTACAATGTTAACATAATTGACAGGGTGAAAGGTCGCTTGTACAGAACAAAAATATTCCAAAATATGCACCCTGTTTGCAACACGGCACTAAAGTAATACTGCAAAAAATGTGGCAAAGCAATTATTATTTTTGTTGTAAGTTTTACCCCCTTTTTCTCGCCAATTTCATGATTACGATCTTATGTCATTGCTGCAACTGCCCAACGGGCTTGGAAGTGGTGAAAATCGAGTCATGCGTCCTCTGAAACATGATCCGCCAAGCCGTGGTTCTTAACACCCACTCACTTAACCCGGAAGCCAGCAGCACCAATGTGTAGGAGGAAACACAGTTCAACTGACGACCAAAGTCATCCTGCAGGCGCCCAGCCCGCCACAAGGAGTCGCTAGAGCTCAATGAGCCAAGTAAAGCCCCCTTGGCCAAACCCTCCCCTAACCCAGACGACTCTGGGCAAATTGTGCGCTGCCCTATGGGACTCCCGGTCAAAGCCACAACACTGCGATGCAGTGCCTTAGACCGCTGTGCCACTCGGGAGGCCCAGCAGTTAACTTTTTGCCCTGAATACAAAGTGTTATTTTCGGAGCAAATCCATTATAACACATTACTGAGTACCACTATTTTCATGCATAGTGGTGGCTGCATCATGTTATGGGGATGTTTGCAATCGTTAAGGACTGGGGAGTTTTTCAGGGTAAAAATAAACGAAATGGAGCTAAGCACAGGCAGAATCCTAGTGGAAAGCCTGGTTCAGTCTCTTTTCCACCAGACACTGGGAGTTTAATTCACCTTTCAGCAAGACCATAACCTAAAATACAACCCAAATCTACATAATGAATGTTTCTGTGTGGCCGAGGAAATGGTTGTCTAGCAATGATCAACAACCAATTTGACAGAGCTTGAAGAATTTTGAAAATAATAATGGGTAAATGCTGCTCAATCCAGGTTTGGAAAGCTCTTAGTTGTAATCGCTGCCATAGGTGCTTCTACAAACTATTGACTCAGGGTTGTGAATTCTTATGTCAATGAGATATTTCTGTATTTCATTTTCATTTGCAAAAATTCTTAAAAACATGTTTTCACTTAGTCATTATGGCATATTATGTGTAGATAGGTGAGAATATGTTTTATTGAATTCAGGCTATAACATAAAATGGGGAATATGTCACGGGGTAATGCCTGTATAATGAAATTAGGCCTGTTCAATCCCTACGTTTATCGTTATTGGTTAGTTGCAATACGATGCTTGTCAATTTTCATGGAAATTCACTTCTACTTATTCAAGTGAGTTTAGTTGTGAATCCATGTCAGATCTACTACATATCTCATGTACTTCTAATCTTTAGCTTCTCCAGACACACCCAGAGTTTTTGTATGTTAGATAAGTTGTGAATCTATGTTATCTGCTATGTATCTCCTCTTCTTCTTTAGCCTTTCCAGACCCATCTAGCCAGCAGAGGGGAGGAGGGGGCAAGAGCCCCCTGGAGACCCCAGCTCCTCGCAGGGTCATCCCAAAGCCTACACGCTGGAACACCACCAACACCCGGAACACACAGAACGCTACTCAGCAGCACAGCTTCAGGACACAAAAAACACCTTGTACAGCACAGCCAGGTTAGTCATCAGTGTCTCTGCATCTGGTAAGTCATGGGCTGTGTCTGAAATGGCACCCTATTCCCCATATAGTGCACTTCTTTTGAGCAGAGCCCTATGGGTCCTGGTGAAAAGTAGTGCACTATATAGGGAATATGGTGCCGTTTTAGATGTAACCATGGATTTCTATGGATTTCTATGGATTTCTTGTCAGATGCAAGTCCTTTATATTTCCACCACTTGGGGGCAGTAGCGTCACTCCAACCTGTCCCTATAAGAAGCACAGGCTTTTGCAGTAGATTTGAAAAAGGCAGTGTTTATTCAAAAACTCTGAAAAAAGGGTTTATTCATAGGCTTTAATGTCACTGTTTTTTTCCTGTCCTTGTTGATTTTTGTGATTGCTATTTCTCTTTGTCACCCCATGATGAGATGGAATTAGGGCTGACCCCATTTAGTCGACTGGTCGATTGTTTGGTCGATAGGCTGTTGGTCGACCGAGATTTCTTTAGTCGAGCAGCAGCACATTTCATATATATTTTTTGTGTACAAGACAACTGTCTGATTCGCGCCTGTCTGAGTGGACTGATCCATTGTGGATGCTGTGGGAATGGCACAGTCAATCAGTCTAAGACATGTGCTACTGAAATTGTATATGGTTATATTATGTAAGAACAAGGGTGCGCACAAATAAAATAATTATTTTATAACAAATGCGCTTTCTTCCTTGTCGGATAGTGGTCGCTGTCTAGTGTCCACGAATCTGAAACGCATTTGAATTGGCGCCTTTTCCTAGACCATGTTGCTATGTGCATAATAGCAAAGTTAACCAGGATATTGGTGTTGAGAACAATGCGGCGGAGGCAGCAGCGGAGTTAGGAGACGAGAAAACAGCCCTTGCCTTAATAGTCTAAGAAAAGTGAGGAGAGAGGAAACCCCAACTTAATTAGGTTGCCTAAGCTTTATAAATCATCCATATAGATCTATAGAAATAAGACCGATCCTGTTTCTGTTGCCTGTTTGAGTGTTTGTTTAATAGCCTACTGATTCCGTGAGCTCCAAGCCTCATGCAACCAACATGTCGGATAAATAATTTCACAAATTAGGGATTTCGGTAACAACTTTTCAGTCAGACATAGCTGTAATTATGTTGTAGCTTCAGCAACACTTTGATGTTCTGTGGTGGTTGCTGCAGCAGGCAACGGGTGCTAGTAACACAGGCTCTCGCTGTCTTTCTTTTTTTTTTAATTTTTTTTAAACACAGCGCAGCAAGTCTGACTCCCTCTAGTCATTTTTGTGTCTTAATTATTTCATCAAACAGTTTGCTTAAAGCATCAGAAAAGCTCAGTGCATTTAGTTGATTTAAAAAAACACATTGTCTATATATAAGTTAAAACATTTAAACCAATCGATGACTCTTGGTCGACCAATAATCTTTTTAGTCGGGGACAGCCCTAGATGGAATAAAAAAACGAATGTTACTTTCAACCTCAGGTCTTTCAATTAATAACCAGATGCCTTCCGTACTCCTATGTTTGACAAGCTCTCATGATTTACAAGTAAATCATTAATAATTTGTTGATGCCAACTCCATACATTTCCATTTGGTAATTTTCTACACAATACTGTAGTTAGGTCAACACACGTTGTACTGTCAGTATCTGCATTCCAGAAAATATCTAAAATGTTACCCACTGAATTGAAAACCTGCTTTGTACAATGAGCCAGACTGCTCTGTGTGTTTTTGGAGTTATTGTCTGTCAATATTAAGCATTCATTACAAGATAAATGCATGTCATACATACAGCTCATGTTTTGGTGGTCAGTCATGTCTCCGTCTTGGTTTTGTCATAATCATACATAATCTCCCTCTGTTTGGCTCTGTTGTCCGAGCACCAAGACTACTCTGAATTATTACAATGGCCACTGGGCCGTGCTCAGTCTCCCCAGCCACAAGCCTCGGCATGTAAATTAGATTCATACAAAGCACCACTGACTATTTTAAAGCCCACGTTTACAGTATAGGGGTAACATGGTGGTATTCTTAAGTGGAAAGGGTCACACTGCACCGCATTAATATACACTGAACAAAAATACAAACGCAACATGTAAAGTGTTGTTCCCATGTTTCATGAGCTGAAATAAAAGATCCCCGAAATGTCCCATATGCACAAAAAGCTTATTTCTCTCAAATGTTTGTTTACATCCATGTTAGTGAGCATTTCTCCTTTTCCAAGATAATTAATCCACTTAACAGGTGTGGCATATCAAGAAGCTGATTAAACAGCATGATCAATATAAGGTCACTCACAATGCCACACATGTCTCAAGTTTTGAGGGAGCGTGCAATTGGCATGCTGACTGCAGGAATGTCCACCAGAGCTGTTGCCAGAGAATTTAATGATCATTTGTCTACCATAAGCCGCCTCCAACATCGTTTTAGAGAATTTCGCTGTACGTCAACCCGGCCTCACAACCGCACGTGTATGGCATTGTGTGGATGAGCGGTTTATTGATGTCAACGTTGTGAACCGAGTGCCCCATGGTGGGGTGGGTTTATGATATGGGCAGGCATAATCTATGGGCAACGAACACAATTGCATTTTATAGATGGCAATTTGAATTGCACAGAGAGATGCACAGACGAGATCCTGAGGTCAGTAAAATCTTGTTACATTTATATTTTTGTTCAGTATATTAACTCTGTACTGATCTTCTATTGTGCTGGCTGCCAATATCCATTCAGTTGCATGGGAAGATTAGGTCCTGCCTCTCTCTTGGTGTAAAACTCAATTAAGGGTGAAACCATTCAGGTTCAAACAATGTCGCTGGCTGTGCAAATATAGACAGACAGAAAGGCTGCGCCCTTCAGTGCTCAACAGAAGTACAATCGAGTTGAGTTTATATATAGCCACCACTTTTGAAATACTTTGTGGACATATAGTTGGCTTTTTAACCAGTTGGTGAGTTCCAGACCTTTTTAACCATTAGATTTTCACCTAAATAGACATATCTGCATATGTTGCTTAGTTTTAGAAAGGTCTGGAACTCACCTTTCTGGTACAAATAGTTATAAATTGCTGAGGTGTACTCATTTTTGAGGACACAAACTCAAGTACATTGTACAATTATTATGAAAAATCTAGTTTTTTTCCTATTCAACAAAAGTTGGGCAATGGGGCCTGTAATGACTGGAATGCTTTCTAAATATAGTAACATTCTAATTATAAACAACTTACTATAAGATTTAACTTTTCTTATAACTGTATAATACATATGATCATACTTAGTGACCGTACAATAATGGCTTTATTTCTTATAACTGACGGTGTCTTGTTACAACTTCAGCTTTAAGCACAAAGTGATTTTGTCTGTCTGGTAAGAGAAAGTGGTCTTGTTTTAATTCTATGAAATGTTGAGAGTTCTACATCCGGCTGAGAATATCACAGCGAAATGAAACCACAACGGTTGGATTTGCTAGACTGTCAACTTTCATATGCCATCTCCCAGGCTGGGCTCCATTGTTCAGAGGAAGAGCAAATGTATTCTTTGTCTGGATAGACCAGAACATGTGACATGTCACCCCCTAGGCAAATGTGGGGTCTGTAACCTGACACTTCAAGTCAGCTCTGCTGAGAGCAGACAGATGGGGCTTTCTGGCACTACAAGGCACGGGACCCTACGGCGTCCATAGAGTGCTTTGTGCACCAAAATGTCAGTCGGAACCGGGCCAGAACCGCTCAAACATCTGAATAGCTATTCCTTTTTGTTGATATGGAGGTAATTGATGTAGATGTTGCCGCAAGCAAGTCAACTCTAAGAAACCTTTGAAGATCACCAGGGTTGAACAAATGTAGTTATTGTTGGTAGTGTATATACAATCAGCCATTTTGAATGAGTGCACACTGACAACAACAGTACCTTCAGAAGGGTCATATAACTACCATTCTATCCATTCACCACAAGGACTATTACTGGCTACTCCTCATCCTCTGCCCTTGGTTCAACTGTAATTTGGGTGCAGTCTAGTGCTACATGTTGGGGAGAGAGATCAGTGCCAGGTTCTCTGCTACACCCTCTCTTGAGCTTGCCAACCCCAAACACACACACACACACCAACTCGTAATTGCTTTCTCAGGGAATGAGCTGTGCTGCCTGGTATCCATGGTGATGGATGTGTAGGAGTGAGCTGAGTGTTAATTATGGCTCAGAAATCATCAGTGTGTGTGTTTTCTGTATGGATGGATCGGTGGTTGTGTGGGTGCGAAAGGGAGAACATTGGGAAATGCATTGGTCTTGTAAAATTGAGTCACTACCCTTGCCCTGTTTGGCCAACTGACCAGTGTTATTAGACCAGCCTTCCTATTAAAGCCAGCAATGCAGTCAGAGGGACACAGTTGTGATGATAAGGGAATGCACTGAATACAGGCATTTTACATTTGTATCGAATAAATGTACATTGTAAGATCACTTGGTTGTCCATACAGTACTATTCTTAAATATCACAATTTATCATCACTTGCTATTTCTATCGATTAGAATTTGTTCAAGCTGGACATAAATGTTCATGAACTATCACTTCGGCACAACAAGCACAGTGATGTAATGTACTTTATGTATTGCACATATTTGGTGTCACTCACTGGTTATCGTAACGATTAAAGCATGTTTGAGGGAGTGGGAGGATGTTTTTAGCGTGATCGATGTGACCTACGTGACTGTGAAACACTGGTCTGGAAAGGAGGCAGTTTGTTAATGCAAAATGTTGTGTGACGAGTTTGATTGGTTCTCCACAATGTTGAGACCTCTCATTGTTTGGATTTGAAAATCCAAACTTTGTAATGGAAGGTGGGAGGCGCTTGGGGGCTGTGTGTGGGTGTTTAAGTGAGAAAGGCGCAGAGGAGAGCCAACCAGTAAAAGCACAGCCCCCTTCATTATCGATGCATTGTGCCGACAACATCAAAGAGCCATTCCAGACTCTGAAGTGAGGAGGACTTAGAGGTAGGTGTTAGTCAGACTAGTATGTTATGACATAAGATGTCTGAAGTGGCACCATTTTGTTGCTGGTACTACCTCCAAACCAGTTGTCATGGCAACCATGCTATTTCTACTTCTTTTGCCTTTTTTTTTTTTTTTTCCCACCAGCTGCCAAACTGCTCTCTTTGAGAATTGGCTATTTTTTGTCCGTCGTTTCTCAAGCACATCATCAAACAATATATGAAACAACACACATTTGTCGATTAACAGAACACCATCGTTTACATGGTGTAAACCCTTTTGACATAATGACAAGATAATTGCAGTTCAAGGAGACCAGTGTGTGAACCAACGTTTTAGAATCAATCATTAATCTTGGAAATCGGCAAACACAAGTGGGGTCAGTTCCTTCGTCAATCACGATGACTGACCATGGTATCGATTTGGTACCCAGAGACCCAGGGTATCTGATTTCTGTAGATAAATGTGGAGTACTAGCTAGATGTAGCTGAATTCTGGCTCATGAATACCTCAAATTACATGTCTCACATCGCAGTTGCTTTGCCCTTCTCTTATTCTCATAATTGATTCATGTTGAGGAATCTGACTGGAACACAGCTGCACTACATCCCCATGTGTCCTCGAGGATCTCCTATTTTTAAATGTGATGTCATCTTCAAGTATTTCCTCATCACTCATTCGGGTACACACAGACTTAGTCCCAGCCATACCAGACCCCCCCCCCCCCCCCCCTCACACACGGTTATAGCATTCATCTGTCAGCCTAATTCTGATGAATGACACGGACTCAGGACTAATCTTCTCCTCTGAGGGGAATTTCCTCCCAGCATCAGATCACATGAGGTAATTGACTCCCAAATGGTACCCTATTCATACAGTGCACTACTCTTGACCAGGGCACATAGGGCTTTGGTTAAAAATAATGCACTATATAGGGATTGGGGTGCCAATTGGGATGCAGGTGATGTAATTGCTTTTCTGATCTGCATAAAAACACAGCATTTTAATGGTGACCTCACCAGGGTCCTCATTTTGGATAGCTTTTGTAGACTTATAATTAAACCAGTGGAACACACCTTTATGATAATCAATGGAAATCTGTTAATGTATTTTGGTAACATCCACTTTCTTCCGGGTGGTCCGTATCATGACTACATAGTTTAATTACGTAGTTTACGTTAACTAGTTTAAGTTAGTTTATATACGTTTTTTTTTTAAATAATTACATTCTGCCAAGTCCACCATTTAGGTTTTAGCACGCATCATTGATTGGATTACGAGCTGCCATTACAGCACCTGAGAGATACCACTTCGGGTCATGTCTGGCCCCTGTCGAGATGCCGTTTTGAACAGAAATGGCAGACTATATATTATTAGCCTGGTGCCCTTATTTGCCATGGCCTGGGCTTCAGTTGATGGTCAGCAGGGGGTGTGGTGGGGCATGTATTACTAGTTAATGGAGGGCACCAATCAGGCGACCAATCCTTTCAGAGGACAGCATGTTAGAGCAAAGATTGTCTATTATATTGACAAGATAGTCAACTGACCACTCTAACAATGGAAATACATGTCATCAAATATTGAAGTCTGGGGGGGAGGAGGTGAGATCAGGTGGAACCGTTCTAGCCAATTAGAGGGCAGATATGCGTGTGAACAACATGCAATAGAGATAGAGGACTCAGCTTTGTATCAATACCATTATAGCGTATATGACAGTATGGCAGTGCCATTGAGGCTATCTCCATTTTAAAGTAGTCATTTTCTTCTTCATTGGATGATTGCTCCCAGCTCATAGGAATCCCCACCCAGTTGACTACTTTAAAATGGTGGAATCCCTCAATGGCAATGTCCATGCCAGAACAGATTATATCCTTGATGAGTCCTCTATCTCTATGACAACAGGCACAACTCAGATATACTGTAGTCTCTTTTTTCCAAAGTTGTCGAAATTCCACGTGCGTCCACTTGTATGCATTCGTAACAATCTAACCATTACGAAACTTCTGTTCGATCAAATAAGCCTCATGTAGCAAATTAGCAATTTCTTTAAAAAATATCTATATATATTCAACACTCATTGACCTCCATCCAAAAATTCATCATTTCATAGGCTTATTTTTGTTGACAGATATTTGGCTGAGTAAAACCTCTCGCTTCCTGTCTGGTTAGAGTCATATTGTTTTAGTGGGAAGAGACCTTTTCCTTTGACCAGAGGAAATGATTATGCTAGCAGCTAGACCATACAAACCAGGGGTAAGAGTTTGCTCCAACTTGGCACCACACCTGACCAACTGAGCTAATTGAACAGTTCAGTGATTGCCTAAATTCAACACACCTGATCTTCCAGGTCGGTTTTATCAAAAACATGAAGTGCCTGTGGCACTCCAGGACCAGGGTTACCTACCCCTGTGCTAGACAGGCAGACTGTTGGAGTGTATCTGTATCTTATCCATATGTTTTATTTAACTGATTTCACTTTCTCTCTGTATTCTTGGGTATCATACCCCTGACTGATCTATGCTTTTCAATACATTTGATGACTATGAATACAACCAATATCATCCCTCTGCCTTTTACTCATGAACTAGCTAGCCTAGAGAGAAAAGCCATTTGGATCCAACAATAGATATTGATACAATTTCTTTGTGACAAATCTTAAATCTAGAACATGAACACATGATGTTGGTAGTATAGCAGAAGAGAGTGTGATGAAAATGTCATAAGAAACCCATGAGGCCTTGTGAAGCAATCAGCTCATTGTGCGATGTGAATGACTGTGTCCCTGTGTGGGGAGATAAAGTGCTGACTGAGCTGAGGCAGGTGTCTGAGACTGAGTGACTGATTGCTGGTGTCTCTCTCTCTGTCTCTGCAGGAAATTGCAAACTTCTGGAGGCTATCCCTAACAACCACAGCAGCTTGGCAACCAGAGGTGTGCAGCAGCAGTCTTCTGCTATGGTTGCCATAGCAACGCCCACTGACGGCTGCCCACAACCAGCACAATCCAGGTAAGTGATAAAGGAAAAAAATGGTGTTTGTAATTTTTTCAGGATTTGAAAGAATCATTGGATATCTTTTGTCTTTTTAATTTTGTCCTCATTGGATATCTTTTGTCTTTTGAATGTTGCCCATCAATATTTGACTGTGATTATTTCATATACTCTATGTATATTATTGGCATACAGTATGTTCAAAGACCTTTACAATTTCAGCATTAAAGGGATACTGGCTGTATTTTCTCAACTCTAAGAACAACATAAGTTAACAAGTTGTGTGTGTGTGTGTGTGATTGTAAAGAGTATTTGCATATAAGTAAAGAGCGAAGGAGAGAGAGAAAAGTAGAGGCAGTTATTCACAGGACCAGTCCGGTCTTCACCTAGCTCAGAATGATCTCCATGGCAACGACTGTGGCATTTATCAGCTTCATCTGAGAGTGAGAGAAGAGAGTAGGAAAAGTAGCCTAAAGTGCATTCGGAAAGTATTCAGACCCCTTGACGTATTCCACATTTTGTTACGTTACAGTCTTATTCTAAAATAGATTAAATGTTTTCCCTCATCAATCTACACACAATATCCCATAATGACAATGCAAAAACAGGTTTTTAGAAATTCTTGCACATTTATAAAAAACAAAAAACAGAACTACTTAATTTACATAAGTATTCAGACCCTTTGCTATGAGACTCGAAATTGAGCTCAGGTGCATCCTGTTTCCATTGGTCATCCTTGAGATGTTTCTACAACTTGATTGGAGTCCACCTGTGGTAAATTCATTTGATTGGACATGATTTGGAAAGACACATACCTGTCTATAGAAGGTCCCACAGTTGACAGTGCATGTCAGAGGAAAAACCAAGCCATGAGGTCGAAGGAATTGTTTGTAGAGCTCCGAGACAGGATTGTGTCGAGGCACAGATCTGGGGAAGGGTACCAAAAAATGTCTGCAGCATTGAAGGTCCCCATGAACAACGTGGCCTCCATCATTCTTAAATGGAAGAAGTTTGGAACCCCCAATACTCTTCCTAGAGCTGGCCGCCTGGCCAAACTGAGCAGTCGGGGGAGAAGGGCCTTGGTCAGGTAGGTGACCAAGAACCCAATGGACACTGACAGCGCTCCAGAGTTCCTCTGTGGAGATGGGAGCACCTTCCAGAAGGACAAACATCTCTGCAGCACCAATCAGATCTTTATGGTAGAGTGGCCAGATGGAAGCCAGTCCTGGAGCAAAGTACAGTGAGATCCTTGATGAAAACCTGCTCCAGAGACTGGGGTGAAGGTTCGTCTTCCAACAGGACAATGACCCTAAGCACACAGCGAAGTGTCCGAATGTCCTTGAGTGGCCCAGCCAGAGCCCGGATTTGAACCCAATTGAACATTTATGGAGAGACCTGAAAATAGCTGTGCAGCAACGCTCCCCATCCAACCTGACAGAGCTTGAGAGGGTCTGCAGAGAAGAATGGTAGAAACACCCCAAATACAGGTGTGCTGTGCTTGTACCCAAGAAGACCCAAGGCTGTAATCGCTGCTAAAGGTACTTTAACAAAGTACTGAGTAAAAGGTCTGAATACTTATGAATAATATGATATTTCTGTTTTTTTTTATTTTTAATACATTTGCAAACATTTCTAACAACCAGTTTTTACTTTGTCATTATGGGGTATTGTGTGTAGATTGGTCAGAAAAACTTTTTCTTAAATCAATTTTAGAATAAGGCTGTAACATAACAAAATGTGGAAAAAGTCAAGGGGTCTGAATACTTTCCAAATGCACTGTATATCTGCATGCTACTGGCAGTCTGCCAATGTCTCAAATGAAAGAGCACTTTGAACTGCTGCCAAGTTTGGAGGAAAAGAGGAGCTGTCAGGCCTGCTTAATGTTGGCAGTTTGTACTTGGCAAGTCTCACCTTTTCCCAGAATTCATCTGTCTGGCAATTTGCCAGGTGCTTAGCGGAAGCAAAAAATTAACCCCTGCGCTTGACTGTATGGGCCCCACAAAATGTTCCACATAGAGGGAGAGAGAGCGATATCTAGTTGCTGTGTGAGCAGCTCAGTGCACGCATGAGGGGCTGTGGGGATAGCACAGGATCCTTTCAGGAAGGAGGGGAGCTCGGAGCTGGTGCTCAGGCAGGCAGGCAGTGTGTAGAGTTATGTATCTGGTTGTTTTTGAAGTCGTCTAAGGCAGAATTATCTGATTTTAACATTGCTGCGATGTTGAGTTCTGCAAATGATATACTACAGAACTACCACTTACTTGGATGGATATATGTTAGTTGTTAGTTAGTTGATGTGGCATAGTTTTGTTATAAGCTTATGTTTTAATTCTATCCATATGTCAAACTAACAGAGAAGGCACTGTTTTGCCACATGATTTTAGGATCATTCAGACCTTTTATTACTGTAAGATTGTGCTCCACACTCAAATCAGGCACATCTATTGATAGTGTTGGAATAGTATTGAGCCATGACGCCTGGCACGTGGAACAAGTTTTGTTAGTAAATAGAAGGAACAAACACTTCTCTTCCCCGGCCCACGTCTTTTTCTGCTCCAATTCTGTTGACTGATGATTGCTGTCTCTTTCATTTGCCTGTCCTTCACAATCCCTGGAGCACAAATAAAGTGACAGTTGTCCACATAACAACCTCAGCTGCTGCCTGCTGCTGGTAGTCATTGAGCCAGCTCTGTGTGGCACAGACTGAAGAAAAGCACCAATCCATCTTCTCTTCTGGTCCTGTTGTGTTGTTTCTAGCTTCCCCCACCACTGGATGGGCTAGGAGAAAGAAAATCATGTTTTGCTGGTGATTTATATTTGGTATAGCCAAGGAAGGCAGTTAATATGTCGAAGTGCATTTATTTAATTTGGTCAGACTTTGCATCATGCATACTTCACATATGTCATAGACATTATCAGTGTTTGTATTTTATTTTGTATTTATTTCGACTTTATTTAACTAGCCAAGAACAATTCGTATTTACAATGACGGCCTACACTGGCCAAACTCGGACGATGTTGGGCCAATTGTGCGCCGCCCTATGGGACTCCCAATCACGGCCGGTTATGATACAGTCTGGATTCGAACCAGGTTGTCTGTAGTGACGCCTCTAGCGCTGAGATGCTGTGTCTTAGACCACTGCACCACTTGGAAGCGTACTGTACTCAAAACACAGTATTTACAACTACTCACCATTGTGCACACAGCACCCATTTAGCCTAAAAGCACTGTGAAAGCAACATTGTTTTGGGAAAGCGGCGGCATGGCGCTGACTCTTTCTTGACCAAGGCCATACTTGGCCCCTTCTTGGCTGGATGGAGGGAACACACCACCACCATGCAGTACTTTGCCAGCGGTATGTGTCGACTGCAATAAATTACTTTCCTTCCTCCCTCCCTCCCTCCCTCTGCTGCCTTACCCTGTTTTTCTTCCCTCTCTCTCTCCTCTTTCAGTTGTATAACGGGGAAATTCTGCTCTTCCTGCCTACTGGGTGTTGTTAATCAGAAAGAGGAGACTGGGGAAAGGGGGGAGCATGGAGGGGACGCAGAGCAGACTACTCTTGTCTGTACATAGGTTAACAATCAACATGTAGGGGAACCCCTACCTCGAACTCAACTAGCCCAGTGTAATTATTACAGAGGATATTATCGAGCGACTACTACTTATTTTAGCCGTCACACTGTGCTTACATTTTCTTATAGGGTGAATACATACAACTGTTATTGTAATCACTCCATTACATAAAGCTAGACTATAGCCAGGCGTTTGCATTTTAACTAGGTGTTTTGCTTGATTCAGAGAGTAGTTTGATATTATGTATTCTTCTGTTCCTCCATTGTGGACACAAGCACGATGCATAATAAATTAGATTGTTTCGTTATCATAAATTGCTTTATCATATTGAAGGTTTAGTTTTGCTGACATAATCAAAAGTAACCTGTTTGAAACAAAATAAATGTGTATTTAATAATAATGAATGGCATAATGATTACATCTAATTCAAATGCCAATATTGTACAATCCCGTATTCTGCTGCATGTAATTTGGTCAACATCGTGCGCTCGTGTAGCCTAGCTCCCAGTCCATTCAGAAGATTAGGAGGGAGTGGTTTGAGTTTGCGCTTTGGGAAAGCAACAAGTGGCATGTCATTTGTTTCAAAGGAACGGCGGAACGTGGTGCTTACGTCACTGCTCCAGCCAGGTGGCATTCCAAGTGGGGAGAGGAGACACAATCGAAATTCCAAATCACAAACTAAGTAAGGATGTGAGGCGCGTTTAAAGCAAATTTCATTCCTACAATCCAACACTGCTCGTCACTAGCGTCAGAAGAGGAGTAGGAGAAGAAAAGGGTTATTTTTGTGTGGGAAATTCACGGACTGAAAATAAGAATTCCAAACGAATAATCTGGGGGGAAAGGACCAAGGCAAGGGACATTAAACATGTCTTCTGCACAAGTATCTTCATCTCGGAGACAGTCATGTTACCTGTGCGATTTACCCCGTATGCCATGGGCTATGATTTGGGATTTTACGGAGGCAGTGTGCAGGGGTTGTGTGAATTATGAAGGTGCTGATCGGATCGAGTTTGTTATCGAAACTGCACGCCACCTCAAACGAGCTCATGGTTTCCAAGGGGGGAGATCCCCCGGTCCACCACCGCCGCCCACAGTAAAAACACAGTCGGCAATATCAGTCAAGGAGACGGTGCAAATCAGCCATGTGGACGGACCCTCTAAACAACAACAGTCGGGCATGGACCGCTACTCTCTGAGCGCAGAAAGACCTCGCTTTGACTACTCCAGTATTGGCGCCCATGCCAGCAGACTTCCCAATGGAATGAGCGGTCCAAATGGGTTCCCCAAACCGGACGATGGTCCCCCAGAGCTGAACCGACAGAGCCCGAACTCCCGTCGAAGCCACGGTCTCGCTGCGGTCCCAGGACAACTGAACGTTCCCCCCAACCTTCTCCCACAGACCATGTTGAATGGACCCTCCTCGGCAACAGCCATAGCCCCGCATAGCCTATCGAGCCGCCCTCCTCCTCCATCCATTGTGGGACCCTCTTTGTCCATGGCCGCTCAGTCCATGTCAGAACAAGGTAAACGACCAGGCTCTGTGTCAAGCACTGACCAAGAGAGAGATCTGAAAGAGAAACAGCGTAACGCAGAGGCTTTGGCTGAGCTCAGTGAAAGTTTAAGGAACAGAAACGAAGACTGGGGAAACAAACCTAAAATAGTAAGGGACACTTTGGTTACTCTTTCAAACAGCTCCCCGTTTGATGTGAGATTTAAAAAGGATCATTCACTCGTGGGTAGGGTGTTTGCTTTCGATGCAGTGTCAAAGCCTGGAATGGACTTTGAATTGAAAATATTTGTCGAGTACCCAAGTGGATCTGGTAATATATTTTCCAGCGCATCAGGGGTGGCCAAACAAATGTATCAGGACTGCATGAAGGACTTTGGTAGAGGGCTCTCCTCGGGCTTTAAATATTTGGAGTATGAGAAAAAGCATGGTTCTGGAGACTGGCGACTCCTGGGTGATTTGTTGCCCGAATCGGTCCGATTCTTTAAAGAAGGGCTGGGAGTTGAAATGTTGCCTCAGCCCTACATCGATGCCAGCTACCCATTGCTGCCCACTGCTTTGGTCAACATCCCTCGTGCCTTGCCATCTACGAGTGCCCCGAGGACTGGCGTGCGTAAGCGTAAAGCCTCCCCAGAACCTGACTCTGCAGAGAGCGCACTGAAACTATCTGAACAGGAACAACAAAGACAGCAGTGGATGGCTAGCCAGAGCGAGGCGTTAAAACTGACCATGGCATCTGGATCATTTGGTGCCTCACACGGGGGACCTCCGCCGCTTGGCCCTGGCCATTCTGTTCACTCAAGTCGCGCCACACCCCCTGAATCTGCGCCCCAGAATGGACAGTCTCCAATGGCCGCGCTCATGTCCGTCGCGGACACGTTGGGCAATGCGCACTCTCCGAAGGACAACAACTCCGTTCACTCTACCACATCCACCAGGCATAACAGCAGCAGCCCTGTCTCCCCAGCCTCTGTTTCTGGGCAGAGGCGTTTGGCTTCCCGTAACGGAGAGCTCAATCTGTCCGGGACTCCCTCTCAATCCAGTGCACATTCTGGCATGGATCAGGTCCACTCGCAAAACATTCCAGATTCGCCCATGGCAAACAACGGACCTTTGTGTTGTACAATTTGCCACGAACGTTTAGAGGATACCCATTTTGTTCAGTGTCCGTCAGTTCCCAACCATAAATTTTGTTTCCCTTGTTCTCGAGAGAGCATCAAAGCGCAGGGAGCAACTGGCGAGGTGTATTGTCCTAGCGGAGAGAAATGCCCCCTGGTAGGTTCTAATGTGCCCTGGGCGTTCATGCAAGGTGAGATAGCAACAATATTAGCTGGGGACGTTAAGGTAAAAAAGGAGAGGGACCCATAGATGTGGTCTATGGTTTCCCATAGAAACGTGATTTTTTTTGTCGAATATAAACACGTGTGATTACTCAAAACGGACAAAAAAATAGTCGATGTACAGAGACGTTCTCCACCAAGTCTTTTTTTTTTTTTTTTAACAAAGGAACAGTATGTCACCTAATTTTATGGAGGGTGTTTTGACGGGTACTAGTGTTGTATTTGGGTGGCAGTGACGAGTTAAAGCACTAACTTTATTATCACTGCTGCAGTTTTATTCCTTCCAATTAATGCACTTCTCTCATTATAAAAAAGGCCAGTTTAAACTCCCAATGAATATATGTCTGTAAAATTAAACTACTCATAGTAAATATCAAATAACAGGTTACATTGCCCTAACTCTTGTATTGGGTACGAATCATTATGGGGATTTTATTTCCGTTTTTCATATTTTTTATGTTTTTTTTACAGCAAATATCTCTTAATCTTGTGATCGAAAGTATTTTACTACGTGTTATTCATTTCTCTTCCCGTTTGCTTTGATGATGCACGGATGCTTAAAAAGGTAGAGCGAAATGCTGTACATGAACGTAAACTGTTTGTTTATACATTTCTGTAGTAACAGAAGACTTGTAATGTGCCTTGGAGCTGAGTAAATTGTAATAAATTCCATTGATATTAACCCTTGGTGAAATGTCAGTTTATTTAACAATGTTTACTGTTACAAAATCTGGGTCACTGAGGTATAACAAATAATTCCATTATTTTTGTCTCCATCAGCGATGTGTATTGCTCAACCATAGCATTTGAACAATTTACAATGTTATCCTAACATTTGCTCTAATTGGAGATGGCAACCTTGACATTAAGTATTTCATATTCAAATGTGTTTATTACCTACAAACCTTGCAGCAAAGCCAAATTAACCATGGACTTAAATATATATATATATATATCAGCTGATGCCATGTTTATTCATAACCTCTTTCATTATGTCAAAGTAACATTACCTTACATTCTACAGGGATTATCCCAGCTTAAATATTTTTGTTTTAAATTGTTAATATTTTAGTCATTTAGTAGACACTGATGTCCAGAGCAATTAGGGTTAAGTGCCTTGCTCAAAGGCACATCGACAAAAAAAAAAAGAGTGTTTACTTAGTTGCATCTATCTGAATGGAAAATAGGATCCTCTCTTTGGATATGCCCACAATTTCAACGATTGTGCCTCTCAGCAAAACAAAAGAGGCCTCAACAAATTGGCATTGAACGTCATTTTGCTCTCCTCTCCTCCTTGTGCTTATAACAATCAGCTGTTACGGCATGTATCTCACTAAGGACAGCTCATCTTTCTGATGTTTATATTATTGATGCATACTCAAGCAGTACTACGATTTCCCCATGTTTGCGCTGTGTGTGTGTCTGTGTGAAAGTTCTTGCACATGCCTCAGTATAGCCCAAGGGAAGGCATTCCTCGTTTACAATGCAGCAGGCAGGCGGCCATTTGACACGGTTCCTCACTGTTCCATTGGCCGGTGATAATGTAGACATATAGAGCACAGTTGGTGCATGCCTGTTATGTAGCCGTTAGTCAAGCTTAATAGCCTACCGCTGCTTTGTGTTACGGAGACAAATGGTCCTATGTACACACAGTCTGCAGCAGGCAGCGTGGTTCCCAGTCCCATGTGGCTCTGTGCCATGAAGCTCATAGAGCAGGTAGAAACTGTGAGGTCAGATAACCCCATAAATACCAACCAGGCTCAACTGGAACCTTCTATACGTGAGCTTGGGGAAGAGACTACGACAATGGCTGCTATGTATGTCCTAGAAACATGTCACAAACCAGTATCCTTTTCCCAAGAGCAACAACCTATGTACATATACTGGAAATGGAGAGGAGTAGCTTTGTTGTGCCCGTTGAGGAGTATTTGGTCATGTGAAGGCCTAACATTGGGCTGACGTGTGTCTGTGTTTAGCTGGGGTCTGGAGGTGGCGGCCGTCGTACAGTGTTATCCCTGCTCGCAGGTGGGTTATGAGATGTTTTGGTTCTGTAGATCGAGAGGTGAGAATTACTTTTCCTCAGAGACTCCAGTCTTCTATGTCATGCTCCTGCTCCGACTGTTTTGAATACTCTGTCCTGGTTACTGTCCCTGTTTCAAAGTAGGGTTTTTATCGCCTGGGGAATACTATGGTCAAAATAATTGGATGAACGACAGAGGAAGACGGGGTTGTTAGTGTCGAGTTCCTCAAATTCAGTTCACACAAATTGGCTCGTCAGTTCGAATAGAGAAAGCAGCTGTCTGAGTGAGTAAGCAACGACACCACACTCCCCCGCCCTTTCTCCAAGTCTGATTTAAAAACAAATGTCACAATCTCACTCAATCTTTCCTTTTTGATCTCCCAGACGGCATTATCCGACTATAGTATATCCAAAACGATCTCTCTATTTACCAACATGCGCATACCCCCAACAAAAACAGGCCTTTAGAAACCGTAGGCTAGGATTGAGGCGTTGAATCGTAGCTACCCATCTAATGGTGCATTGCAGTGCTTCAGTCTCTAATGGCCTATCTATCCCAGGTGCTGTGAGGCAACAAAGCACCTGGTTTGGAACGGAGCATGTCTCTCTTGTCATGCTAAAACGGAACAGAACAGCCCTTCAATGGTTAAGGTGCCCTTGGCTGTCTCAACACTTTAGGTTTCAGGTTGCAGTGTGCATTCTAAGGAGGGAGCAGGGAGTCACCTACTCACTCAGACACCCCTCAGGGAGGGGTCTCTCCCTCTCTTGCTCTCGACCTGTTTAGAATTCACAAGACTCCTCACCCGTTACATTCAAATGTAGCCTCACACACACACACACACGTCGTCTCACCACCACCGACGCCTTCATTCTGGGTGCAAAACACTCATTTATTTTCTCTCCATCAGCCCTCTGAATTACCTGAGCTAACAAACGAGAGGCTAGATTGCGTATAGAATAGCTTTAAGTTTGTGTGAAATCGCAGAATCCGTTTAGTTGATAAACACATTCTATAGGTTGTCTGATGACAAGATGAGCAATGTGAACTGAAAAGGGACCACATTTTCATGAAAGTGTCTATGTATGTGCCCTCCCTTTGCTACTTCTAAGAATTGCACTGATCACATCTAATCGGCTCAAATACATGATTGAAAATATTAGCGTTGTGAACGTACGTCCGTGGCTGTTAGTGCAAGCCGAGCAGAGCGAGTGCAGTGTCATGGGGAGTAGCAGGCAGGCTGGTGTCTGGAATTGCAGGGGGTTTCTGCTCCATCACATAGGCCTAGGAGGGGAGGCCAAGCGAAAGAGGTCCTGCTTGTGCCACTGAAAGACCCCTGTGTTCCACATTCACCAAATGTTGCATGTATCCTGAGCTTAAGTGGTTGACTGATATCTCTAATGCCTTCCTGCCAGGTAGTAGTGTTGGATCAGTAACCAAAAGGTTGCTGGATCGAATCCCAGAGCTGACAGGGTAAAAATCTGTCGTTCTGCCCCTGAGCAAGGCACTTAACCCAGTGTTCCCCGGGCGCCGATGACGTGGATGTCGATTAAGGCAGGCCCCCGCACCTCTCTGATTCAGAGGGGTTGGGTTAAATGCAGAAGACACATTTCAGTTGAATGCATTCAGTTGTACTGACTAGTATCCCCCATTTCCCTTGAATGATGAATTGCACCATTTCTTTAAGTATTGTAGAATGTATTCTTATTATTTTGTACAAGGTTAAAGGGGATTTTGTGTTATTGCCCTGCTTAACAGCTTAATCAGTTAATTCCAGCCCCTCTTGTGACCCATTTTACCTCCCAGAGAACAAACACATAACTGCTCATAACAGTAGCTACATGATGATGAACATGTTGTTCCATTACAGTGTAGAAATATAATTCTTTCCTCAAACAAACCTATCTGGAGTGACTAGGCTAGCGTGGACTGTTTCAGCTTACATTCTCAAATCACATCAGTCTGTTTTCCTTCTGTTGGCCAGCCTGTCTCCCCATCCCCCCTTTCTCCCCAGTCAGGAGAAGTTTCCAGCAAATGAAAATACTGCCTTCCCAAAGGTTACTCTGCAGTGCTACCGCTCAGCTCTGCTGTTGCCATGGGTTACCAGCCTTGTTCAAAACATCATTTATTCTGGAATGTGCTGCGGACACAAAGGGGGGAGGGATGGAGGGAGAGAGACTGCAGACTGGAGGTTAACCCTGCGTGTGCTGGATGGACTATGTTTCCCCCCATTACACAGATTCTCTCTTTTTGGTTAATTTGCGTCGTGCCTCGATTCAATACTTGTTTTTTCATTGGATCAAATAAAATGTTTCTTGCTTTTGTAACTTTGCATTAGTGGAGGTAATTCTACATTACCCGAATAGCAACAAAACAATGTGCATGGTGTGCATGTACGTATTTGGTGCATATTATCAACGTATATGTAATATATAGCAGATTGTTTAGAAATGCACAAAAAACACAGGTCAGCTTTGAAATCCCAGCTACCTTTATTCTCCTAGAAACAAGCAAACCACTTTAATCTGGTCGAGACTCGGGCATGTTGTTTCTAGGGGGAGGGGAAGTGTGTGTGGGGAAAGGGTTTCACATGTTGTTTTCCCTCCCAGAGTCTCAAAGCCCAGCAATTTATAGATGGTGATGTCAGCACTATCTTTCACAGCCCTGGGCCCTCTTAGCAGATAATGTATGCACTCAAACATTCCTCTCTGGCGAATGAGCTGCCGGGAGCTGCAGGCGTGTGCTTCCCTCCTGCCTCTTTGTGCAAAGCACAGCTGCAGCGCAGCACAGAGAGGAATTTGATTAGCCTTTTTTCTTTATTTTATTCACACTTTTTTTTTCTAGTTCATCCTCCCGCCTTATCTCGCAAAAAAATAATATGGAGCAGGAAAGGAACGTCTGAGGTCGTTTTATTGTGAACTCATTTTAGGGCGTGCCTTGTCTTCACTCACTTGAATGATAGTTAGCCGGACAAATAAATCAATGCAGAATTTTTTTGTTTTGATCACCTTTTGAGGGCTGAACTGCAACATCGTACACGTTTTACATATACTAGTGTATTTTCATTTGAATAGAATGTGTGTATTTGCATATGTCTGTCCATTTGTCCTCTTATCAAATTCATGTTTTAAATTGGTTGGCAGAAATAGTTTCTTGTAAAAAAAAGAAAAGACCTCTAATTTCCTCTTTGTCCAGTGCTCATATCGTTTGGAAAGAATTCCAAAACATTTGCTTTTCAATGCCCTCTCTCCTGGAGAAGCAGCCTACTGCAGCCATTCTGAAGATTTCCGCCAAAGTGTAGAGGGGACCCCCTGTTTAGTAGTGCACAAATGGAGGGGTGTTGTTTTTGGAGACACTGGCAATAAGGTCACCAGTTTTCTCCTCTAGTTTCAGATGCTAGCCCTTTCAGATTAGTTAGTTTTTCTGTCTGTCCCGGCTGAAGTTAGCTAGTCCTATTATACTCCTTATTGCATCATTCATAATTTCCTCCTTATGTTTTTAGAGACATCTGTAATTCTTCTCCTTCCTGTTGAATGTGAGGAAGCTGGAGAAGGGAAGGGGTTAACTCCCTCCTCAACACACAGGTCTAGTACTGCCCCTTCAGCCCCTGGCATGCAGGCTGGAGAAATGTAGCTCTTTCATTCTCTGGCTTGTTTACACCAAGCTCTGGCAGCCATCTTAGGCTGCTGCCACAAGCGAGGGAAGGGGCGCTGAGCTGCGTGCTGCTCGGGTTTCACCCCAGCCCTCCAAGAGCACAGAGTTCAGACGGCAGACTGCCATGAATATCAGCTACTACTGGGGCCCACTGTTTCCTACAACATTCATCCCACGGATGAGAATGTTCTGTACATTCATCCCTCAGAGATACAACGCTATATCTGCCTTTTTCCTGCGCGCTCCCTTTCTCTCTAAGCTTCTGTATGATAGTTTTTGTCTGCATTATTTTTCTCCACACAGGTTTCTTGGAATTTAGGGCTCTCCTTTTGTCTTTTGTTAATCCATATTTAGAAGTACTTGACTGATAGCACATGCTCCAGGGGAGTCTGTCGACTTGTGTATCAGGGCGCCCTTTGTCTCGGGCCTTAACTGGTCTAACGTGATTAAAACAGCATTCCCTTGGTTAAGAGAACTTTACTCTCTCATTGGGAATGGAAGACACTCAACTCAAATCATATTTTTTGTCACATGCTCCAAATATAACAGGTGTAGACAGTACCGTGAAACGCTTACCTACAAGCACTTCTCCAACAAAGCAAATTAAAAAAAAATAATACAAATTAGCAAAATAAAAAAGGAAATAGGGACACAATAAAATAACAATAACGAGGCTATATACAAGGAGTACCGGTAACGAGTCAATGTGCAGGGTACGAGGTAGTTGAGGTAATACTGTATGTAGGTAGGGGTAAAAGTGACTAGGCAATCAGGATAGTGGGTGTGGGTGTGTGTGTGTGTGTGTTCTAAAGCTGACACCTCCTGGTATAGAGTTCCTGGATGGCAGATGTTCTCAAGGTGCTCTCAATGATGCAGCTTTATAACGTTTTAAGTTCTGAGGGCCCATGCCAAATCTTATCAGCCTCCTGAGGGGGAAGAGGCATTGTCGTGCCCTCTTCACGACTATGTTGGTGTGTTTGGACAATGATAGGTCCTTAGTGATGTGGACACCGAGGAACTTGAAGCTCTCGACCCGCTCCACTACAGCCCTGTGGATGTGAATGGGGGCGTGCCCGGCCCTCCGTTTCCTGTAGTCCATGTTCAGCTCCTTTGTCTGAGTCATGTGTTTCAAGTCATATAACATATAACTGTAATAAGGATAACTAGGCTGTAGCCGTGGCCTAGTTTTTACATCAAGTAGGTCTGTAGGCCTACAAGTCACCACGCTATTCAATTTTTCTGCGTTGGCAACAACCGCTGAGGAGAGGAAGCTAACAGCCTTGTGTCCTCTCAGGCATGGCAGAATTTCCATATCTAAGGCCAGGCCTCAGCGGCTCTCAGTTGACATTTGGAATCCTCTCTCTGAGGAGTTTACTCTGACACTCTCCTGATCTTTCCCTCTAACTGTTTGCTGTGAATTATCAATGGAGGACGACTCCTTGTGAAAAAAGCTTTGTGAGGGGAACAACAACCCCCAACACAATCCACACTGACTGACCGGCTTTCATTCAGTTCTCAGTCCAGTTCACCGCTTTTGTTTTGTAAATTGCAACAGTGTGAGACTCCTTTCCCTAGCCCAAACAAACCGCGTGTCATAGAAAGGGTTGATGTAGGGTTTCCAAAACATTACCCAGAGAGAAGGAATAGGAGATTACGTGGGATTATTCCTACATTATACTTACAACCCACAACAGCCAGCCAGGGCCTACATCACCTTCATTTCCAGTGTGAGGATAAGTATTTCGACAGACTGTGGGGGATGGGGACCTGTGGACAGTGTTGCTAGATTCTATAGACACTTTCCAGCTCTATCAGAGCCAATAGGCTATGGGACCTCCCTCACAGTGTGTGTGTGTGTGTGTGTTTGGTGTGCTGAAGTACAGCTGCAGTCACCTCCCTCCGAGTCCCTTCATCATCTCGTCACCTGGGTCAAGTGTGGATTGTTCCCTCTCTCCAAACATCTGTTGTGTGAAGGGGGCTGCGATGGCTGATGCTAATTGAGGTGCTATAGCTAGCTGCCTGTCTTGTCTATCTACTGTCAAACAGCAGATGTGGCAGACTTCCTCTCACACTTCCTCATACAGCTGACAAAAGTCTTTGAAAAATAAAGTTTCAATGGTCCTTGTTTGGTTTCTGTCGTCAACTAATAAATACTGCTGCTTTCCGTAGAATTTAGTTTAGAAATATGCTGTTGATGCTCTTCACAGATAGTAGCCTTTTTCACATTCAGACCTTCACATTTAGATTTTTCTTGATGTAATACACTGCATAGAAATGTCTTGCAAAATGGTGTTGTTTGGGACTGGCTGCTATGGGGGTAATAGCATTGGGCTCTAAGCACAATTTGGGGCTGGCAGTGGCACGTTGGGTATTCAGAGAGAGTGTCAATGCGTTCAAGCAGCAATAGAGTCTTGGACGGCCTGGACTGCCCCCTCTGCCAAAAACACATGTTATTTTATATGAGAGACAAAGAGCCATACCTTCCTTGTCCAGCTAATAAAGACAGTATCCTCTCCTGTTTTGCAGCAGTCAGCAGTATAGTGTAGAAGCTACCTGAGCCCCACTCCTTTCCCCTTTCGCTCCGCTAGCTACAAACTATGGAAATGAGCTGCAACTTTCCCTAGAGGTCAACATACATCATACCGCTATATGCTGATCTGATTCTGTACCTTTTGTACTGGAAAACAGATCTGCTAACAAATGAAATATGTACATAGTAAATAGAAATTTAGTGCACAGTGATGTGCTGTATGACATGATGTCGGAATACTGTACCAATTTGAAGAGTAACTGGATTATGTATTCATAATGATCATTTATGAGTGATTGAAGTGCCAGTCTATCACAAGGAACTGCCAAGTAATAGCATCTGTGTATGGCATGTATTCCAAGGGTTACTTTTACTTTTTAAGCAGCATGCCGTTATTCCATTTTCTGATTGAAAACATTAAGGTATTACTTATAATTTTTTATACACACAATATTATAAATGAAGACGAAGGGTATATCTATCCTCCTCCCTTCCTTCTGCAGTAACCCCCTAGCTACCTGCGGTAAAGGGAATAGAACATCGTCTCCGCCAAGAACTGTTGTGCACTAACCTAACCGAGCCACCGCACTGCCGCCACCCGATGCCTGTTACCATGGCAACGGAGCCATCGGGTAATGCTGATTGGATGGCAGGGAGTTTTTTTTGTTTTTTTTGGTCACCTCAATACACTCCAAAGGATTGTATTTTTCTACTGGCGCTTTTCTCCCTCCAGAATTAATTTGAATGACGAGGTGAATGATAGTCTGCTGCACCCTGTGAGCCCTGCTATCTTTCGGATTAATTTAAAAACCACAGCACCTGATTATAATGGGGGTTTTGTGGAGAGAGAAATGGTAATGGAGCCAGGTAGTGGGTATGTTCCGTTAGGCGATGGGAGGCCTATTTTTGTCATATGAATGGATAGGTCTCAATGCACAGAACATCTGACCTGACCATTTCTCTACTCCAGTTGAAAAAGAATGCATGTGTTTTAGCTCTACCCAGGTGTAAAATACATTACAGGAACTCAGCCAGAATGAATGCTAAATGAACCCGGTGCTTTCCTGGTTTACAACAGTGAAACAAGGGCTGTGTCCTAAATAGCACCCTATTCCCTATATAGTGCCTATGGGGCCAGGTCAAAAGTAGTGCACCATAAAGGGAGTAGTGTGCCATTTGGGACGCAGCCAAGATGTGTCTTAGTTATTTCCTGAGGTATAGTAATTGCTTATCTGAGGTCATGTTTCAGATTCATGAGGCTCATTCATCTCTAAAAAGCTACCAGCCTGTGTACTAAGTGTTAATACATTCCCTCACAGCGGCCAACACAGAACTGCCTGTGTATACTGCCAGGAGAACTCCTACAGGCCATTCCATGGTAGTGCGTCCGCTGTCCAGCCACATGACGCATCCAGCCAGTGTGCTGCAGCCTCCCTGCCAGTCTGTCGTCTGTGCTGCCTCCCCCTCAGTGTGATTAATGGAGCTCTGTTCCTCCCCCTGACTCCCCCTCTCCTCTCACCCCTCTCTGGACCACTGCTCACACCCCACAGGCTGCACTCTGTTTACATGAAGACAGTAGACACACAGACATTTCCAAGTTTCAAGCCTCTGGTATAAGAGCGCGTCTGTGGTATACCTGCTGTATTCTCTCCAACCTGATTTGGCCGTCTGTAGAATACTTTGGAAACCACTGTAGAATACTGATTGACAGTTCTAGAAGTAAATAGTGGCTATTCTTATAGCGCTACTGTGTGTGTGTGTGCGCACCCCCCCCCCCCCCCAACCCCCCCCAGAGCTGTGGTTCAGGCTAATTCTGGCCCAATGCTGCAGGGGAGACCGGAGCAGCCCGCCAAACATGGCCTGAACAGGGCCGGTCTGTTGGGTCTATTTGGTTTACACCCTCTTAGGTTACCCAAGCGGAGAGAGGACTCAGACACGACTTTCTATTAGGTGTGTTGTGATGATTGGTGAGGTTGTGGAAGGAATTAGACGTTATGGCTCAAATCAGTTGTGGAGTATCATATAATAACTTAGTTTGTAGCAGTGGTGGCTGGGTCACAAGAGAAATAAAGAACCGAAGGATTGATGGATGCCTGGTTGCTGCTGGTTCTACTGCTGTGGCTCGTTCCGGTCTGCTACCCCTTCAGCCTCAGTCCGTCAATGGGAAGACTTTGCTCTGGTCTGCTCTGCTCATCTCCGTTCTCAGCTCTGTTCTCTGCTTGGGGGGAGGAGCAGCCAGCCAATGTCATTTTGATGTGACGAGCAGAGATGACACGGGCAGAAATAGCCCCCCGCTTACTCATTTAGCCGCTTGGTCCCAGTCTGCCCCGAACCCACTTGGCAGTTAACATCTCCTCAGCCAATCACAGCCAGCTCTGTTGCTAGGTAATGGCTCCCTGGCCTCGCCTTTGAGGTATGCTAATATGCTGCTGCCTCTGCCACTGGTGCATTCTCTCTGTGATGGGGAGGACTAGGAGATGTCTCTTACAAGTGAGTGTTTCTCTTTCTGAGAGGGAAGGAGAGGATATTGAAATGCAGTAGGGAGGATGACATGTCGAGGTGGTGAAAAACAAGGAGGGGACTGACAGGAGGGATAGATGGACAGAAAATGGAATCGGGAGGTGGAAAAACAGGCATTTTTATCCTCTAAGGTTCACGTCCACTGAATGAATCACCACAGCACTTGATGAAAGGACAAACACCTTTGGATAGATGGGTGGGTGTATTTTACCAGCCTGGCAGTGCAGAGCTGTGCAGGCCAGGGCACAGGGCTATATAGACAGAGAGACTCTCTGTGCTGTGAAGACCTTCATTGAGGAGTGTGTTTTCCAATTTGCAGTAGATATGATGTATTTAAGAGCGTCTCTGGCTCTGCAGCACTCAAGCCTGTGTTCAGTTCCACTCCCTGTAATGTATAATATAACTCTGCCTGCCTGCCATACCCGGCCAGTCACAGTCCCATTCCCAGACAGCCTGTTAAATACAGCGGGTCCTTTGACAAGCAGGCAGGCTTCTCACTCACTACATTAGGCCGTCCCTCCCTGCCTGCTTGCCCCATTAAACCGATCTGCAGCTATTAAATCAGCTTGTACTGTTCTGTTCATAGCCAAAACACATGGCTACGGCGTCCCTTACTATGGGCAGATCTGGAAGCTGTTACGATTTTACCATTTAGAAATTCTGCAATTCTGTATCTTAAGGGTTCATGTATTGAACTATTTTAGGCCGTTGGAAATGCAAATACACAATTCTACTTTCGTCTAGCTAACTCTGTATCATTGTTGTAGGTAGATTAGACACATTGGCCTAACACACGCTCCTTGGTTGTGTTAATACGCACATGGCTTTATTGAGGAGGATTCATGTACGATATTCATGCATTGAATTAGGAACAGATGACTTGGAGAGGGAGAGATGGGGGTTGATAGTCTGTTAGTAGTCCATTTTCAAAGCACCTAAGGACCGAGCTGCACAATGTGGAGGGATGGAATGGGTTCAAATTCAGAGATGCGGCATGCGATAAGAAGCCCCATTATGATGCGTTCCGTGACTGTGTTTATATTTAGGAGGAATAAGGAGCCTGTTATGCCCGCTGCATAATTCCAGCCTCTTTATCCAGCAGCACAGCATAATGCTTAGTTGGAACTTTCTGCCTTGGGAGAGACAAACTAAATCCACATTTTCTATGATTAAGTAGCAGACTGCCTGCCAGCCACCAGAATAAATACGCCCCTGAAAAACACTCCACGACAAACATAAATATGTATGGCCAGCATCCATCTGTCCGCATGCCCCCATTTTTTATAAATATAAAATTTCAAAAAAAGGACCTATACATTAATCAAAAAAATGCATGAGCTTTATTTTAACACGGATAAATATGAATGAGGATGTGTCCATTGGGCGGACTGACGGACGGATGTGCTTTAATAACAAGGGTGTGTGTGTGTGTGTGGGTGGTGTGTGCTGTGAGCTGCTGAACGCTGGGCTAGGATGAGGGGAGGGCTGTGTGGCCAGAACACAGTGGTGAGTAGAATACTAATGCACCCATAGTCTCCTCGGACCCCCACCACCTCTCTCTATCTCATTCAGGCTTGATTCTACACTGAACAAAAATACAAACGCAACATGTAAAGTGTTGTTCCCATGTTTCATGAGCTGAAATAAAAGTTCCCAGAAATGTTCCATCACCTCAAAAAGCTTATTTCTCTCAGATCTTGTGCACAAATTTGTTTACATCCCTGTTAGTGAGCATTTCTCCTTTGCCAAGATAATCCATCCACCTAACAAGTGTGGCATATCAAGAAGCTCATTAAACAGCGTTGTCATTACACAGGTGCACCTTGTGCTGGGGACAATAAAAGGCAGCACTAAAATGTGCAGTTTGGTCACACAGCACAATGCTACAGATGCAATTGTCATGCTGACTGCAGGAATGTCGCCAGATAATTGAATGTTCATTTCTCTAAACCACCTCCAACGTCGTTTTAGAGAATTTAGCCGAACGTCCAACTGGCTTCACAACTGCAGACCATGTGTAACCACACCAGCCCAGGACCTCCACATCTGGCTTCTTCACCTGCGGGATTGTCTGATTGAACAGGGTGTCTGTCGGTTGTTATTATTGTCTGTGTGTGTGCGTGCGTGCCTGTCTCCTCAGTATGAGGCTGCGTTGTTCCCCCGGGATACAGTTGTTATGTTGAGCATCATTAATTCATACAATGACCTTGACCACCTTGGTAACAACATTGATTTTAGTTCCTCCCTTTTCATCGTTATCACAAAAATTCAGTCAATTCTGCTTTGTTCAGGACCCTGAAGGTCCAACACAGCACTGACATATTCAGGGAAATTGCTTTTAAATTACATTTAAGAGGGGGCTTCTCAGAAACCCCTACTTTTATCAGTGCATGGAAAGAAACTATAACCATTCATGGTATCCAATTTCACTTTGCCCAGAGCCCTGGGGTTGAATGAAATGTGGTTGAACGTGTGTGTGTGGTCAAAGTATGGTCTTTTCAGACTCCACTGAAAAGAATTGGTTAAACCAAATCCAGGTTTTTGATGTCATATAAAGCGGAAACGTTGAATGGTTCTGACTACAAAGCCAGGTTGGCATCGGGCTACAACAGGATGAGCAAGGTTAGACCACCTACAGTTGAAGTCGGAAGTTTACATAAACCTTAGCCAAATACATTTAAACTCAGTTTTTCACAATTCCTGACATTTAATCCTATTAAAGATTTCCTGTCTTAGGTCAGTTAGGATCACCACATTATTTTAAGAATGTGAAATGTCAGAATAATAGTAGAGAGTGATTTATTTCAGCTTTTATTTCTTTCATCGCATTCCCAGTGGGTCAGAAGTTTACATACACTCAATTAGTATTTGGTAACATTGACTTTAAATTGTTTAACTTGGGTCAAATGTTTCGGGTAGCCTTCCACAAGCTTCCCACAATAAGTATGGTGAATTTTGGCCCATTCCTAATGATAGAACTGGTGTAATTGAGTCAGGTTTCTAGGCCTCCTTGCTCACACACGCTTTTTCAGTTCTGCCCACACATTTTCTATAGGATTGAGGTCAGGGCTTTGTGATGGCCACTCTAATACCTTGACTTTGTTGTCCTTAAGCCATTTTTCCACAACTTTGGAAGTATGCTTGGAGTCATTGTCCATTTGGAAGACCCATTTGCGACCAAGCTTTAATTTCCTGACTGATGTCTTGAGATGTTGCTTCAATATATCCACATAAATGTCCTTCCTCATGATGCCATCTATTTTGTGACGTGCACCAGTCCCTCCTGCAGCAAAGCACCCCCACAACATGATGCTGCCACCCCCGTGCTTCACGGTTGGGATGGTGTTCTTTGGCTTGCAAGCTTCCCCCTTTTTCCTCCAAACATAACGATGGTCATTATGGCCAAACAGTTCTATTTTTGTTTCATCAGACCAGAGGACATTTCTCCAAGAACTACGATTTTTGTCCCCATGTGCAGTTGCAAACCGTAGTCTGGCTTTTATATGGCGGTTTTGGAGCAGTGGCTTCTTCCTTGTTGAGCAGCCTTTCAGGTTATGTCGATATAGGACTCGTTTTACTGTGGATATAGATACTTTTGTACCTGTTTCCTCCAGCATCTTCACAAGGTCCTTTGCTGTTGTTCTGGGATTGATTTGCACTTTTCGCACCAAAGTACGTTCATCTCTAGGAGACAGAACGCGTCTCCTTCCTGAGCAGCATGACGTCTGCGTGGTCGCATGGTGTTTATACTTGGGTACTATTGTTTGTACAGATGAACGTGGTACCTTCAGGCGTTTGGAAATTGCTTTCAAGGATGAACCAGTCCTGTGGAGGTCTACAATTATTGGCTGATTTCTTTTGATTTTCACATGATGTCAAGCAAAGAGGCACTGAGTTTGAAGGTAGGCCTTGAAATACATCCACAGGTACACCTCCAATTGACTCAAATTATGTCAATTAGCCTATCAGAAGCTTCTAAAGCCGTGACATAATTTTCTGTTATTTTCCAAGCTGTTTACAGGCACAGTCAACTTAGTGTATGTAAACTTCTGACCCACTGGAATTGTAATATAGTGAAATAATCTGTCTGTAAACAATTGTTGGAAGAATTACTTGTCATGCACAAAGTAGATGTCCTAACCGACATGCCAAAACTATAGTTTGTTAACATGAAATGTCTGGAGTGGTTGAAAAATGAGTTTTATTGACTTCAACCTAAGTGTATGTAAACTTCCAACTTCAACTGTAAGTCTGAATGAATGCCCCCCCCCCCCCCATTCAGGGAACAACATTGAGCTGGAGGAGTGGCGGTCGCATAGAAATAGGATCCCTTGAATGGGTATCCTCATTGAGATCAATGATACCATAATGGGTGGATTATACTTTATGGCTGGCCGGTGGGTCCCATTGGGGCTGGCCAAAATATCATAGCATGCTTTATGAGTAGTTCATGACCCTAGGGTGGCAACACATACATTTTAAGTGATTTCAATGGGGATTTCTCCGTTCTGATTTATTATGTTCAATCCAACTTCAAAACTAAAAAAACTAAAAAAAATTCAGCATCTTAATAAATTGTTGCTCAGTGTTTCCAGGGGACCTTAATTAGATGTTGCAGTACATCTTTTTTTTTAACCTCTTGTAGCTAGCTAGCTAACATATTCACGCGTTGCCTATTCCTCTTGGATTTAGTCCGTTGCACAAACAACATGCTTATCTAGGCCTACACCAACACATACAGCTAGGCTGTATTAGCTAGCTGTGTTTGCTCTGACTCTTAGTACATTTAGCAGGTTGCTAATGTTAGCCAGATAACTAGCGACTAACACAATATATTTTAGCCACAGCTTGCTAAGAAAAGACAAACTAGCAGACAGTAGTTTGCAGACAGTAAGATACACAAACTAATAGTTTAATTACAGAACGCTTGTGGAAAGCAGAATCGTTTTTTACAAACATCTTCCATCTGACCATGCAGACTGCAGAGTGAACGGCAAGAAGTGCTCGGGACTCATCGTTCGAGCAACTACTCTCTCCTTGAGTGACAGGGGGCATGCAGCAGGAGAGGGAGAATTACATGCGCCGGAGTAGCGTATCACTTTTAACAATCCAAACATTGAAATGATGTTGTAGGAGGTAAAGTAAAAGCCCAAATCGGTCCGTGCATCAATACCAGTATATTGTAAAATACGGTATACCGGTCAGCCCCGTAATAGCCAGGGAATCAGGTGCCCAGAGCTCGGTTTGAATGAAATGTGTTTGACTGTGTGTGTAATCAAAGTATTTTATTTATAGTCCAGTCTCCAGATATCACAGCACAAATTGGGTAAACTAAACCCAGGCCTTTTTATGTCAAAATGAAACAGATGTTGGATGGTTTTGACTACAAAGGCATTGGCCACCGCAAACAGGCTCAACAGGCTGAGTTACGCCTATGATGGCAGGCTAGAGGGAACAGAGCCGCAGGAGTGGCTGGTGTCTCTAGAATATCAACGTAAACTATGGAGATGAGGTCACGTCGGGTAGACCTGATTTATTTGGACGTATAGGGGCTGGAATTCAAAAATGCGCTACTTGATGATGACATTTCAATGAGACTGGGGGGCGTCTGGGGAGTGTTGGTGCTGTGGCAGCAATGGTAGGGGATGGTGCAGCTTGCCGACAGTACAGACACACATGAAAACACCAGAGGGTAGAGGGTGAGACCACCACCACCAGGCTCCCTGATATGCCTCTGATATTGATAAGATAATAGCAGCTATTGTGGTGGTGGGATTAGTGACTGAATGGGAGGCAGGATGAGGATGGATTTAGGCCAAAATAATCCCAATGTTCAAGGGGGCGGGGTGCGGTGGAGGATCACATGTAGAACTCGCAAAGACATATGATTTAAGAACTAACCTACCGGATGTATTATATTATATTCTGGATAATTTCAGCTTTTTCCCTGTGCAGTTCAGTCATTCTCTTTTTGAAGTCACTGCTTTGTCAAAGACATTCTCCTCACCTCACCCCCACTCTACATGTGTCATCGTTCTATCTATAAATACTGTATCTGGCTTATGAATGGGATATGAATTGTCTCGACACCTCTCCTGTCAGTTCCCCATGGCAACGAAACCTCGTTCTACCTTTTCAGAGGAAGGGAAAGCAGTGGGAAGTCTCCTTCGCATCTGGCACTGTCCTCCCTCCATCAACAACCTGTTCTTTTTCAGCCCTTTTAGCTGAATGTATTTTCCCCTCTTTTGTCCATCAGATACCACTTTAACTATATATATGTGTGTGTGTGTGTGTGTGTGTGTGTGTGTGTGTGTGGAGAGAAGGGCTAGCTAGAGAAACAGGCTGTGCTCAGTACAATACAGAACGGTCTTACCTCGTTACCAGATAGAAAGACAGTGTATGACCATGAGGTGAATTTTTAAGAAGCCGCTGACAATAATCAAGTAGATCCGTTAGTATAAAAATCACTGAAATGTGACAAAGTATTGACCAAGACCTCTGGCTCCAACCCAACATGACGTGTAATAAGAAAGATATGTAATATTAATCTTGTTCTCATATCGACTCGCAAACAAACCATTATCAACATATAGATTTCCCTTCACCCTGTCAACGTGGCATCATTTCTCTACCTCCGTAATGATTTTATGATCATGTTTTACACACAGGCACGCATGCATGGCTGCACACACACCTGTCAGCAGCTTGAAGGAAAAAGTGGTGTCTGAAGTAAAAGTAGTGCACTAGCCTATGTAGGGAATAGGTTGCCGTTTCAGACGCAGCCTGAGTGAGTTGAACAATCTGTTCTATTTAAACACATTTCCTATGGAAGGGGAGAGGGAAAGAGTAGTCATCTGCATATGGTGACCTCTAACGGGATGTTTTGTCTCAGAATCCCTGTATCCCCGCCCTAATCAATTTGAGCAAGATCGAAAAGGCTGGCATCAACAAGGCACACTCCCGCTCTTCAAATGGATTAGCTCATTTTGAGGCGTCTTAAGGCTGATTTGAAAACGTCTCACTGAGTGGAATAATGTTTATTTGTTGTTGTTCTGTCTTAATGTTTATTTGTTGGAAGAGAACAGAACACCCCGGAAAGAGAAACGAAGGAACCAATACTTCTTCTTCTTCCTGTCTGTGTCCTCCTCAGAGGGCAGAACAGACATGAGGACCAAACATCACTGTGTGATTGACTTTTACATCATGTTCCATGTTAGTCCATGGATCTAATAGTCTGATGATGGTCTGAGGTTGTTAAATTCTCGTTCCCTTTGAAGTTTATGTTGTATAATTTATGCGTACATTTTCCTCAGTTGCTTACATGAATGTCAATGTGTATCATATTCCCGCCCCACACTAAAAAACTGAATACATTATTACTTCTTATTGTAAACCCCACACAGCTGATCTGACTTGTATGGTTCTACATCCGTAGAGGACTTAGTATACTGAGTAGAGATGCTGCTGCCCTAGCAATACTTCTCTATTTTAGCCTGGACACTAGGATTACATTCTCCTGGAATGGAGTGGAATGTCAAGTACACAATACCTATCACTGCCACGCATCCCCAGTACACCCTGTCCTTTATCAGTTTGAGTCAGAGCATTCCTAATCTGTAAGATTCTTCGAGATGTGTCAAAGAAAGCTTCCCCTCCCTACAGAATGAATTTGTGAGTGAAGGGGCAGTACTGTGAATGTGTTAGGGTGTTAAGAATGAAGATTCTAGGTTGCTAGATGAGTGGTGCAGAGATACGTGGTGCAGAGATGCGTGGTGCAGGCCTTTTTCTGCTCCAAAAGTTGACAGGATGATTTGTACCCACACTGCAGCCCCGCGCTTTGTTAAATACAGTGCCTTCCTGAATTATTGGCACCCTAAGTAAATATGAAAAAAAAGGTAAGAAAATATCATGTCTAACATTTAATTTAGTTAACATTGTTCCCCCCCAAAATTTGTGCACCCTCCCTTTGCCTAGATAATGTTTGAATCGTCTCCTAGAATGTTTGATGATGTGGGAAAACACATAGGAAGGGATTTGAGACCATTCCTCCATACAGAAACTCTCCAGATCCTTCAGAGTCCTTGGTCCTCGCTTGTGGACTCTCCTCTTCAGCTCACCCCACAGGTTTTCAATGGGGTTTAGGTCAGGGAACTGTGATGGCCATTGCAAAAGCTTGGTGTTTGTTGCCAAAAAGCACATTTTTAGTCTCATCAGAACATAAAACCTGGTTGCAATCAAAGTTCCAATGACATTTAGCAAACTCCAGTAGAGGCTTTCTTCTGGCAACCCTTCCAAATAACTTTTTTGCATGGAGGTGGCATCTAATTGTAGTTTTTGAAACTTTGTGACCCCAAGATTTAACCAACTTCTGCAATTCTTCAACTGAGATCCTTGCATATTTTGTTCATCCTTCTTACTGAGCGTGGGGGCAAAATACACTTGCTTCCTCTTCCAGGCAGGTTTATCACAGCTCTAATTGTTTTACATCTCTTTAATTATTGCCCTAATAGTGGAGATGGGTATTTTCAGGCGTGTAGCAATCTTTTTACAGCCATTGCCTGATTTGTGAAGGTCAACAACCTTTTGTCTCATTTCATTTGTGTGTTCTCTGGCCTTTCCCATGTTGATGATTGACTAATGGAGTTTAGCCTGGGTGTCACCTCATATTTATACCCCAGTGTAACAGGATGCCATAATGACCACTTAAGAGTTCCCAAAGACTCAGATGAACTTTAAAAAGTAAAATCTTAATCGTAATATACGTATATCAATAAGGTTTTGTTCATAAGAATTTCTAGGGGTGCCAATAATTGTGACACGCATGTTTTAGAATAAAACAAATATTTCTTTATTACTTTTAGTTTTTTTGTTGAAAATGTTTAACTCAATTAAAGGTTAGATTCATATGATATTTTGAGTGTAAGATCAAGCTGATAAACAACAATTTTCACAGCCTTTTTGTTCGTATTTACCTAGGGTGCCAATAATTCAGGAAATGAGTACACACCCTCACCCTGCCCAGAGGATGGGCGCTGCCTCTGCCTCTCAATGGTGACCTTTGCATTGTGAGCACGGCTCAGAGGGAGCCATACATGTCAGCTAGCCACTCTCCTCATATTCTCTTGTTTCCTCCTTCCCTCTGTGAGATACACTACATTAATATGTGTATGCCTCAGTGTTCTCTATCTTCTCTTTCATCTGTCTCTCCATCTCTCTATCTCTCTCCCTCTTCTCTTTCTTCTCCCTCTCCCTCTTCTCTTTCATCTCTCTCTCCATCTCTTTCTCTCCATCTCTCTTTTTCTTCTCTTTCATCTCTCTCTCCATCTCTCTCTTTCTTCTTTCATCTCTCTCTCCATCTCTTTCTCTCCATCTCTCTTTCTCGCCATCTCTCTTTCTCTCCATCTCTCTCTCTCTCTCCTCTTTCATCTCTCTCTCCATCTCTCTCTCTCTGCACCCTATTCTCTGATTGTTCAGTCACACCCTTCTTGTAGCTAACAAGACCAGTCTTCTCCCTATTGGTCCGATGTTACCATGCCTCTCTCTGTCATTCTGATGTATTGGTGATCCTCCATACCAATGTAGATTTACCTTACCACAATGAAGGGACGTTTTGGGTGTGTCACTAATGGCACCCTATTTCCCATGTAGGAATAGGCTCTGGTCTGTATGTAGGGAATAGGGTGCCATTTGGGACACACACTTGAAGTTAAGTTTGTTTTAAGAGTAAAACAAATGAATACCTTTAGGGCCTTTACTAGTCCTGTATTAGCGTACTGCTATAGCCGTCTGTCTAACTACTTCCCGCGGCTATACAGAAGCGTCAAGAAAATCTCCATCGCCCGCTGTGAAAACATCGGAATTTAGGAAGACATTTTTTGTGTGTTTGGGGGGGGGGGGCGACGACATGATAGGACAAAATAATCTTGGGGATCATTGTGATTTCAATGGCGGTACTTTTGTGTGGCAGTTTTGGCAATTAACAGTATGTGGTTCTGTGCCTGCCTGTAGTACCCGACAGGGAAAAATAATAACAGTCTGTCTACTGTGGAAAAAGTTGCTTTTGTATCATTTCAAATATGTTATTATGATGAAGGTAAATGGAAACTGTCTGTGTTTGATTAATTGCTCAAAAAGTGGACAGACCCAGCAGTGTTGGAACCATTGAGTTCACAGTCAGAAACACACAATGATTTGGCAACTCTACACTATGAAAACAGTTCATTTGAAGCACACACACAGTCGTAGAGGCCTTGGTTGTACCTCCCCTCTCTCAGATCTTCGGAGTCCTCTCATTATCGGCTCCATCCCTGCCAGTGTAAATACAGCTCTCAGCTCCAACATGAGACGGATTTGATTTTATGCCAATTATCGCTCATACCAAACTGAAAAGTAAATAATGAGGCTCACTGTACAGGAAAAGGACGGAATTTTTTTTTCATACAATAATAACACCCTATTACTATTGGATATAGTAGCTGACCAGAGTCTAAACCAAGTATAGCATATAATAAGACATCCGGCCTCATTGTCCTCTGAATGACCCTATGTGCTTTCACCTCCTTCCAAAGCAGGACTCACTCTACTCAGCCACTCGGTGCAATTGAAGTCTTTAATAGTGATTCAGCAATAGCATTACGTAGGCTGCTTGGAAGCTATCCTATGTGTGAGTCATATTATTGGTGGTGTGCCACCACTCTGGCCCTCTTCCCTGAAGGGCAAACACTTCCCCAGGCCAGATGGAAGGAAGATGGCTGGCTCTTCTCTCCCACTTTCCTAATAGATGAGCTGACCAAGCTCAGCGGGGACATTCTGATTTGTAATAGATAGATAGGTACTTTATTGATTATTAATACCATCATTGCAAAGTTGTAATGATGTCATAGCAATGGCATTGCAGGCACTTTTGCCTGCAAAGATGGAATTTGTGTCATCTGACAAGAAAATTAACAATAAAAGCATTCTTCATCTAACACCCACACTTTCTTTCCTTACAGGGAAGGCCAACACACGCAAGAGGTCTCTAGTGTTACCTCTGGGGTTAGAGAGCTGGTCACGGCGGCATTGGCGAAGCACAGTGACACGAATCACCAAGGTAGAGGAGAAGAAGGTCACCAGCCAGGCCTCCCATCATCTTTTGGGGTTCCTGAGCGAGCCACCTCATCCGTGAAACGAGCCAATTATATACTTCAGGACCTGGGACGACTCAAAACTGAGATGCAGACCCTGCTGCAGGTGAGATGGACTAACTGAGAGGAAATATCAACTGTCAATCTTATCAAGAATACTGTGTGTATATATAGCACTTTTTTAAGCCTCCTTGAATTACCTCTACTGGTAGCATTATAATGACAACAAAAGTGGTCTGAGAACAGAGCCTTGAGGAACTCCGAACTATTGTCAAACAGTTTTCCTTTCCTTTCAACTGCTGTAGGCCCTCACAATTACTTTCCCATTACACTAGTTCTGTGTGGCCTTTTCCATTAATTTTCCTTTTGTATTCTAATGCACCAAATCTATAAGCTGTTATCGCTGGTGCTGCTCAGTTCCCACTAAATCTATTATTGGCATATTGGAGACATTCAGACTGGAGAATGAGATTATCCCTCTACCCACTTATTGCTCTGAACGACGGGAGGCACCACACACACAAACACACAAACACACAAACAGAGCCGTCAGGACGTTTCCTGTTTCCCTAAGTGGGTCAATATCATCTCTCGTCTGTGTTCAGCTTTGGGAATTTGCTAATCTATTTGGTGCCTTTACCACTGATGAAATCAAGCCAAGACACAAGTGTGTCTGGTATTTCAATGACCAAGGCAGCAATTTTCTATTGTTTCTACCCCCCCCCCCCCACCCCCTCTCCCCTTAATAAATTACAACACTTCTTCATCCTTACCCAAGGAACACGTTGCCACAGCTGCCCGACGCCTGTTCCCATATATTATACTCTGATCCCGTCGCCGCACCAACCAGGCATTGAGTTTCCGAGCACGCCTCTGCCGCTGCTGAAAAATTCCATCAGCTTAGAATAATGTAGCACACGGCAAATTATACATTAGCATATATTTGAGGATGCAGGGTGTGAATGCTATCTGGCCTGCCGCTGTCTGTCTGTCTGTCTGTCTGTCTGTCTGTCTGTCTGTCTGTCTGTCTGTCTGTCTGTCTGTCTGTCTGTCTGCCTGCCTGCCTGTCTGTCTGCCTGCCTGCCTGTCTGTCTGTCTGTCTTGTCTGTCTGCCTGCCTGCCTTGTCTGTCTTGTCTGTCTGCCTGTCTTGTCTGTCTGTTTCACTGTCTCTGTCAATCTGTCCGCCTGCCGGTCTGTATGTCTGTCTGTGGGCTGCAAGAATAGGAAGGAGCACGTTTCTCTCTGTCTGTCTGTCTGTCTGTCTGTCTGTCTGTCTGTCTGTCTCGCTCTCTCTCTCCTCCCACTGTCTGCCCTCAGAGTAGGCGGTGACACCCAGGTCCCCTCGCTGTGTGTCTGGATTAAATGGAATGCCTATCATTGTCACACCAGGTTTTAATGAAGCAGTTCTTTATAGTGGGGTTTAGTGGCAGGCATGATCATTAAATGGTCGTCATGCTATGTTGTAGCATGGCCCGTTCTGGTGGTGTATGAAATTTGTGAATGCTTGGTCATGATGGAAATGTATCAGAACAGCATTTATGTGTCCCACAAATGATCAAGTGTGGCCTCTTACAACTAGATCAGATCCTCTAATATGAAAACATGTCCAACCAACACCGCATTGTGTCAGTCGGTTGGTACTCAGACAGCCTGTGTTTCATTCTTCTGTCCATCTCATCCAGGCTCGCGATGCCTTTCCTGCTGCAGAGAGCAGAGAGACTGTCAGAGAGACCAGCAACACCACAAACAGCAGCAAGCAGCCCGCTATCTCCGTTCCCACAACCATGCAACACCCTTCTTCTCCTCCTCCTCCATGCGTCTCCATGGTAGGTTCCCATGGCAACCCCTACCTGCCTCTGCAGTGCCAGCTTTACGAGGTAGGGAGGTTTTCCTCCCTACGTTCTGTGTTGTACGGTCTGTGTTGCCCTCCGTCCGTCCGTCCGTCCATCCATCCATCCATCCATCCATCCATCCATCCATCCCACCAAGCCATTGCTGAGCAGCAGACAGACACAATGCCACCCTTGTAGCCCTGCAATTTCAGCTGTGCCCCCATTTTATGGACAGAAAGAGATAAATCAGTGGCGTTGTTATCTCTGTTTTACACATGGACCAGAGAAGAATGCACAATGGCTACAGCAGAAAGAGATTTCCCCAAGCCTATTTTTCAACCACTCTAGGTTTTTCTACAGAGAGAAAGAGTAATGATGACAATTGTCACATTGGTTGGTTGTTCCTGTGCCTATTGGTGTGTTGGATGAATACTCGATTGGATGTGACTCATTGACATGCATTCTGATTAAGATAAGTTTGGCCATTCTGGTGTTGTCACAATGCCTGCTCTGTGAAGGTTCTGGGATTGACTTGGCAACTAGGGAATTACTTCTCCCATGCTGTAACTCGCCAGACTATTTCAGTTGCCACATGCATTTCAGACAGTATGACTGAATTGCTGTCAGCAGCGCAGATGTGAAAAGCAAAAGCCAACCTCCTCCCTTTACTGCAGTGCACTGTTGCAGTGAAAATTCCTTTCCCACAGAAACTAACGAGACAAATAACCCCCTTATACACAAAAGGAGTGAATTGGTGTCTGATAACAGTGTAAGTGGTTTTGGTATTGCATTATTTGCGACATCAGAAAGCAACGGGGACGCACGAGGCTGAAACAAACGACCCTCAACGATGGAAGGCAGGCAGTTGTCTGTTCCTCCCCACGCAGCCATGCAGGGCAGCCAGGCACACAGATTTATATAATATATATATACACAAGACGAAAACAAGATGAGGGGAGGATGAAGGAAACAGCCAAGGGTCTCCCAGCTGTATCAGCTCTGCCTGAAAGGACTGCCTCGTGATGGGTGGAGAGAAAGTGAGAGGGAACAGAATGGAAGAGAACGGGTCCCTATTTCTCTCTGTCTCTTTCATCAGCACAGAAAAGGTGATTTGTAGTGACTTGCTATTGGTAGTGGATGCATCAGATGCAACAGCCTGGCTAGCATTCTCTCTCACTGCCATCTGTCACCCTATAGTGATAGTTATTAAAGCCAGAATCAAACTGGAGTATAATGGATTCTTCTTGCGATATTCTTCCAAACAGTTTTCTAAGATCTTGTGACACACCCAATATGTTGCTCTTCTCATGCTTCTTGACTTTATAACTAAGCCCAACCGACAAATGTTGACATTTTTGTAACCAGAGCCATATTTAGATTTCTGTATATTTAGAAGGTAATCAAGATATTTATTTTAATATAGGTATTTATTTCTAAATATATGTCTCTGTGGGGAACTGTGTATGTGTCATCTAAACCCCCCCCCCCCCCCCCCCCAACAGTCTCAGGAAGAGGTGGCCGTAGTGCTCCCTCCAGTCCCCACCCTCCCTCCCGCCAGGCCGACCCCCACCCTGCTGCAGCAGAGCCAGCTGTGCCCCTCCATGTTTGAGGATGCTGAGAGGGTCCTCCGGCAGGTCCAACGACACAAGAAGACCCTGGAGGAAAATCTGGAGACCATGCTGAGGGCTAAAGACGGAGAGACCCTGCACTCCCAATTAGAGGCACTCTCCTGCAACAGGTAACATACAGGCGGACTGCTCCGGTCTCCCCTGCAGCATGGGGCCAAAATTAGCCTGAATGTTACGCCAATGTTGTTTCCAAACATTGGAGTAAAACAAGCTAATATTATGGGTTCTGATGGGGTATGACAGTTGAACTAAGCTCATGAGGCATTTCTAAGTTATATTCTTTAAGAATCAATGGGTATAAAGCCTATCGTTAATTTATAAGTCAATAAATGGATGTGACAACTAAAGATTCAAGCTTTAATGAACATAAACAGATAATGTCCTTAATAGAACCTTTATTGAACTCTAATCAATGTAATTGTTTATGAGGTAACTCTCCTCCACCACCAGTATGTAGCACCACCAATGTGAGGGTAGAAATGTTAAAGATCGAAAAGACCACCACCAGTACTACAGCGTGGTCGTTTTAAGCAAATCTGTTCCTGGAGAAACTTTCTGAATATAATAAATGCCCTCGCAACATTTTAGGTTGTTGTTGTCAAGTGGGAGAATTCAGGGCAGTGATTGCCTGCGCTGAGCTCCATTGTTGAGAGCTATGTATCTCCTGCTGAGAGCACACTGGAGGCTGCGGAGGGCTAAGGCAAATGGAACAATCACTATGACAGGCAGTTGTCAGTGGGGAGGAGATGATGGTTGCATCCTAAATGACACCCTATTCCCTATGGGCCCTGGTTAAAAGTAGTTCACTATTCAGGGATTAGGGTGCCATTTGGGACAAAGACAACTGCTGCCCTGCCAGCTCTCAGCCTCTCAGCTCAACCCAATAAATTCTATGTGAGATGTGGACTCTGAAGTGGCTGACTGTCTGACTGGAAACTCAAAAGGTCAAGTAGGGGGTGCTTATTTTTGTCCTGTTTCACTGCAAGTGGGTAACCTGTACGAGTGCGAGGTGTGAAATGGAATCAGCCATTACTGACACCGACCCTGGAGCAATTAGGGTTAAGTGCCTTGTTCAAGGGGCAGATCCACAGATTTCTCACCTTATCGGCTCGGGGATTCGAACTAGCAACCTTTCGGTTAATGCTCTAACCGCTAGACTACCTGCCGTGGCCGAGCCTCTGGAGGTCAACTGCGCATTGCATAAATAGACATGCAATGATGTGGTGAGCAGTGGGAATCTAACCGTAGCAGATGTTGGACATGTAGGGACATATCAGGGCTTCCAGACCTCTTCTATATCTCTTCTCAGTGAGTCTGCTTGAGAGACGGTGAGCACCCTGGAGGTTTTTACCCAGGGAAATGGTACCTCATCATTTCTTTCATTCCTGACAGATTTTTGTTTTCCTTCCTTGCCAACATTAGTATCCAGGGAGAACTTATGTGGAATCATGGAGAGACCATTGATTAATCAACATTGTAAAACACTAGGAGATGGTTGTGTGTGTGTTTGCTTGTTTGTTTACTGCAGAAAAATAGTCAAATCACTTCCTCATATAAAAGAGAGAGGTTATTTGAAGTATACTGAACAAAAATATAAACACAACTTGTAAAGTGTTGGCCCCATGTTTCACGAGCTGACATAAAAGATACCAGAAATGTTCAATACGCACAAAAAGCTTATTTCTCACATTTATTTAGCGCAAATTTGTGTACATCCCTGTTAGTGAGCATTTCTCTTTTGGCAAGATAATCCATCCACCTGACAGGTGTGGCATATCAACGAGCTGATTAAACAGCATGGTCATTACACCACTGTAAAATGTGCAGTTTTGTCACACAGCACAATGCCACAGATGTCTCAAGTTTTGAGGGAGCGTGCAATTGTCATGTTGATTGCAGGAATGTCCATCAGAGCTGTTGCCAGCGAATGTGATGTTAATTTCTCTACCATAAGCCGCATCCAACATGCAACAATTTCAAAGATTTTACTGACTTACAGTTCATATGCAGGGGCCCCTGCCGAGTCATGTGAAATCTATAGATTAGGGCCTAACACATTTATTTCAATTGACTGATTTCCTTATATGTAACTCAGTAAAATCTTTGAAATTGTTGCGTTTATATTTTTGTTCATTATAGATACATAGAAGCATTGCATTCGTGGCGGAGCGATGCCTTTTCATGTCTAGAGATTCATTGTGATATTAATAAGGTTCACAGTGGGTGAGATTGCCTAATGGCTTGCGACGCAGCACCCAAGGCTGAGCTCTTTCTCTCTCTCAAATGGAGTGCGGAAGCAGTGGTTTAAACATTGACATGGATTAGGTTTGGCTGCCTTACGTCCACAGCACACAGACAGGGTCCTTCAGAAGGAGTAGTCTGCAGCATAACGATACTGAGTCTCTCTCTGGATGAAAGGTTATCTCATTATAGGCAAAATATAACAGGCATTTTCAATGCTCTTCTAATCATAGAAATAGGTTCTAATTCCCTCCTGCAATGAAGAAGCTAGATTACACCAGAGAAAAATAATTATTAGAGGGGACAAAGCTTCTCAGACCACAGCAATTTCACTGATTGAGTCACATGGGTTCACTCAATATGGTATTCTAATTTTATAGTATTCTAATTCAATGGATTTTACATGGTGTGAATGATAAGTCTGTCCAGAGAACAGGAAATGGGAGGAATCATAGAATTTCAACATAAAGGAAAGTACAGTGAACAGGTTACTCAGATGATGTCATCACATACCAGCCACACAACACACTTTACTAGGGTATGTGTTTTCAGGTTTTTATGTTGGCTCAGTGGGACATTAGTCCCTCCACCTCGTATTATAATATAACTAAAAACCACCCTGAGCCCAAATGTCAGCTCGTATGCTAATCATCTCCAAAATGGCAGGCGGCCGCACTCAGCTCTGAGCTAATGTCAGAGCATGACAACACAAACACACTGATTGATGCAGCTGCCCCCCGCCCCTTCCCCTCCCCCATCATAATGCCATTGATATTTTCCGTCATTGGAAAGGTCACAGGACTGGGATGGGGGCGCCAGATGCTCAGGTAAATGGGAGGGAACTGTAGCGGATGGCTTGACGTTGACATCCCCCTCAAATGTGACTGGATGGTTGGTTGCTTGATGGATTCAGTCATTTGTATTGCATGACATTACGAAAACGAGGCAGGGGTGTGACTTAATGCGTGCCATCCATTTCCACACAACATTAATGAAGCCATTTGCAAACAAAAATGTGCCTCCATCTAAATTATTGTTTTTTTCAACCTTTATTTAACTAGGCAAATCACTTAAGAACAAATTCTTGATTACAATGACGGCTTTCGGAGAACAGTGGGTTAACTGCCTTGTTCAGGGGCAGAACGTCAGATTTTTACCTTGTCATTTTGGAGATTCGATCCAGCAACCTTTCGATTACTGGCCCAACGCCCTAACCACTAGGCTATCTGCTGCCCAAAACGAGCACGAAGGTTTGTGCTCTGTTAACTTGTGTTTATATCTCACCAGGTGGGTTCAGTGAGAACACACTTGGACGGGCGTCCTGGCCCTGGTCCACACCTGTCTCTGTCCGTCTGCAGTATCTGTGTTCCTAGAGTTGGTGGACGACTTCCACTTTCACCACTCAACAGCTCTTTTGTTCTTTTTCGAAAACTCTCTATTAGTTTTATTTCCTCTCATTTCTTTTGTTTGGCTTCTTCAGCGTTTTGCTGCTGGACACATGTTGTCTCTGGCTTAAAGATGAATCCTGATATCCCCTGTCTGTAAATTGGAAGCAGACAGTCATTCGTCCACGACCCTTGGCAGTTGGCACAGACAGTTGTTTGAATTTTTCAAACAAAACATTTCCAGGCAGGGGTTCAGGCAGCCTTGTCTGTTGTTGTTTCTGCATTGGATTACAGAATAGTTGAATAGTAGTGCTTTCTCTGCTAGACCTCATAGACAGTGATGCGCTTTCTGTTTTTCATATTCCAGAGAATTTCCTGATGCTGTTCCAATGGGGATATTATGCCTGCAGACATAACTAGCATTAGTCCTAGTTCTGGTAATTTCCTAACATCTCTATGAATCGTTGTATATTGGCTGTATGATTTCCCGGCCTCCACTTTCAGCTATCATTTACATTGAATCTTGTCCAGCAGTTGATACATTTGCCATTATGGACAGGCCTGTTACGATAGATAGATAGATAGATAGATAGATAGATAGATAGATAGATAGATAGATAGATAGATAGATAGATAGATAGATAGATAGATAGATAGATAGATAGATAGATAGATAGATAGATAGATAGATAGATAGATAGATAGATAGATAGATAGATAGATAGATACTTTATTGATCCCCGGGGGGGAAATTTCTTTGTCAAGCAGCTACAACAAAACACAGGGCAGGTGCAAAATGCCACAACGAAAGTACACAAAAGACAGATACACGGTACATGATACATAGAGCGGCAGTATGAAAAAGTATAGAAATACAAGATATCTGGAGTGCAAAAAAAAAGCTATAAATAGACATTGCATAGTATGGGTGGTTGGCTGAATATGTACACTATACATTGGTGGATGTTGGATGGTTAACTATACTATACAGGTCGATGGCAGAGAAATACTTCAGTAGCTAAAAATGCGTATGATATGAGCGAGGGTAATAATAGTTTACTTAATAGACAGACTGGCTAAATGAACAGGTAAGTGAAAATTTTGCATGGCTAAATTAGCTGTACAGGTAAGTATAAAGTTATATTTACAGATAAGTGAATACTTGCATGGTTACACAAACTGTACAGGTAAATGACAGGAAGAGATACTTTAATAGCTAAATGTGTGTATGATATAATTTCGGGTAATAATAGTAATTCCCTTAAAATACAGTCCTTAGTGCGCAGGGTTTAATTACAGACAACTACACGTATTGCACATTCGATATACTAAAAGCAATGAGAAAAGGTACAACTGACAGGATACTAATATATGCATTCCTGAGTGAATGCCTACGTAAGTTAGGTCCAAGAATTACTAGCAATATTGTACGTGATATGATATAACAACTGTACATGAGTATGTAAATACAGACCTGCCTGAATAAATAGGTCCTGAGTGAATGAGTGCTGACGGACCAGAGTTACTCACGGATGGATGCATAATTGTTAAACTAGGTCCTAGCACCCCAACAGTTCCAGATCTATGTTACCGACGGCACGGCACCCCTGTGAGGCATTATATAGTCTAATAGCCGCCAGCAGGAAGGACCTCCTGTAGCGCTCTCTGGCACACAGTGGTGGGATCAGTCTGTGACTTAAAGTGCTCCTCTGCGTCATAACCATAGAGTGCAGAGGGTGGGTGACGTTGTCCATGATGGCCAGCAGTTTGGCCAGGATCCGTCTCTCCACCACCTCCTCTAGAGTGTCAAGGCTCATCCCCAGGACAGAGCTAGCCTTCCTGATCAGCTTATTTACCCGAGAAGCATCACCGGCCATAAAAGTATAATCAGGTGTGGCGTTGTTATGCCACCATAATGGGAGGCTTTGAACATTTGAGAAGAATAATACTACAGGTTTGTTTTCGCAGCAAGTAGTTTATTGAAGGTCACATGCTGCACTGATGACTGACACACTAGGGTGGCAGGTAGCTGGTTCAAATACCCGAGGTTAAAAATCTGTTGATGTGCCCTTGAGCAAGGCACTTAACCCTTATTTGCTTCAGGGGCGCTGTACTACTATGGCTGACCCTGTAAAACAACACATTTCACTGGACCTGTGACAATAATAATACTTTTTTTGTCTGCAGGCATCGCCTGATTAGGTAGATCCATCCCAGATCACACACTCAAAGAGACACACACCAGGGCTTGGAGCTAACGCAGCCATGGAGGGTAGCTTCATCTGTATGGGTAATGAGGTTTGGGTCTGTGTCAATGAAGCTCAACTCCCTCTCCCCTCTCCCCTCCCACTCCAGCCAGCTGCTCACCTCACAGCAGAGACCAAACCCCCCCCCTCTCCCCTCTCAGTCCTCAGGATCTCAGAGGGAAATGGAGACGGCATTTTTCTGCCCAGAGACAGCGACTCTGCCCTCAGCATCAAAATGAGGAGCTAGCTGGCTCCCTGCCTGGCTGACGCACGTACACGCTCACACACACACACACACACACACACACACACACACACACACACACACACACACACACACACACACACACACACACACACACACACACACACACACACACACACACACAGCAACCCTGGTGGGCTTTCCTCATTGAGCTGCTGCATTGATTCTGAGTTCTGGTACGCCTCTGTCAAGCCTCAATACCCTCTCTCCAACTCTTATTCCTTATTCTGTCTGGATAGCTGGCAGGCTGCTATAGAAATACAAAAAGGAGAGGAGAAAGTGGGATCTGCATAATGTAGTATTACCCTCTGATTATATCGCTCTGCCGTTCTCATTTCCATAGCTGATTAAAGTAAAATCAAATCAAATTGTCTCTGTCACATGCTTTGTAGACAACAGGTGTAGACTAACAGTGAAATACTTACTTGCAGGTCGTTATCCAACAATGCAAAGTTAAAGATAAAATACAAATTGAAATAGTGACACAGTGAATAACAAACAAAAATAACATGGCTAGTGTAGAAAAAAAGTATAGCGATTTTGATTTGATGATGACACTACAGTATATTAGGATATACTTGATCATCTGTTTCCAAGTGTGAGTTCATATAGGTAGACATACAATGCTCCATAGTCTAGTGGATATAGCTAGCGACCAGTGCGCACCCATTCATGTTATTATGACACACATTTAATAGTCTTGTTAGTGTTCCATCATATGGGAAGATATAAAGTGCTGTGTTATGAGGTTCACGTTGATATGATTGAGTGTCCTGGGAAGAGCAATAATGTGTGATTTATGTTATGTTATGTGGTGTGGATGGGGGATACTGTATGTACTTTCCGTTGGTAAGTAGGGAGGTTGGCTGCAGCTCCAGCATGGTAAAGCATCCATGTGTTCCCTTTGTTACAGGGACACCACAGAAGAAGTCAGGATTAAGAAGACAGTGGATGCATGGATCAACGCCCTGAGTAAGGATATCCAGGTGAGTCGGTCAGAAGGTCACCTTGAGTAATTTTAGTTGGTTTGTTCCAACTGCCATTTTGTTTTTGGTCCAGTTGGATCAGCATATAGTGCACAACATTCATGTCCAATTTAATAATGCTGGATCAAAGCTTCTTATGAACACCCGACACCCCATAAGATATTACATTTCATAGAAACTACCCAAAGTATTATGCCAGAGTGGTATGCGAACAAGAAAACTAGCTAAGTGTAATATATTTTTCAAGTCAAGTATTTCAACTTATTTTCAACCCTCAGTCCTCCTCTGAGAGATCTAAATAATCCATGCAATTTTGTTTAAATGCTCCGTGCTGTTTTAAAGTAAATATCTCGGCCACAAAAGCCGGGAGGGAATGAGTTCAGCCGCCCTTTTTATAGGCTTTCCAACTTCAATTTTTTTTCTTGTTTAGAAAATTGCGTTCTGGCACAGCTGAGAATTGACTCAAACTAGGAGTTGATGGTAGGTTCACAATTTCAGTGTGGTAGAAGAAGAGTAATGCTCCATAAAAAGAATAGCTTTTGAGCAGCGGTAAAGGCTGCTGGGTGTGCCAAATGAAGTGAATGGATGAAAACACTGTTGTCTATTGCTAGTCTATAGCATCTGAATCCATCGTGTTTGTGAAAAGGTTTCAGTCTTTAAAAAAAAATTGACATTGTTTATTGGATTTTCAACACCAGCATCTACAAAATAATTGCACTTGTAAGTTATTTGGTAGTAGTATAAAACACATCAAAGACAACAATACAGCAAAACAAAGAGTGAAACAGAAATATAACAAACAAATTAAAAAAAAGACCAAGTAAATGTATTTTTATTTTGATACAGTTGTTACAGATCAACTAGCACACACAATACAGTCCTCCTTAACATCCGAGATGCCGTGTATACACATACCCGGCCTCTTACACCGATATATAAATATACATCACTCTGGAACTGCAGGGAAATACAGTCGTTTAACATAAGAAAAGAAGGGAGCCCATATTGCACAGAATTTGTATATAGACCCATTGAGTGTGTGTTTAATTTTTCCAACTTTGTGAAAGGGTTTCAGTCTTAGCTGAAGAAGACAATTACCATTTCTGACGAATGACTACCCCAAGATGGATCACTAAATGCTGTCAAGTAAATCCGCCATTTCATGTTTGTTTTTTGCAGGCCGATATTACAAAAGAAGACCTTGAAGCTCAGACGAGAGCTAAAGACAAAGTCAAAGAGTCTTCTTCTGCTGCTGCTGCTGTGTTACTCCAGAAAGACAGAGGGACCAAGAAGGACTCCACCACCTCCAGGCTTAATGACATAAAGAGCAGGATTCAGACTGGTGGGCCTCGAAGAGCAGGAAATAAGCCCTGTCAGAGAGCAGCCAGAGGACAGACAGAACACACTGAGGAGCTGAACAACAAGCGCAAACACACCACTGGCCCCAATGTGAGGCTGAGACCATCTCAACAGGCGGTGAGCAACATGACAGCACTGAACATACTGTACACTCTATTCACTATATAGTGCACTACTTTTAACCAGGGCCCTGGTCAAAAGTAGTGCACGATATACAGTTGAAGTCGGAAGTTTACATACACCTTAGCCAAATACATTTAAACTCAGTTTTTCACAATTCCTGACATATAATCCTAGTAAAAATTCCCTGTTTTAGGTCAATTAGGATCAACACTTTATTTTGAGAATGTGAAATGTCAGAATAATAGTTGAGAGAATTATTTATTTCAGCTTTTATTTCTTTCATCACATTCCCAGTGGGTCAGAAGTTTACATACACTCAATTAGTATTTGGTTAAATTGTTTAACTTGGGTAAAATGTTTCGAGTAGCCTTCCACAAGCTTCCCACAATAAGTTGGGTGAATTTTGGCCCATTCCTCCTGACAGAACATGTGTAACTGAGTCAGGTTTGTAGGCCTCCTTGCTCGCACATGCTTTTTCAGTTCTGCCCACAAATGTTCTATATGATTGAGGTCAGGGCTTTGTTGTCCTTAAGCCATTTTGACGCAACTTTGGAAGTACGCTTGGGGTCATTGTCCATTTGGAAGACCCATTTTGGAAGACCCATTTTGCACCCGTGCTTCACGGTTGGGATGGTGTTCTTTGGCTTGCAAACCTCTTTTTCCTCCAAATATAACAATGGTCATTATGGCCAAACAGTTCTATTTTTGTTTCATCAGAGCAGAGGACATTTCTCCAAAAAGTACTATCTTTGTCCCCATGTGCAGTTGCAAACCGTAGTCTGGCTTTTTTATGGCGGTTTTGGAGCAGTGGCTTCTTCCTTGCTGAGCGGCCTTTCAGGTTATGTCGATATTGGACTCGTTTTACTGTGGATATAGATACTTTTGTACCTGTTTCCTCCAGCATCTTCACATGGTCCTTTGCTGTTGTTCTGGGATTGATTTGCACTTTTTGCACCAAAGTACATTAATTTCTAGGAGACAGAACGCGTCTCCTTCCTGAGCAGTATGACGACTGCGTGGTCCCTTGGTGTTTATACTTGCGTACTATTGTTTGTACTGATGAACGTGGTACCTTCAGGCGTTTGGAAATTGCTCCTAAGGATGAACCAGACTTGTGGAGGTCTACAATAATTTTTCTGAGGTCTTGGCTGATTTCTTTTGATTTTCCTATGATGACGAGCAAAGAGGCACTGAGTTTGAAGGTAGGCCTTGAAATACATCCACAGGTATACCTCCAATTGACTCAAATGATGTGAATTAGCCTATCAGAAGCTTCTAAAGCCATGACATCATTTTCTGTTATTTTCCAAGCTGTTTACAGGCACAGTCAACTTAGTGTATGTAAACTTCTGACCCACTGGAATTGTGATATAGTGAATTATAACTGTAAACAGTTGGAAGAATTACTTTGTCATGCACAAAGTATATGTCCTAACCGACCTGCCAAAACTATACTTTGTTAACATTAAATCTCTGGAGTGGTTGAAAAATGAGTTTTATTGACTTCAACCTAAGTGTATGTAAACTTCCGATTTCAACTGTAGGTAATATGGTGCCATTTCGGACAAAGACAACTGCTGCCCTGCCAGCGCTCAGCCTCTCAACTCAACCCAATAAATTCAGACCATGACAATACTGAACCATACACCCCCTTCATTTCACTCACCAACAGACAATTAGCAGTGTGACATCACAGCCCGTATCTGTACTGTCTCTTTGAACATAACTTTTCTGAATTCCTATATTTATTTACGTAATCTATTTCTGCTTTTAGTGTTGACTGAGTTATCGACAGGACCCAAACAACAAAGTGGTCACACAACTCTTTTGTATGTCTTGCTAATCTTCCCATCTGGATACAAACACTGCGTTTTTGAAGCTTCCCCCACGTCTATTGAACTAAATGAAGTTTTCTATCTGGCCATACGTTTCCTCCCACGTTGATACGAAGCACAACACCTAAACCAGACAAAGGACGAGGCTGCTTATCTCCAAGCTGCATACCTTTTTTGCTTAATGGTCGACCGCGTTGCCGTGAGCCCAAGAACAACATATAGAACCTAGCAACCTGGACATTGCTTAGTTTAGTTTACCCCTGTGTCTGGTCTATCCACTTTCAAGTTTCGGTTTCAAGTTTTTTCAAAACAGTACAGTGACATGCTTAACCTGCAAGTTCTTTCCCAACAATGCACAATAAAGGTAGCAATATAGATAAGAAATAAAGCATGTGAAATGCCAGAGATGAAGAAAGGAAAAGAAAGCATTTATACAGGTCAGTGCAGTATCCATGGCTGTTACTTTGTGTACAAACCTGTTAGGTTTTCTCTTTATTACTCAAACACAGAAAGGAAAAGCCACACAGACAACACTTCAGATATGCATGTAAGGTTGAACGTCTAACAGAAAATAGCTTGAGGCTGAGAAGAACATCAGTGGTGCTGAAGTGCAGAAAGTACCTTCATCGGTTCCACAGACAGACACACACCGTAGTGCAGTAGTGTTTGACAGTGTATTCGTCTTATTACAGAGTCAGTGTGGAGAGATTAAGTCAGACCAGGATGGAGAGGAGTATTTGGTGAAACTGTATGGGAAGGCTCTGTACAAAGGCAATCGGAGGACACTGCAGAAAGGGCCCTATCTCCGATTCAACTCTCCCTCGCCAAAGTCCAAAGTCCCGCGGCCAAGAGTGGTAGAGCGTGTGAGAGGTGAGTGGGCTCACCAGAGATCTTAACAGGCTTATGTTTTCCCACAGTTGTTCATGTGACGTGTTCTCTCGGTCTCTTTCGTTAGCACTTAATCAGACACTCACCTCCCTCCCTCCCTCCAGGGGTGAAGATGAAGTCATCTAAGACCCAGACCAGTCTCCCCCATGGACGGTCAGTCTCCTCTCCCCTGTACCCGGCCGTACCCAGTGAACCTCAGTACATCTTCAGCCCGACCCGTGGAGGAACCCAGTACCACCCTGGGACCTCGCTGGAGGGGTACCTCATCCCCATGGCCATCCCACTGGGTGAGACTGGACTTTACCAGGGGCTGATATACCCTTTTTACACTACCGTTGCGACCCTAACCGCGCTGACTCTGACTCCAATTCCAATTTTCCCATTAGAAGCTAGCTAACACAACTCTCTTGTTGATATCGGTCTTATTTTCACCCCTCTCTCTACTGTTTGTTGGCTGTGCCTAATAAGCCACCTAGCTCCGGGTGCACGTATTATAGGAGTGTGGTGGCTCACGGTGCAGGGTATGCCACTCTGTTCATCTCCGTCCTCTCTCAGCTGAAAGGTCACTGGATTGTGACACAGACCAAACACACAACAAAGACCAAACACATACTGGCACAAGGTAATTTTGAGGGGAGAGGAGCAATCTAAAGGACTTAATTAGTATTACAATGAATCTTCTCAGTCTAAAGCTTAATGATAGCTACTTCTCTCATTCCAAACCTCTGTTCTATTTGAGTAAACTACAAGTAGAACCTGGCTCTCATATTTTGAGGAGCTGCATCTGATAGACTACTTTCTCAGGGAATAGTAACTTAAAGCTTTTAGGTTAATGAGTGTTTTGAAATTCTTGAATGAAAATGACCTGTTCAAACTTCTATAAACATTTGTTGAATTCGTTATTTTGAGAAATATGTTTTAAAAACATATGATAATATCCTCCTTTGAAATATCAGCACCTCCACACACAAAAAGCAAAATGAGCATTTCTGATTGGAGCTACAGTAATAACCTGTAATTGGCCAGCAGCCGAGGAAAATTAATGATGCGTCGTATCCTGAATGGAATCAAATAGATTTAAATGAAATATTTTTGTTCAAACAGCGGGAGGGCATTTGTCTCTTGTCTCCTGTCTGCTTTGTTGACCTCGAGTGCTGGTGGGGTTTTTCAGACAGAGAGAACAAAAGAAATCCGGTAATAGCATCTGCAATGCAGTGTCTCTCTCATTACTGTTAGAGAGAGGGAGAAGTTCCTTTACTCTCTAATACAGACTCATTCTCATTCGTTAGTGGGACACACACACACATACACTTGTTAGTGTTGGGGCTTATTTCGATGGTTCCCTCTCCTGGACAATAAAGGCTGATTTATCAGTGTGTCTGTCTGCATGGGGGTTTGCCTGGTTCCTACCACCGCATTATCATAATGCGGTCCCATAGTAAAGCTGTCTAGTTGTTATGCAGTCTATAATCTGAATCTATAAGTCTGGGGAGTGGCAAATTCTGACAATTACTTTCCTATAGCAGCATATAATCAATATCATACATGTGTACTGCATGCAACTCCCAGGTTAAACACAATTAGCTTTTGTATAGTGTTTTTATATATCCATGGTATTACCATATCTAATAAAAAATTATAATAATCATCTATGTAGGACTTCCTATTTCAGGTGTAGGTGTATCATTTGAATACTCTTTGCGCCGTTGAGACCGTGAACCCAGTGCACCCAGTCAGAGTAGAGAACCCCGTACGTACCATGTAGGGATGCCTTTTTGAGGGCAGATTTAGTTTATAGCTTTGATTGTTTTCAGAATTTGATTGTTTTCAGGATTCTATTGTTTACAGTCGGAAGGTAGAGAGGGAGACTGGGAGTAGAGGGAGAGGGCATGTGTGGTCTGGAGTCTGCAGCACTACCACTAGACCAGACTGCCACTCCTAAATAACTAAGCCTGAGATAAAAGTTTCTGTCTCCCATTAATAAATTATGAAGATGGTAACTTAGTATGTCTGGAAGGGGCTTGGACCGGGAGAGCAGAGCAGTCGGTCTGAGTGTGTGTGTGTGTGTGTGTGTGTGTGTTAGCTAGTCAGAGACAGTGTGTCACGTTGTGAGGGTATAGATTAGAGCTGGCCTAATTCATCTTCTCTGGCAGTGAATCCCCGGGGAGGGAGGAGGCCTCCAGGAGCCTGCCAACCCTTTCATCTTCTGCAGATGCTCTCGCTCCCACTCTCACTCCCTCCGACACACAGAGGTACTGCTCAGGACAGCCAGCTAGCCACCCCCCCCCCTCCTCCTCCTCTCTCCTCCCTCTCTCTCTCTCTCTCTCTCACAATTAACACTGCAGGGCAGGTTGCCCTCCCCTACTCTGCAAGCCTGTTTTATGAAGTTGTGCAAGAAGAAGTTTTTGGTGTTTTCAGTTGAGGCGTAAAATACGTAAGTAGCCTCATCCCATTGTGTATGTGCTGTGCTGGAGTCAAGTCTTCTATCAGAGTGGTTGGTCAGACACATTGGAATCTGTGTGCTGCGTTTCTTGCTTGTGAACCCCGTAGTGTATCACTGTACAGCAGCAAGGCCACACTTTCCTACAATCTCTCCACACACTGAGTTCTTTGTTTCCCATCAAGTGCCTGTTTGTCGGTCACTGGGTTTGAATACCAACATTCTGCGTCAGTTCATCTGTTACTTGTTTCTCATTATCTGGTGCGCCTTCCTGTTCTATTTACATTCAGCCAGTCTTGGGACTAGGAGGACGACTGCAAATTAGCTGGGATGGTTTTCCTATACTGCCAGCCGTTACACAACCGACCTACCCTGCCCACGTGTTTTACGCATTCCAAATGACTCAGAGCCACTTGCTCTGAATGAACTAAAAAAAAAAAAAAAAAAAAACGTTTGGATGCCCTTCAGCCAAATTATGGAAATCATAAAGCTTATGTTTCCCCAGCTACGGGCTCAGGGCTGGATAAACAGCTTTCTGTAGTCCACTCTGCTCTGAGCAGATTTATGTTAATGTAATCCTGTGTGTTACATTACAGTGGTAGTTGGGGTGGGGGTGTTTTAGGGCTGGGCTGCATGGCCACATATCTTAATAGGAGGAACTCATCAACAGAAGCCTTCACCAATGAGTCCAATAACAAATTATACAACCTAACTACCCTCTGTCTGAACTTATTAGCTAGCTAGTTTTCCCCAACTCCTCCTCGCCAAACAGATGCCAATCTTTGCGAGCACGGAGCGGGTGGAGTGGGCAGCGTCCCAGGTTGGCAGATGTGTGGAGGACAAAAGAGTGATGCATGATAGTTATTATTTAGGATGTCGTTTACAGCCCTCCTCCTCCCACAACAAAACAAAACAGCAGCTCAGGAGAAATAAGAGCCAGGTGTGCTCACTGTGCTTGGCGCTTTGTGCTTTCCACAGGCAGAGAGAGCCAGCCGTGGGAGGAGAGCAGCTCTCCTCTTAGCAAGCCCAGCACGTAATGCACTTCACTGTTCACTACCCCATGTTGTGTAAATACGGTTGAGATATTATCTGCTCTGCACCAAGGGGATATACTCTATGAGTTGGACGGGGGGAGATGGGCGAGACAGAGAGTGGAGGAGAAAGAGGGAGAGAGAGAGACGCATCCCTCTCTCTGCTCAAGTGCATCTAGCTGCGTTATTATAGCCCCCCCCATTGCATGTATCATCATGCGCTAGTGCCTGAAACAATAAACATCTGTTTTTTTTCCCTTGGTGACTTTTCTTTGATAGGTCAGTGCCATGATATAACCAGTGTTTATTAGTATTAGACACCTACCAGTAAATACCTCTTTAGCGTACTATATTAGTTTGATGTTAGTGTCTACTGTATATGTGTTTTGTGTGTCTAATTGAGTCAGTATTTGACAAGTCTTCCTCTCTCTACCTCCAGGCCAGCCCAGAGTGGATGGATTGCCCCGCCAGCCTTCCCGTGTCCTCATCAGTGACCAGCCAGTAGGGGTGACCACCTCCATGCCCCCCTCCCCACCCAGACCGGCCCCTGCCCCCCGCAAACCCACCGTGGCCACCCTAGAGGTGACGTCTGGCCAGAGGAGAAGACAGCCACAGCTCCAAGTGCAAGTAATGGTAGCCTCATTATCTGCCTGGTTCCCGACGGTCATCCCAAATGTAATGGCATCTTTGTGTGGACTGTGGACTGTGTACTCTGTATTTTAATCATGCATCTGAAATCTCTCTCTGAATGCACCAGGTTCAGCCCAGTGTGAATATTGAACCCCTCACGCCAACTCCAACCCCCAGCCTGAGCCCAGCTCCATCACCACCTCCTGCTGCAGTTCCACCTCCAGACATACAGGTACAGTACAGTAACACCCCAATGACATGCGTCAACTCAATTTGAAATGTCTCCCCCCACCCACCCTCTAGCCAGCTACTTGAAGGCCCAATATTATGCACTAATATAATGTAACATTATGCAGTAATGGACTCAGACTCAAAACATCCATCAATCAGCATCTAGACCAGGCCAGTGAAACGTGTGGTTGCACTATGGTGTGCAGCCAGGACTGCTCTCAGCCAGGACTGCACTCAGCCCTCCTGTGTGTCTGGCTTCCTTTCCACACTCCCCGGGACAAAAGACGCCCCACTGCTTGCCCCTGCCCCCAGACCGGGACTCCCTTCTTGCTGAGTCCACAGACTGGGGTACAAAAGGAGCATTGAGTGAGAGGTGTAACAGTATCCGTATGGGGAGAGAGAGGAGGGAGTGGTCCCAGGGCTGGGGTTGGGGTTGTCCGTGCCTGCTGTGATGCCTGCTCTGTTCTGTAGACACCAGTGTTTCTGTCCTGCTAACGTTTCCATAGGATGTGTCCCAAATGGCACCCTATTCCCTATGTAGAGCTCTACTTTTGACCAGAGCCCTATACACTATATAGGGAATAGGGTGCCATTTGTGACACGCAACCGTCTCTCCCAGACTGTGTGATTCATGACGCCGCTAGCCTTCCTCAGTAATGTTTCCATGCTGGGCTGGCTGTGATGTGTGTTGTGGGCAGAGGGCCTATAATGTATCCCATATAGCAGCTGGTGGCAGACCATTCAGGGGATATACTGTAGATGGTGGTTTGGCCATCTGAGCTTGGCCCTGCTCTAGACCACGGGGGCTGCTGATGTCTTATAGGAGAGATTCATTTGCTGGGGTTTCTCTCTTCATGCAGCACAGCACATTTTTTGCAATGAGATGTGTGTGTGTGTGTGTGTGTGTGTGTGTCTCGCTTCCATGTAAATATGTATATTGTGTCTGCATGGAGTGGAGGTGAATGTATAATAAGACTCACAGGAGGTTGGTGGCACCTTAATTGGGGAGGACGGGCTCGTGGTAGTGGCTTGAGCGGAATGGTATCAAATATATCAAACACATGGTTTCCAGGTCTTTGATGCCATTCCATTTGCTCCATTCCAGCTATTATTATGAGCCGTCCTCCACTCGGCAGCCTCCACTGACAAGACAGTGGTGGAGCCTTCCAGGCAGAAGTGCTACTCACACTAAAAGGCTCCGGCCACTCACTCTCTCGCTCTTACAAATTCAACTTTGCTCCAGTCAGGCAGGCACATATGGTTGCCTGGCAACATATGTGGGTTATCAATCTCTGTGCTTGCAGTGGGAGTCAGTTCGAAGTGAGGACAAAGCAGTGCTGTAGAGCTGTGGCTGATGCCCGGCTGCTGCAGTGGACATCATTCCTAGCCAACATCCTTCCTCCTCCTCATAATACGACTTCAGTCACATACCAGTTATGGTGATTGCAGCTTTGGTTATGTCCTAGAATTTCTGAAATATTCCCGGAGTCTGCTATCCAGTTTTGTGGTCTAAATGTGTTCCTATCACCGTCGTGGCGGTAATGTCTTTGTCATCAGCACCCCTTCAGTTGAGTCATGTCTTGCTATGTACTTGATATTCTTGACATTCAACACCGTCTGAGGGCTACTTTCAAGAGATGAAACATTTCCTTTCCGTTCCGCTCCGCTGTTCTTTGGTTATCTGTTTAGTTTAGAATACTGTAGACCTGAATTAGTTATTTTTCTTTGAACTCTAGCTACTGAGCAGTCGAGTGTGTTTTAAATGTGTGCGTGTTTGTGTCGTAACTCATTTAGCTGTCTTCTTCCTCCGTCTCACTGAGGTAGTGAATCACCTGGCCAATATTGGCCTGGTCTGTCCAGTCCATCTCTCACCCCATCCCTTTCTTTTCTGACTCTTACTCTCTCACCACCTCTCTCGCCCCTCACTCTCCCTCTAGCCCCCCCCCCCCCCCCCCTCTCTCTCTCTCTCTCTCTCTGTGTGTTGACTGAGTGGAATGATTTTGTTTTGTTGTGGTTCTGTGCCTCTCTCTCTGCAACACTCTTCCCTCCAAGTCCCAGAGCTTTATCTGCAGCCGCAGTCCACAACAAACACTGCAGCTCTCAGTTCTCTAACGCTCACTCACCTACCGCTACAGACGGCCCACTACAACACAGACGCCCACTACAACACCGACGGCCCACTACAACACCGACGGCCCACTACAACACAGACGGCCCACTACAACACAGACGGCCCACTACAACACAGACGGCCCACTACAACACAGACGGCCCACTACAACACAGACGGCCCACTACAACACAGACGCCCACTACAACACAGACGCCCACTACAACACAGACGCCCACTACAACACAGACGCCCACTACAACACAGACGCCCACTACAACACAGACGCCCACTACAACACAGACGCCCACTACAACACAGACGCCCACTACAACACAGACGCCCACTACAACACAGACGGCCCACTACAACACAGACGGCCCACTACAACACAGACGGCCCACTACAACACAGACGGCCCACTACAACACAGACGGCCCACTACAACACAGACGGCCCACTACAACACAGACGGCCCACTACAACACAGACGGCCCACTACAACACAGACGGCCCACTACAACACAGACGGCCCACTACAACACAGACGGCCCACTACAACACAGACGGCCCACTACAACACAGACGGCCCACTACAACACAGACGCCCACTACAACACAGACGCCCACTACAACACAGACGCCCACTACAACACAGACGCCCACTACAACACAGACGCCCACTACAACACAGACGCCCACTACAACACAGACGGCCCACTACAACACAGACGGCCCACTACAACACAGACGGCCCACTACAACACAGACGGCCCACTACAACACAGACGGCCCACTACAACACAGACGGCCCACTACAACACAGACGGCCCACTACAACACAGACGGCCCACTACAACACAGACGGCCCACTACAACACAGACGGCCCACTACAACACAGCACATAAATAGTTGCACTGGTAACAAACAAACTCAGCAGTGAACACTCATTAGCACAATAGTATTCATTTTAATTACCAAATTCCTTAACGGTTAGCCTAGTAGCACCTCTCAATCAAATGGTGTCAGTCTGTTAAAAGTAAACCGTCTACTACTTCGTATATTACTGGCATGCTGCAAGGGGAGTCAATGAGAAATTAATCAAGTATTTGAACCAAGCATGTGTTTTGTGTGTATTTACCACAGCAACCAGTGCATATGTCCCATGTATCACAGGCCTCTCAATCAGACATAGCAGTGTGTTTTCCGCTGAATACGGAGGCTTGGCTCCTGTAATCCTGTGCTGTGTGGGACAGTATGTGAATAAACCCGGGCCAACACTGTGGTTTCAGTCTGAGCCAGGGTGAGGTCATTGAACTAATGTAATAAACCTTCCAACTTGATTCATGGCCCTCTCAGAGACCACACTACATGGGGTGAGTGCACTGTATGTAGGTAACAATCATGAACTGCTCAATGGTGCTGGTATTGTTACCTCCTGCAATCACTCTGAAGTAAATCATTGAGCTTGGAGAATAGTTGTATTTTTCCTATCATAGAGTCAACATTTGGACAGGCGGGACTCAGTGAGAGGCTACCATAGGTTTAGATCGGCCCTTTGCGTTGGATTGATTGGGGTGTACTTTATATATGGAAAGCAGGATGAATTGAACACGCTTCATAATTGCTTCTCTCTCCCAGGGTGTTGTTGTTTATTGTTTACGGTCAATAGCCATACACAAATCTTAGAATGTCACCACGACACTATCAACAATAATTGGTTTTCCAGGCATTTGTCATCGTCTAGCATGAACTGCAGGTCTGGCATAGATGGGGGAAATTAGTCCTCTTTTTGCCTCCATAGTTAGACACGGGTTAAATAAGGAATATAATCTATCCTTCCTCTTATTGCAGAGTGTAGAGGGGACGCATGATGAAGAGGAGGAGGACGAGAGTGTTTTCCCCGGAACACATTTCCTGGAGGTTGCGGACATTGCCCAGGTAGTCAATTTGAAAATCCATTTGCGTGTCTGTGCCCAGTCCTGTGTATGTGGGAAGTATGTGGCTTGTGAGTCAACCACCGGCTCAAGGGCATCTAGAAATCAGGTTTGCTGCTTCCAACACTTTTAACCCCTCCTTTTCCCTTGACGTTCATCTCCTTGGAAGGCTGATTGAAATATTGCAAAAGGAATATATTATTTTGTTCATTTGATTTTCACACAGTGTACATACAGTGTGTCACCTTTGCATGCCAATGAGATAACGATATTCAGAGCAGTGCCACAGAGCTTTGAATTTCTCCTCACTTCTTCGCATAACAAAAAAAAATTCACATGTACAAATCATCAGAAATGGATGTTAATTTAATTTACAATCTCTCGTCAATAATAGGCCTTAGTTTTTCACCATCAATTGTATTGGCTTTTGTACGTTTTCTCTTCTTTGTTTGATGCAATGTCTTTCTCCAGAAGCGATACATTGGCTTCGCTAGGAATTTGTATATTATGTAAACATGCATCCCCTCAATCAGCAAATCCACACAAAGCCATAAGCTTTCCATATTCACCGCTAACAAGCAGCCAAAGCAGCACTGCAGCAAATCGGCCATTAAGGCAGATTCCTCGCGGTCATACAAGGGCAAATAGTTAGTTAACATAGAAATGCTCCTGCTGTCATGATTGTGTAAGGAGGCTTAGCAGAACAACAGGCTTCATAGCTGTCAGAAAGAAACGAAAGAGAAAGAAAGGTTTGGAATAAAAAAGGAAGTTGTTTGAATTGAACATCTCTATGGTTCCACAGTGCCCTCTTTTGGTCAGGAAGTGAACTACATTCCCAGACAAGGCCGATTGAAATGTCTCTTTGTGTGGATTTGATATGCAATGGAAATAATGTTAGAAGAGGGGATGGCAGAGGAGAGGGAGTTTTACATTTGGTTGAAAATTGTGACCTAAATGGCACCCTACATTCTACATAGTGCCTTGGTCAAAATTAGGGCACTACATAGTGAATATGGTTTAATTTGGGATGTAGTCCTCCCTCTCATTGTTTAAAATTGTGGTAATTTGGAAAAGAGATATTGTTCCAATAAGTAACGCACATATTTCCAAAACAGTTAAAGCTGGAAAAGTTTTAATTTCATCTGGAACAATTGCCCATAATTAAGCTTGTTTTAAAATTGCGTTCTTTCTCTGCAATCACTCTTTAACGTCTCCCAAGAACCTAATAAAGAGTTGTGTTTTTAAAAGCCCATCAAAACAATGCATCCAGTCAAAAAAGAGATATCATGAAACATGGGCTGACTCTGTTGTGTTACACAACCCTGTATAGATTCCAGCTACTAAAGTGTCCCCACCTCCAAACGCCTCAGCCCTAACAGTATTTAGCTATTTATTTATTTATTTATTTATTTATTTAAATGTTTTGACAACGCAGAACACTTCAAACAGTCTCCTTTTGGCAGGCAAACCCCACTTTCCCCCTCTCGTTCTCTCTCTCGCCACTGGAAATGAGATAGAAGAGCCAGCTTGACGCAGCCCTCCCTGTCTTTACTGCCAAGGAATCGGCAAGTAATGCAAACCAGTGACCAAAACGTACTAAACGGACACCATAAAGCCAGAGCAAGGAATCTAAATCCCCAAATTACATTTTTGGCTTAACCGCTCGGGCCTCCAATCGTACTACTAGTGTATCCATCTAGCGTTCCCCACCCATCTTTTTCCTACAATTCAAATGTCTTTTTCCATCAGGATCCAGAGGAGGAGGAGCTCCATGATGGTCCTATAGAACTGAACGGTCTGGCCTCTCCTCCTACTGCTATGTACCATGGCCCTTTGTTCCCCTGCTACCCTGCAGAGCCCCTACCACCTCCAGATCCTGTCCTCAGCTCCATCCAACACAGAGAGACCCTGGAGAACAGGCTGGTTGACTGGTGAGGAGGATAGCATTATATTACGCAGTGAAGCTGAACACTGTTTTGAATGCAGAATACACATTACAATATCCCTATTAGTGTACTACTTGGAATACCAAATTAATGCCAACAGGCAATGTAGAGTTCACGATCAACACGACGGGAGATAGTTAGAAGTAACTTTTTGTTTTTGTTTAGGGTGGAGCAGCAGCTGATGGCTAGGATGATCTCAGAGATGTACCAACCCCCTCTAGCTGACCCCGCCCAGAACCAGAGCCCCTCCCAGTCCGAGCCAGAGGACAGTGCTACCTCTGACATCGGTGAGAACTGGGACAGGTTACATAGTATCCTGTACCTTAACAGCATGATAACCCTTAACCCGACTCCCTTTAAGCACTAGTTCGACGCGGCTAACTTGGTCTTGCTAACCCTTACTGTAACTTGTAAAATGCATCGTATGATGCAAAATACATCATCCTGATGATGTTGCAATTTGCTTTTTGAAAGTCTTACATCTTGAAAACTTTATTGCTGACATGCAAAACATTTTGGGACTGTATCAACAGTGGACTAATGAACAAAAATACCAAGATACCATAGTTTTTGAGTGGATTATTCCTTTAATCCTAGCCCTGACCTTAACCATCACAGAAAAAGCCTTATGTGAGAACTGGGTCCTTTCACTGCCAAAGGTCTAGTCCTGGTCGGGTCATCCTCATGCCTGTGGAGCTGAGCCCAGCCAGCAATGATGCATTACAGCAGAGCTGTGGTCTGGGAGGTTCTGTCCTCAGGGAATCTGTGTGTGGGGTTACGTGGTATAGAGACTGTGTCAGTGGGGCTCTGTGGTAGCACTGTGAGGGCTGTTGACCATCCGATGACATGCTAAACGCTACTTTAAGCTCAACGGCTTTGCCACCAACCACAATCCTCGTGTTCAGGAATGTCCCTCAGGCTTAAAAAAAATTGTCTCAAATGGGGTTCATATGCATGCTGAGATATTGACTGACATTTAAACTGAATAGATGAACTATACGTCATCTCCTTGGTTAAAGTAGCTGGCCTTCCTTTCGTGTTGAACCAGAGCAATGTAGCTTTGCTGTTTCTAACTTCATGCATTGAGGTGAGGAGGAGGATTATTTAAGGTGCTGTTTGAAGTGGTAGGGTTTCAAGTGTTTTTGGAAGATGGGCAGTGACTCTGCTGTCCTAGCTTCAGGGAGAAGCTGGTTCCGCCGTTAGGGTGCCAGGACAGAGAAGAGCTTTGGCTGAGCAGGAGCTGCCCTCCCGTAGGGGTGGGAGGACCAAGAGATCTGAGGTGGCAGAATGAAGTGCTCGGGTTGGGGTGTAGGGTTTGATCATAGCCTGAAGGTAGGGAGGGGCTGTTCCTCTTGCTGCTCCGTAGGTAAGCACCATGGTCTTGTAGTGGATGCGAGCTTCGACTGGAAGTCAGTGCAGAGTGCGGAGGAGCGGGTTGAGCTGAGAGAACTTGCCTCATTGAAAGTTATGCCTCATGGTTTCTTTGAGTGTGAGGAAAAAGACATGTCGAAGCCCCAATACGATAATAAATGTTCTCATTAAATCAATACGATAATACATTTTCTCATTAAATCAATACAATAATACATTTTCTCATTAAATCAATACGATCATACATTTTCTCATTAAATCATTGGTTGCTCTTTCTCATTTACTCGGCTCTGCTTCTTCTTCTTCGCTGCTACAGATTGCAGTCAGAACACTTAAGAGAGGCAGTGGCATCAAAGTTAGCGGGCCATTGATTCAGGTTGTATCCCAAATGGCACCCTATTCCCTTTATAGTGCACTCTATAGGTAATAGGGTGCCATTTGGGACGGAACCTCACACTCTCATCTAGTAGAAAGATCAATGATGTATCACATTTGCAGATGAAGCCTCCAGTCTGTGATCACTGGAGGGTTGTCAGCACTTTTTCCACTGACTCTGCTACTTCCCTTTAGACAGAACAGTAAGAAGAGTGAGGGGAATATTGCTATAAACCCAGCTATTGGACGTGAACTATTCTTTAAATGTTTTTGTTAAAATGATCTAGTATGCAAAGATGGGTATGCCAGAATAGTAGATGTTCAGTAGTGAGAATTTTTTGAAACAAGTTTTGAAACTTTGTGTCCATCCAATAAGAACACAGATCTTGGCTTTCTGTTGCAAAACGCTCTGCTACGATGTGCCCTACTGAACATACCCCTGTGGTTCCAGTGGAGGCTGCGGGTGGAGAGGGCTTACAGCTGTTTGTGGATGCCAGTGTTCCTGTGGACTCAGAGCTGATCAGACAGTATGTGAATGAGGCGCTGGCAGAGACCATAGCCCTGATGCTGGGACAGAGAGAGGGACAGGAGAGACCTGTAGCACCAGCCAAGCCTCAGGATCCTCCGCCACAGGAGGTACTGTGTACAGTCAATCAATCAATAAATTACTGTTTTAATCTGGACATTTGTTGTGCAATGTGGGGAAAAACAAATGGGATTTTGAAATAGTATTTCTAAGTTAACATTTACGCTGAGTTATTTGTTCCTTTTTATACAGTGTTTTATTGTATTTGTATTCTTTCTTTCCTCAACTTGGTGCTGTTGTAGGAGCCCTTGGTGCCAACCCCAGTGCCCACCCCAGAGCCCAGTGTTAGTCCTGGGCCCCACAGCAGAGACCTGTCTCCCCTGGCCACCCCACAGACTTCAGAGCAGGGGACCCCCCAGCAGTCACCCAGAGAGCCCCAGCCTCTGGAGCCCCACACCTCTACACCTGCAGGTCTGATAACATAGTTACTGTATCTCTATTACACAATCACACTTTGCAGACATAGTATGAATAATTGAATGGTCCATGACTAGGGACCAGAGCTTTTCATGGTCATGTGACCTGATAAGGTCAAACTCAGGGCCCTAGTTATAGGCAAGGACCTAGAGTTTTTCTTGTGCAGGTGACGTGGTCAGGAAAGACTTGGGCCTATCCTTGATAGATTGACCCCCAGGCTATCCAATGAGGTGCTGAACATTTCTGGTCCACTTTGATCTCAGACCCGGAGCCAATAGTGACCCCCGTCACCACTCCAGCCCCCTCTCCCCTGGTGGTGTCCCCTCCCTCTGGCCCTGCCGGACCCTGGGGAGACGCGTCGCTGCCACTGGCTGAGGAGCAACCCCACAGCCCTGCAGAGGAGCAGGAGCACCACATCAAGCCACTGTGAGTCTGTCTGTCTGTCTGCTGTCCGTTTGTCTGACTGAACGTCTGTCGGCCCGCCTATCTGTCGGCCTGTCTGTCTTTCTGAATGGTGTATCTGCATGGGGACCTCCCTCAGAAGACAATGAGGGTACATAGTGGAGATTGTAGGTTGCACTTCTTGGTGTGGTTGTACAGAGTACCACCATCCCACTCTCCTCTCCTCTCCTCTCCTCTCCTCTCCTCTCCTCTCCTCTCCTCTCCTCTCCTCTCCTCTCCTCTCCTCTCCTCTCCTCTCCTCTCCTCTCCTCTCCTCTCCTCTCCTCTCCTCTCCTCTCCTCTCCTCTCCTCTCCTCTCCTCTCCTCTCCTCTCCTCTCTACAGAGTGATGTCAGTGGCTGAGGAGGAGCCTGTCAGTGTGCCTCCAGTCCCACCTGTAACCTCCAGCCCCCATACCCTGCCTCCTCGCTCCCCTACCCCACAACCCCCACCTCCACCTCCACCTGGTCATCAGACCCCCTCCTCCTCCTCCTCCTCCTCCTCATCTTCGTCGGAGGAGAGTAGCAGCAGCAGTAGTTCCACAGTCACTGGGACAGACACGGCTGCTAGACACATCTCAGAGGGAGAGCTGCTCCTAAGCTATAGCCAGGCGGCAGCAGCACGAGGTGAGATGGATAGACAACGCAGCTCAACACACACACACACACACACACACACACACACACACACACACACACACACACACACACACACACACACAAGTGTCTTGATGGTTCCCTCAGACGCCAGGTGGTCTATAAAAGGCCATCCATTCCTAAGATTGTAAAACCCAGAGTGATCATAGTGTGATTATTATCATGTCAAACCCATTGATGACTTTTACTCTGTTTTCACCCAGCCTATGTGGAGGAAGGCTTCTATGTTCCCTATCTGATCAACAGCTTCTCCAGCTCCCTGCAGGAGGTCCAGGACATGGTGAGTCTCCACTGCTTTTCTTTGACTAGCATAACACTGTTTTTCCCTCCCGTCTAGCAATGACGATACGACGTGAAACCAAATGTGGCTCCCATACATAGCGAACATGCTAACCATTTCTTTTCTGTGTCACTCAGGACTATGACCCTCCCAGTGAGGGTCAGGTCAGGAGGCCTGTCGTCCCGGCCCACCATGACCCCATCCTGTCTCTATTGGCGAAGATGGACCAGGGGGTCATCACCCAGACACGCCCTGACCCGGAGGTAACTATGCTACTGCTGTGTACATACATACTGAAAGCTTCACTACTGTCCACAATTCTACTTCTGTATTGAATGCGTCTGATATTTTTCCTGTTTTTACATTAGATTTCCTCTAGGTGGCAGGTTTTCCCCATTTGTCAATGCATGCCAAAATGTAAAGTGACCTTATTGTGTTTGTGCATAGCATTTATGCAAGGGAAATCCAATGAAATGCAATATAGTCATAAGCTTTGGCACAATGTACATAAATACTGTGTTTATGCTGACTTTGAATAAAACATTATTGTGATTTGCAAGACAAACAGCCAAGGCATTAAGCCCTTGCAGTGCATGTTCATGTTCAGATTGGCATACCATAGCAAAATGTTTTGCAAAAGCTCAGTGAGCAGTGACTGCTGTGTCCCCCAATCCCTAGGGGTCCTGGGAGGAAGAGGGAGAGGAGGAGGGAGAGGTCAGCGAAGGCCAGAGACCCAGACTGCATCCTGCAGGGGAGAGGCTAGTGACTGGACTCTCCCTCACCGTCCAGCCCAGGAACAGGACAGTGACCAGGACAGGGACAGAGCCTCACCCTAACCCCAGACAGGGACGCGTATCCTCCCCAGGACAGCTCACCTGGCAGTCTGCAGGTAGAACTGGAACCACACATCAATGTTTCTCTTTCCATTCTGCCTCTGTTCCCCCTGCCTAAAGAAGTGTGGGGTATACATGTGTTGGATTGAAATTACAAAATGTGTTGCCTTTTAAAATTCTGGACCAGAACCCACAAAAGATAGGCCTACGGCCGGACTTCTCTATCTCATTATCATAAAAGGATATTTGCATGAGGAGGGGGAGAGGAGAGGGGGATTAGAGATTCAGAACAGCTGTGAGGGTTGATATGGTGTTCACAGACAGGGGGAGGAGAAAGAGTAGAATTGTTGGCACCACAGAGCAGAGCCACAGTGCTGAGTGACTGAGTTATCCTGAGTCATAGGGGAAATCAGACTGGATTCTCCATCAGGGGCTGCTGGGAGCACAGAGAGGCCAGGCCAGCGGAAACCACTGCTGCTGCCTCGTAGGGGGGCTGGGTGTGTCTGTACGTCTACTGCCTTCCAGATACAGCATTTAATAATGTAATTTATACAGCACTATTCTAGGACCCAAAGACGCTTTACAATACTACTAGAACATAGAACAATATTATTATTTTGTATTTATTTAACCTTTATTTAACTAGGCAAGTCAGTTAAGAACAAATTCTTATTTACAATGACGGCCTACACCGGCCTAACTCGGACAACGCTGGGCCAATTGTTTGCCGCCCTATGGGGCTCCCAATCACGGCCGGTTGTGATACAGTCTGGCTTCGAACCAGGTTGTCTGTAGTGACGCCTCTAGCACTGAGATGCAGTGTCTTAGACCACTGCGCCACTTGGGAGCCCCAATGACAAATAAAGACAAGAGGAAGTGGTATAAGGGTTTTTAAAAAGATGATGATGATTCACATGATATAGTGGTGATCATAACCATGTATGTCAGGGGAACTAGAGAGGTTTCCCAGTCCTGGTATGTTAACCATAATGCCTCTTCTCATAAAAAACATAAAAACCCAGCACTTATCAGTGTTTGACACCCTGCATACTGGTGTTTCAGCTTATACAAATATCCAGTTTAGAGCTGGATGGAAAAGCATGAAATTAATATTTACTTAGTGGTCGAAAAGCAACATGCGATTCTGTTATGGTTGTCGGTCACATGTTGTGAATGCTCCTCTGTATTCACATGGATCTTTAGACACTGTGTCTAAGTTATGCGTCCACTCAGACAGAAGAACCTCATAGTAGAATCCTAGCCTCTTCCTGTGTTGGCCAAAACCAATATTTACCCAACTCAAAATCAACTCGACCCTCTGTAAAAAAAAAAAAAAAAAAAAAAAGAGCTCCAATGTTGCTTGGAGACCAAACCAGAGAAAAGGAGGGGAGCCCTGCAGTCCAAGCAGCAAAGACAGGACCCTATTAATGACAGTGGAAGAACTCAATGCCATTTGGTTTTCCACTCAAACTGGTGCAATTTGGCACTACTTTTGAACAGGGCCCATAGGACTATATAGGGTTCAATTTGAGAGCGACTTACAGGAGCAATTAAGGTTAAGTGCCTTGCTCAAGGGCACATCAACATATTTTTCACCTAGTCGGCTCGGAGATTCGAACCAGTGACCTTTCAGTTACTGGCCCAACGCTCTTAACCGCTACTTGCCGCCCCTAGGGCAGCTCTTGACACCAACAGACTGGGGACTCAATTACAATATCACTGAGCTGACACAGAGCCTGTAAAACGGTTTGACAACCCCTCTGTTGTGGCTTATCCTGAAAAGCATCTCAAATGTTTTGGCTAGAGAAACCATTGTTTATGTGGCTTTGTGTCATCTGGTAACACTTTTACACTGCCATGCCTTGTATTTGGACCTGTGAGAGCATTTGAAATGATAGGGCTCCCTCTCCATTCGAGGCTTCGCTGCATGGGCACCAGTTATTGATGCAATAATATAAATTATACTGTATATATCTATTAGTGGGGAAATGATAGCAAGGCTTGTATAAGAAATAATTAAAGTGTGTGTGCTTCTACAGATTCAAACGCAACAAGCTTCCAGGACACTCAGCGGCCAGTTGACATCAGAGACCTGGATGTGGAGCCAGAGATGCCATATCAGCTTCCTCAGCCTGACACCTCAATGTCACCTCCACCGATGGAGGACTCCGTCTCCCACAGTGCACCACAGGCGAGCATTACACATTTATACTGTACACAGCATCTGCTCTGCTCTGCTGACGCACACGCACACACACACACACACACAGACACAGAGACCTAGCTCTTAGTCTTTCATACTGTGTTATTCTTGGCAGCTTGGTAGGTGAGGATAAGGTTCCACCATGTTGTGTTTCTGTTAAAGATTTGAGGACACTTGCACAAGGAAAGAGTCTCTTTCAGCAGCTGTAGTAAGGATGCGCCAGTGTTGGGCACCCAAGATAAATGGCAGCCTAACCTCTTAGAGTAGATAATCTTCTTGCAACTTGGCTCGTAGGACAATACAGATAGTACAGCAATGCCTGTGGAGATGATTTGGACATGTACTGTGGCTGTGTCCCATATGAAGGATCAGGAGGATTTCCTATTCCCTATTTAGTGCAATAGGGTGCCATTATTTTCAATAAAACTGGTGCAGATGTCCTCCTGTGTGAATCATTGGCTGGCTGCAGCAGCCTCCATACAGTATTGTCTGGTGTTGACAGTGACAAACGACAACCAGTTTTATTTTTTAGCCGATTGTCCTGCGTCCACATGCGCCGAATACAACAGGTGTAGACTTCACTGTGAAATGCTTGCTTACTAGCCCTTCCCAATCATGCAGAGTTTGAAAAATATATATAATAAACATACACAAATATAATATCCTCCTTTTTGTTCCTTTTTTTTCTGAATCAGAAGAGCAAAGTGGACTCTTTAGTCGGGATACCAGATTATGGATGTAGCCCATGTGTATGCTTGGAGATTACTCTTCCTAAATGGAGATATCGAAACAGTGTGCTTAACTGTTGCTTTCTGTTGTCATCTAATCTCCTTCAAAGACAATGTCTACCCTACTTACATGTACATATTGCAGGTGTCACAAAGTGCTTATACAGAAACCCAGCCTAAAACCCCTAACAACAAGCAAAGCCACGGTGGCTCGGGGAAAAACTCCCTCGAAAGACAGGAACCGTGCAAGAAACCTAGAGAGGAACCAGGCTCTGAACCAGCCTCGTATTTATTGTGTTACCTCTCCGCTCCTCTCTTCTATGTTTAGGCAGCTGAGTTGTTTGGTCTTCCAGCTCCCCGACCTGCTCCCATCCTGGTCAGGCAGTTTCAAAAGACCAATGGAGAGATGTCAGAGAAACCAGGTATGGTCGCTCAAGTCCAGTTTTATTGTTAGAACTGTGTTCATTCATTCAATTGGTCTCACCAATGCTACAATGTAAAACATTCTAATTGATTCTTGTAAAGGGGAAGGTGTGGCACGTTATTGGGAAAGACCACAAAGCCATCTGATAGCTTTGGGAAAAAAATGGGTACATCTTAGACACAAACAATGTGTTTGAGAAGCCAACATACAACGATGTCGGTCGACCATCGGTGTCCCGCTTCTCTTCTCTGACCACCAGATGGCACTAGTGTATCTGTGCAGTCTCCACTTCAACTTCCTCCCCTCCCCTCTCCTTTTCTCCTCCCCTCCCCTATCCTTTTCTCCTCCCCTCTCCTCTTTTGTCTCCAAGTCAGGTCACTGCAGTTGTACTCCCAGAGAGGGTGAAATCATTTAGCCTTACATCACTGCTGTGTCCTGTCCTCCCTAGCTACAGCTAGACCTCAGTGGGCTAGGAACTGCTTAAGTCAGTGCTTTAAAACTCAATATTGTACATGAGGCTGGATACACCTCAGCTACAACCCAACCCTGGGGTGAGGAGAGAGGAGATAGCATTAGAGTCACTAAGCATGGAGGAAGGGAGGATAGACATGGAATGACTGAATAAATAGGCTGCATCTCAAATGGCAGCCTATTTCCTGTATCAGGGATCATCAACTAGATTCAGCCCCGGGACAATTTTTTCTTGAGCGGGTGGTCGGGGGGCCTGAACATAATTACAAATCATTTGTAGACTGCAAATTGATACCAAGAATCCCAAAGAGATATATAATATTTGACCAAAACATAATCATTTCAAACCTTGCTTACATTCGTATCATGTCTCTCTATTTTGCGTGGGAATACTTGGGAAGAGATTTCCCTAATTCAAATAACTAGGAGTTGATTTCCTGGTGTTTTTACAGTCTTTTATGTCCAACAATGGAAATACTCAGAAAACTTGGGGTGCCAAATAAAATTCGTCCCACAGGCCGCCAGTTGGGGAACCATGCCCTATACAGTGCCTTCGGAAAGTATTCAGACCCGTTTACTTTTTCCACATTTTGTTAGGTTACAGCCTTATTCAAAAATGTATTAAATCGTTTTTTCCCTTCATCAATCTACACACAATACCCCATAATGACAAAGCAAAAACTGGTTTGTAGATTTTTTTTTTATTTTTTTTATTTTTTTTATTATTTTTTATTTTTTAAATTCAGGCCAAAGAGTTCAATCTTGGTTTCATCAGAACAGAGAATCTTGTTTCTCATGGTCTGAGAGTCTTTAGGTGCCTTTTGGCAAACTCCAAGCGGGCTGTTGTGCCTTTTACTGAGGAGTGGCTTCCGTCTGACCACTACCATAAAGGCCTAATTTGTGGAGTGCTGCAGAGATGATTGTCCTTCTGGAAGGTTCTCCCATCTCCACAGAGGAACTCTAGAGCTCTGTCAAAGTGACCATCGGGTTCTTGGTCACCTCCCTGACCAAGGCCCTTCTCCCCCAATTGCAGTTTGGCCAGACGGCCAGCTCTAGGACGAGTCTTGGTGGTTCCAAACTTCTTCCATTTAAGAATGATGGAGGCCACTGTGTTCTTGGGGACCTTCAATGCTGCAGAAATGTTTTGGTACCCTTCCCCAGATTTGTGCCTCGACACAATCCTGTCTTGGAGCTCTACAGACAATTCCTTAGATCCCATGGCTTGGTTTTTGCTCTGAGATGCACTGTCAACTGTGGGACCTTCTATAGACAGGTGTGAGCCTTTCCAAATCATATCCAATCAATTGAATTTACCACAGGTGGACTCCAATCAATCAAGCTGTAGAAACATCTCAAGGATGGTTAATGGAAACAGGATGAACCTGAGCTCAATTTCAAGTCTTATAGCAAAGGGTCTGAATACTTATGTAAATAAGGTATTTCTGTTTTTTGGTGTTAATAAATATGCTAACATTTCTAAAAACCTATTTTCGCTTTGTCATTATGGGGTATTGTGTGTAGATTGTTGAGGACATTTTTTAGAATAAGGCTGTAACGTAACAAAATGTGGATAAAGTCAAGGGGTCTGAATACTTTCTGAAGGCACTGTATAGTGGAATAAGTCTCTCTGGTCAAAAGTAGTGCACAATATATTGAATAAGGGACGCACCATTGGCGTAAGAAGGAGCAGGGGTATTGTAAGGTTATTGTATATCATTAGGAGAGAGACTCTGGCAGTGTCACTGTGTTGAGGTTAGTTAGACTAATAGAGAGGAACAGTGAAGGATGATGGAGAACGTAGTACTGACACTGCTGAATGAAGAGGATCGTCAGGGCTTTGTCTTAAAGGTCCAATGCAGACGTTTTTATCTTAATGTCAAATAATTTCTGGGTAACAATTAAGTACCTCACTGTGATTCTTTTCAATTAAATGGTCAAAAATAAACAAATAGTGTTTTAGCAAAGAGCAATTTCTCAAGCAAGAATTTGGCTAGGACTGTCTGGGAGTGGTCTGAGCGGGGAGGGGAAAACTGAAAACTAGCTGTTATTGGCAGAGAGGTTTGGAACTCTCTTTCTTATTTGTCTATTAACACATGATATCACCAGGCAGGCCAAACATTTTTTTTCAAACAGCTCTTACACTAAAAGGGCAATATCATAAGATTTCACAGTATATAAAACACAGGAAAATTATGTTTTCGACTGCACTGGGCCTTTTAAATAGCTCCCTATATAGTGCACTACTTTTGACCATGGCTCTGGTCAAAAGTAGTGCACTATGTCGAGGATTGGTTGTAATTTGGGACGCATGTAAATCGCTCTGGGTAAGAATGTCAGCTAAATGACTAAAATGTAAATGTAAAAATGCATACAGAGCTTTAGCTCCTGGTAGGCTACTAGGCACTGGGGGCTTACTGCTGCTGTGAAAGCATTTGCCTCCCGTGTGTTTGTTAATGCGAGAGAACATGTCACCGTGTTGACCAGTGGAAGCCAGTCCAAACTGCTTACTGCAGCCTTTATTGTGCTGTCTAATGGCTATCTCTTCTGGCTTTCTTCACTATGTGTTTCCCAAATGGCACTCTATTCTCTATATAGTGCACTTCTTTTGACCAGGGCCCATATGGGGCTCTGGTCAAAAGTAGTGCACTATGTACGGATTAGGTGCCATTTGAGATTCAAACTACTATCTTAACTCATATGACGCTGTTAGAATCTCTCGGCTTGATACTGTTCCCTCATATCTAATGGTTTATGTATCTGAAATTGCATCAAACTTTATCCGCTATATCAGTTGGATTAGTTTTCCTTATCTGCTTTTCTCTCAAATCAAACACTTTCCCTGCCTGTCCTTTAAGCCTGTGAGTCTGTGATGATGACTAGCTACCGTCCATGTCGGGTATTTTGTGATGGCCAGCAGAAGCCCTCGGCTGAATCTGTCAAAGTAATGAATTTTGTGTTTGGATATTTTTGTATCTGCGTTGAATGTCAGTGTGCTTTGTCTCTCACTGCGTCGCTGTAAGGATTTTATTTCCGCAGCAATTTGATGGACCAGCGAGACGAGGGACGGGGGGAAAGAGCAAAGCTTCCACCTGCATGTTAATGTTTCCCGTTTAGTTTTTTTATTGCCTCAATGCCTTCAGCCCTTCCTTCTCCCCCTCATTGTAGCTTCTTGTTGTTAGGGGGAGAAAACACAAGCCTGAATTGAAAGAGACAACTCAGCTAACATGATTATGTCACCACTCAGTTATTGTGTCTTAGCCTATATGCTGTGCTCTAGCTTTACTTGGGGGAAACTGAACTCAGTCAACAGCAGGGGGCTTTGATTTGGGTGGTCAAATAAAAAAGCCATTCAAATAAAATAAAAAAAAAACAGGAATTACAAGCCATTACTAGGTACTAGGTTCAATGAGGAACTGCATTTAAAGGTATTGTCAAGGCACTACACTAGGACTATGTCCCAAATGGCACTCTATCCCCTATATAGTGCACTGCTTTTGACCAGAGCCATATGGGTGCACTAAATAATAGGGCTCTGGTCAAAAGTAGTGCATTATATAGGGAATAAGCTGCCACTTGGGACGCAGTCTAGGATCTGATCGTGTGCACTGGTTCTAGAGTACTGAGGGACGAAGGCCTGAATTCTCATCCTCTTACGTAAGCCCCAAGACCAGTAAGCTGTTGCCTCCTGTCCTGCCTCCCTCCATGCTATAGATGAGCCAATGGTCTGATTCAATGTGTACTGTAGCCTATTCATTTAGAACTACATGACACAGTGAAGGTTGTCTGTCTGGTGTCTCTCATTGCTATAACTGTGGCTTGAGTCCCAATTGGCCCCCTATTCCCTATATACTGTACTACTTTTGGCCACAGCCCTATGAAGATATAGTGTGCCATTTGGGACGCAGGTTCTATTTACAGGCCAAAAAGCAATAAGCAACTATATAGTATATATGGTCAGAGTTGATGCGCTGTCTGTCTCCCTGCCTTAGTTTAGTGTTCACTCCAGGCACAGGAGTGTAACAAGATCATAGTGAATGAGACTTTATATAACCGTGGCCTGGAGTTGTCTTAAAGGAAGCCTACAGTTGTTTTTAAAAGAAAAGCAAATATTTGAAAGAAAAAGCCATATCTTCCTCTGTCCAGTGCCTGTGTTCTTTTGCCCATCTTAATATTTTATTTTTATTGGCCAGTCTGAGAAGGCCATCATCCCGGAGTCGCCTCTTCACTGTTGACGTTGAGACTGGTGTTTTTTGGGTACTATTTAATGAAGCTGCCAGTTGAGGCGTCTGTTTCTCAAACTAGACACTCTAATGTACTTGTCCTCTTGCTCAGTTGTGCACCGGGGCCTCCCACTCCTCTTTCTATTCTGGTTAGAGCCAGTTTGTGCTGTTCTGTGAAGGGAGTAGTACACAGCGCTGTACGAGATCTTCAGTTTCTTGGCAATTTCTCGCATGGAATAGCCTTCATTTCTCAGAACAAGAATAGACTGATGATTTTCAGAAGAAATTATTTGTTTCTGGCCATTTTGAGCCTGCAATCGAACTCACAAATGCTGATGCTCCAGATACTCAACTAGTCTAAAGAAGGCCAGTTGTATTGCTTCTTTAATCAGCACAACCGTTTTCAGCTGTGCTGAAATAATTGCAAAAGTGTTTTATAATGATCAATTAACCTTTAAAATGGATAAACTTAAAAAGCTAACGCAACGTGCCATTGGAACACAGGAGTGATGGTTGCTGATAATGGGCCTCTGTACGCCTATGTAGATATTCCATAAAAAATCAGTTTGGACAAAAAATTTCAAAAACAAGGACATTTCTAAGTGACCCCAAACTTTTGAACGGTACTGCCGAAAGCTTGAATAAAAATTAACAAGAAATGGTATATTGTTTTAGCTTCATTTTGACACACAATGATCCATACTGCAAACTATACCCTTATTAGCACCAGGAAGTACTGGACTGGACTGTTTATTTGGAAAGGAGGTGTTCTGCTGGGCTCCCTGGCACTAAATTGTATAACATTTTCAGGATTCATGTTTTATTATGTTGCGTTTGGGCATAGACTGTATAAATGACTATTTTGCTGTTGTCCTCTACTAGTCAGCGCCAGCCTGCCTCGAAGCCCTGAAGCCAGACTAACTTGGCTGAACACTTGTCTGTTTTCTGTAATGTAGACCTACTGTATAGTATGTGTGTTTGAGGAGGTGCGACAGGGGGAGCGGGGGTCTACTTGGCTCCCTGGCACTCTCCCCTCCCTACCGTCCTGCGTCATTGGCAGCAGATGAAATGTAGAGTTCTAAATCTAACAGGCTCACTAGAAGAACACCATACGCATATAGAGCCTAAACTGTTTCCAAGATTCAGTCATGTTTCATCGTCAGGATCAAAACACACCACACCGACTCTCTCAAGGAGTTTCAACTTTCAAAGAGCTCTCCCTCCAATTAATCCTCATTTAGCTGATGTGCTTCTGAGCTGTGATCTGTAATTAACATCCGTCAGTTCCCCAGTTCACAACACTAGCTGCTGTAGGATGAATTACCACAGCAGCACCACTGAGTTGACAACAGTCAGTTGGGATAGGCTGCCATTTGGGACGCACACAAAGTAATTTATCAAAATGGGATTATTTGAGGACACATTGCACAGTGTGATGTTTCTAGGATTTTAGGCCTAAACCCTTTGAGGCGCCACCCTGTTTTTACTATTGTGATTTACCATTGTTTATCTGACTATGTCTTGTTACATTTCATCAATGTTTACTCATGACTTTGAGTAAACTGAACTAACTCTTCCCACTGATCTCTCTGACTGTTTGGTTATTAGTGTTTTTTCTTGCTGAGAGATTAGTCTTGCTGCTGTTTTTTTCTACCCAGCCAGGCAGCAGTCTTCGCTAAAGCAAACAAACAGTACATACTTAGAGAGACAGTGGTTGTGTTCCAAATGCCATCCGATTCCCTACATAGTGCACTACTTTCATCCATGGCCCATTGGGCTCTGGTCAAAAGTAGTGCACTATATAGGGAATAGTAGAGAGAGCCATTTGGGACACAGCCTTAGACAAACAGTGTATAGGTCTATGGCTCTTCATGGTTCTCCCAGGGAGGAATGATTATTTACCCTGTCGTAGAGTGGATGTCTGCCCTCTACTTTGAGGTGAAAGATACACAAGTTAGGTTCATTATTTTAAACAACTCTTTCTCCCCTTGGCCTATAGCCAAGATTTAATAACCTTTTGTCGTTTCAACAAACACACCAGACTCGGAGTTCAAATGTGTTTAATCTAGCTTCAACCCAATTCTAACCCAATTTAATTGTCAACATCCCTAGACTCTTGAGTTATGTGGAAAAGGGCAACAAGCTTACAACAAGCTGACAAGAATGGGGGGAGGGATTCTAAGGCATGATGGGAGCCTGTTTATTGTCCACGCTCGTGTTGAGTCCTGCGTTGACAGTGTTAGCACATGCATGTTTATCAGCAGTGTTGGCTGGCCGGGCTCTGGCTCCTCTTTTAGAATGGAGGCCAGACAAGATGGACATTGCTGCTCTGGTCTTAAGGGGGATTTCACTGTATTGTTGTATTGGTTAGCAGGAGGAACAATGATCAAATCCACTGCTAAACCAACAAAAGACAAGCTAGGCTCTCTGACGCAGTCTGCCAACAGTCCGGGCACTACTGAGCACAGGAGGTTGGTGGCACCTTAATTGGGGAGGACAGGCTCGTGGTAGTGGCTGGAGCAGAATGAGTGGAATGGTATCAAATACACCAAACACATGTTTTCCATGTGTTTGATACCATTCCATTCACACCGTTCCAGCCATTAATATGAGCCGTCCTACCCTCAGCAGCCTCCACTGCTACGGAGTATGGAAAACATGGAGCTCCTTCTGTGTAAACCCTGCATTTTAGTAAAGCCCTTGAAGTGCTATATCAAATGTTGTGCACTATATAGGGAATAGGGTGCCATTTGTGATGCATCCAAGCATCTGCACAATGGAGGAGGTTGTTCCTGTATCTAGCAGCCAGGCCCATGGTTACATAAATCACCACTGCAGACCACAGCGCTCACAATAACTTAATTGAGAAATTAAGTCAGCTCTGAATGTCTCCGTAAACCAATCCAGGAGTCTTAAACATGGTCCTCACGATTCAAACTCCAGAGAGAGAGAGAACAAAAGAGAGCGGGAGAAAGGGGGGGATACTAGTCAGTTGTACAACTGAATGCATTCAACTGAAATGTGTTTTCCGCATTTAACCCAACCCCTCTGAATCGGAGAGGTGCGGGGGCTGCCTTAATCGACATCCACGTCATCGGGAACAGAGGCTGGGGGGGGGGGGGGGGGCGAGTTTGAGAGACAGTGAGCAAGAGTTAAAGAAAGTCAATGTTGTCAGAAAGTTAATGTTGCTCTACTCATGACATGTCCTTCAGGCAGATGAAACAACAGTGAAACGACCAAACACTGTTTGTCATTCTGCTCCCTCGCTCACCAACCACAACTGCCTCCTTCACTGATTGTTCTCCTCTTAAACGGATGTTTTGACAGGATGGGAGAACGAGAATGCCCTCCAGTACAGTGAGAGAGAGAGAGAGAGAGAGAGAGAGAGAGAGAGAGAGAGAGAGAGAGAGAGAGAGAGAGAGTGTGTGTGTGTGTGTGTGTGCACTTTCCATATGTGTGTGTGTGATTATCCAACACTCTCTTTCTCTGTGGCGCTATGACGAGTCGTTCCCCCGAGGTTATTGAGTACGCCATCGGCGCTCAAGTGCTGTGTTTATATTCACGGTTGACTGTGTTCTCCTTCTCCCATTATCTACCTGGAGACTGCGTCACCAGTTCACTCCCCCCCCGGTCACACTGCAGGCAAATGCTGTCACTATGGTCAGCACATGAGAACACACATTCACAGAGACTCCCCTGTTGAAGTTGATGTGTTGAGTCTTGTTGTAAACAGTTTGTGTGTGTAACATGAATGATGTCAGTGAGGGATTGTGGTTGGTTTGTTCAATCCGGGATCCTTAGGTCGTCCCTACCCTTAACTCGTCCCATTGATCCCATTTAGACTTTACCGATTGTGGTTTCTCCCACAAGTGTCAGAAGACTTATTATTATTATTATTGTTTCTCGATTTATCCTGTTGACAATGTCAGAGTCATTGACTGGTAAAACAACACTTCCCAAAACCCTTTGACTGTAGGGCCTCTGTAGCTGTGTAGGTTGACCTTTGACTCTAGGGCTTCTGTAGCTGTGTAGGTTGACATTTGACTGTAGGGCTTCTGTAGCTGTGTAGGTTGACCTTTGACTCTAGGGCTTCTGTAGCTGTGTAGGTTGACATTTGACTGTAGGGCTTCTGTAGCTGTGTAGGTTGACATTTGACTGTAGGGCTTCTGTAGCTGTGTAGGTTGACCTTTGACTGTAGGTCTTCTGTAGCTGTGTAGGTTGACATTTGACTGTAGGGCTTCTGTAGCTGTGTAGGTTGACCTTTGACTGTAGGGCTTCTGTAGCTGTGTAGGTTGACATTTGACTGTAGGGCTTCTGTAGCTGTGTAGGTTGACATTTGACTGTAGGGCTTCTGTAGCTGTGTAGGTTGACATTTGGGATGCAGGAGATAGCTTCTTCTTACTCCTGCCAGTAGGCTGTGGAAGTAATCTTAGAGCCGGTTTCCCAGGTACAGATTAAGCGTAGTCCAGGACTAAAAAACATTCTCAATGGACATTCTCCATTGAAAGACCTTTTAAGTAATAGGCCTAATCTGTGTCTGGGAAACCGTCCCTTAGCCATCTGCCCCTTTCAATTATAATAACAGATTCCCAATCTACGGTTTGTGTTTTATGAATTATGGGAGGGGATAAAATATAAAGGGTTCCACCTATCCTCCAAGGAGTGATAAAACACTAAATAAATTCATCACCACTAAAATATTCTGCATCAGCTATTTCCTCAGTCACACCCTTATTGAAACGAGCAAAGTCTTAAAAAGATCTAAAGGTCCAGAGAAATCTCTTGTAAGCCCTGAACAATGGTCTAGTCTAGTAGACAACCTTGGAGGGGCTCAGCTAATCAACAGAGATGTGCTTTCTGTCTGTTGGGAGTTCGAAATATATTTAGTCCATTTATCTTGTCTGCTCTGGTAGCTGCCTGGCCTTAAATGAGGGGGAGAATCCTATGTATGCGTTCCAAATGATACCCTATTCCTCATATAGTGCACTACTTTTGAGTAGAGACCAATGGGCCCTGGTCAAAAGTAGTGCACTATATAGGGAGTAGGTTGCCATTTGGGACAGATCTTATGTATTCAGGCTTGGTTTCATCCTCCACCCTCCACAGCTGCACTGGTATGTTTAACAGGCAACAGCTGCAGGTAGCATGGCATGTGAGAGAGAATCAGAGAGAGAGAATCCCAAATAGCATCCTATTCCTTTTATAGTTCACTACGTTCGACCATGGCCCGTTGGTATCTTGTCAAAAGTAGTGCACTATATAGAGAATAGCATTTGGGACGCAGACAGAATGTAGCTGGCTCAAGCCGAGGGAGCGCTAGGCATTTCTAATGGCTTGACCAGCCCAGGCATATCATTTTATTGTGTCTGCCAAGCCAAGGATTCCACCACCACGCATTTAAAGTTCTTTACCGACCAACAAGGGTCCTCAGTGATTGGTCCTGGTCAAAAATAGTGCACTAAATAGGTTGTCATTTGCTACGCAGACTGACTATGCAGCAGATTGCTTCTTCTCACCCCTGCCAATAGGCTTTGTAATTGCTAAAGCAGAGCCTGAAAAAGGGCCAAAGTACTGAGGAACCGCATGTCAGATTCACTGTTAATTGCTGTGATCCTCCCTGGTATTGTCTGGTAGATAGATGATTTCATACAGAGCAGCTGCACACGCGTCTGTTTTCATAGGGTAGTTATTAACCGACGGTCTCACAAGAACACAGGTCTGAATTTTACACATGCAATCTATTTGAACCAAATCCCCATCAACTTAAAAGAGCTTCTTAAATCATGCAGAAATCATTAAAAAACTTTTGACGTTGTGAAATGACAAACTATATTGCCGGTGGGTGACCTAAGAAATGTGGCATTTGCATTAGGTTTTTGAAGATTGGCCATGCCTCTGCTGTAATGCCTGAACCGTATCTCTGCGGCGCTCTCATCCTCCGCAGCATGCGATTGGGGGGGGGGGGGGGGGGGTTATAGATAATGTTCCTGGCACAGATGGAGTCGGAGACATCAGTGAAACCCAAGCCCCTGTTGTTGAGTAGGCCCCAGCCGTATCATACCACTGATAGGCCTCACCTCTTCACCCCTGGCCCTTCATCCGGGCGCCGGAGATGGGGTGCTTCCCCGATTCTCCTGGCCGTGGGGCTTTGATCAGCGGAGCCCCCAGACGGGCCTGGCCCCTGCAGGCCCCTCCAGGCCCCTGGGTGCTAAGCCACGCGCCAGAAGGACAAGGGCTCTGCTTTCACAGGCAGGTGGAGGAGCAGCCAGGTTTAAAAAGAGCTCCTCTTTCAGTTCAGCCATGTCTGACAGGGTTGCACCCCCTCTTCTCTCTCTCTCTCTGTTTGATGTCGGCCGAAAGAGAGTCCAGGGAGAGGCAGATGTGGTGGGTCATCAAAATTACCATGAGGTAATATGGCATGTCTCTCTCGTGGGAGTCTAGGAATGAGTCTCAAATGGTACACTATTCCATATATAGTGCACTACTTTTGACCAGGATAGGGTCCAAAAGTAGTGCACTATAGAGGGAATAGGGTGCCATTTGGTATGCAGACTGTGTTTAAATAGTTAGGAAGTTAGCTACAGCAGTAGCAGCATGACTGTTGTTAGCGAAGCTACAGAGGGCCTCTTAGCTAACTGGATTAGTTAGAAACATAATTTTACTTCGAAATAAGATACATACCCTGGTTTATCCCGAAAGTAATCAACCCTCCTTAGCCTTACTTTGCTGGAAGTCAGCCTGTGTAATGTGAAGATTAGTAGGTGTTCGTGTGGTGGGGGGTGCTGGCTGCCTGGGCTGGCTGCCTGGCTGAACTCTGGGTTGTCTTTTGTTTTAGAGACTCTCCTCTCCTCATCTGGTTTACATCAAGATCTGCTTTAGCTCCAAGCCAATCCCCCCCTCTCTCTTCTTCTCCCCCCCCCCCCACCACCACAACTCAGGCTGCATCTTGAATCTATCATCATTGTCTCTCCTGTCCTGTTCTGTACTAAAGCTACAGCTAGCTAGCACTGCCTAAGAAACATAGCAGAGCCCTACTCCAAGCTGAGCCACAGCCACTGCCCAATCACCAATCACTGGGCCGACTCACTCACACAGACACAGGCACAGACACACACACAGAGACCCACATTGACTGCCCAGCCCCATTGACTGACTGAAGTCATGTTGGAACACAATTCAAAGCTCAGAGGTTTGGTGACCATCAGTATGGATTGGATTATAGACAAATAATGAACTACAGAGGACTGTGTTACCCCCCACCACACACACACACACACACATAACGCTGTACTCCTCCTTATTAAAACAGCATGTCGCTGTTCCCTTTATAGGGAACATTGCTTGGCTGCAGCACCAATGAATGGAAATTCACTGCAATTCAGTTTATGAATCTGTCTGTTGGGCAATCGCTAAAATTATCCTAGTATTAGTTATACAGCCTTTACAGCACCAGTCATAAATAAGTAAAATGATTAATCAGACAGAGGGTGCGTCCCAAAAGGCACCCCATTCCCTTTATAATGTACTACTTTTGACCAGAGCCCTGTGCACTATATAGAGAATAGGGAGCCATTTGAGACGCAACCTGAGATCTAAACTGCTGCATTCCTTCATTTCCCATCCAAGATCATTAAAGTGGATGCGTACAGAGTAGACAGATGTCCTACTCCCCTGTTCTGATCGCAGATGTTTTTTTTTACGGGAAACTTCCCACAGGCCCTGAATGACCCTCTTCTCTAGATATGGACCGTGTTCCAGACTGACTATACTGCGTGGTCAGACACCGGCCAGATTTCACAATGCACGGATAGGTGTTTAACATATCAGCTAACCACATCATATGATACCGCCATCTGATGCCCAATTGCTCAGTCGACAACATGGCACGCTACCATTGGTTGCTGCTCGCTGCACCACTACAATGTAGTCGGTCTGGAATGCCACCATATGCTGTGATCTGAGCCTAGACAGACGGACGGATGGAGCCCTAACAGCCTGGGTACTGTAGTACATTGCAGTACCTACCTGGAGAACACTGTCCCTCCCAGGTCACCCTCCATCTATCAGGGCCAAAGCGGGCTGTCATATTGACTCTGGATCAGGTTTCAATTTCACTACTAAACCCTGGATGTGTCTCAAATGGCACCCTATTCTCTTTATAGTTCACAAGTAGTGCACTATAAAGGCAATAGGGGTCCTGGTCAAATATAGTGCACTACAAAGGCAATAGTGTGCCATTTGGAATGCAACCTGGATCAGGTTTCACTGCTAAACCCTGTCACATCTGGCCCTCTCTGATGAAGGACGAGGGTGGCAGGTAGTTGTCTCAGAGGGTCCCTGGCCTAGTGCAAAGCCAAATCCTGGACTCATCTGTTCTTTTTGAACGTGTTTATAAGGATGACTGTACATAGTATTTGTGTATGTATTCATGTTGTTATATGTTTGGGCATGTACCTCTGCACATACAGTATAACAAGATGAACCATTTACAATGTGGGTGAGTAAATTAGAATAGGAGTGCGGTTTAAACAATTTAAAGTTAACAGGACTTTTTCCCCTTTATGGTTTAAGTTTAAATTTGCCACAGGATTTACTACAAAGCAGTTGTTCCTCAAAGCGGGTAAGATTTGTGTTTGGCTTAATAGGAATAGTGTCCGATTTAAGAAGCTGGAGCTACTGTGTGATCCGCTGATAAGATCTTTATGTGGGTGAGATCCCTACTTCTCACTACAGCTGTTTTCTAAATAGACTCAGTAACACATCATTATTTTATTAACAGAATGTAGTTGCCTGGTGTCAATAGTAAAAATAAACATATATATTAATTTCCAAATATTCTTCAAATGTTTCAAGAACGTGTTTGTACAATAAAATTGTTAAATCAACTGATGTATCCCCCCCCCCCACAAAATCGTAGTAAATAATACCACTCATTAATTCAATTAGTTGAATTTTCAAAGATGGATAATTCCTATTATCAATTGGTCAAAATATAATGGTTTCAAACTAATTTCCATTTAGCTTGCTGTAACAATGGTCTCAACGTTATTCTACCTTTAACTGGGTTTTCCCTTAATCTGTGAAGTGTGCTTATTTTCTTTCTCAAGTCGTGCTTTCTGAAGAACCTTGCGGTGTCTCGTGGGACAGGCCAACCCACTTAAAGTCTACAAATAATTGCCGCTATTGCAGTGGTCTTCGGTGGAACTATGTGGGGGGTTTGAGGGGCGGCTGCTGTCTTAAGATCTGGTTTTGGACCACCTTTCTAAAGCATAATGATGCAGAACAAAGCTACTTATAGCAATGCACTGGCCTACTCTTAGGCTGTGGGCAATTGTGACTGACTGCTTGTCTGTTTTCATATCTTTTAGCATTGTGTATCCTAAATTCTTAATGAAAACCATGGCTTCATAATATTGGGGCCAAAAATTCTTTTCTACCGTGCCTCATGTGAAGCAGGCCTACAAGTGTGTAAAACAGGTTGCCATAGCAACCACTTTGTCACGACGAGTCTGTAAATACGTTTTTATTATTCTGGGTTTTCTTGAATGTCTTTCTCGAAATAGCACAGGTCAACACATTTGTATGTCTCGTTTTGATTGATTTGTATGGTTGGTATGTAGGTATGTAGCTTCATTCTAAAGAGTGTTTCAGAGAAAGATGGATATATAGGAGCGTTGGTTTGGAACAGCCTGCAGGGGCTCTCTAAATGAAGAAGGATTATCCATGTCTGTGCTCCCTGTAGCTGACCCAATGCAGTGACCTGTCCCTTCCCCTCTCCCTCTCCCTCTCCATCTTTGAAAATTCAACTAATTGAATTAATGAGTGGTATTATTTATTATGATTTTGTGGGGGGGGGATACATCAGTTGATTTAACATTTTTATTGTACAAACACGTTCTTCAAACATTTGAAGAACATTTGGAAATTAATAGATGTTTATTTTTACTATTGACACCAGGCAACTACATTCTGTTAATATAATAATGATGTGTTACTGAGTCTATTTAGAAAACCGCTGTAGTGGGAAGTAAAGATCTCTCCCTCCCTCCACTACACAGGCAATTCTCTCCTCCCTCTCTCTCATTCTCAGTTCAATTCAATAATTCAAGGGGGCGTTATTGGAATGGAAACATGTTTACATTGCCAAAGCAAGTGAAATAAACAATAAGTTAGAAGACACAACACAACATCAACATAAGCTATTTAAATTTGACAGTAAATATTGCACACAAAAATATTTTTTAAAGATAGACATTTGAAGTGTTATTATCAGCTGTGTACAGTGTTTTAGCAATGTGCATATAGTTGTAGTATGAATAGTAGGGGAAGATACATAAACAGATAAGTATTGGTGCTATTTATAATGCCCTTTTGTCATGGCAACGGGCCACACATCTTGCTGCTGTGATTGCACACTACGATATTTCGCCTAACAGATATGGGAGGATATCAATGTTTGATTTGATTTCACATTTTTGGGGATTTGTGGGAAATATGTGTCTCTAATGTGGTCATACATTTGGCAGGACGTTAGGAAGTGCAGCTCAGTTTCCACCTCATTTTGTGGGCAGTGTGCACATAGCCTGTCTTCTCTTGAGAGCCAGGTCTGCCTGCGGCTGTGCGTAGTCAAGGATTTTCTTAATTTTGAGTCAGTCACAGTGCTCAGGTATTCTGCCACTGTATTCTCTGGGCCAGTTTGCCTTCCTTTATGTCCCTCCACAAGGCAGGTACCTGAGATGAAAAGCCCATTGATTGTCTCTCTCCTGTACCCTGGCCTTCACCCCACTCCCACTCCCCGCCGCACCCACCCTCCATAGGAATAGAGCTGGGGTGGATGAAAGCCTTCTTCTTGGGGCAAATGCAAATCCTCCTGTCCTTACCCCCGCTGCTAGGCTCTTCTACCCACACAGCTGCCTCTCCTTTCAGTCTACTGTCTGCAGGAGAGGAGCGCTGTGCGGCCGAGGGGATTTTCCACGAGACCCCCTCTGCAAACCAGGCCCCGCACCCCACGCGGTGTGTGTGTGTGTGTGTGGCGGCTCGGGAGAGAGGGGTTCATTGCCCCCTGACAAAGGTCGCAACCTCTGACTTTCAATTAGCGTTACTCTCATTGTGCTCTCTGTGTTGTAAAGGTAGGGCTTAGGTCGAGGCTGAGGCTGGCTGGGGGGTTGGCTGCTCCTCTTTACAACACAATGACTCAATCAACAGCACATACAGTTTCCCTGTTCAGTGGTGTAAACAAGCAAAGAGAAAATGATTGGTTAAAAGAGCCATTGAAGTCTTCTGATTGACTTAATCTGTCTTAAGGGGAAAGGAAGTTTGATGGGATTCTCCTTTTACACCAAGGGTGACCTAGCCTACCCCCTAATTCCACTTTTACACCAAGGGTGACCTAGGCTACTCCCTAACTCCACTCCTAAACCCCCTGACCCCCTCTAAGCTAAACCTCCATCATGGATACCTAGTGGGGCCAAAAGAGAATGAGCTCCACTTTGTCTTTAGGACAGATGAACTGAACCTAAGGTGTCTACCAAAGGGCGCTGGTCAAGTAGTGCACTATAGGGAATAGGGTGCCATTTGGTATGTACCGTCTATTAACATCCAGATAGATGAAGTAATGAATTAATATTCCAGAAGTACACCAGGAGCCATGTTAATTCTGCATTGTAAACTGTCATGGTCAAAACATGTAGATTCAATGCTTGTAAAGATGGGGAGAGGTCTGTCCGAAATAAAGAGATGCTCTGCTTTTTTGACACCACACTCCAAAAAAATTTCATGTTAACGAACTATAGTTTTGTCAAGTCTGTTAGGACATCTAATTTGTGCATGACACAAGTAATTCTTCCAACAATTGTTTACAGAAAGATTATTTCACTTATAATTCACTATCACAATTCCAGTGGGTCAGAAATGTACATACACTAAGTTGACTGTGCCTTTAAACAGCTTGGAAAATTCAAGAAAATGTTTTCATGGCTTTAGAAGCTAATTGACATCATTTGAGTCAATTGGAGGTGTACCTGTGAATGTATTTCAAGGCCTACCTTCAAACGCAGTACCTCTTTTCTCGACATCATGGTGTTCTGTCTCCTAGAGATGAATGTACTTTGGTGCAAAAAGTACAAATCAAAACCCAGAACAACAGCAAAGGACCTTATTAAGATGCTGGAGGAAACAGGTACATCTATATCCACAGTAAAACAAGTCCTATATCAACATAACCTGAAAAGGCCGCTCAGCAAGGAAGAAGCCACTGCTCCAAAACCACCATAAAAAAGCCAGACTACGCTTTGCAACTGCACATGGGGACAAAGATCATACTTTTTGGAGAAATGTCATATGTCATCTGGTCTGATGAAACAAAAATAGAATTGTTTGGCCATAATGACCATCTTTATGTTTGGAAGAAAAAGAGGGAGGCTTGCAAGCCGAAGAACACCATCCCAACTGTGAAGCACGGGGCGGCAGCGTCATGTTGTGGGGGTGCTTTGCTGCAGGAGGGACTGGTGCAATTCACAAAATAGATGGCATAATGAGGAAGGAGACTTATGTGGATATATTGAAGCAACATCTCAAGACATCAGTCAGGAAGTTAAAGCTTGGTCGCAAATGGGTCTTCCAAATGGACAATGACCCCAAGCATACTTGTAGCAAAATGGCTTAAGGACAACAAAGTTAAGGTATTGGAGTGGCCGTCACAAAGGTCTGACCTCAATCCTATAGAAGATTTGTGGGCAGAACTGAAAAAGCATGTGCGAGCAAGGAGGCCTACAATCCTGACTCAGTTACACCAGTTTTGTCAGGAGGAATGGGCCAAAATTTACCCAACTTATTGTGGGAAGCTTGTGGAAGGCTACCCGAAACGGCTACCCGAAAAGGCTACCCGAAAGTTAAACAATTTAAAGGCAATGCTACCAAATACTAATTGAGTGTATGTAAACTTCTGACCCACTGGGAATGTGATGAAAGAAATAAAAGCTCCAAGAAATCATTCTCTCTACTATTATTCTGACATTTCACATTCTTAAAATAAAGTGGTGATCCTAACTGACCTAAGATAGGGAATATTTACTAGTATTAAATGTCAGGAATGGTGAAAAACTGAGTTTAAATGTATTTGGCTAAGGTGTATGTAAACTTCCGACTTCAACTGTACTTAAGCTGCAGCTGGCCCAGAACAGAGCCACACGTCTTGCTCTTCATTGTAATCAGAGCACTAATATTAATACTATGCATGCCAGTCTCTTTTGGCTACGAGTTGAGGAAAGACTGACTGCATCGCTTCTTCTTTTTATAAGAAACATTAATGTGCTGAAAATCCCAATTGTTTTGCATAGTCAACTTACACACAGCTCTGACACACAGACTTACCCCATCAGACTTACCACCAGGGGTCTTTCCACACTCCCCAAATCCAGAACAAATTCAAGAAAGTGTACAGTATTATATAGAGACATTATTGCATGGAACTCCGTTCCATCTCATATTTCTCAAATAAACAGCAAACCTCGTTTCAAAAAACAGACAAAGCAACACCTCACGGCACAATGCCTCTCCCCTATTTGACCTATATAGTTTGTGTGTATGTATTGATGTTTAGGCTACGTGTGCCTTTGTAAAAGAAGAAAAAAAAGATGTAGTTCTGTCCTTGAGCTGTTCTTGTCTATTAATGTTCTGTATTATGTCATGTTTCATGTTTTGTGCGGACCCCAGGAAGAGTAGCTGCTGTTTTTAGAACAGCTAATGGGGATCCTAATAAAAATACCAAATTAGGTTAGGTGTATTTTATAATGAATGATGTGTTGCCATGGTGAATATACAGTTGTTCCGCAATGGAGGTGTGAAGTGTGGAGGAATACTGAAGCAAGGCTGTCCTGGCTTAGCCATACTCTAAATGCTTTAGCCAACAGTGGCTATAGTTGATCTCAATGAGACTAGCCTAGATACATTAAGGTTGAATTAACAGTATGGATACTAGGTTAGTCTTTCCTCTCTGTATACATCTTTAAGTCCTATTCCCAGCGCTGGCTACACAGCTTTAATCCTGCTCTCTCTTTCAGACAGTGGATTAGCAGAGTCCCCAGTCTGTTGGTGTCAAGAGCTGATCTAGGGTAGGCAAGTAGCCTAGCGGTTAAGAGCTTGCACTCGAATCCCTGAGCCAAACTATGTGAAAAATCTGCCGATGTGCACTTGAGCAAGGCACTTAGCCCTAATTGCTCCTGTAAGTCGCTCTGGATAAGAGCGTCTGCTAAATGACAAACATGTAAATGTAGCTGCATTGCATTGTTACATTATGCAATATTCAGCTTTAAGAGGCTTTTGGTTTTGTATATTCACTACAACCTACAGTACTCCCTCTACTCTGACTAGGAGTCATTTACTGATCCACTTTCTTCACTCAATTGCACCTGCAGGGCTGGACTCACCTCTCGTTGTCTCTTTGCTTGTTTTCACCCATTTCCATCTATACAGATAAATACTGTATACTTAGATTTTCCTTTCTTCCCTATGAAGAGCAGTGGTAGCCTAGCGGTGACGTTCCTCCTGGGCTCCAGGCTGTTGTCGGTGGAGAGTAAAGGTGTGTGTTGTATGTTGTTGTCGGTGGATATGAGAGGGAGAGGAGTGTTTTTCCACGTAAGACAGCCGTGCCTGTAGGCCAGATCAGGGGTTCACTGGTTTCCATGGCTTTGACTTTCCTTCCAGCAGTAGTCCTTCCAGCTGTTGTCAGTTGTAGCCTTTTTATCCCCTCAAAGCTGAAATATCAGGCTGGGAAAACAAGAAAGATAGCCTCCTCTGGAAATATCCACTGTTTGTACTTATACCCTGTGTGGGGTTGTGGTTATCTATCTCCACATTTAAGAAATGCCAGTTTTTCAGAACCGACTTGACACAGAATGATTAAAGTGACACATTTACTTTCACTAGGCAATACATTTTTATCCAGTTTTTTTAAACGTTGTGATAATGGAAACCTTTCCATTCTCACTGGAGTGGTTCACACCCATGGTAGATGTCTTTGATGACTGGAATTTTAATAAAATGTAAATGCTTCAGAGCGTGCACAAACTCTTTGTCATTCCTTCCCCTATATATTTATTGAGCTCAGATATTCAGGCCAAAAAATTATTCCAACGCTTCCAAAATGAATCCATAAGGTTTGTTCGTTTTATTGTTCAGTTTATCATCGAGGGCTCTCATTTAACAATGTCCATCATTGGTTCCAAGAACTATTAAACTGAAATATCAAACGAGAAGGAGAAGGAACTTTCCAGAGGTCCTCTACCTCCAGGAATGGGTTAGGGTTACCTCAGTGTCCCACACCCTCTGCAGTTAGTTACTCAGTCTTGGGAGGCTCAGTCAGTCAAGGGGAGGCAGGGGATCGTGAGTTTGGTGAGAGCATAGTCTGTCAGCTCTGGTTCACTGAGAGGAGGGTGGGAAACAACCTTTAAGTGTTTGCAGGTGTCCTTTGAGAGAAGAAGAACACAGAAGAACACTTTCTCCTCTGGTGTGTGCGTGCATTGTTCACAATCTAGCTATCTAGCTTCCTAGAAGCCCGTCCATTCAGCCTTGACTCAGACAGTATTTATTCCGGTGATCTTACTAAAGCCTTCCTGTCCTGGGTCTCTCTCTCTCTCTCTCTCTGTGTGAATGTTTCCTCCCTATGGGTCCTGGTCAAAAGTACTGCACTATATAGGGATTAGGATGCCATTTGGGATGCAGACCAAGGGTTGACCTTTGACCTCACTGCACCTGGTCCACATATCGTCTCGGGTCACCATTCCGTTTATGTTATCACACCTGTTGTGTATCAAGCATTCATTTTTCAAGGTGTCATTGATGGAAACAACTCAAAATATTTCAAGCTGTGATGACAGATATAGGTCAGTCAAAGGCATCACCTGATCTGTTGTTCAGGAAAAGCTGCTTGACCATTTGACTGTTGTTGGTCTAATTGTGTTGAAGAAGAAAGACGTGTGAAGTGAGAAGGTCACAGGATTCTCCTTCTATTCACCTGTGGTTGGTGGTTGAAAAGGAAGAAACAGAACAAGAATGCTTTAAACCATGTGTCAACAGCCAGCACCTATCGTGGACCTGCTAGCGTCAGATCAATGGAGTAATCCATCACAGGAATGTATATTTGCTATGTTGATAGTGTCACTGTCACCCTTCTGAAAGCCTATAAATACAAGGGCTCTCCGCTGATTTCTGGTCGGAAGTCAGGGGGATTTGCGCTCTTTCGTCACTTGGGGTACTGCCCGTTTAACAACTTTGATATGTCAGTTAGCGGAATTCTTTAGAATTTTGACTATTTATTACATGGACTTCAAAGATGTCCTTGAGTTGCTAAGTGGATGTGAGGAAGGTACGTACTTGGCAACGCATGGAGAGGGATTTACTGCTTTCTCTTCATCTCAGTCTCTCCTGTCTCATCTCCATTTCTCTCTCTCTCTCTTTCATCCACTATGGGGCATTTCCGGTCCTGGGCCATTTTTCATATCAGCAGATAGTAGGCTACTAGGCCTGCTACTGCTACAGGAAGCACTGAGCAGAACCAGGCAGCCTTTGACAGAAAGTATGATAAATAGCTCATTTCCAAGATAGTATGTACGTCCCAAATGGCACTCCATTCCCTTTATAGTGCACTACTTTTGACCAGGTTCCATAGGGCTCTGGTCAATAGTAGTGCACTACATAGGGAACAGGGTGCCATTTGGGACGTATCCAGCTACTTCTTTGTCTCGGCTCATTCACAAATAGGATGTCCTCTCTCTTATCTTCCATTAATAGTTTAGAGGAGATAAGGAGAAGGAGCATGTTACAAAGCAGAGATGGCCTGGACAAACTAAAACCAGCTACTAGCAGCATCAATAAAAGATGGTGCTTTTAGTCAGTTTCACTGCTGGAACAAGCACCACAAGAGAACCCTAACAATAGGCTTTAATGGAACTGTGTTATCTGACACCACATCAGGCTCTGTGTGTCATTAATTTTTTATTTCTTGGTAGTTTTGCTCAAGGTCAAGAGAGAGCCGAAGCCTAACATCCACTACTAGCATGTTTTATTTCTGCACACACTCACTAGCTGTGGCTGGTGTGTTTTAGCCTCTTATTCTGTTCTTCTGCCTGGTATGTGAAGGCCAACTCCCTGTTGACTGGTGTAGAGATGCGTACCGACATCTTGCTATTTACTTGGTATTGCAACTCTTAGTCAAAGCCTCAAGGTTGTTGTGAATATCCACTTCTATGAATGACATAGACGTTGCTATGTGGGCTCAAGAATACCCTTCCATAGTGAGATTGATGAGGGGGGATGGTCTTTTCTTATGTCCTTTACGTTAGAACATTAAACATTTTGGTGTTCAGTTTAAGTCTATGGTTGCTTCTCAAATGACACACTTTTTCCTATATAGTGCACTACTTTTTAGCATAATGCCATAGGGCTCTAGTAGTGCACTATGTAGGGAATAGGGTGCCATTTGAGACTCTGCCTTTGTCTAGCTATTTGAGCAAAACTGCAATAGATGATCCAAGCAAACCACTAAAAAGTTTTCTCAGTTGAAATGTCATATGATCAACCACAGCTCTCAAGCACGAGAGAAGAAAACCTCAGCTAAATATATCTTATTTCTGGAAAGATGAGTTGAATCAACAACACTGGAACATTGGAGAGTAATATTTGTAGTGACATCTGAGCAATCCTTCACCACTCACCAAACACTTTTTAATTGGAAAATCGGAGGGTCGGGCTGTGTAATCACAATACAAATATTTCACCAAGACCCAAATTCCCACATGTGTTCTTGAGCTGAGAACACTGGAGCTCTTCTTTGCATAGCAACTTCTGGCTGCTCTTCCTTTCTGCCCTACCTGTCTGTCTGCCTGTCTGTCTGTCTGTATCCATGTGTCTGATTGTTTTGGTAGCGCAATTTCAATCTTTCATGCAGCTGTGAATATTTGTTAAGAAGGCCCACATCGAAAGTAAAATCATTCCTTTTTGCTCCTCACACTTCAAACACTTGGCAGTGCTCTGGGAACCATGAGAACACGGTGGGTCTCTGGAGAACCCAGCAGCAGAAAGGCCAGAGCTAACCTGTGTCCAAAATGGCACCTTATTCCCTATTTAGTGATCTACTGGTCAAAGGTAGTGCACTATATAGGGAATAGGGTTCCATTTGAGACGCAGCCCAGAGTCAAGCAGCTGCAGGGGAGGGGAGGGACCCAGCCGGTCTCTCTGAGGAGGTAATGATACTGGAAAATATTATATCAAAACCCCTTTTCCTTTCAATTCACGCTCTCCACCAACTTTAAGAGTCCCCATTTTAAGATTTGAATAAGTGTGTCATATATTTTTAATTATATGCCGTCTATTGGTTCGTACCACCAGCAACAAGCTCATTTGGGCCTTTTGTGGCTACGGGCTGTTTATTTGTGTTTTTGGCTTCAAAGTAGTTTTGTCCTCCAGTACTTCTGGTTTTCCAACTCCCACTCTTCTTTTATCTACCCGGAGGTAGTGTAGGCCGTCTGTTGTGTTAGCTAGCCAGGGGGCTCTCTCGCTCTCTTTCTCTCCCTTTCTGTCCCTCCCGCTCTCTCTCTTTCTCCCCTTCTGTGTATCTCTCTCACTGTCTCTTTCGCTCTCCCCCTCTCCCTCGTGGAGGAAATGAAACCTGCCTGAACTTTGGCCTATCTACTCAGCATAGACGGACATCCTTGTGTTCGGGCCCTTCCAAATCTTTTTTTTTGCAAATAAACTGTCACTTTCAGAATCTAGGCCTTGGTGAGTTTTCGCCCCACGAGACCCACCATGTCTAAAAATTGTGATTTCTTTCATATCGCCAGGCTGCTGTTTTTCCCCTGGCTGGCCTGCACGGTCGGACAAAGCATAGGTAGCTTCATTGAGAAGCTGCCTGTATAGTTCCGGCTGAAAACTACTGTTGCCATATTGATTTTTATGCTTGACCTCTATACATTTAAGGTCCACTAGGGACCGATTTGTGTTTCAACTTTAGCAAAGTAAAAATTCAAATAAAGGTATTTGATAATGCTTTCTTGCAATATTCTGTAATGTGAAAGGAATAAGCCTATAGACCTATATTTCAGTTGGTTCAAGTAAGTCCACCAATATTAGTTATGCTATTTCTCTTTTCAAACTATTTAATACCCCATCCGACTGAGTGATAACCATGAGAGTCACTGTGGCCTGCCTCTCCCATGTGAATTCCAAGCCCTGAGTTGCAGAACACAACCAATCTGTGTGTATCCATATGGCTTGGCATAAGCAAACCTGTCGGCCTCAGTCAGCGCTGGGAACTGGGACCTCACTGTGATATAGAGTGTCTCAAATGGCACCATATTCGCAAATAGTGCACTACGTTTGACCAGAGCCCTGGTCAAAGGTATTGCTATGAGCAAAAGTTTATGCTTTTCTAGACTGTTAAAGATTCAATTCAATACAATTTTATTTGTCCACTTTGGGGTATATCAGAAGTAGGGTCATATCAGACTTTTCAGCGGTTTCCTCCTTACCTATCCAAGACTTTTGTAAATGTTAAAGGACTAGTTCACTATTTTACAACTTGATGTTAGATGATTCCTTACCCTGAAAGCTGCCTATGGACCAGGAGAAACTGTCATTCATGGTTTTGAGCATGATGTGATGTGAGCATGATGTGTGATGTGAGCATGTTTATAAAAATGATTTCCAAATCACCTGAAATCAACTCCATATTGATTTGGCCATAAAAAAACAACAACATGCTCACATGCCCCCATCACTTCCATCGATTTTTAGCATGTGGTGGCTAAAGTTAGCTGAAGTTTGTAATGGCCTTATATAGAAAACTGAACCATGTATTACAGTTTCTCCTGCCCCATAGACTACTTTCAGGGTGAGGAATCATCTAACATCAAGCTGTAAAATAGTGAACTACTCCTTTTAATAGAGTCAAGTCAACTATAAGCGCTCGAATGTCAAAGACAAACGTCATAATGTACTGTATGTATTTAGCAGACGCAGGCTAACTGATGTGGCTGTATTTGATCTAAGTGGAGTTGCCATGTAAGCGAGCTCTTGGTTTGGAATATCTTCCTTAGATATCATAATAACATGGGGTCCTTATTATAATATAATAGTATATGCCATTTAGCAGACGCTTTTAACCAAAGTGACTTATTCATCCTCAAATACATTTTCCCATGAGTGGCCACAGTGGGAATCGACCCTCGATCCTGACGTTGGAAAAGCGCCGTGGTCTACCAACTGAACCACCCAATTCATACTTCACAAACCCAGACACTCATTGAATGGGTTAGTGTGCAGACAGACAAAACATCTAAGTTCAAAAAGTATTTTTGAGCAACCTTTAAAGAAACGAAGAAATGAACCTCTGCCTTGACTCCACTCCGTACTGTCAGAGTGAGTCACCTAGCAGCTTGGTTCTAGCTCCACCAACCCAGGCTCAGCTGCCGCTCTGCATTAGTGTCGCTTCACCCTGCTAGGCCTGAGCATCTCTCTGAGTACAAACACCACTGACCTCACCAAACACCACTGACCTCACCAAACACCACTGACCTCACCAAACACCACTGACCTCACCAAACACCGCTGACCTCACCAAACACCGCTGACCTCACCAAACACCGCTGACCTCACCAAACACCGCTGACCTCACCAAACACCACTGACTTCACCAAACACCACTGACCTCACCAAACACCACTGACCTCACCAAACACCACTGACCTCACCAAACACCGCTGGCTTCTACACAACACACATCTGTGTGTAGAAACACCACTTCCTACACAGTACACGGCTCATTCATCAGGTTAAGTGGCCCGCCACCAGCTAGCCTAGTGCTTGTCTGTCCCACTCACAGATGTATAGAGGAGCAGCTAGCGGAGTTGCTAGGCTAGGGCTGGTGGCTGGGGTTGGGTCTGAGGCTGGGCTGGGCAGTGCTGGAGCTGAGCTAGGGCTGGTGGTTGGAGCTGGGGCTCGGGCTGTACTGTGCCGGTCAGGCAGGCAGCAGACCGGGTGACTGATGTAGTGAGTGATGTGTGTTTATGTTCCAGGGGAGCAGTCTCAGCAGGGCTCCAGAGTGGTGGCCATCCAGCTGCCCTTCACCGGCCCGGAGGAAGAAGAGGAGGAGGAAGAGGTCTCTGTCAGTCTGGGGCTCAGCACCAGAGGAGGAGGAGGAGGAGGAGACACAGACTCATCAGGGAATGACATGTTCTAGTGCTGCTGTTTTAGTCATTACTGAGACATTACAGAAAAGTGCCTCCATCAAGACGCCAACTACTTCCATCTCCGTTTCCTCCCACTCAGAGGATCGATGGTGAGACCACTAAAGCCTTCTTATCAGACCTGAACAGAGCTGAGCAGAGAGAGAGAACATTCCATTTCTTGTAAAGATCTTCAGACCGTCGCTAATTATTTACCACTGTAACATATAATCATGTGTTTGGACCAATTTGCCTGTCAGATAATCAATGTATTATATGTAGCAATAATCAAAAACTTAGATAGCCTCTTTTTAATTTTTGTTTTTCACCAATAAAGTTGATACTTTGTAATGTTTTAATAACAACTGTTATATCAACTGGTATCTTAACTTCATACTTACCCTATGCAAAATAAAGAATTTTCATTAAAATACATTTTTCTATTAAAATACAGCCAACTCCAGGCATATCAGTTATGTGGTTGTTTTCCTAGCTACATTGTGATATTCAGACAAGTTAGCCAGTCATTCAAATGTTTAGTTTAGTTATTTTCCAAGCCCATGTAAACAGTGTGATGTCATCGTCATGGTAATGCTACTGCAGTACATTGGGCTAGACTAGGAGATTGGCTTTTACACCTCATTACACACACATTTGCTGTCCTGCTACCCCAGATGAAGATAGTATCTACGTCCCAAATGGCGCCCTATTCCCTACATAATGCACTATGTTTAACCAGGGCCCAAAAGGTAGTGGACTATGTAGGGAATAGTGAATTTGGGACTTCAGCCAGTATATCTGATGTTGGTGTGCTGTACGCAACACTAACAACGCCAGCCTAGTGAGCATCCTGTTTCAATTCACCAAGTGTGCCAAGATGAGAAATTATATGAACGCTCCTCTCCCTCCTGGCTAAACCAAAGAGTCTATGGGAGTAGAGTTGGGCCCCATTTCTTAAACAAAGTTCACCAAATTAAGATGTTGATTCTGCTATAAACTGCTGCTCTCTCTATGGAGTAGCCTGAATATCACTCCATTTGACTAGTGTTTCACTTCACTGATAGACTGAATCAGTAAAGGGGTGTAGCTGAGTAGAATTTAAATGTGGCTCCAGGCCATGCAGTAGTGATAAGTCACGATGTTAAAGAGAAGGAGGAAATGAGATTAAAGACAGGAGGGCAGATGGTCTGGCATGACACTGACCAGGAAACTGCACCTCTATCTACAACAGCTCTCTCTCACACCCCACCCCATCTCATCTCTCTCACTCTACATTTTTGCGACGCTCTTATCCAGAGCATCCCCCGTGGGAATCGAACCTACAACCCTGGGGTTGCAAGCACCGTGCTCGACCATCTGAGCTACACGGGACGCTCTCTGCCTTGTATCTTCTTTGAAATTGTAAATAGTATTTTATGTAAATTGTCATAAGATTGTTTTCAGCTTTTCAACGTCAAACTCATCCTACATTGTTGGAGTTGTTTTTTGGATGGACATGGTCTTTTGAGAAATGCTTCCATTACAGAAAATCAAGGTATGTGTCCCAAATGGCACCCTATTCCCTTCATAAAGCCTTATTTGCCCTTGTCAAAAGAAGTGTGCCATTTGGAATGCAGACAAGGTCTTCCAGTCTGGGACCATGACACACGTTTCTCCCGAACAGTAAGACTTCCTACACTACAATACGATGACCTCAGATACATGTAGTGTGTCACTAGCTGGGACTGCTGAGCCGGCCCTGTCCAGGGGAAAAGATCAAACTTCAGCTAATCTCTGAGCTGGTCTTCAATGTCTGAGCTACAGCTAATCTTTGAGTTGGGGCAAAAACTCTTAACCTTTTAGTAAAGACTAGACCAGAGGTTGAGGGCCAGAGGGGTGCAGAGCAGTCAGCTCACATTCTCTCTCCCCACCTCCAACCCAGTGCCTCCAGCTTTCTCTCGGCCAGCCCAGCCCAGCCCAGCCCAGCTGTTTATCAAAGCCAGATGTGAGGGGCGGGAAGCGGAGGGAAATCGAGCGTGACATTAACCACTCTCCTCTCACAGTCAGGCACCAGAATGCACTTCAGTGAGACACAAGACGGCTCTTATTTTTACCCACAACCCTACAGCAAACCCAGCCTGGTCCCAGATCTGTTGGTGCTGTCTCGCCAACTCCTTGGCATGTGACATGACAATGACCATAGGAGTTGGCAAGACAGCACAAACAGAACTGGAACCAGGCTACAGTAAACCCCGCTCTTGCATTTTAACACGTTGGAGATGGCACCCTTTCAATATTACAGTGGAGCTTTTCAGCTTAGACACCCATTGGACTCCAGAGAGAGGTCTGACATGATTTAGATGTTCGCTGACAGTTCAAACATTTCGTTTTCTAACCCTGACATGAACCATAGGCACTCTATTCCCTATATAGTGCACTACCTTTGACCAATGGGCCCTGGTCAGAAGTAGTGCACCATTTAGAGAATAGAGTGCCATTTGGGACATACACACTGACATCCTTATGGAGGAGGCACTGTAGTTAGACTTTTCTTTTACCCTGCAGGAATTTCCATCTGTGGATATAAAAGAGGCTGTATATTTGGGAGGGCTTTGAGTGTTATATTCATATTCCATTTGAACCACAGGAAAGATTCTGCTGTGAGTTATTAGTGTGGTAAATGGGCGGAAATTAAGGTTCAATTTATGAAGAACATTACATATTCATACTTGGGGTGGGATAGGGAGGTTAGACCTTAGAACAGAGGCGGTTTAGTTGGAAGATGTTGTAATGATGACTTGGAAAACCCTTAGAGTCTACAAATGTTTATCCTCTTTCAAGATGAAGACGCTCCCTGTTTGGTTGTGTGTTTGTTTGTGTTGGATGTTGGGTCGGCTGTTGTAGAACAGAACAACTGATTCTCAAGTTGAGGATTCTCTCAATTCTCATATTTATAACATTTCATTTGGGCTACATGAATGAATGAGTGCCTCAGTCCGCTGTTGCTGCCTCGCAGCAGAGTAGACCACACAGCAAGCCACTACTCTACTGGCTCAGTTAAACCTATAGGCCATCATGGCTTTTATAATGTTGATTACTGTTAGAGCCTATGTGTCTGAAAAGAATGCTATAAACTCTGAAGTTGCATTCTAATGTCAGATTACATTGATGGAGTCCATCAGATGTGGAAGATTGCATTTTTAATCTTTGATTATTCATATACAGCATTGCATTTCTAAGTTGTCAACTCATTCCAAAGGATCCCTCCCTGATGACTCGAAATGGCAATTAAATCTGCATATTTTTTACTTGATGCTTGAGTCCCAAGTGGCACCCTATGCCCTACATAATGCACTACTTTTAAACAGAGCCCTATGGGCCCTGGTCAAAAGCAGTGAACTACATAGGGGATAGGGTGTAATTTGGTACACATTCACTGTATTTCTCCATCTATCCCCCTGCCTACTCCAGTCAATGTCAACTCAGTGAGCCAGTTAGTTAAGTTAATATACTAATGAGATTATTAATGATTTAGATCCTGAGGAGTTTATTTGGACACAAGCAACAGCATTAGTTTCCTTAAGGTGATGGGATTCATTAGGTAGAGTCCTGGGCTGTGTTCCATACGGCACGCTGTTCCCTACATAGTGCACTACTTTTGACCTGGCCCCTATTGACCCTAGTCAAAAGCAGTGCACTACATAGTGAATAGGGTGCCATTTGGGACACATCCCTATTTGATTGGTGTATAGGAGAACCCTTGTTATTAGGCCCTGCTGAGTTTTAATGGGGATAAACCCAGCAGGAGGGCCATAGTTACTGGACTGGATCCAGAACCGCATGGCTGGCAGGCTCTGCGTGAAGTCTGTTCTAGTCAGCCAAATCAGGCTTGCAGGTCAATGACACATGCAACTCTATACACCAATGACTGCATTGTTTTCTGTTTCCCTTGCTAGAAAACAGCATTCCAATAAGCTCATTACTTTACAGAATGTTTTGTCTCCCAATCTGAGCTTCATTATGAGCTGTTTGTGTGCGTGTGTGTGTCTGGCAGCTGTTAGATCCCTGTACATGAGGGATCAGAACATCACCCCTTCTCCTTTTCCCACCTGAGACCGTGTTTGATGGATGGATAGGTTTAAGAATCCTGAGCGCACCTATAGATACTGTAGCCAAAGATTTTTTTGAAATAACCCAAGATAGACCACGTCCTGTCGTTTCCAACTGGAGCAAATTAATCATAGTGGGCAGAACAAGCAAGGACGTGGGCAGAGCCAAGCACAAGCTAGCGAGATCCTATTGGCGCATTCAAGCATGTATTTGCATATTTCCGTTAGGGAACGCCTACACTGTGAAGTGTGTGTGTGTGTGCAATAACTAAATTCGCCCTTGAACTCCTTATAAACAACGCAATTTTTTGAAACTTAGGCAAAGGGTAAAATCTACAAAATTTAGTACACTCTGTTCGTAACAGATTATAGTTTCGGGAACAGAACTGTATTGAGATCAAATGTTTCTTTGATGAGAACATTTGCAGAATGTATGTCATAGTCCGTCTCGCTCCATCTTCTCCCACTTCTCCCACCATATTTGGAAATGGAAATGCCAACCGGATGCTTCAGATCTATACATCCGGTGAAACATCTGGCTCCTTGTTCTATCTGTGCTATAGCCCTCATAGCTTGGCCTTGATAACTGGCCTGAATTATGGAGCTATGTAGATATGTCTGATTGTTAGGCGGAGTTGAGTACAAACATAGTCCTGGCACATGGTTTATGAACTGATACACCAAACGACACCGGATTCATAACTTATAATTTTTGTATTTAAATGATTATACAAAAGTATTGCAACCAATAGAATGTTATTTATATATATATATATATATATATATATATATATATATATATATATATATATACATATATATATATATATATACATATATATATATATATATACATATATATATATATATATATATATATATACAGTGGGGAGAACAAGTATTTGATACACTGCCGATTTTGCAGGTTTTCCCACTTACAAAGCATGTAGAAAACTATAATTTTTATCATATTCTCTTCAACTTTGAGTGACGGAATCTAAAACAAAAATCCAGAAAATCACATTGTATGATTTTTAAGTAATTAATTTGCATTTTATTGCATGACATAAGTATTTGATACATCAGAAAAGCAGAACTTAATATTTGGTACAGAAACCTTTGTTTGCAATTACAGAGATCATACATTTCCTGTAGTTTTCGACCAGGTTTGCACACACTGCAGCAGGGATTTTGGCCCACTCCTCCATACAGACCTTCTCCAGATCCTTCAGGTTTCGGGGCTGTCGCTGGGCAATACGGGCTTTCAGCTCCCTCCAAAGATTTTCTATTGCGTTCAGGTCTGGAGACTGGCTAGGCCACTCCAGGACCTTGAGATGCTTCTTACGGAGCCACTCCTTAGTTGCCCTGGCTGTGTGTTTCGGGTCGTTGTCATGCTGGAAGACCCAGCCACGACCCATCTTCAATGCTCTTACTGAGGGAAGGAGGTTGTTGGCCAAGATCTCGCGAAACATGGCCCCATCCATCCTCCCCTCAATACGGTGCAGTCGTCCTGTCCCCTTTGCAGAAAAGCATCCCCAAAGAATGATGTTTCCACCTCCATGCTTCACGGTTGGGATGGTGTTCTTGGTGTTGTACTCATCCTTCTTCTTCCTCCAAACACGGCGAGTGGAGTTTAGACCAAAAAGCTCTATTTTTGTCTCATCAGACCACATGACCTTCTCCCATTCCTCCTCTGGATCATCCAGATGGTCATTGGCAAACTTCAGACGGGCCTGGACATGCGCTGGCTTGAGCAGGGGGACCTTGCGTGCGCTGCAGGATTTTAATCCATGACGGCTTAGTGTGTTACTAATGGTTTTCTTTGAGACTGTGGTCCCAGCTCTCTTCAGGTCATTGACCAGGTCCTGCCGTGTAGTTCTGGGATGATCCCTCACCTTCCTCATGATCATTGATGCCCCATGAGGTGAGATCTTGCATGGTGCCCCAGACTGAGGGAGATTGACCGTCATCTTGAACTTCTTCCATTTTCTAATAATTGCGCCAACAGTTGTTGCCTTCTCACCAAGCTGCTTGCCTATTGTCCTGTAGCCCATCCCAGCCTTTTGCAGGTCTACAATTTTATCCCTGATGTCCTTACACAGCTCTCTGGTCTTGGCCATTGTGGAGAGGTTGGAGTCTGTTTGTTTGAGTGTGTGGACAGGTGTCTTTTATACAGGTAACGAGTTCAAACAGGTGCAGTTAATACAGGTAATGAGTGGAGAACAGGAGGGCTTCTTAAAGAAATACTAACAGGTCTGTGAGAGCCGGAAGTCTTACTGGTTGGTAGGTGATCAAATACTTATGTCATGCAATAAAATGCAAATTAATTATTTAAAAACCAAGGAGCTGTATTGTTGACAACACATCAGGCAGCCGGGGACTATGTTATTTTATATTTAAAATACCTATGATAAAAATTACAGACCTCTACATGCTTTGTAAGTAGGAAAATCTGCAAAATCGGCAGTGTATCAAATACTTGTTCTCCCCACTGTATATACACACACACACACACATACAGTGGGGAGAACAAGTATTTGATACACTGCCGATTTTGCAGATCGGCAGTGTATCAAATACTTGTTCTCCCCACTGTATTTACACACACACACACACATACAGTGGGGAGAACAAGTATTTGATACACTGCCGATTTTGCAGATGTTCCTACTTACAAAGCATGTAGAGGTCTGTAATTTTTATCATAGGTACTCTTCAACTGTGAGAGACGGAATCTAAAACAAAAATCCAGAAAACCTCAGTAAGAGCATTGAAGATGGGTCGTGGCTGGGTCTTCCAGCATGACAACGACCCGAAACACACAGCCAGGGCAACTAAGGAGTGGCTCCGTAAGAAGCATCTCAAGGTCCTGGAGTGGCCTAGCCAGTCTCCAGACCTGAACCCAATAGAAAATCTTTGGAGGGAGCTGAAAGTCCGTATTGCCCAGCGACAGCCCCGAAACCTGAAGGATCTGGAGAAGGTCTGTATGGAGGAGTGGGCCAAAATCCCTGCTGCAGTGTGTGCACACCTGGTCAAGAACTACAGGAAACATATGATCTCTGTAATTGCAAACAAAGGTTTCTGTACCAAATATTAAGTTCTGCTTTTCTGATGTATCAAATACTTATGTCATGCAATAAAATGCAAATGAATAACTGAAAAATCATACAATGTGATTTTCTGGATTTTTGATTCCAGATTCCGTCACTCACAGTTGAAGAGTACCTATGATAAAAATTACAGACTTCTACATGCTTTGTAAGTGGGAAAACCTGCAAAATCGGCAGTGTATCAAATACTTGTTCTCCCCACTGTATCAGGCAGCCAGGACTATGTTATTTTAAATATAAAATAACATAGTCCCCGGCTGCCTGATGTGTTGTCAACAATACAGCTCCTTGGGGGGTAAAAAGCATCATTTTATTCAAATCAATTCCAACAGGAGATTCTGCAAGCCAATAGGAAATGGGGAACAACAGACAATCTGACTCAACCATGCAAGCATTCATTTTAACAAGCCAGCCCACAGGAGATTTCTCACGTTCAGTTCATCTCTCTTTGTGGATTTAATGAAATCTACAGTACAGTACATTGGTAGAACTATATTGTGTTACATTTTATATGTGTGTAAGCTAAAGTGTGATGATGCAATGCATCTAACTGTTGTGTAAATGTTGTAATTGTAATGAAAAGGCTCACGGTTCCAGGATCCTGGTTAGAGAAAGACATGCCTGCCAATGAAGATTATCTAGATATTTTTCTGTGGTGTTTCTAGCTGTAAGACAACACCAGTGTCTGTAGATGTTCCGGTGTAATGGTGCTGACCTTCCTGGTGACTTCACACTGCCACAGAGGGAGCAGTTGTGTCCACATGCGTGGAAGTAAGCACTCAATCGCTGACCCTTTTCTCTGGAAGACAGGATTCTCTTTGTCAGGCAAGAGAGGAAGACAGAGAAAACGGAAGACAAGCTGCGAAGAGAGGAAGCAAGACAACAGTCAAGCCCCTCATGTCCTCTCCCTCCACCTCCCGTGCCCTCTGCCTATGTTCAGTCCAACCCAACCCTGATCCAGGCAGCTGTTTTCTGTAACTGTAGAGACTTCTTGACATTGGCTATCCACACTACACATACAGAGTCTCCTATTTGTACAGCCAGGGGCCCCAAGTTGTGTAGCAACGCGTGGACTGTAAGTGTCTAGAGGCCTCTTCAAATAAAAAGGTAGATTTACAAGTGAAGTACATCATTTAAAAAAAAAAAAATGTATCCCCTTTTTTCTCCCCAATATTATTTTTTTTAGATCTTGGTTCATCGCTGCAACTCCCCAACTGGCTCGGGAGAGGCGAAGGTGGAGTCATGCGTCCTCCGAAACATGACCCGCCTAACCATGCTCCTTAACACTCGCCAGATTAACCCGGAAGCCAGCTGCACCAATGTATCGGCGAAAACACCGTTCAACTGACATCCGGGGTCAGCCCGCACGCTGGGCCAATTGTGCGCCGTTCTATGGGACTCCCAACCACGGCCGATTGTGGCACTGCCCGGGATATGAATCCGGGTCCGTAATAACGCCTCTAGCACTGCATGCGATGCGGTGCCTTAGACCACTGAGCCACTTGAGAGGCCAGTAGTTTGTTTTTTAATTAATTAATATTAATGAATTTAACTTGTATAGCGCATTTTATAAAAATATTAAAAATAATAATCTAAAAGTGCATAAAAAAACACAATTTTTTTTTTATTGAGATGGCAGAGACAGAGATTGAATGTCTCTACTTGGCTTTGGATGAAAGGCTGGGAGTTAAGGCAGTTTGATGGAAAGGGCTTGTAGCTTCCATGGTTGCTGAAAAGTGCACAAAAAGCCACATCTTGGCAGTGGTTAAGAACAGTCCCTGAGCCTCTTCTGCCATCTCTGGACACAGCATGCAATATTTCTAAAATGCAACAAAAAAACACAAAACAATAACAGAATGATGTACAATATTTGCAGAGCTCTCACAGCACCATGGCAACCACAGAACCATATCTACAATTTATTGGAGTCATTTTTCAAATCCCATTGTCATTAGAATTTCAGAAGTCAAAACGTGAAGACAATAAATAAACTCATTAAAGGCCTAGTAGTTATTACAGTGTATAGAGTGATAGACTGTATAGGCCTATATACGGTGTATGTCTGAGTGAGGGGCAGTGGTTTGAGCACAGCTCCATGCAGTCCTGATGACTTATTTAGCAGACTGAGGTTGCTGTCTCTGGGGGTTTTCACAGATGGAGCACAGGAAAACAAAGGAGGGCAGAGGCTGAGACAGTGAATAATGCAAGGATGTAGCACAGAGGCACTGGAATAAGTTTAATCAAGTAGATATATAAAATGATTACAATTTGCCTACTTGTTGCTCCCAACTGGAGAATCCGCATCCTCAGGCAATGCCTTAGGCTCCAAACACCAAACACATGTCTGAAGCACTAGGCTACTCGCTGTAGGCACCAGATACTAAATTTGACTAGGAAGACTTTTGTATTTCCTTAAATTTTCTGCACAAAATGTTTTTTTTTTGTTTCTGGTGGAATAAACAAAGGTGAATTAACCTGATTCCTGTGTTGTCCCCAAGAGAAGATAACTTAGTCATACGAAACATGGGGTATGTTGTTTATGTAAATCAATATTACACTGTGTTACCATAGAAATCAATTTCTCAAAATTAGCCTTTGCTTGTTTTTGCCGATTCATATCAGCAGTTCTGTCTGACATTTCTGGTTTTCACACTTCTACCCCTTGGGGACCAGGCTGTCACTGGCGTGTCTGACTCTACACACTCCAGATGTGTCTGTCACTATAAGCATGTTATTTCTCATGGAAATGCCTCATGTAGTTTCAGCTAACAAATATAGTTTTCTACAAACACAATTTGGACATTATCTGAGAGAGGTTTGGGCCTCCAACCAAAACCACAGAAATCCTGGTACTTGGACAAAGTAGCCTACATCACTGTTGGTCCTAACGAGTGAAACCGTGTGGTTCATATCATATTATCATAGCACTCCAACACTGGATCTGGATTTTTAGGCGAAAAATGCTGCCTGGATGGAAAGCTCAAACTGAATCTTTAAAAGGGCAACCTGGGATTGGTACATCAATTTTTATATTATATTAATGGACTTTTATATTAATGATATATGGGCATTGAATCTTGAAGAATATAACTTATAAATGCCTCATGAGCTTAGTTAAACTTTCTTACCCCGTCAGAACTAAAATAAAAAATGGTGGAGGGGACCACTTTGTGTTTGAATTGCCCCTTTAAGAGTGAGTTATCTCTATTTTCCCCTTTCTGGACAGCATGTCTGAAATAGAGTTAATGTCCATGTTCTCTACTCTCTAGGTAGACAAAGTGTTTTACTCTGAGAAGAACAATGCTGCGTTCTCTTTGCTATTTCTGGAGAAGTTATTAATACTTTAAAACATGTCTAAGAGTTCCACCTTAAAACTTTCATGACTTTGAAAGGGATTTGCGTTTAAGGAAAATTTAAAAAAAATGTCAACTTCATATTCATAATCTCCAGCACCACCACAACATTAACATGCACTATATATACAGAAGTATGTGGACACCCCTTCAAATTAGTGGATTCGGCTATTTCAGCCACACCCGTTGCTGATAGGTGTTTAAAATCAAACACAAAGCCATGCAATCGCCATAGACAAACATTGTCTGTAGAATGGCCTTATTGAAGAGCTCAGTGACTTTCAACGTGGCACCGTCATAGGATGCCACCTTTCTGTGTGCTCGATTTTATACGCCTGTCACCAACGGGTGTGGCTGAAATAGAAGGGGTGTCCACATAGTTTTATTTATTTAGTGTATGTTGATGTTGATGATGAATATGATGATGAAGTTGAAAGATCCCTTTAAGGCCACAGGAGACAATATAAAGTCTGTGTATCATATTTACTAGAACGATAAGTAATATTGTTAAGTTTCTTTTGAGGAAAGTTTGTGATATTATTTTGCTAGTTTTAAAATATTAATATTGATTGAGTTTTGGGTTTCTTAGCTGTATAACCCCTCTGTGGAAATTGTCAAATTTACGTCATGAATGTCATCTTATGTACTTCAGGATAGTATGCCCTTTATGCTTATTCTAAGGAATCTTTCTGATGTTTTTCACTACAAGAAGCTGATTTTCTATGGCTCTCTGTGGAATCTTAGTGAATGCGCCCTTGTGTGCATGATGGTGATTGATATGCTAAATGTTACACATAATAACTGTAGCTACTGTGTATGGCTCCAGTATGCTCTATTTGATGGAAGCCCAGCACATAGACCCTGTTCACTATGAGGCATCTCCTATAACCTCACTAACAATGTTAATACTGTAGTGCAGTGGCCCTTACTTTACATAGTTCAGTCCATCACCCCCTGCATCGAGTCGCTGCTTTCAATAGATGAAAACAACTGTTTGTAGGAGCAGACACCAAACCAGCCGCCATTCGAGACTACGAGTCATCGCTCTATTTTATTTCCTGGCAAACTACTTCGCCTCCTTCTCCTCCTCCATTTTAGCACCTGAATGCCAAGTCTGGTCTGATGACGCATGATATAGTCTGATACCGGCAGCGAGTTAATGAGCAGCCAAATGCCTCGGAGGAACTGTGAACCGCGGTGAAATGAGGGCAGAGCCGCTTGCTCGTCTATCTATTGTATGCTACTCTGAGCACTGCGTTTTAATTGCAAACAAATCACCGGGAGGGATAACTCGGACAGAGGTGGTGCGTGGGAGGAGAGGAGGCTGATGATGATGAGGCATTGCCATGACGACAGCATCGGCGGCGGTGTAACTTTGCCGTGGCAACGCTGGGAGGATTAAGAGAACAGAAACACAACACTTCACATCCCAGCCCAGCTGACTGGATGAGAACAATGATGTTGGCTATTGTTATCTCTCTCTGCTCAGACACAGACACCTTGGCGAAGAACCAAGACCGCATTTCCTTGGAGATATTTTATTTTGCCTTAAAGATATAAAAGTAAATGTTGAAAGGCCAGACAGTCTTAAGGTAAAAGACTGGTTTTGTTTGCAATTTTAAAGCAGCATCAATGCACAGAATTCTGGGACATCTTTTGCATTCTTGCCTCTAAGGAACCAACCAAAAAATACAAACATATTTAGATCCTGCACATACAACCATTCACCTTGATCTTCAATGGAAAAATAATTAATTTCATTCATGATTCATCAGTGTGTTGGACTATTGAAAATGTAAAACCTATTCATTTTTACTACTGAGGCTGTGGCTATAGAGAACATTGTGTCCTGTTCTGTTGGGGTAATCAGGCATCCAGAGGCACAGGTGGACACGATTGTATAATTCAGTTTCTGTTGATTAAATAAACACAGACTCAAATGCATCCTGTAACTGTCACAGAGAGAGTTGCCAAAGTTATCTCCCCAACAGATATTCTCACCCCCTGCTAGCAGCATAAGACTGACACTGTTATCTGAGTAATTTGTTTAGATGATAGCACTGACAGTTACTGGCTGTGCGCTACAATTCTGGCTCTGTGAAGCAAGCCTGTTTTTCACCTCTTTCTGTTTTTGTACTGGTCATGCTTTTAAAGGGATGTTCCATTCTGGGCCTGAGGTAATATGCTAAAGCCAAAATAAGTTTAACATCCCTTTAAGAAGAGGGAGCAGACCAAAAGCCAGTAACTCAGTCCTAAATTGAATCCAGCCAAACCTGCAAAGTCAACAATTATGTGGACTCTCAAGTGACACTTCCTCATTGACATTGGCATATGCTTTCTGATCAAAATTATTGCACTTCATATGGAATAGGGCCTTTTGGGATTAGTGAAGGGCAGCAGATATGTAGCTAATTAGCTCAGAGAGTTTTTAGATGAGACAGTGAAGGACAAGCTATCTCTAAACACATCGTCCCCGAACTCTACCCTTTTCTCATATCTCACTTAGATTTCATCCGAAATGGTACCCTAGTCCCTACGTAGTGCACTGCTTTTGACCAGAGCCCCACAAGCTCTGGTCAAAAGCGGTGCACTATATAGGGAATAGGGTGTGTGCCAATTCGGATGCAGCCTTACCGTGTAATTCCTTCTGACTTGCAGAAGCAACCTCTCGCCAGCTGTACTCTCCTCACCAGTGGAAAAGTGACAGCAGTCAGTGCAGCCCTATATACTCGGTCAGCTTTTTACTGCTTTCTGTCTGTAGAGAGGGAGGCCCAAAGTGCTTTTTAATGCTTAGTGAAACTCCACCATAGTTTTGTGGTTAGCAGCTTGTAAAACCCTCATCACTTGTCTCTGCTCAGATCAAACTGTTGCCTTGCTTAATTACACTATATAGACATACGCTCCAGAACTGTGTGTGTGTGGTTTGGTTTTACTATCCTTGTCGGGACCAGAAGTCCTCACAAGGATAGTAAAAAAAAGAAAATTTGAACAATTGGGGACATTTCACCGGTCCGCAAAAAGGAAAAAGGCTTTATTAGGCTTCAGGGTTAGGTTTAGGGTTACATTTACAATTAGGGTCAGGGTTAGTTTTAGGGTTAGGGTTTTGGGGGTTAGGGTTTGCATTAGGTTAAGGGTTAGGGAAAATAGGATTTTTGAATCAGAATCAATTGTTTGGTCCCCACAAGGATTGTAAAACAAATGTGTGTGTGTGTGTGTGTGTGTGTGCTGTGTACAATGCCAATTAACCCAGCCTCATGGTCAATACTCAAGGGACCCTTTAAAGGACATTCAGCCTGAGAGGGGCCATACGATACGACAGAGGCCTGGAGTAGTCCCTCGTGGCCCAACACGCACACACACAAACACGCACACACACAAACACACAGCCACACACGCCACACTACTTAACCATGAATAGTCTTGGAGGCGGACAGTAAAAAGGTGCTGGAGAACTGCTTGGCTGGCTCACCAGAGTGCGTGTGTGTGTGAACCTATTTTCTCTCTAGGACAATAAGCGGTCTACCATCAATATGATCTCCTCCGATTTTACCAATTTGACTTCAGATTCTGACGTTTACCCATATTTCTCCAAACATCCCATTTGGAAGTTGCTCCAAAAGTCAAATGTCTTCATTTTTAAGTTAATGGTTAATAGGATTAAAACATAGAGTTAAAACATGAAGCGTAGGCATTCATTCAGAATGGTTAAGGTAAGGGTTAAGGTTTGGGATAGCGTTAAACAAAAAAAGTAAAAAAAAAAAAAAAAAATGTCTACCCCTGGAATTGAACACGCAACCTTTGGATCTGGAGTCATGGGTAATCCACTAATGTTTTATTTATTTATTTGTAATCCCATGTCTACTACTTTTGATCCCATATCTACCACTGGGTTTGAATTTGCAGATTCTGGAGTCATGGGATTAAGTCCATCTGCCACCCCTGTCCACAATACCCTAGCAAAACCCAAGCCTTCTTGATGGTAATAGTGCTCACTGTTGTCCCTAGTGGCTGGCTGCTGCCATTGCAATGCTTTCTGAAAGGAACCCTTTATGATGGGCATGATTACCTTTCTGTCTTTATGTTTAATTTTGTTTGATCCGAAGCTTGCCGGCACAAGAGTTAATTCATACAGTAAGTGGAACCATTGTGAAAAGTAAGCGTTTGTGTGGTAAGAGGAAGTAGGAGTGGATACATTTTTATAATCATAGTAATAACTACAGTTGGCAACAAGCAGCTTAGCTCGCTCACAAATCTACTTCCACAGTGCTGTTTTAACTAGGACATTGTGTTCAACTGTGTATTTGGGATTTATGATCTGATCGGGGTCATGTTAAATTTATGATTCAACTATTTCTCTCTCTTTCTTTTCACTCTTTCTCACCCAGCACCTTCAACCCTGTATTTGAACAGTTTAATATTTCAGTTGTATAAACATCAGTTGACATCAGGTCAGATTTGATCACTATTCATGGTTTTTGACATCTTTCTGCCCCCATGTTAAACAGCTGTAGCATGAGTGACATTTGAAGCAGGAAAACACGCACCAAACACTGCCTGCCTGCGACCGCCAAGCAAGGTGAACTGAACTTGGTCATAGCCCGAGGGCCTGTAGGTTTGAATACAGGCTGTAGTCATGTGAAAGTGTTATTACTTAACAAGGAAGCTTGTGCCTCTTCGCTCCTGAATGGGAAATTTGTCTTCTTCCAGTCTACAACACACACACACACACACACTCACCTCCACAAGCCTCATACTGAAAACTAGACACCGTGTTCAATTATGAGAACAGTCCGAATGAATGAATGAGACAGCAAGCTCAGGAAATAATTTTCTGCGCTGAGATAATGCCATTTATAATTGCTTCATACAGAGACTTGAATGTTAAATATTCATTAGGACTTTACCTTGATAAATGTTGTATTGGGGTTTTTGTACCCCTCTCTCTCGTTCTCTTTCTCTTAGATGTTTTACTTTCTCTCTCTCTCTCTCTACCTCCCTCTTTGTCTCTTCTGTCTCTGTCTCGGTTTTTCTCCCTCTCTCAATTCAATTCAATTCAATTTAAGGGTTTTTATTGGCATGGGAAACATATGTTAACATTGCCAAAGCAAGTGAAAACAAAAGAAACAATAAAATTTAACAGTAAACATTACACTCACAAACGTTCCAAAAGAATCAAGACATTTCAAATGTCATATTATGTGCAAATAGTTAAAGTACAAAAGGGAAAATAAATAAACATAAATATGGGTTGTATTTAAAATGGTGTTTGCTCTTCACTGGTTGCTCTTTTCGTGTGGCAACAGGTCACATATCTTGCTGCTGTGATGGCACAATGTGGTATTTCACCCAATAAATACGGGAGTTAATCAAAATTGGATTTGTTTTCGAATTCTTTGTGGATCTGTGTAATCTGAGGGAAATATGTGTCTCAAATATGGTCATACATTCGGCAGGAGGTTAGGAAGTGCAGCTCAGTTTCCACCTCATTCTGTGGGCAGTGTGCACATAGCCTATCTTCTCTTGAGAGCCAGGTCTGCCTTTCTCAATAGCAAGGCTATGCTTACTGAGTCTGTACATAGTCAAAGCTTTCATAGGGCGCGCACAATTGGCCCAGCGTCGTCCAGGTTTGGCCGGGGTAGGCCGTCATTGTAAATAAGAATTTGTTCTTAACTGACCTGCCTAGTTAAATAAAGGTTAAAAAAAAAATCATTGGTCTTGAAGTATACTCTCTATTTAGGGCTAAATAGCATTCTAGTTTGCGCTGTTTTTTTTGTTAATTCTTTCCAATGTATGTCATGGTGCGAAGGCAGGACCCGAGGAGGACAGCCGTAGTATAAAGACATTCCTTTATTGTCTTACCAAAATCAAAACAAGTTGAGAACGCAACCACAAACTGTTATGCAGAAAGCACAAATGATGAACCACAGAAACTTAAATAGGATCCCCAATTAGAGGCAACGCATGGCAGCTGCCTCCAATTGGGGACAACCACAAAAACCAACATAAAGCTGCATAGACGCCTCCCCTCTGTCAAGCCCTGACAGTAACCTCCAGACCACCATAAAGATACATAGAGGCCTTTGTGGGGTCTGTTTGTGTTCGTGAACAGAGCCCCAGGACCAGCTTGCTTAGGGGACTCTTTTCCAGGTTCATCTCTCTGTTGTTGATGGCTTTGTTATGTATGGTTCAGGAATAGTTTCCTTTTAGGTGGTTGTAGAATTTAACATCTCTTTTCAGGATTTTGATCATTAACGGATATTGGCCAATTTCTGTTCTGCATGCATTATTTGGTGTTTTACAGAGTCTCAATTTGGTGTTTGTCCCATTTTGGGAATTATTGGTTGGTGAGCGGACCCCAGACCTCACAACCATAAAGGGCGATGGGTTCTATGACTGATTTGAAGTATTTTTTGCCAGATCCTAATTGGTATGTTGAACTTTATGTTCCTTTTGATGGTATAGAAGGCCCTTCTTGCCTTGTCTCTCAGATCGTTCACAGCTTTGTGGAAGTTACCTGTGGCGCTGATGTTTAGGCCGAGGTATGTATCGTTTTTTGTGTGCTCTAGGCCAACGGTGTTTAGATGGAATTTGTATTTATGTCCTGGCAACTGGACCTTTGTTGGAACACCGTTATTTTTGTCTTACTGAAATGTACTGTCAGGGCTCAGGTCTGAGAGAATCTGTGCAGAAGATCTAGGTGCTGCTGTATGCCCTCCTTGTTTGGGGATAGAAGCACCAGATCATCAACAAACAGTAGACATTTTACTTCAGATTCTAGTAGGGTGAGGCCGGGTGCTGCAGAATATTCTAGTGCCCTTGCCAATTCGTTGATGTATATGTTGAAGAGGGTGGGGCTTAAGCTGCATCCCTGTCACACCATACGGCCCTGTGGAAAGACATTTGGCCAATTTTTACTGCACACATGTTGTTTGTGTACATGGATTTTATAATATTGTATGTTTTTCCCCCAACACCACTTTCCATCTATTTGTATGGCAGCCACTCACGCCAAACACTTTTTTGAAATCAACAAAGCTTGAGAAGACTTTGCCTTTGTTTTGGTTTGTTTGTTTGTCAATTAGGGTGTGCAGGGGGAATACATGGCCTGTCGTAAAAGCCAATTTGACATTTGCTCTGTACATTGTTTTCACTGAGGAAATGTATGAGTCTGCTGTTAATGATAATGCAGAGGATTTTCCCAAGGTTGCTGTTGACGCATATCCCACGGTAGTTATTGGGGTCAAATTTGTCTCCACTTTTGTGGATTGGGGTGATCAATCCTTGGTTCCAAATATTGGGGAAGATGCCAGAGCTAAGGATGATGTTAAAGAGTTTAAGTATAGCCAATTGGAATTTGTGGTGTGTATATTTGATAACCATCAAAATCACAGGCATATCTTAATATTATTCAGTTCCTTTATCTTTGATGCCTCATGATTGAGTTTGCTGTGATCTGCTAGGGATGTCAGTGTGCTGACTGTGGACACTCGGAGATACTCTGGGTTGAGGTCAGTGATAAAGTAGTCTAAAGTACTACTGCCAAGAGATGAGCTATAGGTGTATCTACCATAGGACGTCCCTCAAAGCCTACCATTGACTATGTACATACCCAGTGTGTGACAGAGCTGCAGGAGCAGCACTCTCTCTAGCCCCCCCCCCCCCCCACCCCCCCTCTCTCTCCCTCTTACTCTGTTTCTCTCTCTCTCTCTCTCTCTCTCCCTCTTACTCCTTCTCTACCGCTCTCTCACTATTAGCATGGGAAACATATGTTAACATTGCCAAAGCAAGTGAAGTAGATAGTAAACAATAAGAATGAACAGTAAACATTACACTCAGAAGTTCCAAAAGAATAAATATATTTCAAATGTCATATTATGTATATATACAGTGTTGTAACAATGTGCAAATAGTTAAAACAAATAGTTAAAACATTTACAATGGTGTTTGTTCTTCACTGGTTGCCCTTTTCTTGTGGCAACAGGTCACAAATCTTGCTGCTGTGATGGCACACTGTGGTATTTCACCCAGTAGATATGGGAGTTTATCAAAATTGGGTTTGTTTTTTTATTCTTTGTGGATCTGTGTAATCTGAGGGAAATATGTGTCTCTAATAGGGTCATACATTTGGCAGGAGGTTAGGAAGTGCAGCTCAGTTTCCACCTCATTTTGTGGGCAGTGTGCATATAGCCTGTCTTCTGTTGAGAGCCAGGTCTGCCTACGGCGGCTTTTCTCAATAGCAAGGGTCTGTACATAGTCAAAGCTTTCCTTAAGTTTGGGTATTCTGCCACTGTGTACTCTCTGTTTAGGGCCAAATAGCATTCTAGTTTGCTCTGTTTTTTAGTTATTTCTTTCCAATGTGTCAAGTAATTCCCTTTTTGTTTTCTCATGATTTGGTTGGGTCTAATTGTGTTGTTGTCCTGGGGCTCTGTGGGGTCTGTTAGTGTTTGTGAACAAAGCCCCAGGACCAGCTCTCTAACTCTCTCTCTCTCTCTCTCTCTCTCTCTCTTTCTCTTACTCCTTTTTGCTCTTTCTCCCTCTCCCTCTCTCCGAAACAACCTTTTTTTTTTAATCAGTCCTATTTATCGGTGGTCATGCTTTTTGTTGGCATATATCGACATTTGACAGTACGTCACACTGTATGTGTGGGAGTTATCAATCAATAATAGGCCTACTGTACAAAGAAAGGCTCTCTATTCAGTCTTTTTATTCAATAGTGGTGTGTTTAGAGCCCTCTGTGCCTCACTGTGTGGGATAGAAGGCATGGCAAAGCCTTCATGGCCTTCACTCACACTGAGTATATAATGACTTTAGAATTTCACCAACATACATCATGCCCCTTTTGTAGGAGCGTGTAAGCATTTTTTTTTTTTTAATTCTGATTTCTAAGAGAGCCATCACCGCTGGGGAACAGTAATAGTAATCCTCTTGTGAATAAAGCTTCAATGTATACTGTACTGTGCTTGATTAGGTTGGTAACACAGCATCTGAATTTGAACCGCCAGCCTTTGATGCATTTAGATGTAATAATTTATTCTGTGTTTTCTCGCCAGGGCTACATAATAGCTTCCTTTTGTTGTTAAATGGGCCTTACAAAATACATGAGGTAATTCACCACTGGGATTATAGGAGGAGAAACTCACACACACACAGACACACACAAACTCCACTCTCTCTGTGTGTGTGTGTGTGTGTGTGTGTGTGTGTGTGTGTGTGTGTGTGTGTGTGTGTGTGTGTGTGTGTGTGTGTGTGTGTGTGTGTGTGTGTGTGTGTGTGTGTGTGTGTGTGTGTGTGTGTGTGTGTATACGTGTGAATGTGTGTGTGTGTGTGTGTGTAAAAAGCAGGTAATTTGTGTCAGACAGCCCATCTTCTGAAAAGAGCCAGTATGACAGAGTCATAATATTGATGCTCTCATCGAGGGGCAACAGTCCCATCATCCTCAGAGTGCTACCTGCCTCACATTAATATATGCAAGAAAATTTCACAGCACTGTGAGCAAAGACATCTCAGCCCAATTCCTTCTGTCAGTGCAAATCATCAAAATCCTTAAAGACCAAATGCAGCAAGCAAGCATTTTGCTAGGACTGTCTGGGAGTGATCTGAGTGGGAGGGGAAACTTAAAACTAGCTGCTATTGGCAGAGAGGTTTGTAACTCTATTTGTTATTGGTCTATTAACCAATCAGGCAAGCCAAAATTCCTACCCATGCAAACAGGCTGACTGTGTGGATTGTATTTTCAACGAGAAACTCAGGAAATAACACTGATCTAAAATGTTCACACTTTTACAGTGTTAGTTTCATCAGCTGCTGTACAATATGTACAAAACGGAATGTTGACTGCACTGGGCCTGGAACTATGTTTTGCATAACGAGTGGAACTACTGTACTAATTAAAGTAGAGCTATACAAAACTGTATTTGCATGGCAAACCAACCACTCTAGGCATGTGGTGCTTTGAATATGGCTGGGAGGTTTTGATATGGTGCGGTCACAGTGACATAATCTGGCATGCTACTACTTAGTGGAGTGTTCTAGTGTTTTTGGAGTGTTCTAGTTGTTTGCCAATGGGATTTGATTAGAGAGAGCAGCACAAAGGTCTCCACTCCACTCACTGATCTTATTAAGGTGTTTGTATTTATCCCCAGGCACTTCCTGTTCCCCAGTTCCTTAAATGGTATTACCCCGCCCCCCTAGAGACACACACTGAATTTATGGTTCATTGTTGCCAGTTCTAAATTATAAAGTGATTTCCCCTTCCTCATGTCTCTTTCTCTCTTCCTTCTTCAGGCTGCTTGGTTTCTTTGTTTGAGTCCATTTTGGAATGCTAGCTGGATGATGACATGTCGTCCAGAGGATGTTTGTTTAGGACACAAGTTTCTATGTCAAACATCTGTTTTTCATAGAGCTATCCACGAATCCAATTTCCTAAATCCCCTGTCATGTTTAGAAGGAAGGATTAAATGTGTGTTTCACTGAAAACTCCCCCCACAGTTGTGTTTGATCTGAGCTTGTGCATGTGTTCGCACTGTAAAAAAAACAACAGTTGTTTTTATGGTAACTTATTGGCAGTTACCTGTAAATTACTGTAAGAAAAAGTACAGTTTATTACTGTAAATTTCAAATAAACTTTGGTTTAACAGTACATTACTGACTGGGACAGGTTAGAGATGTGTTTCTGTGTTTTTAATTAGCCTGCATGGGAACTGCTGGCTCCTGAACATCTGAGCTAATCCATCAACTATGCAAATCATGATTCCAATTTCGAGAGGCAGCATCCGCTAGAGGGGTTTTCTATCAAGGCTTTTCTTCTTTTTCCTTATTATTATTTTCAATTACTGATATCGTGATTTCATGTTTTGTTGAACAGTTGTATAGATTTTCTTTATATTTGGACCAACCTGCACTGTGAACCATAATCTACAAATGTAGGGGGAAAAAACAATGTGTTTGCGGGGATAGCAGCTGCTTACAATGCTGTCTAAATGGATATTCTGGGTTTGACTGTATGTTTTAAAATTTGCTCACAAAAGATCTTCAAACTTGATTTTCTGGCCTTTGTGATAGGATGGTATTGAAACCTTCCCTGGGTAAACAAACATCATTAGTAAAGATGAATAATAGGCACCTAAAAATGATAGGGGTTAGCATTTAAATCCTATATGTTTTATTTTCATGCACACCACTCACAGATAAAGAAGGGAATAAAAGGTTGGTTGTTTTTAAAGGGGTAATATTATCTGATAGGCTATATTGACTGGGTGTTATAGCTTCTCTGGTTAATTGTTATTTTCATGCACTGTAAAGTTTAATGCCGGACTGAAGACATACTGATTAGGCCTAAAACGACCATCACTGAAATATGACTCACCTGTAATTCTTGTGAAGTAAAATTTGTTTTTAAACTTGTTACATATTTTCTGTAAACTCTCTCTTAATTTCATGAAAATAGTATGTATCCATAGATCCATCTATAGAAAATATTATATTAAGAACCTGTAGGGTTAAATGCGCTCCATGTGATGTAGCCTAGAAGCTCTTTGTTCTTCCCTGTGGTTTCTTAACAGAGGAGGGCGCCCTCATCTTCAGTACAACTTCATTCTCATTGAAAAAAAGGCACACCCTTTGCATACCATATATGTCATAATAAACATAACGTAATTGCCTAATTAATTGTAAATAAAAACGCAATTAAGAGGTGCAAATTGCACACACGTGTATCTATTTTAATTGCAGATCAGATTTTACAGTAGGCCTAGCCTAATAACGTGTCCCACTTTTTCCAAACAGGAGATGAGAAATTGTTCATTGTTTTTGCATTTATTGTAATGGATTGATTTATAATTCATATGTAACCTAATCTAGATTCAATAGCCTACAACGCTCAAAGCAGAATCACAGCTCTCGGAGTTATTACTTGCAATTGTTACGCTAATTATATTTCATAAAGCACATTTTATATCTGTAAGAAGATGAAAATAATCATATTACAAGTGTGAAACTCCAAGTCACAGAAAGTGAGCAGAATTGAATTAGGCAGAAGGGGCGAACCGTAGGACGCGCGGGCACTAAGACATGTCGCTACCACGGAGAAAGTAGATGGGTCTCTAAAGAGAGAGGTGGTCCAACGCTACTCACCACTATCCTCAGAACGCTGCGACCTGCTTGCCAGATAAATAGCTACACACTCCCTATTTGACATTACACTAAAACTTTGTAGTTTCACCATGCAACTTTTTCCTATTTTCTCAACCTGAAAAGCACTGAGATTTGTTGTTTTATCTTGGAGACCTCGATACTGTTTGGACAACAAAAAGAACCGCTTTTACGCACGCAATTTGTGCTACGTTAATGCAGGTTGTAGAGATAGCTGCTTCAACAGACAAAAGTTATTGACAAGTAATTTAGTGGTTCGGGAAGGTTAGACCATGGTATGTGCGCCCACAGATCAACGTTTTTGATGCACTTCATGATTTTCTTAACTCTTCACAGTGAATGTATGTGACTCGCTGTTGCCAGTTGTATGTTGTAAATCATTGTCCCTGTTGTTTGGATACAATGAAACAAACGCCTGCTGGTACAGAAATGCTGGTCTCCAAGGATTACACATTACAGATGCGGGATAGGAGAGAATGCGATACGCGCTCCATGGAAAGAACAGAGGAAGAGATTGATCGTGTGCGAACTCGGGAGAGATTGGAAGCCACTCTAGCGGGTCTTGGAGAGCTGGAATATTTGCGACAGCGACAGGATTTATTGGTCAGAAATGTGTTGAATCACCAAGAGGACTCTATATCAACAGGAGAAGACCCAATGTGCGTTACGCATGAGGAGAATTACTTGAACTCGGAGGAAAAACTTTTAGAAGAAAACATTTTATTGCTAAGAAAACAACTGGTATGTAGACTTAATAACATGTAATGTATTTACTCCCGCTGTGTTTTGGATAACATTCATTTTTTATTTATTTGGGTCCGTTATTTTGGTTACATTTAAAATTGTGTCGTGAAATACAACAGTCACACTAATGTTGGTTTGAGTCCATCCAAATTGTTCAGCCAGAGGTCTATCTTCTGATCCAGTCGCAGCTCCATGGACGCACGCCCAGCCAATAGCGCAACATAGCCAAGCCTACTGATAATAACCGTTAGACACGAGTTTGCGCTTCCTCAGGCCAGGTGCAAGTCTGTCGAAGGATGAGGTAGATGTCTAGTATGATACAAGATTAAAATAAAAACAGGCCTGCAAATTAGATTCCCAGACTACTTTCTTCAATTTGGTCCTTTAAAAGCATGACATTATTTCACCTTCTTATTTCACTCACAGATCAAATCAAGAGAAGTCTTTTTCAAATTGTAGCCTACATAATGTTGGATAAGTTCAATGGAACATTATTTACCATTTACAATAAATTAACGATTGCGTAGATGTCATCGTATCCCAATGCAAGCATATTCACTAGTTGGGCGTCTAAAGGAAAATAGGTTGGTTCCCAGAGAATGAAATGGAGAGAATAGCAGGATGGCTATTAGAAAAGAATGAGTGTTATTTAAATCAAACTTCCTGAAGAGAGAAGGGAATTCCTAATGTACTAATGTGGTCTGCGAGGGGGTCCAGCCTCTTGAATGCGATTTACCGAGAGTTACAATGGATGGGGCGACTGAAATTAACTTTTACAAGCAGATCTACCACACCCGTTGCTGTTAAAGGATGCTGGGTAATTATGTGCTGAGATTAGGCCATTTAAACAGACCAAAACACACCTGGGTTCAATTTGGCAGAAAGGCAGTAAGGGAAAATCATGAATTGTTTTGGAAAAAGTTGCAATTGTTGTGTTGATTATTTATTTATTTATTTATTGATATATTCTGATATACCCCTTCTTAATGTAGGCCTAAATTAAATCATATTTGTTTTCAACCTCATTCTATAATTTCAGACCATTTCACACTCACCCTGTCAGTGTGAGGATAATATTATTCAGCAAAACAACCATTGGCCTGCCTCTGCTTTTCGAAAATGGTACATTGTGTGGAAATGGTCTCTGAAGCCATAGCATGCTCGGGGCACATTAATCACCCTCTGCCTCCTGTCACCAGGCCTGGTTTTATGGCCTGCCAGTCTGCTGCAGCCCTGCTCTGTAGGAAGTGCTGCAGCTCAATATAGCCTGGAATATGTGTGTATGTTGCATTACTGGCCACAGTCATGGATCAAATAGTTTTAACTATATATGCATGTATATGTATAATGCACAGCTAGACCTACTGAGTTGGCTAGCAGGTACTTGTAGCCTATGTCTGTGGTCTGCAAGCCACAGAATTGTCACAAATGTAGTGAATGTAAGTAGGGTCTGACTGTCACTGAGCCTTCAGGGTTGACATTTGCAGTTGGTCTTAGAATTCAAACCACACTCTAGAGCAGAATGGCGGAATGTAACCACCACATGATCTGGTTGTTGTCAAATGCGACCCGGGCTGGGCTGTTCCACATAACCCGCATGTTTGAGGGAGGAATTGTTTTTCTCCCACGAGATGTGATTCTAATTTATTTTGGGATATTAATGGGTTCTGATAGGGCGACACAGTCTCGCTAATATGTTGAAGACTTGCAGCACAGTAACTATAGCCCTACTTTAAATAACCACCATGCAAGGCTATGGATTTAATCAGAAATGGAACCAATGGGGGCTAGATATGCTATTGCTTGTCATTATCGCTATAGAACAATGCTGAATTGGATTGAGCTGTACATATAGCCTGGTCCCAGATCAGTTTGTGCTCTTGCCAACTACATTGTTCATTGTCAAGTCAAACATGGTATGTTTGGTTTGGAATGACGAGTTGGCATGATGGCACAAATAGACTGTCACCCAGGCTAATATAGCTACATTGGAACCAAATGTTACTGTACACCTGTAACTAACTCTATTGTCTGTGTGTTTCCCTCCAGAACTGTCTGAGAAAGAGAGATGCTGGTTTGATCAATCAGCTGCAGGAGCTGGACAGGCAGATCAGTGACCTCCGATTGGACACAGAGGCGTCACATGAGCAAGTGGAGACAGACAGCCGCCCAAGCTCGGGTTAGTCTGGTTCTACGATAGAATTAGAAAGTATTCTAAGGGTTCTACCTCAGAATGTTACCCTGTGGAAACTAGACCATTATCAGTAGGATCTGTAAATTGTGAGTCAGTTCAACTAAAGCAATTGAGGATACTGTAGAATGTGTAAGGTAGGGTTCTTAGCAAATAAACACAAACATGACATAGAAGTGACTGGCAATGCTACATTTTTGGTCACTTTATTTGGACAGACCAGATAGTCCATCTGTAGATGCTCTAAAGATGATCATACTGTCAACAAACTATCTGTTGATCAGCAACTGCCTGCTAAGGTTAGGTTTAGGCGGCAGGTAGCCTATGTCTGTGGTAGCCTACCTGACGCCCAAGGTTCGGGTGGCAGGTAGCCTAGCGGTTAGAGCGTTGGGCCAGTAACCGAAAGGTTGTTGGTTCGAATACCCGAGCCGACAAGGTGAAAAACCTGTCGGTGTCCTTGAGCAAGGCCCTTAACCCTAATTTGCTCCCGGGGCTGACCCTGTAGGTAGGCCGTCATTGTAAATAAGAATTTGTTCATAACTGACTTGCCTAGTTAAAGGTAAAAAATAAAACAGGGTAAGGGTTGGGGTTAGGGTTAGTAGATTGTTTGTTGAAATGTTACTGATAGATGGTCTGTAGAGCGTCTACAGATGGACTATCCAAATAAAGTGGGCTACCATCTCACACAGAGAAGGGTTTCTCTTACCCATTGTCTAGAGTACTAATATGGTAACAGACTGAGCTGTGGCTGGTACAGTATCCCATTATTAGCTGTATACATTCCACATTCCTTATGTAGGAGGTCACTTTGGAAAGTGTGATATAGTGAATCTTACTACAGGACATTCCACAATGTTAATGTACAATATATTGTGGATTTAAATACATTTTGTTCTGCAAACTGTTCACAACTAACTTCAGATAGATCTGTCTGAAGTTTTTCTCAGCATGAATCAGCATTCCACCATTCTACTCCAAAGCTCATTTCATAGCGCGTGCCAGAAAATGACAGAGCGGATGTAAGGAAGTCTACGCTGCAAATAGAAGAAACGTTACTTGAATCTAGTCTAAACCATATTTACACAAGCCTTGTTTTTTAAATGCTTGAGATTTTCTGCATTCATTCTTTTAATAGCCACAGCCTGACATGTAATAAATTGTGGATGACAGCTCCCTCCCTGCACGGTGTAAAATCAACGTGTTAAAAATGTTCCCCGCTCTCTCTCTGCTCTCTCTCTCTAGGTTTTTATGATCTGAGCGACGGCGCTTCGGGGTCTCTCTCCAACTCCTCCAACTCGGTGTTCAGTGAGTGTTTGTCCAGCTGTCGCTCCAGCACCTGTTTCTGCAGTCCTCTCGACACTTCGCAGTGTGCCTCCGAGGGAAGGCTCAAATGTGCAGGTGAGAGAGAGGCCCACACAGCCCAGCCCAGCCCAGCCCCATAAGGGTTGTGGCCAATTTTATTTTAATTCAGGAAGTAAACAACAATTCCAAGTTTTTCTCATTTAAGAAGCATTGAGGAGAATTGGAATTTCAGTTTACTTCCTGAATTGAAAAGGGATTGACCTCAACCCTGCAGCACAGCTCAGCACTGCGCCTGTGGACAGGACAGAATCCTGATGTTTGATGTCACATGTGGTCTATCTTGGGTGCAACAAGCTGGGCTGAATAATTTTGTTGTCATTGGCTGTATAAACAACACTCTTTCCTTCTTTCCCGAAAGACCCCCATCACTCCCTTCACCCGCCCACCATCCACATAACTTGGGTCTCAGTGTCGTCTTTTATTTCAGTGCTTCATTCCAGCTGGCCCCAGTTCAACTTCTAATAGTTCCCCTGGTGTTGTAACCAATAGTGGGGTTTGTTGTGACAATACTTTGATTCAGTTTCAAACGATTGATAGAGAAAAGAGTAGGAAGGAAACCCCAAACGGCACCCTTTTCCCTACATAGTGCACTACTTTTGACCAGAGTACTATGGGCACTATAGGGAATAGGGTGTCATTTGGGATGGAGGCACTGTCAGTTGCACTAGATTCCCAGCCAGGCCAGGCAGATGGCTTGGCTCTAACTAACAGCCACACCTATGATGATAAGACACAAACAAAAGGGCAATTAACACATCTAAACCAACTGTCCCCTTCGTTAGCATATTGAGAGGTTGCATGCTTTGCTTTGCTTACCTTGTCAACACCACTGTAAGCTTCTGTGTGGCATTATTGTTGAAATGGTATGGAAACTGGTGGTTTCTGTTTGAATTACTAGTGGTGTGTCTGTAGTTCTGTTGTCCGTACCTTTTCTTTTCGGTCTGGTTTCCATATGAAATACTAGTGGTGCATCTGTTTGTTCTGTAGTCTGTGTTGTACTGTAGTTCTTACTCTTTGTCCCCTGTGATGTTTTCAGATGAGCTGGGCAGCTGTGCTGAGTGTGAGAGCCAGTGTGCGGAGCAGCAGACCATAGGGACAGTTAGGAAGTCGCTCTCCACTCCCTACTCCCCCTCTACGGACGCCTCTTCCACTCAGGACATCCAGTCTAAGTACCACTGTGACCTGATCGCCAAGAACGGCAGCGACGTGTACCGCTACCCCAGCCCCCTCCATGCCGTGGCCGTACAGAGCCCCATCTTCTTCCAGTCTCTTGCCGGGCATCTCAAAGAGGATGGGGGGCTGTCAAAGAGCAGCGGCAGTGGCGGCGGCGAGGGCTCCAGTGACTGTCAGAAACTAATGAAGCAGCCGATTCTGGTGCCCCAAAACAATTCTTGGCCTGCCTCCCATGCGCCTACCAACAAAAGGCTGGACAATTACATATTTGGCCTGCTTCAGAGGAGGGCTCATCCCATTAGGACCAATAAGCCTCGGACGAGCATCAGCACAGACCCCTCTAAGAGCATCCTGAGGCAGGGCAGCTTGTGTGTGAGACAGGCTACTGTTGGCCAACAGCAGCAAGGAAGGACTGCTGCTCCTGTTCCTGACCTCAAACCAGCCTGGCAGACGTGTTTACATGCAGGAGGTGCCAGTAACACTGATCCAGGAACAGGCTCTTCACAAAGACAGTGGTCAGTAGAGAGCAGAGGGGAACTCCTCTTAGAAAATGGGATGGTGTCCCAGTCTCTGGGCCAACCTCAGAACGGATATGCCACAATCGACAGCAGTGACATTCACACCAACAGCCTGGTGATAAAGAAGGGGTCTGGGTCGTCAGCCAATAAAGGACTTCCATCGGCGACCAGTCCTCTGTCTAAGGATTACCAAGACTTGGGCGCCCCAAATGCCAACTCCTCCCCCAAAGAGAGCAAGTATCCTTATTTCCCTGCTGCTCCAGAGGACATCAGTACTAAACCCCCCCAGACACTCCCGAGAGACCGCACCAAAACAGTCACTCCCAAGAAAAGCCCTAAGAGTGTCCTGGTCTCGGTACAGACAGTGCAGAGCACTAAGGAAGAGAGGCCCATACTGGAGCTGGTAAGTCTGGGGTCTTCCTCCCAGAGCCAGGATGAAGGTCAGGGTCACATGGTCAGTGCCCAGTACATCCCTGCCCAAAGGCAGGCTGTCAAGCTCCGCAAAGGGGGCAAGAACATCAAGATTGTCAAGGTGAAGAATGCCTCTCTGAAACCACACCGGGCCGTTCACGCACACGCTGAGCCTGTGTCATCCGAGGCTACAGGGGGGAGGGAGAAGGGTCACCGATCTGGAGGGTCGAGGAAGTCTCGTCAGCCTGAGGAGGTACAACATGTGCACAAAGTCTCCTCCAAGAGGGGGGCGTCCTCCAGGGCCAAGCGCACCATCCCTGCCTCCATCCCTGAGGGCCGGGTCCTTGAGAAACACATGGCCACGGTATCCACAACCAGGTCCACTGTGTCCAGGCATCATGGTCACCATGGCAGGGAAGTGGTGGTGGCCAAGCCCAAGTACAAGAGGACAAGCGGACAGGACTACAACCGAGGAAGGCTGAAAGCCATCACTGAGGTGCCTTACGACGAGGCCTTTAGGAGAGCCCACCGCAGACAGAAAAGGGAGGTCCTCGGCCAGGTCTCCACCACAATGTACCTGCCCTCCAACGGGAAGTTCACAAGCCCTTACGCCTACGTGGCTGGCAGCGACTCTGAGTACTCCGCAGAGTGCGCCTCGCTCTTCCATTCCACCATCGTGGACACCAGTGAGGACGAGCGGAGCAACTACACCACCAACTGCTTTGGGGACAGTGAGTCCAGCCTGAGCGAGGTGGACTTTGTGGGGGAGAGCACCACCAGCAGTGACTCTGATGAAAGTGGAGGGATGAACTGGCCCCAGTTTTCAGGGCAGGGTGCTGGGCCTCATGAGTTAACTGCTGCCCAGGCTAAGGCCTTCATCAAGATCAAGGCCTCTCACAACCTGAAGAAGAAGATCCTCCGCTTCCGATCGGCGGGCTCGCTGAAACTGATGACGACTGTATGAGGGAGGGACTTCAGGGTGTCAGGCAGGAAGCAGTGACTCAGCCAATCAAATTGGCCACTCTCTCTCTACCCAAGATCAAGTGCCTAGGCAGATTCTTTACTAAAATCCGTCTCAGACATTTAAGGAAACATTTAGTTGGGATGCAAGGATTTGTACAAAATGTCCAGCAGACTCCCTCTCCCTGCACTTTCTGACAAATGTTGGACAGGGTGAAAAGTATCTGAGTAGCCCCATTTTTTATTTTGTTGTATGTAGCAGTTTTTGTATTTATTATGGACTGTGGTACATTGCAAAAAATCTGTAAACGCTTTTAATGTTCTTGGTTTACTTTTTGGATTAAAGATATTTCAAACGTAATATATTTGGTTGGTACTTCTTGGATACATGTGATACTTTATTTGACTGATGTTTTAAAGCGGAGTATTACTTGAGTGTCTAAGGAATCTTAATGGCTAGATAGACATTCTATTCTGAATACTGACATGATCCAATTTCAACTGCTGATGATACCATGGTAACACTTTGACATATACAGTGTGTGTGTATATATATATATATATATATATATATATATACAGTATATATGATATGCATGAGGAACTGCTTTAGCTTAATTTGTTGTTGATAGCAAGTAGCTGTACATTGCCAATTGTTGTATATAGTGTCTATGTATGTTAATACTGGTGTTTAATGCTTCATTAAATGTCTGCTTTAAAATCAATATTTGGTAGTCACCTTCCCTTCTTCTGAGTGGTGCACTGGCATAACACAGTTTCTCTGGACCCCCAAAAGGTCGGAGTTGACCCCCCCCCCCCCCCCCCTTCCCTAAAATGAAATCAAATGTATAAGCCAGACAGCCACTCAAAGTATAGACTACCAATCGCTGTCCATGGTGCTGCAATTGCTGTCTATGCAGTTGCATGCCTCTCGAATCGATGGTAGGCTTTCTGTGGTGTCGGGGCATGTAAAGCTTTGCTTTAGGTCTTGGATAAATGTTTATTGGTAGACCTATTTGGTAATTTTCTCATGTTAAGTGCAACATTTTAGGAAGCAATACACTGTCCCAATGCTGCCACATGGCTGGTGGCAATGTAATTACTTGTTCGGTAACTAAAGTTGGAAATTCAAACATTGCCGATTTGTAAAATACATTTTCGTTGCAACAGCATACTAATCAGATACCAATCGATTTTATTTTTAATATACATCTGTGCTGTATAGACTACCTGTCTGACCTGAGCCACCCTCGTCCTCTCTCCCATTGGATAGGAAGTTGTGCATAAAACCAGTCTATTAATGCCAAATAATAGTCAGTCCACCCTCAAAACACTAGCTTACTAGGGATCGTTTCATCATGCAGTGTACTATCTATAGCTATATACCATATTTAGCTGCTATTTATAAACTTTTTATAAAAATTACACATCAAATAGCCTAATGGGGAAAAAAGTAGTCAGCTTCAGGATAAATTCAGCCAATATTTATTGTTGAGTGGGTTTTGTCTGGCTAATAGCCTACCCAAATGGGCGACACTATTCAAGGTGAATCAAATTCAACTTGAGAGACTCCCCTGGTGTCCTGAAGTCCTCCTTTTTCTGTGTGCAAATGTTTTTACTACGGCCTGTAGGTCCAGGTTGGGGGACAGACTTTTCCATACTGAATATTGCCACCCAGTCAGCCTTTCCTGAGACTTTGTGCATTACACCGTATGTCCATTGCGCTTTGCACATTTTAAACGTAGTCTTGAATGATGCATGACAAGAGACAGTGGAAAGTATTCAGACCCCTTGACTTTTTCCACATTTTGTTGCGTTAGTCTTATTCTAAAACTGATTGAATTGTTTGTTTTCCTAATCAATCTACACACAATAACCCAATAGAAATGTTTGCACAAAAAAAGGCAGTTTACATTTACATAAGCATTCAGACCCTTAACTCAGTACTTTGTTGAAGCACCTTTGGCAGCGATTACAACCTCGAGTCTTCTTGGGTATGACACTCCAAGCTTGGCACACTTGTATTTGGGGAGTTTCTCCCATTCCTCTCAGCATTTCAAGTTGTAGAAACATCTCAAGGATTATCAATGGAGAAAGGATGCACCTGAGCTCGAGTCTCATAGCAAAGGGTCTGAAAACGTATGTACAGTGGGGAGAACAAGTATTTGATACACTGCCGATTTTGCAGGTTTTCCTACTTACAAAGCATGTAGAGGTCTGTAACTTTTATCATAGGTACACTTCAACTGTGAGAGACGGAATCTAAAACAAAAATCCAGAAAATCACATTGTATGATTTTTAAATCATTAATTTGCATTTTATTGCATGACATAAGTATTTGATCACCTACCAACCAGTAAGAATTCCGGCTCTCACAGACCTGTTTTTCTTTAAGAAGCCCTCCTGTTCTCCACTCACTACCTGTATTAACTGCACCTGTTTGAACTCGTTACCTGTATAAAAGACACCTGTCCACACACTCAATCAAACAGACTCCAACCTCTCCACAATGGCCAAGACCAGAGAGCTGTGTAAGGACATCAGGGATAAAATTGTAGACCTGCACAAAGCTGGGATGGGCTACAGGAAAATAGCCAAGCAGCTTGGTGAGAAGGCAACAACTGTTGGCGCAATTATTAGAAAATGGAAGAAGTTCAAGATGACGGTCAATCTCCCTCAGTCTGGGGCACCATGCAAGATCTCACCTCGTGGGGCATCAATGATCATGAGGAAGGTGAGGGATCAGCCCAGAACTACACGGCAGGACCTGGTCAACAACCTGAAAAGAGCTGGGACCACAGTCTCAAAGAAAACCATTAGTAACACACTACGCCGTCATGGATTAAAATCCTGCAGCGCACGCAAGGTCCCCCTGCTCAAGCCAGCGCATGTCCAGGCCCGTCTGAAGTTTGCCAATGACCATCTGGATGATCCAGAGGAGGAATGGGAGAAGGCCATGTGGTCTGATGAGACAAAAATAGAGCTTTTTTGTCTAAACTACACTCGCCGTGTTTGGAGAAAGAAGAAGGATGAGTACAACCCCAAGAACACCATCCCAACCGTGAAGCATGGAGGTGGAAACATCATTCTTTGGGGATGCTTTTCTGCAAAGGGGACAGGACAACTGCACCGTATTGAGGGGAGGATGGATGGGGCCATGTATCGCGAGATCTTGGCCAACAACCTCCTTCCCTCAGTAAGAGCATTGAAGATGGGTCGTGGCTGGGTCTTCCAGCATGACAACGACCCGAAACACACAGCCAGGGCAACTAAGGAGTGGCTCCGTAAGAAGCATCTCAAGGTCCTGGAGTGGCCTAGCCAGTCTCCAGACCTGAACCCAATAAAAAATCTTTGGAGGGAGCAGAAAGTCCGTATTGCCCAGCGACAGGCCTGAAATCTGAAGGATCTGGAGAAGGTCTGTATGGAGGAGTGGGCCAAAATCCCTGCTGCAGTGTGTGCAAACCTGGTCAAGAACTACAGGAAACGGATGATCTCTGTAATTGCAAACAAAGGTTTCTGTAACAAATATTAAGTTCTGCTTTTCTGATGTATCTGGATTTTTGTTTTAGATTCCGTCACTCACAGTTGAAGAGTACCTATGATAAAAATTACAGACTTCTACATGCTTTGTAAGTAGGAAAACCTGCAAAATCGGCAGTGTATCAAATACTTGTTCTCCCCACTGTATATAAGGTATTTCTGTTTTTTATTTGTAAAATAAAACCTTTTCGCTCAGTCATTATGGGGTATTGTGTGTAGATTGCTGAGGAAAAAATTATATTTCATCAATTTTAGAATAAGGCTGTAACATAACAAAATGTGGAAAAAGTCAAGGGGTCTGAATACTATCCGAAGGCACTGCATACCAGATATAAGGGACTGTTGATATTGCAACCACACAACTCAAACGCAGGTTCACCAGTATGAACAAAATCGCAAACCACTTTTTTTGTTCAAGCCCTCAAGAACTGAGTCATTTTATTGGCTGTCCAGTATCTAGACGACCTGTCCCCAGAGCTTCCTATACAGTTAATCTCTTTCCGTAACGTGTTGAGGCCGGCAATTAAGGACAATGAGAGGCTCAATTACAGATGCCCAGTTTCCCTGACGTTGCTAAGGCCATCCTTGTAATTGACCCTTCTGTGGAGAGATCGTTTTCTTAACTAAAACTCATAAAGAACTAGGCCTACCTAAGAAGCATTAGGCTCTCGGTCTGATATGCGCTTTTGAACTCCTGAGTAAGCTCCACTCATTGTACTGGCGCAGTCGTAACCTTGACCACATAATTTGTTTGCTGATACTTTGTTCCTTGTTCCTTATACTTTTACTCAGCCATTTTTTTTTATTTTTCAAGGCCTCAGTCCCTTATTCAGTCACATTCCTGAAGACTAAGAAACAAACCCTTAGCTTCCTAGTACATATGTAAATTAAAACTGTTTATGAATGACTTTTGGAGGGTTACTGTCAAAATTATTTATTCAATAAATAAAAATTGGAATGATGAGAGGCACGTGGGCCCCACCCACCTTGCGGGAGCTGATTGTTTACAGACAGATTATTTCACTTATAATTCACTATATCACAATTCCAGTGGGTCAGAAGTTTACATACACTAAGTTGACTGTGCCTGTAAACAGCTTGAAAAATTCCAGAAAATTATGTCATTGCTTTAGAAGATTCTTATAGGCGAATTGACATAATTTGAGTCAATTGGAGGTGTACCTGTGGATGTATTTCAAGGCCTACCTTCAAACTCGGTGCCTCTTTGCTCGACATCATGGGAAAATCTAAAGAAATCAGTGAAGACCTCAGAAAAAAAATTGTAGACCTCCACAATTCTGGTTCATCCTTGGGAGCAATTTCCAAACGCCTGAAGGTACCATGTTTATCTGTAAGTATAAACACTATGGGACCATGCAGCCGTCATACCGCTCAGGAAGGAGACACGTTCTGTCTCCTAGAGATGAACATACTTTGGTGCAAAAAGTGCAAATCAATCCCAGAACAACAGCAAAGGACCTTGTGAAGATGCTGGAGGAAACAGGTACAAAAGTATTTATATCCACAGTAAAACTAGTCCTATATCGACATAACCTGAAAGGCCGCTCAGCAAGGAAGAAGACACTGCTCCAAAACTGCCATAAAAAAGCAAGACTACAATTTGCAACTGCACATGGGGACAAAGATCATACTTTTTGGAGAAATGTCCTCTGGTCCGATTAAACAAAAATAGAACTGTTTGGCCATAGGAAAAAGGGGGACTCTTGCAAGCCGAAGAACACCATCCCAACCGTGAAGCACGGGGGTGGCAGCATCATGTTGTGGGGGTGCTTTACTGCAGGAGGGACTGGTGCACTTCACAAAATAGATGGCATCATGAGGAAGGAAAATTATGTGGATATATTGAAGCAACATCTCAAGACATCAGTCAGGAAATTAAAGCTTGGTCGCAAATGGGTCTTCCAAATGGACAATGACCCCAAGCATACTTACAGTTGTGGCAAAATGGCTTAAGGACAACAAAGTCAAGGTATTGGATTGGCCATCACAAAGCCCTGACCTCAATCCTATGTGTGGGCAGAACTGGAAAAACGTGTGCGAGCAAGGAGGCCTGCAAACCTGACTTAATTACACCAGATATGTCAGGAGGAATGGGCCAAAATTCCCTCAACTTATTGTGGGAAGCTTGTGGAAGGCTACCCAAAATGTTTGACCCAAGTTAAACAATTTAAAGGCAATGCTACCAAATACTAATTCAGTGTATGTAAACTTCTGACCCACTAGGAATGTGATGAAAGAAATAAAAGCTGAAATAAATAATTCTCTCTACTATTATTCTGACATTTCACATTCTTAAAATAAAGTGGTGATCCTAACTGACCTAAGACAGGGAATTTTTACTAGGATTAAATGTCAGGAATTATGAAAAACTGAGTTTAGATGTATTTGGCTAAGGTGTATGTAAACTTCCGACTTCAACTGTAACTTGGATATTCTAGAACCTTATCTACTTTTATAGGTCATTCTACAGTGTAGAAATAAAAGTATATTCTATGTTCTACGGTACTAAAGCATGTTTCAGAACCTTCATACACGCTTAGAAACAAAGGTTCTATCTAGAACCTAAAAGGGTTCTTCGGCTGTCCCCATAGGAGAACCCTTTAAATAACCTTTTTTGGTTACAGGTAGAACTCTTTTGGGTTCCATGTAGAACCATTTCCATAGAGGGTTCTACATGCAACCCAAAAGGGTTCTACCTGGAACAAAAAAAGGTTCTTCAAAGGGTTCTCCTATGGGTACAGCCGAAAAACCCTTTTGGAACCCTTATTTCTAAGAGTGTAGACAACTAAACAAATGCTGTTTTCACTCCACATATTGATTCATATCACAGTCCTGTCTGTGTTTGTGCCCAGATGCTCTTTGTCTTTGGTGTGTCAGTCTCTTGCTCAAACGCTAAACTCACTGATCACGTCACAGTGTTAACATGACACCCTGTCTGTGTCTGTGACACTTCAGTAGTCAACCCTCTCCGACTCAATATCTTCAATATTCCAATCCACAACCTCACCTGGCTGCAAGTGGGAGGAAAGAGAGAAAAAATAAGTAAAGTTTCAGCCACTGTCTGGGAATGAATTAGCTACAGAACATTTTATAGGATATTTCTAGGAAATGGGAGTAGGTAGAATTTACTGTACATAATAATACATTCGTGTTTGACCTTCAGATAAACATCGGCATCATGTCCTCCGGGCAAATATCCTCCAGCTTACATGTTGAATTTTTCATATCAACAACATGTATGGAGTCAGGCACTGATACATGGGGAGTAGGAGTAATCACAAACACAGTTAAAGGAATTGAACCCTTGCAATGTGTAGATTTCTAGTGACCCTCAGCCTTTTTCTCTATACCCTGCATAAATTATAGCCAAGGTAGTGTGTGTACGTGCATGCGTGTGTAGGAACAGGTAACCTGATTAGAATATTTGACCCAATTTTTCTCCTATTTGGCAACTCACCTCACTGCTTTGGGTTAGCTTTTATCCCAGTCACATGTTAATATGACTTCAAAATCTCTAATGAGATCCCGGCCCAGCCGACAGCACATGACTCTTACATGGGGAATAATTGTTTTCTTTCTAGCTGCAAATGTTTTCAAAGGTCATTCTAGATGGAGGAAAATTCATTTAGGGCTGTTATGAAACTATTTTTGCATCCCAAATGGCACCTTATTCTCTATATAGTGCACTTATTTTGACCAGAGCCCTATAGACCGTGGTCAAAAGTCGGACACTATATAGGGAATATATAGTTGTTTATAATGTCAAATGAAGGGCAGCTCAAACTAAGTAGGTATGTGTCCGAAATGGCACCCTATTCCCTATGTAGTGCACTACTTTTGACCATAGGGCTCTGGTCCAATGTAGTACACTGACTAGGGAATAGGGTGCCATTTGGGCTTCATCCTAGGATTCAGCTACAATGATTATGCATCATGGGTCATAAGAGGATTCTGTAAGGTTGCATATGTTGTAAGCTATTACAGTGAAATATGTTTTAAAATGTGTATTCATGTATTCTAATTTCTTAATGTTATAGATTGCGTGTGTATAATTCTTCATTTGATCTTTCTTTTGTCATGCTCTAAAGGCCTGAAGTTAGTGGAAATATTTGTATTTGGCACAACAAGGTATGTCCCAACTAGTGTCCAAAACTAACATCTTGTACTAATCTCAAGTATGGTTTCCTACAACAATTTGTCTCGTCATGTCTTCGCGGTATGACCAGGCTGTAAAATGTAATTTACAAACATTAATGGAGAGTTACATTTTTAAGTGAGTAAGTGAGTATATAGTTGTGCAATAGTATCAACCACATTACATTCCCTGTAACCGGTTCATAAAGAGTTCAATCCCAGCCACAAAAATGTTATCCCAAAGGATATGAGTGTCATAAGACATTACGACACAGTCATAACCATGTCATAATTTGTCATAACAGCTGACATAACCTGTCATAATATGTTCATAACACTGTCACAATATTTTATGGCTGGTTATGACACCTACATAAGAGTGTCAAAGCCCACATTAATTCACAGAAATGTTTTGGTATCCTTCCCCAGATCTGTGCCTCGACACAATCCTGTCTCGGAGTTCTACGGACAATTCTTTTGACCTCATGGTTTAGTTTTTGCTCTGACATACACTGTCAACTGTGGGACCTTTATATAGACAGGTGTGTGCCTTTCCAAATCATGTCCAATCAATTGAATTTACCACAGATGGACTCCTACAAGTTGTAGAAACATATCAAGAATGATCAATGGAAACAGGATGCACCTGAGCTCAATTTCGAGTCTCATAGCAAAAGGTCTGAATACTTATGTAAATAAGGTATTTCTGTTTTTAATTTTTTATACACTTGCAAAAATGTCTAAAAACCTGTTTTCGCTTTGTCATTATGGGGTATTGTGTGTAGATTTATTTAATACATTTTTAGAATAAGGCTGTAATGTAACAAAATGTGGAAAAAGTCAAGGGGTCTGAATACATTCCGAATGCTGGGTTATTACAGTGTAATTACCATATTATAACAGGTTATGACATATAATGAAATGGTTATGACCGTGTCATAATTTGTTATGACACTGGGTGTCAAGTAAAGTGTTACCCATTTTTGTTGCTCAGACCACAATCTCACTGACACATGATAGATATTTAGGGACTAGATCAGCGAGACTGACAGAAATGGATGTAACTAATCTAACTAACTAACTAACTAACTAACCAATCTAACTAACTAATTAACTAACTTTAAAGCAGGCCTTAAGACTCATCTCTATCGGCTGGCCTACCCTTCCTCCTAGACTTTGATTGTTGCTTTAATGATATGGCTATATACTGTATATACAGTGCCTAAAGTTATACTGCAAAACATGTGGCAAAGCAATAAACTTTTTGTCCTGAATGCAAAGTGTTATGTTTGGGGCAAATCCAATACAACACATTACTGAGTACCACTCTTCATATTCCCAAGCATAGTGGTGGCTGCATCATGTTATAAGAAATATATTTATATATATATTTTTTAATGTAACCTTTATTTAACTAGGCAAGAAAGTTAAGAACAAATTCTTATTTACAATGACTCCCAATCACAGCCGGTTGTGATACAGTCTGGATTCGAACCAGGGTGTCTGTAGTAACACCTCTAGCACTGAGAAGCAGTGCCTTAGACCACTTTAGACCGCTGCGCCTCTCTGGAGCATGCTTGTAATCGTCAAAGACTAGGGAGTTTTTCCAGATAAAAAGAAACGTAATGGAGCTACTGTAAGTACAGGCAAAATCCTAGAGGAAAACCTACTTCAGTCTGCTTTCCACCAGACACTGGGAGACGAATTCAACTTTCAGCAGGATAATAACCTAAAACACAAGGCCAAATATACACGGTAGTTGCAGTGAATGTTCCTGAGTGGCCAAGTTACAGTTTTGACTTAAATATACTTGAAAATCTATGACTAGACCTGAAAATGGTTGTCTAGCAATAATCAACAACCAATTTGGTAGAGCTTGAAGAATTTTGAAAATAATAATGGGTAAATATGGTACAATCCAGGTGTGCAAAGCTCTTACAGACTTTCCAAAAAAGAGTCACAGCTGTAATCGCTGCGAAAGGTGATTCTAGCATGTATTGACTCAGGGGTCTGAATACTGTACTTATGTAAATCAGATATTTCTGTATTTGATTCTCAATAAATTAGCAAACTGTCACGACTGGGTGTGCAAGTAGTTCGACATAGTATGTATTTAATGAAATAAATATATTACATGAACAACTACTCAAAACAAGAATAAAGTATAACAAGTACAGACACTTACACTTACACTTACACTTACACTTACACTTACACTTACACTTACACTTACACTTACACTTACACTTACACTTACACTTACACTTCTCCTCATCGACTGTCATATAGACAATGAACCACACAACGGTGTGGGACATGACAACTAAAGTAGGATCCCCAATCAGAGACAACGCATAGCAGCTGCCTCTAATTGGGGACCCAACAAAAAAACAACACAACACAGAACTAGATATACTAGATCTGTCAGGCTCTGACCATGGCTAAATAGAGTAGCCAAAGGCTTCTCTATGGCCAGAGCCTGACACAAACATTTCTAAAAATATGTTTTCACTTTGTCATTATGGAGTATTGTGTGTAGATTTAATCAATTTTGGGTTCAGGCTGTAAAACAACAAAATGTGGAATAAGTCAAGAGGTATGAATACTTATGAATATTTTTTTTATAGTTTATTTTTTATTTTATCCACTTTGAGATCATTCTTGTATGAGGAAAAGCGCTTTACGAATGTATTATTATTATTATTATTTTTATTATTGTTAATCGTAAACGTCTACTGCTTATTGAGCACCGTGAGAAACAGCTAGATGTTTTGTATTTTATTTTCAGATTATCATGATTAAAACCGTGTTGTTGTGGTCCTTTATGGGAGATGCTATTACCGTTCATTTTCTGGAATACCAAGAGTGATGAATTCTTCAATGTGAGAATATAAAAAATATCCACACTCTGATCCAAGATGGCTTGCTAGTCAGGTGACCATCACCTCAACCTATAAATATGGCTGACAAGGGCCCTTTATTTTTCATCCAGATCCACATCCAGCCACACTGAGGGTTATCAGTAACACTGGAGGAGCTACCATGCGATATGAACCTCAGCCTGCTGTAGGTGATTTGTTCAGCCATCATCACCTCCCAGTCAGGAGTTCACACAAAGAAGCACAGTTTGTCTGGAAGCTGAACTGGCAGCTGAGGAAAAGGATTACTTCTACTTCTTTAGTCATGGGTGTGTCTGACATAGCACCCTGTTCCCAACATAGTACAATACTGTTGTTGGGAATAATAGTCATAAGCCTGGATAACCTCCAACTCAGGAGTTCACAGTTCACACGAGGAAGTGTGAACTAGAGAAACTGAATCGAATTTGGAGCATCATTCACAGTGTTGATGTTGACAAGCCAGTGACCTGGGTATAATGTGATGGGGGGACAGGGGGGATGAGGGTTGGTGGTTGTGTGTGTGTTTGTGAGTGTAATGGTGTATGTATGATGGTGTGTGTGTGGTGGTGTGTTTGAGCTGTAAGACGGACCCAGAAGGTAAATCTTGCATGTTAAATAAAAGCTATTAGCTATTAGTTCTGCTGGAATGAACCATCTGACAGTCAGTCAGAGTCCACTGTCTGTCTGTCTGTCCGTCTGTCGGTCTGTCTGTCTGTCTGTCTGTCTGTCTGTCTGTCTGTCTGTCTGTCTGTCTGTCTGTCTGTCTGTCTGTCTGTCTGTCTGTCTCTGTCTCTGTCTCTGTCTCTGTCTCTGTCTCTGTCTCTCTCTCTCTGAGCAGAGCTGGGTCCATTCCAATCCCTTTGAGGCAAACCCATTGAAGGCAGACAGATAGTTTAAACCGTCCGCTAAGCCCATGTTGAGCAAACACAGGGCTGTAATTATTGACAGAAGGGCCCAGCCGGTGTCTGTCTCTCTATCTCTCTCTCTCTGTCTCTTTTTTTCTTTCTCTCTCTCTCTTTGTCTGTCTGTCTATATGTCTGTCTGTCTCTCTCTCTCTCTCTCTCTCTCTCTCGTTCTCTCTCGCTCTCTCTCTCTCTCTCTCACTCACTCACTCACTCACTCACTCACTCACTCACTCACTCACTCACTCACTCACTCACTCACTCACTCACTCACTCACTCACTCACTCACTCACTCACTCACTCACTCACTCACTCACTCACTCACTCACTCACTCACTCACTCACTCACTCTCTCTCTCTCTCTCTCTCTCTCTCTCTCTCTCTCTCTCTCACTGTCCACGTTCAACACGCCCTCTTGATTGCACTGCTTACTAAGAATCTCATGTCTTCTCCGTTGCCCTTCTCCATGTCCTCTCACATCTTCCCTGCTGAGCTGATGGGCCCTTCTGTCAGTAATTAGAGTGCTTGTTCAACACGGGCTTAGCGGATGGTTTACACTATCTGTGCCTTCAATGGGTTTGCCTCAGAGGGATAGGATTCTGCAAAAACATCCTCTGTGTATAACGTAAAACACAAAAAAATGCCTACAGAGCAGAATTAGGACGAAACCCATTTATTATCAAAATCCAAAAAAGAGCCGTTAAATTCTACAAACACCTAAAAGGACGCGATTCCCAAACTTTCCATAACAAAGCCATCACATACAGAGAGATTAATCTAGAGAAGAGTTCCCTAAGCAAGCTGGTCCAAACACAAACATACCTTACAGAGCCCCAGGACAGCAACAAAACTAGACCCAACCAAATCATGAGAAAACAAAAAGATAATTACTTGACACATTGGAAAGAATTAACCAAAAATCAGAGCAAACTAGAATGCTATTTGGCCCTAAACAGAGAGTACACAGTGGCAGAATACTCAAAATTAAGGAAACCTTTATTTTACTAGGCAAGTCAGTTAAGAACAAATTCTTATTTACAATGACAGCCTAGGAACAGTGGGTTAACTGCCTTGTTCAGGGGCAGAACGACAGATTTATACCTTGTAAGCTCGGGGATTCGATCCAGCAACCTTTCAGTTACAGGCCCAACACTCTAACCACTAGGCTACCTGCCGCTTTGACTATGTACAGACTCAGTGAGCATAGCCTTGCTATTGAGAGAGGCCGCCGTAGGCAGACCTGGCTCTCAACAGAAGACAGGCTATATGCACACTGCCCACAAAATGAGGTGGAAACTGAGCTGCACTTCCTAACCTCCTGCCAAATGTATGACCATATTAGAGACACATATTTCCCTCAGGTTACACAGACCCACAAATAATTAAAAAACAAACCCAATTTTGATAAACTCCCATATCTACTGGGTGAAATACCACAGTGTGCCATCACAGCAGCAAGATTTGTGACCTGTTGCCACAAGAAAAGGGCAACCAGTGAAGAACAAACACCATTGTAAATACAACCTATGTTTATGTTTATTTATTTTCACTTTTGAACTTCGCTACAACATGGTACATAGCCATAATATGACATTTGAAATGTCTCTATTCCTTTTAAACTTTTGTGAGTGTTAATTTCTGATTGTTTATTTCACTTTTGTTTATTATCTATTTCACTTGCTTTGGCAATTTAAACATATGTTTCCCATGCCAATAAAGCCCATTGAATTGATAGTTATGGACTCAGCCCTGCTCGCACAGAGTGAGAGAAAGAGTGAGAGAGAGAGAGAGAGAGGGAGAGTGAGAGAGAGAGAGAGAGAGAGAGAGAGAGAAAGGCCTGAGAAAGCTTTTTACTGAGGTAGCTCTGGCCCCGCCAGTCTGCTCCTCTCTCTCTCTCCCTGGGCCTAAAGCAGTCTGTCTTTCTCCCATTGATCTTCAAACAGTCTCAGAACCCATAAACTTAATGGGAGGAAATGGAGGGAAGATATGATGGAGAGATTGAGTCTGTAAATCACAGGATGGATCACAAACTTAAAACCCCAGACGAGCGACGTCACTTCCCCCAGAACCACAACATCCACTGACATGTCTTCATCTTCCCGCCCGCTGAGTTATCAGATGAAGATATCAAAAGGACACAGGGATAATTCAAGTTGTATATTCCTGCATATTATAACACATTTGTCAAATCCTATGAATTATTAGTAGTTTAATGGCTTTTCAAAACAATGGTGAATCATAAACCAGTGCGAAACACAGTATAATGTCTGGTTAACCAGCCACTGGAACGTTCTTTTTACTCTTTATATGCTTGTTACTGTTTCCTCGCTCATAAGTGGTTTTTCAGTATCTTCTAGAGAGAGAAGGGGGGTAATATTTCTCCTGTTATCTGAGTCCAGGGAGGCGGTTATTAACTGTAGGTGGAATTGGCACTAGGAAGTTAAGGCTCCTCAGACAGGTCATAACTCTAGAAAATGGATTAATGCATTTCTATGTAAAGGAGCACCCTGGTTGACCTCTGGCTAGAATGCTGCTGCAGGCCTGTTGTCTGAGAGGAGGGATGGAGGAAGGGGCGAGGAGAGGGGAGGGGTTATAGGTGATTATGGTGAAGTACATTGTCTTTTTTTATAGACTTTTCTCCGGCCTCTCCCTGGTGTGTCACCAGGACACTGGGGGTTGTGCCATGGTCGGCCCAGGAGGGGTTGTCTGCACCCTGGAGGGAGAGAGGGGGCCTCCGAGAGGTCAGATAGGCCTCTGGGGGTGAGGTGGTGGAGGGATTGAGGGCGGGGGGGGGTGTTGGGGGAGGTTGGTCTCAACAGGACTCTTCTCTTCATTTACATTGCAATCAAAGCCTCCATGGAGAACAGAATAGAAAACCAGTTGGCTTCAGGGGGATATGAGGATGCTTTTAACCACAGTGCCATTTGATGTTGGTTGGTTGTTTAAGGGGATATTGCTCTTCTCTATTCTGTTCTTCTGTCAGTTTAGAACCATCTTATTTATTTATTTTTATTTAACATATATTTAACTAGGCAAGTCATTTAAGAACCAAAAAAGTACGGTGCCCCTGGAGCAAATTAGGGTTAAGTGTCTTGCTCAAGGACACATCTACATTTTTTCACCTTGATGGCTTCGGTATTCAAACCAGCGACCTTTCAGTTACTGGCCCAACGCCCAATAAATCTTAATAACCTCTTGATTGCATGGTATGCCTAATGTTGTGGTGTGATTGTGAAGCTGACTGGGCTGAGCCGTAGGTAAGAAGTCTAGTACAGGTATTGCTGATGAAAAGAACACTTCTGTAAAAAGCCAACCGCCAGCCACACGATTGTATCTACCGCTATCATAAAGAGGAACAGATATGGCCTGTGTAGAAATACAGTAGAAATGCTGATAGAAAATAGATTTATTCCACACAAAGGGCTTTGACCCAAATTTCATAATCGTGGTGACTTACAGAATAATTGTATAAACCGCGCGTGGCTTACGTAACAGTCTAATGCCGTGCGTGGCTAACCTAACAGTCTACTGACATGGGTTTACCTGGTTTAACTTGTCTAAAGAATGCCATTTATGGAAACTTTTTTATTCAATTTATTTAACCTTTATTTAACTAGGCAAGTCTGGGCAAGTCCCAGTTTAAACTAAATGCACTGTGAACAGCACAACTCTAAACGAGTGATGTCTTCTCAGATAAGAAGACCACAGGGAGCCATTAATGTTCTCAGACTGATCTGTAGACTTTGGTCACTCTCTCTGCATCCCAAATGGCACCCTATTCCCTAAACAGTGCACTTTTGACCAGGGCCCTAAAATAGTTCACTATGTAGGGAATAGGGTGCCATTTTGGATGAAGCCTCTGTGTGTCTTGTTAAAATCTCTTCCAGTTCCAGCCAGACGAGACTGAAAAGGTTATTGTATGTAATTGAGCTAACGTTTATATCATAGAGGTCTCTGTCTTGTTCGCTCGCTTTCTATAGCTCTCTCTCTCTCTCCCTGGTCTGATGATGTAATGAGCCATGATGCCATATTCTCTCCTCAGCTGTCCTTTCTCTTTGCATTGAAAATAATCCACAAACTGTCAGATTAACTCCATACATTCACACACAAAACATCTGTGGGTGGTGAGACTTTGTTTCTTGAAAGTCCAATATCTTGAAAACTTGGGACCGTATCAACAGTGGACTAATGAAAGAAATAAACATTTATATCGTGGAGTTTCCCTTTAACGTCTCATAGCCCAGTGACGTCAATGTTGTTAATTTTATCATGTGGCCGGCATGGCATTGATGATCAAGGCTGTTAAGTTTGGCTGGCCCAGCCAGCAGTGTTGAATAAATATACTAATCCTGTTAGTTTGAGAGGAGGAATGCAGCTGTAGCTGTAGTGTTTGATCTGTCTGATGGAGTGGCAACATCACCTGTGCGTATTGACTGGCTGTGTGTGTGGCAGATCTGGGTTCAAACACTATTCATAGTAATTTAAAGTTTCACGTTTTATTAGTGGTATGTACATTATACACCTGGTATACACTGTCCAAAGAAACGCCTACCGCTGACTTTCAAATACTCTTGATTGAGTTTGCCTGTTCCAAAGAACCCAGAATGGGCACAGAAGTGCAAACCTTACTCGAGGCAGGCTAAAGAAAACACTCAAAGTATTTCAAATAGTAATTGAACCCAAGTCTGGTGTGGGGAGAGCTTAGCTGACCATAGGTCAGTTGGGAGTGACAGCCAGCCAACCTCAAAGGTCAGGTCAGTCAGCAAAGAACAACACAAGACTTTCTCTAGCATAGCCTCCCTTTGACTTCCCCTTAAAGCCTGTTGCATGCTTCCCAGTTTAAACAGTTTTTGTGATGTTTCTGTTAGTTTTCGTGTTTGGCAGGGTTTTTTTCATCTGTTTATGCACAGAATTTTCCAGAGGCATGTCAAAGTTTGGTAGCCCGAAGTCTACGCCCCCTTTGTCGGTGATTGGTCAACAGTACTACTCTTAGTTGGAGTGCGAAATATGGTCGGGATTCTTCAATGAAGTGTTTGTTGTCATTCAATGAGAGACAACTAGTTTTCATGCAAATCTTTTCACTTGAGAAATACTGCACCAAACATATTATCTTAGATTAATTCAGACTATTTTTAATTATAGTCTCAAGAGGGACAAACAGTAATATTGCCACTTTTAGATCGTTTTTCAAGCGATGGTCTTTTAAGGGAGTATGAGAGGCACAGACGTTCTTTTCGCCTAGCCGGGTTCTGCTAGGAGCAAACCAAACCTAGTATGCGGGTCCCTTTAGGCTACAGTTACCTCTTTCTGACAACTGATGGTAGTTTACTGATGAAAGTAGAAGACTGTAAAGTTATATCATCATCTGGTTGTATAGGGTCGACGGGATGAAACGTGGGTCCTCCAGATTTGCCTGTCGTCCATTGCAGAGCAGAGTCAAACGCCTTAAAGGTGAGCTCAGTAAGGAAAAATAAAGTTACATAGTGTTGGTCAAATAAATGTACAGTTACTAGGGTAAGTTTGATATTATACCCTTTAAGTGTATTTTATGGTTATTGGAGTATAAACAAATGTGGCCTATGTAATTTCCTGAGAACTGGACTTATAAAAACTCTACACAGGAACTTTGGTCAGTTGGTGGTCCCGTGATGTACGTAATAGCTATAATTACATATTTCAGCTCAAACGAAGACAGCAGCAGTGGCGGTGGGGGAACAGAGCTGTACTCACCCCCATAAACGGACCTGATTGATGCTATGGTGGAGGTTGGAGAGGAGGGGAGAGGTGAAGAGGGGAGGGGAGGGGATAGGTTGGAGAGGTGGTGGGCCGCACTACTCCCCCTGTGATGGGCGGTTGGAGGGTCTTACTTTGCAGGTCAATTTGGGCCTTATCTCTTGTGCACTCACTCTGGCTGTCAACAAGGACCCCCTCATTATGATAATCAGACAGTTGCAGATGATGACTAATGATGGTGGTGCTCTCAGGAACAGCCCACTAACATGGATGGGTTTTGTTTCAAATGGCACCCTATTCCCTATATAGTGCACTACTTTTAAACAATGGGTCTGTAGTGCACTATATAGGGAATAAGGTGCCATTTGGGACACAGGATGGCTCCCCAACCCAGGAGCTGGAGTGCCCTTCCCTTCCCTTCTGCTGGACTAGAGGCAATTCAATGGGAGTTGACCCATCCTGCCCTAATGGGAATGAATGACTGGTATTCACCTCCTCAATATGGCTGGGCTGCTTTCTATTTATTAACGCTTGGAAACAATAATGCTCTGAATAAATTGTTTGTATAATTTCTCACTTATGTTGGGCTACATAGATTTCTTTCACACACATCTATTTTCTAAGAACTTAATTTTGTTTTCTGTATTTCATGGATGTGGTATTGTGTGTAAATTTGTAAAGAGGATTATAATAACTTGAAATAACTTCAAATGAGAGTGGAACACTGGGCTAATTATTGAAACAAACCAGTCTTGTTGCCACCCTATTGAACTGGTTAATTCACCACAAGTGGACACTTTGGTCTCAGGTTTCATCCTGGTGTCTGGTGTTCTAATGATGAGCAGCAGAGGTGTCCTGGCAGCACGAAATTAGAATGACTAGAATAAATATTCCCGTTCAAGTCAATGTTCCATGGTGGGTGGACTGGGTGGACTGGCGGCCATATAGATAGATAGATAGATAGATAGGTACTTTATTGATCCCCCGGGGGGGAAATTTCATTATCAAGCAGCTACAACAAAAAACACAGGGCAGGTGCAAAATGCCACAACGAAAGTACACAAAAGACAGATACACGGTACATGATACATAGAGCGGCAGTATGAAAAAGTATAGAAATACAGGATATCTGGAGTGCAAAAAAAAGCTATAAAAGGACATTGCATAGTATGAGTGGTTGGTTGGCTGAATATGTACACTATACATTGGTGGATGTTGGATGGTTAACTATACTATACAGGTTGATGGCAGAGAAATACTTCAGTAGCTAATGTGTATGATATGAGCGAGGGTAATAATAGTTTACTTAATAGACAGACTGGCTAAATGAACAGGTAAGTGAACATTTTGCATGGTTAAATTAGCTGTACAGTTAGGTATACAGTTATATTTACAGATAAGTGAATACTTGCATGTTTACACAAACTGTACAGGTAAATGACAGGAAGAGATACTTTAATAGCTAGATGTGTGTATGATATCATTGGGGTAATAATAGTAATTCCCTTAAAATACAGTCCTTAGTGCGCAGGGTTTAATTACAGACAACTGCACTTATTGCACATTTGATATACTAAAAGCAATGAGAAAAGGTGCAACTGGCAGGATACTAATATGCATTCCTGAGTGAATGCCTACGTCCAATCATTACTTACAATATTGCATGTGATATAATATAACAACTGTACATGAGTATGTATATACAGACCTGTATGAATAAATAGGTCCTGAGTGGATGAGTGCTGACGGAACAGAGTTACTCACGGATGGATGCATAATTGTTAAACTAGGTCCTAGCACCCCAACAGTTCCAGATCTATGTTGCCGACGGCACGGCACCCCGGTGAGGCATTATATAGTCTCATAGCCGCCGGCAGGAAGGACCTCCTGTAGCGCTCTCTGGCACACCGTGGTGGGATCAGTCTGTGACTGAAAGAGCTCCTCTGCGTCATAACCATAGCGTGCAGAGGGTGGGTGACGTTGTCCATGATGGCCAGCAGTTTGGCCAGGATCCGTCTCTCGGCCACCTCCTCTAGAGTGTCAAGGCTCATCCCCAGGACAGAGCTAGCCTTCCTGATCAGCTTATTTACCCGAGAAGCATCACCGGCTTTGATGTTTGCTCCCCAGCACACCACTGCAAAAAAGATGGCACTGGCCACCACAGACTGGTAGAAGGTATGCAGTAGTTTACTGCACACGTTGAAGGACCTGAGCCTCCTCAGAAAGTAGAGTCGGCTCTGGCCCTTTTTGTACAGGGCCCCGGTGTTACCAGCCCATTCCAGCCTGTTGTCCATATGGACACCCAGGAACTTGTATGACTCAACCATTTCCACATCCATCCCCTTTATAGGGACTGCAGTCAGTTGTGCCTTGGTTCTCCTGAAGTCCACCACCATCTCCTTAGTTTTGCTGATGTTGAGCTGAAGGTGGTTCTGCTCACACCACAACACAAAGTCACTGATTGTGCTCCTGTACTCCTCCTCCTGCCCACCCCTGATGCACCCTACAATAGCAGAGTCATCCGAGAACTTCTGTAGGTGGCATGTTTCAGAGTTATATCTGAAGTCTGAGGTGTAGAGGGTGAACAGGAAGGGGGACAGGACCGTACCCTGGGGGGCCCCTGTGTTGCTAACTGCCCGTTCTGACACACAGCTCTGTAGTCGCACAAATTGTGGCCTACCGGTCAGGTAGTCCGTGACCCAGGAGACTAAGGGTGCTTCCACTTTCATCCTCCTCATCTTCTCACCCAGTAGCAGGGGCTGAATGGTATTGAAGGCACTGGAGAAGTCAAAAAACATGACCCTCACAGTGCAACCTGCGTTGTCCAGGTGAGAGTAGGCCCTCTGCAGAAGGTAGATGATTGCATCATCCACCCCGATGTTGCGCTGGTATGCAAACTGCAGGGGGTCCATTGATGAACACACCAGGGGTCTGAGGTGAGCGAGGACTAACCTTTCCAGGGTCTTCATGATGTGGGATGTTAGCGCTACAGGTCTGAAGTCATTCAGGACAGTGGGGTGTGCCTTCTTGGGCACTGGGACGAGGCAGGATGTTTTCCACAGCACAGGGACCCTTTCTAGGCTCAGGCTAAGGTTGAAAAGACGCTGGAGTATTCCACACAGTTGGTCAGCACAGACCCTCAGCACCCTTGGGCTGATGCCATCAGGGCCCGCCGCTTTCCACTGGTGTAGTCTCTCCAGCTCTCTCTTCACTTGGTTGGTGGTGAAAGCCAGCCCAGGTAGGGAGGTGGGGGGAAGGGGGGTGTTGAGGATCAGTCCAGGGGGGGCAGGGGCGGAGGTGGGGTCACTGATTGTCTCAGCAGAGGTGCTGTGAGCAAAGTGGCGGTGGGACAGCCGTGAGGGTGTGTGGCCTGGGGAGCTGGAGGGGAGGTGGACAGGGCCAGTATCGAACCTGTTAAAAAATTGGTTCAGCTCATTGGCTCTGTCCTGGGTCCCCTCCGTCTGCCCACTGTTTGACTTTTTGAAGCCAGTGATATTTCTCATACCCTTCCACACCTCTCTCACCTGGCTCTGCCTCAGCTTGTCCTCCATCTTCTCCTTATACACTCTCTTCCCCTTAGCAATCCGCAACTTCAGCTCCCTCTGGACGCATTTCAATTTGTCCTTGTCCTTCTCCTTGAAGGCCCTCTTCTTCTCATTCAGCAGGGCCTTCAGGTCGCTGGTGACCCAGGGTTTATTGTTTGGGAAACAGCGTACCTTCCTGGTGGGTACAGTGTTGTCTACACAAAAATTAATATAGTCTGTTATGCAGTCAGTGAGTCCATCGATGTCTTCCCCATGAGCCTCACAGAGCACATCCCAGTCTGTTGTTTCAAAGCAGTCCTGTAGGGCCTCATTCGCCTCCGGGGACCATCTCCTAATAGTCCTGGTGGTTGCAGGCTGCTGTTGGACCATAGGCCTGTAGAGTGGGGTGAGGTGGACAAGGTTGTGATCCGATCTACCGAGGGGAGGGAGTGCAGTGGAGTTGTATGCATCCTTCACATTAGCATATAACAAGTCCAGAGTTTTATTATTCCTGGTTGGGCACTTCACGAACTGTTTGAACGTGGGCAGCGTTGAAGAGAGAGATGCATGGTTAAAATCCCCCGAGATGGCAAAGAAAGCACTGGGATGCGCTGTCTGTAACCTCGCGATAGCAGAGTGGATGACGTCACACGCTGCGTTTGCGTCAGCAGAGGGCGGGATGTAAACAATAACAGCAATGGCCGCCGTGAATTCCCTCGGCAAATAGTAGGGTCTCAGGCTAACGGCTAGCAGTTCAATGTCCGGGCTACAAAACTGTTCCTTAACGGTACTATGTTTCGGATGACACCATCTGTTGTTAACTAATAAAGCCAGCCCACCACCCTTACTCTTACCGGAAGAGACGCGATCCCTGTCCGCTCTGATGGTCTGGAAACCGTCGATAGTGACGTTCTGTATGGGGATGTTATCGTTCAGCCAAGTCTCAGTAAAACACATTAGGCTCGTTTCACGATAAATCCTTTGTCCACGGACAAGTCCCGCCAACTCATCCATCTTGTTATGTAGACACCTCACATTGCCCATAATAATAGACGGTATAGCCGGCTTGTACTTGAACCTCCTCCGCTTTGCCTTACATTTCAATCCCGCCCTGCGTCCACGGCGTCGTCTTTTCAATTCGTCCGGAATATCAAACTTTTCCCTGGGGAGCAGCAGCGCTGTGTGGGCTAAATCCAGGAGCTGGGCTCGGTTGTAAACAATAACAGTTGACGACTCCTGTCGACGTTCAGCTGCGATAAAATCCATAAAATCCATAATCCTGAACTGTTATAGTTCGACTGTAGCAAAATAAAAAATAAAACTAAAGAAAATAGACGAAAGAAAACGAACTAAAACAACAATTAGTGCACGAACAACGGGAGCTGCTTAAAAGGCGACCACTCAGGGCGGCGCCAAACAGATAATTACCACTCCCTGAAGGTGTCTCAGGGGGAGTTGGGATATGTTCAATGTACTCATAATTTTTGGGGGAATCGAATAAAACAAATCAAATAAAAATGCATTTGTCACATGACAGAACACCATACAGTGAAAAGCTTACTTGCAAGATCTTCCTCAACAATCAGAGGTACAAAATAGAACAGCCAGGATATGGTCTTAAAAAAAGCACAGAAACAACACCAGGTAAGATAAAAATGAACACACAAGAAATATACTCACCAAAATGTAAGCTACTGTATATACAAGGCCAGTTCCAATACCATGTCAATGTGCAGGGATACGGTGGAAGTTGAGGTAATATGTACATGTAGGCAAGGGTCAAAAGTGACTAGCAGCAGCATCGTATAATAAATAGCAGCAGCATCGTATACAGTGATAGTGTGTATGAGTGTGTCTGGCGTCAGATTTGAGGGTGTGTGTGGCGTCAGATCTGAGGTTTTGTCACATCAAATGAGCCACTTATGAATTATATTTTTTGAAGATTTCAACAGTGCCCAATTCACCTCTAAACATGAATAATCGTTATTAGCATTTAAAAAGCATTATTAAAAAATGTGGATTATTGTGTCCAAATACTAGTACAACTTTTCCCAGAGTGAAGTTTTTATTTTTGGCTAACTCATAGTAGCCTCAAGGTTAAAGCATTGGTCCAGTAACCGAAAGGTCACTGGTTTGAATTGAGAAGCGGACAAGGGGAAAAATCTGCCCTTAAGCAAGACACTTAACCCTAACTGCTCCAGGGGTGCTGGACAATGGTGACCCTTGCCGTGACCCCACTCCCTGAAGGTGTCTCAGGGGGAGTTGGGATATGTAAAAAACACATTTCCATTAAACATTTGTGTTTAACAGGACAAATATAAGCAGCCCCCAAATTATTATTGTAATAAACACTTTCTGACTCTGAGCTGTTTTCTCCGTTCCTTAAAACCGTTACAGTTCAATGTTTAGTTTTAGTGTTCCCTTTTGCTTAGTGAACATGCTCTTTGATGCACTCCTTAGGCGCTCCCAGGGATTTCTATATTTTCTGTGTTTCTAGGTTTCAGTTTGACTTCAGTCTGGATGTGCTCCCAAAGATGTTGACTTAAAAACAGTTCAAGTAAGAGTTTGAACTGAGAGACATTTTCGAGTTGCACTTTAAGACCAGACAAATAACTGCAGAAAAGACTTACTGAAATAGTGCAGAAGATCTTTAGGTGTGACATCATATTGCAGTACAGAACTACGTGCTATCATTATTTCCCCTCCCTCCCAGTGAAGCCTACCAGAGAGAATAAGGTATTTCTTCAATGGGCCCCTAACAATTAGTTTAATTATAATTTGGCAGTGTTTTCCAGAAGGTGCCCCTTCCATCCATCAGCACAGACGTCATTATAACGACAGATTTTACTAGGGAGAAATATTTTCATTTATTTTGATTTATTTATGAAATTCATTTGCCCTCCTTCCATGTTTAGATGTACTGTACTGTACCTGGAGGCTAATCTTCCCCTAATGAGGAAACAAAGCTGGTCTGTTATGTTTTTCAGTCAGGATGAAAGTCCCCCAAGTAGTCTAGACTAGCTGAAAATAGCAGAGCCGGGTTCAACTACTATTTGAAATCGTTCAAATACTGTTAACCTCGGCTTTAGATGGAGTTTCAAGTTTTGATAGTATTCTATTGGTTCCATTGTGCCAGGCAAGTTTAATCAAACCCAGGTAGAGTATTTGAACCCAGATCTGGTAAATAGTCATCTGGAGAGTAGCTAGGAGCTGCTAGGGGCTGGGGTTGAGAGTTTCCAGTCTGGGTGGGGACTGAGACTGGGCCTCCTGCAGTTTGCTGCCTTCTTCTCTTCTGACAGGCACTCACCCAATAGAGCAGTCATGCAAGCCAGCAAACTGGGGGGGAACAACGTTTTTTATAAAGGCACTGCTCCATTTAGGTCTTTGCAGCTGTGGGGGACTTAAAGCCGCTCTGCTCTCATCTCTCTTCTCTTGGGCGCAATGTTTAGCTTTTGGGCTTTTGTTAGAGTTGTCAGAACATGGGTTGGGTGGGTTAGGAACTTATTTAAAGTCATGCCCTGGACTATATTGCCCATATTCCGACCTTGTTTGTTTGCATGTACTGTGGATCTTTTTTGTTGTCCAGCATTCAAAATGATAGTCCCCTCGAAGCTCATCACCAAGCTCAGGAACCTGGGACTGAACACCTCCCTCTGCAACTGGATCCTGGAGATCCTGATGGGCCACCCCCGGCGGTGAGGGAAGGCGAAAACACATCCACCACGCTGACCATCAACACAGGGGCCCCTCAGGGGTGCGTGCTTAGTCCCCTCCTGTACTCCCTGTTCACCCACGACTGCGTGGCCGCGCACGACTCCAACACCATCATCAAGTTTGCTGACGACACAATGGGAGGAGGTCAGAGACCTGGCAGTGTGGTGCCAGGATAACAACATCTCCTTCAATATCAGCAAGACAACGGAGCTGGAAACGAAGGGGCGAGCATGCCCCCATCCACATCAACGGGGCTGTAGTCGAGCAGGTCGAGAGCTTCAAGTTCTTTGGTGTTCACATCACTAAGGAATTAACATTGTTCACACACACCCACACAGTTGTGAAGAGGGCACGACAGCGCCTCTTCCACCTCATGAAACTGAAAGGATTTGGCATGGGCCCTAAGATCCTCAAAAAGTTCTACAGTTGCACCATTGGGCTGCATCACTGCTTGGTACGGCAACTGCAAGGCACCCAACCACAAGGTGCTACATAGGGTGATGAGTGTGGCCCAGTACATCACTTGGGCCAAGCTCCCTGCCATCCAGGAGCTCTATACCAGGCGCTACTATCTATTATCTATCCTGTTGTAGTCACTTTAATATACTGTATGTACATGTTTTATTTTATTTTATTTAACCTTTATTTAACTAGGCAAGTCAGTTAAATAAAGGTACAGGAAGATACATAGCTACCTAAATTACCTCGTACCCCTGGGGCAAATTGACTCAGTACTGGTACATATAGCCATGTTATTTTTACTCATTATTATCATTGGTTATTCACTGTGTATACAGTATATTCCTCATGTCATATTCAATTTTATATCTTTATCTTTAACTCTGCATTGTTGGTAAAGGACCTGTAAGTAAGCATTTCATTGTTAGTCTAGACTGTACCTGTTGTTTACGAAGCATGTGACAAATAAAATTGGATTGCCACGGTAGGGCTACTGTTTTATAACATGGAGCTGCACACTCCCCATTCTAATGCCCTCACCATGGCTTCACTTCTTCACAGAGGTGATTATTTCATTACTGGATAACACAGGAGGCTGCAGAATGGAGCAAATGGAATGGCATCAAAGACCTGGAAACCATGGGTTCGAAGTATTTGATACCATTCCACTCATTCCACTCGGTCATTAACACAAGCCTGTCCTTCCCAATTAAGGTGCCACCAACCTCCTGTGCTGGATAATCATATTTCTGAATGTCTCAGCTGAACAGCGACAGTGATTACATGCCCTCTCCACATCATTCAGACTCAGTCCAAAAGGAGCTTGAAAGAACCAACAAACGGATGACTGCAGATGAAGCAAGGAGATGGAAGAGGAGGTGGAGGGGGAAGAGATGATTGAACTGTGCCAGAAAGGGCACACGCTCAAGGTTTTCTCAATTCCCTGTGAATAAGAATGAAATGGTTTAATCCTGTAGAACCTCTCAGTAGGCTGACACTCTGACTGAGGCCTTGCTGCAGGGATTCATGCAACCTGTTGGCAAAAGTAGATCCAATAAAATGACTGAAAGGAAAAAAGATTGTAACACCATTAAGCCACAGGAAATCAGTTGTTTTCAGCTTTAGCTGTCAATGACTGTAAGTAGCTCTGGATAAGAGCGTCTGCTAAATGACCAAAATCTAAAAGTAAAATGTAGCTGTTCATTTTAGAGGCTTCTTAACCCAAAAAAGGGATTTGACTGGTCTTGTAGGTACCACCAGTTAAAAACTAGACCAGATCAAGGTAAAAACTTTGCCAGCCATGTGAACCCTACTATTCTAACAATATGCTCTTCACTTCAGATTACTGCCTTTTAAAATGTTGTATTATCTCAGTCTCAACTCAGTTGGTGATTATTCTGGAGTCTTCTAGAACTCTGTGATTATTCTGGAGTCTTCTAGAACTCAGTTGGTGATTATTCTGGAGTCTTCTAGAACTCAGTTGATGATTATTCTGGAGTCTTCTAAAAGCCAGTGTGTCCTGTAGGTAACACATGGAGCAGTGCTGGGTTGCCTACTGTGAGGACTTAGCAGGGGGCGGTGTGTGAGGGGAAGGGTGGGATGGGGAAGGGAATGGCATTATTTAACTGGGAGGATGAGAGGAAGAGTAGTGGAGGAGTAAGAGCTGTGGTGAACAGGAAGAGACTGCTGGGAAAGAGGGAAGGAAGGAAGGAAGGACACAGGAAGGAAGGAAGTGAGTAATTAAGGAAGGAAGGACTCTGGGAAAAGGGTCTGACAGTAATAAGAACCAGCCAAGCTAAGATTTCATCCCAAATGTCACCCTATTCACTATATAATGCACTACTTTTGACCAGATCCCATGGAGCTCTGGTTAAAAGTAGTGCACTATAAAGGGAATAGGGTGCCACTTGGGACACAGCTTGATGCTGCTGGGGGACCTTCGTGAAGTGCTCTACAGCTGCATGACACAAAAACAATTTGATTTAGCTGACTTAAGAATATCAAAGATTTTTTCTCTTCAAGAGGATCAATCAAAAACACATGCAACTAGCCTAGCCTGCCTAGCCCATGTCTGAATGTAGTTAATTCTTTATTGATGGGATTTACAGAGGTTTGGGGTTGGGCTATGATGAAAAGGTTGCTTTGTCAATGGAAAACAGTGAGTATGAGTGAAGAAGCAGAGATCAGATACTGGGCAGCTTTGAAGTGGCCAGTGAAGATTTGGCTACTCATGAGAGACAGACAATGTTGCATTTCTTGGGCGCCCCACACTTAAACAGTTTTTACAACTCTTGGAAACCTTCAAGAGGTCTGGAGAAGAAGTTGAGATGGAGGGACCCAACAGAATTCTCTTAAACCTGCATCCAACTTTTGATGCTGTGAGACTAAGTGGAAAATCCCTTTACACAAGAGGTTTATGAAGTAAAGTAGTGAAGCAATGCATTATTGATATTGAACTGGGTCCATATATAATGTTTCTTACATTTAATACATACCTTTGTTATGTCATTTCCCCATTGACTGATTAAATGTGTATAATAAGAGAGTGGTTTTTCAGATGATCACAGCATTTTGTTTCTTCTTAATTTCTACAGCCCAGGTCCAGTCGTATTCACAGGGTATGCAACGGAAGACAGTTTTCGTAATGGAAAAACTAAAAAAGTAGTCCCTTTTTGTTTTAGTTCATTTTCTTCCATTTGGTGCCTAATGAATACACCCCTGGTCTTTGATTGCGAGGGACAAACCTCTAAGTATGTGAGGGTTGGCCTGGGGTCTGGAGTTCACATTGACTTCCTTTGAGACTTTGCTTGGCTTTTGGTTTTGGGGGTAGAGAGGGAGATAAGACCTGGGTTCATTATTAGCAGGGTCAGTAACCTAACCTCTGTCTGCTGGTTATCCTGCGCCATCTGAGCAGCCCTCAGTCCCTCCATGGTAATAATCCAAGAGGTTATCAGTTCAAGGGTTTCTTTATTAAAACCATCTGACTTGTCTCAGCCACGCATCTCTGATCTTCCCCTTTCGTTCTCATGACAGGCTGGTTGGCTGGCTGTGTCACAGCTGTGCTCTGTCTGTCTGTAGGTCAGCTAAATAAGAATCCAACAGTCTCTCTCTCAGCTCTCTCCACACCAATGCCCCAAATCTGTTTAACAGTCAATGTGTATGTAAGACTTTGGCAATGGCTCTATCTGTCTGTCTCTATCTCTGTCTCTATCTCTGTCTCTATCTCTGTCTATATATCTGTCTATATCTCTGCTAGGAGAGGAGATGAGAGAAAAGGGGAGAGGAGAAGGCAGAGAGGAGAGAAGGGCAAAGAGAGTGAAGAGAATGGAGGGGGGGATCTTCTCTTTTGAGGGATTTCTTTCCCAGGGGCAGAGTTGGGGTCAGTCAGAGGACAGGGGTGAGTTCCTCTGTAATCAAGTTACTTATCTACCTGTCCTGTTCACAACTACCTTATACAGCCATCAACCAATAATATTCCCTCTCTAGTAATGCTCTTCATTTCACATTTTGTTATGGGTGACACTTTATTTACAGTAATAGTCTAGGTTCTGATTTTAGAATATACTTTTTCAGTCATTTCCCTCTTAAGATATGCATGCATTATTTTATAAATACGTTTGTTTTTTTCTCTAGGGAATGTTGTTTCTGCCAACCCTACAGCATCAGGTGTGAATGGTAAATTGGGAAAGCAGGGTGGAGAAACATAAAGTCCCCACAGGATTTGTTTGCATGTGTGTGCCTGCTGCATGTGCGTGCATGTGCATCAGCGAGCCAGCCAGTCCAGATGGCAAGGCAGACCTACAGTACATGTCTCCACAAGCAAAACAGTGACAAGGACAGGGAGAGAGGTTTCCGGGCCCAGGCCAATTTAATTTAATCTCATTTATTTGCCTGCCTGCCTGTCTGTGCTGCAGTAAGGGGAAAATGCCTCTATGCATATTTGATGTTCCTCTTGCTTGGGATTTAATTAAGGAGATATGTTTTTGGCTCCTGGGCAAGCTCTGACAGGCCTCCCAGTAAACGCAGCAAGATGTGATGGACAGATCTGCTGCTCCCAGTCCATACAGTGAGTTGCTGCCTCCCAGGGAACGGGATGTGATGACGCCTCCCAGGCAGGGTGATATGATGGGCAGATCAGCTGCTTTGGCATTGTCTTATGTCAGATAGCACGTCGATTCCACCTAGACTGATCCTTCTCGTATCTCACAAAGTGTATGGGATAGATCAAAAGTTGTTTGGCTACAATGTGCTGTCTAACATTAGAAAATATTACCTACAGTATTTGACATTGTCAGCTGAATTCCATTTCTGCCTCAAAACAGCCTTTTAGAACAAAGAATCCAACATTAGCTTGCTAGCTATCTGAGCCAGTCACTGAAACGATGTCAGTCACTAGCCAACCAATGACCTACCTACTTAGCTTGTGCTGCACACACAATGTTGAATGCTTCCAAAAAAAGCTAGCTAGTAAGCTACTGTATTAGTGCTAATGCTAACATTTTCAGGAGTTTTCAGGAAGCAGCTGTTCTGACGTGAGTCAGCTTCTGTACTCAGCTGACCCAATGATACAAAGTTGGCCGTGGCTGTGAATACAGAGTTTTCGCCATTACCCCTACAGAAACCTCTTTCTTTAATGCTAAGGATCCGGATCACCTTCTGCGCAGGTATTATTTTACGCACACTACGTAGCTACTGCTTACACTGCTTACACACACCTCCCTTTACGCTTCTCTTTACTCACCCTCTTCTGAACCATGATGATGTAGCATATCTCACCCTTACATTTCTGAACAGCTAAAAAAAAGCAGTGCCGATTTGAATAAACATTCCTCAAAATATTTATTGAAGGCTACAACCTTTTGTCTGTTGTAACGGATATTGCAGTTGCACAAGGAGGATGCAGTCTCTACACATTGCATTGGCACAAAAACTATCAGTGTTTAGTGTGATGATTTAGTAGGCTAATCTTTATAGTTCCTGCCATATCATAGCCTCTAGCCAGAGTTCCTTAAAAAAGAATGTAACTTCCCCCTTGAGTTTTGCACTGGGGGAAAAAAATTATCTGCGTTTTAACCACTCAATGATCATGCATGTACTGCACTATTTGGCTACTTTTAGCCATATTAGCATTGACATGAAATCAGTCAAAACACCTCAAAACAAGACATGGTATCATGAAACTAGCGGAAACAAGTCACTTACTATTCCCTACATGGCAGTTTCTTGTCATTGTTGCTAGCTATCTGATCATCCAGAATCACAACAACACACAAACTTCTGCCCCATTAAAGTATGCACATCGTTTTTGTGACGTTGTCAGCTAACCCATCAATAGTTAGCTAGCTAGCTATATCTCTACCATTAACAGTTATTGATATAAAAAGCTTGCTTAGCTTTGAATTACCCAGAAGTTGTAGACATGCAATGCCAAACTTAGGAAGAACTGTTATCATAAATCAGTCTGTAAAGTCAGCATTTTTCTCCGCTATTGCTAACATGTGGCCTTGTATGGAGTAGCTACTGTTACAGGTTTTCTGGCTATTGATATTGAGATTTCGGGGCATGATCCTCTCTAAGCTTTACAGGAATGTGATTCTGAATATAAAGTCACACCTCCACCTTTGGCATTTCTGCCTTTTCTGTAGATCTTATAACCACGTATTGCTACCACCGTATCATCAAAGGTATTATCTAAGTGAGTTTCAGAGATGGTCAGAATATGAATGTCATCTGTTACTAGCAAATTATTGATTTCATGTACCTTGTTTCTTAAGCTACAAATGTTAACATGGGATATTTTTGACACTCTTCTGGGATGCTTGATTATTTTTCTTGCTTTACTGGGTAGCTTAGCTGAGGTAGACATACTCAGGTTATTTTTATTAGTGCAGGGTGAGCTGCACACAGTGGACTTCCTACTAGGGCACACCACCTCAGTGCTACCAGTATTACTCTTGTTCATAGGCATATGGTTACGGCATACAATAGCTGTAGGATCAGCAGAGGCATTCCGGGCAGGAAGAGGGACATAAATTAGGCTATTTACATTGTGTCTTCCAATGCCCCTAGGATAATGTACATTTGCTGAAGCATTATGACAACTCAGTGACACAAGGGTAGGGATTACTGTAAATGAGCTTGACATTGTCTCAATGCAGCCTTATAATGCTGTGAATTATACAGGAACCCAAATGATTTGGGTGGATCCCATCCTCCTTATAATACAAGCTTTGTTTCCAGAAGGTATCCAAATTGTCACGATTTAGGGAGTGCAGAGTGCCAGTGCCTCTGGAAGAAACCTGGTGATATCCTGAACCTTTGCCCCAGGAAAACACAAAGTCTTTGCCGCAGGTACAGATATATGCCTTACCATTGAACTCCTTATCACAGTTGCCGGAATGATTCGGTCTCTGCCGTGTCTCGAAGCAGATTGCAAGACCAGAGCCACAGAACTCACCTGAGAAGAGGGTTGTTGAGACGCCGGCTACATGCAGTCCACAACGGCCAAAGGGACAGAGCTCTGATCCAGAGAGCACGGCCCAGCGGAGGGGGGTCGCCGTGGTCCACGCAGTGCCCAGGCAGTTGATTGACTAGGACAGGGAGAGGTATCTGGAGGGGCATCCACAGCCATTGAGCCTTGGAGGGAACACCCATGCCCCCAATATGGCAGCATAACTATGAAGATTATCATCACAAATAGTAGGCAGTCTAAAGCTGTAGTAGTCTAAGGAATAATAGTGCCCCGGTGGTGACTCAAAACGAAACTTGACCATTGTCAGACTCTGGTTACCGGATACACATGCTTGGGCTGCCTAGAAAATGTATTTGCCCAACAACTGTAACTATGTATATTGAGAGACAACAAGTACACGTTGTGCGAATGTATTTATGTTTTCAATAAAAATTGTAGATTAAATTTAGTTTACATGTTGTCAATAATCTAAGACAACCCTGTTTTGCCCCATAGTTGCGCACATATCGGTTTTGTTGCTAAACAACCAACCCGTGTACGTCAGTACAGTAAGCTAGCTACAAAAGTCAGCTAAGCACCTTTAAAGTCACTGCATTGGCGACTGACGTCCTTGTACAGAATTTGTGCTGGTGGTAGCCACCGCTTTGTTTTGTATTTTCTCACAATTGCAAACTATTAAATCACTGTTACAATGTTTTTCATAACTTAGCTATTTATTCTAGCTATTTCATGGAGAGTCATACAAGAGCGCAGTGATAAAAAAGTAGGAACTATATTTTCACTGTTGAATGGTGGATGCTCAGGAATATTCAAAAGGTGAATATGAGTTCCACGTCCTACAATACAAGACAGATAGGTTGAGGGGTGAGCATTGCGTAGGAGTGACACCATCTGATGTAAGACAATGCTGCTTTGGCACAAAATGTGATGATATAAAAAAAAAAACATAAAATGGCTCAATGACAGAATTACCTCTCCATTTGTTGTGGACTGTGTAAACATTGCATGAGATCGACAGCCAGGACAGGTGGGTGATTGAGAAGATTGAGCGACTGGCTGCCAGCTACCAATAATCTGCTGTGCCTGACATGAGGTTATTTAGAACTCTTGACAGGACTACCAGAAGGCTGCTTCCTGGCTGATTTACCCCCCCCCCCCGCCCCCTGCACTTTTTATTGTGTTATATTTTTGCACAGCCTTGAATGACCAACAGTTTGACATTCAGGAGTTATCAATTATCTTTCTCCTCTTTCCAAGGGTCAACTCATCGGTGCTATTCCATTTTTGTAATAGAGACTGATTCCACCTGCCTGCCAGTACTTAGCCGTGCATGGGCCTTAACCTATCAGCATGCTAGGCTAGGCAGCATGTTCCGCAGACACAAAGTGACCCACTCTGTATGTAATTATTTCATCAGGCAAAAAGACAACCCACACTACCCAACGCCTAGCATCCCAGACTGTTGTTGTGTTTGCTCGGCAGGAGTGCTGAAAGCAACCATTGGACCAGTGACAACGACACACACACACACACAGGGGTAGGGAGGTGGGGGGCGGGGGGTCGATCCTGTCACCTCCTCTCCTATCCAGAAATGGAGATTAACCTCCATTCAGAATGTAACGCTTCAGAAAACTGTTCAGTGCACCGGTCAACATGAAACGAGCTGTTGGTTTAGTGTCTTTGCTGTTGGAGCTGACACTGCTGTTTTCATTGAGGGGGTGATGGTGGTGGTGAAAGGGAGGTGGGGTCGGGGTTCTGTTTGGTGAAACAGTGGGGAGGCTGGTTGGGGTGGTGGGTTGGAGAGAGGGAGGTTGAGGACAGAAACCAGACAGCAACCCAGTAGTCCCAAAGAACAACTTACTTACTTCCATTTTGCCACGCGTTTCTGAGTCAGCCATTCAGGCCACAGCCTTTTCCTCTTTTCCACAGTCAGCCGTCACAGATTAAACAGTGTTGGACAGAGGATAGGGGACATTAGCCTAATTCAAGTGATTTAACATGCTAGCTCCACTCTACCATCTGGGATTTGGGAACGGTTCAGGGAGTGCAAGCAGCACTGTGTTATTAGCAGCTAACCCTTCTAATCTCCCAACCCCTCTGTCCGAATATGGTTTCACGAGCTCACTTCAAAACCCCCAGATTGCCTGGGAGAGATTTCACAGGCAGACCTGCCTATCAGACAGAGATAGACAGACAGAAAGAGCAGGCAGACCAGGCCAGGGTCATATTCGTTAGCGCACACCATTGCAAAACGTAGCAAAATGCTTTGCAGTGAAAAACAAGCGTTTCTTTCTGTACAAGAGTCCCTCCCTGTTTCAGTTTGTTTTCTTCCATTTGGCGCTTATGAATATGACCCAGGGCAGTCAGTGGATGTATCCAGATTTCCTTCCAGGACCTGGAAAATGAATCCCAGACCTGGTGGCTTCCAACTTCCCAACCTCTAAAGAGTCAGTCAGCATGTCTTCAAGTCCTCACTGACTTCTTTCTCCTCCTACACTGTGTTCCAAACAGCACACAATTCTCCCATATGGCTCTGGTCAAAAGTAGTGTACTATATAGGGAATAGGGTGCCATTTGGGAAGCTGTCCTAGTCTTGTGTCTGGGGAGCGTTTACAGATGCACGCGCACATGCACATACACACACACTCATGTGTGGGGCAAGTTCAAACCCAAACCCAACAGCACTAAGACTGAATGAGATTTATGGCTATTTCAAATGAGCTGCGCTGCTCAGTAGCCTTAAATACTCTTAGTCCTGGAGCAGTACAGGCTTTTAAATCACTCTATATTAACAACGCCCAGGAATTAGCCTGAGAGGCTGACTCAACTGCTGTAATGACTTTGTTTTAATGTGACTGACTGGCTGGGTCTTCGGCTCAAAAACACATAAAGATGCAGAGCGATAGCACACACATATGCATACGCACATATGCATGCACACAAATGTGCACGCATGCAGCCACACAAACACAGCCTAAAGGGGTCCGCATACATACATGTAGAAAAAAAGCAGCAATATTATTGTTATTTGAACCTCGTGAGCCACTGTAGCAATGGGACAGATATGAATTAGACAGGAAGCCCATTGGAGGGCAGTGGGAGATGATGGACTCCCAACCTCCTTGCTTGTTCTGTCCACTATGACTCATTTGTTCCCATTGGAAAGAATAAGCTGTGTTCTATCTTGGTTTAGTTATACAAATCTTTGGTGTAAACGGTGTGAAATGGCTAGCTAGTTAGGGGTGCGTGCTAATGGCATTTCAGTCAGTGACATCACTCGCTCTGAGACCTTGAAGTAGTGCTCTGCAAGGACGCTGCTTTTGTGGAGCGATAGGTAACAATGTTTCGAGGGTGACTGTTGTCAATGTGTTCAAAGGGTCCCTCGGTCAAGCCCAAGTTGGGGCGAGGAGAGGGACAGATCAAGACTGTTACAGAAGCATACAGATGGCTTTAGAGAAAGATGGAGACAGTGATTGCTGCCTGCAGCAGAGGAAGTCAAGAAGACAGACATGGAACCATGTGTGTATGATAATATTTTCCTTCCTCTCCTCCTCTTCTCCTCCCCTGCTCCTCTACTCTCCTATCGAAGTGCATTCTCTTTCCCAGATGGTGAAGAAAAGCTGACGTTCTATAGAATCATCCACTCGCTGAGCTTAGGGCATATTTTTTTAATTTGGTAATGATTAGAGAGGACAGTGCAATGCTTAATAAACGTTTCACTCGGTAAATCATTGTCGTTCTCCCAGGGAACGTTCTCCTGTGGGGGCGTGGGATCAACTAATATTTATATTACCTGTGCTTGATTGAGCTTGCCTGGCTTAATGGACCAGTAGAATAGTTACAAAACGGCAAAACCGGTCTCTCCGGTACTCCAGGCAGGCTGGAGCAAATGCTTAAAGTATGAAAGATTTCAAGTAGTATTTGAATCCAAGTCTGCTACTCCAAAGGCCCTTTAGGGGTATGAATGTAATATGAGTGAATGGAAGTGAACAGACAGCTAGACAGGACTCGAGGTATTAGGAAATGAGGATATTTCCTGATTAATTCAGTTTCATATGAAGATTAAGTGCACCAACGTGGAGCTGATGGCTTATTAACCTGCATGGGTCCCTGACTCTAATTAGAGCTAGTGTAATACCAGCCATCCGTGATAGAGACCTAGGCTGCAATGGCACCCTGTTCCCTATATAGTGCACTACTTTTGACCATAGTGCTGTGGGCCCTGGTCAAAAGTAGGTTGCTAAATAGGGAATAGGGTGTAATTTCTGACGCAGCCACATATTCCAGCCATCCTCTGAGCCCTGGGGTTCAACATCCACTCATATCTCTTGGAAAGAGAACAGACACATTCAAACCAGTGCAATTGATAATCTATTCTAGCTGCTTAAATGACCTATGAGACAATCTCACACCCCTAAAATATTAATAAGTACTGTCTAAGGGGGGTAAATTAAGCTGTATGATGCATATAGACTGTCATAAACTACAACAATCCCCGTTGAGCGTCCGATTACTGTCTGTGCCCCTAAATTTATGCTAAGTATTATCAAAAGGTTAACGTAAAGGTTGGATGATGCATATAAACCGCCATAAACCACGACAACCCAGCGTTGTACAACTTGAGTGTGTACGGGGCCCAAGTGTGCAATTGATCATCAAGCTGTTTGGGGGGCGTAGGCCTCTGTCTTTGAAACTGAGAGACCTCACTGTCTGTGGCCCCTAACATAATGATAAGTATTGTCTAAAGGGGGAAAGTAAAGGTTGGATAATGTATATAAACCATCATAAACCATGACAACCCCCGTTGAGCATCCTCGTCCTCCAAAGCCATAATACTTCATCAATATCTGAGAGGAGGGGACTGCTTGACCAAATTAAGTGTCGCTCGTCCACCGTTAGACAGATGGTGCCTCGTTCTTCTCCCCACCTCTAAGTGATGTCTCCCAGCTTCCAGGGCTACGTCCCAAATGACACTCTATTCCCTAAATACTGTAGTCCACTACTTTTGACCAGGGCCCTTTATAGGGAATAGGGTGCCATTTGGGACATTGCCCGGCAGGACAGGAGCAAATGAGCCGCCCCTGCCTGCAATAATATTTGTCTTTAACACCCGGCGCTTCCTGAACTCATTGTGTAACGTGGAGGTTGGAGTTTGAGGTGTCGATTCTGGAGAGCAAGGGAGAGCAGGGGCTGGGACATTAAAGACCACTGGCCGTTTCATGTGTTGTCTGATGCAGGGTGACAGAAAGCAGTGCCTGGCCTGCTGTTTAAAGCCCGTTCAGCAGGAAAAGGGAGGGATTAGATGGACTCTTTCAAGGGCGATGGTAGTTAGTTACCCTCCTCGCCCCCCAGGAATCCCTCTGCTTGTTAGGTTGAGGGTGGGGTGGGGTCCATGAGTTGGTTTTGGGCTAGGGCAGGGGAGAAGTGGGGGAGTGGGACAGAGGGCAGAGGAGACAAATGGACAGGCCCAGGCCTAGGGACAGATGTTGCGAGTGACAGAGAGAAAGAGTGGGGGAAGGGGGAGATAGTGGGGGGAGTAGCGGGGAGGAGTAGGCCAACCAGAAGTAGGGTGATGGTGGGCTGGCATATTATTTAATCCTGTTTATGGCTGTGTTGAATGGAGGGCATTACACCTTAAAGGAGAATGTTAGCAGACTTTAAATGTAAGTCGCAGGGCAGGCTTTGATTTGTGTGACTAAAGAGCTCTGGTTAGAATCAAAGGTTGACGTGCCAGAGGGGTGTGTGGTGGTGGTGACTGCAATGGACTTAAAATGTTCCAGGTTGGTGGACTACAACGCTTCTCACTGGATCTTCTGGGTTGCTTAAAAATGTATTGCACCGGAGTGATAGAATGCAGCTACCTTTTCTTTCTATAGGTGGTATACAATCCCTGTAACTGAATCTTGAAAACCAAGACATGGGATACAACAACATTGTCCAAGCATTTGCACTTCTTGTGAAGTATAGTTTCTACTTCTAGTTGCTAGTTTCCTCCTGATAGATCAAATTAAATAAAATCAAATGTTATTTGTCACGTGCCGAATACAACTGGTGTAGACTTTACTGTGAAATGCTTACTTATGAGCCCTTTCCCAACAATGCACTTTCAAAAAAAGAAAATAATAATAAATAAATAAAAAGGAAATAGTAACACAATAAAATAACAATAAGGAGGCTATATACAAGGTGTACCTTGAACGAGTCAATGTGCAGTGGTACGAGGTAGTTGGGGTTATTGAGGTAATATCTACTGTACATGTAAGTAGGGGTAAAGTGACTAAACAATCAGGATTATAAATGTTTTATTTAACCTTTATTTAACTAGGCAAGTCAGTTAAGAACAAATTCTTATTTACAACGACGGCCTACCCCGACCAAACCCTCCCCTAACCCGGACAATTGTGCACCGCCCTATGGGACTCCCAATCACAGCCGGTTGTGATACAATCTGGGATCAAACCAGGGTCTGTAGTGACACCTCTAGCACTGAGATGCAGTGCCTTAGACCGCTGCGCCACGTGGGAGCCCAAAGGAGTCTATGTGAAGAGTATGAATGTGTGTCTCTGTGAGTGTGTGTGTGTGTGTGCATATGTGTGTGTTTGAATGTCAGTGTAGTATGTGTGAGTGTGTGGGTAGAGTCCAGTGAGTGTACATAGAGCCACAGTAAGAATGTCAGTGCAAAACAAAAGGGGGTCAGTGCAAGTAGTCCGGGCAGCCATAATTACAGATGGAGGACAACATACAAGGATAACACTGGTCTGTATTGTGAAGAGAAACTATACACACATAACCTTTAGCACAATACAATATAATGCTATTTATCCGTTGTGATCATTCCACTGGTTCTGTTCCAAATCCACACTAGCATGCCACTTAGGTGCTAGGCATGCATTCTAAGAAGTAGCATGCTAGTGTAGATATTGGAACAAAGCCATTGGGTCTCTCCCAAATGGCACCCTACACCCTACAAGGGTTCTAAAAGGGTTCTTTGGCTGTCCCTGTAGAAGAACCCTTTAAGGTTCTAGATAGCACCTTTTTTTCAAAGAGTGTACAAAACATTAACACCTTCCTAATATTGAGTTGCAACTCCATGTTGACTCCAATGCTTCCCACAGTTGTGTAAAGTTGGCTGGATGTCTTTTGGGTGGTGGACCGTTGTTGATACATATGGGAAATTGTTGAGTGTGAAAAACCCAGCAGCGTTGCAGTTCTTGACACAAACCAGTGTCAATCTTTTGTCTTGCCCATTCACCCTCTGAATGGCACACATACACAATCCGTCTCAATTGTCTCACGGCTTAAAAATCCTTCTTTAACCTGTCTACACGGATTGAAGTGGATTTCAGTGACATCAATAAGGGATCATAGCTTTCACCTGGATTCACCTGGTCAGTCTATGTCATGGAAAGAGCAATGTTTTGTATACTCAGTGTATAGTTCATTCACTATGAAGGGAATAGGGTACCATTTGATTATCGTCCTCATCCTCAGGATCCGTCATGTCAGGGGAATCAATGACGCATGGTGGATCATGAGGCTATAGTTACATATTCAGCCCTATCATGATGCTATCTGAATTCAGTACAATGCACCAAATATTATGGAAACATTAGAAAAAATTCAATAATTGAAAATCAAGAAAGTCGATTTTTCATTTATTCAGTGGAATGAGCTTATTCAAGCAGACGGTTAAAAAAATTCCTCTATCCATGTCTTTCAACATTAAAGTGTAACCATGGTTTCTCACACACTGTGGACTTTTTTTTACCTACCGACACCATAGCAACAGCAGGTCCATATATTGGCAGTCTGGAGAGAGAGAGACCTTGGATGGTGAAAGGTTTGTGTAGCCTACCATTGATGCAGTATTCAACACCTCCATCACACACACACCTCCGTCACAGGTACGCACGCACACACAAACCTCCGTCACACACACAGACCTTGACTCACCGCACATGGGGCACAGAGAGAGTCTTGGCAGGGCAGGACTGGACTAGGCAGTGCAGGCTTTAGGCTTTACACCCGGCATGTTTCTTATTATCACTCTGAGAGAAGTGCTGACATGAGCCAGGACCTGCATGCTGCCGGAGCTTTCATCACAAACATCCCCGGAATAGACAACATTCCTGCCTCTCTCTCCCTCTCCCTCCCGCTCGCTCTCTTGCTCTCTGCCCCTAGCAGCAGCTCAGCTAGGTGAAGGTGGCAGGCCTGGAGAAAGGCCAGGGACACACTGGTGCTCTAGAAACAGCAGGGTTGTGGCCCAAATGGCTCCCTATGTAGTACATTACATTTGACCAGGGTCCTGGTCAAAAATAGCACTCTGTCTAGGGAAAAGGGTGCCATTTGAGACACAGAAAAGAATGCTGAGGACTTGAGTTTAAGCCCAAAGAACAGAACAGACCACAGAGGAACATGGAAATAGCATACGTATGACAAAGAAGGTTATATTTTTGACTGTTGTGTGGGATCTAAAAAGCCACCTCCCAGAGAAAGACGTAATTGGCAAACTGCACAAAGAGACCAGTTCCCCAGCATGGGGGAGATAATCAAAAGGACCGAATGAGTGGGTGTGTGTCTGTTTCTGTGTGTACGCCTGTCATTCTAAAAGCAGGTGCATTTGTGCATATGTAGCCTAGCGGTTAGAGCGTTGGGCCAGTAACTGAAAGGTTGCTGGTTCGAATACCTGAGCCGACAAGGTGAAAAACCTGTCGATGTGTCTTTGAGCAAGGCACTTAACCGTAATTTGCTCCAGGGGCTGACCCTCTTGGTAGGCTGTCATTGTAAATAAGAATTTGTTCTCAACTGACTTGCCTAGTTAAATAAAGATTTTTTTCTATTCAGCATCATCCCAATCATGAAAGAGTGAGTCATTCTTCGATGTATATTTTACACACACACACACACACACACACACACACACACACACACACACACACACACACACACACACACACACACACACACACACACACACACACACACACACACACACACACACACACACACACAAACATGTATTTTCCTCCATCTGTTGAGGGCGTTCTCTTATTCCCTGTCTGTTCCTAATATCATGTGTTGCTTCTCTCCAGGATCCCCTAAGTACGCTTTGTGACACATAAAGTAGAAATCTTACCTCACGGCACGGTTCTCCTTTGATCGTCCGCTGCACCGCTTGACAAGCAAATGGTTTAATTAGTCCATTATTGACTATGGCTTTTCTCTCAGGCCTTGTTTCACTTACTATGGTGGCCACCGGCCCCATTCTTTGTGGATTAACCCTGTTTTGTGCAGTTTAAATCGCCATTGTCCTTGGGTAATGGGAACAATTCTTGTGAAGAGCAAAGGCCCCCTGTGACAATGCCCCCCTCAGTGTACTAGCCTACAGATGCAGGAGCAACCTCAAAGGGAGACCTCCATCTCCACCAGGTCTTCAAAGGCCTCTTCATCATTCAACATCAACCCCCCCCCCCCCCCCAATGCCCTCCAACCACCTAAATTCAGAGCAGCATCCAAGCAACCCCTTTCCTACTCCCTGTGACCCACCTTCTCATCCCCCTTGGCCACATGGGACAGGAGAAGGGAGGGAGCTCCTCAACCTCTTCAACCAGCCTCTGGAGACTGATAATGACTTTGCAGCTTTGGGAGGGTGGAGAGAGAGAGAGAGAGAGGGAGGGAGAGGACAGAGACAGGGAGAGTCAGAGGAGAAAGAGGGTGGAAACTACAGGGCAGTACAGAACAGATTGTGGCAGGCATGGAAGCTAGGCCACTGAGAAGAATAGAAGGTAGGTTGGAAAGGACAGAAGAGAAGGGGGCTTTCATCTCTCCCTTCCCTCTTTCTCTTCCTCCCTCTCTCCCTCCCTCCCACCCTCCTTCAAATCAGCACCCTGCCTTTAAAGATGGACACCTCCTAATGCGGAATCCAAGCAATCTGTCAGCCCTTTCATCTCCCACCACCTCTAATGATCCCCTTTAATGAGGGGACCTTTGCCATGGTAATGAGCTTTCAATTGTCCCCCGACCGTCAGTCTCACATTGCTTTTGCATCAGCAGGGGCAGGGGCAATAGTGGCCTGGGTCCCAAATGGCACCCTATTTCCTATTATTGCGCTATTTTTGGCCAGGGCCCTGGTCAAAAGTAGTACACTATATAGGGAATCGGGTGCAATTTGGGAGGGATCTGTGGTGGTGGTGGGCTGTAGGCAGGAGATCACTAGTGTCCTTTCCTTTCTCTTCTCCCCCTGTCCCCTGCACTGCTGCTCTGATTGATCACAATGCAGATGATGACAGGGTCTTTTCTTTTGAAGATTCCAACTTAAGGCTATGATGTAAGTTTCTTTGTGAATTTCAGCCCTAAGAAAATCTGTACACATTTTGGGGTATCTTTTGGTATTTTATTAGGATCCCCATTAGCTGTTGTAAAAGCAGCAGCTAATTTTCCTGGGGTCCACACAAAACATGAAACATGACATAATACAGAACATTAGTAGATAAGAACAGTTCAAGGACAGAACTACATCAATGAATAATTATATGGATGTTTTTGACTGAATTCTGTGTAGATTGTTTAAGCTTGGGTCTTGACTGTAGGTGTTAAATGGTGGGGGTTGGGTTTTCTCTCTGGTGGGTTTTGCTCAAATCAATATAATATATTGTTTAAGGGTGTAAAAAAGTAGGCGGTCTTGCAGTGGAGGTATTGTTTGTAATTTGCGTGCAGCTTTGGTTAACAAAACTAGAGAACAATTTTTTTAGCAGATCAAGTCAATTTCTTGAATTAACCTAGTTTTGTTTCTATTATAATCCTGGCCAAACAGGTCATAAAATACTCAGGGAAACAGCCAGTGTCCCTCCTCTCGTAGTCAGATAGTAAAATCATTGGGTTCTCGTTGCATTGTTTCCCCTCTAAACAAAGCTAGTGTCTCGCTGGGGGAGCTACCCTACTAAAAGCAGCTGCATCTCCTGTGAGTCCCTGAAAGGAAAACAGAGCCCCCAGTGAGGGAGGCTTGACAGGCAGGCAGGCAGGGTTAGAGCCCAGGCAGCACCTGAGCTAATCATGGAGATAATCAAAACAGTCCCAGTCTCTAGAGCCTGTTTGTTTACTCTATCCGGGGTGGGCCCTCTGCCTCTCTCTTTCCACAGCCCCAATCCGGGCCCAGGCCTCCCTCCTCGTCTCTCTGGCTGTACCACCTGAAACACCCCGTAAACACACACACACGCACGTGCACACACAGGCAAATAAACACACACACACACACGCCATGGGTGTGCTGCTGCACAAGTAGGTCTGTCTGTGAAAAGTGGCATACTGACACTGACAGGTTACTTATTCACTTTCTTTGACTTTTACAGCTGTACATAGAAGTATGTATTCTATCAGGAGTAGGCCTGTTTTTTAAACTACATTTAACATTGATTTAACAACAAAATAAAACACCAAATCAGATATGGAATCCAGCCATCAGTTTCTAAACTGTACTCATCAGTTTAAATTGTACTTTTCCAGCCTGCCACAAGTGCAAGAAAGGCCCAAAACTTAGATAAGATTATCAGGATAGAAGGGTTTGAAAGAAGACATAACAGAGAATGTGCATTCCAAATAACCCAGTTAGATAGCAACTTTGGCTGACCTGCTTCTAAAGACAGTGTTTAAATCAAACAGCTGTTAGTTGGTGAGGTGGAGTTTATACTTTGTGAGACCATTATATATAATCCTAGTGACATCATATATTATGATATTATGCAAGTGTGATTGGTGGGCTTATGTTAATGCTATATATTAAGGAGTCTGGGGTTCTGTCCCAAATGACACCCTATTCCATATATAGTGCACTACCTTTAACTAGAACCCTATAGGCCCTGGTCAAAAGTAGTGCACTACACAGGGAATAGGGTGCCATTCGGGACACAGGCTGGATCTGCTTGGCTCCGGCTCCAGATTGGACTACTTATCTTTGGTTGGCTGTTCTCTCTCTCTCAGCTCAGAGCCCTAAATTCCCTAAGAGACTTATGCAATGCTATATCTGATGAAGACTGCTGTCTTAGCTACCCACCCCTCTCTCTACCAGGCCTGGCTGGTCATGCACTGACATATCATTTCTATTTCGTTATTACACAATCGTTCAGATAGGAATGAATCATGTAGAACAGATATGATTGCCAGTCATTTAGGTATAGAGTCGTGTCAGCTCTATTCGTTACATTTCTATCTGCAACCAAGCTTCTGAATGTTTCACCTCACTGATTTATACCTACACCCCTGCTGTCTTAGTAAACCACTCCCCTTTTCTCTCCACAGTACACGGATGTAGCATTTCTACTCTCCCAATTTCTCTTTCCCCCCATTCATGACATCACTGGGTCCTATACTGCTGACAAGACCTGATTGGAAAAGGAAGAGTCCAGATCACACCGATCGGATGACAAATCAATAATAAAACACTAAATAACATTCCCATTTATCTATTAAAATCCAATACATCTGATAGCTCTGATATTCACCATATAATATAATTCAATTTCTCCCAACAGCTGTAATGATTGACAGGTGTATTTCCTTTGTAAGACTCTTATTCACTCTCCTCTGGATGACATCATCTGGATGATCATATCCCCGACCAGCGAGATTTACGTCTCTGTCAAAGTGAAGCCTTTCTCAGTCAATAGCTGTTTTACTGTTTCTCCAGGCTGTTATACTGAATGTGTCTGCCCTGAGCCTTATAAGCCTTGTACTGTGTATTGGAGTTACCAGGACAATTAAATAAAATAATAGATACAAATATATTTTCAATGTTTTAATTAATTGATTGCATCTTTAATTGAGAACTTCATATATCTCCTGGATGAAGAAGTGTCTTGGTTTAAGCAAAAGAGAGAGTACAATATAGTCACTGCCCTCTCTTTCTGAAATTATCAGCCAAAATTGTTGCAACACCTATCACTAGCCTGTTCAACCTCTCTTTCGTATCGTCTGAGATCCCTAGAGATTGGAAAGCTGCCGCGGTCATCCCCCTCTTCAAAAGAGGAGACACTCTAGACCCAAACTGTTATAGACCAATATCCATCCTGCCCTGCCTTTCTAAAGTCTTCGAAAGCCAAGTTAACAAACAGATAACTGACCACTTCGAATCCCACCGTACCTTCTCTGCTATGCAATCTGGTTTCCGAGCTGGTCATGGGTGCACCTCAGCTACGCTCAAGGTACTGAACGATATCATAACCGCCATCGATAAAAGACAGTACTGTGCAGCCGTCTTCATCGACCTGGCCAAGGAATTCAACTCTGTCAATCACCGCATTCTTATTGGCAGACTCAACAGCCTTGGTTTCTCAAGTGACTGCCTTGCCTGGTTCTCTAACTACTTTGCAGACAGAGTTCAGTGTGTCAAATCGGAGGGCCTATTGTCCGATCCTCTGGCAGTCTCTATGGGGGTGCCACAGGGTTCAATTCTTGGGCCAACCCTTTTCTCTATATACATCAACGATGTCGCTCTCGCTGCTGGTGACTCTCTGATCCATCTCTACGCAGATGACACCATTCTGAATACATCTGGCACCTCTTTGGACACTGTGTTTTCTAACCTTCAAACAAGCTTCAATGCCATACAACACTCCTTCCGTGGCCTCCAACTGCTCTTAAACGCTAGTAAAACTAAGTGCATGCTTTTCTATCGAACGCTGCCACCACCCGCCCACCGGACTATCATCACTACTCTCGACGGGTCCGACTTAGAATACGTGGACACCTACAAATACCTAGGCATCTGGTTAGACTGTAAACTCAACTTCCAGACTCACATCAACCATCTCCAATCCAAAATTAAATCCAAAATTGGCTTCCTATTTCGCAACAAAGCCTCCTTCACTCATGCTGCCAAACATGCCCATGTAAAACTGACTATCCTACCGATCCTTGATTTCAGCGATGTCATTTACAAACTAGCCTCCAACACTCTACTTAGCAAATTGTCACAGTGCCATCCGTTTTGTTACCAAAGCCCCATTATATATATATATATATATATATTTTGCACTCTGTATATAGATTTTCTATTGTGTTTTTGACTATGTTTGTTTACTGTGTAACTCTGTGTTGTTTTTGTCGCACTGCTTTGCTTTGTCTTGGCCAGGTCGCAGTTTTTTACTTGTGGAAATTTCAGTGTTTCTATGTCAAACCGTTTTGATATATTTCAGTCTTCTGTGATGTATATAAAGTGTAATATTGGGATGAAAAATTCAAAATGGAATACATTTCAACTCTTTATCTGACAGTAGATTTGTTTAAGACTACCAAGAAACTCTGTGTGACCCTGATTTAGCCCACTGCATGAAAAGGTTTTCAATACCTAAATGAAAAAATAAAAACCTTTACCATTACAAATGCAGACACAGACGACAGAAAAAAATGAAGCCTGATATATTTTTATGAAAGAAAAAAAAACAACCTTTACAGTGTTTACTTTGAAAAATCAATAATTACAGGTTAAAATCAAATAAAGCATACTAATTCATTGAAAATAAACTTGGTAAACATCCTAAGCGCTCAAAAAGAATACACCCAAACCACTTAAAGATACAAATGTGTTAATTAGAAATGTGATTAATGACAAAAGCATCCAGTGGCATGTATTCATGGATGTCAAGGGAAGCCAGGCTTCACAAAATTTTTTACCAAGAATTTAAAAAAAAAACATACACAAACAAAACATAGATTTATCAATAAATTTATCTCTCTCTCTCTCTCTCTCTCTCTCTCTCACACACATAGCAGCAATTAGAATCCATAGAGCAGTTTTAAGTGATACAGTCTGCTATGCACTCACCGCTCCTCTGCCTCTCTCCATCACTTTCTATGTGTCATCAGTTGCTGTCTCTCTTGTCTGCCCTCTTCTGTTGCTGTCTATCGTCTGTCCTCTTCTGTTGATGTCTCTCGTCTGCCCTCTTCTGTTGCTGTCTCTCATCTGCCCTCTTCTGTTGCTGTCTCTCTTGTCTGCCCTCTTCTGTTGCTGTCTCTCTTGTCTGCCCTCTTCTGTTGCTGTCTCTCTTGTCTGCCCTCTTCTGTTGCTGTTTCTCTCGTCTGCCCTCTTCTGTTGCTGTCTCTCTTGTCTGCCCTCTTCTGTTGCTATCTCTCGTCTGCCCTCTTCTGTTGCTGTCTCTCTTGTCTGCCCTCTTCTGTTGCTGTCTCTCTTGTCTGCCCTCTTCTGTTGCTGTCTCTCTCGTCTGCCCTCTTCTGTTGCTGTCTCTTAGTCTTCTATGTTTCTTTCTCTCTTGTCTGCCCTCTTCTGTTGATGTTTCTTAGTATTCTATGTGGCTGTCTCTCTTGTCTTCCCTCCTCTCTCATCCTGTCCTGGTTGTAAAAAGTGTAAAAGTAAACAATTGTTTTAAAAGTAATTTCACAGGCTTTTTCACCTCACCAGCAAATTCCTTGTAAACCATGTTTTACTCTTGTTCACCTATATAATTTCTGCAAATAAATGAAAAGAACTGCTGTTCTCATCTGTCCTCCTCCTTGGCTCATCTGAACAGTAAAAAGGTGCAACATGTCATTAGTTCGTTTTAAAGGGCGATTGCACTTCCTGATTTGGCCTCATTTTAGATTTGGTTCATTAAGAAATAATAATGGCCTTGACTGAATTCAAATATGAGTTGGTTTAAGGGTGTGGTTTGATGTGGGCGTCTCATGTGTGTGTTCGCAGGTGGGAAGAGTTAGCCAAATTATTTTGCCAATTAGCTTCAGCTGGCTGGTGTGAGACCTGACTTTGGATAGCTAGGGACTGTCAATAAATTACACAATGTAAATGAGACAATATTATCATGTTGCACACATTTTAGTTTTCTTATTAAATGCTTTCAATATTTGTAAATACATTTTTACAATTTATAGTTTGTTTGAGGTTTTTAAGTCATTGAAATTTGGAGCTATTGGAATTTTAACATATTGTCCCATGTACACAATGGTCCCTAACTAGCCCCATAGGGATATCCAAAATCAACCGAAATTGACCACATGCGTTATAATCGGGTTGTGGGAATGTGGGCAGGATTGAAACAAAGCCAACCTTCATTTACATTGTGATGCAGTCACAACCACGTCCCACAAAACTCTGTTTTAGACCAGACTGTTTTAGACCAGACTAAAACAGTCCTACACCTATTCCCCAGGCATTCTCATTTGTTGACTTCTGTAAACGTAAAATCCTTGGTTTCATGCATGTTAACATCAGAAGCCTCCTCGCTAAGTTTGATTTATTCACTGCTCTAGCACATTCAGCCAACCCTGATGTCCTAGCCGTGTCTGAATCCTGGCTTAGGAAGGCCACCAAAAATTCAGAAATGTCCATCTCCAACTACAACATTTTCCGTCAAGATAGAACTGCTAAAGGGGGCGGAGTTGCAATCTACTGCCGAGATAGCCTTCTGTCATACTATCCAGGTCTGTGCCCAAACAGCTTGAGCTTCTACTTCTAAAAATTCACCTCTCCAAAAATAAGTCTCTCACTGTTTCCGCTTGTTACAGACCCCCCTCAGCCCCCAGCTGTGCCCTGGACACCATTTGTGAACTGATTGCCCCATCTATCCTCAGAGTTCGTACTGTTAGGTGACCTAAACACCTGCATACTACAATCTAAACTAGATTCCCTCAATCTCACACAAATTATCAAGGAACCTATCAGGTACAACCCTAAATCCGTAAACAAGGGCACCCTCATAGATATCATCCTGACTAACATCCCCTCTAAATTCACCTCTGCTGTCTTCAAACACTTTAGCGAGCAGGCCTTTCTAATCGGATATTCTGGAAGGATATTGACCTCATCCCGTCAGTAGGGGATGCCTGGAGGTTCTTTAAAAGTGCTTTCCTAACCATCTTAAATAAGCATGCCCCATTTAAAAAGTGTTGAACTAAGAACAGATAGAGCCGTTGGTTCACTCCAGACTTGACTGCCCTCGACCAGCACTAAAACATCCTGTGGCGTACTGCATTAGCATCGAACAGCCCCCGCGATTTGTACATTTTCAGGGAAGTCAGGAACCAATATACAGCGGGTGAAATAAGTATTGAACACGTCACCAAGGTGCTATTGACATGACATTTTCACCAGATGTTGGTAACCATCCAAGTAATCCATACATACAAAGAAACCAAAACAAATAAGTTCAGCAATTAAGTTATGTGTAATAATGTGAAATGACACAGGGAAAAAGAATTGAACACACTTACGGATATTTATTTAATACTTTGTACAAAAGCCTTTGTTGGTAATGACAGCTTCAAGACGCCTCCTGTATGGAGAAACTAGTCGCATGCATTGCTCTGGTGTGATTTTGGCCCATTCTTCCACACAAACAGTCTTCAAATCTTGAAGGTTCCGTGGGCCTCTTCTATGAATCTTGATCTTCAGTTCTTTCCAGGTGATTGGCTGGGCCATTCTAGCAGCTTTATTTTCTTTCTTTGAAACCAATTGAGAGTTTCCTTTGCTGTGTGTTTGGGATCATTGTCTTGCTGAAATGTCCACCCTCGTTTCATCTTCATCATCCTGGTAGATGGCAGCAGATTTTTGTCAAGAATGTCTCGGTAAATTTGCCCATTCATCCTTCCTTCAATTATGTGAAGTTTGCCAGTACCATTTGCTGAAAAGCAGCCCCACACCATGATGTTCCCACCTCCAAACTTCACTGTTGGTATGGTGTTTTTAGGGTGATGTGCAGTGCCATTTCTCCTCCAAACATGGTGTGTATTATGACATCCAAACAGTTCAATTTTGCTCTCATCTGACCACACTATATTCTCCCAGTATTTCCCTGGCTTTTCCAAATGTTGTGCAGCAAACTTTAAACGAGCTTCAACATGCTTTTTTTTCAGCAATGGAGTCTTGCGTGGTGAGCGTGCATACAGGCCATGGCGGTGGAGTGCATTACTTACTGTTTTCTTTGAGACAACAGTACCTGCTAATTGCAGGTCTTTTTGAAGCTCTCCACATTGCCAAAGCTGATTCTCTCTGTTCACATCCTCCTATATCTAACCGCTGCATTTGACACTATGAACCATCAGATCCTCCTCTTCACCCTCTCAGGGCTGGGCATCTCAGGCTCTGCACACTCTTGGATTGCATCCAACCTGACAGGCCGCTTCTACCAGGTGACGTGGAGAGATCTGTCCCTCTCCTTTTCTCTCTTTACACCAAGTATCCTCACCTTGTATGCAGATGACACTCAACTATTTTACTCCTTCCCCCCTTCTGACATCCAGGTGGCTAGACTCATCTCTGCATGCCTGTCAGATATCAGCTTGGATGTCGGCCCACCACCTCAAGCTTAACCTCGACAAGACTGAGGACAACTCCACGGTGTCCTCCTATCAGAGAGCAAAGAACCTTGGCGTGACCCTGGACAACACCTTGTCGTTCTCTGCAAACATCAAAGCAGTGGCTCGCTCCTGCAGGTTCAAGCTCTACAACATCACCTCACACAGGAAGCGGTGCAGGTCCTATTCCAGGCACTTGTCATCTCCTATCTGGACTACTGCAATTCATTGTTGGCTGGGCTCTCCGCTTGTGCCTTCAAATCCCTGCAACTTATCCAGAACACTGCAGCCTTCCTTCCTAAGTTATCCCATGTTACCCCACTCCGCTGCACACTCCACTGGCTTCCAGTAGAAGCTCGCAGCCACTCAAAGACCATGGTACTTGCCTATGGAGCAGCAAGAGGAACTGCCCCTCCCTACCTTCAGGTTATGCTCAAATCCTACACCCCAACCAGAGCACACCGTTTTGCAACGTCTGATGTGCCAGGAACCACATTTTTGGTCAGTGTTTCCCTGAAAACCCTTATATGGGGAGGAGATACAGGAAATGTATAAACGCACCCCTTGGTCATGTTCAGGTGAGAGCTTTGTACCTGGAAGGTCCATTATGTATATAAGCTGTTCAGCGTCATTGCTGTTGGTTTATTTCTGTGGGCAACCATTTTGTGACCATGCTATCGTGATTTTTTTGGAGGGGTGTGGTTTATTGTTCTGAATGGTATGTGTTGAGTTTGACCATCAGTGAGTTTATTCATGCAACAATATTCAAGATGTTCATTATGTAAAGCCACTGCAATGTCCTTTTGTTTTCCGTTGATTTGTTTGGAGTGGCTTTGCTGGTTCGAGGTCCAGGCAGTGTATTGGCAGCACCCTCCAATAAGTAATTTGTATTTCTAAAATATCTGCTTATGTAAATGCAGTGGTTAACTGTTCTTTCCTACAATCAGAAGTGCAGTATTGTTTCTCACTTGGTCAGCTCACTCTCTGAAATCACTGTAGTTCAGAAAGCTATCTAGTGGAAGTAACAGATCTAAGTCATTTTGGTGTACTCTTGTTATTGTGTATCTGTCAAACAAGCAAACCTAATCCTCTAAGCTTAATTTTGCTTGTTCTTTATCTGCCTCTTTAATGTTAAGATGTTACAATTGCAATAAAACATGTTTGTTTTTGCTAAGGTGTTGTCTGGTCCGCTGTATTGCTCAGAATGTTGACCCAACTCAATAGGTGGCCTGTCACAAACGTTTTATGTTCTGGTTGAGGTGATCCACTCATTAAACAGTAACTGGCGTAATCTGGTAGTGCCATTTTAACAAACCCTAGTTGGCAGGTGTTACTACAATATATGACCAAAAACACTACAGTAAATACTGCAGTATACTAGTCATGTCTGAAAAAACACTACAGTAAATACTGCAGTATACTAGTCATGTCTGCAAAAACACTACAGTAAATACTGCAGTATACTAGTCATGTAAGCAAAAACACCACAGTAAATACTGCAGTACACTAGTCATGTCTGAAAAAACACTACAATAAATACTGCAGTATACTAGTCAAGTAAGCAAAAACACTACAGTAAATACTGCAGTATACTAGTCAAGCAAGCAAAAACACTACAGTAAATACTGCAGTATACTAGTCAAGTAAGCAAAAACACTACAATGAATACTACAGTAGTGTACAAAAACACTACAGTAAAGTCTGCAAATGCATTATGGTAAATATTGCAGTATGCTAGTCATGTCAGCAAAATACTACGGTATGGTAAAGTCCACTACAGGAAATACTATAGTATGCTTTAGTCAGTTACCAGACGCTCTTATCCAGAGCGACTGTCTACTTTTTTGTCCCCCGTGAAAAACGAACCCTGGCATTGTAAACACCATGCTCTACCAACTGAGCTACACGGGACACTACAATCAAGTCCACAAAAACACTACACGTCCACAAAAACAATACAGTGAATACTGTAGTATATAAATATAGTAATATTACAGTATTTATACCCTATTATTTTTTCATGTGGTTGTAGTGTATTATACAGCAATATATTCATATTGGCTATGTAACCCCTAACAAAAATAAATATTTTTGGAAAAATCCTTATGCCTTATTCTAGAGTACTGTTTGTGTTAGCATTGACCTGGTATTTACTGGTATTGATGTAACCAAAATGTGACTGCTAGGCTCTTACCAGTACTTCAAATGGTTAGGCTCTTACTTACCGTAGTTCAAAATAATTTATTTGAAGTACCGGTAATTCAGCACAATACGTGGTGCAAAATAGCACATTGCCCGAGGCTAGTTCTAATTTAAATAAATCCCATTTTACCAGAAAGTTCTAATTTAATAGTCCCATGTTAGTATCATTTCTGCATGAATACTAGGTATAGTGGATTACAAAAATAAATAAATGATAAACTATAGTGTTTGTGGTCAGTAGAAGCAGTAGTACATGACATTCAAAGCCTGTATTCGCTGTTAGATTTTGGTCATTTCACAGACACTCTTATTCAGAGCGACTAACAGTCAGTGCATTCAACTAAGGTAGGTAAGACAACCACATATCACAGTCAAAGACTGTATCAAGGGCTTTTACATGATTAGACCATCTCTGGGATATTCTGTTGATGCCCTTGCTGTGGTTTGTATGTGTGTGAAGGGCGGGCTAGCGGGTGGTGGGTGGCTGCTGTTCCAAGCACTGAGATATTATCTCAGTTTCTCTGCTGCAGTCATTTGTCTCCCAGGCAGATCACCTCGCTGCAGCACTCTGATACAGGCTGCTCATCAGCACCTGAGTAGCCCTTGACAACACACACACAAAGACACACACACACACACACACACACACAGTGACAAAGCTCTGGGAAAGGTCACTGATATATACTGTAGCTCAGAGTAAATAATGGCGCCGGAGTAGATGGCTGCCATTTTACAGGTCCCTAACCAATTGTGCTATTGTGTGTGTTTTTTCACGTTTTTGTAAATTATTTTGTATATAATGTTTCTGCCACCGTCTCTTATGACCAAAAATAGCTTCTGGATATCAGGACAGCGATTACTCACATCGTACTGGACAAATATTTTTTCTTTAACGAGTCGGCGCAAAGGATTTTCTTCAGACACCCGAGAAGGCCCAAATCCCTGTCATTTGCATGAGAAAAATACGGAGATATTGGGGACGTAGGCCAGGGTGCTTTGTAAGGATCAGACGGCGAGTGGGTAATCTGCCTTTACCATCAGTCCTATTAGCCAACGTACAATCATTGGAGAATACATTTTACGAAGTACGATCACAAATATCCTACCAACGGGATATTAAAAACTCTGTTTCACAGAGTCGTGGCTGAACGATGACATGGAGAACATAGAGTTGGCAGGATATACGCTGCACCTTCAAGATAGAACAGCTGCCTCCAGTAAGACAAGGGGTGGCGGTCTGTGTATGCAACAGCCGGTGCACAAAATCTTATATTAAGGAAGTCTCAGGATTTTGCTCTATTGAGATAGAGTATTTCACGATAAGCTGTACAGTAGACCACACTATTTACCAAGAGAGTTTTCATCACAAAATTTCGTAGCGGTCTAATTTACCACCACAAACCAATGCAGAGACCACACTCAATGAGCTGTATAAGGCCATAATCAGGGACACTTAAATCTGTTTGACCTCATTTCTACCAGCATGTTAAATGTGCAATCAGAGGAAAATAAACTCTAGAACCACCTTTACTCCACACACAGAGACGCGTACAAAGCTCTCCCTCGCCCTCCATTTGGCAAATCTGACCATAATACCATCCTCCTGATTCCTGCTTACAAGCAAAAACTAAAGCAGGAAGTACCAGTGACTCGGTCAATAAAGAAGTGGTCAGATGACGCAGATGCTAAACTACAGGATTTTTTTGCTAGCACAGACTGAAATATGTTCCGGGATTGAATCATACAACACCGGCTCCGATGCTCGTCGGATGTGGCAGGGCTTGCAAACTATTACAGACTACAAAGGAGAGCACAGCTGCGAGCTGCCCAGTGACACCAGCCTACCAGACGAGCTAAATTACTTCTATGCTCGCTTCGAGGCAAGCAACGCTGAAGCATGCATGAGAGTATCAGCTGTTCCGGACGACTGTGTGATCACGCTCTCCGTAGCCGATGTGGGTAAGACCTTTAAACACGTCAACATTCACAAGGCCGCAGGGCCAGACGGATTACCAGGACGTGTACTCAGAGCATGCGCTGACCAAGTGTCTTCACTGACATTTTCAACCTGTCCCTGACTGAGTCTGTAATAACAACAAGCAGACCACCATAGTCCCTGTGCCCAAGAGCACTAAGGTAACCTGTATAAATGACTACCGACCCGTAGCACTCACGTCTGTAGCCATGAAGTGCTTTGAAAGGTTGGTCATGGTTTACATCAACACCATTATCCCAGAAACCCTACACCCACTCCAATTTGCATACCGCACCAACAGATCCACAGATGATGCAATCTCTATTGCACTCCACACTGCCCTTTCCCACCTGGACAAAAGGAACACCTATGTGAGAATGCTATTCATTGACTACAGCTCAGCGTTCAACACCATAGTGCCCTCAAAGCTCATCACTAAGCTAAGGATCCTGGGACTAAACACCTCCCTCTGCAACTGGATCTCCTGATGGGCCGCGCCGAGGTGGTAAGGGTTGGTAACAACACATCTGCCACGCTGATCCTCAACACTGGGGCCCCTCAGGGGTGCGTGCTCAGTCCCCTCCTGTACTCCCTGTTTACCCATGACTGCATGGCCAAGCACGACTCCAACACCATCATTAAGTTTGCCGACGACACAACAGCCTGATCACCGACAACGATAAGACAGCCTATAGGGAGGAGGTCAGAGACCTGGCCGTGTGGTGCCAGGATAACAACCTCACCCTCAACGTGATCAAGACAAAGGATATGATTGTAGACTACAGGAAAAGGAGGACTGTGGAGGGAGAGGTTGAGACCTTCAAGTTCCTTGGTGTCCACATCACCAACAAACTATCATGGTCCAAACACAAAGACAGTCGTGAAGAGGGCACAACAAAGCCTATTCCCCCTCAGGAGACAGAAAAGATTTGGCATGGGTCCTTAGATTCTCAAAAAGTTCTACAGCTGCACCATCGAGAGCATCCTGACAGGTTGCATCACTGCCTGTTATGGCAACTGCTCGGCCTCCGACCGCAAGTCACTGCAGAGGGTAGTGCGTACTGCCCCTGCATCACTGGGGCCAAGCTTCCTGCCATCCAGGACCTCTATACCAGGCAGTGTCAGAGGAAGGCCCTAACAATTGTCAAAGACTCCAGCCACCCTAGTAATAGACTGTTTTCTTAACAGCTTCTACCCCCCAGCTATAAGACTCCTGAACAGCTAATCAAATATCAGCTATTTGCACTGTCCCCCCTCACCCACACCCCCTCTTTTACGCTGCTGCTTCTCTCTGTTTGTTATCTATGCATAGTCACTTTAGCTCTACCTACATGTACAAATTACCTCAATTACCTCAACCAACCTGTTCCCCCGCACATTGACTCTGTACCGGTACCCCCTGTATATAGCCTCGCTACTGTTATTTTTACAAATAACATTGGATTTGATTTGATTTGAATCTGTGTTACGGTAAGTGGGCGTGTGTCGGGGGATGGGTTAGAATAGAGGTGGTACACTTGCATGAGTACACACATGTTTAGCAGTATGAACATATTACGTGGTAATGCATAGGAAATCCAACTGCCAATTTGCCCTGAGGGCTATCCACACGGATCAAAACGTCCACTCTTAACCCTGTCTAAAGCCACAGTGTCAATGATTGATCTAAATTCAGTACAATTTGGCCCCTCACCTAGGACTAAAGCAGTGGTGGTCTTCTCAGTGTAGAGAATAAGTTATGGGTCACAGAATATTTTTTATATCTCTGTCAGTATATTGCTATCCTGTGATAGAGATTGAGCTGATTTTAACCACTCTCATGTCATGTCTAGGCCTACATTTTAAAATGCATGGTAGCCTATATTGTTACTGTTTTCTGTCCGTTTCAGGGGGAAAAGGTCAAATTGTCTTGCTATTTTTCTTTTTTGGAACATTTAATTTCTCATTTTGCGCATTTTTATGTTTTATGACAATAAGCAGTTAACCAAAGGTAGGGAGCCAATCGGCCTGGCTAAGAATTACTGTCACACAAATATGAATCGGCCATGTCTGTCTGTCTGTCTGCCTGCTTACACTGGATTTAGGGAGGTTTGTTGTTCTCCCAGTTGAGGTGACACCTTTCAATCAGTCAGACATCCAGAGTCCAGACAGAGATTCTGCTTTGCTGGGATGGATGACTGACCAACATCTCCCTCCTCTCCTCAGCATTCCTCCATTCCAGACAAATTTGAGGCAACCAACATTTCTGTTGGGAGGACAAAGGGATCTTGGAAGGTGGATCATGGGATTAAACACTTACCTTATCAGTGAGCTCTTTCTTCTGTTGGATTTGAGAGCCATTAACCAAATGAAATTTCCCCTAAGGCTTGACATAGTCCTACATTCATTAGCATCATCACCGGGTGGCTAAGACTGTAGCTAGGTGGTACTAAGAACAGCTGTTGACATACAGGGTTAGAATGTAAGGTTAGAACGCAAACATTTGAAACATTTATAAAAATGATTGAACAATTTTTCAATAAGATTATTATTAACACTGCTAGCTTATGTTGGGTCAACTTTTTGAACTCAAATCACAACAGGAAATGCTTAGGCATCAGTGTTCTCTATTACTCCACTGCGTCACCAGGAGGGAGGACATTCCCAGAATGTTGTAAAAAATATTACATTAAATAGAAGCACAAGGGAACTTGTGTGGAATATTCGGTGGAAGTATTGAAATTGCCAAAAACATTGTTTCTTAAAGTTCTCTGAACAATTTGAGAACAATCCCAATGTCAAACCATTTGGAGCACGTTCCTAGGACATTACCAAAAATAGTATTAAATGTAACAATGTTTGAACTTTTAGGAATCGATCTGTTAAAGAATTTAAAAACTGAGAAAATAATGTTTTTTTGTCATGTTCCTTAAATGTGCTGAAATGTCAAGCAAATATCCTGCACCATTCCCAGAAAGTTGAGGGAATGTTGTATGCAAAATAACCATAGGACAATCATGCTCTCACCAAGCTCTAAGAAACATATGGTTCTCAGACTGTTATGTGCTTTCTGGGCAATCAGGAATACTGAGGGACTTCTAGTTCTAACGCATCTATTCCCTATATAATGCACAATGGGCCATGGTCAAAACGCTGCAGCAAATGTAATTGAACTTGGTCAGCTGAGATCTAGGCCTACAACACAAATGACTGGATTTTTATCAATCTGCCCTGATTACTATAGAACAGTGGTTCCCAACCAGTGCTGGTACTTGGCCAATCCACAGGGGGTACTTGAGAAGACTCATCAGACCATAGGCCTACTGGTAAAATGCACATGAGGGTGTACTTCAGGGATACTCTGGCAAAGGCAAAATTCAGTTGGTCAGGCAAAATTCAGTTGGTGGGGCAAAATTCAGTTGGTGGTACAGTATCCACAGCTGTAGAAGACCCACACCATGCATTGTTGGTCAGTTCTAAATGTTTCAAAGGGGGAATAAAGTAACATGGAATAAAGGAATGGCTGTTCAGTGTCTGCAGTGCAGGTGATAGGTAGCGTTGCAGGGAAGTCTCACGGGATTAACTCCAACATGAGATAAGGATTTTGATGTTTTATGTCACTATAACGTGACTCAGAGAGCGAGAGCTCTTCATTTGAGAAAGCATGTGTCTCTAATAAGATAAGGTTTTAAATGCAGCAATGTAATTCAGGAGAATCTTCTTCAGTAGTCCAGAGGAAGATTTCAGAACACACCCAGCCATACTCAATCTCCATTGAATGAGCTAGCCTAGGACACAGATGCATGACCCAAAGTCACCTCCCTCCCTCTGGGCCAACCAACCAACAGGTCCTCTCCAGAGGGGTATCCCACCAAGCAGGTTTGAGGAGTTAGCGAGTTAACTTTGGTCAACTCTGAGTTCAACACGGGATAACCGGTCAAATTAAAGTGGCTCACCTTTTAGCCAGGTAATATGGCAACGAATCCTTCAGAACTAACCTGCTCCGGGGCAGACTAACTCACGGCTAACTCCACTTACCCTAAGTGAAATGACTGAGCCAGTTGAGGACCAATGAAATAAGATTCCCTCCCTCTTGCCAAGATTTGCGTCATCATCCCCTTCATTTGGAGAAGACGACTGGTTAAATATTTTATGAATAAAATATTTTTTTGTGTGTTAAAAAATAGTAATGTTAAAATCACATTACACACTTCGTAATGACAGAATGCATTTTAAACTTCACACATGGTAACACTTTTGTATGACTTAATACAGTTATTTTATTGATAGGATTGGGGGGAAAGGTGCTTTTGCGATTGTGCATTGATAAGCACACCAAAGCACACCAGTCAGCAATAACATTAAGTAATAAAATAAACATGCACTTCTAAAAGCCTATTTCACACTTGCTTAAATTGAAAGATAACATCTATTTCATTTTGATTTTCGGCACAAATGAAAATGTGGCGCTGACCCATGGATTGATATTTCAGCATTGTCTCAATGAAGAGTTTGGCATTCGACTAGGGAAAGAGAAAGGGGATACCTAGTCAGTTGCACAACTGAATGCATTCAACCGTGTTTTTTGCATTTAATCCAACCCCTCTGAATCAGAGAGGTGTGACTAGCCATGTGCGACATGCACACACAGTTACAAGCCTGCTAGAGTTAGCGGTAGGCAGATCATGCCCAAAGCATGCAGGACCCCCTACCGGCAAACTATGAACTGATTCTACAAGCCTCTCATTCACCATAGAAGGTTTATTGGAGCTGTCACTTGTGACTGAGATTGTAAATGTGTCCTTTAAACAATGTACATTTGTGTATTGCTAGACAAACAAACACGATTATTTCTTGATACATTTGAAACGAGGTCTAGACTAGTTGTGGCCGCAACCGGACTAGATTGTGAACGCCTCTTGTTGGAATGTATTGCATGACTGCCTCGTTAGCTTTAGAAAACCTTGAGTAGCTTGCTTCGTAGGATACCTCTCTGATCTTTAGTCATGTTGTTGACATGCTGCTAAATTGAAATGTACATAATATGTACATAAACCTTTCAATTCACGTTAGTAAAGTGGAGTCGTTCACGAGAAGTAGGCTGATCTTGGATTTATTTGTGTCTCTGCTGAAGAGAGAAAGCGTTTGTTGGGTATCAGGCGAATTTATGACCATGCTGTATTATGCTTTGAGCTAAGGATTAGATCCCCTATCAAGAGAGTAATTGGTGGAATCTTGGAGGAAGTGGGCATTGAGGAGTTAAGGTGTATTCCTGGAGTGGTTGATGCACAGAGGATGAATCGTTGGGTCAATGTCAAGAAAGAGAAGAGCTTTTATATTCTTGTGTTTTTTTTTATGTGGAGTCCCTCCCGACCCGAGTGAAGCTGGGGTATGTGTACTTTCAGGAAGAAGAAGAAGAAGAAGAAGAAGAAGAAGAAGAAGAAGAAGAAGAAGAAGAAGAAGAAGAAGAAGAAGAAGAAGAAGAAGAAAAATCAAACTAAGCATGCACACTATTCAACTAGCTATGCAAAACACTTTTCATGCATCTACCATATTACACTCTTGATTAATGCAATAATTAAAAAACATATTATACTCTTGAATATACAACAATTCACAAGCATGTGTAGATATTAAATGGTTCATATTCTCGTCCATACACTCATTAATTTTGCTGCAAGACAATAACAGCCATTTAAATGCATTGGGCTTGCATTTAAATAAATTACAGTGTTCTGAGATTCCCTTAAAGCTACGGCGTCAATTTCAGAGTAACAGGCTTTTGCTGCAATTTCAGATAAATTTAAGGTCTCTAATATATGGAAAATGCCTATTAATTTGAGCTGTTTTAAAAACATTGCTCTGCTATTACAATTTATACTGTAGGAGTGTTGGGCTCAACGAGACAATTCTGTTTACACTGCCCTACTTGGAGGGGGTAAACTGTTGGGCGACCTCCTGAGGTAGCGATTGAAAAATGACAAGTTCACAAGCTTACATTACAGTAAAAGTACATTTTTTCAATACCTCTCGAGAATCTCCTTCAACTCTCGTCAATGTAAAAAAGGCCTAAGACCAGCTGCCGATGACACATGCTAAGACCAATGGAACAATCACACATGTTTACCTGGAAGACAAATGGTGACGTAGTTACATAATTACACAACTCAAGCCCAAGAGCCAAGTTATATAGGCCTGCCTGACAATGATGCATTCAAACTTTGTTTATTCAATTTACAATCAACAACTGTAATGGAGGTCCAGACTGAGACTGATTCATTCAGCTGCTATTGGCATGGATGTGAGAATAACCTCCAATCAGCACTAACTGGTTCAACATCAGCCCCACTGGACCTTCCAGTAATTCATTTACAGCTACATCACCAACGTGTTGATGTTTTTGTCGTTTTTGTTGATATAGTAGAAAAAGTGAAGGTCTGCATTCACTCTACTTTTTGTCGATATAGGCCTATACCCATGGAATTTCTTCAAATCAACCATGCGGTCGAACACAGCCTCCTCTGTCAAACATTCAAGGGCTGTGCTGAAAGATGGGGCCTTCTGTTCTTGTTGACTTAAAGACAAGGAAGGAAAGAGCGCCACTTGGTCTCACTTCAAGACCCATTTAAGCTGACCATCAACATGTGCAGTCAATGGGAACAGTCCATTAAACTGCTTGTCAGTGTGTGATCCCAATGCATTCTCTACCACTAATTCACATCCACTCAGTTGTACAAAAACTTTAATTAACATGTTGACAGAAAATTGCATTTAAGTAGTTAATGTGTCTCAGGTGTATACCTGTATATGATATCAATTAAATAACAAAAAAGATATAACTTTATTTAGACTTGAGTTTCTTGACTTACTGACAGAATTGAGTTGAGTGATATGGGAACTTCCTTTTCCCTGCACATGAACCATCTGGACATTGTTCTCTCAGATTCTCATGGAGCCAACCAACTGAGCCAATGGTTGAAAGTCAAGTGATTGACAAGCACATAGAATCTACTCCCCTTTTGCAAAGACTATGGCTTTCTGCCCGGCACAATGTGCCGTTTGTCTGAAGTTCACCACCAGCACCAGATCTCCAGCAGTCTTGTTGTTGATGAATGAAAGGGAGAGCTGTCTCTCACCGTCTTCAATTCTCTGCTAGAGTCAGAGGGGTCTGAGATGACAAAGTGGATGTCACTTATTTCAGACGTGTGGCGTTTGGACTGCATTTTCACACAGAGGTCACTGTGGGTGCCTTGGCGTGCAGGGGATGCAATACCAAGGGAAAGATGAAAGATTTGATTGTGACACTTCTGCAAGAACAGAAAACTAGCATTTTTACATACAACAGTCCTTATAAATGTAGGATCACAATATAAACAATAAAAAATATTATACCACTGATGATGAACATGTTCCACCCTCACCCCAACAAGCATCACTGAAAGGGAAATCAGATGTTTTGACATTGAGAACAGTCCGTTGATGCACTTTCTGGCAGGGGTAAATTCTTGCAGCTGCCACGGACGCTAAAACAAACATTGCAGTTGATAAGATCTTCACAGATGAATTCATTGCAGACCTCCTTGGCTTGACCCAGCTGTAAAGAATAAGAGCAATGGAATCCTTGCAAAAATATTTTTAGCCGCAGAACATCACAGAATGCAGAGCACAAAATTAGGATAGCACACAAAGCCTTTGTCCCAAATGGCACCCTATTTCCTTTACCGTGCACTACTTTTGACCAGAATCCTATGGGTCCTGGTCAAAAGTAGTACACTATAAAGCCATTTGGGATGCATGCAAAGATGTAATAGGAGAACATAGACTAAGATGATGTAAGTGGAATATCCATAGTGAACGTAAACATCGGCAGACAGCAATCTGGAGCTGTAGGAGTTGAAATAAAGATTAATGGGACTCATTATCAATGGTTTCCTTCTCTGGAGACAAAGTCAACTATTTATACAGTTTTGTGCTTAGAGAGAGCAGCTTTGTTAGACTTCATTTGAGTTCCCTTTAGCACATACAGTATGACACTTTCAATAAGCATAAGGCTTAAGCACTAAATAAATATTTATATATAAAAAAAATGTATCTCCTATAGGTATAGGAAAGTGTGTTTTCCGGACAAGCTCAACTCATGTGTAGTAAGTACTTTTTTTGCTGACAATCCACTAGTTTAGTAAGACAAATAAGGATGATTTGGGCAGTTGAGCTGAGATAGATAAAAAGTGCTGTTTTCACTTCACTCTAACATGGTGGACAGCCAGGATCAGGCTGTGGGGAAGTGAGAGTGGACGGTATAGGTTGTTTGGAGTCTGGGGGAGCTCTGGTGGTTCCAGATCATTTGGTTCCATATTGACCTGCTGCTTTCCCCCTGCCCCTGCCCCTGCACTGCAACGCCAACAGAGCGGCTTTATGAGACTGCAAGGTTAACAAGGTCTGCTGGTGCCATGTAGTCTGCTGAGTTCACCATTACCTGAGTGTTCACGAGAGGGAATAACCTGGCTGAATAGATCTGGGTGCAGATAAGGTGCTGAGTCTGTCTGTCACGTGGACCAACCAAACAGTGCCCTGGTCTATGTAGGATAGGATACTCCAACGTCCGGCTGCTGGACAAGAATGCAGGAGTAGGCCTAAAGGTGAAATCTGAACAATGGACACTGGACACTAGACTGTGGCTTTCTTAATAGCGTGAATAACTCAAGGCAATATAGGCATCAGTGTTTACAAGAGAGATCTACTGTATATCATAAGAGGAAATTACAAAAATGTGTAGATGCAATCCTGAACTTAATTACGCAATTTTAAAATTCTCCTGATGTAAAGGGTAATACTACTTTCATAATAACTGTAAGAATTAGATATCTATTGGGGGAAACAAGAAACCATTTTTTTTATTTATTTTAGAGCCGACAAGGTGAAAACCTGTTGGTGTGTTCTTGAGCAAGGCACTTAACCCTAATTTGCCCCAGGGGCGCCGTACTACTATGGCTGTCCCTGTAGGTAGGCCGTTGTTGTAAATAAGAATCTGTTCTTAATTGACTTGCCTAGTTAAATAAAGGTTACCCCCTTTTTCTCCCCAATTTCAATCTTGTCTCATCGCTGCAACTCACCACTCGGGAGGCGAAGGTCGAGTCATGTGCCCTCCGAAACATGACCCACCAAACTGCGCTTCTTAACACCCACCCGCTTAACCCAGAAGCCAGCCGCACCAATGTGTCAGAGGAAATATCGTTCAACTGACGACTGAGGTCAGCCTGCAGGCGCCCGGCCCGCCACAAGGAGTCACTAGAGCGCGATGAGCCAAGTAAAGCCCCCCTGGCCAAACCCTCCCCTAACCAGGGCGACGCTGGGCCAATTGTGCGCTGCTCTATGGGACTCCTGATCACTGCCGGTTGTGATACAGGCCGAGATCGAACCTGGGTCTGTAGTGACACCTCTAGCAATGCGATGCAGTGCCTTAGACCACTGTGCCACTCGGGAGGCCCGGAAACAACAAACTAATTTGGGGAAACATCAACATCAGAACAAATTGGCACACGCAAGTGGAAGTCAGCAAACCAAGGGCAAAAATAAACTAAAATGACACAAAACTATATCTATCTGGTGAAGAGAAAGTCCTTCAGGATGCGAGATGAAGCGTGAAGCAGAGGTGTCACCCATACTCACCTATAGGGGCATTTGGAAACGGTTGATAAGGTAAGACATAAAGAAACTTCAACACATTCCACATGAGTTGGTATCAACGTCATAACATACTGTAGCTGGTTCAAGAATATGATCACTACCTAGAGGTATACCCTGAACACATTTAGGAACATAGAAATAATATGTTGTGTCATGAAAAACAACACTGGGGAAAGTGTTAGGCGTGGGGAACAGCTTTTTCTGTTTTAGGACATGGTTTCTATTAGTGAAACACATTCAATCATGTTTATACTAGTGGAGGAGGCCTTTTTTGGTCATAAAGATATCATCATTTAACCACCAACACATAAAACATGGCATAGCAGAAGGGATGGTGACTGCACCTCATGTCTCCACCTTACGATAATGATCTAACTTTCATTTAGAGATATACTCCCATGCAAGGTATGCTGAATGCAGAAGGAAAGGTTAGGAATGTGAGTGGGAAGAATATTTTTCAAACAAATTACAGGATCATGATCATGAAAACGCTTAATAACCATCAAAAATGGCCCATTATACTATAGCGTATGTCTCTGTCCATACAAATCAAGCTCCCTAGAAATTCCCAACGTCAACCCCGCCCTGTCTTCAGTCTAAAAGATAAACCCTTTAAAACAGCAACAGACAGACGGGTCAAGTTGCCTGAGATAACTCAGCCTGTTTTTGTTTGATTTCTTGACCTGGTATCAAGATGCAATCAGCAGACTAGATCAGGATGAGTCTTGCAACTGTTATCATAAGGCCTGTCTGTCTGAGAGCACCAACAAAGTGCTAGCACCAGGGCTAAAACAACAGAAAGAGGGTCTCCTGAAGATAAATTCACCAATAGGGAGCCCAAAATCCTGGCAGGTCAGAGGTTATAGTTCAAAGACACATGTGTGGATGAGGAGGAGGGATTCGAAAGGAGCTTCTCTTTAGTGTTTTAGCAGATCTTGAAAATATAAAATCCATCTGTTGTTTGAGCTAATGAGTCAAGCAAAATGTTTAATTGGAGTACTGGTTGCACTGTGGGTAGGTCTCCATACTAAGCATACTGTACCGTAAAGATAATGTCATCAGCTCAAACTGCATGTCAAATCAAATCAAATCAGATTGTATTTGTCACATGCTTCTTAAACAACAGGAGTGGACTAAAATGCTTACTTCCCAACAATGCAGAGAGAAAGAAACTAGAGAAATAATAGAAAAATAAAACACATAATAATAAAATTAATAGGAGATACATAATGAGTAATGATAACTTGCCTGTATACAAGGGGTACCAGTACCGAGTTGATGTGCAGGGGTACCAGGTAATTGAGGTAGATACAGTGCCTTCGGAAGTACTCCGCTTCACTTTTTCCACATTTTGTTACGTTACAGCCTTATTCTAAAATTTATTACATAAAAAAAAAAAAAACTCAGCAATCTACACACAATACCCCATAATGACAAAGCCAAAATAAGGTTTTACATTTTACTTGTGGTAAATTCAATTGATTGGACATGATTTAGAAAGGCACACACCTGTCTATATAAGGTCCCAGAGTTGACAGTGCATGTCAGAGCAAAAACCTGTCACGATCGCTATGAGACAGGACCTGAGGGGCAGAGCTGTAGTGCGAAAACATTCCTTTATTCCAGTAATAAATGAACTGGTGTGAAAACAAAAAGGAATACACACAAAAACCCACAAACACAGGTGGGAATGCTGAACATAAATAGGCTCCCCAATTAGAGGCATTGCGGTGCAGCTGCCTCTAATTGGGGACCAATTCCAAAACTGAAACATAGAAATTTCCAGAGAGGTCTCTGGACACCAAACCTGAAAACCATAAAGGTTTCCAGAGACCTCTCTGAACATAAACCTTACAAAACCAAGCCATGAGGTCAAAGGAATTGTCCGTATAGCTCCGAGACAGGATTGTGTTGAGGCACAGATCTGAGGAAGGTTACCAAAACAACTCTGCAGCATTGACAGTCCCCAAGAACACAGTGGCCTCCATCATTCTTAAAGTGAAGAAGTTTGGAACCACCAAGACTCTTTCTAGAGCTGGCCGCCCGGCCAAACGTGACGGGAGGTGGTCAGGGAGGTGACCAAGAACCCGATGGTCACTCTGACAGATCTCTAGAGTTCCTCGGTGGAGATGGGAGAACCTTCCAGAAGGACAACCATCTCTGCAGCACTCCACCAATCAGGCCTTTATGATAGAGTGGGCAGACAGAAGCCTCAGTAAAAGGCACATAACAGCCCACTTGGAGTTTGCCAAAAGGCACCTGAAGACTCTCAGACCATGAGAAACAAGATTCACTGGTCTGATGAAACCAAGTTTGAACTCTTTGGCATGAATGCCAAGCGTCATGTCTGGAGGAAACCTGGCACCATCCCTATGGTGAAGCATGGTGGTGGAAGCATCATGCTTTGAGGATGTTTTTCAGCGGCAGGGACTGGGAGACTAGCAAAGTACAGAGAGATCCTTGATGAAAATCTGCTCCAGAGTGGTCATGACCACAGACTGGGGCGAAGGTTCACCTTCTAACAGGACAACGACCCTAAGCACACAGCCATGACAACGCAGGAGTGGCTTCAGGACAAGTCTCTGAATGTCCTTGAGTGGCCTAGCCAGAGCCCAGACTTGAACCCGATCTAACATCTCTGGAGAGACCTGAAAATAGCTGTTCAGCAACGCTCCCCATCCAACCTGACAGAGCTTAAGAGGATCCGCAGAGAAGAAGGGGAGAAACTCCCCAAATACAGGTGTGCGAAGCGTGTAGCATCAATACCCAAGAAGACTAAAGGCTGTAACTGCCGCAAAGGTGCTTCAACAAAGTACTGAGTAAATGGTCTGAATTCTTATGTAAATGTGATATTTCCGGGGTTTTTTTTAAATACATTTGCAGAAATGTATAAAAACCAGTTTTTTCTTTGTCTTTATTGGGTATGGTGTGTAGATCGATGAGGGGGAAAACGGTTTAATACATTTTAGAATAAGGCTGAAACGTAACAAAATGTGGGCAAATTCAAGAGGTTTGAATACTTTCCGAATGCACTGTATGTACAGTTCCAGTCAAAGGTTTGGACACACCTACTCACTACAGGGTTTTTCTTTATCTTTGCTACATTGTAGAATAATAATGAAGATATCAAAACTATGAAAAAACACATATGGAATCATATAGTCACCAAAAAAGTATTAATCAAATAAAATATATTTTATATTTGAGATTCTTCAAAGTAGCCAAGCTTTGCCTTGATGACAGCTTTGCACACTCTTGGCATTCGTTCAACCAGCTTCATGAGGTAGTCACCTGGAATGCAAGATCATTTGTGGAATTTCATTCCTTCTTAATCCGTTTGAGCCAATCAATTTCGTGATATTTAATTGGTAGTAGTTACAGTCTTGTCCCATCGCTGCAACTCCCGTACGGACTTGGGAGAGGCGAAGGTCGAGAGCTGTGCGTCCTCTGAAACACGACCCCACCAAGCCACACTGCTTCTTGACACAATGCTCACTTAACCCGGAAACCAGCCGCACCAATGTGTCGGAGGAAACACTGTACACCTGGCGACCGTGTCAATATGCATGGGTCCGGCCCCCCACAGGAGTCAGGTTTATCGCTTGCCGTGCAGTAGCAGAAAGAATAGTCTATGACTTGGGTGGCTGATGTCTTTGACAATTTTTAGGGGCTTCCTCTGACACCACCTGGTATAGAATTCCTGGATGGCAGGGAGCTCAGCCCCAGTGATGTACTGGGCTGTACGCATCCTCTGTAGCGCCTTGTGGTCTGACGCCGAGCAGTTGCCATACCAAGCAGTGATGTAGGCAGTCAAGATGCTCTCAATGGTGCAGCTGTAGAACTTTTTGAGGATCTGAGGGCCCATGCCAAATCTTTTCAGCCTCCTGAGGGGGAAGAAGCATTGTCGGGCCCTCTTCTTGACTGTGTTGGTGTGATTGGATCATGATAAATCCTTAGAGATGTGGACCCAGAGGAACTTGAAGCTCTCGACCCGCTCCATTACAGCCCCACTGATTTGAATGGGGCCTGTGAGAACAGTTTTAACATAGAATAGAAACCTTGCCATTCTCTCTGTAATGTTTATTAATGTGGATACTGGTGAATAATGCAAAGATCACCTTGGATGATCACAGGCTATAGGGTTAGAATCACAAGTGGTCTAGTCTAGTCCCTTTAAATAATCACCACTCCGCCATGTTAATCTAGAAGCCAACCTAGATTAAAATTAGCATGGGATGCCTTATAGAAGCGTAAATCAACCAGAGCATTGTAAATGGGTATAGATTACCCAATTAAATGATTCTCTGCTGCAAGCTGATTATTTGGCCCAATGGCTTCACAATGTCTTCTAATAAATGTGTTAGCCAATCATTAGCTATACTGGATCTACTAACACTAATTATCACGACTAATACGTTTTATACCCATGAGAGCTCAACGCTGATAGCTAGGTGTCATAGGAATAAATAACAATGGAATGGATAGGATGGATAATGTTTAATTACATGATGTATTATCATTGAAGCTTCCTTCCACAGCACTGTTGGCTTACTAGAGGCTGGAGAGCCATACTAATCAATGCTCTACAGCACTCCTCTCATGTTCAATTATGCAATTAATGCATTATACCATGTCACGGTTTTATTATTAGACTCTGTTACAGTTCAAAGTTTATTTGCAATTAGTGGCTACAAGTTGATTATGTGTAATGGCTTTCCATGGTGGAGAGCAGAGCGGAGCAGAGTCCTCTGTGTATAATGAAATCCTCCAAGGACAGACAGTAGCCACTGGTGACTCATCTTGCCCAGAGAAGGAACTTTCTGACTGACGCTCTACTATAAACACACACAAAAACACAAACCAAGCTAAGCATTCACACACACACAGCACAACCCAGTGATATTACTGGTATTGCGTTAACAAGGCCGATAATCAATTTCTGTATGTTGACCTGTAATTCGGCAGCAATGCCATAACATGGTGGTTCAATACCCTTTTAAGGGCATTGAGAAAGGGTAGTAAAAACAGTGGTTTTATGTTCTGTGCGTTCTCCAATAAAGGAAAGCAATCAGAATGAATGGATTGTGGGGGAGGCATAGTCTGCTCTGCATATCTATGAGAGAAAATGAGTCTACAGTGCAGTCATGCATCCTCAGCTTAAAGGAACAATGACCTTGCTCAGGTCCTCAGCTTAAAGAAACATGCACACAGTGCTCCAATGCAAATCCAGGCATCAAGCCCACTCCCCAACTACATACACACAATATACATATAGACACACGCACGCACGCACGCACGCACGCACGCACGCACGCACACACACACACACACACACACACACACACACAAACCCCCTCTGTCTACTTTCTGCAGGCGTCGGATCATTTCATTATTGACAACTGAATATGATTCACACATTAATTCTGGCCTAGATCTGATTCCCCATGTGGTGCGACAACACACACCACACACACCCCCACACACACACACACACACACACACACACACACACACACACACACACACACACACACACACACACACACACACACACACACACACACACGCACACACACACACACACACACACACACACAGAGTAGGAATAAGGGACCTGTCACTGCAGCACTACAGGGAGACGTGGAGGGACACCCATGTGGTCTCTCGGCTCACAAGGCCCCCGCATCAGGGCTTAATCTCTCAGATCAGAGCAGTGAGGCGGCTGCGTGATGGGTGAATTTTCAGTTTGGGGATTAGGGTTCATTTCTTGGGACAGGCCACATTGAATGGAAACAAGATTTCCAAAGACAATCATATTTTCTTTTTTACGGCCAGGAATCCTGGTTGATACCTATATATTTTTTACAAAATCAATTGTACTGCTGCTCAGACCTCAAATACAATGATACAAGATCCAAAGGCCACATTGTAACTGAAGGTTGAGAAAAGTGAAACTCTCTGCCATAGAATACTGTTGTTGGCTCCTTTTGTGAAACAATAAAGTCTGCCTAAGAGCACAGATTGTGAGGATTGTTGTGATAACATTCATCAAACAAGAGCAACATTACATAATAAAGACATATCCCGTTAGATGAGGGAATTATCTTCTTACATAATCAAACAAAAATCATGATAATTATTACAAAACCATTATGACTAGGAAAATATAATAACCACTGCAACCACAAATGCCTGTATCTAATCTATCAAATACATTATTCCTCTGTAGAACAGATGACCTCCCAAAGTCACATTCGCACTGATATGTCCATGATTCAGCGGCAGCTCCACTCACTCAGTGTTTTCCATGTGAAAGGCACACAATGGACCAATCTCAGAGCTGGCTGCCCTCCTGAGTGACACTCCAATCAGATGCCCTGACGTAAGTCAGCCTGTCCGGTTATCTGCCAAAGGATCTGCTGCTGCTGCCTGGGCCTCTCTCTCTTTCTCTCTCTTCTCTCTCTCTCGCTCCCCTTCTCTCTTTCTGGGCCTCTCTCTCTGTATCTTTCGCAGTCTCTCCCTCTCACTCGCACATATACACACACATACACTTCCTCAATGAGTTTCTTTCTCAGCCAGCAGTGAGTTTAATGTGCCTCCGTCAGCTAATGTCTTGCACTGGTGAGCACTGATGTGAAAGCTCCAGCCGGAGTGAAACCAAGAATATGACATCATAATTGCGGTGGACCCATCTAAATTCTAGCATAGTGTTGATACACCCCTGCCTCCCGTCCCAGGCGTATTAGGTTAAGATGGTTTAAATTAAATCGTAAGTGCTCAGTTGTTGTTGTTAAGGTTCGGGGCTATTACTATTAAATTAATGTTTGATCTGGGTCCAGATTAGTTTAATCCGGCCCTATTTTCATTCTTGTCCCCCCCCCCCCCCACACACACACAATAATAGATGTCTGGTGTCGTGTCTGGTGTTTACGCATTATGCCGTGATTGTCTCTATTGTTTAGCCTGACAGTTTGTTTTCTGTGTGCTTGTGTGGCGATGCGTTAATATGGTCCTTTCATATGGACAGTAGCGAAGTGATTGCTGTGGTAGTTTTGCCATTCAACTCTTGTGCAAACGGAACTATGTCCGTTAGAGGTTTTAAACACAGGAGAGTGTGAATACACAGTAAGCCTACTGCTGTTTTGTAGTAGATATAATGTATGTCATAATATGCTGACTGTAATACACAGATACTAATACGTGCACTTCCAAAAAGCACATTGACTCAAACTATTATTTTCACTTTTTAGCAACATCCATTTTTGGATTGGATAAATAAATATTGATATACAGTGCATTCGGAAAGTGTTCAGACCTCTTGACTCAGACCCCCAGCCTAATTCTAAAATGGATTAAATTGTTTTTTTTTGTACACACAATACCACATAATGAAAAGGCAAAAACACGTTTTTATTAATTTATATATATAAAAAAAATGGAAATATCACATTTCCATAAGTATTCAAAACATCTTGGTCACCTCCCTGACCAAGGCCATTCTACCCGGATTGCTCAGATCTGTGCCTCGACACAATCCTGTCTCGGAGCTCTACGGACAATTCCTTCAACCTCATGGCTTGGTTTTTGCTCTGACATGCATTATCTACTGTGGGACCTTCTATAGACAGGTGTGTGCCTTTCCAAATCATGTCCAATATATGTAATTTACCACAGGTGGACTCCAATCAAGTTGTAGAAATATGTCAAGGATGATCAGTGGAAACAGGATGTACCTGAGCTCAATTTCAAGTCTCATAGTAAAGGGTCTGATTACTTATGTAAATAAGGTATTTCAGTTTTCGTTTGTCATTATGGGGTAATAATAATTGTATTTATTTTAGAATAAGGCTGTAACGTAACAAAATGTGGAAAAAGTCAAGGGGTCTGAATACTTTCCGAATGCACTGTATACACGCAGAGTTTTTAAGAATATAACTTGTAAATGCCTTATGAGCTTAGTTCATCCCAAAATATAAGCTTGTTATACGCCTCAAAACATGGTTGAAACTATAATTTTTATTTAATGTACGGTCAGTCCTTACATACATAGGTCTCGCTTTGAATTTGAGAGTGGTTGCATTTCTCCAGGCTCATCCTTCAGCTTTTTTACCAAAACACAGGTGGGCTGACCCTTTGTTATTGTTTCAATTAAGGATTCCAGCGTTAATATTTTTCAACAGGGAAATATTAACCAAGACTTGGTGAGAATAGATCTGCCTCAAAAGGGTCGAGTTAAAAGTAGCACACAAGTGGTCAAAATGTGGGAACGTTAGATTTCCTTTGATGTCAGCAGTTGGCTGTAGGCTATTCATGTGCAGTACTTCACATCTGTTAAATGAATGACCTGTCTCATGGAAAACAACCAACTACAATGTTCTTCCACTCGACTCATCTCGTGATAAATCTATTTTCACCAAGTCCTTCAGTTTGAGATCCTCTGAACGTTCTAATGCCTTTCAAATGATTCCTCTTTGTAAATAATGCAATAATTATATTTTCATGCAATTTATTCAGAACAAGAACAAGAAAATGAAGAAGAATAGTTGTATTTTCATTCAAATGCTAATTTCTCCAGTGTACACAAATGTAATTTACAGTCATCTAGTGCAATGCAGCATAATACACTAAACATAACGTTGAATAGTGATACCCAGCCACTTACATGAACTTGGATAGCTTTGCCATATGCTACAAAGATCCATGGCAAGACTCCTTGGGGAAACACACTCATAATGAACGACTAAATAATTCAGTCTTGAAAGGGGTAAACTCAGGATATGTTAGCTAGCTCATGATTGTGCTGACATTTCACTTTACCCTTCACTATGGCTCTATAGAGGCCTGAGTAGTTTATCACTATGTCTCTACGGTTGTTGTGGAAACGGAGGTGATCTTCAATGCCCATTCAAATTGTACTCTATTCTATTTTAGCCAAGAGATTACTCCCTGTTTCTACAATCTGCTGCAATTCTGTCCAAGTAGCAAGCTACGCCTTTAAATTAGTAGAGAAGGCACAACATGTATAAATCAAACAAAATGTATTGGTCACATACACGTGGTTAGCAGATGTTATTGCGGGTGTAGCGAAATGCTTGTGAACAATTCCTGAGCTGATAACATAAAGAAAAGTACATAAACAAACAAAATACTGCAGAGTTTCCTAAGAGCTAGTCGGGAAGCAGCCATCTTGGTCGGCGCGCAACTATTGCTTCATCTCTGGTAGGTATAATTGAGTCTACTGCTGCAGTAAAATCACTTGACGTGACACTCATTAACTCTGGGGCTAAGTGGAGAAACATTGAACACAATGGCAATCAGATTCATTACAGCTGCCTGTATTCTGATGAGGCTTGCTGTAATGCAACAGTAGGTCCAGAATGAGCAGGCTACTTTGACTATTCTGCCCTATTACAGCTGCTTATATGATTAAGTAACTTGCAGACTGTGCAAAATTGTAGCTACTGTAAGCAATGGAGAGTCCTTCTGGTTTTAGGTTAGATGCTAAGCAAATGAATAATGCACTGTGAGTGAGTTCTGGCCCACCGAAAGGCTAAATTAATGTATTTGATGACTGTACCATTCGACCTTGGTATTTGTTCATCTTGGGTCTGCAGTTACAATGCTCATTCACTTTATCGTGTGGGTTCCCCCCTCGCCTCCTCGCAGAAAGAACCAAAACTCTGCTTTTGTCATTAGTCATAGTTCTACCAACAGGGAAGCAGAGTAGCCAAGCATTAGATTAAACTAGCTGTTAATTTAACCCCTCAGCCCTACTCCTGATGGAACATGTAATCTTCTGTGCAGAAGAATCTTCGGTAGCAGGCAGGTTGAGGTGCTGCATTGCTATTGCTTGCTTCCTTGCTACCCTTTCTCCAAACTCTATACCTTTCATAACATATCGCCCTACACGCCACCACAGCATACTACTGACGGAAAATGCAACGCTCTTGCAGAATCACATTGCTTCATCTTTGGTAGGCAATTCTGATTTAGATACTGCATTGCCGCTAGCCTTTCTCCAATCTCAATCCTTTTTGTAAAGATCTATCCTACTACAATGTCACAGCATAAATGGGGAGAGAAAGACAAACAAGTCTGTGTAAGCTTATTGGTTGGAGTGCAGCAGTGTAGCATTGCTAAGAGTTAAATTCTACAAATCATGTTAAATGTTCTGGCTTGAGCCACTCTGAGGGTTCAGGATGCTCTTCCTGCCTGCCTGGCTGGATAGACTGAGACTGCAGTGGGACTCAGACTACTGGGATAACTGACTGACTGCAGGGATACATGACTCCCTTGAATAACCTCCAAGTAAAACAAAGTGGAATTCCAGGGCGCGGCCTGCAGCCAGCAGAGAAAGAGAGAGCGAGAGAGCGTTAGCTGTATTTACAGGAGTCTGGGCTATATGTATACAAGGAGCTTTTTGTGCCGTCAAAATGGCCGGCCGAGCTCCTCAGCCTGTGGGGTGTGCTACAGACCCTGCCTGGACACACACACACACACACACACACACACACACACACACATGCAATCACGCACGCTCGAACACACACACACACTATTTCGCTCTCTGTCTCTCTCTCTCTTTCTCCCTCTCGTAGACCTGATGCTTATCAGTGGCCAGCTATGGGCAGGAGAATGGAAATTAAGAAATTGTTTTTGTTTAGATTCCTCTTGGGTAGATGAAAGAGAGAAATCTCAACCAAACAATTAGACAGGGCTTGTCTGGACCTTTTCTGTTCAGACATGGGCTGCGTCACAAATGGCACCCTATTCTCTTTAGAGAGGGGCCTTGGTCAAACGTAGTGCAGCCCCATGGCTAAAGGGTCAATAAAACAGGCCTAAACAAACATGTTGTTCTCACCATAACTCTACAAGACAGGGCAGGACATTTCAATAATGTCTATACGATTTGTGTTTCGATAAGATCTATATTTTGGAATGCAGTGTGTTGTGTTCTAGTGCTGGGAGTAAGCACTAAGCAGACACTGGCTCTTTCAGTTTACAAAGCCAGAGGAGGCATCCCATCCCATCCCACAGAAATAACTATGTTCCTATTATGGTACCGACAAAACACTCCATCTTTAAGGGCGATTGTGCTGCTTTTCTTGGTGAGCTAGTTCTAGGATATGTCTGCATCTGAAATGCCAACAATACCATGTATTGAAGTACACATTGGTTGAAGAGCAATGCATACTAACTAACATAACCAAATTTGGTTAAAAAAAATTACTTTAAACTCATTACCAGCATTAGCATTATGTTTGTGAGTTATAACACAAGATATTGTAATTTGTGTAAGTATGAATCAAAGAGCATGGTAGAGATGGCGATGACAATAACCACACTGGCATGATGTACAGTACATTATTACTGCAGAGGTTTTCCCAAAAGTTATGCTGCATTGAGTCACTGTGAAATTAAATGGATACAAACTGGATTGCAAAGAAATGTTAAGGAACAAAAGTATTCTTAACCAATACCTAGTCTACTCAATCTTTAATAGTCATTTGGAACGATTAGAGCGCAGTCTAGTGTCCAAAGTAATTCTTAACCAAACCCTAGTCTACTCAATCTGTAATAGTCATTTGGAACGATTAGATTGCCATCTAGTGTTCAAAGTAGGCAATGTACCATCACATCGCCCTTTCTTACACTGACGTTTGACTTACACACTACATATACTTCACGAGTAAGATTTACATTATATTATTCTAATAATCATCTCATTCCTCACTCTTATCTTGTCATTTATTACAGGGCAATATCTGTATTTTGAAGCTCTGGAATTCAAGGAGAAATCTGATTGTCCTGTAGATCAACATGGGAAATTTAGATACAGTCACATTCAACTGTATCCAACTACAGTCACATTCAGGGGTTAAATTGGGAATCTGGAGTTGGGGGAGCCCTGTTTGGTTTAAGGGTTGAGCCAAGTTGGAGAGCTTAAATGTTTGCCTAAAATGACATACCCAAATCTAACTGCCTGTAGCTCAGGACCTGAAACAAGGATATGCATATTCTTGATATCGTTTGAAAGGAAACACTTTGAAGTTTGTGGAAATTTGATATTAATGTAGGAGGATATGAAACATTAGATCTGGTAAAAGATCATACAAACATCATTTTTGAAATGCAAGAGAAAGGCCAGACAATGATGTAGGATTCTATATATAATTTAGATGTTTTCCACCAGATGGTAGCAGTGTGTGTGCAAAGTTTGAGACTGATACAGTGAAGAATTACATCACTACACAATATTTTGTATCAAGTCTGCCAAGAGTTTTCCCAAATGTGCCGAATTGGTTTTCAATAGAGAACATACAGAAATGCTATGGTAATAAAAAATGTAAGTTTGCACACTCCCAGGAATGTCATACATCATGGATCATTAGCTTCCCTAGAGAAAATAACTTTCACACATCTAGATGGCCGGGCGGGGTGGGTGTGGAGCCAGAGACAGCTGTGCGGTCAAACTGTAGAACCCAGTTCCTACATTTAAATATAAAAATAGATTTTCCAAACAAAACTACACTACATTTTATCTCTGGGACCCTCAGGATGACAAATCAGAGCAAGATTACTGAGTGTACGTACATTATTTACCAGTTGCCATGATAAAAGTGTTTTGTTGTTGTGCACTATACTCAAACAATAGCATGGTCTTTTTTTTAGCTGTTATAGCCACATAAGACATGTCTATGTCCTGGAAAGTTGGCTTTTGTTTACAACACCATTCTAGTCACATATCGCATATTGTTCAGCAACCGTCCCGGTATAGGGATACTGATCCCGTAGAGGTTATCAGTTTCCCATGTGTATCAACAATGGTCCACCACACAAAGGACATACAGCCAACCTGACACAACTGTGGGAATCATTGGAGTCAAAATGGGCCAGCATCCCTGTAGAACAGTTTCGTCACCTTGTAGAGTCCATGGCCAGATGAATTGAGGCTGTTCGAGGGAGGAGGGTACAGTGCTCTCACTAACGGGTGCACCAAATATAATTACGTTCCATCTTTGCAGTACAGTTGATAACCATTGCTATGAACTTTAAGAAGCCAACCATACTGAAACATATATCACTCAGTGGCCTATCCCTCTGTTCTGGCACTGATCTAGTATTCACAGGGATCCTCTCAGAATCCCTCACCCTTGATCCACCCTCCTCTACTTTCTTCACTGCCTCAGCATAAGACATCTTCTGCACTGCTCTTACCCTGGCCACCTCAACCTGCCTCTACCGGACACCTCCGATCCCCAGCAACATGGACACCCAGTTGACACACTGTCAGGCTCTGGCCATAGAGAAGCCCATTTGCTTCTCTATGTAGCCATGGTCAGAGTCTGACAGTTCTATTCTTTCTGATTCTGGTGGTGGTTTGTGTGGGATCCCTAATTAGAGGTAGCTGTAGCGCATCGTATCTGATTAGGGATCCTACATAGGTTTGTATGTTTCACACTGGGTTTGTGGGTCGTTATCGTTATATGTATATTTCGCAAGTCACAGTGACAGCAGTGTGCTTTTGGTTACGTTTAAATATCGTTTTGTTTTAACGTGACGTTTGTAATTTGTGTTTTGTTTTGTTTAGTAGTTCGTATTTGATTTGTTGTACATAGTATATTCATTATTAGTTATACATAGTAACAATAAACAAATGTCGAACTACAGTCCCTGCGCTGCGTCTTGGTCCATGTTTGCACCCTCTCATGACAGAACGACCCACCACTGATGTTGTTCAAGAGATTCAGCGCGCTATTCATTCACCCGCCATCACTTCTTCGTCATCTGCCTCTGTCAGTCCCATGGCCCGACCAGCGCCCTACTCAGGCGAAGAGGGGGAGTGCAGCGGTTTTCTTCTTCAGTGCGAGCTGTTCATGGAGATGCAAGCCTCGCAGTTCAAGCCTCGCATTTATCATCTCTCTTCTCACCGGATGGGCACTTCATTGGGCTCGGGCACTATGGGATGCGAATGGAACCATCACTCAATCCCTGGTTAACTTCATCGGCCACTTCCGTAAAGTGTTTTCACAAGCTTCAAACTCCCTTTCAATTAATGATCAATTATTGCGGTTACGGCAAGGAAAATCCTCTGTGTCCGAGTATGCCTTGCGCTTTCGTACTAGTCGGCGTTGATTACGGCTTATCGCCAGGGTCTCAACCAGGATATTCGCTTACAGCTGGCCATCTACGATGACAACATTGGCGTGGAAGCCCTCATTCAACACTCCATTCGGGTTGCTCAACGACGCACCCCCTGCCAGCTTGATAACCCTGCACTGCCTCCTCCTCGTCCTACGACCACGGCCAGCCCTCCATCATCAGAACCCATGGAAGTGGATTCTACCCATCTATCGGCAGCCGAACAGCAACGCCGCATCCTCAACAATCTCTGCCTCTATTGTGGGTCATCAGGTCATCTTCTCGTCTCCTGTCCAGTTCGTCCCCCACGACCGGCGGTGAGTACCGTTCGTCTCCCATCACCCATCTCATCCATGAAATACACTCCTATCTTGCTTACACATGCCCGATGATCTCTTTCAGCGAAAGCGTTGATTGATTCTGGTGCCGCTGGCAATTTCATCTCACTCTCCACACTGCAAAAACTTCGAGTTCGCCAGAGATCCATGCCTCAAGTCCTACATGTGCAGACCATCCTTGGAAAACCGCTCGGTCGTGGGCAGATCCGGTATTGCAGTCCCACCATCACACTAAGGATTGGATGCCTACATGAGGAGGAACTTTCATTCTTGGTGCTGGAGGGCTCGACTGCAGACATCATCCTGGGACGCCCGTGGCTGGAACTCCACACGCCGAACATTTGCTGGTCCTCAGGTGAAATATGTCAGTGGGGAAGTAACTGCTTCTCTCATTGTTTGTATCCAGTCAAGAAAATTCATCCTCCATCGTCTACCTCCGTTTCCAAAGTCACCATTTGCTCAACTTCTGTCGAGAGTCCAGCCACTAGTATACATCATGAGATACCCACCACCTACCGGGCGTTCCAGGATGTTTTCAGTAAACAACTGGCAACAAAACTTCCACCACACCGGCCATGGGACTGTGCCTTCTTCTCAAAAAAACTGTCCCCGGCGGAGCAGAATTACGACGTCAGCAACAGGGAACTACTGGCTATCAAGCTGGCTTTGGAAGAGTGGAGACACTGGCTGGAGGGAGCGAAATTCCCCTTCGAAGTCGTCACTGATCACCGGAACTTAGAATATCTTCGAGATGCTCAACACCCGTCAGGCCCGCTGGTCACTCTTCTTCACCCGATTCAACTTCAAGGTAACCTATCGACCTGGAGACAAGAACATAAAAGCTGATACCCTATCTCGTCTATACCAACCTGAATCCACCTCCATTCATCCAGAACCTATCCTCCCTCCAGCCATGATTGTTAGCCCAATCCAGTGGAGTTTGAATGACCATATCGCCGAAGCCACTCTAGCCGAACCTGCTCCGCCGGGAGGTCCTGAGGGACGGACCTTTGTTCCATCTCGCCTACGTCTGTCCCTCATGGACTCAGTTCATACATCTCCGGGCTCTGGACACCCAGGCAGCCAACAAACCCTCTCACTCTTGCAACAACGCTACTGGTGGCCCAACATGGCCCAGAATGCCTCCCGGTACGTTAGGAGCTGCTCAGTCTGTGCCATGGATAAAGTCCCCAGACGTCTCCCCGAAGGCAAACTCGTACCTCTACCAGTACCCACTAGACCGTGGTCTCATCTCGGGGTGGACTTCATTACGGATCTTCCTTCATCTGACTCCCACACCTGTGTTTTGGTCGTAGTAGACCGTTTCTCTAAAGCCTGTAAATTGATCCCTCTGCCTGGTTTACCCACAGCCTTCGCGACTGCAGAAGCTCTCTTCAACCAAATATTCAGACATTTTGGCATACCCGAAGACATCGTATCAGACCAGGGTCCACAATTCATTTCAAGGGTCTGGAAGTCTTTCTTCAACCTCCTGGGAGTTTCCGTAAGTTTAACGTCAGGGTATCATCCTCAGTCGAATGGCCAGGCTGAGAGGAAGATACAGGAAATCGTGAGGTACCTGCGGTCATATTGCCACGATCATCAGGACTGCTGGAGACGCTACCCTGGGCAGAGTATGCACAGAACTCCCTACAGCATTCCACCACGGGTCTAACACCCTTCCAGTGCATTCTCGGCTACCAACCGCCCCTGTTTCCCTGGTCAGGAGAGCCTTCTGACGTTCCAGCAGTCCTCCACTGGTTTCAAGAGAGCGAGAGGGTCTGGGACTCAGCACACATCCATCTGCAAAGGGCTGTCCGGAGACACAAGAGCCAGGCCGACGCTAGGAGATCAGCGACTCCCATATACCAACCTGGACAAATGGTCTGACTCTCCACCAGGGACATCCGTCTCCGACAGCCCAGCCACAAGCTGAGTCCCAGGTACATCGGGCCGTTCGCAATTCAGAGCTAGATCAACGAGGTCACCTACTGGTTAACACTTCCCCCACACTACCGCATCTCACCGTCATTCCATGTCTCACTTCTGAAACCATACACTAACCCTCTGATTCCTTCCTCCCCAGGGTCTGGTGCTGGTTACGTACCTCCTCCTCCTCCTCCTGTGGATCCTTCAGAAGAGAACATCTACCGAGTCCAAGACATCCTCGACTCCCGGCGGTGGGGCGGCCACTTAGAATACCTTGTAGACTGGGAAGGTTTCGGTCCAGAAGAAAGATGTTGGGTTCACCGCGATGACATCTTAGATCCAACACTTCTACAAGACTTTCACGTTGCTCATCCCAGTTGTCCAGCGCTGAGAGGTCGGGGTCGTCCCCGTCGTCGGTCTTCTCCGCCATCAGGAGCTGGCCGTGGAGGGGGGTGTACTGTCACAGAAACACCATCGCCAGCACCAGACCTCCACACTCCGCCCACTCGTTCCACATCCCCGGAATTCTAATCACCTTCACCTGTCATCATCACCTGCCTGCAATCATCACTATCATCACCAACACCTTTAAAACTCTCTCAGTTCCCTCAGTTCACTGTCTGGTCTTGTCGTTACACTATCGACAGCCTGACTCTCCGTCTAGGATATCTTCAACCTGCATATGACTTACCTGCTTCGTGCTACTTCCCTGCCATCCGTGGATCTCCCGTCAGCATCTCCGGTCCATCTGTCTGCAGTCTGTCATCCGTCTTCTGCCCAGCTCGATCTCATCAAACCTGCATCAGATAAGAGACTCAGTCAATACCAACATCATCATTCATTCATATCTGTCGTCAAATCAGCTACTCACCTGCCGTATCTGTTCCTGAGTGTTTTGAATAAACGTCCTTGTTTACTCTACCTGTTTGTGTTGTTCGGCGTCGTGACAGTATCTTCATCATAACCATGTCCATCAATGCAAGGCTCGGGCTCCAGAACTCGAACTGGGGTCCGGCTCACTCTGTTTGAACTTGACACCAATCTTCCTTAACATACTCTCTCCCTTGTTATTGGTAGCTTCAACAGATTCAAACCCATCCTCTGCCTCCCTCAGTCTTTTCAACCTACTCTCTCTTTCCCTCCAATTCTCCTCCCTAACCAATTACCCGACTCCTTCTGAAAACAAAATATATTTTTAGCCTCCTCGTAGAATACCTAAAATACAGTATATTTCAGTATTCTGTGGGTACAGCATTATGGGTACAATATGTTAATGAGCCAGAATCTCTTTCTCCACCCACCACATTTTCCTTCAATGCAGCAAAATTAATACTATAAAGCACAATTATGGTATTTTACTGTGCATTCTACAGTAATCTAATGTATTCAGTTTATACACTATCATATTGTTGATTAATACTGAAAGTTACTGATAAAATTACGAAAACAGCACGGGGCCTCCTGAGTGGCGCAGTGGTCTAAGGCACTGCATCGCAGTGCTAGCTATGCCTCTAGAGATCCTGGTTTGAGTCCAGGCTCTGCTGCGACCGGGAGACCCATGAGGCGACGCACAATTGGTCCAGTGTCGTCCGGGTTAGGGAGGGTTTGGCCGGCCAGGATGTCCTTGTCCCATCGCGCTCTAGCGACTCTTGTGGCTGGCCAGGCTGACACGGTCACCAGGTGTACGGTGTTTCCTCTGACACATTGGTGCAGCTGGCTTCCGGGTTATGCGGCTTTGTGTCAAGATGCAGTGCGGTTTGGCTGGGTTGTGGACCCACGGCTCTCGACCTTCACCTCTCCCAAGTCCGTATGGGAGTTGAAGCGATGGGACAAGACCGTATGTACCAATTGGATACCACAAAATTGGGGTGAAAAGGGGTAAAAAAAACTACAAAAAAAACTATTAAGAGTGCTTCTTGTTCTGTGCAAGAAAGAAATAGCCTAGTCCAAAAAAGCTCTCGGGACAGTTGTGGTACAATAGATCCCAAATTGATCCAACCAATAGGCTAGACTACATCAAAAATAACAATGAGGCTGATGCAACAGATCAGAACATTTAGCTTAACATTTTTATAAACTATTTCACAATGCAGTAAGCTACGCACGAATGTTCGTTCCATAATGCAATTAGCGGAAAATACTTTGTCAAAAGCAAAAGCACATGCCAGCGGTTTCATGAGGCAGCAGTTTCATTAGACAGAGATGAAAATACCCCTTAGAAATGTAGAAGGGGGAGATATAAAGATGCAACAACTAGATAGATCAATAGATAGATAGGTACTTTATTGATCCCCGAGGGGAAATTACTTTGTCAAGCAGCTACGAAAAACACAGGGCAGGAGCAAAATGCCAGATCAAAATACACAAAAGACAGATACATGATACATAGTGCGGCAGTATGAAAAAGTATAAAAATACAAGAAGTCTGGAGTGCAAAAAGCTATAAAAAGGCATTGCATAGTATGAGTGAATGGCTGTACATGTACACTATACATTGTTACAGAGTGTTTATACAAATATTGTAAGTTGATATAAATAAATAAATAAATATTTGCATGGTTAACTATACTATACAGGTCGATGGCAGAGAAAGATACTTAAATAGCTAAATGTGCATATGATATAATTTAGGGTAATAATAATAATTCCCTTAAAATTAGGGGATGGGTTAGGGGATTAGCATGGGTTGCTAACATGACTAGGAGTGTGCCTTTTGGCTACTGGACAATGAAGAAAGTTAATTTCCTCCTTTATTTCCCTTATCCCTCTTATGAGAGACCACACCCTCTGACACATTGGTGCAGCTGGCTTCCGGGCCACACCCTGCAATAGAACATGAGAGAAATAGGCTACTGGTTTCAATGGCATATGGAAGTCTTTATAAAGTTGTATTTTGTTTAGGCTATTTTGAAGAAAGGTAAATATGCCTCATAACCAGAGATGGGCAGTATTTCTGTTACATGTATTTGAAATATGTATTTCAATTACTTCTGAGTATTTTGTAAGTTGTAATGGCTGATCTACACCCCAATGTATTTTGTAACAAGATACTTTTGAGTGATGTAATTTGTACTTTCAATACATTTCATCAAGGAATAGGCTAAAATTATTATTTTGCAAAAAAATTTCTCATGGACAATTGGCGGTGGCAATTATCGGCTTTTCTTAATTTTTTTTATTGGCCAAAAGTCAGCTATTACTGGCTAACGGAAACCCTGAACTATTGTCACTATGGATAGACAGTTGACTGGTAGACTATATTGACCTGTGGTATAGTAAGCACGCTGAAAAGCATAGTGCGAGTGAGTGTAAGCGAGTGAGTGAGATGCGTGCATTGCTGCATGTGTCTGTGTGTGCATGTGCAGTGGGGAGAACAAGTATTTGATACACTGCCGATTTTGCAGGTTTTCCCACTTACAAAGCATGTAGAGGTCTGTCATTGTTATCATAGGTACACTTCAACTGTGAGAGACGGAATCTACAACAAAAATACAGAAAATCACATTGTATGATTTTTAAATAATTTATTTGCATTTTATTGCATGACATAAGTATTTGATCACCTACCAACCAGTAAGAATTCCGGCTCTCACAGACCTGTTAGTTTTTCTTTAAGAATCCCTCCTGTTCTCCACTCATTACCTGTATTAACTGCACCTGTTTGAACTCGTTACCTGTATAAAAGACACCTGTCCACACACTCAATCAAACAGACTCCAACCTCTCCACAATGGCCAAGACCAGAGAGCTGTGTAAGGACATCAGGGATAAAATTGTAGACCTGCACAAGGCTGGGATGGGCTACAGGACAATAGGCAAGCAGCTTGGTGAGAAGGCAACAACTGTTGGCGCAATTACTAGAAAATGGAAGAAGTTCAAGATGACGGTCAATCTCCCTCGGTCTGGGGCACCATGCAAGATCTCACCTTGTGGGGCATCAATGATCATGAGGAAGGTGAGGGATCAGCCCAGAACTACACGGCAGGACCTGGTCAATGACCTGAAGAGAGCTGGGACCACAGTCTCAAAGAAAACCATTAGTAACACACTACGCCGTCATGGATTAAAATCCTGCAGCGCACGCAAGGTCCCCCTGCTCAAGCCAGCGCATGTCCAGGCCCGTCTGAAGTTTGCCAATGACCATCTGGATGATCCAGAGGAGGAATGGGAGAAGGTCATGTAGTCTGATGAGACAAAAATAGAGCTTTTTGGTCTAAACTCCACTCGCCGTGTTTGGAGGAAGAAGAAGGATGAGTACAACCCCAAGAACACCATCCCAACCGTGAAGCATGGAGGTGGAAACATCATTCTATGGGGATGCTTTTCTGCAAAGGGGACAGGACGACTGCACCGTATTGAGGGGAGGATGGATGGGGCCATGTATCGCGAGATCTTGGCCAACAACCTCCTTCCCTCAGTAAGAGCATTGAAGATGGGTCGTGGCTGGGTCTTCCAGCATGACAACGACCCGAAACACAAAGCCAGGGCAACTAAGGACTGGCTCCGTAAGAAGCATCTCAAGGTCCTGGAGTGGCCTAGCCAGTCTCCAGACCTGAACCCAATAGAAAATCTTTGGAGGGAGCTGAAAGTCTGTATTGCCCAGCGACAGCCCCGAAACCTGAAGGATCTGGATGGAGGAGTGGGCCAAAATCCCTGCTGCAGTGTGTGCAAACCTGGTCAAGAACTACAGGAAACGTATGATCTCTGTAATTGCAAACAAAGGTTTCTGTACCAAATATTAAGTTCTGCTTTTCTGATGTATCAAATATTTATGTCATGCAATAAAATGCAAATTAATTACTTAAAAATCATACAATGTGATTTTCTGGATTTTTGTTTTAGATTCCGTCACTCACAGTTGAAGAGTACCTATGATAAAAATTACAGACTTCTACATGCTTTGTAAGTGGGAAAACCTGCAAAATCGGCAGTGTATCAAATACTTGTTCTCCCCACTGTATGTGTCTGTGCACCTAGCTATGAGTAGCCTACCTTGTGGAAATTGCTGCTAAAGTAAGAGCACAACGCACATCATTATGTGCTGGAGAGGTTGTGAAATAGCAAACTACTGTATGAATGAATTGCACAGTGTAAAATACTATTTTACCCATTTCAGACAGAAGATGTGGTTTGTTCCCTGCATAAAATATATGTTTATATGACCCCCTTTCAAACAGCCCCTTATTTACCACTTATTTGCAGGTAGACCCCTTTTATACATATCAGTGGGTGACTGGCAAATTGGGAGGGGTGGTGGGTGTTATTAAACCATGGGGGCTGTTTGCAGTTCAAATTAGGGAGGTGTTAAGTAATGGAAGTGAATTTACCTGCAAAAAAGCTGAGAACCATTCACACATGCCTACCTGTATTTTGGTTACAGGGTCTGTGAAAATGCAGGAATCATGACTAGGTCTTTAGGTGGCTTTTATTTTTCCATGTTTTTTACCTACTACGCCTTTCAGATATACGAAAAAGCTGGCGTATTAAAGGGATTTTTGAAATTCCTATCAGATCAGTGGGTGTTAACTTCAAGGAATACGTTTATGTTTGGGTATGTGTTCGTTTTGCCTGCCACTCCTACACTGGGAAGAATAGTATGAATGCTGAAGGATGGGGTCGTGCATCATACAGTGCATGATTCATCACCAGGCTCATTACCAAAAGTAATATGAGAAGAGGGAACAGAATGTAAGACAAATCCTGGTTCTTGTTCCAACTTTGTTCCCTTGTATTCTATTAATTCAGTTTAGGATGTAGAGGATTGGTTTGAATTAATGCAAACCTACCTATTCTCAAAGGCCAGCTATGGTTCATTGATGATGCCTTGATCATGGTAAGGAATTAGCTGTAGGTTGATATGTAGGTGGGTATAAACGTCACACCTAGTAACAAACATAAAGATCCTATACATCACTTTGCTAACAAACCTCACCCTGTATTCATGGTAAACAGAACAGGTCTGTCACTCGGAGTGGGTTGTTGTTTGACGTCTACAAACAAGGGACACATTAGAAAAGTCTGCTTGACAACATTCCTGCCACACACACACACCCTCAAGCTATAGAAATTGACAGTTTTTGTTCCACCTATGCATTAGACCTTTGTGGTTGAGGCTGTCTGCAAACAGACCCTCCCAGAGGTGCAAACACGTGTACACATGGAAACTTTCCATGGAAAGGTTTCCCTCATCATAACTAAAAAGTTAACAGATAACTGTAAGAATGTCACATTACCGTTCTTTGATAGTAGTACTCTAAAAACATAACTCACAAATAAACACATGCAAACCTGTGTCATATTGTTGTACATACTTTTTATGCAGGTGGGAAAGTTGCTCTGTAGGGCAGGGATCAACAATTAGATTTAGCCTGGGCCGATTTTTTTCTTGAGAGGATGGTCAGGGAGCCGGAACTTAACTACAAATTATTTGTAGACTGCAAATTGACAGCAAGAACTGCAAACAGATATAACATTAGATTAAAATATAATAATTTCAAACCTTTCTAACATTTGTATACGATCACATATATCTCTCTATTATGCGTGTTATAATAGTACTTTGTTATTATAATACTTTGGAACAGATTTCGAAAATCTAAATGACTTGGAGCTTATTTGCTGGTGTTTTTACAGTCTTTTATATCCAACAATAAAAAATTAAGAAATACAATTATTATTATTTTTTGCACAGAAAATTTGGGGGGCCAAATAAAATCACCTGCGGGCCAAATTCAGCACGCGGGCCATCAGTTGGGGAACCCTGCTGCAGGGTGTGGTCTCTCATAAGAGGGATAAGGGAAATAAAGGAGTGGTCTTTGGGGGAAAACCTGTATAAATACGCCCTGACACACAGGCTTCTCCAAGTCTAGTACACAACTGCAACCTGAAGGGAGCAGCATAGTGACACATCAACGGACAACAGGTATGTCTAGGAATTTGCTTAGGATACACAGCATTCATGTGTTTACTAAATCAGTTCCTGCCTGGAGATATTAATCTGCATTGATAAACTCATTATTATTTGTCACACTTCAATGCTGTTGCAGAAGTTGACCCACTATGCTGTTTACTTTGTGTACCTGTGTCATAATGCTGAGTCTACCTTTGATCAGCGGCAATGCAAAATGGTGTTTAACAAGTGGCGGCTGGAGAGGTTTTAACAAGATTGACACCTGTCATTCATGTGTTGTGATCCCTAACTTTCCATGAGGCACTGAACATTCAACTTAACTCTTAGCAGTTGTATGGCTGAATGTTTGTTAGTGTGTCAACTTATCCTGTTGCCCTATGTTTCATACTTTTCTTTTATTGCAGTTGCTGTTTTCATATTAGTTTGTTTGATTGCACAACGGCGACAGCCTGTTAGGAATTTAAATAGAGCTGATTCCCTTCTCTCGTCATGATAATTGTTCAGCTACTCTGTACACACAGAATCCATGAAGTAGGCTAATCTTGAAATGTATACTAACATGATTACCTTGGCTGGTTTATTTTTTTTAAATCAATTCAATGTGTGCAGGGGTATTATTATTTATGTTTTATGGCTTTGTCTGTTGAAATGAACACTGCACCTCCACCAATTTCCAGACTAAAAGTAGGTCTGGTCAGACACACATGGTGACAGAAATTCAAAATGGTGGGGTGAGGGTAGGATGGGTCTAGGGTTGCAAAATGCTGGTAACCTTCCTGATATCATGGTTGGAGGATTCTGAGACTTTATGTTTATTCTGTAATTACAGGAATCTTCCCATGAGGAAGAAAAGCGTTTTGGGGAAATTACCAGCCTTTTGCAACCCTAAGGTGTTCCCCTGTTTGCTATGGTCTGACATGAATGCATTCTTACAATGCTGTACAGAAAGCATTACTTTTTATGTATGTATACACTGAGTGTAAAAAACATTAGAAACACCCCCCTAATTGAGTTATACCCCCTTTGCCCACAGAACAGTTTAATTTGTCAGGGCATGGACTCTACAAGGTGTTGCAAGTGTTCCACAGGAATGCTTCCCACAGTTTTCAAGTTGGCTGGATGTCCTTTGGGCGGTGGAACATTCTTGACACATGGTGAACTGTTGTGTGGAAAAACCCAGCAGCATTGCAGTTCTTGATACTCAAACTGGTGTCTGGCACCTACTACCATACCCTGTTCAAAAGCACAAATATTTTCTTGCTCATTCACCCTCTTTATGGCACACATACACAATAAGGGATCATAGCATTCACCTAGTCTGTCATGCAAAGAGCAGGTGTTTGTAATATTTTGTACTCAGTGCATCTCACATTGTTATGTGAAAGACTGGTATGGTTCCAAAGATTATGGCTAAAGTTTAATGTAAACTAACATTTAAGTATACTTTCTCTTAAGACCTGTATGGTTGACGTATTTGACACATACAATAATTAACATTCTTCACCCTCTCTTTCAGATAAAATGGATGTAAGTACTCTTCTTAATACTATCATATATGTTTAGTGCAAGAATATCCATGCATTTGAAATAAATCAAGAAGGCATCTTGACACATTCAACTTGTGCACACCACCAATCCTCATCCCCCTCTTCTTCCTCTCTCTTTTCCCTGTAGCTGTCAGATGCTCTGGGTGGTGGACCGGGCTGGCCAGGCCAGAACAACCAGCAGGGTGGTGGGGGTGTGTGGCCCAGTGGACAACTCAACCAACCAACATGGCCAGGACAGCCTGGTGGTCAACAGTCTTGGCCTGGTCAGCAGCAACCAGGCCAGCCCAGCCCCATGTGGCCTGGACAACAACCAAACCCTTCCCAACCCTCATGGCCGGGGCAACAAAATGGCAGTGGCGGGCAGCCTAGCCAGCCAACCTGGCCCGGACAACCAGGAGGAGGACCGCCCAGCCAGCCAACATGGCCAGGGCAGCCTAGCCAACCTACTGCTCCTCAACATGAATCACTGGTAAGGGAAGACATTTAATCCTGAGGATATTGATTTTGAAAAACCATGAGCATGGTTATTCTCATGGTTCATCATTATCTTTGTGGCAGACAGCGATCAAGACCTCTACTGTTTTAAGCCTGTCCTAATGAAACTGCTGTTTTTGTATTTTATTTGCCATTCTCAAGACCCTTTATTTCCCCAACAGAAAGTGCCATATGATCAGAACCTGCCGAACGGATGCTATGACAAGATGCTCATCACTATTAACGGGACGATTAATCACAATGCCAAAATGTCAGTAGTCACACACAAAATATATAGTTGTCATAATTTAGGTGAATTGTGACAACCTTGCAGCTATTTCCGTATTATTCTGAATGTTACTTACTCAATTTGCATACCCTTCCTTGATATGTGGCCTGCAAACCTCTTTACTGTAGCCTGGGTACCAGTCTGTTTGTGCAAGCTTGCTGCTCCTTTTCATGCCAAACATGCCTGGCATGACAAGGAATTAAAATGATGTTCCAAACCAATCTGGAACCAGGCTACTCTAAATCTAAGGATAAATGGTTGGTCCTTTGTTTCAGAATGTGACTCATAGGTATTTACCTCATGATTTAAAGAGACTAATGGAAGTATTTGCATAGATAATCGAGCAGTGGTTGGTTAAAAAAACAATTGAGGTTAATGTGAAATTTTAATCAATGGCTTAATCCCAACAGAGCGTCTTGACACAATTATTTATGATTCTCAACTGATTACATTTTCACTAATGTAATGACAATAGGTGAGGAAAGAACAAATGATCTGATGAATTCAATATCAGATAATACCTACCACAAATAACTAAAGTCAAGAGCACAGAAACTATGGCCACCAACTCTTAGCCCACACATCACCATGGAAACGTCTGAGTGCTGATGAAATGGCTTTCGCAACACCCATTCCTCACAAACCATAATGCTGTTGTCTGTCTTATAATCGACACTAGTTAAACGCATTCATGTAAACATCACAAAATCCTAGGTTCACCAGGTTATTTGCCTGGTCTCAGATCTGATTGTGCTCTTAACTCCGTTGGTCATTGTCAAGCCGAACTAAACTGTTTGAAATGAGACAAGGAGTTGGCATTATATCATTTTAGTGTAAATGTCAGGATAATGACTACAATAATGTAATGTTATTATCTCCTTGTAGGTTCACATTGAACCTGACCAAAGGGAATGATATTGCCATGCACGTTAACCCTCGCTTTGATGAGCAGGGCAAGAAAACAATTGTGAGGAACAGTCTGATAGGCAGTACATGGGGCAAAGAGGAGAGAGAACACAACCACTTCCCCTTCACTCAGGGCCAGCCCTTTGAGGTGAGGGATCAACATTTGTTTACTTAATATCAACCAATCAGTTTTGAAACTGAGGGTCGGGGTTCATTGAGAATTAGTTGTGCATTTATATAGGGAATAGAGTGCCATTTTGGACACAGGCTTAGACACCCCTGTATTAATCTGAGGATTTTTTCAGTTGTCATTTTGGTGTTTATTTATGTAAATGTTGCATTGATCATGCAACATTTACATAAATAAACACCAAAATGACAACTGAAAATATTAGTAGTAGCCTATATTAACAAATGTCATCTTATCAACAATCTTTGATTTTGCATAATGAGTTTGTGGTCCTGTTTTTTTCCAGATGAAGATCATGTGCACTAACAATGAGTTCAGGGTGGCAGTGAACAGCTCGCACCTCCTGGAGTTCAAACACCGCATCCGTGACCTCAACTCAATCAAACACATGGGCATTTACAATGACGTCACCCTCACGTCTGTGGAGATCAATAAACTCTAAGATCTAGCAGGTTTGGTTCCAGTCATAGAAATAGGACTAGCATGGCCTAGCCTCAGGTTATTTGTATGATTCCAGAGACTTCTAATAATTGTCTTTAAACAAACGTACAGTAGCTTGAGTCTCAAGCTTTAAGACACTAGGACTATCATTTTCTGTACTTGTACTGGTCTTTTCTGTGGAAAAATACTTTGTAAAAGAGAAATATTTAGATAAAGGAATTTCACTTTATAGTGAAATTTGTATACTATAGTCTTTTCAAGTAATCATTGTGTAAGCTGATAGTAATGTATAAACTATATGCAATAAAAGTGTTTCCCTTGAGCATATTGTGGTGTTGACTGATTTTTCTCCATCCTGGAGACAATACAGGATTTTTCTTGAGTGATTGTATTATGTACACTAGGTGGCAGCGTTGATACTTAAATCACAAGAAGCCTAATATTTGGATAGGTTGAGTAAAAACTAATCGTAGCGGGACTTAAACACCTAGGCCAATTTAACAAAGGCTATTACTTTACATTAGTCAATGACGCACTGTCAGTCAAATCATTTTAACCCTGCAAACAAGAGCAAGTTCCTAGACTTTGCTTGTTGGTCATGTGCTCTTTCTATAGTTTTCCATAAGCAGGGATTTATCTTGTTTCTATTACCAACCATCAGCACTTAATGTTTACTTGGAGAGCAATATTGTTGACAATCGTATCTCAAATGAAGCAATATTAGAAAGCACATTGCATCTTTTCACTAGTAGCCACTAAACAAAATATGCTGCTTACACATATTCTGGGTTTGATTTATTTCAGATCTCAATACATTTAGACTGTATAGATGGGTACTTTATGATGTTATTAGCGCTGCTGGTATCTGCCATTGTTTCTCCATTAGGTTCTTAAGCGATACACTTTGTCACAATTTGGCAGAACTTGTAAAACACTCTTAGAACTCTCTCAACAGCTCTCAATTTGTGTTCACAAACCTATTACAGCCCTCGCTGCCTTCCACCCCAGAGAAAGGAACCCCTTGCGCTGCTAAGATCACTGTTAAGGTGAGACTGGCAAGATTTCTGTAGATCCATCACATTCCTCTCTACAGCATGCTACCAGAGGAAGCTGGCACTTGACTGACAACTCTGTTATGGCCTGTGGGAAACAAGTAATGCATCCCAAATGGCACCCTGTTCCCTTTATAGTGCACTAATTTTGGACTTCAGAGTCCAAAAGGCCCTTGTCAAAAGTAGTGCACTATAAAGGGACTAGGATGCCATTAAGGGATACAACCAAACAGTAGTATGCTGAAGTCAGGTCACTGATACATTTTTCATGATGGAAACCGACTATGGACATTCTCAATGGAAACTCAAAACAGAAGATGAATTATTTAATGACTCTTACGCCTATGTATTAACTGCTGTGAATTTCATAAAGGTTGGAACTTTAAATTGCTCTCAAATCGCTTTTGCACCTGCTTTATGGAATGGCTTAATATGGATTTCAGAACTCTTGTGGTGTCTTATAATTTTGGCTCACCTAATAACCTATTTTAAAAATGTCAGTCATATTCCAATTTGTTTCCTCAAGTAGGCCTATTCCCCTAATGTAAATGACCTATACAAATTATCTATCTGTTGAACTTGTCATGAAAAACAACTATGTATGTTCAACGGAAAGAAGTGTAGTAGGGCGATCAACCAACGTGAGTCGAGGTGCAACAAAAAGGTGCTCACTCACCATGTATGGTCAATGGATAAATACAATTGTGTGTCCGTAATGTGCTTATGCATGAAGTTCCATATGTTATTTGATCTTTTTTGCGCGCGCATGATAGTTTTGCGGACGCGCTGAAGCAAGCCAAGCACGTCAGAACGCTGCGCGCGGACGTCGCCAGCGAGTAGTTTTGCAGTAGTGACTGGCTTGCTATCCAGTAACTGTCACCAGGTTAACGACCAATACGGACGAAATGATATCCATTTGACTCATATGATCGTTAAAACCGTATGGATACGGTTATAATTTCTTGTAATGATTCTACTGAACAGTGAAGACGGCGCTTCTTTGCCCCGCAAGTGCTCCTAGCAAGGGGATTGGAGACCTTTTATTTCCGAGTTTTCGCAGCAGCAGGTCAGCTCGAACCTTTGCTTTGGTACTCTAACTATATGTGTATGGCTAAATTAGGTAGCTAACTACATGGGTTAATAAAAACAATATAGTTAAACTGAATTGACACATTGCTTTGCGCGTCACAAGATAAACAACCTCGTCAAGTTGGCTTGCTAAATTAGCCAGAACAGAAATTGTAACGTAAGCTAGCTAGGGTTAGCTCTTAACAATGCTAAGACTGCTCTGCATTTTGGTTAGCTAAATATTTGTCCACACAACGTTAACTAACTACCTACCTAACTAATGGACTTATGTTGTATGGAATGTGTTAGTTTGCACCTAACATTACCATTATAAGTTTATCACCGGCATAGGTAGCTAGCTGCTACACCTTGATTCAAGGCTTGACTGTGATGTTGCGTTCCTCATGGGTGGAAAAGGCCTTTTTCAAGTCGGGGAAACGTTTGTTATAAACGTTGACATCTCCTTTTGCTTAAATTTAACGAACTCATTTATAGCTATCATTAACTAGCTATTTGTATTTATTATGGATCCCCTCTTCCTGGGGTCTAGCAAAATTAAGGCAGTTATTCATTTTAAAAACATTACAATGCATTCATAACAGATTTCACAACATATTAAGTGTGTGACCTCAGGCCTCTACTCTACTACCACATATCTATAGCACAAATTCCATGTGTGTATAGTGTGTATGTTATCATGTGTTTGTATGCATGTTTGTGTTGCTTCACAGCCCCCGCTGTTCTATAAGGTGTCTTTTTTTATTTTACTGCTGGCATGAGTTACTTGATGTGGAATAGAGTTCCATGTAGTCATGGCTCTATGTAGTACTGTGCGCCTCCCATAGTCTGTTCTGGACTTGGAGACTGTGAAGAGACCTCTGGTGGTATGTCTTGTGGGGTATGCATTGTTGTCCGAGCTGTGTGACTGTAGTTCAAACGGACAGCACGGTGCATTCAACATGTCAATACCTCTCACAAATACAAGTAGTGATAAAGTCAATCTCTCCTTCACTTTAAGCCAGGAGAGATTGACATGCATATGATTAATGTTAGCGCTCTGTGTACATCCAAGGGCCAGCCGTGCTGCCAGGTTCTGAGCCAATTGCAATTTTCCTAAGTCCCTCTTTGTGGCACCTGACCACACGACTGAACAGTAGTCCAGGTGTGACAAAACTAGGGCCTGTGGGTCCTGCCTTGTTGATAGTGCTGTTAAGAATGCAGAGCAGTGCTTTATTTTAGACAGACTTCTCCCCATTCTAGCTACTGTTGTATCAATATGTTTTGACCATGACAGTTTACAATCCAGGGTTACTCCAAGCAGTTTAGTCTCCTCAACTTGCTCAATTTCCACATTATTCACTGCAGCTCTTTGTTAAGTGTTGCTAGCATTTCAGTCGCTGTGGGTAGCTGACGTGTATAGTGTCATCTGCATACATAGACACACTGGCTTTATTGTTAGTAAAGATTTTTAAAAGTATGGGGCCTAGACAGCTGCCCTGGGGAATTCCTGATTCTACCTGGATTTTGTTGGAGAGGCTTCCATTAAAGAACACCCTCTGTGTTCTGTTAGACAAGTAACCCTTTACCCACAATATAGCAGGGGGTGTAAAGCCATAACACCACAAGTTTTTCCAGCAACTGCAAAATAACTGATCAATAATGTCAAAAGTCACACTGAAGTTTAACAAAACAGCCTCCACAATTTCTTTATCATAAATTTCTCTCAGCCAATTATCAGTAATTTGTGTAAGTGCTGTGCTTGTTGAATGTCCTTCCCTATAAGCGTGCTAAAAGTATGTTGTCAATTTGTTTACTGTAAAATAGCATTGTATCTGGTTGTATCTGGTCAAACACACATTTTTCCAAAAGTTTACTAAGGGTTGGTAACAGGCTGATTGGTCAACTATTTAAGCCAGTAAAGGGGGCTTTACTATTTTTATGTAGGGGAATAACTTTTGCTTCCCTCCAGGCCTGAGGGCATACATTTTCTAGTAGGCTTAAATTAAAGATATGGCTAGTAGGAGTGGCATTAGCGTCCGCTATTATCTTCAGTAATTTTCCATCCAAGTTGTCAGACCCCGGTGGCTTGTCATTGCTGATAGAAAACAATCATTTTTTCACCTCTTCCACCTCTTACGGAATTCAAAGTTACAATGCTTGTCTTTCATAATCTGGTCAGATGTGTTGTGTCAGCGTTTGTTGCTGGCATGTCATGCCTAAATTAGCTAATCTTGCCAATGAAAAAAATAATTAAAGTAGTGGCCAATATTAGTGGGTTTTGTGATTAATGAGCCATCTGATTCAATTCATGATTGAGCGGAGTTGGCCTTTTTGCCCAAAATTTAATTTAAGGTGCTCCAAATCCTTTTACTATCATTCTTTGTCATTTATCTTTGTTTCATAGTGTAGCTTCTTTTTATTCAGTTTAGTTACATGATTTCTCAATTTGCAGTACGTTTGCCTATCGGTTGTACAGCCAGACCTATTTGCCTTCTCTTTTTCCTCAACCATCTTATACACAATATATGAATATGAATGTCATCTGTTACTAGCAAATTATTGATTTCATCAACCTTGTTTCTTAAGCTACACCTGTTAACATGGGCTATTTTGAACACTTCTGGGATGCTTGATTTTTTTTCTTGCTTTACTGGGAAGCTTAGCAGAGGTAGACATGCTCAGGTTATTTTTATTAGTGCAGGGTGAGCTGCACAGTGGACTTCCTACAAGGGCACACCACCTTAGTGCTAATCGCTGTAGGATCAGCAGAAGCATTCCGGGCAGTAAGCAAGACATAAATTAGGTTACTTACATTGTCTTCCAACACCCAAAGGATAATGTACATTTGCTGAAGCATTATGACAACTGGCGACACAATGGTAGGGATTAAATGATTCAGTCCCAACGCAGCCTTATAATGCTGTGAAAGAATCCAGGAACTCAAATTATTTGGGTGGATCCCATCCAACTAATAATATTAGCTTTGTTTCCAGAAGGTATCACAATTATCAAAAAATGTTACACCCACAGAGCTGCAATAGTCTTGTAGCCAGTTAAGGAGGGCTAAAAGTCTGCTGAACAGTTAAATGTTACGATTTATGGAGTGCTGAGTGCCAGATATTATGGGGCGTTTGTTGGTGTCAAGTAGAGACCCATTCAGTTCTTTATATGAACCATGACATTATCAAATCCAAATGTATTTGTCACACACGCCGAATACAACAGGTGTAGAACTTACCGTGAAATGCTTACTTACAAGCCCTTAACCAGCAATGCAGTTCAAGAATAGAGAAAATATTTACTAAATAAGCGAAAGTCCAAAAATTTAATTAATAAAGTAACATAAGAAAGCCAAAGGGACAGAGCTCTGATCCAGAGAGCACGGCCCAGCAGAGGGGGGACAGGGAGGTAGCTGGAGGGGCATCCACAGCCTTCGATGGAACATCCAAGCCCCCAGCAGAAGACAGCTGGTACAGGGCCTCAAAGCGATTTGAAAGTCTTAGGTCCGGACACGGGGGATGAAGGCAGGCACGCCAAGAACGATTATTGTCCTTCTTTCTGGCTCCTACACACATCCTATTTACGCTCACCTGGTGTCAAACAATGAACAGCCATTTTCCAGTTCAAGCTATTAGAGGTGTGTAGTGGCAGAAATTGATCATAGTCCAGGAAGGTCCAATTATGATCCTCTTGGATGTTTTGATAGGAAGCACTTAAAGATGCCGATAGTCTCATGGAATCCTTATTCAGTTCAAGGCGCTTGGTCAAATTGTTCATTTCTTCATGAAGAGTAATAATCCTTTCTTTAGCTGCATCAAGTTCAATACATTTTTCCCAAATGAAGGTATCAGACCTTTCTAGTTAGTTAGTTTTCACTGCTGCACAGCGACAGTCCAAGGAAACAGTCCATGGAGGCAGTAACCCCCCGGGGACTTAGATGCTGCCTCCATGGCCGAGGTTGCGCCCACCAGCCCCCCGCACAACTGTGTAGTCTCTCTCGTTGAATGTGAAGAGCGAGAGGGAAGCGCAGGGAGGCGGGTGATGTCTGGGTCAGTTGTCAGTGGCAGGTTGCTGGCTGTTCCTTGCAACGCACCGGCCCGGCTGCATGTTAGTGTTCGGTATAGCCTCTCAGAGCTGTCGGGCGTGTCTTTAGTAGTTTTATAGAGAGCTTTGTATGAGTTGAGCTCTTCGTAGCCTGGCTCGGATGTTGGTATCCAGGAACTAAAGCGTCCGGGGTGAAAAAGTTGAAGACCAGAAACATGAAAACGCCTATATATTAATCTCCTTTGTAACTGCCAACTTTTTTTTGGCAATAGTTTAGAAAGCTAACAGCTAGCTAGCTAACGTTAGCTTGTAAGTTTTGGCACAGGCAGCACAACAAACTCACATATTTGTTAGCCAATTTGAACAATAGTAACACGGATGGTTGTTTTGTAAACATAAATGTGTCAATGTGTGAAAATATCGTTATCTTAGTTTGCTGTTGTGTATGAACAGTTATGTGTTGTGGTGTTGACTTTAGCAAATAGTTAGCTACTTTCATGATTTATGAATTTATTAACATGGGTAATAATAATCAATGGGATAACATTTTATTCTAAAGTAGGCAAGTTTGTATGTCGATACCCAGGCTTGTATGTTTACATTTCGTGGTCGTACTTTGAGATTCTTGGTTGCAGGTACGATTCACAAATTTTAATTTTGCAAGCTTGTATCAGGATTTACAAATGTGTCATCTAATTTCGCAAACTTATATCAAGATGTGTGAAAAATTTAACAACGGTGGCGAAGTTGTAACTTTACATTTGAACACATTCTATGCGATTAGCAAACATGCAACTCAATTTGAGGATTAATAGACCCCTTTCCAGTACACTACACACTGACGTATTGATTGACTCAAGCTATTTCAACTTTTCATTTGTAATTAATTAGAAAATGTTTCTAAAAACATAATTCCACTTCAACATTTATAGGGTATTTTGTGTAGGCCAGTGACAAAAAAATAATTACAAGGCAAATCTTCTTAAACTTACAGAAGGCAAATCATTTTTTAAATTACTTCAACATTAGTGTGTTCTGATCTACTTCTAATACCTTTTTAAGACTTTTTCTTGTAGATGTTGTCAAAGACCCCTTTTCTAATTGTTTGACCGGAAATCAAAGCCTTTGCTTATTCCTAATTTTTAGGATGGGAAATAATGGAAATATGTATATGCCTTAATGTCTCAAATATAGACTCTTAACTTTCATTTGACACATGTTGGTGCTCATATGTGTCCTTTTACATGGAATGGAGTGAATAACCTTGATATCGGTTGTGCTTTTAAGTGCATCACTTCCCATTTAAACTGTGAGTGGCTTAAAATGACAGACTTTTGAAGAAATAAACAGCTGCTTGTTGTGAAGTGCTAAAGGTTATTGCACACATGATTAGGCCGATACACTTGTTTGTCTTGCAAATACAGTATGCTTGTAGCCCAAACTTTGTACTTAGGCCTGGACTGTGATTAACAAGTCAATTGTCTGAGAGGAGCTGATAGATTTAAAGGGCCTGTTTTTGCCATGTGGGATTTTCAAAGTGTCGCAGCAGTGTTTTGCTAATTTGGAAAGAGTGTAGTTTCAAGCGTTTCCTACAGTGCAGTACTCAAAATGGGTTGAATGATAAAGCCCAATAAGCCATTTGGTAAAAAGCATTTCTTTGAACATCATGAGTTCTTGTGACAGATTGTTTTTGTTGTACAATGATTCTAAAATCTTCCTATTTCAACCTATTCTTATGGTACTGTCGACTGTTTAGGATTAATTTAATTCTTAATTCTGTCGGTTGTGGTTTGGGATGAGGATGTAGGCTAAGTGACTGATTATTGAGTCACTCAGCAGGTAGTTGTACAGCCAGAGAAGGCTTTGGCAGTTCGAGGGAACTGAAGCAGATGTTTCTGGGCGGATGTTGTCTCCATCGATTTCAATATTGTACAGCAACTCCATAACCTCTCAACTACTGTAAAACATTATGGAAAAGACACCAACGTTGGCGAATCAACATGTAGAATAGTTGGGAAATGAACAGAAAATAAAGGCAGATGTTCTGTGGTCAGAGGCTATACAGTGGTTGCTTGTTTAAAAGTTGCGTCTTGCAAGCCATAGAACAGCATAGTATTTTACTGTCGGCCATTTTTGCCGTTAATGCTGTTAATGCTTGTTGAAACCACCAGAGGGCATCTTTGAGGGCGTCTTTATGAAGTTTGTTGGAGCTTGCTTTCTTTCCCAAGTAGTCCTATAGTACAGATGTCCATGCAGGCCAGACGTTTTGATTGCTATACAGTATCTGAAAGAGCATAAGTTAATTAATTTTGTTTACATGAAGCAAATAAAGGTTAAATAAAACCATAGCCTCAGCTGCTATAGCACAGAGAAATACATCTTAAAACATGCTTTTCTGGTATTTTGTTTTTTTATGACCTTCCTAAACAAAATATTTATGGATGTCTTTGTGATTGTGTGTATTAAATTGATTTATTATACTGGCGGCTATTGGTAGGCTACTCGTTGAGTCCCGGATATTCTACTGTTAATATGCATACCGCACATCAGACCTTCATGGCGTTTTGAGGATGAAAGGCTCAGTAAGTTTTTGTCTTTCATGTTATTGTAACGACCCTGTGTTTATAAGCATGGATATAGACTGCCACTTGATCATGCTTTGGTGGCACAGTCGGGCTTGATGGTTGACGGTTCGAAACCTGCTTCCTGCCTGGTTCATTACAATATTTATCTTCCTGTTTTAAAATGTATATGTTTATTAAGTTAATGGTCACGGCATCAACTGTACACATGTACCATTTTTTTTTTAGCCAATTAAATATATTTATACTGTATATATATTTGTGCCACTTTAGATGCTGTGTTTTTATTTACAGTAGTGATGGACAAGTTTCTGTCTCAATGATATTTATCAGTCCAGTGTACAAGTTGGTGTATTTGTGACATAAATGCCACTGTTGGCTGGCTGCTGTCTGGTTGCTGCTGCTAGCTGTCATTCATCTCAACTAATTTGCATTCCGACGCGCTGCTGCCGGTTACCTCCTTTTACTCCTCTAGTAGTTGTAGCTGCTTGACAATGAAATTTCCCCCCCCCCGGGGGATCAATAAAATATTTTTCTATCTATCTATCTATCTATCTATCTATCTATCTATCTATCTATCTATCTATCTATCTATCTATCTATCTATCTATCTATCTATCTATCTATCTATCTATCTATCTATCTATCTATCTATCTATCTATCTATCTATCTATCTATCTATCTATCTATCTCTAGCTATCTATCTATCTCTAGCTATCTATCTATCTCTAGCTATCTATCTATCTATCTTGTATGTAAACTTCAGATTTCAACTGCATGTAATGTATTACAGGTTATGGACCGGTACAGTCAGTTGTCAGGAGGGGGGGAGTGCATGACACTCCATCCTGGATATGACGTCATTTGCTTCAACCCATGAGTCCAGCAGGCAGAGTCCAATAACTACAGGCAGATGTGAGATGCAAGAAGATTGCACTATTTTCATACCGTAGGCTATACTAACCAATCCAAAGCTTTCCTCCAGGAGAGGAGTGCAATTGCTGAACTTAGTGCTCTGAAAAAGTAAATGCCCCCTTTCTGATTTTCTCTCTTTGCATGTTTTTTACACTGAATGTTATCAGATCTTCAGCCAAAAACCACATTTTAGATAAAGGGAACCTGTGTGAACAAATCACACAACATTTGGATACTTATTTAATTTATGGAACTCTTTACACTCATACCTGTATGCAGGTTGATAATGACAGATTTGGACACAAATAATTGCCTAAATTGAAAAGCAGTGGCTGTACAGTAACATGCTATACATGACATCAGAGCTCAAGGTCTCCGGTTCACAGCTCTGTATTGGTTATGACTGACTGTTCTGAACTTGAGCACCGCAAGCGGCAAGAAGTTGCCCCCATCTCTCCGGCTAATTGGGCAACTTTGCAAATGTTTAGTCTGAGTGAGGGAAATGCTGTAAATAAAGTGGACTCAATGTATTCGAAAGATGAGACATTGAGGATTATAATGAATACCGCGTTGATGTCATACAAGCAAGCCAAATGTGCTCTTCACATTTCCATATCATAAAACTCCTTTAATAGACAGACCGTGTCAACGTTTATTAGGGCTGTCACTGACAACAAAATCTTGGTCAACTGAGTCGTCAGTTCTTCTGACCAAATAAACATTTTACATATCGACACTGTGTTTTAATAAAATCAACTATATGCACTGAGCTTGTCTGATGTTTTAAGCGCATCATTTGATGAAATGAGTAAGACGCACAAATGGTTAGAGGAAGTCTGACCGAAATGTATTTGTTCAGGCTCAAGAAAAAAAAAGGCAGTGTTTATTGCGCAGTCAGTGTTGCTGAAACTGCAACATAATCACAGCCATTTCTGACTTAAAAGTTCTCTTACTGAAATCCTTTATTTGTTTAGGAAAAACATGCCCTATTCTCTCAACCCTTGCTCTCTTTACGTGACACATGTATGCAGCGCATGCACGTGACCAATAGGGCCTGACCTATAGCCTATGATAATCACATCAATAAATTGGTTATAACAAACTCCAACAACGTACCACGTGACAGCAAAACGGGGGTATGTTTACTGGTTGCTCAGGAGGGAAAGGGGAAGTCAGATGTGTGGAAGAAATTTGACATGGTTGTGAAAACTACTGGAGATTAAGGTAGGTAAGGAGCAAGCTCTGCGTGCATGTTATATGTGCCAAATAGGTGCTGTTAGATTACTATATCTTATTTTCTGACCATTTGGAACAGTGTAAACAACACAAAATAAATTGTAAGCGTATCTTTTTTGTAAAGCCTTTATTACAGCAAAGACTAAAAACAGTCGCCTGCATTTGTGAATGAAATTGCCGACATGGAACATTTTATTTTTATTGTTTAGGATAATTATTCAAATCCTGAATGACTCGTTTGCTGTGTGATGACATTACCAAATGACTGATTGATTGCTATATATAGGCCTACAGTTCGATGGTGGTTATACAAGGCTGCTATACTAAGCCTACTAATGATGACATTACTTATTATTATGATGATGATGATCATAATAATAATTGTAATAACAAGGACATCAAGATGGAGGGTAGGCGCAAGAGCTCCATTCGTATTGTGTTTCACAGGTGCTGCTAGTAAACAACACTAAATATATTAAGTAATACCAGAAAGGCTTTTCTAATGAAGAAAAAAAAAGCCTTTTACAACAGCATTAAAAACAGCCGAATTTGTGAAATTGCTTTAGCCAACATGTTGTGGTTGCGTGAGGCAGTAGGCTATTAAACAAACACTCAACTAAGCAACAGAAGCAGGATCTGTCTTAGTTCCTAATAGTGGATTTGACAAGTGACATCAATAAGGGATCGTCGCTTTCACCTGGTCAATCTATGACATGGAAATTGTGCACATTCACAGTAGCAACATGGGTTAGGAAAAAGCCGCAATTCAACAGCGCACTGATGTTTCAGAACCGTGGACAGCGACCGGAATCCAACACGGAAGGAAGCGGATTTATAAAATAATTTGTATAAGTGTTGCACCATTGTTCTTGCATAATATAACCATATACAATTTCAGTAGCACATCTTGGAGTGATTGACTATGCCATCCCCACAGCCTCCCCAATGGATTAGTTCACTGAGACAGGCACGAATTAAACTGTTGTTTTGTGTACCATGAAAAAAAAGTATAATATGCGACTGACTAAAGAAATCTCGGTCGACCAACAGCCTATCCACCAAACAATCAACCAGTCGACGAAATGGGGTCAGCCCTAATGTTTGATTAATATGGCGTCATACACTGGGTTGTTCTGAACAGAATGAGCCTATGCTTGTCATATTGTGAGGACATTTGGCGTGGAACACGCATCTGCATTTCTATGTGCACCAAATTACGATCTGCTACTCTGAATTGCCTTGTGAAAGCCTAACACTGTAAGACCGTATTTTGTAACTTAGATAGCCATGTTGGCAATAGAAAACGCTTTCAAATGACACCCACCTGACCAGATTGCGATTTATAATAGACCGTTTTTGGAATGCTCAAAGGCGGGGATGCAGGGCTGTGTTCCCCCCCAAAACATTAAGTATGCTTGCTCTAGGTCTTCAACAGCACAGCTAGGAGAGCTCAAAATAGCACATTATAATTGAAGGCTCTTCTTTGTGTCATAAAAGTGCATTGAAATTACGTAGGAACTGTGCACACTTACAAAAGGTGTGTGGCCACTTGGAGACACCAGTTAGTCCTCTCACTCAAGCCCTTGTCTTATGTTGCACCTACCCCACATTTCCCATGAATATTCTTATGTTGCTGAATGTATGCAGAGTATTTTAAGATTTCTTTATCAACAAATGTGGCGTAATGTAAAATGCACATAAAATCAACAGTGTAATGTTTTTTTCTCCCCAATTTCGTCATATTCAATTGGTAGTTAGAGTCTTGTCCCATCGCTACAACTCCCGTACGGACTCGGGAGAGGCGACGGTTGAGAGCCGTGCATCCTCCGAAACACAACCCACCAAGCCACACTGCTTCTTGACACAATGAACACTTAACCCAGAAGCCAGCCGCACCAATGTGTCGGAGTAACCACCGTAAACCTGGCGACTGAGTCAACATGCATGCGCCCGGCCCGCCACAGGAGATGCTAGAGCGCGATGGGACAAGGACAACCCGGCCGGCCAAACCCTCCCTAACCCGGACGACGCTGGGCCAATTGTGCGTCGCCTCATGGGTCTCCCGGTCGCGGCCGGCTGCAACACAGATGGGGCTCGAACCCGCATCTGTAGTAATGCAGCTTGCACTGCAATGCAGTGCCTTAGACCACTGCACCACTCGGGAGGCCCTGTTTGCACTCTTGTCAGAAACTGTTTTGTCCTCACCTTTTAGTCTTATAATTTTCCAATCATCTCTAAACTGTTCCCTTTTAATTGCTACCATGGTTATGCATTTCATATTTCTTCTGTTAGAAACATTTCTATTTATCCCTATCCATATAGGCCAATTCTCACAAGTGTAAAGGGTTAATAAACAAAGGTATGCAACACCCAATGCCCCTGTGGGAAAAAAGTAATTGCCCCCTTACACTCAATAACTGGTTGTCACCTTAAGCTTCCTGTAGTTGTTGATCAGTCTCTCACATCACTGAATCTTGGCATTCGTGACATTTGTGGCCTTTCAGCATGACCTGTTCGTTTCAGGTCCTGCCATAACATCTCAATGGGGGTTAGGTCTGGACTTTGATTAGGCCTTTCCAAAACTTAAAATGTTTTGCTTTTCAGCCATTCTGATATAGACTTGCTTGTGTTTTGGATCATTGTCTTGCTGCATGACCCAGATGCGTTTCAGCTCAACGACGGATGGCCTGATTATGTTTCCTTTAGAATTCTCTTGATACAGAGCAGAATTTATGGTGCCTTTTTAATGATGGCAAGGTGTCCCAATCCTGAGGCAGCAAAGCATCCCCAAACCATCACACTACCACCACACTTGACCATTGGTGTGAGGTTCTTACTGTGAAATGCAGTGTTTGGTTTTCGCCAGACATAATTGGGACCCATGTCGTCCAAAAAGTTGATTAATGTTTGAAAAAAAGCACCTGGAAGCACCTGGATGATCTTCAAGACTCCTGGAAGAATGTTCTATGGACAGATGAGTCAAAAGGAACTTTTAGGAAGACATGGGTCCCGTTATGTCTGGCGCAAACCAAACCCTGCCAAAATTCCTCCACAGCCATGTGAAAGACTGATCAACAACTACAGGAAGCATTTTGGTTGCGGTCATTGCAGCTAAAGGTGGCACACCTGTTATTGACTGTAATGGGGCCATTACTTTTTCACACATCTTTGTTCGTATAAAAATATAATTAACATTTTGTGTTATTTGTTCACTCACTTACTATCTAATATTAGGTTTTGGTTGAAGATCTAACATTCAGTGAAAAACATTTAATCAGAAAAAAATGTTTACGTTTTCACTGCACTCTATGTAGATATGCTAGCTAAAGAGTGTTTTGATAAGTGTAACAGTTAAATGTAGAATAAGCCATCCTTCACACAATATTATTTTTGGACTATATATTGATATAGTATAATGACAAAGCAAAAACAGGTTTAAAATAAATAAATAATAACTGACATAACATTTACATAATTGTTCAGACCCTTTACTTAGTACTTTGTTGAAGCACCTTTGGCAGCAATTGCAGCCTTGTCTTCTTGGGTATGACACTACAAGCTTGGCACACCTGTATTTGGGGAGTTTCTCCCATTCCTCTCTGCAGATCCTCTCAAGCTCTGTCAGGTTGGATGGGGACCGTCACTGCACAGCTATTTTCAGAGGTGTTCGATCGGGTTCAAGTCTGGGCTCTGGTTGGCCACTCAAGGACACTCAGGGACTTGTCCCGAAGCCACTCCTGCGTTGTCTTGGCTGTGTGCTTAGGGTCATTGTCCTGTTGGAAGGTGAACCTTCACCCCAGTCTGAGCTCCTGAGTGCTCTGGAGAAGATTTTAGGTGCCTTTTGGCAAACCCCAAGCAGGCTGTCATGTGCCTTTTTTATTGAGGAGTGGCTTCCGTCTGGCCACTCTACCATAAAGGCCTGATTAGTAGAGTGCTGCAGAGATGGTTGTCCTCTGGAACTCTATCAGTGACCATCAGATTCTTCTCTTGGAGGTTTCAAACGTCTTCCATTTCTAAGAATGATGGAGGCTGAATTCCAGGAAAGACAAATGGTAGTATTTTGACCTTTGACCAGATCAAATACAGTGGGGAGAACAAGTATTTGATACACTGCCGATTTTGCAGGTTTTCCTACTTACAAAGCATGTAGAGGTCTGTAATTTTTATCATAGGTACACTTCAACTGTGAGAGACGGAATCTAAAACAAAAATCCAGAAAATCACATTGTATGATTTTTAAATAATTAATTTGCATTTTATTGCATGACATAAGTATTTGATCACCTACCAACCAGGAAGAATTCCGGCTCTCACAGACCTGTTAGTTTTTCTTTAAGAAGCCCTCCTGTTCTCCACTCATTACCTGTATTAACTGCACCTGTTTGAACTCGTTACCTGTATAAAAGACACCTGTCCACACACTCAATCAAACAGACTACAACCTCTCCACAATGGCCAAGACCAGAGAGCTGTGTAAGGACATCAGGGATAAAATTGTAGACCTGCACAAGGCTGGGATGGGCTACAGGACAATAGGCAAGCAGCTTGGTGAGAAGGCAACAACTGTTGGCGCAATTATTAGAAAATGGAAGAAGTTCAAGATGACGGTCAATCTCCCTCGGTCTGGGGCACCATGCAAGATCTCACCTCGTGGGGCATTAATGATCATGAGGAAGGTGAGGGATCAGCCCAGAACTACAAGGCAGGACCTGGTCAATGACCTGAAGAGAGCTGGGACCACAGTCTCAAAGAAAACCATTAGTAACACACTACGCCGTCATGGATTAAAATCCTACAGCGCACGCAAGGTCCCCCTGCTCAAGCCAGCGCATGTCCAGGCCCGTCTGAACCCAATAGAAAATCTTTGGAGGGAGCTGAAAGTCCGTATTGCCCAGCGACAGCCCCGAAACCTGAAGGATCTGGAGAAGGTCTGTATGGAGGAGTGGGCCAAAATCCCTGCTGCAGTGTGTGCAAACCTGGTCAAGAACTACAGGAAACGTATGATCTCTGTAATTGCAAACAGGTTTCCGTACCAAATATTAAGTTCTGCTTTTCTGATGTATCAAATACTTATGTCATGCAATAAAATGCAAATTAATTACTTAAAAATACATACAATGTGATTTTCTGGATCTTTGTTTTAGATTCCGTCACTCACAGTTGAAGAGTACCTATGATAAAAATTACAGACTTCTACATGCTTTGTAAGTGGGAAAACCTGCAAAATCGGCAGTGTATCAAATACTTGTTCTCCCCACTGTATGACCAACCTGATAAAACGGTCTTTCATTAAATGGGACTGCTGTCTGGCCACTGTCTCAGCCTTGTCTGGTGGTCTGTCATCATTATTTTTGCCCTCTGAAATGCACAATAATGTGGCTTTGGGTCAGCTGAAGACCTCGAATGATCGCTAGCTACCTGGCATCCCAAACTCCATTGCTAGCTAGCTCATTTGCAAATCCCATCTGAATTAGTTGGCTAGCTAGCTAGCTTATGTCAGCTAGCAGGGATCGAATCTAGCCAGTTTGAGTTGAAACATTATTGAAAGCAAGCTGGCTACATCCTATCAAACCTGAAATGCCAATTAACATGCTACCGTTAGCAAGATCTGGCAGGATAGCCAAAAGAGATCCCTCTACCTTGCGGTTGTTAGCAAGGTAGCAATTAAAATGTTCCTCTGACATTACATCCCATTGCACGTTAGGGAGAGGCTATGTATTTAGCTAGTTACGTCACAGTAGCATAGCTAACCTGGTTCGCTAGCTTTATCAAATAATGTAGCTAGCTAGCAAAACTTACAAACCAGTAACACCAGTCTCAGGTTTGACAGTTGATAGCCTGCAGAAGTAATAGCTAGTGTCGGATTTAGGCCTAATCCATATCCTGGCTATCTGTCTAAGATTGTTGAACAACTATGTATTTTTAAAATGTATTATTTTATTTTTTTCACCTTTATTTAACCAGGTAAGACAGTTGAGAACTAGTTCTCATTTACAACTGCGACCTGGCCAATATAAAGCAAAGCAGGGCTTGGGCAAGTTGCTGCGGGTGGAGGGGGGTGCAGAGCTGTTGGCCGGGGTAGGGGTAGCCAGGTGCTTATTGAAATTCTCGATTATCATAGATTTATTTTTATTGGTGGTTACAGTGTTTCCTAGCCTCAGTGCAGTGGGCAGCTGGGAGGAGGTGCACTTATTCTCCATGGACTTTACAGTGCCCCAAAACCATTTGGAATTAGTGCTGGAATTTCCCCAGCAATATGCACATTGCACACTAATCTACTGCCAAATATAATCTGTGCTACTGTTCCGCATAGCACCGTGTTGTCTGGGGAAGACTGTTTCTCCGTGCATGACAATTCTCCCTAGGTGTTGCCACCACCTGTTAATGGAAACACTTGAGTAATTGAGGGTTCTGACAGCTCATGGTGTGGGGTGCATTTTCCTGGCATGGTTTAGGTCCACTCAACCCCTTAAGGGGCAAGGTAAATGCCAGTAAATACACATTCTGAGTGATCACCTTCAACCTATAGTGATTAATTTCTATCCTGATCGGAGTGGATGACAATGCCCCAATCCACAGGGCACGAGTGGTCACTGAATCGTTTGATGATCAACTATTGCCACATTTTGTGTTACAGCCTGAATTAAGCATTTATTAAAATGTGATGTAAATTAATAAAAAATGGGAAGGTGAAATGTCTTGAGTTAATAAGTATTTAACCCCTTTGTTATTGCAAGCCTAAATAAGTTCAGGAGTAAAGATGTGCTTAACAAATCACATAATGAGTTGCATGGACTCATTCTGTGCTCAATAATAGTGGTTAACATGATTTTTGAATAGCATCTCTGTACCCCACACATTATCTGTAAGGTCCCTTAACTGAGTAGTGAATCTCAAACAGATTCAACCACAAAGATTAGGGAGATTTTTCAATGCCTCGCAAAGAAGGGCACTGATTGGTAGATATGTAAAAATAAGAGTGCTACATCCTCCACAATCCCCCGACCTCAACCAAATTGGGTTGAAGGAAAAGCAGCCAACAAGTGCTCAGCATATGTGGGAACTCCTTCAAGACTGTTGGAAAAGTATTCCTCGTGAAGCTGGTTGAGAGAATGTCAAGAGTGTGCAAAGCTGTCATCAAGGCAAAGGGTGGCTACTTTGAAGAATCTCAAATATAAAATATATTTTGATGTTTAGCACTTTTTTTGGTTACTACATGATTCCATATGTGTTATTACATAGTTTTGATATCTTTACTATTCTACAATGTAGAAAATATAAAAAATAAAGAAACTCTGGAGTGAGTAGGTGTTCAAACTTTTGACTGGAATTGTATATATTCCAAAACATGCACCCTGTTTTGGAATATAAAACTGCAGAAAATGTGGCAAAGAAATTACCTTTATGTCCTGAATACAAAGCATTATATTTGGGGCAAACACATCACTGAGTACCACTCTTCATATTTTCAAGCATGGTGGTGGCAGCATCATGTTATGGGTATGCTTGTCATCGGCAAGGACTAGGGAGTTTATAGGATAAAAAGAAACGTAGTAGAGCTAAGCACAGGCAAAATCCTAGAGGAAATCCGTCTACAGTCCAACAGACATTGGGAGACAAATTCACCTTTCAGCAGGACAAACTAAAACGCAAGTTGGCTTACCAAGATGACATTGAATGTTCATGAGTGACCTAGTTGTCTTGAAAATGTCTCTCTAGCAATAATCAACAATCAACTTGACAGAGCTTGAAACATTTTTTAAATAATAATGTGCAAATGTTGTACAATCCAAGTGTGCAAAGGTCACTCAAACATGTATTGATTCAGGGATGTGAATACTTATGAAAATGTTAAATTTTTTAGACATTTGAAAAAACGTTAAACACGTTTTCACTTTGTCGTGTGTGTGTGATATGGGTGAGGAAAAAACATGAATATATTTTGAATTCAAGCAACAATTGTAACAACAAAATGTGGAATAAGTCAAGTGGCATGAATACTTGCTGAAGGCACTGTATGATGTCACCTGAGCTGAGCTATAAAGGGACTAGGCATCTACCACTATCAGATTATGGGAGAGGGAGGGTAAATTGGGCCTGTTTTGTCTCCCCCCCACTTTGGTTTTGAAATCACCATCACCCATGAATTAACTTGTCATTTTTGCAGATTAAGTGTTTGAGCTAGTAATGTACCAATATTTGTTGTTTACAAATTATTTTTCACATAGCAAATGAAATATATAGCACAACTTTGGATTTCACCCCCCCCCCCCCCAATCTCAAACCGCTTGGAATTTCTCTTCTCTTGCTTTGGCCATGTAGTGTGCCTTGCAAAAGTGGTTGCTGTCCTCATTATACAATTATCAACTTTACCCTGTATATCTAAAAATGACCATACACTGAACTACCAAAACTATTGCGTATGGTCATCCTGAACAATCCAAATAAAATCATTTGTAAGCCCCGTTGTGCAGGTATAGTTGTGCAGGTATAATTGTGCAGGTTTAGACAGATGGCAGTGGTCTCCGGTAGCTTACTTTTATTCTGGTAAAACACAATTTTCAACAGTGCATAGATAACAATAACTTAGCAAATTACTTATGTTGTCACTCAACTAATAAAGCCTAATATCATGCAAGCCATTTTAGCATTTGAATGCTGAAGGTGCCACGCAGATGTGAAAGATCAGGAACAGGCTGCCTACCTCGCGTTGGTCAGTGTGCGAAGCTGGTTACAGTGCGTAGTTTGACTAGGCTACTGACATTGCCTAGGGTTGTTTGGTATGCAAAATGACTTGTAGATAAATGACTTAACACATTTACATGCAGTTCGACACCGAAGGAGAGGATGCTTCAGTTGTCACAAAAGATGAGAAGTACAGAATTTTCGGGAAGGTGTTAAGGATGTAATATGAGAATTCGTAGCGTTTGAATACATTTTCTGACCAATGCATGCTACATTTGGATAGGTTTGGTGTCCACGGACCGATGCACTTGTATCTTAAACATTTGAATCGAGCATATCGTTGAATCGTTACATCCTTAGTAAAAAATCATATCCAACATCCTAATTAAGATTTTCAATGTGAGAGTTGTCAGAACAATCGGAGATGCCAAAAATATGTTGAGCCTTCCTGGTGTGGAATCGCCCAATATTGGCATTGAGCAACAGTTGTCATGATGTAGGTTAGGCTAGATAAAGCCTACATGCATATAGGTTTAGTGTTTTGCACATTGGATAAATGTCTATTTTCGTAAATCATCTCTGGAATAGATGTAGCCAATGCATTGCAACCTTTCTATGAGCAATTTTAACCTCTTTACTGTGTAGTCAAGTGCGGCTGTCTGAAGGTTCTGCCTGTTGGGGTAAATTGGCCTATTCCTCCTACCAAGGCATCCTGACAACTGGACAGCCCACTGTGTCAAACCTGTTTGTCCATTCTGTTAGGACTCACATAGCACTACCAGAGAGAAAGATGTGTTCAAAACCAGTGTTTTCTACATGGCAAAACAAGCTGTTGATTGCCTTTTGAATTCAATTGGAGTGGGTGAGGTGGGCCAGGCCTGCAAGTGCAACAGGTTGTGACAAGCTTTTGTCTTTTAGATAAGTGGCTTTTAATCCTGTTCTATTCTCACTTTTCTCTCTCTGCTCTGTCAGCTTGTCTTTGCTCTCAGGCAGCCTTCCACCTGAGCCCCAATAATTCACCCTAGAGAACTTGAGAAAAGCTGAGTTTATAAAATAAATTTCAGTTGACACATTACTTAGTCAGCACCAAGGGAAATTCACTTTTTGTAGTACAAATGATTAATTGTGTTTGAATAATTAGCTGTATGAATTGTGGCCTTGCCTGCTGCTTGTCCTGTGGCTGTCCTGTGTCTGTTCAATACTCATACAGCAAGTGTTTTCGCATTGTTCTGTGAATGCACGCTCCTACATGCTCTTTGTCCCTCGGTACATTCCATTATTGGTCTTCTCATACTGATTCATTTTGGTCAATGGTAAAGTTGGAAGCATGCTTTGGAAGAATGCCAGTGTTCTGGGACATAAAGAAACATTGTATGGCTTTCTGGGTATGCTACTGTAATAGCAGTGTGAGTAGGAGGACTGAATGGTGTGCGACTGAAAAGTTGGAAGCATGCTTTGACGTTAGGCTACACACAATTGCAACAAAGCAATGGCAGAGAAGGCTTGTGTTTTGCGACCATACAGACAGACCAACTGTATGGTGGGCTTTTAGATTACTGTAATGCAAGAAATGCTGTAGCATAGGAGAACTGTGAATGAAAGAGCTAGATAGGAAGGAATTCGCTGAGACAAAAATAACTGGGAAGGGTGTTTGTACACGGTGTGTTGAAAGCCTATATCCAGTTTCTCACTTGAGTGGGAATGTTGCCCAGTCTTGACTTAACTAGAACAGTTTTGCTCTGTCTTGTAGCCTAGGTCCTGTCTATGTTCTTTGCCTGCACTCCAGCAGCATGTTGTTGTGGTTATTTCCCGTTCCCATTATGAGTCTCTATCCAATGGGCAGGGTGAGATAGCCGTGTGTGCTGCTGCATGTTGTTGCTATTCCTGGTCTGGTGGTGGGGTGTCAGAGCTGAAGCCTTGTGCTTGGCAAAGGAGGAATAGACAAACTTCTGGCTGTGCACACTAGCTACTCATCATATCTCTTCACCGGCCCCCCAAAAGTAGGCTAATTACTGAATAGGTGTGAAATTCTGAGTGGAGGAGTGGAATTCAAGACCAGCCCTGTTAGGTAAGAGGTCCTCGGTTTGTGTAGGCCTATGTATGCCTGTGATGGTCTGTTATTGATGGGCTACACGTGTAACGTGTACATGTGTAACTGGAGCATTGACATTGAAATAGAAATCTATGTTGAAAAATCTTCAGAAATATGGATATTTTTTGTTTTAACTTTTGAAGGAGAGATCTGATTCCAATAGTCAAATTGTGTGTTGGCTTACCTAATATTTCTCTATTTTAGATTGACCTTACTGAGCTAATAGCTTTATTGGCCCAGGCCCCAGCTAGCTAGTAGCTACTGATCAGGTAACTGAATTGTTGCCAACTGAAGTGTTGTTGAGACTGTGGCGCTGAGTCTCTATGGCCATGACAGAATTATGTTGCTATGAGAGATCACCCCCAAATCGATGGTCTTGTGTGCCATGTTACTGTTCAGACAAGACAGTACTTGTTACAGTTCGTCAGTGCTGCACAGCATGGGTGTGTGGAATGTTAAGAGTATCATGGATGTCTCTTTACTTGATTTGTTATGAGTTTTGTGTTCTACCCAGGCTACTTGCACAACTTTTACTGGTCAGTCAGTGGTCAGAATGCCCTATTGATTTAGTTACATATGATGATATATCGCATTGTTTTAGCTATCGCTATAATATTTTTGTGCTAGTTGGCTGTACCTTCACCAAAACATAGCTTGTTCTCCATCTTTTTAAATAGGGAGCAAATTTGTTTTCAGCACTTATTTCCATGACTGATCAAAACTCGTTTTCTCTTGTACCTCTGCAGCAGACATGGTGAGCAATATGTTTGGAACATCAAATCTCAATAAAATCACAGTATCAAATCGCTATACATACACACTGAACATAAATATAAATGCAACATGCTATCATTATAAGTCAATTGAAATACATTTATAAGCCCCCATTCTATGAATTTCACCTGACTGGGAATACAGATATGAATCTGTTGGTCACAGATACACTACATGACCAAAAGTACATCTCATTTCAAAATCATGGGGATTAATATGGAGTTGGTCCCCCCTTTGCTGCTATAACAGCCTCCACTCTTCTGGGAAGGCTTTCCAGTAGATGTTGGAACATTGCTGCGGTGACTTCCATTCAGCCACTAAGAGCATTAGTGAAGTCGGGCACTGATGTTGGACGATTAGGTCTGGCTCGCAGTCGGCGTTACAACTAATCCAAAAGGTGTTCTTTGGGGTTGAGGTCAGGGCTCTGTGCTGGCCAGTCATGTTCTTCCACACCGATCTGGACAATCCATTTCTGTATGGACTTCGCTTTGTGCATTGGGGCATTGTCACGCTGAAACAGGAAAGGGCCTTCCCCAAACGGTTGCCACAATGTTGAAAGCACAGAATTGTCTAAAATGTAATTGTATTTTTATTTAACCTTTACTTACCTTTTATTTAACTAGGCAAACCAAGGGGCCTAGCCTGAACCATGAAAAACAGCCCCAGACCATTATTCCTCCTCCACCAAACTTTACAGTTGGCACAGCATTTGGGCAGGTAGCATTCTTCTGGCATCCGCCAAACCCAGATTAGTCTGTCAGACTGCCAGATGGTGAAGCGTGATTCATCACTCCAGAGAACACATTTCTACTGCTCCTGAGTCCAATGGTGGCGAGCTTTACACCACATGAGTATCATGAGATCCCAGTCAATAGCAGAGCTGGGAATTGCCAGGGACCTCTTGATACAATAAGCAGTAAAATCCATTGAGTGTTTGAACTTCTTTTGTTGAGTTGTTTTGGTAATGATATATTTATACTAAGGGCAGAAAAGCCTGGTTCGTTAGCGTGGACCAAAATCTATTAAACTAAAGTTTCTTTCTCTCTCTGGACTGGTTGCTTTCCTGATTATATAGTTGGATGAACTTTACTGTATCAGCCTGTATTATAAAGCCCCCTCAAACTATTTCAGCAGCTGGACTCAATAGCATTTTTAGTGCTTGTCAACAAGTGCTTGGGAATGGAAATAGCTTTGTATAAGAATTGCAGCAGGCACGCAGCCCCACCCCTCCTTTTCCTGGCTGTGTTTAAAGTGCTATTGTATTTGGATGGAAACTCTTCAGTAAGTTCAGGTAAAGGAAGTGCCCATAGAAATAGAATCACTAGAAAGTGCATCCCCATTAAAGTCAATGGATCTGTTATGGATGGACCCAGAGCATTTTAAAAATGTCTGTTCTATTGATTCTATTTCTATGGTGCAGCTATGCATCATCCATAGGGACATGCTGCAGCAGCAGCAGAATTCGGTCTGGTCTAGGAGCTGCTACTGCTGAAATTGGAGATTCTGTACAGCTCTGCTCTGTGGGCTTCTGTGTCATTCAGGGTGTCCTATTTGCCTCTTCTCAACCTAGTCATGGGACTGGAGTATTGGCTTGGCACAGGTTTGTGTTTGTGTGTGTATTTGTAGAGTGGGTGTGTGTGTGTGGGTGTGTGGGTGGGTGGTTTGTAAGCAGCAAATTAATTTGTAATTTATTTCACCACTATGGCCTATTTATTGTCCTACCTTCCTAACCTTACTACATTTGCACACTCTGTACATATATTTTCTATTGTGTTATTGACTGTACATTTGTTTATTCCCATGTGTAACTCTGTGTTGTTTTTGTCCCTTTGCTTTGTCTTGGCCAGGTCGCAGTTGTAAATGAGAACTTATTCTCAATAAGTTCTCAACTGGCCTACCTGGTTAAATAAAGGTGAAATTAATAAAATAAAAGCAGGAGAGAATCTGAAACATACCCACCATAATCATGAGGCAGAGAGAAGAGAAGCCCCTTTACAGACAGACAGGGCATTCCAAAACGATTGATTATCTCTGCCATATATAGATAGACATGAGGGTTCCAGCAGCCCATTGGCTCATCACAATAGTTCCCTTTCATTTATTTTCCCATAGGCAGCCATGCACGTGTCTGTTCGCAGACAAGCTAGGGCCAATGACGTCTGTTTAGGTGAATCTTTCACAAGTTGGCTGTTCTCATTGACAAAAGTTTAAGGAGAAGCACCGTGATATTTCAGTTAGCATAATATGTACATAAACTTTTCAATTTACTTTACATCATTGCCTTACTTTTCATTGTGGCTGGCAACATGAAATTCTTTACAGTAAATATCAGTTTCATAGAACCACTAGCCAGTAAGAATGCAAACTATTCAACAATGCAAGCTCTTTGCATGACAGACTGACCAGGTGACAGTTATGATCCCTAATTGATGTCACTTGTTAAATACACTTCAATCAGTGTAGATGAAGGGGAGGAGACCGGTTAAAGAAGGATTTTTAAGACAGGGATTGTGTATGTGTGCCATTCAGAGGGTGAATTTGCAAGACTAAATATTGAAGTGCCTTTGAATGGGGTATGGTAGTAGGTGCCAGCCACACCAGTTTGTGTGTCAAGAACTGCAGCGCAGCTGGGTTTTTCACTCAACAGTTTCTCGTGTGTATCAAGAATGGTCCAGCACCCAAAGGCATCCATTCAACATGACACAACTGTGGGAAGCATTGGAGTCAACATGGGCCAGCATCCTTGTGGAATGCTTTCTACACTTTCTAATGTACATATTTGTACATTAAATTACTTCACCTATCAGTGTAGATAGAGCAGCTTGCTATGGAGTGCGCAAGCTAGCTAGATTTGACTGAAATGTTGCAGGTGGGGAGAGAGCAGGAGAGGGAGAAAGAGCAGGCTTTGCTTGGAGTGCTGGACATCTTGTTATGACATGCATTATCTGAATTAGGTCCACGGAATTATACTTATAGAGTAGCGGCTTCTATGGAGCAACTTTGAATGTCTTTGAACTTCCGAGAGTTGGCTTAACGTTGTGTGTGCAGAGCGGCACCAGAATTAAAAGCGTGCTTACCTTTTTGTAGTTAATGAATCCAATGTGAAGCGTGATAACTATATAGTATCCTTAACTAGCATTGAAAAAGTTAATCCGTTCTTCTCATAAAAAATCTCTCCCTAATTTCTGAATCACGCTTGTAATGTCAATAGGCTACAGTACCCTATGCTTTTTCCTAGCCACCGTGCTTCGTGCTTCTACATCGCTTGCTGTTTGGGGTTTTAGGCTGGGTTTCTGTATAGCACTTTGACATAGGCTGATGTAAAAAGGGCTTTATAAATACATTTGATTGATATGCTTTGGAGGAATGGGCAGGTAGCCTGTGCACGCACACACACGGGCAAAGTTAAGAATAAGTTTCAGTGCTTTGTTGCTTTTTTTTTTTTTATGGGACTGGAAAAATATTTCCCGGCATGTAAAATAACGTTATTAACTGGTTCCCATGCTTTTTCCAAAACAGCATAGATCTATTTCCTGGTTCTGATTCTATCTAAAATAATTATGATCTGTTCCCTGAACCGGTTCCAACCCTTGAACGTTATCATACAGTGTCGTTCATAGTATAATACAGAGCTAGTTAGCAAGCTAAACAAAATAATTTCAGCGTTTTCCTTAGCTAGCTATTTTATTTTTAAGTCAGTTACCATATCATATGGAGACAGAAACAAACCTTCTACCTTATCATAAGTAGACATAATTGCAAATGAACAAATTCTTATTACCAATGACGGCCTAACCCAGACGACGCTGGGCCAATTGTGTGCCGCCCTATGGGACTCCCGATCACGTCCAGTTGTGATACAGCCCGCGATCGAACCCGGGTCTGTAGTGACGCCTCTAGCACTATCAATATCATGGAAGTCATATGAGGTAAATGCATATTGCGACTGAAAACATTGATAATTACCTGGGGAGTTCATCAGCTTCTTGCTTGCATAGCTAAATCCTATGGGGAGGGGGGAGAAAAAAGGGATGGTTCACCCAAATTACAAAATTACACATTGGTTTCCTTCCCCTGTAAGCAGTCCATGGACAAGGTATGAGGAAATCCATATTTTTGAATAGTTTTATTTTCCTTTTAGCATTTTTGGCAGATTTATTAGCATTTTTTGCGCATCATGTCCAAGTAATCCGAAAGTATCTCAAATGGATTGTGAAGCTCATTAAAGTAATTTACAGATGATTTTAACATGATGCGTGAGGAATGCTAATATCGGTCCCATCTATTTTGAAACAGTGCCAGGGAAACTAAACCAAAGTATGGTTTTATGTCATACCTTGTCAATAGACTACTTACAGGGTAAGAAAAACAATGTTAATTTGTAATTTGGGTGAACTATCCCTGTAGCAACAATTTCAGAATGTAACAGGCATTTACTGCAAATTCAGGTGAAACTCAATAAAACCAATATAATTAAAATGTCTACACATTTTGACATTTCTAAAACATTGCTCTGCTATTACGTTTTTTTACTGTAGGAATGTTGGACTCAACGAGACAATTCTGTTTACACTGCCCTGCTTGGAGAGGGGCAACTGTCGGGAGAGTGTCATGCGTGGCCTCTGGAAGTAGCGTTTGAGAAGTTTACATAACAGTAATGTCTCTCGAGAATGATACCTCTCGAACATCCTTAATCCCTAGATTGACCTGTGCATCAATCTAAGTAACATAAAAAAAATAGCTAAATCAGGCAATTGAAACTAGAGCTCTTAGGTTTTTACATTTTATTTAAATTTAACCTGCATTTAACTAGGCATGTCAGTTAAGAACACATTTTTATTTACAATGACGGCCTACACCGGCCAAACTCGGACGACGCTGGGCCAATTGTGCGGCGCCCTATGGGACTCCCAATCACGGCCGGTTGTGATAGTCTGGATTCGAACTAGGTTGTCTATAGTGACGCCTCAAGCATGAGATGCAGTGTCTTTGACCACTGCGCCACTTGGGAGCATTGTTGCATTGGCTGCGTCTCACTCCAGCGCATCCGCGTATGTGGCCGAGCTACAGTGGTGTTTGTCAGACCATGAGACATCCAGAAAATCGGTTTGGCCTAGGGTTGCAAAAGGTGGAAACTTTCCAGAAAATTCCCTGGAATTTTGCTTAAATTCATCAAAGATGTTAGCTTATAACAGTTAACCTTTTTTTGTGGGATACACACAAGGCAATTCTAGGTCTTGTGGCATATTTTGATTGAACTATTCCCAATTCAATGGAATTCTCTGCATGCACAGTGCATTCTTCCATCACATGTGCGGCTGATTCTCAAGATCTTGCACACTGAGATTATATTGAGCCCACACTACTACAGTCGTGGCCAAAAGTTTTGAGAATGACACAAGTATTGGTCTCCACAAAGTTTGCTGCCTCAGTGTTGATGATGGCAATTTGCATATACTCCAGAATGTCATGAAAAGTGATCAGATGAATTTTCATTTGCCATGAAAATGAACTTAATCCCCAAAAAACATTTCCACTGCATTTCAGCCCTGCCACAAAAGGACCAACTGCCATCATGTCAGTGATTGTCTCGTTAACACAGGTGGGAGTGTTGATGAGGACAAGGCTGGAGATCACTCTGTCATGCTGATTGAGTCAGAATAACATACTGGAAGCTTTAAAAGGAGGGTGGTGCTTGAAATCACTGTTCTTCCTCATTGTCAACCATGTTTACCTGCAAGGAAACACGTGCCGTACCATTGCTTTGCACAAAAAGGGCTTCACAGGCAAGGATATTGCTGCTGGTAAGATTGCACCTAAATCAACCATTTATCAGATCATCAAGAACTAAAAGGAGAGAGGTTCAATTGTTGTGAAGAAGGCGTCAGGGCGCCCAATAAAGTCCAGCAAGCACCAGGACGTCTCCTAAAGTTGATTCAGCTGCGGGATCGGGGCACCACCAGTGCAGAGCTTGCTCAGGAATGGCAGCAAAAGGTACAGGGATTGGACTGCTGAGGACTGGGGTAGAGTATTTTTCTCTGATGAATCCCCTTTCTAATTGTTTGGGCCATTGAAGCTGCCCAGCAACACCCGTTGGGGTAGTGTTGCCATCATGTTTGACAGTCTCCTGAAGGGGAAGGACTCTCCAAGAAATGGCCATATCACAGTCTGCCGATATGAACAGCCCCATCAAGAGGATCCTCCTGGATGATGTATTTTGGGAGAGAGTGGTAAGCAGCCTGAAACTCCTGAAACCTATAGCAGTAGCCATTGCACGGATTGAGGGAGACAATGTCATCCTGTCTGATGTTCAGACTCTGCTTGCAGATGTAAGAGAAGAAATCCGTACTGCCCTGCCCACTACACTGTTGCTCCAAGCAGAGGAAACTGCAGTTCTGAAATACATCAAAAAGCATGAAGACTTCTGCCTGAAGCTCATACACGCCGCAGTGTACATGTTGGGCCCCAAGTAGGCTGGCAGAAGCATCCTGTCTGGTGCAGCTGTGCTAGGACCTAGTTTAACAATTATGCATCCATCCGTGAGTAACTCTGGTCCGTCAGCACTCATTCACTAAGGACCTATTTATTTATTCATGCAGGTCTGTATATACATACTCATGTACAGTTGTTATATCACGTGTAATATTGCTAGTAATTCTTGGACCTAACTTACGTAGGCATTCACTCAGTAATGCATATTAGTATCCTGCCAGTTGCACCTTTTCTCATTGCTTTTAGTATATCGAATGTGAAATACGTGCAGTTGTCTGTAATTAAACCCTGCGCACCAAGGACTGTATTTTAAGGGAATTACTATTTTTACCCCAAATTATATCATACACACATTTAGCTATTAAAGTATCTCTTCCTGTCATTTACCTGTACAGTTTGTGTAACCATGCAAGTTTTCACTTATCTGTAAATATAACTGTATACTTACCCGTACAGCTAATTTAACCATGCAAAATCTTCACTTACCTGTTCATTTAGCCAGTCTGTCTATTAAGTAAACTATTATTACCCTCGCTCATATCATACGCATTTTTAGCTACTGAAGTATTTCTCTGCCATCGACCTGTATAGTATAGTTAACCATCCAACATCCACCAATGTATAGTGTACATATTCAGCCAACCACCCATACTATGCAATGTCTTTTTATAGCTTTTTGTTTTGCACTCCAGATATCTTGTATTTCTATACTTTTTCATACTACCGCTCTATGTATCATGTACTGTGTATCTGTCTTTTGTGTACTTTCGTTGTGGCATTTTGAACCTGCCCTGTGTTTTGTTGTAGCTGCTTGACAATGAAATTTCCCCCCCCGGGGGATCAATAAAGTCTATCTATCTATCTATCTATCTATCTATCTATCTATCAATCTATCAATCTATCAATCTATCAATCTATCTATTAATCTATTAATCTATGAATCTATGAATCTATTAATCTATCTATTAATCTATCTATCTATTAATCTATCTATCTATTAATCTATTAATCTATCTATCTATTAATCTATCTATTAATCTATCTATCTATTAATCTAATCTAATCTAAGGCATTTTGAGCCTGACAACGAACCCTCAACAAGGTTGGACAGTGAAGATGAGACCTCAGTCTGATGTTCAAGAGGTGGACATTGAGGAGGTCCAGGGAGAAGACATGGAAGCCTGAGAGGAAGACAACCAAAGCTTTAGTTTCTAGACTATCATTTTACAGATGTATGTTGAAAATGTTTTTGGGAGATTCGATGGATCATTGGGGCTCATTCAATATTCCCTTTTGTTGTTCAGTGAAATCATCCCATGTGAAGAGTCAACTCATTTAATTAAAAGTTAAATTCTTAACTAAATTGTTTATTAGTTTTTTTCTATTGGAAGGATTTAATCATTTGCAATTATGTCTACTTATGATAAGGTAGAAGGTTTGTTTCTGTCTCCATATGATATGGTAAATACTGTATATCCAATGCAAATACATCTACATTTAAATGGTATTAATATTAATTGGCTTTTATTTCCGTTAATTCCCATATAGTCATGTTAATTCCCAAATATTCCCATGAAAGATTCCCCAAAATATGCAACCCTAGTTTGGCCTACAAACCACTCTATGGAAAGATGAGACCCTCATAAACACGATGAGATGATGGTGTCTTCCATTTTGCTCCACGGAACTCAGTATTGTTGATGTGCCAACATCTGTCTGTAACGTCCAAACCTTTTTGGCCACAAATGAATATGACCCTGTAGGAAGGGGAGTCTCTCACGATCATGATGGTAGGCTTAGGCGGTATACGTTATACTGGGGTATTTGGAAATAGCCACAGGATGGTATTTCAATAGCGTCAATATCGTTGAAACTATCTCTTAGAAGTTTTTCAATGCATTCGCGTTAGGGGAGAAAGCAGATTTTTATTTCATCTTATTTTACATTATGAAGCTTACCTTAGTTCCCCAGCACAGTTGAGCCAGTCACATACAGTTGAAGTCGGAAGTTTACATACACTTAGGTTGAAGTAATTAAAACTCATTTTTCAACCACTCCACAGATTTCATGTTCACAAACTATAGTTTTGGCAAGTAGGTTAGGACATCTACTTTGTGCATGAAACAAGTAATTCTTCCAAAAATTATTTACAGGCAGATTATTTCACTTATAATTCACTATATCACAATTCCAGTGGGTCAGAAGTTTTCCAGAAAATGATGTCATGGCTTTAGAAGCTTCTGATTTTAGTCAATTGGAGGTGTACCTGTGGATGTATTTCAAGGCCTACCTTCAAACTCAGTGCCTCTTTGCTTGACATCATGGGAAAATCCAAAGAAATCAGCCAAGACCTCAGAAAAATTATTCTGGTTCATCCTTGGGAGCAATTTCCAAACGCCTGAAGGTACCATGTTCATCTGTACAAGCAATAGTACGCAAGTATAAACACCATGGGACCACGCAGCCATTATACCGCTCAGGAAGGAAACACGTTCTGTCTCCTAGAGATGAATGCAAATCAATCCCAGAACAACAATAAAGGACCTTGTGAAGATGCTGGAGGAAACGGGTACAAAAGTATCTATATCGACATAACCTGAAAGGCCGCTCAGCAAGGAAGAAGCCAATGCTCCAAAACCGCCATAAAGCCAGACTAAAGTTTGAAACCGCACATGGGGACAAAGATCGTACTTTTTAGAGAAATGTCATCTGGCTTGATGAAACAAAAATTGAACTGTTTGGCCATGATGACCATCGTTATGTTTGGAGGAAAAAGGGGGATTCTTGCGAGCTGAAAAACACCATCCCAACCGTGAAGCACGGGGGGTGGCAGCATCATGTTGTGTGGGTGCTTTGCTGCAGGAGGGACTAGTGCACTTCACAAAATAGATGGCATCATGAGGAAGAAAAATTATGTGAATATATTGAAGCAACATCTCAAGACATCAGTCAGGAAATTAAAGCTTGTTCGCAAATGGACAATGACCCCAAGCATACTTCCAAAGTTGTGGCAAGATGGCTGAAGGACAACAAAGTCAAGGTATTGGAGTGGCCATCACAAAGCCCTGACCTCAATCCTATATAAAATGTGTGGGCAGAACTGAAAAAGCATGTGCGAGCAAGGAGGCCTACAAACCTGACTCAGTTACACCAGTTCTGTCAGGAGGAATGGGCCAAAATTCACCCATCTTATTGTGGGAAGCTTGTGGAAGGCTACCCGAAACGTTTGACCCAAGTTAAACAATTTAAAGGCAATGCTACCAAATACTAATTCAGTGTATGTAAACTGATGGAAGAAAAAAGCTGAAATAAATCATTCTCTCTACTATTATTCTGACATTTCACATTCTTAAAATAATGTGGTGATCCTAACTGACCTAAGACAGGGAATTTTTACTAGGAGTTTAAATGTATTTGGCTAAGGTGTATGTAAACTTCCGACTTCAACTGTATATATACGTATATATAGTGCTTTATGAGCTATATTGCCTCTTTGTAATTAGTTTATTTTGGTTTCGCTATTACTTGTGCTAATTTTGTTAGCAATCTGGGCAATTTCTGGCGGCCACTTGTGTACTAAACTGGTAATACCGTAAATCCCTGGGTGAGAGGGACTGTATGACGATATGAAAATCTGGATATCACCCAACTCTACACGATGGTGTTCTCCGTTTTTATCTAAGACCCCCACAAGTGTCACGGGACTCGTCTGAAGGTAACCCATACAAATGAATAGAAGTATGGAAGTAGTTTTGTGGCAACAAAAATAAGGGGTTAAATATGCAACCAAAACAACAAAAACATTTCCTAATGTCTTACGTCTCCTAGATATGAAACACTTCAAAACCTTATTCATTATAATACATTTTTTTACGGTATTTTTTGCCATTTATTAATGCGTTTCTATGGACTATAGTAATAAAGGCCAAATTCAATAAGTAATCAAATATATATATATAGATAGATAGATAGATAGGTACTTTATTGATCCCCCGGGGGGGAAATTTCATTATCAAGCAGCTACAACAAAAACACAGGGCAGGTGCAAAATGCCACAACGAAAGTACACAAAAGACAGATACACGGTACATATATATATATATATATATATATATATATATATATATATATATATATATTATTTTTTTATGTTGACACCTAAAGGGGTCTGAAATACCAAATCAAATAGCTAAATGATCCATGGTATGACCATCTTAAAACAATTCTATATGTTAGTTTAGTAGAACCCCCCCACCGGCTTAGATTGAGGTTAACTCTCTTCAATGTGAAAAGAGCCAAGATGTCTCTCTCACTTACTCGCTCTCTCACTCTAACCAGTTTAACTATGTGCTGCATTGCTGTGCTATACACGGAAGGCTTGGAAAAATGTGTGTGCACATTACTTGCTTTAGTTTAACTCCTTTGCATGCATGCACCCACACTCTAGTCTACATTGGTGCTCGGCCGCAGGCAGGCCACATTGGTTAACAGAAACGTTGCGAGGAATCTCGCTAAAGAGAAGAATGTTGTGGAACCATGTAAATCAGTCTCTCTCTCAAATAAAAAAATGCTCTCTCACTCTGTGAAATGACCATAGGCCTAGTTCGTTTTAATTTAATCTGGGTTGTAAATTCTATATTAATACAATTATATTTTGATTGCTCATTTTCAGCATATGTGTGTGGTTTTGTTATCAAGTTCTGTTATCACGATCAGGGCCCGTATCCACAAAGCTTCTCGGAGTAGGTGTGCTGTTCTAGGATTATTATATATATTTTTTAATTTAACCTTTTATTTAACTAGGCAAGTAATTTAAGAACAAATTATTATTTACAATGACGGCCTATACTGGCCAAACTCTGACAACGCTGGGCCGCCGACGGCCTGTTGTGATAGTCTGGATCAGTTTAGCCTTTTTGATCATGCTGAATAAGATTATATGGACAGATCCTATACCATTATTTATACTATTATTCTGACATTCCACATTCTTTAAATAAAGTGGTGATCCTAATTGACCTAAGACGGAATTTTTTACTAGGAATTGTGAAAAACTGAGTTTAAATGTATTTGGTGTAATGTAAACTTCCGACTTCAACTGTATATATACTTACAGTGGGGAGAACAAGTATTTGATACACTGCCGATTCTGCAGGTTTTCCCACTTACAAAGCATGTAGAAGTCTGTAATTTTTATCATAGGTACTCTTCAACTGTGAGTGACGGAATCTAAAACAAAAATCCAGAAAATCACATTGTATGATTTTTAAGTAATTAATTTGCATTTTAATGCATGACATAAGTGTTTGATACATCAGAAAAGCAGAACTTAATATTTGGAACAGAAACCTTTGTTTGCAATTACAGAGATCATACGTTTCCTGTAGTTCTTGACCAGGATTGCACACACTGCAGCAGGGATTTTGGCCCACTCCTCCATACAGATCCTTCAGGTTTCGGGGCAGTCACTGGGCAATACGGACTTTCAGATTTTCTATTGGGTTCAGGTCTGGAGACTGGCTAGGCCACTCCAGGACCTTGAGATGCTTCTTACGGAGCCACTCCTTAGTTGCCCTGGCTGTGTGTTTCGGGACGTTGTCATGCTGGAAGACCCAGCCACGACCCATCTTCAATGCTCTTACTGAGGGAAGGAGGTTGTTGGCCCAGATCTCGCGATACATGGCCCCATCCATCCTCCCCTCAATACGGTGCAGTCGTCCTGTCCCCTTTGCAGAAAAGCATCCCCAAAGAATGATGTTTCCACCTCCATGCTTCACGGTTGGGATACTGTTCTTGGGGTTGTACTCATCCTTCTTCTTCATCCAAACACGGCGAGTGGAGTTTAGACCAAAAAGTTATATTTTTGTCTCATCAGACCACATGACCTTCTCCCGTTCCTCCTCTGGATCATCCAGATGGTCATTGGCAAACTTCAGACGGGCCTGGACATGCGCTGGCTTGAGCAGGGGGACCTTGCGTGCGCTGCAGGATTTTAATCCATGATGGCGTAGTGTGTTACTAATGGTTTTCTTTGAGACTGTGGTCCCAGCTCTCTTCAGGCCATTGACCAGGTCCTGCCGTGTAGTTCTGGGCTGATCCCTCACCTTCCTCATGATCATTGATGCCCCACGAGGTGAGATCTTGCATGGTGCCCCAGACCGAGGAAGATTGACCGTCATCTTGAACTTCTTCCATTTTCTAATAATTGCGCCAACAGTTGTTGCCTTCTCACCAAGCTGCTTGCTTATTGTCCTGTAGCCCATCCCAGCCTTGTGCAGGTCTACAATTTTATCCCTGATGTCCTTACACAGCTCTCTGGCCTTGGCCATTGTGGAGAGGTTGGAGTCTGTTTGATTGAGTGTGTGGACAGGTGTCTTTTATACAGCTAACGAGTTCAAACAGGTGCAGTTAATACAGGTAATGAGTGGAGAACAGGAGGGTCTGTAAGAGCCGGAATTCTTACTGGTTGGTAGGTGATCAAATACTTATGTCTTGCAATAAAATGCAAATTACTTATTTAAAAATCATACAATGTGATTTTCTGCATTTTTGTTTTAGATTCCGTCTTTCACAGTTGAAGTGTACCTATGATAAAAATTACAGACCTCTACATGCTTTGTAAGTAGGAAAACCTGCAAAATCGACAGTGTATCAAATACTTGTTCTCCCCACTGTATATATTGTGCTTTATGAGCTGAATTGCTGTCTTTGTAATTAGTTTATTTTGGTTTCGCTATTACTTGTGCTATTACTTATCGTTATGATTTAAAAGGCAAAACTGATCTTATTCAGCTGAGAAGTGGATAAGTAGGCCTTTTATCTTATGTTCAGTAACTGCTGGAAAAAAGGGATCTATCTTAAGCTTGAAAATGGGGACACTACATTTGCAAGACAAAGTAGGCCTAGTGTGTTCTCACCCTTTTTGTCCTCAAGGATTCTGTGTCTCACTGAAAATGAGGTCATATTAATCTGAAATGGGTATAACTGATGCGCGCCACTACACTGTAGGAAGATGAGGAGCAAGTCGTGGCTCTCATTCGTGCCACTGCTCGCTCTGTTTGCAAAAAATATACACTCAGTCTCCAGTTTATTAAGTACAACTAGTATCGGGTCGGACCCCCCCCCTTTTGCTTCCAGAACAGCCTGAATTCTTCGGGGCATGGCAAAAACATTCCCCACACCAGTACACCGCCACAAGCCTGTACCATTGACACCAGGCAGGATTGATCCATGGACCCATGCTGCTTACGGCAAATCCTGACTATGCCATCAGCATGACTCAACAAGAACCGGGATTCGTCAGACCAGGCAATGTTTTTCCACTCCTCAACAATCCAGTGTTGGTGATTGCGTGCCCACTGGAGCTGCTTCTTCTTACCTTTTTTTTGGGCTGATATGAGTGGAATCTGATGTGGCCGTCTGCTGCAATAGCCCATCCGTCAGTATTTGTCTGTTTGTGGGCTGCCTTTTAGCTTGCACGATTCTTGACATTCTCCTTGACCTCTCTCAACTAGCTGTTTTTACCCACAGGACTGCCCCTGATGATGCTTTTTTTTTTTTTTTTACGCCATTTTAGGTAAACCCTAGATACTGTTGTGTGTGAAAAGCCCAGGAGGGTGGCCGTTTCTGAGATACTGGATCCGGCGTGCCTGGCACCAACGATCATACCACATGCAAAGTCGCTTAGGTCACAAATTTTACCCATTCTAACATTCAATCGAACAGTAACTGAATGCCTCTGACTGTCTTCCTGCTTTATATGGCAAGCTACGGCAATGTGACTCACTGTCTGTAGGAACAATCCATTTTTGTGAACGGGGTGCTGTACCTAATAAACTGGCCACAAAGTATACGTTGTAATTTGTCACTGATCTTAAAGGGATAGTGCGAGATTTTGACAATTAACACAGGGTGAACTCATGGATACCATTTGTAGGTCTTTTGAAGGAAGTTGAAGGTATGCAGAGACATACAATTGGTATCCATTAGTTAATCTTGACTCTGGGTACAGTGCGTTCGGAAAGTATTTACCCCTTGACTTTTTTCACATTGTTGGGTTACAGCCTTTTTCTAAAATTGATTAAATTGTTGTTGTTTTTTTCCTCATCAATCTACAGTACACACAATACCCCAAAATGGCAAAGCAAAAACAGGTTTTTAGAAATGTTGGCTAAGCTCTTTTTTTTCCACCCAGCTGCTGGCACGGACAGTAGTCTATGAAGAAAAGGAGGGTGATATGATTATGCACATCCTAAACGTGATAATACTGGTGTTGGGCTAATAAATCATGCTGAGATAAAGGAATGAGAGGCCAGTAGTCTAATCCTCATTGTGTACCATGAGGTGCTAGCCTGTCCCTCAGTGATTGACTGACTTGTGTTTTAGCTAGCCAAGTGGATGGTAAGCAGAGCAGGCTCCCCTCAGTCCCATGGATGGCCACTGTTCCCAAAGCAGCTTTTGTTCAGGCTTATCTGGTCTTCATGGCTGACATATCTCTTTGAAAACAGCCAGCAAATGAGAATGGGTGAAGGACTCAAATCTCCCTCCCAAATCGTACGCTGTCCCCTATATAGTGCACTACTTTAGAGCAGTGCAATATGGGCCCTGGTCAAAAGTAGTGCACTAATGGGGAATAGATAGTGTTGTCTCAGTTTGAATTGAAGAGAAGTACTTTACTGTTTATCAGTCTGAATATTTGCAAACTGTCATTTTGGTTTCATATCTGACTTGGAAGTTGAAGGGTAAACATTATTTGGTGTAATGGTACATCTTTGTTTAGGCTGTAGTTGTCCAGATCAGTGGTGTGTCTTTAGGATTTGTCTCTCCATTAGATTTATTGGATAGTCTTGGAAATGAGGCCTAAGAGAATTTAATACGAATGGAAACTAAGGTGGTTAAACCACAAAAACACAACATTGTAAACCTTGCATCTGGTTGTTTTTCCTTTTGTCTGTTTTTGTTAGAAAGTGGCAGGTTTGATTTGCTTTACATAAGCCATTCATTCACATTCAGAGGAACAACTTTGTGGAAAGAAATATGTTTTTGTGAATATTTGTCCGTATGTTTCTAGTATATTAACTTGCCATATGTCAATCTCAGCCAGGCAGCATTTCAAGAAGTGTTGCATAAGATCACACACACACACACACACACACACACACACACACACACACACACACACACACACACACACACACACACACACACACACACACACACACACACACACACACACACACACACACACACACACCCACAGGGTTCTCCCAAAGAATGTAAGAGGGGCACTGCGCCACCGTGTGGACTGGCTGCCCCACTCTGAATAGTTTTTAATTAAAATGTTTTGCTTTATTTATCATAGAAGGCAATTTTTTGCAGGAAATCGCAGTTAGGTGTTCAATAATGCAACAAAAAAAAAACATCCCCCCCCGCTGCCGTACTCACAAATAAATTATTAAACAATCCTGGGGAGAACCCTGCACCACACACACAGCCGTGTTCCATTTAAGTGCTTTCTTCTATGTGTGAGGTGGTCTGGAGCTGAACTGTGTAATAAACTGTACATCCTGTGCCTGTCTTTCCCTACAGTGTGGTGGATGGGACCCTGAGTTGCGAGGTCATCAGATCGTGGCCTGCAGGGGGTTGTGGGAGAGACACGTCTGTCGCCACACTGGAGGGAGGACCTGAATGCCTGAGAGATGTGAATCTTCGAGTTACTGCAACGCTACCGCCGCGCATCTCACAGGGAACCTAGGAAACCACCACCACCCAACCTGCTGCTGTCATACTGGAGGTAAGAGAAAAGATACAAACACACACTAGAAGTAAGCTTCTCTTATCTCGCTCCCTCACTCACAAATCAGCACTCTACCTATCTACTTACATACCCCAGAGGTGATTGTATAATTAGCTCACTCTAATCATACAATTACTTACTTGGTTCCTATGTTAAAAGCAGCTTATGGACAAGACTAGAATCCATGCTTTTGTTTGGGTTTGTTTACCTAGCCACTACTGCTAACATTAGTGTTATACTAGGCTTACCTCTTCAACATAGCATTATTATTTTTTAGAGCCAACCATATTGAGCTAGAATTCCTGTTCAGGAGGGTGCAAGGTTAGTGTTGGTTCAGATAGAAATACATAATGTAGAATCAATAGGCCTATGTTTGACTGAGTGTCATGTAGAAAGAAAATGGGATTGTGTCAAATCTAATCATAACATTTTCTATTTGCAACCAACGTTGTGAATGTTTTACATGACTTGATAACACTTGTTATGCTGCTCTGTGGGGCAGTGCCTGCCAGCCAGGTGAACAATGTTTTAAGTAGCTTCTCTGTGGGGCAGTGCCTGCCAGCCAGGTGAACAATGTTTTAAGTAGCTTCTCTGTGGGGCCGTGCCTGCCAGCCAGGTGAATGATGGTTTAAGTAGCAGGATTATCTAGTATGATTAGTTCTGCTGGACTTTCCCATAATGATGTCGCAAAACACATTTATGAGTATATTATCCCCCCTTCTTCCCTCCTAGCTTACCTCGTGTCTGTAAATGACGGCCCATTTGATTATGCCAAACTACAGACACATGTGGAGGCCCGTGCCGTGCTTCAGCCCCAGATGCTGTGCAGCCCCACCAACCACACCTGGGTTTAAATACTTTCTTATAATAATTCAGAATTAATCTGTGCTTGATTGAGCTTGCCTGGCTTAATGGAAAAATGTAATAGTCCCAAAACTGCAAACCCCGCCCCTTTTTGGTACTCCAGGCAGGCTAGAGCAAACACTCAGAAGTATAGCATTTGAACCCAGGTCTGCGCTCCAGTAGACCTCTGCCTCGCCTCAGGAAGAACATGATGTGATGTTGCACCACGTAATTGCAGCATGCAGGCAGAGCCTCACTTATTGCTCGTGTGTTTCCCAAATGACACCCTATTCCCTATGTTCCCTATATCATTTTTTTTTAGGACACAGCCCTCTTGTGACTTCATTCCTTGACTTTTGAAGTTGGATCAGTTCCCTGGCAGATCCCTATGGAGAAGAAGTCATGGACTCTTGAAGAAGGGAGGGAGAGAGTGAAAAAAGAATGAGGTCGTTAAATTTAAGCTGCTCTCTCTAGCTGAGTTCAGGCATGAGCTCACCTCATCAGAGCCCCTGACCGCCCCTCCAGTCCACCTAGGGCCAGCTCTGTTGTGCTTTTCAGTTCAGAACGTTGGTTTTCTTTTTTCATTACTTTTCCCTGAGATTGCCATTAGCGCTGATGTGTGTTTTGGCGCAGGCACCGGGCATTGAGGAAAGTCTGACTTGCAGGAGGGTAGAGTTTTTGTAATGGGCTCGTTGCAAATGCCACTCTATTCCCTATATAGTGCACTTCTTTTGACCAGAGCCCTATATAGGGAATGGGTGCCATTTGGGATGCAATCTCAGTGTTGGATCTGAGCGCTGCTGGGAAGGGGAAAGAGTCTCTGTTGGCCAGATTGTGTAATGTGTAGTAATGAGTAACAGTCAAACGTGGCGAGCCAGACCAGGGGGCTGTTTAGGAAGGTGCGACCACATTACAGAACATTCACATATAAATGTATTTTATAGAACAGCGATGTAGAATAGAGTAGTTACAGCATCTATATTAATTTACATTTCTATCTGCAACATTTCTTAGCTTCACCTCACTGATTATAATACAACCTCATTGTGTGGTACTCTGTGGAGTGTGGATCTCTGAACAAAATGGCTAATGTTAGTGACATTAGTGTAGCAAGTCACTGTCTGAGCTTCAAGGACTTTTTGGTAACATCAGCTAATGGCTAACTGATATCAATCAGTAAGAGTGCAAGAACCATGCCTGCCATGATCGTCCATACATTTTTTGTTTTTCAAAATTGCATGTCTTTGTTGTTGCTTAAAGCGCTTTATGATTGTAATGAAAGCGGTATAAAATAAATACATTGTTATTACAGTAAGTGTAGTTGTTGCCATGGCTATATCATATGAGCCCACTCACAGTTTTTGACATTGGTGCCACACTTGTAGCTGTGACTGCCCCTCTTCAGTCAACACGCACACATACTAGAGCAGTGAAACATTGGGACTGGTGGGGGAGAGGAGAGTAACGGGCTACTGCAGGCCTTTCAAGGACATACAGCGTGCTGTAATTCTCCCTCCCTTGGCACACGGCTTTACATGCCCTCCAGCTAGCCAATTAGTAGATGAAACCACCCCAACCTCACCCATAGAAAGCAGCATGTGCGTCCCAAATGGCATCCTATTATATACCATATGGGTCCTCGTCAAAAGTAGTGCACTATATATATATATACAGTGCCTTCTGAAAGTATTCAGACCCCTTGACCCAAATTTTGTTAGGTTACAGCCTTATTCTAAAATGTGTTTGTTTCTTTCATCAATGTACACACAATACCCCATAATGACAAAGCACAAACAGGTTTTTAGAAATGTTTGTTCATTTATATATAAAATTTAAAAAACGGAAATATCACATCTAAGTATTCAGACCCTTTACTCAGTACTTTGTTGAAGCACCTTTGGCAGCGATTACAGCCTTGAGTGTTCTTGGGTATGACGCTACAAGCTTGGCAGATCCTCTCAAGCTCTGTCAGGTTAGATCGAGAGTGTTGCTGCACAGCTATCTTCAGGTCTCTCCAGAGATGTTCGATCGGGTTCAAGTCCGGACTCTGGCTGGGTCACTCAAGGACATTCAGAGACTTGTCCCGAAGCCACTCATGCGTTGTCTTGGCTGTGTGCTTAGTGTCGTTGTCCTGTTGGAAGGTGAACCTTCGCCCCATTCTCTAGAGCAGGTTCTCTGGAGCAGGTTTTCATCAAGGATCTCTCTGTACTTTGCTCTGTTCCTCTTTTCCTCGATCCTGACTAGTCTCCCAGAGACTAGTCTCTCCAGACGTGACGCTTGGCATTCAGGCCAAAGAATTCAAGCTCTGTCAGAGTGACCATCGAGTTCTTGGTCACCTCCCTGACCAAGGCCCTTTTCCCCCGATTGCTCAGTTTGCCCGGGCGGCCAGCTCTAGGAAGAGTCTTGGGGGTTCCAAACTTCTTCCATTTAAGAATGGTGGAGGCCACTGTGTTCTTTAGGACCTTCAATGCTGCAGGCATCATTTGGTACACTTCCCCAGATCTGTGCCTCGACACAATCCTGTATCGGAGCTCTACGGACAATTCCTTTGACCTCATGGCTTTGTTTTTGCTCTGACATTTACTGTCAACTGTGGGACCTTATATAGACAGGTGTGAGCCTTTCCAAGTCATGTCCAATCAATTGAATTTACCACAGGTGGACTCCAATCAAGTTGTAGAAATATCTCAAGGATGATCAATGGAAACAGGATGCACCTGAGCTCAATTTCGAGTCTCGTAGCAAAGGGTCTGAATACTTATGTAAATAATGTATTTCTGTTTTTTATTTTTAATAAATTTGCTAAAATTTCTAAACCTGTTTTCGCTTTGTAATTTATGGGGTATTGTGTGTAGATGGTTAAGGATTTTTTAAATGTTTTATCCATTTTAAAATAAGGCTGTAACGTAACAAAATATCAAAAGTAAATGGGTCTGAATACTTATATACACACAAAAAGGTATGTGGACACCCCTTCACAATAGTGGATTTGGCTATTTCAACCACATCCGTTGCTGACAGATTTATAAAATCAAGCACACAGCCATGCAATCTCCATAGCCAAACATCGGCATTAGAATGGCCTTACTGAAGAGCTCAGTGACTTTCAACGTGGCAGCGTCATAGGATGCCACCGTTCCAACAAGTCAGTTCGTCAAGTTTCTGCCCTGCTAGTGCTGCCCAGGTCAACTGTAAGTGCTGTTATTGTGAAGTGGAAATATCTAGCAGGGCAGAACTAGCATGGAAGAACTTGACTGGCCTGCACAGAGCCCTGACCTCAACCCCATCAAACACCTTTGGGATGAATTGGAACGCTGACTGCGAGCCAGGCCTAATCGCCCAATATCAGTGACCGACCTCCCTAATACTCTTGTGGCTGAATGAAAGCATGTCCCCGCAGCAATGTTCCAACATATAGTGAAAAGCCTTCCCAGAAGAGTGGAGGCTGTTCTAGAAGCAAAGGAGGGACCAACTCCATATTAATGCCCATGATCACATACTTTTGGTCGTGTGTGTGTGTGTGTGTGTGTGTGTGTGTGTGTGCATAGAAAACCCATTTCAGTTAGCCAGTGACTTTGCAGTCTCCTTGTCGCTCTCCAACGCCTCCACCATCCCCTCCCCTGCATGTCATCCCTGATTTGGTCACCAGAGGTGCCCCCCCGCCTCCTCCTTTCTGTCCCACATTATCAAAGCTCCAGGGCTGCAGTGAAGAATACCTTATATGCCCTGCCGTCTGTCCTGTCCCACTGTGGCTGCTTGAAGTCCTTTGTGTCGTTGATGGAGAGAGTATGTGTGTATGTGTATGTCGGGCTGGGTCAGCTGACAGGGCTTGTGTAAGGGCCCATCTGTGTCTGGACTTCATAGGCTCTGTTCCCATTATGTCAGAGCAGAGGGAGGGAGGCTGGTATGGGCTGGGATGGGGGAACAATGGAGGGAGGAAGGCGGAAGGGACTGGTGGACCGAGGGAGGCAGGCAGGCTGGGCCAAGGGGAACAGCAACCCTTGTCTTTTCCATCATCAGATTTAGTGTGACACAGCGTTCCATCCCCAAGACAGCAGATGTATCCCAAATTGCACCCGATACACTATTTAGTGCAGTACTTTTGACCAAAGCCTAGAGCACAGGTAGTGCACTATGTAGGGAATATGGTGCCATTTGGGAAGCAGACTGTGTATGCAGTGTGAACAAATAAGATCACCTGGGTTTGAGCCTCTTGATCCTAGGCTGCCTTTCTGATCATTAGGATGAAAGTGATCTCATAGATAAGCACCAAAAGTACCCAGGTCACAGTCGACACAAAACCCTACTCCAGTGTAAAGTAAGCTATGTAGTCTTCAAGGCAAGCTCAGCACTTATCCACTGTTAGTGTTTTCCTAAGGAAGGTTTCACCAGAGAAATATACACTGAGTGTATAAAACATTGTGTGCCATTCAGAGGGTGAATGGGCAAGACAAAAGATTCAAGTTCCTTTCAACAGGGTGTTTGGTAGTAGGTGCCGGTTTGAGTATATCAAGAACTACAAAGCAGCTGGGTTTTTCACACTCAACAGTTTCCCGTGTGTATCAAGAATGGTCCACCACCCAAAGGACATCCCAGCCAACTTGACACAACCATGGGAAGCATTGGCGTCAACGTGGGCCAGCATCCATGTTGAACGCCTTCAACACCTTGTAGTCCATGCCCGACGAATTGAGGCTGGCTGTACAGTACACTCAGTGTATGTTGGCGGGCGCAGGAAGGGCAAATCTTCCCCTACTGGCTACCTCGCCTTCATGCCAATTGCAGACACCTGTTCTTCAGTTTCCTCTATTTCAGGGGTTCCCTGATACATTTGAGTTTATGAATATTGCTAACAGATTATTTGAATTCTGGCAAAGGGATTTGTGGAATACGTTTAGAGGGACAATACAATACTATGTAATATTATTAATCTACAATGTATGTTCTTAACCATTGGTAATAAGGCTGGGCGATATGACCAATCTCATATCCCGATAGGTCATTTCATATCCCGATAACGATACATATCACGATATAGCACATTATCTGTAAATTCAATGAATAAATAGTTTATATAAAATGACCACATGTAAAGGCCTATTTCTTGTTACATTTTGAATAAAAGGTACTTACTCATATTTTATTTTCTCCTTTTATTTAGAACATTTGTGCAAATTTTCAATTAACAAAATATGAAATATTAATGCATATAATCTAAAAAGGTAATTAGAAAACACCAACTATAGTTGCAAACAAAATAAATATAGTCCTAAAATGTGAATATGGTCAAAAATATCAAAACCAAACATGTAATACTCTTAACAGTAGAACTGTTTGAATTGTAGCAGCAAACAAATGAATACAGGCCTGACAAATATTGGTACATAAAATACCAAATGTAAACATGGAAAACTTTCAAGTTTAAACTATAGCAGCAAAATAAGGCTCACAAATAAATATATAAAATATAACAAGTAAACAAAACACTCCAAGTTTGAATTATAGCATTATATGACAAGAAGTAAAGTGCCGCAAACAAAATAGATACTTGGCAATAATGCAAGTCTGAATCGGGGGTTTGTTTTGAGCACTCACACGATATATATGATGCAGAGGAGCACTTTCAGTCACACACTGATCCCACCAGGGTGTGCCAGAGAGCAATACAGGAGGTCCTTCCCGCCGGCGGCTATTAGACTATTTAATGCCTCACCGGGGTGCCGTGCCATTGGCAACATATACCTGGAACTGTTGGGGTGTTAGGACCTAGTTTAACAATTATGCATCCATAAGTCAGTAATCACTCATTCACTCAGTACTAATTAATTCAGGACTGTATATACATATTCATGCACAGTTGTTATATCATATCACGTGCAATATTGTAAGTAATTCTTGGACTGAACTTACGTTGTCATACACTCAGGAATGCATATTAGTATCCTGTCAGTTGTATCTTTTTTCATTGCTTTTAGTATATATCGAATGTGCAATACTTGCATTTATCTGTAATCAAACCCTGCACTAAGGACTGTATTTTAAGGGAATTATTATTATTATTATTATTATTACCCTAAATTATATCATATGCACATTTAGCTATTTAAGTATCTCTTCCTGTCATTTACCTGTACAGTTAATGTAACCATGCAAATATTCACTTACCTGTACATTTACCTGTACAGTTAATTTAACCATGCAAAATAGTCACTTACCTGTTCATTTAACCAGACTGTATATTGAGGAAACTATTACCCTCACTTACAGTGGGAAGAACAAGTATTTGATACACTGCCGATTTTGAAGGTTTTCCTACTTACAAAGCATGTAGAGGTCTGTAATTTTTATCATAGGTACACTTCAACTGTGAGAGACGGAATCTAAAACAAAAATCCAGAAAATCACATTGTATGATTTTTGTATAATTAATTTGCATTTTATTGCTTGACATAAGTATTTGATCACCTACCAAGCAGTAAGAATTCCGGCTCTCACAGACCTGTTCGTTTTTCTTTAAGAAGCCCTCCTGTTCTCCACTCATTACCTGTATTAACTGCACCTGTTTGAACTCGTTACCTGTATAAAAGACACCTGTCCACACACTCAATCAAACAGACTCCAACCTCTCCACAATGGCCAAGACCAGAGAGCTGTGTAAGGACATCAGGGATAAAATTGTAGACCTGCACAAGGCTGGGATGGGCTATAGGACAATAGGCAAGCAGCTTGGTGAGAAGGCAACAACTGTTGGCGCAATTATTAGAAAATGGAAGAAGTTCAAGATGACGGTCAATCTCCCTCGGTCTGGGGCACCATGCAAGATCTCACCTCGTGGGGCATCAATGATCATGAGGAAGGTGAGGGTCAGCCCAGAACTACACGGCAGGACCTGGTCAATGACCTGAAGAGAGCTGGGACCACAGTCTCAAAGAAAACCATTAGTAACACACTATGCCGTCATGGATAAAAATCCTGCAGCGCATGCAAGGTCCCCCTGCTCAAGCCAGCGCATGTCCAGGCCCGTCTGAAGTTTGCCAATGACCATCTGGATGATCCAGAGGAGGAATGGGAGAAGGTCATGTGGTCTGATGAGACAAAAATAGAGCTTTTTGGTCTAAACTCCACTCGCCGTGTTTGGAGGAAGAAGAAGGATGAGTACAACCCCAAGAACACCATCCCAACCGTGAAGCATGGAGGTGGAAACATCATTCTTTGGGGATGCTTTTCTGCAAAGGGGACAGGACGACTGCACCATATTGAGGGGAGGATGGATGGGGCCATGTATCGCGAGATCTTGGCCAACAACCTCCTTCCCTCAGTAAGAGCATTGAAGATGGGTCGTGGCTGGGTCTTCCAGCATGACAACGACCCGAAACACACAGCCAGGGCAACTAAGGAGTGGCTCCGTAAGAAGCATCTCATGGCCCTGGAGTGGCCTAGCCAGTCTCCAGACCTGAACCCAATAGAAACTCTTTGGAGGGAGCTGAAAGTCCATATTGCCCAGTGACAGCCCCGAAACCTGAAGGATCTGTATGGAGGAGTGGGCCAAAATCCCTGCTGCAGTGTGTGAAAACCTGGTCAAGAACTACAGGAAACGTATGATCTCTGTAATTGCAAACAAAGGTTTCTGTACCAAATATTAAGTTCTGATTTTCTGATGTATCAAATACTTATGTCATGCAATAAAATGCAAATTAATTACTTAAAAATCATACAATGTGATTTTCTGGATTTTTGTTTTAGATTCCGTCACTCACAGTTGAAGAGTACCTATGATACAAATGACAGACTTCTACATGCTTTGTAAGTGGGAAAACCTGCAAAATCGGCAGTGTATCAAATACTTGTTCTCCCCACTGTATGTCATGCAATAAAATGCTAATAAATTACTTTAAAATCATACAATGTGATTTTCTGGATTTTTGTTATAGATTCCGTCACTCACAGTTGAAGAGTACCTATGATAAAAATTACAGACTTCTACATGCTTTGTAAGGGGGAAAACCTGCAAAATCGGCAGTGTATCAAATACTTGTTCTCCCCACTGTATATCATACACACATTTAGGTAGTGTTTCTCTGCCATCGACCTAAAAGTATAGTTAACCATGCAAATATTCCTTATTTATCTATATAAACTTGCAAAAATTGTAATTTTTTTCCACCTAACACTCTGTAACAATGTATAATATCTTTTTATAGCTTTTTGCACTCCAGACTTTTTATACTTTTTCATACATTTTCTATATTTGCGGAATAGGGACGGGTGCGGACCTCAGATTTTCACTATCACATATAGTCAGGTGGTTATTAGCAATTGGGTGAGGGTGAACAAACAGCTGACCAGCGCATCATTAGTCCCCTCCAGGGCTCCAAAAGGTTTGGGAACCCCCATCTGTGTTGCAATAAGAACCGTATTGTGCCTTATGGAATGCACCTCTGTTGTTTTCTTCTACAGCTGTCCTGAAGACCAGTAGTCCGAGCATAAATGGAGGGTTATAGTTTGGGCTGTCCCACTCCCAACTGCGTTTGTTGATAATACATTTGCTGCGTTGAAAAAATATTCAGGACTCATCAGATAGAAATAGAATAACTAGACCCGACTTAATTTTCTATTCTGCCTTCTATGAATAGTCTCTCACCTTGCACCCTCCTGAACAGGCCCGTTTAGGCTGTCCTATCACATGCACCACAATAACGCATTGACTCCTTTCTTCTCTTCCAGGGTTGTAGACATGCACCTCAAGCCATACCCCAAACTGCAGAAGAAAGAGCTCCACCTGGAGTCCAGTCAGGACAGCCAGAGAGGCTTTCACCATGTGAGCCAGCAGGGGGCCCTGTCTCTGAAGACTGAGTGGGGTGTCCGTCCGGCGATGGCCCTGGTGGGCTCGTCCAGCAGCGGGCTCAGCCCGGGCACGGCCCGCTCCCCCCTCAGCATCATATCCACCAACACCCTGTGCTGCAGTAACAACAACAACCACAACGGGTGCTCCAACCACAACAACAACAGTAATAGTACCCACAGCAACATTGGTAGTGGGCTGCAGACCTCAAGGCTGAGTGGGTCTGGGGGAGATGTATTCCACAGTAGTACAACCTGGGCCCGGAGGAAAACCTCAGAGACGTCCTACACCACCACCTCGTCCCTGCTGCTCCTCTCCACCTCCTCTACAGGGTCGGTGGGCTCTGAGAACCAGGAGGCCTCCCTCAGCGTCTCCTACCAGGGGGAGGAAGGCGAGGGACCGCTGGACATCTGGGCCGTCATCAAGCCTGGCAACACCAAAGAGAAAATCGCCATCTTTGCCACGCCCCAGTGCCGCGGCGGCCTCGTGAACATTGGCGGTGGAGGAGAGTCGGTCAGGGAGGCGTGTGAGGGAGACTTGGTGAGCAGCAGCTCAGTGAGGACGGTGTCTGTGAAGATGAAAAGCTGCTGGGAGGACGAGGGTGGCTCTGTGGCCAAGCGCAGGAGGAGGTCAGGGCATCGGGGCCACCACCAGGACAGAGACAGACAGTCACCCAGAGCCCTGGAGACACAGAGCCCACTGAGTCCCACTGAGAACAGCCCCGTAGAGGTGACCCTCAGCCTCAGCGAGAGCCCCAGAGTGCCTGAGTGTGGGGAGGTGGTTGTAGGGGTGGGTGGGGAGCAGGTATGTAGGGTAGAGGGTGAGAAGGGGAGTGAGATTGGGACAGGCAAGGCTCTCTCTGTGGTGGAGTTGGTGGCCTTCTTAGAGCAGAGAGCCAGGGACAAGCAGGAGGACTCTAAGCCTGTGTCTCTGCGGAGCTCCAATAGCATTACCTTGTCCAGGGGGCTTTCACTTACCCTAGAGCCCCAGCAGCCTAGAGCCCCAGACCAGAGCCCCCAGGGGACAGACGAGGAGGCAGAGTGTGTAAAGGTGTCAGACATGGTGGCCAAGCTGGAGTCGGAGTGCTTGAAGCGCCAGAGTGTTACAAGGGAAGGGTCCGGATCTGGGGGAGAACTGTCGCCCAGCCTGCGGAGGAGGGTGGGCCGGGTGTTACTGGCAGGAGCAGACGCCTGCTCCATCTCAGCCCAGCCACCTCCGTCTTCCACCGGGCTCCACCACGGACTAGAGGAGACCACGGGTGTGCAACACCTCCACGCTAGTCCCTCGGAGGGCCGTCCCGTGGTTAGCACCATCCACACAGACAAACTAGCTCCCAGCAGCTGCCATGAAGCTGCCCACTGGGCTTCCTGTTCCTCTGACCCAGCCTCTCCGTCTCACAGTGTGAACTCTGGGTGTGGAGCCTCTGTCCATGTTGTCAGAGAGCCAGAGGAGATCTGTGAGGCCCAGGGACAGCAGGAGGGGAGCAGGATCGTAGAGGCTGGGCAGGACCTGCACTTCCAGCTCCAGTCAGAGCAGGCCAGGGCCAGCAGCAGCAGTCTACAGAGTGAGGAGCCCCTCCCAGGCATGCTGTTCTTTTCACACCCTCCGCCCTCACAGCCGGCGCTAGAACAACACACACTCCCACACCCAGACAATACTCTCACCCACACACACACAGCCCAGGACACTGAGTCCAGCCCCAGCCCTAAACCCACCAGAGACTCAGCGGAACCGTCCAAGATTCAGCCCTGCGACCCCTCTATCACCTCCCTCCTCCCTGAAACCATATCGCACAGTGAGAACTGGGCCAAAGAGGAGGAGGCTGAGAGGGAGGAGGAGGAGAAGGCAGTGAGTGAGGGAGAGGGGAGTGCTTCTAGCCAGTGCGAAATCGTGCCTTTCCCCCTGCGCCGCCTGGTGTCTCACGAGTTCCTGGAGATGCGCTTTAAGATCCAGCTGCTCCTGGAACCCCAGCAGTACATGGCCTTTCTGCCCCACCACATCATCATTAAGATCTTCTGCCTGCTGCCCACAGAGAGCCTGGCAGTGCTTAAGTGCACCTGCCACTACTTCAAGTTCCTCATCGAGAGCTACAGCGTTCGACCCGCGGACTCCCGCTGGGTGTGCGACCCCCGCTACAAAGACGATCCCTGCAAGCAGTGTAAAAAGCGGTACGGGCGCGGGGACGTGTCCCTCTGCCGCTGGCACCACAAGCCCTACTGCCAGGTGCTGCCCTATGGTCCCGGCTACTGGATGTGTTGCCACGGCTCCCACAAAGACACGCCCGGCTGCAACGTCGGTCTCCACGACAACCGCTGGGTGCCCGCCTTCCATAGTATCAACATGCCAATCTATAAGAAACCCAGGGAGGTCACTGAGGAGTAGTATTCTAGACAATGGGAGAAGAAGTGACTTGACTTCTGTGTGCTTAATTTTGCCAATGAGGGCTTTGTGTGTCTGTGTTGCCATATGCGCATGTGCATTTATTTGTGGGGATTTGTTTCTGAGCGCAACCAGGTTGCTGGTACTGATGAGGAATCACTGGATCTCTTCCTTTACCACTTCCCCTGACCCCTAACCCCTCCTCAGGTCCTCTGAGATTGTCAGCACTTGGTCATAATTCTCAATCCTCAAAGGATTCTGTCATGTTATAATTTTTATTTGCTTCAACATTTTGGGTTAAAACATCTGATTCTGAGCAGTGTAGTGTAGAGAAAAGCTTTGTTTCAGCTTTCTCTTCAGTGTTGATGCTTAATGTGTCTCTCCTTGCCACAGCCATATTGTCTCCTTCCTTATGCATTAACCAATACATTGGGATAGCTATTTTAGTCAAGGTAAGCCTATCAACGTTATGCAGTATACCCCAACCACAAGTGTGATTTACTCAGTGTGTTAATGTTGTTGTCTAGGTGGATACATACATGGCTGCAGGTCCCTGGTTTATGCAAAATGTGAATCATATCCATCCATATGCTGGCTCTGTCCCAAATGGCACCCTATTCCTTATGTAGTGCACTACTTTTGACCAGGGCCCATAGGGTGCCTTTTGTGATGTGGAATCTAAATCCCAACTACACTTTATCAGTCTCCGGGTCAGAGAGGGAGAGGGTTTGTTGTCTGTCTGTATCTGGTTTGATTGGAAAGTTTGTTCTGAGCCCGGTTGTGTTTACATTGTACATAGTCCTATATCAAAAACAGAGTGAAGAAGATTGACAAGCAGCACGAGTATCTATGACTTGAATGCATTTATTATCTTCAGTTTTGGTAAAAAAAGAAAAAAAAGCTTATGATCCTGTCATGTATATATTTATGAATTATTATTGGGTGATTGTTTTACAGTGGGTCCCAGATGTATAACCCATATGCTTATTGGCCACTCGCAGTGCTTTAATCTCTACCATTTTTAATGTGCATCTGAAATGGCACAATATTCCCTATATAGTGCACTACTTTTGACCAGAGCCATAGGGTAGTAGTGCACTATATAGGGAATACTGTGCCATTTGGGACAAGTGTTCATCCCTCTTATGATGCTGATATTTCTTGAATGGAAACATTTATGGAAAAGTTCACCTGTGTGCGTCTGTTCTTTACAATGATTAACTGGACATGATCTAGAAAAGAAAAAGAAAAACAGTTGATTACAAAGGGGGAAAATAATGGTTTCTAAAAGCAGAGTTTGCACCCAGATATATTTTAAAACAGTTTGTTGTATAATATTCCTGCTGTATTCTGTCTTCAATAAAGTGCATTCATTCTGAGGTCAAATGTCATAACCCACCAGTCCTTCTCGTGGTGTCTTTAAACTGAAAGGAAGTGTAAAGGTTACAACATAAAATGGAATATATTGTTCTTTACTGAATATTCAGGAATATAAACTTCATGTATATTTAGGGTCTCCAGCCTTAAATAATAGAAAGGGGTGCCATTTGTTTATTACATCTTGGTGTCATTGAATAAAATGTAAACATACGTCAGTCAATGTTGTGTAGAGCTGGTAGGCTTGCCTTTCATTGAGGCCAGGGGTATTGTTTAGGGTCCAGGGCCCAGATCCACAAAAAACTTATTTCGCAAAAACTTAAGAAGGTTTTGTGAATCTGGGCTCAGGTGTGTTGGAAAGAGCACAAATAAATGCACAACAGATTTGCTCTTTTTTTTGTTTCTTTCATCATTCGGGTGGCCTTTGAATTCACAACATACAGAAGGGATGAATAAGACTTGGCAATAAAATGCATGAAAAGATCCTGTTGTTGCCAGTGGTTTTGATTTGAGCATTGCTGATCATTGAGAAGGATACTCTTCTAAATCCAAACTTGATGCATCTGCTACTAGCTAGAGATCTCTATTTTTAACCCTCAGTCCCCCAGAGAGTTCTCTCTCTCATTTATCTGCATGTCAAGCCCTTGTATTTAGCCTCACAATTAAGTGTTTTACAATTCTATTTTCAGGACAACCAAGGGCTACACTGAGAACACCAAAAAGTATCTTCAGAGAAGAATGGGAGAAACTCCCCCAAATACAGGTGTGCCAAGCTTGTAGCGTCATACCCAAGAAGACTGAAGGCTGAAATTGCTGCCAAAGGTGCTTCAACAAAGTACAAAGTAAAGGGTCTGAGTACGTATTAGGGCATAGGAAATCCCAGGACATACAGTGCATTTGGAAAGTATTGAGACCCCTTGACTTTTTCCACATTTTGTTAGACATTCTAAAATGTATTAAATTGGTTTTGTTACTCATCAATCTATACACAACCCATAATGACAAAGCAAAAACAGTTTTTTTAGTAATGTTAGCAAATTTATTCAAAATAAAAACTGAAATATCACATTTACATGACTTGTGGCTTCTGAACGTCAAAGAGCAAAACATGCGTGGTTGTGAGTCAGCTTTTCATAGCTTTTGTAGCTCAAACCATTCGGACTCTACAGACCAGTGGACACCAACCTTTGAGTCAAAATGCAAGCCGAGATCTACGACTTAAAAAAGCCTATACAACATGAACCAATTAAAAACAGTTCTGTAGCAATGAGGTTTGTGCAGTAGGTGTTAGGCCCAATATATTTTTATTTTATTTCACCTTTATTTAACCAGGTAGGCCAGTTGAGAACAAGTTCTCATTTACAACTGCGACCTGGCAATATAATATATATAATATAATCACTGCATATAGAGCCCCACAGCGAAGGTGATATTATACCCATAAAACCTAGCAGTCAAACAGGGAAATGGTTCCAATTGTTTTTCCACCATATATATATATATATATATATTTAAAATATATTTATTTTTTTACTTTATTTAACTAGGCAAGTCAGTTAAGAACAAATCTCCCATAGGGGATTGTATAAACACTTAAAAAAAAGGGCTGTGTTTTGTGTAGGTTTACCCTGGCTTGGCGGTTTGATAACCATGTAAATCTCGTCAAGATCATCATGGCATTTGTAGTTCTTTATGAAGCCACATTTTTGGGGGGGGTCAATACAGGCAACTACTGTATATTGATAAAAATCACCTTGTCCTAGAGATTTACAGTTATCAAAACGTCACGCCAGGGTAAGCCAAAACATAGCCCTTATTGTAAGTGTTTCTAAAGTCCCCTATGGGGAAAATGAATGTTGGATAAACTATTGTAACCATTTCCTTGTTTGACCACTAGATTTTATGACTCATACTGTGGTACTCTTGGCTATGCCTGAATTGCCCTGCCAATTATATTTGAAAATATGTACAGTTGAAGTCAGAAGTTTACATACACTTAGGTTGAAGTCATTAAAACTAATTTTTCAACCACTCCACAGATTTCATGTTAACAAACTATAGTTTTGCCAAGTCAGTTAGGACATCTACTTGTGCATGACACAAGTAATTCTTCCAACAATTGTTTACAGACAGATTACTTAATTTATAATTCACTATAATCACAATTCCAGTGAGTCAGAAGTTTACATACACTAAGTTGACTGTGCCTTTAAACAGCTTGGAAAATTACAGAAAATGATGTCATGGCTTTAGAAGCTTCTGATAGGCTAGTTGACATCATTTGAGTCAATTGGAAGTGTACCTGTGGATGTATTTCAAGGCCTACCTTCAAACTCAGTGCCTCTTTGCTCGACATCATGGGAAGATCTAAAGAAATCTGCCAAGACCTCAGGGGAAAAAGCTATTGCAGACCTCCACAAGTCTGGTTCATCCTTGGGAGCAATTTCCAAACACCTGAAGGTACCTCGTTCATCTGTACAAACAATAGTACGCAAGTATAAACGCCATGGGACCACACAGCCGTCATACCGCTCAGGAAGGAGACGCGTTGTCTCCTAGAGTTTAATGTACTTTGGTGCGAAAAGTGCAAATCAATTCCAGAACAACAGCAAAGGACCTTGTGAAGATGCTAGAGGAAACAGTTACAAAAGTATCTATATCCACAGTAAAACGAGTCCTATATCGACATAACCTGAAAGGCCGCTCAGCAAGGAAGAAGCCACTGCTCCAAAACCGCCATAATAAAAGCCAGACTATGGTTTGCAACTGCACATGGGGACAAAGATCGTACTTTTTGGATAAATGTCCTCTGGTCTGATGAAACAAAAGTAGAAATGTTTGGCCATAATGACCATTGTTATGTTTGGAGGAAAAAGGGGGAGGCTTGCAAGCCGAAGAACACCATCCTAACCGTGAAGCACGAGGGTGGCAGCATCATGTTGTGAGGGTGCTTTGCTGCAGGAGGGACTGGTGCACTTCACAAAATAGATGGCATCATGAGGAAGGAAAATTATGTGGATATATTGAAGCAACCTCTCAAGACATCAGTCAGGAAGTTAAAGCTTTGTCACAAGTGGGTTTTCCAAATGGACAATGACCCCAAGCATACTTCCAAAGTTGTGGCAAAATGGCTGAAGGACAACAAAGTCAAGGTATTGGAGTGGCCATCACAAAGCCCTGACCTCAATCCTATAGAAGATTTGTCCATAAAAAAGTGTGTGCGAGCAAGGAGGCCTACAAACCTGACTCAGTTACACCAGTTCTGTCAGGAGGAATGGGCCACCATTTACCCAACTTATTGTGGGAAGCTTGTGGAAGGCTACCCGACACGTTTGACCCAAGTTAAACAATTTAAAAGGCAATGCTACCAAATACTAATTGAGTGTATGTAAACTTCTGACACACTGGGAATGTGATTAAATAAATAATTCTCTCTACTATTATTCTGACATTTCACATTCTTAAAATAAAGTGGTGATCCTAACTGACCTAAGACAGGAGAGTTTTACTAGGATTAAATGTCAGGAATTGTGAAAAACTGAGTTTAAATGTATTTGGCTAAAGTGTATGTAAACTGACTTCAACTGTAGGTATATGATCACACTGGTAATAGATCATTTGCTGTATTACTTGAGGCAGAGCTGAGTGAGCATAATAGATTTTTTAAATACTGGACTAATGGCCTGGATCTGATAGTCAGTCTGAGGGGAGGGAGGGAGCAGCGGTGAGGCTGCCTCTCACCCGACTCACCGTCCCTACGCTGAGAAAAGGGGACACAGTCTTCCAGCTGATGGCAAAACAAAAATTCCACTGCATTATTTCTGCCTCATGCAACAATTCATGTTCTTACTCCTATGATCAGAGAAAGTGAAATATTCCTCAATATTAAAAAAAGACAAGTTGTTAATAACAATGCAAGCTTATTGAAACACTTTTCTATACTCATTCATTGTAGCTGCAGTGCTGGTTGTAACGTGAGTAGAAGTAGGGAGAACGTGCATTTTATGGCTTATAAAAGTGATGACAGTTCTGAATAACAAACATGAACTTACTCATTTTTCTGTGTGGTCGAGGTTTCTTTTTACAGTCTATGGCTCGACGAAACTGTGCACAGAGTGATCTGAGCTGATTGGCCAGCGGTAGGCCTTTAGGTGCACTTGATTTTCTCTCTGGGCCTGGCGGGTAGGCGGAGTTCTACCTTCAGACACATGAAATGGTTCAAAATAGGAACACTTTGCCTTCCCGGCGCTAGGGCTGTTGAATCAAGTGCACCTATGGCCAACAGCGCAACAAAAAAAAAAAGGAACACAAGGCTTTGTTTAAAAAAAATATATATGTTTGGTGATCGACCAGTCGATCGCAATCAACCAATTGGTAATCACGGCTACAGACGTTTTTGTATAAAAGAACCGGCCCCGGGCCCCTTCGGGATTTGCCCGTGTCTCACAAACACTACTAATTGTTGGCATCTACGAATCCAGAAGAAATAGACTAATCCAATGGTACAACACAGAAGTCTGTAGCTCAAACACGGTTTCAAAGGGGTTAGAAGTCAAACACGCCGGTGGAACTAATTGGGTTAAATCTGAGTACTAATAGGCCTCATTTCATGTAGACAGTCTGTGCCCGCCTGCCATACAAAAGAGCTAGTATTATTTACCAGCAAGGTTACTTTGGCTGCGTTTACACAGGCAGCCCAATTCTGATATTTTTTATACTAATTGGCCTTTTGACCAATCACAATCTTTTTCAGCGCTACACTGATTGTGCCAAAAATAAAAGTGGGGAAGAAATATCAGAATTGGGCTGCCTGTGTAAACGCTGCCTTTGAGTCAACAGTGGAACCTGTTTTTCTGTGAAGCGGTTCGTTAGAATATACCAGTATAGTTTGGGATTTGCAGTGTAGCCAACACATGCCCATTAGATTCCATCTGAACATCGTTGTATAATACACTTGACAGTGACGCTTCTCTTAATGGTTAAAATCAGACTTTTATGGCAACAAATCGAATCAATCCTTTTTTTACGCAACCTATTTTGTCACTAGTAGGTACAGGTTCTAATGTCATTAATGTCATTACAGAGGTCTTCATTTTTTATCATGTAAAATATTGCTTATTGTGACAGTGTAAATGCTTAATCTGCATTACCGGTAATTTCAAAATTAAGTTCTACAAGCCCTAAATAAGACAAATAAACCAACATCTTCAGACGTTTTTTTACGAACATAAATGATGATCGTTACTTTGAAGTTGAGAAATATTGTCTCCATCCATACAGAACAATCTGTAATAGAATACAGCTATCAAGTCCAACAAATTAAGTAAGCCAAACATGTATTGTGTCCTATCATATCATTTAAACTACCTATGTCACTGTTCGAATCACCTGTAGTATAAAGACTCACACAACACACCAATGAGGTTTTAGGCACCCACATTACTAAAACTACCCTTTTCAGAAAAACGAATGCCACTAGTTCATCCCCCCCGCCCCCTCTCTTTGAATACTCTTCTCACAACCGCTGGGAAGGAGCGTGCGGATGGCCGAGAGTTATGAGAGAGACTACTCTTTGATTAACACCCTGCACAAGCGCCAGTCTTTCTCCCTATAACCATTTTTACCAGAATAATCACTGCTGTCAATGACAACATTCTCCTTCTTTAGAAAGTAAGCGATACATTTCCCTTCCTCCCACAGGGATTCAGTCATGCAATTTAGTAAAAACAAATATCACTTCTTGATGGTAGTGGACCAGGACTGCAGGCTGACTACAGGCAGAGGCCAGAACAGAAGAGCCTCGGTGTGGTGGTCGTGGTAGTGCTGCATAGCTACAGCCAGTCTTGGGTTTTATTCATTAAACACCAAACGGACTGAAACACTACCTACTTGTTCAATAAAAAAAACCTTGTTTTCAATCTACATTGCAAAACGTTTTTTCTAGTGTGCCCTAATATATACGACCCTGGCCAGTGAGCCTCCAGCCTCCCTCAGCGCTGGCCGGTGTAGGCCCGAAACCAGGAGGTAACGGAGGCTGCTGCTGAGGAGATCATGCCCCCGGCCTGGCCCACAGGCTGGGACACCTGCATGGCTGTGCTCTGGGACAGGTCCATAGGCTGGGAGGGGATGTCACAGAAGCGCGGGCTGGGAACTGTTTCCCAGTCTGTCCCCAGGTCTGTCTCCTCGTCCGTCACCATCTCATCCCCGCTCTCCTCCGCCGGGCCGGCCGCCTCTGGCTCAATAAACTCCATGGAGTCCTCCAGGTCTGCAGTCACCTCGTACGGACCCGTCCTGCACAGAGAGAGGAGATAGTCAGGCTGTGTCCCAAATAGCAACCTATTCCATATATAGAGCACTACTTTTACCTTCCCAGGTTTTTGTTGTCAGGAGAGACCAGGAACATGATGTTCCTCAGGGTGTGGTGAGGGTGCAGCAGCTCACTCTCAACATGCTGCACAGGAATACACACAACTGGTCAGTGATGTGCATCTCTGGCGTGGCCTGGTACATACAAGCTAGATCAATCATGTAACAAAGTGATTAACAGTAACACAGCCTAGAGCCAAGAAGAGCAAGCAGCAGCACAGTGGCAAGGAAAATATACTCCCAGAAGGAAGAAACTTCTAGACGAACCATGCTCTGTAGTACCTGTGAGAAGCAGAGGTGAAGGATGTTGGTGTTGAGCTTGGTGACAGCCCGGGTGAACCTGTACCGACTCAGGCTGTCACCACAGAACTCACTGTTACACAACTTCTTGGGCAGATTGACATCCAGGATGTGAGAGAGGATATTGATGAGCTGGGTAGCAAAACAGAGGGCTGCACTGATGGTGTGGGCTGGGTTGATGTGGTCCAGCTCTGGAAATGGAAGTCTTTATGAGAACAAATAGCCATGGCACAGTACGAAGTTAATATTGCCAATTGGTCATCTCTAAGGACTAGATGTTCCTTTCAAATCGGCTAGTTGTTTTTTTCCTTGTTACATCTCAAAAAACAGTTGGATTTTGGTAAGAGTGTGGCACTAGAAAAGTATACTAAAACATATAGTAAAATGTATGCACTCACTGTACTGTCAGTCACTTTAGAGAGTCTACTAAATGGCATATATAATTATTACATACAACATATTTTGCTATAACGTCCTACCGGGCCCCTCATTGGTGCTCTTCTCCTCCACCCAGCTGTAATAGGGGGAGCAGTCCCCGTTGCTGGGCAGCGTGACCCTGGGTCCGGTGATGCTGATGGAGGTTTCTCCATTCTGGTCGTCCCAGATCCAGCGCCCTGACAGGTAGGTGGTGCGGCGGGCCTCAGCCAGCTCACTCACCGTGCTGGAGGTCAAGGCCAAGTCACACTCCGACAACACGTCTGCTGGGTCCCTGAGGGAAAGGACCAAAGAGAGGGAGAGACTGCCATTACAGGAGGAGTATCTCTATAACTAATTCAAACAGCAGATGAGAGGTCCTTCAGCATGCACTTTAAAATTTGAATCAAGAATCAGCTGACTGAGACTGACCCAAATCTTAAAACAACAACCAATGTCTCAAATGGACATTGGACCTTGGTATTGGTGCTGTCCTTGAAAACTAAAGCCCAGATTCATAATGCTGGACAGTCATGGATGGATGTCATGGATGGAGTAATATTTAATACTTGGCTCGGGCAATGCTGTATGACAGTGGTTCTCAAAGCTCTCAAGAACCCCCAGCTGTTCCATGTATTTGATCTAGTCGAGAGCTAGCACACGTGATTCAACTTGTTAACTTATCATTAAGCCCTTGACTAGGTGAATCGGGTGAGCTAGTGTATATACACTTTAAATAAACTTGAAACAATGGCAATGCTTACCTGCTGCCCTGTTTCTCCTCCTGTGTGGGGAAGATGTGAGCGGTGAGCTCCAGGATGTGTCCTCTGCGGACCTCAGCCAGGTGCTCCAGACGACCCTGCAGCTCCTTGCCCCTCTTCTCCAGCAGCTCTCTCAGCCGCCGGTTGTGTCTCTCGATCTTGTCCCTCTTCTCCTGATGGCGGCTGGCCCGCCGCTGCAGCCTCTGGCTCTCCTCTTGGGAGTGAAGCAGCAGGTCCTTACCTGGGAGGAGAGGGAGAGATAATACGTTGATTGAGTAATATGGGTCAAGTGGCAGCCTATTCCCTAAACAGTGTACTACTTTTGACCAGGGCCCATAGGGCCTGCACCATTCCAGGTTTGCCTGTTTTCTTAAAGACAGGTTTCATAAAGACATAGACAATAAATCAAGATGATTATTTTAATAATGTCAAATAGAATAGAACTGTAAAATAGCGCATTGTCATTTACACCCACCTCCATATCTATATGGACAGAGTGAAGCTAACATTTTACATTTGAGATAACATATTTCATATGAGGCCACAGTACAGAATGTCACCTTTTTTTGGAGGGTCTTTTCATAATATATCTGTCTTATGGTTAAGAAATTTAGTATTTTAATGGCTGATTTGATTGGCTGTCAAGGCCATGAAACTCACCACTTTTCACCTCTTCATTCCCACAACCAATAGCCTCCTTCAGCTGCTCTATTTTCATCTTACAAGACATGATCTTCCATTTCTGAATGAAACAGAATACAAATGCTAAGGGTAGATGGGAGTTGAAGAGAACAAGCAGGATATTGACACATTTGAAACACATACCTCACATTTATATAAATATGGGAGGTCCTCTACTCATAACTCAACTTACCAGCTGATCAGCCTGGACTTTCTTGTCCATGGCTGTAATGACTCTGGAAGAAAGAGTAGAGAGTAATATCATTAAGGTTAATATAAACAATAGAAGGAAGGAATAAAAAAATGCTTGAAAACTTCAAAGTATTATTTAGCATATTCATGATAACTGCAAATATTCTACTGTACCTCTGTTGGAGAAGTTCTTTCCCTTCCTTCAGCATTTGAAGTCTTTCCAATTTTTCAGTGTATCTGTAAAAAAAATAGTTACCATTAAAAAACCTGTGTTATTTTTCTGATATCACAGCAGAATGAGTAAATGCCGTATTCACAACAACTGAGCTCCAACTTGCCAACCTGAAGATCACTAATGTCATGATTTGACATCGTATTTTTCAGAGTTCCCAGTTGTTTTTAATGCGTCAAAAGAAAAGTGCCCATTGCCCCCTCAAAGCAGGTGTGTTGGGTAAGAGGGAGTGTGGCCTAGCTCCCTCCCTACTTCACACAAACAAGTTGAGATGTATTGTACTTTTATAAAACTAAATAAAATGTAGTCATTTGATTCAGAAATGCCAAACCAATAACCAGATTTTTAGATGGAATTACCTGGATTTATATGAATGCTTCCTACACCCAAGGATTATTATTCCCAAACTACACACCAAATGCTCTGACAAACAAACAGAGACCTGAAAACACCATCCAACCTGGAACTGAGTGAGTAATGCCACATCTGAAGCTTTTTTGCCTAGTCTGAAGCCAAGAAGAAAAATTACATTACATCAATATATTTTTACTTCATAAGGGCTGAATGCTACCAAGGACAAAGAGACACAACAATTAGCACTGACGTGTTAAGTGAGAGAGATGTCAAAGCCTTGGAGCTCAAGAAATGGCAGGCTACCCTACCCAAATCCAGAGGCTTTGAAGCCCCCTCTTGCTGTTCAGAGACCACTGGCATTTTGCCTTCAGCACACAGGCACTGTTGGGGCGAGTGACTCTGATCTTACAATGGCTACCCCCAAGTTGTTATATATATTTAAAAAATCTTGCACATTTTTCTATTTTGGCGTTTGCCTGATGTCTCTTACATGCTTTGTTGACTACGAACTTTCTTTACCCAACCGTGGGACAGACTATAACTCTATTGGTTACACTGACTTTTGGCCTCCCATCCCATTCTAACCACCTACCGCTGGCTTTGTATTCATGTTACCTGATGAAATTGCTGTACAATATGATCCTGTTGCCACCTGATGCACATTCAGATGTCATACATCAGCACTGCAGAGCTCTCCCTGTCCTATGCCGTGCCTTGATTGTATTACTGTTGATAATATCTGGTAATGTGAATGTACACCCTGGCCCATCTACTGTTGCTAGCCCCAATTCTGACGTGCTCTGATATCTGCTTCACTGATTTCTGCTCTTGTAAAAGCACGTTCTGCACATTAACACTAGAAGATTATTACCTAAAGTGGATCAATTGAAAGTGTGTGTTCACAGCTCCAATCCAGATGTGTTGGTCATTACTGAGACGTGGTTAAGGAAGAGTGTTTTGAATACTGATGTTAACCATTCTGGTTATAACCTTTTTTGGCAAGACAGATCTTCCAAAGGTGGGGGAGTGGCAATTTTTACCAAGGATCACCTTCAGCGCTCAGTTGTCTCCACCAAGTCAGTCCCCAAACAATTTGATTTGCTGGTTTTAAGTATTATACTTTCAAATAGTTCTTTGTTGACCGTTTCTGGGTGCTATCGTCCTCCATCAGCACCGGCCTGTACCCTACCTGCCCTAAGCTCTCTCCTGGCCCCTTACACTAAGTTTGAATTTGTCCTGCTTGGTGACCTAAAACTGGGACATGCTTAAACCACCTGACCAAGTCCTAAAGCAATGGGACTCACTAAATCTTTCTCAGATTATTAATAATGCCACAAGGTATGACTCCAAACACCCAGAAAAGGCTACTCTTCTTGATGTTATCCTCACAAATAATCCTGATAGGTATCAGTCTGGTGTTTCTGTAATGACCTTAGTGATCACTGTTTTACAGCCTGTGTTCGTAATGGCTGCTCAGTGAAACGACCTGTCCTGATTTGACATAGACGCTTGCAAAAAAATTTTAATGAGCCTTCCTTCATGAACTGGCTTCTGTAAAATGGAATAGAATCAGCTTGATCCCCTCTGTCGAAGACGCTTGGACCTTCTTTTTTGATATTTTCAGTGGTATTGTTAACAAACACGCCCCCATAAAGAAAATTAGAATTAAAACAGGTTTAGCCCCTGCAGAGACCGTGATCTTGCAGAGTTACTCCACTTTAAGACTTGCATTTGGCAAAAGACCCGGCACACGCTTACTCAGGCTGACTGGCTCTCGTTCAGGCAAATTAGAAATAAGTGCACTCAGGCTATCCGGAAGGCCAAAGTTAGTTACTTTAAGGAAGGTTTATCTATCGGTGGGTCTAACCCCAAGAAATTCTGGAAAATGGTTAAAGACCTGGAGAATAAACCCTCCTCCTCACAGCTGCCCATGTCCCTTAAAGTTGATTATGTGGTTGTTACTGACAAGAAGCACATGGCTGAGCTCTTTAAACAGATGATTTAGACCCTTTCTTCTTTAAGGTTGCTGCCCCTATCATCTCCAACCTTTTTAACCGGTCTCTCCGTTCTGGGGAGGTTCCCATTGCTTGGAAGGCAGCCACGGTTAGTCCTTTATTTAAAGGGGGAAGAGGGAGATCAAGCTGATCCTAACTGTTATAGGCCTATTTCTATTTTGCCCTGTTTATCAAAAGTGTTGGAAAAACATGTCAATAATCAACTGACTGGCTTTCTTGATGTCTATAGTATTCTTTCTGGTATGCAATCTGGTTTCCGCTCAGGTTATGGATGTGCCACCGCAACCTTAAAGGTCCTCAATGATGTAACCTCTGCCCTTGATTCTAAGCAATGTTGTGCTGCTATTTTTATTCACTTGGCCAAAGCTTTTGATACGGTAGACCATTCCATTCTTGTGGGCCGGCTAAGGAGTATTGGTGTCTCTGAGGGGTCTTTGGTCTGGTTTGCTAACTACCTCTCTGAAAGAGTGCAGTGTATAAAGTCAGGAAATCTGCTGTCTCAGCCACTGCCTGTCACCAAGGGAGTACCCAAAGACTCAATCCTAGTCCCCATGCTCTTCTCAATTTACATCAACAACATAGCTCAGGCAGCAGGAAGCTCTCTCATCCATGTAAATGCAGATGATACAGTCTTATACTCAGCTGGCCCCTACCCGGATGTTGTGTAAAATGCTCAACAACAAAGCTTTCTTTGTGCCCAACAAGCTTTCTCTACCGTTTACCTTTGCTTTGGAGGTGTTCAGAACAAGGTTATGTGGTTTGGTAAGAAGAATGCCCCTCTCCCCACGGGTGTGATTACTACTTCTGAGGGTTTAGAGCTTGGAGGTAGTCACCTCATACAATTACTTGGGAGAATGGCTAGACGGTACACTGTCCTTCTCTCAGCACATATCAAAGCTGCAGGCTAAAGTTAAATCTAGACTTGGTTTCCTCTATCGTAAATCGGTCCTTTCACCCCAGCTGCCAAACTAATCCTGATTCAGATGGCCATCCTACCCATGCTAAATTAGAGACATAATTTATAGATCGGCAGGTAAGGGTGTTCTCGAGTGGCTAGATGTTCTTTACCATTCGACCATCAGATTTGCCACCAATGCTCCTTATAGGACACATCACTGCACTCTATACTCCTCTGTAAACTGGTCATCTCTGTATACCTGTCGCAAGTCCCATTGGTTGATGCTTATTTATAAAACCCTCTTAGGCCTCACTCCCTCCTATCTGAGATATCTACTGCAGCCCTCATCATCCACAAAACAACACCCGTTCTGCCAGTCACATTCTGTTAAAGGTCCCCAAAGCACACACATCCCTGGATCGCTCGTATTTTCAGTTCGCTGCAGTTAGCGACTGGAACGAGCTGCAACAAACACTCAAACTGGACAGTTTTATCTCAATCTCTTCATTCAAAGACTCAATCATGGACACTCTTACTGACAGTTGTGGCTGCTTTACGTGATGTATTGTCATCTCTACCTTCTTGCCCTTTGTGCAGTTTTCTGTGCCCAATAAGGTTTGTACCATGTTTTGTGCTGCTACCATGTTATGTTGCTACCATGTTGTTGTTACGTTGCTACCATGCTGTGTTGTCATGTGTTGCTGCCTTGCTATGTTGTTGTCTTAGGTCTCTCTTTAGGTAGTATTGTTTTGTCTCTCTTGTCATGATGTGTGTTTGGTCCTATATTTATATTTGATTTATTTGTATTTTTTATCCCAGCCCCCGTCCCTGCAGGAGGTCTTTTGCCTTTTGATAGGCCGTCATTGTAAATAAGAATTTGTTCTTAACTGACTTGCCTAGATAAATAAAGGTTAAATAATATATATGTATGTCAATCACAGTGTAAGTAAAGCATTAATGGCCCTTCACGACTACAAAGAGCCATGACGTCACGATGACACAGTTATTTTCCGTTTCAAGACACTCGAAAGTTAGTTACTGTATGTAATATTGAGTGCGAAGAAGTTCGTGCTCATATTACATGATTCAAAATAACATATAGTTAAGTGTTATGTAATCTAGGCCAATAATGTTACACAAACATCCTTACTGGCTATAACTCGTATGTTACACTTGTAAACAAGCTAGCTAGCTGACGTTTTGCTAAAGGTAATGGTTGTAGCTAAACAACAACATAGCTAACGTGTTACACTACCAGCAGTAGATAGCCAGTTTGTTTGTTGGTACATATTAAATGCAATTTTATCTGATGATGCATAGCCAACATTTCACCACGTAAGCCTTTATTTAGAGCTGTGTTATGAAGTTAGCTGAATGTAAACACGCACCGTTCAGCGTTTCTACCGTCGAAGTATACGAAATCGCCTGCATGGATGCATCGGGCACAAGTCAGCCGGCGCCTGGCGGTGTTGCAGAGGGGACATCGCTCCACGGCGACATACAAACCCTCCGCGTCGTCCACAGACTCCACCATTAGAGCTCCGGGGGAACCTGTGGTGTGTAGGTGGTGCGAGCGAAGCTGTGGCCGAGCCCCGGGCAGCGCTCCCAAAGTCCCTTCGCCAGAGCGGACTTCTCTTCGCAGTGAGGATGCCATGGAACTGCCGTTCAAGCGATAGCTAACCTAGTTAGCTAAATGATAGCTATTGGTATCAGTCCGATAGTAGCCACTACTTATTGTAAATGTGACGGATATATTTACCACCACAATGCCGTCTTCTTTTTCTGAAATTGAGTTATGTTTAGTCATGGAATATATGGCTGCTGTTAGCTAGCCCGCAGCAGCAAACGGTGCCACTGTATTTTGCATAAGATGGTTTGTTTATGTACGTGGGGTCACGTGGGCATATAATTTTACATGTTAGTCATTTAGCAGACGCTCTTATCCAGAGCGACTTAGTTAATGTTCGCACTGGTCCCCCCGTGGGAATCGAACCAACAACCCTGGCGTTGCAAGCGCCATGCTCTACCATCTGAGCTACACGGGACTATGGATATGGGGTGTGTTTGTAAATTCAATCTGGAGTACCAGAGTGAGCTCGTAAAATCAGAGCGTTATCGGATTGTCCGTTCGTAAATTCAGAGCGTTTCACTCTCTGAGCGTTCAGAGCGCACACTGGACGATCTGACCTCACAACGGCAGTCAAGCACCCAAGCTAACTGGCAAGCTACATAATAACACCTCACTCTTAACATGTTACTCCCCATAGCAGAGCTGGTTAGGCTGTTTTCATGTCGGCTAGAGCGTTGGTGACTGCGGGCAACATTTTAATTACGCATTTTTGCCGACGTTGACTGACACAGGCCATATTCAACTGGTGTTGAGCGTTCGTAAATTCATCAGTTATTCTGCGCTCTGGCACACAGACGAGAGTGCTCTGAAATCGGAGTAGATAGCCAGAGCGAATTTACGAACGCACCCCATAATCTTTGCTGTAGATTTAAAACTGAAAATATACTGCATGATATATAACATGCAGACTTTGCTTTTATTATTATTTTTTCTTCTAGAAGGTCCAGTATTCCATTGCATATTAATTCATTACAAAATGATAAAAGTACCTTACAAGATGACCATCTACACACTTTCCACAAGTGCAACACACAAAATTAAACAATTTAGGACGCATTTATGTTTTTACACAAATTAATTAAGTGCATCAAATGCTTTCATCGTCTTCACACAAATCAGCAATGCACTTCTTCATTGCTTTCTGAATCCCTTCAGAATGGGGTAGATGTTCTCAAAGGCTTCATAGATTTCTCCACGTTCTTTAGCTCCTGAAAGAAAATGGAGAGTACGTCAGGCTACATTTTCTTACGTGAAAATGTTAAATCATGAACATTTTCAAACATGAAAAGCAAGCATGTCATCATAGTACCGTTTCTAGTACACATCATGTAGGTCCCTCCCTGTTAGGCATAACAGTCAATACCCTGTACAGGAGGTGGCGGCCATACACCAATAGGTGTAGTCTGCCATAAAACTTCAAAGAAGAATAGCCATAACAGCAACCTGGCGGAAGCAGATGTTATGTTTGAATCAGATGGTGTCTGGAGTGGACATGAAGGATTGGATTACAGTGGTGAATGCAATAAGGAACAAGAGAAGTAAAGTAGAATCGAGTAAATCCAAGCCTAGTTAGTTTTTGGTTGGAGTAAGGGTTTTGCATTAATGTTACCTGGGACATCCAATTGAAGTCTCGATAAAAATTGTGGATGAAGTGGCATTGAGAGAAATTAGCTTATTATTTTTGTGTATCTATAGGACAGAAGGAGTGTGCTCTGCGCCTCAAGAAGATATCAGATTGGAATGTGTTGTGTGTGGATCTTCAAAGCAGGGCACCTATCAAGGGTGTCATCTCTGGGGTGGCACTAGAAGTTAAAGCATATACAGTATGTGAAGAATTGGATCAAGTGGTTGGTGCACACAGATTGACCCGCATGCTGGATGGAGAGAGAAAGCCAACTCCATCCATTTTATAGTTTTTTGATGAAGTGTCTCTCCCTTCTTACGTGTTTTTGGGTTTTATGAGATACCTTGTGAGAGCCGTAGTGCTCAAACCCATGCAGTGCTATTTATTTTTAGTTTGATGTCTAATATTTTTTGTTTCAATACCCCGTACAGTAGGTGGCGGCAATACAGCAATAGGTGTAGTCTGCCATAAAACCTTAGACGAATAGGCGCAATGAATACACCCCTGGGTCATGTTCAGTAGCCAAACATTGTTGAACGTTGCAGATATAAATGCCATGAATAGAGCAAACATGATTCCATATGCTACATGCCAGAGAGGCATTTGTTTTATATAGCATATTTCTAATCGGAATGTTCTACAACAGTGTCCTGCTGAACCCACCCCAGTTGTCAACATACGTACCTGTCAGAACCACTTTTCCAGATACAAAGATCAGTAACACAATACGTGGTTTCACCATGCGGTAGATCAAACCAGGAAACAGTTCTGGCTCATAACTAGAGGGCCAAAAGGCATCACACAGTTAGTTACAGGAAGATAGAGAATAGGTTGCTCAAAAGTGAATAAAATACACTTAAGTATTCAAATCAACAAAATGGAAAGAATCTCTCACTAAAGGATTTTGCCTAAATGTTGTTTATAGAACAAACTGTCTATAATCCAGTTTTCTACACTCCCCCATATGAATTTAAAAGGAATGGACTACTGGTGTGTGGAATATGGTGATGGAAACACTCCTGCCATGCTTGCACCAATGCAATGCTTTTAAAATGCATGAGGGAGTGAACGAGTGCACACTTCTGGAGAAGGTTAGAAAATCTTAACACAACCACTAAATGTACCTGCTGAACTGCTGATGAGTCAGCAACAGACCCTCCAGCCGGATGGGAAAGCAGACATCACAGCTCCCCACCATGTTCTGTATCTTGAAGTCTAGGAATTTGGCGGGAAAGCCCAACTTCTGCACTACTCGAGCATACTTGCGGGCAGCTAGGCGAGACTGCTCCTCACTGTCAGAATGGAGAGCAGAAACAGCATAGTGCCATGGCTCAAGCAATTAGAGGTGCATACCTAATGTTTAGATGTAAACAAAAAAACAAATTACACACACATATATATATATAAATAAAAGGACAGGGCCCTGGAAAAGCTAGAAACACAAGCATTTCGCTACACCTGCAATAACATCTTCTAAACACCTATGTGACCAATAAAATTAGATTTGAGTGTGATACCAGTGTTAAGTAGGGCACACTAACAAAACAGCTTGCAACATAAAAACAAAAATGTGCTTTTATTGGAAAAGTTCAGGCATTATCTCCATTTCACTCAGTTTCTAAAAAATTTCTTTCTACTGAACACAACCATGGTTCATGGAGTCTGTCTGTGACATACTGTCCTTACTTCTCACCTCTTGGCTCCTGTGCAGACCATCTTTCCAGAGCTGAAGATGAGCGCGGTGGTCCTAGGCTCCCGTATTCTCATAATGACAGCAGCAAACCGCTGAAACAGGAGTACGATGCCCACATCATGGCATGACAATGGAAAACTAAATATCTGATTGTGACCAATTACAATGATTCAGAACATGTTCTACCATACTGTATATACTTCATTACCTTGGGGTTGTACTCAGCATTTCTGGCTTGTAGAGCGATGGATTTCAGGTCCAGTGGGCAGGCCAGATTCACTGTGGATACAATATTCCTGGGCATAAACAATAAACGGGCTCACATACAAGCACAGATCAATATTAGCTCATCAATACAAGCAAGACGAGTAGGGGCCAATCTGACATGGTACACTATTCCCTATTTAGTGCACCACTTTTGGCCAAAGCCAACCCTATTCCCTCCCTGTATAGTGCACTCCTTAATTTCCCAGGGTCAAATTTATTAGTGCAAACCCTAGTATTTGCGAAACGATTCACAGCAGAAACCATTTAGATAGTTTGGAGTAGCCCTTGACCGTGACTATCAGTTTTAAGAGCCGAGTCGCTCGGTTTGAACATTAAAACGCATCGCTTGTGGTACGGTTTTGAAGGCATAAGGATCTTATTTCATCAGTGAGAAATAATAATAATAAAAAAAAAGGTTAAATTGGTACAAACCTTTACAGGGTTAGGGTTCCCACAGGCCATATTTCCATGTTACAGCGCTTATTTACGGAAGACAGAGTGGACTACGTGCGCTAATTAGTTATCTGTGTCTCCAAACACCTGTGTGTAAATGGAAGACATGCCACAAAATATGGTGTTGTCACTGAGAAAAATATTGTCGGCTGCAAATGTTAAAACAGTGTAAGTGTGTATTTTGCATTTGTGAAATTATTTTGATGTGATATGAAAGTAGCAGGATTTATGTTTTAAGAACCGTACCGCAATTGAGAATCGATTCACCTTTAGATTTAGTATTTTGACTTTTTTTTATCCATAGCAAATTTGCCTTTTAAACGGAACATGTAAGGTCCTTGGGCATTGGAGTAACCTTAGGCTCATTTTGTCCAATCTTGGGCTAAATTAGGAGTAAACAGTTTACATTGCAACACTTTTTGCTAAGATATGCATTATCACTACAATCCAGATAATCATAACATTACGCACTGTAATATGGGGATGATTCCAGAACTCTCAGCCACTGGGGTCATGGGGGTCATGGGAGTCATGGGACAGAAGGTAGAGGCTCCTGGCATGGCCACCTTGTTAGGGTCAGTCTCAATAGACTCCTCTTGTCTACAGCCATCAAAGACGCCACTGTCTTGTGTCAAGTTAGCATTAGAAGCAGCGTTTCCACTTGTCTCTTCCTGCAGATCAGGCAGGAAGCTGAGATCCAGATCCTCCCCGACATCCTTCTCCGGTTGGCTTGAGGAGGAGAGAAATGACGAGTCCTGAAACTGAGGGGGCCCCTGCAAGCCCAGGTCCCCTTCAAACAGGAAGCCAGAGGCATCCTAACAATCAAGACACAAGGAATACCAATGAAGAGAGTGGAATTACATTTTTACTATAGGATTATTAAACACCTGCTGTTTGAGGTTAATTTTGCTGAATAATACACTGTTTGTTTCACCACTTACTGGTACATTTCCAATTGGGTCATCAAAATAACTCTCCAATGCTGAATCGTCATCCATGATTGATCATGTAGAAACACAAACTGGATTCACTTTTAGATACCACTGGGAGCCTTGGTGGTGTTCATTGATTGAAAGACAGCTAAATTAACTACAGGTGTGAACGCTTTGGAGCAAATGCCCATGCCCTGCATGAGTACAATACAGTGTTATTGCAGACTGCAATTCGAGGTGTTTCTTGATATCAGGAAACGCCCATTGGTGCCTGCCATTGGTTAGTCTATTGATACCTGCCATTGGTCAGTTCCGGTGTTATGAGACTGATGGTTTCTCAACGCAGATGATTTGTTTACATAGCAGGTTAGGATAATGAATGTGTCAGGTTAGGAGAATAGGGTTAAGGCTAGGAAAAGGGTTAGGGTTAGCTACAATACTACAATTGTCAACAACTATTGTCCCCAACATGAAAGAAACTGCCAGGGAAAAATTGTGTGCATGACATCAAGACATTTCGATATATCAGATAAGGCCCCTAATTCTGTTTTGAAATTACACCCTTCTCCAGGAGTATCCTGTTTCTGATAGGCTAAAGTACATTGTGCGCTAAAAGTATTTAAATTAGAATATTATAATGGACCACCATATGGATTTTCACTCACCTGTTTTGATTTAAAAAATATATATATATATAATCTTCCACCAGAAGTCTTCCACCAGAAGAGGGAGACAATTTGAGTCGAACTGCAGCAATCGTCTTGTAAAAGAAGTAGACGACGCATGCGCACACAGAAGGTAAACAAATATGGATACGTATGTGCACGGTTTTACTGTCCAATTTTTGGGGGACAAATATTGAATTACATATTTTTCTATGAATAATCTTCATGCCGGTTGTCAGCCCTAAAATGTCAATTTTAAAACTGAATTAACGTGCAATGTAATGGCAGAAAATATAGATGCAGTGAAAAAGTGTTTGAGAGACTTCCCTCTGGAGGCACGTGGTAAGTTAACAGCATTCTCTAAAACAAAAAAAGGTGAAGTTTTAAATATTGTAACCCACCCCCACAAGCAATAGTTTTGGTGCTTGGTGATGATCTTTATTCTTTTCAGAGCTATATCTCAATAAAACAGTGCCATGTCTAGAGCAGCCCCTATCCCCACTTGAGTTCTACCGGGAATGGATTGGTCCAAATAAACCCTGCATCATCCGGAATGCTTTCAGTCATTGGCCAGCCTTGTCCAAATGGAATCCCTCCCATCTGCGGTATGTATGTGTGTGTGTGTGTGTGTGTGTGTGTGTGTGTGTGTGTGTGTGTGTGCACTGAATGTACACAAATTAGTAGAGTACTATGATATCCACTTTTCTTTTCTTTTTACCTCAGGGAAGTGGTGGGTTCAAAGGTCATCAGTGTGGCTGTGACCCCAAATGGCTATGCAGACGCAGTGAACCGGGACCGCTTTGTAATGCCTGAGGAGCGACTGATGACCTTCTCCTCTCTGCTGGATATTGTGGAGGGGAAGGTGGAGAGCAGGGGAGTGTTCTATGTCCAGAAACAGTGTTCTAACCTGACCGAGGAGCTACCAGAGCTGACTGGAGACGTGGAGGCTCACATACCCTGGATGAGTGAAGCCCTCGGTGGGTTCCGTACCAGACATATACATAATCTAGAATAAGGTTTTGTCTCACATGGCACCCTATTCCCATCACTTTAAAAAGTATTGCACTACATAGGAAACAGGGTGCCATTTGGGATGCAGCCTCTGTCTGTGTCCTAAATAAGGCTCTGACCATAGGTAGTGCGCTGAAGGCCTAAAGGGAATAGGGTGGCATTTTGAGAGGCATGTTAATAAAAACAATTGTCAAATTATAGAATAAATGCCTAGAAATGAGATTTTATTTGCCAGTTAAAAAATAAACAACCACAACAGATGATCAAACACAGAAAGCAAATGGTGTCTCTAGTCAGCTAGTCAGCATCAGATAGAAGTAGAGGCAGTTTGAAAAGGCAGTCTCTGGTATGGCTTGAGCGGAGAATAGGGCATTGATTGTTAGTGAGAATCTGGGAGAAAGTCAGTCTGCCATCAGACATTCATACTTCCCTAGTGGTCCTAGTCCTCCATTGACGACAGTGTAGCAGTGTAGCGCCAGAAAAGCCACCACACAGCGGCAGTGGTTAGGAAAAGTCTCTTAGGCTCCTCTGCCATCTCAGGACACTGCATGCAGTCCTTGTAATTCCAGGCTTCAGTGTTTGCTTTTTTCTTTTCCCCAGGCAAGTTACCAGATGCAGTGAATTTCTGGTTAGGAGAAGCCAGTGCAGTCACGTCAAGTAAGTAGTGGTCTAGTAACACCCATATTGAGATGACAACACTTTTGCATGTCTTTGATGCATAGGATTACTGTAAAGTTACAGAACTAAGGGCTCAATTCAATCAGATCCGCTTTAACAAACATTCGCATAGCGGTTGTTTTGGCGGTTTGTGAGGTGGAACTGCATTATAGCTGTCGAATCCACAAGTGCCTCCAGGCATTATACCTAAAGCGAACATTGCCATTGGCTGCACGGAGTCTCATTAACAGAATTACCATACAGCCTTGTTTACAAATTTGAACATTGGAATGCGAGATGTAATCTACACCTCGATTAGGATGATTGAAATCCTCATTATTTAGTTTAATGATTTTTCAATCTGAGCGCAATTATGTCTATATATCCTGCACTTTGTATATATATATTTTTGTCTATATAGCCTGCCCTTTGTATATATATTTTTATGTCTGTATAGCCTGCCCTTTGTATATATATTTTTATGTCTGTATAGCCTGCACTTTGTATATATGTTTTTATGTCTATATAGCCTGCACTTTGTATATGACCCGCGTAACCGAACTCCTTAACAGTCGCCAGCTTAACCTGGAAGCCAGCCGCACCAATGTGTCGGAAGAAACACTGTTCAACTGGCGACCGGGGTCAGCCGGCAGGCACGCGGCCCGCCACAATGAGTCGCTAGGGCGCGATGAGCCATGTAAAGCCCCTTCCCCCCCGGCAAAACCGTCCCCTAACCTGGATGACGCTGGGCCAATTGTGCGCCGTCCTATGGGACTCCCGGCCACTGCCAGTTGTGGCACAGCCCGGTAATGAACCCGGGTCTGTAGAAACGCCTCTAGCACTGCGATGCAGTGTCTTAGACCGCTGCGGCATTCGGGAGGACAGCCTACACTTTCTTGTTCTGAACTTCTAACGTGAGTGGCTTTGTGACAGTGATGCAAAAGCAGCTTCTCACCAATTTGACACCTCCGACACTGCCAAAACATCCGCTATGTGGATGTCTGCTATCGCCGGTTAATGCTTGATCTGATTGAATGTAGGCCTAACTACCTTTTTAGATTTTCAGAACTTGAAATACATGTATTTGTTTCCCAGTGCACAAGGACCACTATGAGAACTTGTACTGTGTCATCACTGGAGAGAAACACTTCATCCTTCTCCCGCCGTCTGACCGGCCCTTTATACCGTATGGTAAGACATTCAACAGTCTCAACTATACCTTTTATGTATACAGTGCCTTCGGAAAGTATTCAGACCCTTTGACTTTTTCCACATTTTGTTACGTTACAACCTTATTCTAAAATGTATTAAATCAAAAAAATCCTAAGCAATTAACACACAAACCCCATAATGATAAAGTGAAAACAGGTTTTTAGAAATTTGTGCAAATCTATTGAAAATAAAAAACAGAAATACCTTATTTACATAAGTATTGCTATGAGACTCTAAATTGAGCTCAGGTGCATCCTATTTCCATTGATCATCCTTGAGATGTTTCTACAACTTGATTGTAGTCCACCTGTGGTAAATTCAATTGATTGGACATGATTTGGAAAGGCACACACCTGTCTATATAAGATCCCACAGTTGACAGTGCATGTCAGAGCAAAAACCAAACCATGAGGTTGATCTGGGGAAGGGTAGCAAAAAAATTCTGCAGCATTGAAGGTCTCCCAAGAACACTGTGGCCTCCATAATTCTTAAATGGAAGAAGTTTGGAACCACCGAGACTCTTCCTAGAGCTGAACGCCCGGCCAAACTCCCCCGAGTAATCGGGGGAGAAGGGCCTTGGTCAGGGAGGTGACGAAAAACCTGATGGTCACTGACAGATCTCTAGAGATCCTCTGTTGAGATGGGAGAACCTTCCAGAAAGACAACCATCTTTGCAGCACTCCACCAATCAGGCCTTTATGGTAGAGTGGCCAGACAGAAGCCCCTTCTCAGTAAAAGGCATATGACAGCTCACTTGGAGTTTGTCAAAAGGCAACTAAAGACTATCAGACCATGATATTCTCTGGTCTAATGAAACCAAGATTTGGACGGCAGGTAGCCTAGTCGTCAGAGCGTTGGGCCAGTAACTGAAAGATTGCTGGATCGAATCCCCCAAACCGACAAGGTCGGTGTGTCCTTGAGCAAGGCACTTAACCCTAATTTGCTCCAGGGGCGCCGTACTACTATGGCTGTCCCTGTAGGTAGGCCGTCATTGTAAATAAGTATTTGTTCTTAACTGACTTGCCTAGTTAAAAAAAATAATAATAATTGATTGAATGCCAAGCATCACGTCTGGAGGAAACCTGGCACCATCCCTACAGTGAAGGATGGTGGTGGCAGCAAGGACTGGGAGGGGATGTTTTTCTGCAGCAAAGTCAGGATCGAGGTAAAGATGAACAGAGCAAAGAACAGAGAGCTCCTTGATGAAACCTGCTCAGGACCTCAGACAGGCTCAAAGCCAAGACAACATGGCCCAGCCAGAGCGCGGACCTGAACCTGATCGAACATCTCTGGAGAGACCTGAAAATAGCTGTGCAGCAACGCTCCACATGAAACCTGACAGAGATGGAGAGGATCTGCAGAAAATAATGTAGTTAAAAAAAATCAAAACCATTGAATGAGTAGGTGTGTCCAAACTTTTGACTGGTACTGTATACATGTCATTGTACAATTTTAGACACAAAACTGAGTCCATGTCATGTTTTGCATCCTGTTATTTGTATGAAAAGCCCACTTTGTGGCCATGTATGTTTTTTTCTCAGAGCACTACCAGCCTGCAGTGTACAGACAGAGAGAGGACGGGGACTTCGATGTGGTTGATGTGGCAGATTCAGACAAGGTGTGTTTGAGTGAAGTGAGCCTATGAGTTTATTTTGAATAGTAATCCACTGGCATTCTACAATCATGACAAAAACCTTTCCAGGCATTGTGAGATCTGATTATCTGCAATTCCCTTTCTCTTCCCAGGTTCCTTGGATACCTTTGGACCCGTTAAAGCCAGACCTGGAGCTTTACCCTGACTACCGCCTGGCACGCCCACTCCATGTTACTGTCAAGGCTGGGGAGATGCTCTACCTGCCCTCTCTCTGGTTCCACCATGTCCGCCAGTCTCACGGTTGTATTGCAGGTATTACAACTAGTACTGAATGGTTACTTCAACTAGGACTGAACTGTTAGTACTAATTAGTCCTTACTGATTTTTATATATCGATACTGTGACTCCCAAGTATAATTTGTTAAAAAAAAAATATATATATATATATATATATATATACACAGTGCGTTCGGAAAGTATTCAGACACCTTCCCTTTTTCCACATTTGGTTACGTTACAGCCTTATTCTGAAATATACTACATATACAGTGGGGAGAACAAGTATTTGATACACTGCCGATTTTGCAGGTTTTCCCACTTACAAAGCATGTAGAAGTCTGTAATTTTTATCATAGTTACTCTTCAACGGTGAGTGACGGAATCTAAAACAAAAATCCAGAAAATCACATTGTATGATTTTTAAGTAATTAATTTGCATTTTATTGCATGACAAAAGTATTTGATACACCAGAAAAGCAGAACTTAATATTTGGTACAGAAACATTTGTTTGCAATTACAGAGATCATACGTTTCCTGTAGTTCTTGACAAGGTTTGCACACACTGCAGCAGGGATTTTGGCCCACTCCTCCATACAGACCTTCTCCAGATCCTTCAGGTTTCGGGGTTGTCGCTGGGCAATACGGACTTTCAGCTCCCTCCAAAGATTTTCTATTGGGTTCAGGTCTGGAGACTGGCTAGGCCACTCCAGGACCTTGAGATGCTTCTTACGGAGCCACTCCTTAGTTGCCCTGGCTGTGTGTTTCGGGTTGTTGTCATGCTGGAAGACCCAGCCACGACCCATCTTCAATGCTCTTACTGAGGGAAGGAGGTTGTTGGCCAAGATCTCGCGATACATGGCCCCATCCATCCTCCCCTCAATACGGTGCAGTCATCCTGTCCCCTTTGCAGAAAAGCATCCCCAAAGAATGATGTTTCCACCTCCATGCTTCACGGTTGGGTTGGTGTTCTTGGGGTTGTACTCATCCTTCTTCTTCCTCCAAACAGTTTAGACCAAAAAGCTCTATTCTTGTCTCATCAGACCACATGACCTTCTCCCATTCCTCCTCTGGATCATCCAGATGGTCATTGGCAAACTTCAGACGGGCCTGGACATGCGCTGGCTTGAGCAGGGGGGCCTTGCGTGCGCTGCAGGATTTTAATCCATGACAGCGTAGTGTGTTACTAATGGTTTTCTTTGAGACTGTGGTCCCAGCTCTCCTCAGGTCATTGACCAGGTCCTGCCATGTAGTTCTGGGCTGATCCCTCACCTTCCTCATGATCATTGATGCCCCACGAGGTGAGATCTTGCATGGTGCCCCAGACCGAGGGAGATTGACCGTCATCTTGAACTTCTTCCATTTTCTAATAATTGCGCCAACAGTTGTTGCCTTCTCACCAAGCTGCTTGCCTATTGTCCTGTAGCCCGTCCCAGCCTTGTGCAGGTCTACAATTTTATCCCTGATGTCCTTACACAGCTCTCTGGTCTTGGCCATTGTGGAGAGGTTGGAGTCTGTTTGATTGAGTGTGTGGACAGGTGTCTTTTATACAGGTAACGAGTTCAAACAGGTGCAGTACAGGTAATGAGTGGAGAACAGGAGGGCTTCTTAAAGAAAAACTAACAGGTCTGTGAGAGCCGGAATTCTTACTGTTTGGTAGGTGATCAAATACTTATGTCATGCAATAAAATGCAAATTAATTATTTAAAAATCATACAATGTGATTTTCTGGATTTTTGTTTTAGATTCCGTCTCTCACAGTTGAAGTGTACCTATGATAAAAATTACAGACCTCTACATGTTTTGTAAGTAGGAAAACCTGCAAAATCGTCAGTGTATCAAATACTTGTTCTCCCCACTGTATATATTTTTATTAATCGAAACACAATAACCCATAATGACAAAGCAAAAACAGGTTTTTAGAAAATGTTGCACATTTACAAAAAAATACAAAACACGGATACCTTCTTTATATAAGTATTCAGACGCTTTGCTATGAGACTCTAAATTGAGCTCAGGTGCATCCTGTTTCCATTGATCATCTTATTCTAAAATGTATTAAATCAAAAAAATCCTAAGCAATTAACACACAAACCCCATAATGATAAAGTGAAAACAGGTTTTTAGAAATTTGTGCAAATCTATTGAAAATAAAAAACAGAAATACCTTATTTACATAAGTATTGCTATGAGACTCTAAATTGAGCTCAGGTGCATCCTATTTCCATTGATCATCCTTGAGATGTTTCTACAACTTGATTGGAGTCCACCTGTGGTAAATTCAATGATTTTGAAAGGCACATGGAAAGGCACATGATTTGGAAAGGCACCAACCTGTCTATATAAGGTCCCACAGTTGACAGTGCATGTCAGAGCAAAGGTCGAAAGGAATTGTCCGTAGAGCTCCGAGACAGGATTGTGTCGAGGCACAGATCTGGGGAAGGGTACCAAATGATGTCTGCAGCATTGAAGGTCCTCAAGAACACAGTGGCATCCATCATTCTTAAATGGGAGAAGTTTGGAACCATCAAGACTCTTCCTAGAGCTGGCCGCCCGGCCAAACTGAGCAATCGGGGGAGAAGGGCCTTGATCAGGGAGGTGACCAAGAACCCGATGGTCACTCTGACAGAGCTGTTCTGTAGAGTTTGGAGAACCTTCCAGAAGGACAACCATCTCCGCAGCACTCTACCAATCTGGCCTTTATGGTAGAGTGGCCAGACAAACGCCAATCCTTAGTAAAAGGCACATGACAGCCCTCTTGAAATTTGCCAAAAGTCACCTAATGGTTCTCTGGTCTGATGAAACCAAGATTGAACTGTTTGGCCTGAATGCCAAGCGTCACAGCTGGAGGAAACCTGGCACCATCTCTCCGGTAGCAGCATCATGCTGTGGGGATGTTTTTCAGCGGAAGAGACTGGGAGACTAGTCAGGATCTAAGGAAAACTGAACAGAGCAAAGTCCAGAGAGATCCTTGTTGAAAACCTGCTCCAGAGTGCTCAGAGTCCTCAGACTGGGGCAAAGGTACACCTTCCAACAGGACAACGACCCTAAGCACACAGCCAAGACAATACAGGAATGGCTTCGGGACAAGTCTCTGAATGTCCTTGAGTGGCCCAGTCAGAGCCCGGACTTGAACCCTATCTAACATCTCTGGAGAGACCTGAAAATAGCTGTGCAGCGAAGCTCCCCATCTAACCTGACAGAGCTTGAGAGGATCTGCAGAGAAGAATGGGAGAAACTCCCCAAATACAGGTGTGCCAAGCTTGTAGCGTCATACCCAAGAAGATTCAAGGCTGTAATCGCTGCCAAAGGTGCTTCAACAAAATACTGACTAAAGTGTCTAAATACTTATGTAAATTTGATATTAAATATAAATAAATTTGCCCAAAAATCGAAAAACCTGTTTTTGCTTTGTCATTATGGGACATTGTGTAACAAAATGTGGATAAAGTCAAGGGGTCAGAATACTTTCCAAATGCACTGTATATAAATCGTAATACGTATCGCATCGGCAACAAAGTATCGTGATATCCTATCGTGAGGTTCCTGACAATTCCCAGTCCTACTATTGAGGCTCTGTTTACAAGGATCATGTACGTATCTTTAAACGTGTTTTTGTTTTCTTCCTCAGTGAATTTCTGGTATGATATGGAGTATGACATCAAATACAACTACTTCCAGCTGGTGGAGTCGCTGGCTGGAGCTGTGGGGCAGCTTTGACATTAAATTAATATGATATACCAGAAAATGTCTCTATGTGGCGTCTCAAATGGCACCCTATCCCCTTTATAGTGCACTACTTTTGTCCAGGGATCTAGTTAAAAGTAGTGTCGTATATAGGTTGACATTTTGCATGTATCCTATGTAAATAAAGCGCTCAGTATGAAAAAACAAGTTGTGTAATAAATGTTTTTATTCTCCAGCAGAAAGAGAAGTACAGGGGGAATACAGTAAAAACACTAAGGACATTGAACTGAGGTTGGGTGTAAAACAGAAAACAAAAGCTCATGATCATTCCTAAAAGAGGAAAATGCTGTAGTTTTAAGACAAGTAATCATCTTACAAAGGTTGAGGCTATGTAGAACGAGGGTCAGCTACAGATTATACCAGTTAGTGAAAAAGAGCGGGATCGACTCGTACAGTGAAACAAGCCTAGGGTACGTTGAACCATGCAATCCTACTTAAGAACGAGAAAGTCAGTCAACCTCACCACCCTTCATGCATAAATACTGATGGCAGGAGATATGTGCACCTGTACTACTGTCCAATGAAACACAATCCTATGTCTTAATGAAACCTCCAGTCTAGTTAAGGTCACGGTTCTCAATACTGTCAGTTAGATGGGGAAATACTGAATAACTAATAAACAGCAGAATATAATTCATTCTTATTCTATACCATTACTCATGTCATTTCAGGGTTTGACTGCCGTTTTAAATCTTTGCGGCCTGTCCATGCACATTAATCTAGTCGTGCACATAATGCTTTAATCAAAACTAGAGAAAATATATTCTAGGTATGGCATTTTGAGGCTGGAAGAACCTTTGGGTACCTGATCAGACTTTCTACTAATAAATGTACGTTTATAAGTCTATCAATAACTGAGAAAATCCCCAGTACTGTATGCACAGGTGATTCAAAAATTTGAGAGCACTAGTGTATTGAAAAGTATGTAAAACATAGCACAGAATATCATTATCCTGACCAGAGATGAGTGGTGGGAGGGGAGTTATAGGGCTTTCTGTAGTAGCAGCTGGGCAGTGATGGAGGTTCAACAGCAGAGGGCAGTGTTGTGCTAGTCTGCAGCCACAATCATAGCAGCAGCAGAACACAGTAACTAGTCTGTGAGCCTTTGACACAACAGTTACACCAATACACAGAGACCCAGGTTTAGTACAAAGACATTAATCTGACCTATGACAGTTTTTTGATAGGAATGAAAGTGCATTGTTTATTGGGGTGGAAAAGTGCCAGGGACCAGGATGAAAACACCACAGCCAGCCAAGAGCCAATGAATGTTGAGGAATTCTTAAGAGGTGTGGGAAAAATTATTTTTCTGCCAGGTTTGTATCTGATGCAAGAGCTGTGAGTTAAGTATGTTCTGGGATCTTTACCTCAGGTCACCTAAGATGTGTCTCTCTTCAGCGTCATCAGAAAATGCTTCAGTAGCTCAATTTCAGTAGTTGCCTTTTGATTACAATTCAATATAATTTTGGTATAACCCAACAAATTTAAAACCATGAAAAAAGCTGGTTTTGAATTAAGGCACCCATTTCCTTGAGACATTGGTATTATTATTTCCACACCTTGAAGATCAATTTGGAATACAAAAAATGTACTGGGAATACAATTCACATGTTTTATAAAACCATCCAGCATAGTTAATGAACAAGGAGACTCAGTTGATACTGTATATCTTCAAGTCTTCTGTTTTTGCAATGTTGGTCCCCCACTGGTGACCTAGCTCTGGTACAAAACATACTGACACCAGTCAGTGGTAACAAAACAAACTGTAGAACTCACAACTCCCTTTGTAACATGGACCTTTTACAACATAATAAATACAACCACACATCACACATAGACAGGGCCTCTCAAAACACAATGTATATAGTCAAATCACCCACTAAAACATGATTATGTCTGATAATCTGGCTTTTAAGACTTGGAAGGGTCCTGTGTTCCTCTAGTAGTGTGGAGGAGGCTATGGCCTGGCGTCAGTAGGTAAAAGGGCCAGGGACACCAACATAGACGTTTCACATTGTAGTGATCACAATTGTTTGAATTGTTTTAGAGCACTGGGGTCAGGAATGGCATTGAACAGCAATGCCTTCCGATTGTCCAAAAAGTGCTCGTTCTTCTACCCAAAATGACAGCCAGCATCAAGCTCCAACCCACTGGCATAGGTGTGCCCCCCCCCCCCGGAAGTCAGGCCCACCATATAGCATATTAACACGTCATAAGTCATGAATACATATATTTTTTTTGAATGACAGGAAATTAGCTATAAAACTACTAAATTCTCTTTCAGCCTCATGGCAAAATGTGTAGAATAGCTGGAAATTTGCTCAGGGATTCGTTAAAATCGGGACAATCCTTGTCTGGCGGGGAAACTTTAATTTAATAGTTGAAATGTTTTATTTTGTTGCATTATTTGAGCTTGAAATGTACTTTAAGGGGAATTTTATGAGAAAAATATTTATTTTGGGAATTTTCTAAACACTTTCAATATTATTAATTTCCATGTCGGGTGTAAGCCTGGAAATGCCCTTGTCCGTAGCAAAGGAACCCAATTTAAAATTCTAAAAATAGGCAATTAAGGATATTAACTGAAAAATGATCTTATGTAGGTTCTTGCAATAGCCCTCTGTGACTTTAAATAATGTTTCTCTCAAAACGGATTCCTAAAAGATGTGTCCGGATATTGTCAACTCAAGTCAGATTTGTCTAAAATCCTAAATTAATCAGGAATGAGCAGAGTCAGCTATACCATAAGGACCCCTTATTCATGTCCTATTACATGTAGTAGAACAAGATCATTCATGGTCTGTCAAGTTATGTTTTTATTGGGGATTTTCAAATGAATAATTTTCCATATTTTACAAATGTTGTATTGTTAGAATTAAACAATCAAGGCCTTTAAAACACTTGTTGGACCAAAAATTGAAATGCCTTTTATGGTGTCTGACAGAGTTTACAGAAATCCAGTTAGTTGAATTTTCTGAATTAAAAAACATAAGTAAGAGGTTGTTCCTTTGCATGGTGTGATATCTGTTACTTTGGTCTAGAAAAATATATATTTCAAATGTTGTTAATATTAAGACAAATATTTGTGGGGAAAAAGTTGATTGTCCCGTTGTCCCGTCTTTCAAGAATCCCTGAGCTCTAAAACATCAACATTTTCTCTCAGCCTCATGGAAAAATAGCATGAGATTAGCTTTTCTCTCTGTCCCATGGCAGAGGGGGGCCCCGCGAAACTACGCTACGCCACTGGCTCCAACGCAGCAACTCAGGGCACAATATTTGGCAACAGGGGTAAATAAAACAAGCGGTTGTGAGAGTACATGTGTCTGGTAGGTACTGTAGGTATCACACACCATATTAGAGGGAGGAAAGGTAATGAATGACAGTCTGTAGTGCAGCTCAGCCACACTGGGAATGAATGCTGAGGCATCGATCATCCTGAGTAGTGTTACATGTTGGCCTACTACAGTGGGCAAGTGTGCTGAGTGCAACCCTCACAACCCCTCCTAGGCTTACCGAGACCTGACAGGGAGAGAGTGGACCAACCAACCAGAGTCCAGCAGAGAGAAAGAGAGAAAAGTCCTTAAAAAAAAAAAAAAGAACTTCTTAAAAAATATGTACAGGCATCCTTCAGGAATAATTTGTATCCGTTCATTCGCTAACAGTACTGTGGTCTGCCAATATCCTTGCACAATGGCTTAAGATCCTACATTCTTAAAGGAAGGGGGTGAAAGAAGATGTCTCTCCCTTGAGTAGTATCTAGGAGAGCTGCTTGTTGTCCAGCCTCTTCTCCACAGCTTTGAGGAGGAGCTCAGAGTACTGCTCCAGCAGAGCTAGAGTCCTCTCCTCCCCTGAGGCAAATCTCCCCGTCCCTGGTCCTACAGACCGGCAGTCCACTGTACACAGCGAGCCTCCTGCTGCAGGTCCTCCAGAGGGGGATGGGGGTGAGCTTTGGGGCAGGGAGCTCAGCTCGGCCCTCACCACCTCAAAGGCCTCAGACAGGACATGGGCCATCTCATGGTGCTCCTGCCTGGAGTCTACAGGCACACTGTTCACCTGCCAAACACAGACATGACCAACATTACCACAAAAATAAGTGTATGGAAATGTTCACATTAATGTAAACCTGACATAAAACTCTTCAATAAACACAGATAGTGGTCAATAAAATAGTAGCCAATGTAAACAAATACTTTAAGTGAATAGGTTACTTATTGGGGGAGTGAGTGCCTCACCATCCTGTAGAGCTGGGAGGCCTTCCTAAAGGTGTTCTGTAGCTCGCTGGCCACCACCCTGCACGACTCCATGCTGAGAGAACCATCTAATAAAATGCCAGTTATACATGGTCAGGCTCACGGTGCTTAAACCATCATAGTGCAAGTCTCATATTATGTGTCATCGTATAGAGCACAAGAAACTACTCAAGTCAAAAACAAAACAGTAAGACAGATAATAGCTAGCTCATTTTATTGGACAACCCATAGCTGGTATGTCAATACAAGGCTATGTTCTAGCTATTACACAAGGAAGGAAAGGACAGACACAGGACGACCACAGAGGGAACCGTCTTAATGGAAATGGGGAAGTGAGAGAAATGGGGAGAAAGAAAGAAAGAAAGAAAGAAAGAAAGAAAGAAAGAAAGAAAGAAAGAAAGAAAGAAAGAAAGAAAGAAAGAAAGAAAGAAAGAAAGAAAAAGAAAGAAAAAGAAAGAAAAAGAAAGAAAGAAAGAAAGAAAGAAAAAGAAAGAAAAAGAAAGAAAGAGAGTGAGTGAGTGAGTGAGTGAGTGAGTGAGTGAGTGAGTGAGTGAGTGAGTGAGTGAGTGAGAGAGAGAGAGAGAGAGAGAGAGAGAGAGCATGCCTCACCCTTCAGGAGAAAATGGTTAAGTGACGGAGGACACGGACAGGGTGAAGGTGAAGGTGTAGAGTACATAGGGGTTGAGACTGAGACAGCAGGCCACACTGCACCAGTAGTAAAGAAGTGCTTGGTGCTGGCCAAGGGCAGGCCCAGACGCAGAGATGACAGGAGGAAGGAGGGAGATCGCTGGAGCAAACCTGTGCGGTCCTTGCCGGGTCCAGATGACAGCAGGTAGACGGGACTGCCCTGTAGAGACACCTCCATCAAAGGGCTTTCCTCCTGGGTCAGGCCCTGGCTCTCTTCCATCTTTGGCTGTTCAAGTCCGATGTCTAAACACTGCCCCGGACTCTGAGCTGGACTAGTCTCCACAGTAGCGCCTAGGGAGAGGGACAGTGCAGTGACTAGCTGGACTTTGTTGGAGAGCACTGTTTGAGTCTGGCCCTGGTAAGGTAACAAGCTGACTGGGGATCTGGAGGAGAGGTTGTTGTCCTCTTTGACGGTCTTGGAGGTACTGTTGGGAGTTAAGACTGCCAGGGAGGGCTTGTCTGGGAGGGGCTTGGAGATGTCCAGGTTGAGCTGGGGACGGGTGCTGCACGTCAGCTTAGCCTGCAGGCTCTTGGTGGTTGGGCTGGGGTTGGAGTTGCTAGGAGAGCTAGTGATGAGGGTGGGGATAACTGCAGCATGGGGCATGGCTAAACCCAACCCCGAAAAGGAGGAGGGGGCTACGGTGGAAGAGACCATGGCCACGGGGGTAGAAGGTTTAATACTAGGACTCTGGGAGGAGCAGCTCCGACTCTTGGTGGGAGTGTTTGAGGTGTCAAAGCTGGACCCCCTGCGTGACTCTATAGACCCAGACCCAGACTCTTGCTCGGCCACGTTTAGGCTGTCTCCCATGGACACGGAGCGGGACATCTTGGCCATGGAGCTGGTGGTGGGGCTCATGTAGGAGCAGCGGGACTTGAGGCTCCTGGGCGTGGTGGCAGTGCTGTGACTGGTACTAGTGATGTCCCGGGGTGGTGGGGAGGTGGGGCTGCAGAGGAGAGGCACACTGGGCAGGGAGCGGCGGGGGGTGGTGGGGAGGGTCACTGGACGCTCGTTGGCCTGGGATTGATGAGACTGGGAGTGACGGGGCTGCGGGGCCACCTCCTTGGAGGGCCCAGACAGGGTCAGCGGGATTTCTACTGGTAACAAGAGAGGGAAAGACAGAGAAGGAATGTAAATGATTAGCCTATGCAGGCCAGGGCAGTGTTAACAACATTTCTGTCTCTTATCAGACATTCAAGGAAAAGTTTGACCTTTAATACCATGCATAGAATATAAGATGAGGACCTTTTTAAATCATAACATTTTCCTGCAATACATCACCATAAAATGTTCCTTTAATACATTATCATAACATCAATGCACTAGCTAGACATTATCACAATCACTTCCGTAGTGTCTCACCCTCAGTGTGCAGGTTCTGGACTGACTGGGACTTCCTCATGCCTGTAGAGGTGAGGTGTGAGGCTGCAGCCTTGGCCACAGGGCTGAGCATCCTACGGGAGTCCACTGCAGGGTTAAACAGCTTCTTCCTCAGAGGAGAGGCCCGTAGATTCAGACTCTTCTCTGTAGTTGTAGTTTCCACTACTTCTAGTCTCCCAGTAGTGCCCTTCTGAGAGTCTTCTGAGCCCTTCCTCTGGCTCTGGCCCTGGCTCTGGCCCTGGCTGTGGCTCTGGCCCTGGCTGTGGCCTTGGCTGTGGCCTTGGCTCTGGCCCTGGCTGTGGCTCTGGCCCTGCCTGTGGGCCTGGCTGTGGCTCTGGCCCTGGCTGTGGCTCTGGCCCTGGCTGTGGCCCTGGCTGTGGCTCTGGCCCTGGCTGTGGCTCTGGCTCTGGCTGTGGCCCTGGCTGTGGCTCTGGCCCTGGCTGTGGCCTTGGCTCTGGCCGTGGCTGTAGCTCTGGCTCTGGCTCTGGCTCTGGCTCTGGCCCTGGCTGTGGCTCTGGCCCTGGCTCTGGCCCTGGCTGTGGCTCTGGTCCTGGCTGTGGCTCTGGTCCTGGCTGTGGCTCTGGCCCTGGCTGTGGCTCTGGTCCTGGCTGTGGCTCTGGCCCTGGCTGTGGTCCTGGTCCTGGCCCTGGTTGTGCTCCATGAGGGGCCTCACCTCAGAGACCAGGGGCCTCACCACACCGCTTGCTACCTTCCCCTCACCAGCGCTCTTTGATGGGAATGGAAAAGTAGTCCTGCTAGAAAGGAAAAACAGTGAGCCATTCAGGTAGGACTGTTTGTCAACATATTCAGTAGATTTAAAAGGATAGCTCACGTTTGAGATCAACTAACTGTTACACTAAATGGCTAAAAGTATGTGGACACCCCTTCAAATGAGTTGATTTGTCTATTTCACACCATGTGTATAAAACCGAGCACACAGCCATGCAATCTCTATACACAAACATTGGCAGTAGAATGGCCCGTACTTAAGAGCTCAGTGACTTTCAAAGTGGCACCGTCAACAAGTCAGTTCGTCATATTTCTGCCCTGCTAGAGCTGCCCCGGTCAACTGTAAGCGCTGTTACTGTGAAGTGGAAATGTCTTGGAGCAACAACGGCTCAGCCACGAAGTGATAGACCACACAAGCTCACAGAATTGGACCGCTGAAGTATCACGCTTCACCATCTGGCAGTCCGACAGACAAATCTGGGTTTGGAGAACGCTACCTGCCCCAATGCATAGTGCCAACTGTAACATTTGGTGGAGGAGGAATAATGGTCTCTGGAAGTTTTTCATGGTTTAGGCTAGGCCCCTTAGTTCTAGTTAAGGGAAATCTCAAAACTACAGCAGACAATGACATTCTAGACAATTCTGTGCCTCCAACTTTGTGGCAAAAGTTTGGGGAAGGCCCTTTCCTGTTTCAGCGTGACAATGCCCTCGTGCACAAAGCGAGGTCCATATAGAAATGGTTTGTTGAGATCGGTGTGGAAGAACTTAACTGGCCTGCACAGAGCCCTGACCTCAACCCCATCGAACACATTTGGGATGAATTGGAACGCAGACTGCGAGCCAGGCTTAATCGCCCAACATCAGTGCCGACCTCACAAATGCTTTTGTGGCTGAATGGAAGCAAGTCCTCGCAGAAATTTTCCAACATCTAGTGAAAAGCCTTCCTGGAAAAGTGGAGGCTGTTATAGCAGCGAAGGGGAGACCAACTAAATATTAATACCCATGATTTTGAAAAGAGATGTTTGATGAGCAGGTGTTCACATACTTTTGACCATGTAGTGTAGATATGGCATACCTTCCAGTAGAGCATTGGGACAGGAACTTGGAGGAGATGCTGACACTGTCAGAGGTGACAACTCTGGTCGGGCTCACTGACAATCAAAGTTGATATATACAATGAATACATCTGAAATATTTTTACTATTAACTTGTGTGTCTTTATGTGTATACTAATGTGTGTAATGTACTCCTGGCTGCACAAAGAATTTCCCTGTGTGGACAATAAAGTTTGAATTGAATATTGCATGAGCCAGTTGAAAGGGAAGCTTTCTTGGATCTCTCTGGGTGCATCCCAATAATATATATTTTCTCCTTTTATTTGTATTTGTTTTTGATTTAACTTTTATTTAACTAGGCTAGTCAGTTAAGAACAAATTCTTATTTTACAATGACGGCCTACCCCGGCCAAACCCTCCCCTAACCCAGAGGGGGCCAATTGTGATACAGCCCGGGATCGAACCAGGGTATGTAGTGATGCCTCTAGCACTGAGTGCCTTAGACCGCTGCACCACTCGGGAGCCTGAAGTGTGCACTCTTTCACTACCTTCTACAAATCTAAAAGCATTAAATTGATGGAGGCATGGGCAAGTGGGAGTTTCCACCAAATGTATTATACCAGTCAAGGAGAGATAACAGGGACATAGATGCTGTTCTTACCTTGGTTTTTAAGCTCAGCCAGGTTACCAAAGTGCTGTTTGAGGAAGGCCTCCTGGTCAGGGGTCTGAGGTACTACTGTTGTCCCCTTGGCCTCTCCCCTCCCTACGCCCCCCTCCTCTTCCTCCTCTAGTTCCTCCATGTCGAATTCAGAGGAGTTCCAATCCAGAGGCTCTGTGGGCTCTGACACAGAGAAAATAGATTTGAAGAACTTTATTTTTCCTGGTAGAACTTAACCTGTAATCACACAACACAGAAAGTTGTTAAAAAAAAAATCTGTTTGAATCGTGATTGGTGAAAAAAATTGTTTGTTGTACTTGTAATGCAGATAACTTTGTGATTTACATAAATTAATTGAAAACCCACACCAACACTGTTATATTACAGTATTGCACTTTTCATGTAGTCTACTTTTTACCAGCTATAAGCCTAACCACCAATCAAGCAACATTATGGACTAAACCAAATCCTGTTGCTGCAGGAATATGTTGCAGTGACAATATAGTTCAAACTAAGATCCTACTCCTCCGTGTGTATGTGTCTCACCCTCTCCAGGAGGCTGCTGCTGACTGTCTGGGCTAGACCGTCTGCTGCTGGAGTAGTCCACAGAGCAGGCGCTGTCTGGGCTGTGTTTGTCATGGTGGCCCTGGCTCCACTGGTTGTAGTTCTGGTACCCCTTCACACTCCTGCTGGTCCCAGGCCCGGGCAGTAGCTCTTTCACTAGGTACTCACTATAGAGGAAACACACAGCTAGTGGATATATGGCTTGGGACTAGATGGTATGTATACTGTATACATGGACTATAGTATCTGATATGTAGGGGTCAGGGCTGGTATTCATAAAGTGTCTCAGATTAGGTGTGCTGATTTAGGATAAGGTCAACCTGGTCTTTTATCATCTAAAAGGCAAAACTGACCCTAGATCAGAACTATACTGAACCAAAATATAAATGCAACATGCAACAATTTCAACGATTTTACTGAGTTACAGTTCATAAGGGAATCAGTCAATTGAAATAAATTCATTAGGCCCTAATCTATGGATTTCATATGACTGGGAGCCAGGCCCAGCTATTCAGAATGAGTTTTTCCACACAAAATGGCTTTATTACAGACAGAAATACTCCTCAGTTTCATCTGCTGTCCGGGTAGCTGGTCTCAAGACGATCCCGCAGGTGAAGAAGCCGGATGTGGAGATCCTGGGCTGGCATGGTTACACGTTGTATTCGGTTGTGAGGCCGGTTGGACGTACTGCCAAATTCTCTAAAACAACTTTTGAGGCGGCTTATGGTAGAGAAATTAACATTAGATTCTCTGGCAACAGCTCTGGTGGACATTCCTGCAGTCAGCATGCCAATTGCACTCCCTCAAAACTTGAGACATCTGTGGCATTGTGTTGTGTGACAAAACTGCACATTTTAGAGTGGTCTTTTATTGTCCCTAGCACAAGGTGCACCTGTGTAATGATCATGCTGTTTAATCAGCTTCTTGATATGCCACACCTGGCAGATGGATGGATTATCTTGGCAAAGGAGAAATGCTCACTAACAGGGATGTAAACAAATTTGTGCTCAACATTTTTGAGAAATAAACTTTTTGTGTGTATGGAACATTTATGGGATCTTCTATTTCAGCTCATGAAACAGGGGACCAACCCTTTACATGTTGTGTTTATATTTTTGTTCAGTAGACTTTGGGATGCTTTATGAATACAACCCCAGGAGTTTTTTCAGGTCAGGTGCACTTGGTCAGGGAAAACTATGTAGTCATTTTTTGGCCATATACAGTGAGGAGAAAATGAGACACTAAGGGATAGTCTACCTGCCAGCTAAGCTTATCCGGTCCTCACAGCCCTCGGGGTAGAGCACTGAGCCTGTCTCTGTCTCTGGGGTCTGTGGGGAGAGCATGATGTAGTGGGGTCGCTGCTGGGACCTCTGCTCAGACTCATCCCCCTGCAAGGAGCAAACAGAGACACAAACAGACAGAGGCATATTAGTATGAGTTTTGATGGTTTGAACAATAAAGTATACTTTATTCTACCTATAAGTGTTCCTATGGACCTGGTCAAAAGTAGTGCAGGGATTAGGGTACCATTTGGGACAAAGACAAAGAAGCCTTTTTGAAGTCCACTTTACTACCACTGTCCTTCCACGAGTGGTTGGATATTTCCCTCTCTCTCCTCTGTGATCCACTCACCCATGCAGTAAGGGGTTGCAGGCTGATGGTGCTGCCCAGCTCATCTTCCCTGAATGGGTCTCTGAAAGAGTCAGCATCAGGCTGGGTCTTCATCTTGGTGGGGGAGGAGGGGGGCATGGCGAAGGAGTCCAGCTGTCTGAGGTCCAACATGGACTTGACCATCAGCTCCATACTGCCCATGCCTCTGGACCAGCGGCGCCGCGGACGGGGACCTCTTTCCTCAGAGTGATGATTGCCCTGGGAGGAACGTCTGCCAAAAGAGCTCTCCTATAGAGACATAGACAGACGAGGGTTCAGTTAACAGTTTATAAGGGGAATATTCACTGACTGTTACAAGAAATACTAACCCTTTTCAGTTCTCTGCCATGAGAGTTGAGAGAGTCGTGCTTTTCGTCTGAGGTGTCTGGAAAACAAACACAAAACCAACCGAAATTTCAGCATGTGTGCTGCCATCAACATTGCCACAAAGAACCACATTCTTAATACTGTAGATATACACTCAGTATACCAAACATTAGGAACACTTTCCTAATATTTCACCACCATTTTTGCCCTCAGAACAGACTCAATTAGTCAGGGCATGGACGCTGGCCCATGTTGACTTCAATGCTTCCCACAGTTGTGTCAAGTTGGCTGGATGTCCTTTGGGTGGTGGACCATTCTTGATACACACGGGCAACTATTGAGTGTGAAAAACCCAGCAGCGTTGCAGTTCTTGACACACTCAAGAACAGTGTGTCAAGAACCCCGTTCAAACCCACTTAAATCTTTTGTCTTGCCCATTCACTCTTTGGCACATACACAATCTATGTCTCAATTGTCTTAATATAATTTGTCTCCTCCCCTTCATCTACACTGATTGAAGTGGATTTAACAAGTGACATCAATAAGGGATCATAGCTTTCACCGGGATAGTCTATGTCAGAACTTGTTCTTAATTGACTTGCCAAGTTAAATAAAGGTTACATTTAAACATGTAAAATAATGTTTTGTATACTCTGTGTATTGTTTGTGTGCAAATGTATTTCTGAGATACCAACCTGTCTCTTCCCCTGCACTGCAGCCTGACACCATATAAGGAGAGATAATCTCTTCCTCCTCCGCCTCCTCCTCCTCCTCCTCCTCCTCCTCCTCCTCCTCCACCTCTTTGTCGCTGTCGGAGGACATGGTGACTATGGAATGGGTGGTGTGCACCTCTCTCCTGGTGCTGCACAGAACAGACAGAGAACAGATCACTCGTACTATTAGGAGACAATAGTCAAATGGGACTGTATGGCTCTGATAATGCAACATGCTATGAAAGGGACACTGGTCATTCACAGCAACAAGCCTGTCTTACAAATTATACAGAACACAGAATTAACAGTTGTTTTTCATTCCAATTGTCTTCAGAATATGTGTCTCTCCACCAGTGATCACGTTATGTAAACACCATGTTTGCTTTCTAAGGGTATTAGCTAGCACAACACGTTATCCAATTAACTAGGTACTCCAATGAGGCCCTTTGCGTCACCTGGAGCTAACAGGGATAAGAACAACGACGACAACAAAACAGGAATAAGTCATGTAAATCAAGGTACTTGTTCTACAACCATGTGTTCCAATAAGGTAGCTACCTGAGATTGCAAGGTTTGTGAGGTGGTGTCTTCTGAACTGGCTTGCCGTTCTGTTTGAGGTCCGAGAGACGCTGTCTCATACTGATGGTGAGCTCCGGGGCCAGACGCCACACAAAGATACAGCTGTCACCAGACACAGTTATCATGTGCTTGCAGTCATTGGTAAACTTCATTCCAGTCACAACCTCTGTAAAAAAGAGAAAAGACAAAGAAATGAAAAGGAGTAACACATCTGGGCACTTTCACATATGGAAGGAAGCAGAAGGTGCTCAACCAACGTGAGAAGTGGTGCAACCTAAAAATGTGTAGGCATCATTTGACAGGAAAAGGCCCAACACTCGCTCACCATTAAAAATGAGTAGTTTTATTCGACAAGATTAAAAGATTGACATCAATGGCCTTCTTCAGAATAATCACAAAGGGAATGGACAAGTGCATACAGAGCATGGGGAAGACAATTAGGACATTTTTACAGAGAATTGGTCGGTGGAATTCACAATACGAGAGGTCATTAAATTGACATGACGAGGAAGAGGAGTTCCAGCTGGTTTCTCCTTCTGAACACACTACAAGTTGTCATTCAGCCATTTGTCTTTTTTCTAACTAAATGGGCTATTTTTACCAGAGTGTCCAAACATGGTGGCCACACACTCTCCAGAGTAGAAGTCAAAGATGCTGATGTTCTTGTCTGAGCAGCTGGTGGCCACATACAGCCCTGAGGGGTCAGTCTGAACCTGAGGAGAGGAGAAGACAAAATGATTTAAACACCACTTGGAGTGCACATGATTATAAACCAGCCATCTGTGTTGTCAAATGAGTCTTCACAGCAACACTACATTACATGGAAACATGCAAGCCTACCCACCTTGATAACAGTGCCATCCTCTCCTTGGGAGCCCTTGTACAGTTTCTTCTGTTTGCCATTACTGATGTTGAAGATTCTGTGGGAGAGGAACTAAGAGTTAGACAAAGGACAGGCCTAGAGACGTGAGACCTCCACACACAGAAGTGCAGGTCTGCCTGTTTGGATCTCCACATGAAACACACCAACAGCTCAATACTGAGTAAATCGCAAAGACCGTTCTGCTGTTAAAGCACCAGTTGGTTTATCAATTGGGTGATCAATCCTCTGTTTTATCCACTGTCAGCGTGTCTCTACACAAGGACAATGGAGGAGAATAAGTCGATAACCCAAAGTCAGACACATCTATCCATTTACATCCTGCCTCAAACCTTACAGTGAAATGCTTACTTAAAAGCCCTTAAACAACAATGCAGTTCAATAAATATTTACTAAAATTAAAATAAATAAATACAAAAATAATAATACATAAAAATAAGATAAATAATACAAACAAATTTTTTTAAATAGTCCGGGTGGCCATTTTATTAATTGTTTAGCAGTCTTATGGCTTGGGGGTAGAAGCTGTTAAGGAGCCTTTTGGTCCTAGAGCAGTAGTTAAGGTTAAGACCCCAAGACTTTCAGATCAAGGGACTGAGTCATCTGACCTAGGAAGTTAAATGAAACACGTGACTGTGTTCTGTTCATGAGTCAGCAAACTCTGTGCCACATAGCGTGCTAACGGTGCAGCAGCTCAGCTGATATGCATGCCTCTCCTCAGCTGACCACATGGGGTCACTAACAGCCTAACTGGTGTATTTCCACTAAGTGCAGAAAGGAGAGACCAGCAGCCACCAGCTGGCAGACAACCACCCACAAGGCCCAGCCAGGGCCCAGCCAACCTTGGGAGGAGTTGGCAGAGTGTGGGCTGAGGGCAGCCAGTCGTCCATTGGTTCACACTCTTAAGCACCGCTGCTTAGTTACATAAGGAAGAAATCAGAGGCTGTTAAACAAAAAGCCCTTTAACTATCGTTAAAGTGCAGTGAGATATCCTAGTTTTCATAGCAGCATGAGGTGTGTTTACAGTTGACTTGAAGTATCTCCAGCTGAGGGAAAAGCCCTTTTTGGACTGTTGTACTACTTTGCTACATTCCTCCTATTTACACCAACTCATAAATAAAGCACTACGCTATAATTTGACGGTGGTTGTTAACATAACTTGAAGGTGATTGTTTGAATTTTCTCCGTTATGGTTGAATTTTCCATATTAACTTTGACTTTCATAGCGCGTTGTTATTGTCGTTGACACAAGGTGGGTGAAAGATGGAAACACTGGTGCAGACAGGCAGACCGGGGCATGAGTAGGATAAACTCAGGTCAGGCACATGGACAGCAGCATGTCTGTAGCTGAAGATAGCTAAAGACTGAACCAGCAAGATGCAGGGCCCATAATCGCATCCGTCCTGTGTCTGCAACACCTGAGTAAAGGGATAATCCAGCTGCTGGGGAGGGATGACTGCACAGTCTGACAGATTACTGAGGGAGAGAGGTCACACACACACACGTACGTACGCACAAATACACACACGTGCATACAGACACTAATATACAGTTGGAAGTTTACATACACTTAGGTTGAAGTCATTAAAACGAATTCTTCAACCACTCCACAAATTTCATGTTAACAAACTATAGTTTTGGCAAGTCGGTTAGGACATCAACTTTGTGCATGATACAAGTAATTCTTCCAACAATTGTTTACAGACAGATTATTTCACTTATAATTCCCTATATCACAATTCCAGTGGGTCAGAAGTTTACATACACTAAGTTGACTGTGCATTTAAACAGCTTGGAAAATTCCAGAAAATGATGTCATGGTGAAGTCACAAAATAGATGGCATCATGAGGAAGGAAAATTATGTGGATATATTGAAGCAACATTTCAAGGCATCATTCAGGAAGTTAAAGCTTTGTCACAAATGGGTCTTCCAAATGGACAATGACCCCAAGCATACTTCCAAAGTTGTGGCAAAATGAGTTAAGGACAACAAAGTCAAGGTATTGGAGTGGCCATCACAAAGCCCTGACCTCAATCCTATAGAGAATTTGTGGGCAGAACTGAAAAAGCGTGTGCGAGCAAGAAGGCCTACTAACCTGACTCAGTTACACCAGTTCTGTCAGGAGGAATGAGCCAGAATTCACCCAACTTATTGTGGGAAGCTTGTGGAAGGCTACCAAAACGTTTGACCCAAGTTAAACAATTTAAAGGCAATGCTACCAAATACTAATTGAGTGTATGTAAATTTCTGACCCACTGGGAATGTGATGAAAGAAATAAAAGCTGAAATAAATCATTCTCTCTACTATTATTCTGACATTTCACATTCTTAAAATAAAGTGGTGATCCTAACTGACCTAAGACAGGAAAGTTTTACTAGGATTAAATGTCAGGAATTGTTAAAAACTGAGTTTAAACGTATTTGGCTAAGGTGTATGTAAACTTCCGACTTCAACTGTATACACAAACACATGCATACACACGCACACACGCACACACATACACCAACACTAACGTACAAACACACGTACACAGAAACACAAATCCATACAAAGTCTGTGAGAACAACAGAGATAGACAAGCAAGGACAGGTAGACTAGGCCCCCACCTAATGCTGCGGTCTTGACAACAAATAGCGGCGTATTTCCTGGTGGGGTCGATATCCATGTCATATAGCGTCGTCTTGCGTACGATGTGGTGGGTGCGAGTAAACACTGTTCCTTCATCTGACTGTAAACAGAACAAGAGGTTAAGATTACAAGAGGTTAAAACAGGTCAGTTACTCACTGCCATGTTCGACCATTAACACTACTGTAAATGCACTACTGAGTAATGAGAGTCGTCCTATTTAGGATGTTTTGGCAAACAGTTAGTATGTTTCCCAGTGCAAACTCATATAATGACGACATTTTGTGGCGTTTTTGTTCGTTTTAGACTTCGGTGAGGGTTTTTACGGCTGTTCGGGCACACAATATTTTTTCTGGAGGCAAGCCGAAGTTCGAAGCCGAAGTCTACGCCCCTCCATCGCTGATTGGTCAACAGTAGGGATTATTCAATAGTCATTGTTGTCATTCAACAAGAGACGAGTCGTTTTCATGCACATTTTTTACATAGAAAAATACTGCACCAAACATCTTAGTTAGATGTAAAAATGCACGACTGAGATATCTTTGTCAAAAACGTAAAAATTAATGACACATTTCTTGAGTTATCTTAGACTAATTCTGGACAGTACTGCCGCTGTTTTCTCGTTTTTCAAGCTAAGGTCTTTTAAGGGAGATTGGGAGCACACTTGTTCGGTTTGGCCAGCCGAACTGAAGCATGCTGAATCCTTTATAGTAGCCTAGTCTTGAGGGCCGTCTGAGCCCCCTGGGTCAGTAATTTCACTTTGTTTGTAGAGCAGCCTGGTGAAAATGTCACGTGACCCTCATAAACAATGGGCGAGGAACACGGGAGATCTTTAAAAAAATAAATATTTAACCAGCAAGTTGTTGGGGGACTTTGGGCATGTAACAGATAGGATGACACAGAAAGCCTTTGAGGAAATGTGTCATTATTAAATAGGCCACTTGGAGTTTAATTAATTAACTGTAAGCAACAAGGTCTTCAAATTAAATATCTCCATAGAGGGGTTGGCTGAGGTAGATCATGAAATATTGCCAAGAGTCCTCCAAACCTAGTTAAGCCGCAGCACCAGCTGTTCTGGAGCAGTGTCATTGTGTGTGTGTGTGTGTGTGTGTGTGTATAGCGGCCTTTACCTTCTGCGCTGTGCGGAAGTAGATGCTCTTGTCAGCGCCACAGCTGATCATCCTCACCTTGCCGTCATTGGCTGAAAGAGAAGAAGCACTAATACAATGGCAATAGTAACCAACTTTAAACAGCGAGCTAGCGCCACACTTGACACTTCCATGACACCTTTGGACGCAAAAGGTCTAAGTTACATAACTAATATAACTGTCAAGGGAGTGAGACTTGAGAGCTTGAGGTAAAGGGGGGTGGTTGGCGGGATGTTGTAAAGGGTCAAAGGTCGTCTGCGAGTCTCACCAGCGAATCGGACGGCGGTGATGGAGGAGGAGTGTTCATCCAGCGTCTGCAGCAGGCTGTACTCCTGCCCTGCGTCCAGCACATGGATCAGACGGTCTCGACTCGCTGTGGCTAGCAGCTTCAGCCCTGCCAGATATAACACACACAACATCAGCAACTTTCCAACAGCCAACACCTGTTCTCCATCTTAGTGGTGGTAAACCTCTCATTACAGTGAGTGGTCTTTCATGTTTTTAAGAGCCATAATGCATCCTGTTGAGCACAGTGGTACTCTGGTGAACATGTGCTCCACAGACTGCTCTCTGACATAGCAAACCCAAATTTGGACTCACTGTAACCTCTTAAAGCGTGCTAGTTATTACAGATGTAAGATCTTAAATTTGAGCCAGTTTACTACAGCAGAAAATATTCCTGTAGCACCACGACATTTGGATTAAGTGGATTATAATTAATGGACACTTTTGTAGGGGTTGATATATTTTTCGTAAGGGAAAATCAAGTCTGAAATTTCAAAGTGGAAATTACAAACTTCAGAAGCCTTTTTAAACCTCAAATACACTACAAGTTTTACATTTCCTGCATTGCAGGGTGATCAAATTAAGGTCCTTTCATCTGTACTACCTGTATCCCTGTTAGCATTACTCTCTTAATGAGAGGACACAGTAGTGTAAACTCTCCTTTTCCTTAGAGGCTCACTGAGAAATGAGACCAGTACTACGGTAGGCCAAGCATGAGCCATACAGGGATCGCCTGCATAGAGGGATATACTGTATATGAAAATATCCTCAACTAGGTCGAGTTCAATATTTCTCATCAAAAACATAGTGGAAAACTAGATTAAACTGATTTCTAAATATTTTATCAATTTATTTATAGATGAGTCTACAGCTATTTGCACGTGCAAGGATATTCACTTCAACATCTTACCGTGCTTATGTGGAGTGACTGCACATGGTCAACCAATTTGATTAAAGCTCCAATGGAATCATATTAGCCTAATAGCCAATGAGCTGACTGGACTCGATATCCATGTGAATTGTCAATCAAAAATGGATTTAAAGCACTCTCCAGAGGGACTTGATAGAACTTCCAACCTGATTCATCTTAGTAAATGAAAAGAACTATCTATTTTGCAAATGTTTATTTTTATTTAACCAGGCAAGTCAGTTAAGAACAAATTCTTATTTACAATGACGGCCTACCAAAAGGCAAAAGACCTCCTGCGGGGACGGGGCCTGGGATTAAAAATAAAAATGAATAAAAATAAATAAAATATAAATATAGGACCAAACACACATCACAAGAGAGACAAAACAACACTACCAAAAGAGATACCTAAGACAACAACATAGCAAGGCAGCAACACATGACAACACAGCATGGTAGCAACTTAACATGACAACAACATGGTAGCAACACAACATGGTAGCAGCACAAAACATGGTACAAACATTATTGGGCACAGACAACAGCACAAAGGGCAAGAAGGTAGAGATGACAATACATCACGCAAAGCAGCAACAACTGTCAGTAAGAGTGTCTATGATTGAGTCTTTGAATGAAGAGATTGAGATAAAACTGTCCAGTTTGAGTGTTTGCAGCTCGTTCCAGTCGCTAGCTGCAGCGAACTGAAAATACGAGCGATCCAGGGATGTGTGTGCTTTGGGGACCTTTAACAGAATGTGACTGGCAGAACGGGTGTTATAAATAAGCATCAACCAATTTACAGAGGAGTATAGAGTGCAGTGACGTGTCCTATAAGGAGCATTGGTGGCAAATCTGATGGTCGAATGGTAAAGAACATCTAGCCACTCGAGAACACCCTTACCTGCAGATCTATAAATTATGTCTCTAATCTAGCATGGGTAGGATGGTCATCTGAATCAGGGTTAGTTTGGCAGCTGGGGTGAAAGAGGAGCGATTACGATAGAGGAAACCAAATCTAGATTTTACTTTAGCCTGCAGCTTTGATATATGCTGAGAGAAGGACAGTGTACCGTCTAGCCATATAAGTACTTGTATGAGGTGACTACCTCAAGCTCTAAACTCTCAGAGGTAGTAATCACACCTGTGGGGAGAGGGGCATTCTTCTTATCAAACCACATGACCTTTGTTTTGGAGGTGTTCAGAACAAGGTAAACGGTAGAGAAAGCTTTGTTGTAGAGCATTTAACACAACATCCGGGGAGGGGCCAGCTGAGTATAAGACTGTATCATCTGCATATAAATGGATGAGAGAGCTTCCTGCTGCCTGAGCTATGTTGTTGATGTAAATTGAGAAGAGCATGGGGACTAGGATTGAGCCTTTGGGTACTCCCTTGGTGACAGGCAGTGGCATATTCTCTGACCTTATACATTGCACTCTTTGAGAGAGGTAGTTAGCAAACCAGACCAAAGACCCCTCAGAGACACCAATACTCCTTAGCCGACGAGTGAATAAAAATAGCAGCACAACTTTGCTTAGAATCAAGGGCAGTGGTGACATCATTGAGGACCTTTAAGGTTGCAGTGGCACATACATAACCTGAGCGGAAACCAGATTGCATACCAGAGAGAATACTATAGACATCAAGAAAGCCAGTCAGTTGATTATTGACATGTTTTTCCAACACTTTTGATAAACAGGGCAAAATAGAAATAGGCCTATAACAGTTAGGATCAGCTTGATCTCCCTCTTCCCCCTTTAAATAAAGGACTAACCGTGGCTGCCTTCCAAGCAATGGGAACCTCTCCAGAACGGAGAGACCGGTTAAAAAGGTCGGAGATAGGCTTGGCGATGATAGGGGCAGCAACCTTAAAGAAGAAAGGGTCTAAACCATCTGACCCAGATGTTTTTTGGGGGTCAAGTTTCAGGAGCTCCTTTAGTACCTCAGACTCAGTAACTGCCTCCAGGGGAAAACTTTGTAGTGGGGCAGGGGAAAAAGAGGGAGAAGCATCGGGGATAGTTGCATTAGAAGGGGTGGCAGATGAGGAAATGTTGGACGGGCAAGGAGGAATGGCTGAGTCAAATAGGAATCCTGACTTAATGAAGTGTTTATTAAAGAGCTCAGCCATGTGCTTCTTGTCAGTAACAACCACATCATCAACTTTAAGGGACATGGGCAGCTGTGAGGAGGAGGGTTTATTCTCCAGGTCTTTAACAGTTTTCCAGAATTTCTTGGGGTTAGACCCACAGAGAGAGAACTTTTCCTTAAAGTAACTAACTTTGACATTCCGGATAGCCTAAGTGCACTTATTTCTCATTTTCCTGAACGAGAGCCAGTCAGCCTGAGTAAGCGTGTGCCGGGCCTTTCACCAAATGCAAATTCTTGAGGTGGAGTAACTCTGCAAGATCACGGTCTCTGCAGGGGCTGAACCTGTTTTTAATTCTAATTTTCTTCATGGGGGCGTGTTTGTTAACAATACCACTGAAAATATAAAAAAAGAAGGTCCAAGCGTCTTCGACAGAGGGGATCAAGCTGATTCTATTCCATTTTACAGAAGCCAGTTCATGAAGGAAGGCTCATTAAAAAAATGTAGCAAGCGTCTATGACAAATCAGGACAGGTCGTTTCACTGAGCAGCCATTACGAACACAGGCTGTAAAACAGTGATCACTAAGGTCATTACAGAAAACACCAGACTGATACCTATCAGGATTATTTGTGAGGATAACATCAAGAAGAGTAGCCTTTTCTGGGTGTTTGGAGTCAAACATCCTCTCCTTGCTGAGATTGCACATTAACCTTGATTCTATCAAGATACAATAGCAAGGGGAAGCGATAGACTTAAAATGTATAGAGCATATCGAGTGTACCCATGGGTGGTCCAGTCAAATTGCCGTGGTCTGAGGGAGGCTTTGTCCCTTAACTATATTTCTATGATAGTAAGGAGGCAAGCTACCTGAACACAGCAGTTATGCAGGACAATGCTAAGTAACAGCTCTGAATATTAGCACCTTGGAAGGTGTTAATGTACAGTGGGTTTATTCTTAGCCCCTCGATCTTCCTCTCTGTGTATGTGGTGGCAACCGCCAACGAACGGCCTAGACTCTAGAGGAATGATCCACTGAGAGAATCTTAATATCATTAATAGTCCTATTAACATGTGAGACACTAGGTGCATCCCAAATGGCACCCTATTTCCTATATTGTGCACTACGATATTTTATGGGCCCGGGTCAAAAGTAGTGCACTATATAGGGAGCCATTTGGGATGCATTCCCTGTGACATATGTGCTGCTACTAGGATGAGAGGGTGGAGGTCTGGAGGAGGGCCAAGCAGGTCTGGGACCAGTGCCAGGGACTGGACACCCTCTACTCACACACCCCCTGCTCCCGGTCCCCGGCCCAAGCTCTGCTTTTCTCTGGACTGCTCTTTTCCAGGCCTGATAACTTCCTCTTAATACCACAGCAGATACACACACCCTTTGTAATAATACATTCAAATTAGATTAAAATGTGGGTATCTAAATTGCTGTTTTAAATAGTTAGCTTGAGAAGTTAACTAACTGACTTTTTCCGACATAACATAGGTACAGCAGATCCCCTTATTGTATGGGACATTTTAAAAATGGGCTTTTAGAGGCCATGCAATATTATTAATATTTAAAACAAAAGCAATTTAGGACTGACCTTTCTCTTTGCTTATTTGATCTGTTCTTGCCATAATATGGACTTGGTCTTTTACCAAATAGGGCTATCTTCTGTATACCAACCCTACCTTGTCACAACACAACTGATTGGCTCAAACGCATTAAGAAGGAAAGAAATTCCACAAATTAACTTTTAATAAGGCACACCCGTTAATGTAAATGCATTCCAGGTGACTACCTCATGAAGCTGGTTGAGATAATGCCATCAAGGAAAAGGGTGGATATTTGAAGAATCTAAAATCTAAAATATATTTTTAATTGTTTAACACTTTTTTGGTTACTACATGATTCCATATGTGTTATTTCATAGTTGTTATGTCTTCATTCTACAATGTAGAAAATAGTTAAAATAAAGAAAAACCCTTGAATGAGTAGGTGTGTCCAAACTTTTGACTGGTACTGTATATGGGGGATACAACCATCCCATCTCTGCAGATTTTGCTGCAAAGAGGAAGAATCATTAGATCAATTGTTTTGGCACTGTAGCTTGCTTTTGGTCGCAGTTTCAGGAATGGCTGAAGAACTGCAGCATTTACCTGGAGCTAACTCTGCAAATAGCACTGCTGGGTGATTATATATATAAATATAAACAGTATATACAGTGGCAAGAAAAAGAGTGAACCCTTTGGAAATACCTGGATTTCTGCATGGTCATAACATTTGATCTGATCTTCTAAGTCACAACAACAGACAAACATAGTCTGCTTAAACTAGTAACACACAAACAATTATACGTTTTCATGTCTTTATTGAACACACCGTGTAAACATTCACAGTGCAGGGTGGGAAAAGTATGTGAACCCTTGGATTTAATAAACGTTTTCTGTAGTTGCGGATCAGTCCTGCACAATGGTCAGGAATTTTGGACCATTCCTCTTTACAAAATTGTTTCAGTTCAGCAATATTTTTGGGATGTCTGGTGTGAACCACTCTCTTGAGGTCATGCCATAGCATCTCAAATCGGGTTGAGGTCAGGACTCTGACTGGGCCACTCCAGAAGGCGTATCTTCTTCTGTTGAAACCATTCTGTTGTTGATTTACTTCTGTGTTTTGTATGGTTGTCCTGCTGCATCACCCAACTTCTGTTGAGCTTCAACTGACGGACAGATTTCTTACATTCTCCTGCAAAATCTCTCCATAAACTTGGGAATTAATTTTTCCGTCAATGATAGCAAGCTATCCAGGCCCTGAGGCAGCAAAGCAGCCCCAAACCATGAGGCTCACTCTACCATACTTGACTGGGCCACTCCAGAAGGCGTATCTTCTTCTGTTGAAACCATTCTGTTGTTGATTTACTTCTGTGTTTTGTATGGTTGTCCTGCTGCATCACCCAACTTCTGTTGAGCTTCAACTGACGGACAGATTTCTTACATTCTCCTGCAAAATCTCTCCATAAACTTGGGAATTAATTTTTCCGTCAATGATAGCAAGCTATCCAGGCCCTGAGGCAGCAAAGCAGCCCCAAACCATGAGGCTCACTCTACCATACTTGACTGGGCCACTCCAGAAGGCGTATCTTCTTCTGTTGAAACCATTCTGTTGTTGATTTACTTCTGTGTTTTGTATGGTTGTCCTGCTGCATCACCCAACTTCTGTTGAGCTTCAACTGACGGACAGATTTCTTACATTCTCCTGCAAAATCTCTCCATAAACTTGGGAATTAATTTTTCCGTCAATGATAGCAAGCTATCCAGGCCCTGAGGCAGCAAAGCAGCCCCAAACCATGAGGCTCACTCTACCATACTTTTCAGTTGGGATGACGTTTTGAAATTTGGATGTCGGTGTGCTGTGCCTTTTTTTCTTTAATCTGTCCACAGAATATTTTGCGAACTTCAGACGTGCAGCAATGTTTCTTCCGTGGTGTCCTCCCATGAACACCATTCTTGTTAAGTGTTTTACGTATCGTAGACTCGTCAACAGAGATGTTAGCATGTTCCAGATGTCACGATGGCGCAGAGGCGCAGAGCGAGAGGTGTGTGCAGACCTGTTTATTTCACTAAGAAAACACAACAAACGTAGGAACGAAAGACAGCACCGTGAACTGGTGTCTTTGCAAACTAAAGCACACACAAGGATCCACAACGCAGGTGGACACAATGGAACATAAATATAATCCCCAATTAGAGACAACTCAAGACAGCTGCCTCTAATTAGGGATTAGCCAAACTCAAACAAACTACCTGAAACTATTGTCAGGTCCTGACTATGGCCATTCGACTCCCAATAGGGGGAGCCAGAGACCTGTCTTTAGCTGACACTCTAGGATTCTTCTTAACCTTATTGAGCATTCTGCACTGTGCTCTTTAAAAAACAAAAACGATCCTTTATTTAACTGGACAAGTCAGTTAAGAACAAATTCTCATTTACAATGACGGCCTGCACCGGCCAGACTCGGACGATGCTGGGCCAATTGTGTGCCGCCCTATGGGACTCCCAATCACGGCCGGTTGGGATACAGTCTGGAATCAAACCAGGTTGTCTGTAGTGACGCCTCTTGCACTGAGATGCAGTGTCTTAGACCACTGGCTACTTGGGAGCCCTCTCCTAGGGAGAGCAGCAACAGTGCTGAACTTTCTCCATTTATAGACAACTTGTCTTATCGTGGACTGATGAACATCAAGGTTTTTTTAGATACTTTTGTAACCCTTTCCAGCTCAAGTAAACAATTCTTAATCTTAGGTCTTCTGAGATCTCTTTTGTTTGAGGCATGGTTCACATCAGGCAATGCATCTTGTGAATAGCAAACTCAAATTTTGTGAGTGTTTTTTATAGGGCAGGGCAGCTCTAGGGCAGCAGGTAGCCTAGCGGTTAGGGGGTGGAGCCAGTAACCGAAAGGTCGCTGGTTCGAATACCCGAGCCGACAAGGTGAATTACCTGTCGATGTGTCTTTGAGCAAGGCACTTAACCCTAATTTGCTCCAGGGGCTGACCCAGTAGGTAGGCCGTCATTGTAAATAAATAAATAAATAAATACATGGAGGATTGGAAATGATGCAGACAATTACATTGATAGAAGCCACAATCTATCTGCAATATTAAAGCTGATCCACTCCCTAAAATAAATATATAACAAAAATAATAACTAACTTCTAGAGTGCTTTGAGAGTCCCATTCTATTGCACAAATCCCTCATTAGAGCCTTTGGTTTTATTGTGTCCATTGGGAAAGTTAATTCCTATGAAGCTGTTTTATCCAAGAATTTACATAGATTTGAGCCTAACCCATCCTTCTTATAACTTGCCGGACTCTGAAGTGGTTTGTTTCACAAGTCAACGGGAGGTTGGTGAAGCATCTGGCAAGCAGCTGAAGGTGGTTTATACCTCCAGTAGTATCATTAACCATGGTGTCTCTATAATTTCCTCCCAGCAGAAGGGCTTCTGACTTACCCGTCTCAGGCTTGGAGTATTCCAGACACAGGATCTCCGAGTCATGGGCCTGAACGTTCAGAATCTCCTCCATGCTCTCCAATTCATGGATCCTGCAACAACAATATTACTTTTTTAGTCCTGCTGTGCTCCCTTAACATAACACAAACACTACTTTTTGCGAGGACCACATATGGTGCACAATTGGGCCTGCGTCGTCCGAGATTGGCCGGTGTAGACCGTCATTGTAAATAAGAATTTGTTCTTAAATGACTTGCCTAGTTAAATAAAGGTTAAATAAAATTTAAAAAAAGATATGGTTTACAGCACAGTTGAGTCTCTCTACACAGAGACACCACTGGGCTGCTGTAGAATGCAGAGTAGACCTCCATCATTTAGTTTTGTGTGACAATGTAATTTACAACAAGTAGCCTTGGTGTTAACTGGGTCAGCAGTGATCTAGCCATGGTGCACCCATCCATCCAGCTTGAATGGACTCTAACCTCCTCTAAACCCAATTTAACAAACACACAGTTCTGAACATATATCTCACGCACACACACACTCCCAGGAGTCTAATTAAGGTATTTTAATTAGGACAGAGGTGCTGAGGCCTGAGATAAAAAAACAAGGCTCCCTCTGGGACGGTATGGGAGTGGTACTGTACCTCAGGGTTTACCCGGATGAAGGTCTACTGACCCAAACATTGATTGATTAAACACAATCCATGTAATTGTTTGTAGAGTAATCAACAATACCAAAGTGCTTGAGTTTCGGCTGTTTTACTATAGTTTCTTCCATAGACTTGGAACTGCAGGTGTGCGAACAAACCAATATTTTTTTTCCAACAGTACCTCAAGGTGCCGGTGCGGTCGCCCGACGCCAGGTGCTGCCCATCGGGGCTCACACACATCGTCCTGATGCCCGTCCTGGTCTCCGAGGTCTGGGGGTCGGCCTTCTCTCCGTTCCCCGAGTTGAGGCACTCTGTGTCCAGCAGGCCAGCCGTGTTGTTGTCCATGTAGATTATCTTCTGGAGGTCCTGCAGAGAGAGAGAGAAGGGGAGGGATGGGTTATTAGCTGAGAAAGCCGTACACTGTGGGGTGGGGGGGGGTTATGGTTGGTGGGGGGGGGTTATGGTTAGAGGGGGGTGGGATTAGGGTTAGAGGGGAAGTTAGTGAGATAACAGAAGGAGTTATAGGGTGCGTGAGAGACAGACGTACGTTGCTGATGACATTGCGGCTGAGGGTGGTGCTGTGACCATCAGTGTTCCAGAGCCGGATGGTGTTGTCTGAGGAACAGCTGAGGAAGGAGCCTGGAGGCAGACAGGGCTGCTCACCATCACTAATCTTATCTGGGTACACCTGTACAGGTACACAGAACATGAAACATTAGTAGACCTGAAGTCTAGAATAGGTGTAAACATTCATAAACATACATTTTGGGTACACCTAAAAAAAGGTACAGAGGACATGGAAACAGTTCTAAACGAGTGTACGCACATTCCAGCTGCAGGGTTGAAACATGGCATCATAGATAAAACAAAGATACCCGCAAACTGTTGAATGCTCTGCTGCACACAACAACATAAATGAGAGCATCATTCAATAGTGTGCAACAGGTATATTGTTGTAAAATTACCCTCTCTATACCTGGAGTAAGGAGTGATACAATACACATACACTCAAGGTTTCAGAATGTCCCGATAAAGGCCTTATAATGCAATGTGTTCCTCCAGGCCTCCCTCCCTGTCCTTACCTCAACACTCCACACGCAGGCCGAGTGGTAGAGGGCGGAATAGACCTTGCCCACTTTGCGGAGGTCCCTTACGTCCCACACGTACAGGCTGTGGTCGTTGTAGACACAGGACAGCCAGCGGCTCGCAGGGTCATACGATACAGCCACCGTGTCAGGGTACCGGGCGTCCATCTTGTGGCTGAAGAGGTGGCTGGAGGGAGAGGAGTAAAAAAAGTATACATTGAATTTATAAAGCACTTTTCCAGAACCCAGAGATACTTTACCGTTAAAGTACAAGATACTCAAAAGTCACCCAATAGTTAGGTCATGTCGAAGCTATGGAAAAGCCCAACTTTAATGGTAATTTAATGGTTGTGTTTTTAGGCAGCAGTGCTTTTGACCAGAACATGATGTGCATACTGGGAGAGGTCTGGCCACTTTACGGTGTGTCCCACAGAAACTTCTATAAACAGTAGCAAGCTGGCCTTGATGGCAGGCTTCACTTACTAGTAGCTTCGATATGAACTAAACTACACAGCCATCTATGGGCCCTGTTCAAAAGTAGTGACCTAAATATAATAAGGTGTCATTTTGGAAGTATCCATGCAGTTAGTCATTCCACTGCTGGAAATGTTCACGTTCCACACAAACAAGCTACCGTACAAGCATGATTAGTCAGCTAATCTGTTGGAACATCTGGGGCGTATTGTCAGTGAGTCAGTCGAACAGGGAAATTAACCAGCAGCATTACAGAGTCAGAAACTCAGCACTCAGTCCATATTTATAAGGAGAGAAGTAACTCTCAGATGAATCTCTGTTTGTCTTTCTGAAGGCATCAACGACAAAACGTATATTTAAAATGAGCTTGAGGGGGACACAGGATAGGAATACAATATAGTTAACTCCAGCTGGGCCCACATGCATCATGGATGAAAAGTAATAACAAAAAGGAAATCATTCAAGGGTACTTGGTGTGGTTAGTTTGTTTGGTATTTTCATTGGTATGTAGAGTATGATACTGTATGAGGAGCAGATACCACACAACCCATACCATTCTGGCTAACCAACTGGACTGTTCCCACTTCCCACAGTCACAAAGAAGCTATTCAGCCACTGGTCACTTTATTCACGAAACAGGGCATCATGTCATAATATTGACATTTAAATGACTTGACTTTTTTGTTTTTATAGTGTTATAGTGACACCTTTTTCCTAGACACTCACCTTTACCTCTCTGACTCTGACTGACACTCACCTAGCCTCCACCACGGTGGCGATGTCTGTGTCCAGGCAGTGTGGGCGTGGCAGGGTGCAGATGAAGTGCAGGTTGACGGGGCTGAAGACCCTCACGGTGCCGTCGGCACAGCCACAGAAGATCAGCTCCTCTGTCACAGACAGAGACGTGGCCTGAGTTGTCTAGGGAGCAGAAGAGAGGAAAGGGCGGTTAGAGAGGACACACACATACTGTACAAACATATACACCTCATTGCTTCCCCTACTGTTGTACAGAGTAGACGGGACAGGCCACCACGTCTGGCTCTTTTCGCCTCTGTATAAAATAAAAATGTTTTGTGTTGAATTACGCAGTGGGACTTTAATAAAGAGGCTCTGGGTGTTGACTTGAGGGCCTTTGAAGCACCGCCTAAGAAAATAATCTCGGGGAAACACTGATAGCCTGCTGCACAACATAGGCTTATGGGTCTTCAGGCAAATAAGCTTGCACAGACAGCAGAAAGAGCTAGAGTGCTGTCTGTAAATGTTATTGAAAATATTGAAGACCATTGCCAGTGAAGCATCAGAGAACCCACTGCTAAGGGGCTAACAGTCAGCACCACGTGCTTGTTATTCTGTGTAAATACCGACTACTAATATACATTTCATTTGCCAATATTACCAGCTTTACTGTCGCTAGGCCCCTGGGTAAACTATATGAAAATCTCTCTCAAGGAATTAAATCTAGAAGTGGCTTCACTAGAAGACCAATATTGTACAAAGTTCACCGCAGGAACAGTCTGACAGAAAATAGAATGATACGCAATATATTTCACTGTGGTGAAGCTAAAATATGCTAGAGATCACAAATGATTGCGTGCAGCAGATTCAGATCTAAGCCTACAGCTTGCAAACAACAATACGCAATATCATTTCCCAATTTACCTGTATGACTCTTAGAATAATATAGAACAGTGATTCAACCAGACTGGACACACATCACGCAGCCCAGTCCAACAACAGTCATTTACTAAATATTTTACAACATTCCACCATTGGGCTTGGGTTGCCAAAGCATGCTGTGTTTTCCCTACAATCACGGGATGCCAGTGAAGCAACAATCTTAGTAGGGGAGAAACCAAAATACATCAAAGTGACAGCTTCAAGTGGCCTCTGGGGAAGAGGAGGGTATGGTGACAGTCTAGTTATGATCGAGGACAGTTTCTCTCATGCCATCTACAACATGTTAGATATGCAGTTAATGGGAGGGGATGAAAGCCAAATGTCCCAGTTTGATGTTGTGGTTGTGATCACTTGTTACAGGCTAGAGCACCTCCTGCTTTTAAGTCTTTAGAAATCCCCACTAGTAGCTTCGCAATGACAATGTTAAGAACGTAAAATAATAATTGATGAGCAGCGCGAGTGGAGAGGCTGAGATGAGATGCCAGGATGGAATGTGACGGTGTTGCAGCAGTTGACGAGCTCTGAATCAGACAGCGCAAGCATTGTCTGTCCAATCCTCTTCACTCCCTCCCCCTCTCTCGCGCTCTCTTTTCTCTCCCCCGCATTCATTTCCATTGCTCTCTCTCCCTATCTCTCTCTTCTCTTTCCTCTCCCTTGCTCCCCCCCCCTCCCCTTGTTATGGACTAGGCCTGCGGCTGCTACAAAAGTATAATTGTGCAGCCACCCACCCACCCTACTGTAGGCCTGACCCACTTCAGCCCTGTTAGCACGAAGGTGCCAGGGCAAGCATTGCCAATCTGGTAGGGATCGCTCTCTGGTAGAGTGGGTTCCAATATTGTGGTACAAGTTCAGGCAAAGGTTATTGAGACTTGAGTCTGCATCCAAAATGGCACCCTATTCCCTTTATAGCCTACTATTTTTGACCAGGACCCATAAGGCTCTGGTCAAAAGTAGTGCACTATATAGAGAATAGGTTGCCATTTGGGGACACGTACTAAGACCGCTCCATCAAAGTACTGCATGAATTCAGACGACTGTTTGTCCCACAAGTCAACATGACCTTCTCAGGCCCTCAGGACATGAAACCAGGAAACCACATGAGGTTAGTACTAGCAGTGATGTGAAAATTATCTATCGAAGGCCTGGGGTGAAAACATTGTTTTGTTCTCACATCAACACCAAAATGAAGTGACCAGTGATGCTGATATCAACTCTACTTTAGGTTTTAATGTGAATAAAGGGTAGCCTATATCTAAGAGTGATACTAACGACGACATACATTTTCCACCAGGTTTTCATGTGAGAAAAGGTACAGGGTTGATGCTGAAGTCAACTTTACCCCAGGTTTTAAATGTGAGTAAACAGGCCTGGGGGGAAATCAATGAGCTCATAGAGATAGAACGTATTGCTCTATTTAATTCTGTGGATAAGTTCATATATCATATTGTTCTTACACCAACACCATTATAAACCTTCTATACTTTGTTCTGGAGTGATTGTAGAATCATGTGGACACAAGGTGATGGAAACTTTGAGTGACGACAATGGATGGCCAACATCTGGTGTGTAAGCAGAGGGGACGACGACCACTAGGGTCGGGTCAAACACACACACACCCAATAGGGTTGACTGGTAGGAATGATAGAATGTTAGTGTTCTGAGAAACCCTCCAATGGGATGCCCGGAGGTATCGGAGGAGGGCAGGGCACAACTTTCAGCTGATGTGACATGGAAGTGACAACTGCTGCAGCACAGATAAGGGACAGACTTACTGTGATGATGTCGTTTTTCTGGACAGTGTAAGAGAAGAAGCAGAAGCAGAAGAAGACTAATATTAGACAGCAGCACGGAGGGGCAACACTCCTACAGCACCACACCACCGACACCAGTTGTCTGTCTATAATTTACTTTTAAGACGGGGCTGAAAGCAGTATATTTTATGACACAGTCAGTGGCTACAGATTACATCTAGAATTAGGATATACTGTAGTAGCCAGTCAAGTCAGTGGCTTGACAGTTTGAAACTGTGCCACAAGTAGATTGAAAAGAGGTTATATTCTAAGCTGGTTATGCAGTAAAGCTGTGATAAGTCACCACATCTTTCCCTGCCAACATTTACACATAATCGGTTCAGTAGTGATACATCTCCATTCATTCACACTGTTTTAGACTAAACGATTCATAGTGTTACTCTCCACCAGGCAGCTACAGTTCCATTGAAACTGGAAAGTAGCCTACTGACTAAATTTGTCCCAAAAAGAGAGCAGCACCACACATCTGTAGGGAACTCTAAAATGTCATTGAATTCAGGGTTTCCTTTTCCATTTTATATGCCTTTGGTTGCAAAACGATTTGTTGCGTTGTGCCTTTACTGGACGTGACCGAGAGTTTAAAGTAACTCACCCTTAGCTCCACCCATTTGTCCAGCAGGCGTTTGTTATTGAACTCGCAGAGCAGGCCTGAGGAAGTGATGCAGAAGGTGCTGCCAGCTTTACAACCCTTCCCACATGCCACATCAGAGAAGAAGTTGTTCCTCAACTCCCCCAGGAGCCCCGAGCGACCCAGAAGAGGAACTGTGGCATTCACCTAGCAGACACAGGGAGGGAGAGAAGGAGGGAGGAAGGAATTATTAGAGAGCCATTGCTATGGGGTCTGATAGACCTAGTCCATCAGTTTATGTTAACCTAAACCCTGGATGTAGGAAATTTGGATCAACATGACTATTGAACTTGCATGTGACATCTGTCATTATCCTAATATCTTACTGAAGAGAAGAGTTTCACAAACTGGTCCTTGTGACCGCCAACCATTCCACATACAGTATTTGTTAAATTCCAACAATAGCACACCTAACTAGGGTGGCAGGTAGCCTAGCGATTAGTAACCAAAAGGTTGCTAGTTTGAATCCCCGAGCCGACAAGGTGACACATTTGCCACTGTGCCCTTAAGCAAGGCATTTAACCCTAATTGTCGTTGATAAAGGCAGACCCTGGCCGTGACCCCACTGTCCAAGGGTGTCACAGGGGGAGTTGGGATATGCAAAAAAACACATTTCCAATTCACTCATGCGTATAATAGACACTTGTATATGTGTGAAAAAGGACAAATAAGCATCCTAATTATTATTAATATAATTTACCTAATCAAGGGCTTGGTGATTGGTTGACTAGCTAGTTGACTAGTTGAATTAGATGTGCTAAGCAATATATGGAACGGCTGGAAATCAAGAGGACAAGTTCGGGAAAACAATGCCTGTAGAGAGACATTCCAGAGAGGCTTGGTTAGTTATTATCTCAATCGTTCATTAACTCAAGAGTTACTATTGATCAGTTATGGATTAAGTCATGCTGTTGTTGGTGTGACTGACTGTAAATACCTTGGAGGATTTGGTGTGATCCAGGTACCAGAACTTGACGTGCCTGTTCCCTGCCGTGACGAAGTAGGAGCTGTCGTCTGAGAAGGACACGGCCGTCACTTTACTGGACACTTTGTTGGCTGCCACCACAGTGTTTTTCTGAGAAGGAGAAAAACAAGAGCACAGAACAGGACTGTAGAAGGACATTAGATAAACACTTGATTTTCCTCAGAGAAGAAGAGAGGACAAGTGTTCAGTATAAAACATTGAACAGCAGTTCAAAAACAGCACTTGTCTGTTTTGATGTGTGCATTTTCCCCTCCATTTGTCTATATGTATATTCATGTATTTGGAGAGGAGTCGCCGATGAACTATCTTCCAAAGGAGCAATGAGCCTAAGTAGCTAATGACGTAGCTATTAATTCCAATGGAGACAATGGAAGACCTAATAACGGAGTAGCTAGCTACCTTCCAGGCCCAGACATTGACGATCATGTCGTGCTGGTATCCCACGCTGACAATGTACTTGCTGTTGGGGCTGAAGGCCACGCAGGAGATGCCGTACTTATGCTCCTGTAGCTCGGCCACCTGGGTCCGCTCTGCAACGTCCCACACCCGCACAGCAGGCATGTGCCCACTCTGGAGGGGGAGAGAGGGAGGAGGAAATTAGGGGTGAGTGAAAGAAATAATTATAAAATCACTCTTTTCACTCTAGTCTACACCATGTATCACACCCACACATTTTCATTTTATCTTCATTTTGTTTACTGTTTATTTATCCAAGCAAAAAAATCGATTAAGAACTAAATCTTATAATGACGACCTGACAAGGTGATGTAGCCACAGTCCGAATCCCTGGATCATACAGATGTTGTCTGAGGACAGAAGTCTCTAGTCTCCACTAAGCTTTTTAATGTACCATGTAACTGCGTCCCAATCTGGTAATGATTTGTCTCACGCAACTCGAGGATAGAACAGAAGATCAAGTGGAGGGAGGCTTGAGCCAGGAAATGTATTATAATGCATCTCTAGTACTTTGCCTGCATTATACTGGGTATGGAAATAGTTATTATATAAGCATTATGACATATACATTTCAGATACAGGTACGTGTAGTGTCCGTTGGTAAATAAATATCAGACTACAGTAGCAGCTAGAGTAAACCCTGCGGTTGGGGATGTTCGACAAATGGAATTTGCTTATGGTGCACTTCTTTAGAAAAGAACACAATCAGGACAGCTGATGACGTCTAGCTCTTTTAAAGACAGAACAGAAGCAGACTGTGTGGACAGGGGGACCTCCCTTTGAGTGCATACATAGGGCAGCAGCAGCTTGCAGCACGGTCAGCTAGCTACACAGAGGACAGACAGGCAGGCAGGGTGAGCACCAGCATGTGCTCTGTGCCTTCTGCTACATCCCTGGAAGTCTCCCTCTCGCCGTCTCCCCCCCTTCTCTCCTTCTCTCTCCTCCCTCCCTCCCCCTCCTGCTGCCATGGCAACTATGCGGTAGCACACACACACACACACACATTTACTTTCACACACACTTGTCTGGCTAATAAGCTCTTAGTAGATGAGAGAGGATTAGACGCACACGCACGCACGCACGCACGCACGCACGCACGCACGCACGCACAGGTGCAGTATACAACAGACTGTGGCCATGTTTTGTGGCATTCACAGCTATAGAAACACTCCTTTGTAGCCCAGACAGCGTTCCATTTATGAACTGTGGGGTTTTACACTGGTATGATAGCTTTGCCAAGCACTGGCAGTGGAACGGGAAACAATGAGCTCTTTTTTAGAAAGCTGCAGTACATTTCATCATATCATCACGGCATGGGAAGACACTCACCTCGCCTGTGACCACATATTTGCCATCAGGGGAAAATGACAGAGTGGTGATGGTTTTCCTGTGAAGAGGAGAGACAGGAGATGAAACATTGTATTACTGTTGCAGAGAAGAGAAGGGAGAATGCATCCTGGTCTCAAGGGGGTTTTACGCTTGGGCTGCCTAGTTAAATAAAGGTTAAATATATTTGACTCCAGATGGGCTGTAATTACAAGGCCTACTAACAGGCCATCCAACTACATGATAACGCCAAGCCACATATACGCACCAAATCACTATCGTCATGGGAGGGCTGTTGCAATCCTCAGTGTCGTAGTTTAGTTTTTGTATGTATGCTATGCATAAGGACAAAACCTTAAGCCTAAGTGACAGTGACTAGCTGTCTGGATCCATCCTTTCCCCTAGTGTGCTTGGCCTGCCTGGGGGTGACTGACTGAACAGGAGGCAGCAAGCAGCAGCCGTACAGTATGACTACAGACCCTCACCTGGAGCTGTTGAGGATGTGATGCTGTTTGTTCTTCCTGGGGTTCAGCAGCACCACCACACATCTGCAGGGAAGAAGCAGGGGAGAGGAGAATAGAAGTTAGACTACCATATAAAATCAAATCCAAGTTTATTGGTTGTCTACACAGACTTGGAGATGTTATTGCAGGTGCAGTGAAATGCTTTTGTTTCAAGCTCCAACATTGCAGTAATATCTAGCTATATAATAACAATACACACAGAATCAGCAATGTTAGAGTCCGGAATGCAGGGCAGAGTACCAGGTTGTAACTGGCTAGTGACAGTGTCTAAGGTGCCAGGCAGAGTACCGGGTGGTGGCCGGTTTGCAAGCATAGAAATGGATTGAATAGAATGGGTGACCCATTCACAAGTCAATGATTAGTCCTTTCTATTGTTTCTATTTCTATGCATGTACTCCTATCCGATAGGTGAAATCCAGATATATAACTTTTGAAAAACCGCGCCCTGGATGTAAAAGCTGTTTCTCAGTCTCTTGGTCCCGACTTTGATACACCTGTACTGTCTCCATCTGCTAAATGGTAGCAGGGTGACCCGTCAGGATTTCTAGGACCCAGTTGCACATTGAGCGGTTCAGTCCCAGGGCGCTGAGTCTTAATCACGTCGGCCATGGAGATTGAGAGCCCATAGAACCCCGCTGCTTACAAGAACTATGTTATTCTCCTCAAAGCGCTTATCTGGTTTATAATCTGTGATTGTCTGAAGTCCCTGCCACATACGTCTTGTGTCCGAGCCGTTGAATTGTGACTACACTTTGTCCCTGTACGGTCGTTTCGCCTCTTTGATCGCCTTACGGAGGTCATAGGCCTACTCAGGGGAATGACTACAAAAATCAAGGCTCAGCAGTTTACTCCTAATTCATACTGCAAAGTGCTAGTTAACTAACTAATACAAAAAAGTTAAGAAAGCAGAACATCAAAGCTACATATGATAGTGCGGACTAAGTCACAACAACACCAACAACACAGACAACATGATAGTCCCATTTACCAAGCATCTAGCCAATAATAACCCATGAGCCACACTAAAATAAAGTTACAGAAATACTAAATATCCGTCTTTTGCTGTTTTTTTCAGTAATATCAGAGTAGCATACAGCACCGTTACAAAGTCACTGTGTGTGAGAGTAAGTGAATGCGGAAAGATGTTGTCATACTGTAGTGTTAAAGGAAAAATCCACTCAAAAACATTTTATTTTCATTTTTTATTAGTCCACTGTTGATATAGTCCCAAAATGTTTTGCATGTCAGCAGTCAAGTTTTCAAGATATTAGACTTCAAGAAGCAAAGTGTCATCATGATGATGCAAAATGCAACAAGCGCAGCTTTGAAAACACTGGCGGGACTGTGCAATTGAAGTCAAGCCCTACAACATTGCTCTGGTTCGTTGCGGAATGACTTATCTTTTCTCAATCTAAAGTTTCTGAATGAAATGGGAATTTTGTGGCGATTATCATTCAGCAAGGGATTGGGGATATTTTTCACTTACTAAAACTCGTCACTCACGATGCATTTTGCATCATCATGATGAAGATCACCTAACCTCAGTCCACTCTTAAAGAGTCTCCAAAGAATCAAACTGGGCACTGTGACTGCAGCCCGATACACAGCATGTGTGATGCTTAATAGAGTAAAGCGCCTTACGTCCTTTGCCCCTCAGTGAACTGTCTCCTACTGAGAGGGAGGGGACGGCCCATAGCAGAAAACAACAGTGGCAGACTTGGTCTACCCTGGCACTGCTCAACCCTGGGCTACGCACATTTCCTCAGATACACACACAGACTTTCCCTCTCCTGGTACATGGCTGTGTTGGAGCTGGAGCGGCTTCTGCTTTTGGCCTGAATGGCCACATAGGTTGTATATAAATAAAGGGACTGTTACAGTAACTGGCCAGCAGCCAGCTAGCCAGCTCTCCTGCCTGGCACGGTATAAACACAAAACAGCAGTGAGAGAGAAAGAGAGAAAGTTTGCATCCCAAATAGCACCCTATTCCATTTGTAGGGCACTACTTTCGACCAGAGTCCTATAAAGTAATGTACTACAATATAGAGAATAGGGTGCAATTTGGGACACAGCCTCTGTCAGTGGTTGACTACCTAGGCCCCTGGAGCGTGCCTGCTTGCTGGTGTCACATTCAGAGAGCAGCCAGAGAGGACTTGTGGGAAGAAAGGACAGGCAGGCCAGCTTCGCCCCAGGGAGCGAGGGAGACCACACCACAGTACAACTCCTGTCTGCTGTGCTGTCATCTCATTCAATAGGTAGAAAATAAGCTGCACGTTGTTGAGTGAGTGCACTACGACGTCAATGCCTTCAATGCCTTGGCTGTCATCCGGTTTGTGCTTTATGAGCCAATGACAGTGGTAAAGGAATGCCTCATGGCTGTCAACTCTGTGGATTTACTTCAGCCAGAGCCACAGGGGTGGGAGGGGAATGATCTCATGTATCAATATCCCATTACTCATCTCACCACAAACACTCCTTATACTCCCTCCCTCCACAGATCTTCTTATGAGGTTCATAAGAAGAAGCGAGAGGTTTGAATATCGAGTAGTTAGTATAAAGAATATACAGTTGAAGTCGGAAGTTTACATACACTAAGTTGACTGTGCCTTTAAATAGCTTGGAAAATTCCAGAAAATGATGTCATGGCTTTAGAAGCTTCTGATAGGCTAATTATCATAATTTGAGTCAATTGGAGGTATACCTGTGGATGTATTTCAAGGCCTACCTTCAAACTCAGTGCCTCTTTGCTCGACATAATGGGAAAATCCAAAGAAATCTGCCAAGACCTCAGAAAAAGTTAGGCCAGGTCATCTGATGCAGCACTCCATCACTTTCCTTCTTGGCCAAATAGCCCTTACACAGCCATTGACCTATTGATTTACAAATGATAGTCCCACTAAGCGCAAACCAGATGGGATGGCGTATCGCTGCAGAAAGCTGTGGTAGCCATGCTGGTTAAGTGTGCCTTGAATTCTAAATAAATTACAGACAGTGTCACCAGCAAAGCACCCCCCACACCATCACACCTCCTCCTTCATCCGTTCACCTACTCTGCGTCTCACAAAGACGGCAGTTGGAACCAAAAATCCCAAAAGACAGATTTCCACCGGTCTAATGTCCATTGCTTATTTTTCTTGGCCCAAGCAAGTCTCTTCTTCTTCTTACTGGTGTCCTTTAGTAGTGGTTTCTTTGCAACAATTCGACCATGAAGGCCTGATTCACGCAGTCTCCTCTGAACAGTTGATGTTGAGATGTGTCTGTTACTTGAACTCGTTTATTTGGGCTGCAATCTGAGGTGCAGTTAACTCTAATGAACTTATCCTCTGCAGCAGAGGTAACTGTGGGTCTTCTTTTCCTGTGGCGGTCCTCATGAGAGTGCCACGCCTGGTCCCGCTCTCCCTCCCTGGCGCTCAAGGGCGCCAGGCTGCCCTGCGCTACGCACTCCTGCCACCATCATTACGCACACCTGCTTCCCTCGTCACCCGCTTCAGCAATTATTGGACTCAACTGGACTTAATCACTTGTTTATTACCTCCCCTATATCTGTCTGTTCCCCAGCTCCATTCCCTGCCTCAGCATTGTTTGTTGTCATGTCAATGTGTTTCCCCTGGTCTGACGCTGTTCCGTTCCTGTTCTATGTCTGTGTCCCATTAAATGTTATCTCCCCTTACCTGCTTCTCATCTCCAGCATCGGTCATTACAGAGAGCTAGTTTCATCATATCACTTGATGGTTTTTGCGACTGCACTTGAATACATTTTCCATATTAACTGACCTTCATGTCTTAAAGTCATGATGGACTGCCGTTTCTCTTTGCTTATTTGAGCTGTTCTTGCCATAATATGGACTTGGTCTTTTACCAAATAGGGCTATCTTCTGTATACCACACCTACCTTGTCACAAAACAACTGATTGGTTCAAACGCATTAAGAAGGAAATAAATTCCCCAAATTAAGTTTTAGTAAGGTACACCTGTTAATTTAAATGCATTCCAGGTGACTACATCATGAAGCTGGTTGAGAGAATGCCAAGAGTGTGCTGTCATCATGGCAAAGGGTGGCTACTTTGAAGAATCTCAAGAATCTCAAATATAAAATATACACTTTTTTGGTTACTACATGATTCCATATGTGTTATTTCATAGTGTTCATGTCTTTATTATTATTCTACAATGTAGAAAATAGTAAAAATAAAGAAAACCCTGGAATGAGTAGGTGTGTCCAAACTTTTGACTGGTACTGTATATAGGCCAATAATACCATTATTGGATTGGAGAGTGTATATATAGAGAATGTGATGGGATTGATCAATGACCTTAGGAGGACGGCTGAGTGATCAACGTGAGCTTCCTCTCTAAGGCAAAATAATCCTACACGTTCTCTTTCACACAGGGCAGACTGCAGTACTAGGCTAGCACAGACTGACGACTGCTATCCTGCTTTGTCGATCCCAGACACTGCTGTTCATCCTGTGTCTGCAAACACAGTTGTCTATTTATTAGCAAAGCCATCAGACTAAGCATGTTTTCCCCACCTAGAAAAGAACGTTACCCTGCAGACATTGCATGTATCTCAAATGGCACCCTATTCCCTACATTGTGCCCACCTTTTGACGAGAGCTCTATGGGCCCTGATCAAAAGTTAAACACACTGTAGGGTTCCATTTTTACACATATACTGTAAAAATATAAACGCTACATTTAAAGTGTTGGTCCCATGTTTCATGAGCTGAAATAAAAGATCCCAGAAATTGTACACACACACACAAAAAGCTTATTTCAAATTTTGTGAACAAATTTGTTTACATCCCTGTAAGTGAGTATTTCTCCTTTGCCCAAACATCCACTTGAAAGGTGTGGCATATCAAGAAGCTGCTTAAACAGCATGATCATTACACAGGTGCACCTTGTGTTGGGGACAATAAAAGACTGCTCTAAAATGTGCAGTTTTGTCAGACAACACAATGCCACTGACTGCAGGAATGTCCAACAGAGCAGTTGCCAGATAATTTTATGTTAATTTCTCTACCATAAGCAGTCTCCGTCATTTTAGAGAATTCGGCAGTACATCCAACTGGTTTCACAACCACACACCATGTGTAATCACACCAGCCCTGGACCTTCAGATCCGGCTTCTTCACCTGCGGGATTGTCTGAGACCAGCTACCCGGACAGATGGCAGACAGCCTGTGTGGCGTTGTGCGGGCGAGCGGTTTGCTGATGTCAACATTGTGAACAGAGTGCCCCATGGTGGGATAGGGTTATGGTATGGGCTGGCATAAGCTATGGACAACGAACACAATTGCATTTTATTGATGGCTATTTGAATGCACAGAGATACTGTGACGAGATCCTGAGGCCCATTGTTGTCCCATTCATCCGTTGCCTCATGTTTCAGCATCATAATGCACGGCCTCATGTCGCAAGGATCTGTACACAATTCCTGGAAGTTGAAAATGTCCCAGTTCTTCCATGGCCTACGTACTCACCAGACATGTCACCCATTGAGCATGTTTGAGATGCTCTGGATCGACGTGTACGACAGAATGTTCCAGTTCCCGTCAATATCCAGCAACTTCGCACAGCCATTGAAGAGGAGTGGGACAACATTCCACAGGCAACACATGTATCTGCATATCTCTATTCCCAGTCATGTGAAATCCATAGATTAAGGCCTAATGAATTTATTTACATTTACAGATTTCCTTATATCAACTGTAAAATCTATGAAATTGTTGCGTTTATATTTTGGCTCAGTGTAGTTTGGTTTTGTAACGAACATTGGTCAGTTTTGTTGTTCATTTCCTTAAACAGGTCAAGGTGGTTGGGCTGGTTATTTTCCTGGATAAGACACAGGACAGAACTTACATGGAAAATGCTATGCAAAGAATAAACTTCCGCCAACTAAGAAATTGCTACTAAATGGTAACTGCGAGTTAGAATTACACTTAACACTGTGATACATTTATAAACATACAATATAAACATTTTATACCATGGCATTGTGGAACACTTGTTTCTGATTGGCTTGAAGGGTATTCTACAGCGTTCATTATTTTCCTATAACGCACGGCATCCTTGCACGGTAGAATTCAATGGCTATAGTTCCTTCTTACATTTTCTATGTTTGAGCTGCTTTTGAAAACAAAAGTCAAACTGAAAACATTATTGGCATTGTTGAATGTGATTTTCATAATGGCAAGCTAGGACTGATGGTTTGGTTAGCTAAACTAGCAAGTATATTTGGTTACCACAGCAACTACTGTAGCGATCTAGTAAAGTTGCTGACGTTAAGTTACTTCAATGGATATTGAACACATTTCTAGTAGCAAATGTGTTAAATTATAGCCATGGTATAAAAGGGATAATCAACTTGGGGTTCTATGCGTTCTCTGGAAAAAAAATCAATAATACAACTCAGTAGAAGGTCAGTTCCACTCCGCGAACACACCTTCCACGTCGTTCATTACTTTCCATAGAACGCATAGCCCCTCATTGATTATCCCTATAAATCAAATATTTCCGTATACGGCAGGTTTAGTCATAGTCGTCAAGAGAATGTGCTGTCTACATTGGGCCTACGGGTATGTTTGAGAGGCCATTGTTCATAATGATAATTTGAAAAATTAAAAAAGAGCCTATACCTATAGCTAATTCATGGTAGGCTGAGTAATAGTATTGCCACATGGTCACTACCATCATCAGTCACCCATCAGCCATCTGGTGGGTTGGTTTAGCAGACTGACAGGTGGTCAAGCCTCTGAGATGAGAAAGCCCCACAGGGTCTGTGGTGTCAACAAGGAGGGGATATCGGTTTCCTTCCAACCCAAGGGAGGAGACGGAGACCACCCTCCGATCTGCCAGTCCACTCCACTTCAGACCCTACCCCTCCCCCCATACTGATCCTGTCTTATTTTGCATCCTCCGTTCATGCTGAGACAGACTGAGACGACCTCCTTGTTAATCTGCCATACTGCAAGTCTCCTGTCCCATCTGCCCAGTACCGCCAGAGTAAGTGGCTAACAATTATGGGAATATCTAGGGTTTCCCCGAGCTCAGCTCCAGCTATGCTGCTTAAATCTACTGTGGAACAATGAAACCCTGAAGACAGCATACTGTAGCTGCCCAAATGTTGCCATCTATTAAATGTATTGTATCGGAGCCATGAGAGTGCAGCTTTTCTTTTCTATTCTACGTGAACCAATAAGAGACTACAGAAAAGACTGACATACAGTAGTCTTGACAAAGAGCAAGTGATACAAACTGCCTTTCATGGGAGCCAAATATTTACTGCCTCAGGATTTAGGTTATTCTTAGTAGTTGGTGCATTCATTTGAGCTGCATTTTTGTATTCTCCTTATTTTTTTGTCCATCAAGTCTTTACGGCATCTTTCTGGAGAATAGAGTAGGCTTGTTTGCAAGCTTGCAGTTACAAAGGCTCAGGCCCTCCAGCAGAGAGCTGCAACGCAGCACAGAGGCAGAGCAGAGCCCACTGCTCTTCTCCGGAGCAGAGCAGTCTAATGGCAAGGGGCTGCAGAAGGATTATTCCCTCTCTCCCCACACCTTTTTTTCTATCTCTCCTTCGCTCCTTCCTCACACATAAGCACATGCAACCCCGCTCTAGGCGTTTGTAAATTCAGAGCATTGTCAGATTGGCCATTTATAAATTCAGTGCGTTTGGACGCTCTGGCAGAGGAGTTGGGTTGATCCGAGCGTTCTGACCTCACAACGGCAGTCAAGCACCCAAGCTAACTGGCTAACGTTGGCTAGCTTGCTAGCTACTTCAAGATACAAATTAGAGAACACTGACCAGGGCTGGTTAGGCTGTTTTCATGTTATCCAGAGTGTTGGTGACTGTAACTGTGCTGCTGGCACCAATTTAATTACCCTTTTTTGCCAACATTTACTGACACTGGCCATATTCAAAATGTGTTGAGTGTTCGTAAATTCATCAGTTATTCTGCGCTCTGGCACACAGACGAGAGTGCTCTTAAAGCTGAGTAGATAGCCAGAGCGAATTTATGAACGCACCCATCATTCTCGGTTGCACTGAATACAGTGCCTTAAAAACGTATTCATCCCCCTTTTTTCCTATTTTGTTGCATTACAACCTGTAATTTAAATAGATTTTTATTTGGATTTCATGTAATGGACATATACAAAATAGTCCAAATTGGTGAAGTGAAATGAAAAAATCTAAAACGGAAAAGTGGTGCGTGCATATGTATTCACCCCCTTTGCTATGAAGGCCCTAAATAAGATCTGGTGCAACCAATTACCTTCAGAAGTCACATAATTAGTTAAATAAAGTCCACCTGTGTGCAATTTATGTGTCACATGATCTGTCACATGATCTCAGTATATATACACATGTTCTGAAAGGCCCCAGAGTCTGCAACACCACTAAGCAAGCGGCACCACTAAGCAAGCGGCACCATGAAGACCAAGGAGCTCTCCAAACAGGTCAGGAACAAAGATGTGGAGAAGTACAGATCAGGGTTGGGTTATAAAAAAATATCAGAAACTTTGAACATCCCACAGAGCGCCATTAAATCCATTATTAAAAAATTGAAAGAATATGGCACCACAACAAACCTGCCAAGAGAGGGCCGCCCAACAAAACTCACAGACCAGGCAAGGAGGGTATTAATCAGAGGCAACAAAGAAACCAAAGATAACCCTGAAGGAGCTGCAAAGTTCCACAGTGGAGATTGGAGTAGGACCATTTTAAGCCGTACACTCTACAGAGCTGGGCTTTATGGAATAGTGGCCAGAAAAAAAGCCATTGCTTAAAGAATAAAATAAGCAAACATGTTTGGTGTTTGCCAAAAGGCATGTGGGAGACTCTCCAAACATATGGAAGAAGGTACTCTGGTCAGATGAGACTAAAATGTTGCTTTATGGCCATCAAGGAAACGCCATGTCTGGTGCAAACCCAACACCTCTCATCGCCACGAGAACACCATCCTGTGGGGATGTTTTTCATCGGCAGGGATTGGGAAACTGGTCAGAATTGAAGGAATGATGGATGGTGCTAAATACAGGGAAATTCTTGAGCGAAACCTGTTTCAGTCTTCCAGAGATTTGAGACTGGGACGGAGGTTCACCTTCCAGCAAGACAACGACCCTAAGCATACTACTAAAGCAACACTTGAGTGGTTTAAGGGGAAACATTTAAATGCCTTGGAATAGCCTATTCAAAGCCCAGACCTCAATCCAATTGAGAATCTGTGGTATGACTTAAAGATTGCTGTGCACCAGCAGAACCCATCCAACTTGAAGGAGCTGGAGCAGTTTTGCCTTGAAGAATGGGAAAAGATCCCAGTGGCTAGATGTGCCAAGCTTATAGAGACATACCCCAAGAGACTTGCAGCTGTAATTGCTGCAAAAGGTGGCTCTACAAAGTATTGTATTGGGGTTTCACAATAAAACATATTTTGCATCTTCAAAGTGGTAGGCATGTTGTGTAAATCAAATGATACAAACCCCCCCAAAATATATTTTAATTCCAAGTTGTAAGGCAACAAAATAGGAAAAATGCCAAGGGGGTGAATACTTTCGCCAGCCACTGTATATAGTCCCATGGAAATTGACCTACAGTGTGCTGCATTCAGGTTCTGCCATAAAAGTACTAACAATAAAGAGATAGGTAAAGGTGTAATTTAAGACGCTTGCAGCAAATGCTGATATCCTTCAGTCATCATAGGGGAAACTAATTGTACAGAAAAGCCATTGTAAATCAAACAAACATCCTCCCTCGTCACTCACTCAGCATTCAACAAATTAAGATCCTGATATTCCCGTTTCCCCGTACCCACATAGATGACTGTGCTGTTTGGATGCTTGTCTTGGTGATAGCAAATAAAACCAGCCGGGCCCTGGGGGCTACCAGTTATACAACCGCATAGGATTCATAACATCATGTGCCAGTAGAATGGAACAATCCCACGATGATATTAGGATACTTACTACTACAGCAACACTTCAAACAGACTAGAGTAAGCCTTGTCCGAGCCAATCGCCTGTTTCTGTAGCGTAAGGCAGCTTGATGTAGGCTACAAATACAACCAGTGGACAAGACGCTAGTCAATCAGACCAAGTACAGAACAAATATAAACATCTCAGAAGAACATGAGCAGATAGAGATAGTAAGCCATTTCTACATAGCCTAATGTTTTACTCATAGAAGGGACACATCTATGGGGGCCATACCAGTTCCTCTTCGATTCATTAATAGGTTTGGCCCAGATGTAATTTGTGTAGCTGTGCACAGGCACACAGCTCCAGTGTCACTTCAGTTCAGAACGATTACATAGACATTTTCTAGAGAAGTAGGCTAAATGGAACCAATTAATCTTTCCATGAAGGACCTGGGCCATTGGGGGGGCTGGTCTGGTCAAAAAGTAGTGCACTAGCCTATATAAGAGAGTAGGGTGCCGTTTCAGACGTACCATAGCTAGGCCTCGTCAGGTACAGGACCCTGCCCAGGGTTGTACTCATTAGTGCACATTGTAGCAAAAGTGTTTTCTTCAGGGAGTCCCTCCCTGTTTGGGTCTGTTTTCATCCGTTTGGTTCCTGATGAATACGACCCGGGCCATGTGTGACAGCTGTAGGAAAGGACTTGAACTGACCATGACCCCTCCTCAGACACTCTCTAGTGTGAAGCTGCTTCCTTTCCAACAAAGACATCTGCTGCGTCTCCCAAATAGCACCCTATCCCCTGTACAGTGCACTACTTTTGACCAGGGCCCATAGGGTGTCATTTGGGCCAAAGACATCTGCCAGGTCTCATTGGTTCTGGAGCTCAGCCTAATATGCACATTAAGACAAGCCGCTGAGTAAGCAGAGAACCTATTTCACAATCTAAGTTGTGAAATTGATTTCTGGATTCCATTGTTGGGATGCCTGTGACTAACCATCTCCTCCCCAATCCAAGGAATCTACATAAGGCTTACTACAGCAATTCACAAACCTCAAACCTGTCTTGTCTTGAGATTAAAGTCATACTAACAGTTTAACTGCAAGATATGAAATAAGCCATCACCACAATGATGTTTGTTCTTCAAATTATGTATTTTATAGGCTCTGTGGCTATGGACACTAAGGGTAAGGAAACCAATATGTAATTTGGGTGAACTATCCCTTTAACAGGGCGGCAGGTAGCCTAGTGGTCAGAGCGTTGGGCCAGTAACCGAAAGGTTGCTGGATCGAATCCCCGAGCCGACAAGGTTAAAACCTGTCGGTGTGTCCTTGAGCAAGTACTACTATGGCTGTCCCTGTAGGTAGGCCGTCATTGTAAATAAGAATTTGTTCTTAACTGACAGGAGTTTGTCCTATCAGTATATCATTCATTCTAGCGGGAGAACGCTACAGTATATGGACTTTTCTGACTAGCGAATTGAAACTTTTAAATGAAAAGAAGCCTAGTTAATTTAAGAAGTGGAAAAAGCAGCCTAGGGAAAACACTGGACTTGTCTGTCAGTTTCTCTGTTCAGTAGTACGTGGTGATCATTTGATTCCACACACACGCACGCACGCACAGGGCTGTAAAGCCTAACAATTTAATGAGATTATGAAGCATGTGACAGAAGGGCAGAGACTCTCCCTATACTACAGACAGAACATTGTCAACACCCTGGTTTTGCACCTCATGAACAAAACACTAGAACCATTGGAGAGATCGGAACCAGGCTTTTGTATTGAATGTGAGGCTCTTACTGCATGCATACAGCAAACAAATGTTCTAATGTTACATATTATTAAAGTGATACACAACAGTGTGACTATAGTAATATAAGGAAAGCATCAAGCGGTCTACCGAATACTTGAACCATGGCTAAAATCTCAGGTATAGCACTGCGCCACTTGGGAGCCCTCAAAAAGCACAAGAAAGTGGATTTCGACATCTACCATTTCAGATTGTTCTGAAATTGTTTCTGAATGCTAAATGAACAGATACATTTAGCATTCCTGAAACATTATTTTGTGGTAATATAATTTGATCTCTGAGAAATTAAGCTAATTGATTGCACCCAAATTGGCCATTTTTATTTATAACATTCAGATAATATTCAATAACTATAGAAGTGCCACCCACGGACCCCCACGCCCCATGCCAATCCCACCCCAAAAACCAGTATACAATAGCAGTTCTCTGTGTTTGACAAGTAGTATGAAGCTGCGGCTTAGAATATTGCTTCTCCATACAATGAAAAGTATGGAGAGAAATTAGCAATTGAAGTCGCTTGCATTATTTACCATCAAGTAGTGTGAAAGTAACAGGTTTTGACCACTAGATGCCACTGTTCCTGCTATACTGCCACATTCTTATCCATTTTGCTGGTCTCTTGTGTTTATAAAATAGATCACAACATGTCCTTTGCAACTTTGGGTTCTAAACCAATAGATTTGTCTCATTATGAAAAAAATGGTGTGGCAATCCTCAATTCAAGCCAGTCCTCCATTAAAACAATTCAGTTTGTCCTTCTCTTAGCAACCTAATGCTTCAACCCAACTCTCAGAGGGCTATTTTCATATGAAAACTTATCCTACAAGCCCAAAACATTGATGGAGAAATGGGTTAGGGACTAAAATGTTGTGACAACCCTAAGAAAATAATAGATTGCATGTCAGTCTTGTGTTTTTTTTATACAATTATAAGGAAACAGCTCTATATGTATTGTGATTAGTGACATTTACCATTAAAGTGAACACAACCCAATAAAAATAGTTTGCTTGTTCACCAGGAATGGTGTAACAGTAACTGGGGATTTTTCTAGATCAAAATGGTCTTAGGTGGTGGCCGTGGCGGGGGCATATAGCAATTATCATATTTTATATCTGGTTTTATTCGTTTTAGTTTACACTGAAAACATTTTTCCATCCTGAAAATAGTTATTTTACACACACACATGACCAAAAGTATGTGGACACCTGCTTGTCGAACATCTCATTACAAATTCATGGGCATTAATATGGAGTTGGACCGCCTTTGGTGCTATAACAGCCTCCACTGTTCTGGGAAGGTTTTCCACTAGATGTTGGAACATTTCTGTGGGGACATGCTTCCATTCACCACAAGAGCATTAGAGGTCGGGCACTGATGTTGGGTGATTAGGCCTGGCTCACAGTCGCCTTTCCAATTAATCTCAAAGGTGATCGATGGAGTTGAGGTGCAGGCCAGTCAAGATCTTTCACACCAATCTCGACAAACCATTTCTGTATGGACCTCACTTTGTGCACGGAGGAATTGTCATGCTGAAACAGGAAAAGGCCTTCCCCAAAATTGGAAGCACATAATTGTCTAGAATGTCACTGTATGCTGTAACGTTAAGATTTCCCTTCACTGGAACTAAGGGGCCTCGACTGAACCATGAAAAACAGCCCCAGACCATTATTCCTCCTTCACCAAACTTTACAGTTGACACTATGCATTGGGGCAGGTAGCGTTCTCCTGGCATCTGCCAAACCCAGATTTGTCTGCCCGACTGCTAGCTGGAGAAACGTGGTGTTGAGCATGGTGATCTTAGGCTTGAGTGCGTGCGGCTGCTCGGCCATGAAAACCCATTTCGTAAAGCTCCCGACAAACAGTTATTGTGCTGCCGTTGCTTCCAGTGGAAGTTTGGTACTCAGTAGTGTGTTTCGCACCCGAGGACAGACAATTTTTACGCGCTACGCGCTTCAGCACTCAGCGGTCCCGTTCTGTGAGCTTGTGTGGCCTACCAATTCACGGCTGAGCCATTGTTGTTACTTGATCTTTCAATTTCACAATAACAGCCCTTACAGTTGACCGGGGCAGCTCTAGCAGGGCAGAAATTTGACAAACTGACTTGTGGGAAAGGTGGCATCCTATGACGGTGTCACGTTGAAAGTCACCGAGCTCCTCAGTAAGGCCATTCTACTGCCCATGTTTTGCTATGGTGATTGCATGGCTGTGTGCTCAATTTTATATACCTGTCAGCAACGGGTGTGGCCGAAATAGCCAAATCCATTGATTTTAAGGGGTGTCCACAAACAAAAGTATGTATGTATACACACATACAGTATAAACGTATTGTGACGGTTTGGGTATGGTGTCACCTTTGTTGGCGGGCGTTGGGCGAATGAAGAGACCAAACAAGTTCTGACGTCAATGGTTTGTATTGGAAACCCTTTCATAAACGATAAATCAAATAAACATTTTCAGAACAAAATCAATCACAGGCTCGAGGCCAACCTGTCTACCCTAGACACTGGTTATCTATCTTCCTGTGACATCAATAATCTTCTCCTTCAGAAGGTTTCCTCATAGCCGTCTCTCTGTCTGGATCTGCCTAATGCTTCCAATCCACCTCCCGAGGGTGGCCCGTTTCCTGCTGATATAGGGAGGAAGGCAACCAGTAGGGACAACAGGTGTCAGACGCGGACGCAGTGTCGCGTCGGGAGAACGCGTCCGCATTACCATGGGCCCCTCCCGATCTGTGGATGACATGGAAATTAAAGGGTTGCAGGGACAGAAACCATCCGAGAAGGTCCGAGAGCTTCCGACTGATGAAAAACACAGGGTGTTCTTCCTCTCCGTCTCCTTGAGACAGTACAGCTCCCAGTCCCGTATCCGATGAATCTGTTTGGACGGTGAAGGGGCGAGAGAAGTCTGGTGCACATAATACGGGTGAGGAACATAGAAGGTGCTTCAACTCACCAAAGGCGTGGTCTTCTTTGGGTCCCCACTGTACCGGGTCGGGCGGTCCTTCTTCGTCAGGTCTGACAGGGGGGCCACCAGGGACGCATACCCAGGGATGAACCGCCGGTAGTAGGAATGCCCAGGAAGGCCCTCACTCCCTTCTTGGTGGTAGGGACCGACCACTCCCGGATGGCAGCAGTCTTCTCAACTTGGGACTTGATGAGACCGCTGCCTATCGTGTACCCGAAAAACTCTGCTTCATCTAGGGCTAAACGGCATTTCTTCAGTCATGCTTGTTCCAAACTGGCCAGGACGGCCCGTACTTTCTCCAAATCGTCATCCCAGTCCTCGCTGTGTATGACCACATCATCTACAGTGGGGAGAACAAGTATTTGATACACTGCCGATTTTGCAGGTTTTCCAACTTACAAAGCATGTAGAAGTCTGTAATTTTTATCATAGGTACTCTTCAACTGTGAGTGACGGAATCAAAAAAAAAATATCCAGAAAATCACATTGTATGATTTTTAAGTAATTCATTAGCATTTTATTGCATGACATAAGTATTTGATACATCAGAAAAGCAGAACTTAATATTTGGTACAGAAACCTGTGTTTGCAATTACAGAGATCATACGTTTCCTGTAGTTCCTGACCAGGTTTGCACACACTGCAGCAGGGATTTTGGCCCACTCCTCCATACAGACCTTCTCCAGATCCTTCAGGTTTCGGGGCTGTCGCTGGGCAATACGGACTTTCAGCTCCCTCCAAAGATTTTCTTTTGGGTTCAGGTCTGGAGACTGGCTAGGCCACTCCAGGACCTTGAGATGCTTCTTACGGAGCCACTCCTTAGTTGCCCTGGCTGTGTGTTTCGGGTCGTTGTCATGCTGGAAGACCCAGCCACGACCCATCTTCAATGCTCTTACTGAGGGAAGGAGGTTGTTGGCCAAGATCCCGCGATACATGGCCCCATCCATCCTCCCCTCAATACGGTGCAGTCGTCCTGTCCCCTTTGCAGAAAAGCATCCCAAAAGAATGATGTTTCCACCTCCATGCTTCACGGTTGGGATGGTGTTCTTGGGGTTGTACTCATCCTTCTTCTTCCTCCAAACACGGCGAGTGGAGTTTAGACCAAAAGCTCTATTTTTGTCTCATCAGACCACATGACCTTCTCCCATTCCTCCTCTGGATCATCCAGATGGTCATTGGCAAACTTCAGACGGGCCTGGACATGCGCTGGCTTGAGCAGGGGGACCTTGCGTGCGCTGCAGGATTTTAATCCATGACGGCGTAGTGTGTTACTAATGGTTTTCCAAGTTCCTGCCTTAGGTCAGTTAGGATCACCACTTTATTTTAAGAATGTGAAATGTCAGAATAATAGTAGAGAGAATTATTTATTTCAGCTTTTATTTCTTTCATCACATTCCCAGTGGGTCAGAAGTTTACATACACTCAATTAGTATTTGGTAGCATTGCCTTTAAATTGTTTAACTTTGGTCAAACGTTTTGGGTAGCCTTTCACAAGCTTCCCACAATAAGTTTGGTGAATTTTGGCCCATTCCTCCAGACAGAACTGGTGTAACTGAGTCAGGTTTGTAGGCCTCCTTGCTCGCAAATGCTTTTTCAGTTCTGCCCACAAAATTTCTACAAGATTGAGGTCAGGGCTTTCTGATGGCCACTCCAATACCTTGACTTTGTTGTCCTTAAACCATTTTGCCACAACTTTGGAAGTATGCTTGGGGTCATTGTCCATTTGGAAGACCCATTTGCAACCAAGCTTTAACTTCCTGACTGATGTCTTGAGATGTTGCTTTAATATATCCACATACATTTTCCTTCCTCATGATGCCATCTATTTTGTGAAGTGCACCAGTCCTATAACGATGGTCATTATGGCCAAACAGTTCTAATTTTGTTTCATCAGACCAGAGGACATTTCTCCAAAAAGTACGATCTTTGTCCCCATGTGCAGTCGCAAACCGTAGTCTGGCTTATTTATGGCAGTTTTGGAACAGTGACTTCTTCGATATAGGACTCGTTTTACTGTGGATATAGATACTTTTGTACCTGTTTCCTTCAGCATCTTCACAAGGTCCTTTGCTGTTGTTCTGGGATTGATTTGCACTTTTCGCACCAAAGTACTTTAATCTCTAGGTGACAGAACGCGTCTCCTTCCTGAGCGGTATGACGACTGCGTGGTCCCATGGTGTTTATACTTGCGTACTATTGTTTGTACAGATTAACGTGGTACCTTCAGGCGTTTGGAAATTGCTCCCAAGGATGAATCAGACTTGTGGTCTACAATTGTTTTCTGAGATCTTGGTTGATTTCTTTAGATTTTCCCATGATGCAAAGAGGCACTGATCCACAGGTACACCTCCAATTGACGCAAATTATGTCAATTAGCCTATCAGAAGCTTCTAAAGCCATGACATAATTTTCTGGAATTCTTCAAGCTGTTTACAGGCACAGTCAACGTAGTGTATGTAAACTTCTGACCCACTGGAATTGTGATATAGTGAATTATAAGTGAAATAATCGGTCTGGAAACAGTTGTTGTAAGAATTACTTGTGTCATGCACAAAGAAGATGTTCTAACCAACTTGCAAAAACGTCAATTTTAGCAAGGTGAGCCTTGCTAAAAGTTAATTTGTGGAATTTCTTTATTTCTTAATGCATTTGAACCAATCAGTTGTGTTGTGATATGGTAGGGGTAGGGGTGGTATACAGAAGATATCCCTATTTGGTAAAAGACAAAGTCTATATTATGGCAAGAACAGCTCAAATAAGCAAAGAGAAACGACAGTCCATCATTACTTTAAGACATGAAGGTCAATCAATCTAGAATTGTCAAGAACTGAGGCAGTTCCTTTAAGTGCAGTCGCATAAACCATCAAGCACTATGATGAAACTGCCCCAGAAAATTCAGAGTTACCTCTGCTGCAGAGGATAAGTTCATTAGCGTTACCAGCCTCAGAAATTGCAGCGCAAATAAATGCTTAGAGTTCAAGTAACAGACACATCTCAACATAAAATTGTTCAGAGGAGACTGTGTGAATCAGGTTGAATTGCTGCAAAGAAACCACTACTAAAGGACACCAATAAGAAGAAGAGACTTGCTTGGGCCAAGAAACACGAGCAATGGACATTAGACTGGTGGAAATCTGTTCTTTGGTCTGATGAGTCCAAATTTTAGATTTTTGGTTCCAACCGCCGTGTTTTTGTGAGATGCAGGGTAGATGAATGGATGATCTCCGCATGTGTGGTTCCCACGTGAAGCATGGTGGAGGAGGTGTGATGGTGATTTGCTGGTGACACTGTCGGTGATCTCAAGGCACACTTAACCAGCATGGTTACCACAGAATTCTGCAGCGTTACGCCATCCCATCTGGTTTGCACTTAGTGGGACTATCATTTGTTTTTCAACAGGATAATGACACACCTCCAGGCTGTGTAAGGGATATTTGACCAAGAAGGAAAGTGATGGAGTGCTGCATCAGATGACCTGGTCTCCAATTTAGATGGTTTGGGATGAGTTGAACCGCAGAGTGAAGGAAACGCAGCGAACAAGTGCTCAACATATGTGGGAACTCCTTCAAGACTGTTGGAAAAGCATTACAGGCGAAGCTGGTTGAGAGAATGCCAAGTGTGTGCAAAGCTGTCATCAAGGCAAAGGGTAGCTACTTTGAAGAATTTAAAAATTGTTTATCACTTTTTTGGTTACTACATTATTCCATATGTGTTATTTCATAGTTTTGATGTCTTCACTATTATTCTACAATGTAGAAAATAGTACAAATAAAGAAAAACACTGGAATGAGTAGGTGTCTACACTTTTGACTGGTACTGTACATACACACACAAACAAACACACATATACTGTATGTATAGACACACACGTACACTGAACAGAAATATAAAACGCAACATGCAACAATATCAAAGATTTTACTGAGTTACAGTTCAAATAAGAAAATCAGTCAATTCAAAATAAATTAATTAGGCCCTAATCTATGGAAGTGGAACACGCTGTCTTACACGTTGATCCAGAGCATCCCAAACATGCTCAATAGGTGACATGTCTGGTGAGTATGCAGGCCATGGAAGAACTGGGACATTTTCAGCTTCCAGGAATTGTTTACAGATCCTTGCGACATGGGGCCGTGCATTATCATGCCGAAACATGAGGTGATGGCATCGGATGAATGGCACGACAATGGGCCTCAGGATCTCGTCACAGTATCTCTGTGCATTTAAATTGCCATCGATAAAATGCAATTGTGTTTATTGTCAATAGCTTATGCCTGCCCATACCATAACCCCACCACCACCATAGGGTACTCTGTTCACAACTTTGCCATCAGCAAACCGCTCGCCCACACGACGCCATGCACGTGGTCTGCGGTTGTGAGGCTGGTTGGACATACTACCAAATTCTCTAAAACGACTTTGGAGCCGGCTGATGGTAGAGAAATGAAAATGTAATTCTCTGGCAACAGCTCTGGTGGACATCCTGCAGTCAGCATGCCTATTGCATGCTCCCTCAAAACTTGACAACTGTAGCATTGTGTTGTGTGCCACAACTGCACATTGTGGCCTTTTATTGTCCCCAGCACAAGGTGCATCTGCTTAATGATCAGGGACGTAATCAAATTTGTGCACAAATCTTAAATAAGCTTTTTGTGCATATGGAAAAACTCTGGGATCTTTTACTTCAGCTCATTAAACATGGGACCAACACTTTACATCGTTATTTTATATTTTTGTTCAGTATATACTTCTTTATTTTTTACTGTTTGGACATAGGCAGCCCAAAATAAACACTTAGCCGGCCTGCCCAATACTTTCCTATGCAGAAAACTTTCTGTTTTTGAAAGAAATAAAGCACACACAAAGGGGGCATTTCCTGGACCCTGATTAAGCATAAAGAAGGACAAACTGATTTACTTTCATGGAGGACTGGCTTGAATTGTGAGGATGACCACACAATTTATTTTCATCATGAGAAAAATCTACTGGTTTTCTACCCAAAGTTGCAAAGGAAATGTTGTGATCTTTTTAATAAACACAAGAGACCAGCAAAATGGATAAAAGAGTGTGGCGATATAGCAGGAACAGCGGCATCTAGTGGTCAAAACCTGACACTTTCATACTACTTGATGGTAAATAATGCAAGTGACTTCAATGACTAATTTCTCTTAACAGGAAAAAAAACATCACCAGATTCACAGGGAATACACATCACATAATATGGAGAAGCAATAGTCCAAGCCGCAGCGTCATACTAATTGTAAAACATAGAAAACTGATACTGTATACTGGTTGTTGGGGTGGGATTGGCATGGAGTGGCTTTAGAATTTTGGGGGGGATTCATCATTTCTTACACAATGATATGAAGAAGTTTGTTCCATATCCTATGTTAGGTACTGTTTTTACTGAATATTATCTGAATCCTATAAATTAAAATGCAATCAATGCAATCAATATTAGCTTAATTTCTCAGAGATCAAATTTAATTTTAACAAAATAATGTTTCAGGAATGCCAAACGTATCGGTTTCTAACTACATAAACAATTTCAAAACAATCTGAGATGGTGGGAGAAACATTGCATTGAAGTTGAATAAACAAGTAGAAGAATGACAAGATGAACAAGGTGCAGGACTAGGCATATACAGTAAACCTATTTACTGTACTACTACTCATTCATTGACACATACATCCCCGGTCAAAAGTTTGGAATATTACTCATTCAAGGGTTTTTCTTTATTTGCACTATTTTTTACATTGTAGAATAAAAGTGAAGACATCAAAACTATGACATAACACATTTGGAATCATGTAGTAACCAAAAAAAGTGTTAAACAAAAATATATGTTATATTTGAGATTCTTCAAATAGCCACCCTTTGACTTGATGACACCGTTGCACACTCTTGGCATTCTCTCAACCAGCTTCACCTGGAATGCTTTTCCATCAGTCTTGAAGGAGTTCCCACATATGCTGAGCACTTGTTGGCTGCTTTTCCTTCACTTCAATCCGACTCATCCTAAACCATCTACATTTGGTTGAGGTTGGAACCAAAAATCTCAAATTTGGACTCCAGACAAATTTCCACCGGTCTAATGTCCATTGCTCGTGTTTCTTGGCCCAAGCAAGTCTCTTCTTCTTATTGGTGTACTTTAGTAGTGTTTTTTTTGCAGCAATTTCTTCACACAGTCTCCTCTGAACAATAGATGTTGAGATTTGTCTGTTACTTGAACTCTGTGAAGCATTTATTTGGGCTGCAATCTGAGGCTGGTAACTCTAATGAACTTGTCCTCTGCAGCAGAGGAACTTCTGGGTCTTCCATTCCTCTGGCGGTCCACATGAAGCTGGTTGAGAGAATGCCATGAGTGTGCAAAGCTGTCATCAAGGCAAAGGGTGGCTACTTTGAAGAATCTCAAATATAAAATATATTTTGATTTGTTTAACACTTTGTTGGTTACTACATGATTCCATATGTGTTATGTCATAGTTTTGATGTCTTTTATTCTACAATGTAAAAAATAGTGCAAATAAAGAAAAACCCTTGAATGAGTAATATTCCAAACTTTTGACCGGGGGTGGATTTCTGTGGATTTCTCCACAAATTAGGTGCAATTGTTAGGTGTGATTTAGATGTGTAACGGGTGTTCACCAGGTCACTCACCCAGCTGGGTAAGCCACTAGTCCAGAGCGAGGTTCGCAGGCCAAAGCACGGTTCCCAAATGCTGTGATCCCCAGCACCTTCTCCAGTGTGACCTGAAAAATAAATGAATGCAGAGCTGATTATATTTCTACAATACAATGAATGGGCACACACATGACATTACACCATGTTGTTAAATAATGAATACACATAAGCTACAGGCCAAATGTGTGGTATTTTGCTAAATGAAAGCAGGTGTTCCTAATGTTTTGTACACTCAGTGTATATGCATAATGATTTGCATTTCATTGTGGCAGTATGGGGGAAACGCTGCATGAAACCTTCTCTACTCTTCAGTTGTAACATACACACCTTCCCTCACACACACACACATCTGTCTCCCTCTCATAAAAAACACATACCATTCTCTCTCCCACAAACACACACACACTGTTCCCAACTTTAAAATCATTAGGCAACAGAATGTAAGGAGCACCAGAAAGAGATAGAATTTTTATAGTTTAGGCTTACATTAGGCCTATTTGAAGCACATCTCATGAGTAGCAGACCCTTTTCCTTTCTTCCTGGGCCAATCAAATTTGCCTAAACCTACTGTCAAGTTACAGTACCAGATTGTTAGCTAGCTAGGTGACATGACTGAACAACATTATCAAACCAATAATTAGCAGCCCGTTATTAGTTTAAAACGGCCCGCAACATGGTTTGTGAAATAATGAAATCATGAAATCGCACAGGAAGAAAATTAGGTAGCTCCGGATGTATGGGTCATATTTTCTTAACCATTTGAGCTAGGCATGGGCCGTTTTCTTTGCTCTAAAGTACGCATGCCTGTCGCAAAGCTGTTTTTTTACTCTCTGGCACTGCTGCGTGACAGTAAACTTGCCTAATCAGACTGGCATGTGCTCTTGGTTATATCAGGTCCAGTGGCAACCCGTCATTCGGGGCAGGTGTTTCAGCCTAGCTCAGTGCTTTCTGTGGTGGTGGGGCAGCCAGGGGAAAATACGGCGCGTAGGTGTTGGTAATGTTCTCTAGTTGCTTCGTGATAGGCTCATTGTTCTGTCACTCATGGGGACACTACGTCACCACCAAGACTAAGTGTATAGCTTGAAAATTCAAGCCCCTTGGGTGCTGCCATAGAGTTCCATTAGAAGTGCCCATCCAAGAAGGCTCAAGGTCATTGGCCACAGATAAAATTAAGTCAAATCTACAGTAGCTTTGATTGGACTGGTCATGTCAACATCATACTTTCAAAATCTTAGCTAGCAGTCGTCATCATCATGAATCAAATTGACAATCTACTGGCAAATCCTTTAGAATCCTTGTCATACGAAGAGAAATAATGAAGAGAAATGATAGATAAAATGTATCGGTGCTCATCGGCCATTGGACATAAACATTACTCAACAAGTTGGAAATCGCAAATTCAACAATGATTTGTTTAGAAGGAATCAGTGGAACTGCAAGCATTGCAAATACATCATTAGCATTCAGTGGAGTGGCTGTGTGGTCCCAAGTCTGGGATTAAGGGTCTCTTTTCCAAGCTTAAAATGATAAACATTCAACATTGGCCATGCTGTCAATGAAGCATGAAGCACGTCCAACTCGGAATTGTAAATACGGTACTCAGGCCTCTTTCTAGAGCTAAGACCTGAAGATCACTGACGTCATGATGATTCAACCTTGTTCCCAGTTGTCTTGAATGCACCATAAATCCAGAGAATTACAGACTTTGATGACAAAGTTTGATGACAAAATTTGATTACAAAATTTGCCCCCGAAGGACCACTGCGCCACCTTCCTGTTCAAGAAAGCACAGCACAACAAGGTGAGCCCAAAAATGTATTGTATGCCAGGGAGATACAGTGGGGAGAACAAGTATTTGATACACTGCCGATTTTGCAGGTTTTCCTACTTACAAAGCATGTAGAGGTCTGTAATTTTTATCATAGGTACACTTCAACTGTGAGAGACGGAATCTAAAACAAAAATCCAGAAAATCACATTGTATGATTTTTAAATAATTAATTTGCATTTTATTGCATGACATAAGTATTTGATCACCTACCAACCAGTAAGAATTCCGGCTCTCACAGACCTGTTAGTTTTTCTTTAAGAAGCCCTCTTGTTCTCCACTCATTACCTGTATTAACTGCACCTGTTTGAACTCGTTACCTGTATAAAAGACACCTGTCCACACACTCAATCAAACGGACTCCACATACTCAATCAAACAGCTGTGTAAGGACATCAGGGATAAAATTGTAGACCTGCACAAGGCTGGGATGGGCTACAGGACAATAGGCAAGCAGCTTGGTGAGAAGGCAACAACTGTTGGCGCAATTATTAGAAAATGGAAGAAGTTCAAGATGACGGTCAATCTCCCTTGGTCTGGGGCACCATGCAAGATCTCACCTCGTGTGGCATCAATGATCATGAGGAAGGTGAGGGATCAGCCCAGAACTACACGGCAGGACCTGGTCAATGACCTGAAGAGAGCTGGGACCACAGTCTCAAAGAAAACCATTAGTAACACACTACGCCGTCATGGATTAAAATCCTGCAGCGCACGCAAGGTCCCCCTGCTCAAGCCAGCGCATGTCCAGGCCTGTCTGAAGTTTGCCAATGACCATCTGGATGATCCAGAGGAGGAATGGGAGAAGGTCATGTGATCTGATGAGACAAAAATAGAGCTTTTTGGTCTAAACTCCACTCGCCGTGTTTGGAGGAAGAAGAAGGATGAGTACAACCCCAAGAACACCATCCCAACCGTGAAGCATGGAGGTGGAAACATCATTCTTTGGGGATGCTTTTCTGCAAAGGGGACAGGACGACTGCACCGTATTGAGGGGAGGATGGATGGGGCCATGTATCGCGAGATCTAGGCCAACAACCTCCTTCCCTCAGTAAGAGCATTGAAGATGGGTCGTGGCTGGGTCTTCCAGCATGACAACGACCCGAAACACACAGCCAGGGCAACTAAGGAGTGGCTCCGTAAGAAGCATCTCAAGGTCCTGGAGTGGCCTAGCCAGACCTGAACCCAATAGAAAATCTTTGGAGGGAGCTGAAAGTCTGTATTGCCCAGCGACAGCCCCGAAACCTGAAGGATCTGGATGGAGGAGTGGGCCAAAATCCCTGCTGCAGTGTGTGCAAACCTCGTCAAGAACTACAGGAAACGTATGATCTCTCTAATTGCAAACAAAAGTTTCTGTACCAAATATTAAGTTCTGCTTTTCTGATGTATCAAATACTTATGTCATGCAATAAAATGCAAATTAATTACTTAAAAATCATACAATGTGATTTTCTGGATTTTTGTTTTAGATTCTGTCACTCACAGTTGAAGAGTACCTATGATAAAAATTACAGACTTCTACATGCTTTGTAAGTGGGAAAACCTGCAAAATCGGCAGTGTATCAAATACTTGTTCTCCCCACTGTATGTATACTGTAGCTAAGAAAGTAATACTAAGTGTATGTTGTGTAGTAAGCTGTTAGTAGCCCATGTGCCTCACCCTAATAATTTGGTCTATTTTCCCCTCTTAATAGACTATAACCTGTTTTAGAGAAATTGCATCATCGAACATTGTAAGAGTTTTCATTGTCTGCTTATATGCCCCTTTTATTTATCCTACAGTTCTGACTTGGTGTACAGGGAGAACAATGTAAGAATGGCCCATGTTCTGAATTCTGTCGCTGTACATTTCAAAAGTGCTGAACAAATAGTTATATTGACTACGTCCATCCTAGCTCGCTCATTAATGTCTTAATTGAAATTACGAATTGCCTCTTATCCGCTTGTCGTCCCCTTATACCGTAGTTTGTACATCTCAATTGTCAGTAGAAACCACATTTGTTTAAGCATATCAGCTATGTTTTTATAAAAGGCAGTAAATGAGGCTGACTGAACTGTTTCGCTGCCAGACAAGGCTCCGCTGATAGCCAGGTGTAGCAGTGGTAAGGTGTTGGGACAGCTTTATGTAGGCCCTAACAATTAGTGGGTACCGTTTGTCACCGTTATAGTGCAATTAATGTATTGTTTAGTGTTGTGGCTTTGCTGGCATGCATCCCACAATATTTTGTTTTGTCCCACCAAGATGTAAATGCTAAAATCCCCACTGATCAGGTCAATGTATGAGCTTTGCTCGCTCTGTGCACTGCTCCAATGTACCAAATGTACAACAGAAGACTGATCAAGTTCTGCATCCCCGCTCGCTATAACAGCTAAATTATATTTTAAAATGTGATGGAGGAATAGAGGTGCAGGAAGAGTGGGCAGAGAGAAGCATGTGACGGCTGGAAGGGGATGCGGCTGGCCGAAACATTTGGTAGTATCATCTCAAACTGTACTATTGTATTCTAAAGTGTTATCATAAGTGTTCATGATGTTTTGGTACCTTGATATTACCGTGGTACCGGTATATCATCTGTACAGAATACAAATATTCTGAATACTGTTAGCAACAAGGAACTAAAGTCAATTCATTATTTGTCCTAAATACAAAGTGATATGTTTGGGGCAAATCCAATACAACACAAAGTACCACTCTTCACATTTTCAAGCACAGTGGTGGCTGCATCATGTTATGGGTATGCTTGTAATCGTTAAGGACTGGGGATCTATGGACCAAAGATCTATGGGCTGGTCAAAATAAGTGCACTATGTGAGGGAAAAGGGGTGTCATTTGGGATGCATCCACTAATTATACTATTGGCTCAAGGCTGCATACAGTGAGTACAGTAAGCTTGCCATCACCTCTTATTAGCCTACACCCTAAGAAAACAAAGGCAGTTTGACATCAAATTAATGAAGCTCACTTCAATAATAAACAACCACAGCAAGACTAATGACTCACATTATTAAATATCATTAAGCGAAACTAAATACAAACAATAGGAACTTCATTTTCATATAGCCTAAAAAAAAACTCTTAAGACAATCTCTGACAGTAGGCTAAACCTAATGTTGTGAAGATAGAGCCTACATGTAGGTAAGGGTTTCAATCAATCCTTAGTCTCAGCTTTTCCCCTGCTATGCTACATAATATCAGGCTAATACAGCAGTGGTGTTTACATCTGGTTCATCTCTGCTGTAAGTGTGCCAGGGAGCTCTCTTCTCTCCAGTGCACAGAAACACCTCACCACTAGGAGCAACAGACGAGAAAACAGCCCTTGCCTAATTGTCTAAGAAAAGTGAGGAAACCCCTACTTAGCCTATAATCAATAGCATCAACTGTTAAAATGTGCCTGGCTTTATAAATCATACATTTATACAGTGCCTTTGGAAAGTATTCAGACCCCTTGACTTTTTCCACATTTTGTTACATTACAGCCTTATTCTAAAATTGATTACATTTTATTTTTTTCCTTAGCTACACACTATGCTCCATAATAACAAACAAAAACAGGTTTTTAGAAATGTTTGCTAATTTATTTAAAATAAAAACGGAAATATCACATTTACATATGTATTTACTCAGTACTTTGATAAAGCACCTTTGGCAGCAATTACAGCCTCGAGTCTTCTTGGGTATGACTCTACAAGCTTGGCACACCTGTATTTGGGGAGCTTCTCCCATTCTTCTTTGCAGATCCTCTCAAGCTCGGTCAGGTTGGATGGGGAGCGTTGCTGTACAGCTATTTTCAGGTCTCTCCAGAGATGTAAGATCGGGTTCAAGTCCGGCCTCAAGGACATTCAGAGACTTGTCCCAAAGCCACTCCTGCGTTGTCTTGGCTGTGTGCTTAGGGTCGTTGTCCTGTTGGAAGGTGAACCTTCGCCCTAGTCTGAGGTCCTGAGCGCTCTGGAGCAGGTTTTCATCAAGGATATCTCTGTACTTTGCCTGGTTCATCTTTGCCTTGATCCTGACTAGTCTCCCAGTCCCTGCCGCTGAAAAACATCCCTACAGCATGATGCTGCCACCACCATGCTTCACCATAAGGATGGTGCCAGGATTCCTCCAGACGTGACGCTTGGCATTCAGGCCAAAGAGTTCAATCTTGGTTTCATCAGACCAGAGAATCTTGATTCTCATGGTCTGAGAGTCTTTAGGTGCCTTTTGGCAAACTTGAAGCAGGCTGTCATGTGCCTTTTACTGAGGAGTGGCTTCCATCTGGCCATTCTACCATAAAGGCCTGATTGGTGGAGTGCTGCAGAGATGGTTGTCCTTCTGGAAGGTTCTCTAATCTCCACAGAGAAACTCTGGAGCTCTGTCAGAGTGACCATCGGGTTCTTGGTCACCTCCCTGACCACGGCCCTTCCAACCGATTGCTCAGTTTGGCCAGACGGCCAGCTCTAGGAAGAATCTTGATGGTTCCAAACTTCTTCCATTTAAGAATGATGGAGGCCACGGTGTTCTTCAGGACCTTTAATTCTTCAGAAATGCTTTGGTACCCTTCCCCAGATCTGTGCCTCGACACAAGTCTCAGAGCTCTACGGACAATTCCTTCGACCTCATGGCTTGGTTTTTGCTCTGACATGCACTGTCAACTGTGGGACCTTATATAGACAGGTGTGTGCCTTTCCAAATCAGATCAAATCAATTGAATTTACCACAGGTGGACTCCAATCAAGCTGTAGAAACATCTCAAGGAAGATCAATGAAAACAGGATGCACCTGAGCTCAATTTCGAGTATCATAGCAAAGGGTATGAATACTTATGTTAATAAGGTATATACTTATGTAAATAAGGCTTTGTCATTATGGGGTATTGTGTTTAGATTGATGAGTAAAAAAATGTATTTAATAAATTTTAGAACGTAACAAAATGTGGAAAAACGGAAAGGGTCTGAATACTTTCCAAATGCACTGTATCTACAGAAATAAGACAGATCCTGTTTCTGTTGCCTATTTGAGTGTTTGTTTAATAGCCTACTGATTCCATGAGCACCAAGCCTCACGAAACAACATGTCGGATAAATAATTTCCCAAATTGAGCTGTTTTTACAGCTTTGCTGTAATAAAGGCTTTACACTTTTTTCGTTAGAACAGCCTCTGGTATTATTTGTCATTTATTTAGTGTTGTTTACACTGTTCCAAATTGTCAGTAATAAAAACGCTCATTTTTCTTGATCTTCTTATTATTACTATTATTATTATGATCATCAGTAGTAGTCTTAGTATAGCAGCATTGTATAACCACAATAGAGCTGTAGGCCTAAGAGCGCATCCTGTTTAGTCTTAATAACGTAACTTACTTAGGCCTGTATTTCAATACTTACAGTATATAGGATACTGGATCAATCAATCATTGATTTGTTCAAGTCATCACACAGCATATGAGTCGTTCATGATTTGAAATGCAAATCAAGCATTTTAGTTTTCAAATAAAATAAAGCGAGCCTTGAATAATTAGCTTAAACAATAAATAAATTCCATTCCACTTCGGAAATTACATTCACGAATGAACGTGAATGTTTTTAGTCTTTGCTGTAATAAAGGCTTAATGTTACAACAGACTCTCTGGTACCAGTGGCGGTAGGTGCCATTTAAGATGGGGAGGATTACTTTTTTTTTTATGAACATGGCCTTATTTCTATTACAGCATATTGGATGACTGTCATTCATATTCCATTCACCCAGCTCAATCTAACATTGATAGGTTTAGGCTACTACATGATACTACTTTTCCCTGTACCCATCATGAGGATACAACAACCTAGCCTATGAATGAAAAAGTGCACAGGTCGAGCGGATTTTGAGTATTCAAGGTGACAGACAGTGACACATTCAATACTGCCTTGCACACTCTTGCCTGCATCTAGCTGATCTAGGGTGTAATCATTAGTCCAACAGTTGCAAACAAGAGTTTCTATTGAACAAATTCAGGTGTTTATTCCTGTTTCATTCCGTTCACAGAATTGGCGCAATGAACACAACCTCAAGGTCATCAGACAGCTAAACAGCCACCACTAGCACATTAGAGGCTGCTGCCTAGGAGGCACAGACTAGAAATCACTGGTCACTTTAAGGTATGGAACACTAGCCACTTTAATAATGTTTACATATCTGGCATCACTCATCCCATATGTATATACTGTATTCTATATTATCCTTCGGTATCACAGTCATTTAAACAATGTTTACATATCTTGCATTCCCCATCTCATTTGTATATACTGTATTCAATTATCTTCTACTGTATCTTAGTCCATGCCGCTAGTCCTTATGTATTCAGCCCTAATTCATTCCTACTGTTAGATATACTGCACTGTCGGAACTAGAAGCACAAGCATTTCGTGACAGCCGCATTAACATCTGCTAAACATGTGTATGTGACCAATAACATTTGATTTGACTTGAGATTAGAACGCACCGGCCACTTAAGGAATGAAACACTAGTCACTTTAATAATGTTTCTGTATCTTGCACTACTCATCTCATATGTCTAACTGTACGCTATACTATTCTCAGTATCTTAGACACCTAATCGTGTTTACATACTGCATCACCAATCTCTTATGTGTATATTGTATACTTTAAAGCTTACTATTCCACTGGATCTTAGTCCAATGCTGGCATATGTATATATTCTCAATCCTTCTTACTTAGATTTATGTGTGTTATATGTTGTGAAACTGTTAGACATTATTGTTAGATAGTACTGCACTGTCGGAGCTAGAAGCACAAGCATTTTGCTACACTCGCAATAACATCTGCTAACAATGTGTATGGGACCAATAAAATTAGATTTGATTTGAACCCTGATCACACACAAACACAGTTCACTTTCACAGCAGCCACATACAAACCCCTCCTCCTTTCACCTTTTTTTTTTTACTTTGCTTGTGGACTTCAGTGCACAACACACCAGCTGTCTGTTACCAGGAGAAAAAAACCATTCCAAGCCAAACCTTCATATCATGACCGCACAGCCTACATAGTTATCACCATATTATCTAACGTCATAGTCAACATAACTACTAGAACTAACGCATTAGTAAACCAGCTATAATCATGCAGTACAGTGTGTACAGTTCCAGTGTTGGATAGCCATAGCCAGCTAGCTAACATAGTATCGCTCTCAGTTTGAGCCAAGTGTTTGAGTAGGCTAAACTAACTAGCTGCATTCAATGCTAGCTAAGTAAGTGGAAGTGAAAAATATAAAATACTACAAAATAAAGCTAGCTCTCTCTCTCTCTCTCTCTCTCTCTCTCTCACTCTCTCACGTCTCCTTAATTTTTGAAGAAATGTATTTGTTAAAAACTGTTCAACTATTGTCGTGCTTGCTCTTTGAGTCGATGGCTATCCAACACTGTACATTTACCTGGTCAGTTAATTTAACCATGCAAAATATTCACTTACCTGTTCATTTAACCAGACTGTATATTAAGTAAACTATTATTACCCTCACTTATATCATACGCACATTTAGCTATTTAAGTATTTCTCTGCCATCGACTTGTTTAGTATAGTTAACCATGCAAATATTCCTTATTTATCTATATCTTTTTTTTTTTTCACCTAACACTCTGTAACAATGTAGAGTGTACATATTCTGCCATTCACCTATACTATGCTATGTCTTTTTATAGCTTTTTGCACTACAGACTTTTTCATACTGCCGCACTATGTATAATGTATCGTGTATCTGTCTTTTGTGTATTTTCGTTCTGGCATTTTGCACCTGCCCTGTGTTTTTTCATAGCTGTTTGGCGAAGAAATTTAGCCTCAGGGATCAATAAAGTAACTATCTATCTAGCTATCTTACTCAACAAATTGTATGCACTTCAGTGCTATCTAGCTGTAACTTATGCTTTCAGTACTAGATTAATTCTCTGATCCTGTCATGGTTTAGAGATTGGACCTGAGAGACTGAGCAGTAGTGTGAATACATTCCTTTTTATTTTGGTGAGCAAAACAACAAAACAAAGGAGAGAACGAAACCACGGACTGATGTGCCAAAAGCAACAAACAAAGAACCACGCACAGGTGGGCAAAATCATGAACTTAAATGGGATCCCCAATTAGAGACAACATATGGCAGCTGCCTCTAATTGGGGACCAACAAAACTCAAACATAAAGTTATCCAGACAACCCTACAGTCAGGCCCCGATAGTTAAACCGAACCAAATATAGAGATGCCACTAGGCATCCCTACCGTCAGGACCTGACAGATCCTTTGATTGGTTGGACAACATGTCAGCAGTTCATGCTACAAGAGCTCTGATAGGTTGGAGGAGGTCCTCCAGAAGTTGTCATAATAACTGTTTAAGTCAATGGAAGGGGTGAGAACCGTGAGCCTCCAAGATTTTGTATTGAAGTCAATGTACCCAGAAGAGGACAGAAGCTAGTTGTCCTCCGGCTACACCATGGTGCTACCCTACAGAGTGCTTCTGAGGCTACTGTAGACCTTAATTGCAAAACAGTGTGTTTTAATCAATTATTTGGTGACGTGAATATATCTAAATGTTACTATTTTTATATTTAGTCCTCCCCTTACTCCTCTGAGGAGCCACTGTCTGATACGCTTATAATGTATTTATTGTTGTTTACATTGTTTCAAACGGTAAGAAACAATTTATTGTAATCTAACAGCACCTGTTTGGCATACATAATATGCATGCAGCGCTGGCTCCTTACCTTATTTTTCTTGATCTCCAGTAACTAGTCAAATTCATTCCACACATCTGACTTCCCCTTTACATCATGAGCAACCAGTAAACATTCCCCCGTATCGGATTTATTTGTCTCTGCCTCCATTTTACGATGTTGGGAGTTTGTTATAACCAATTTATTGATGTGATTATGATATGCTATAAATTAGGCCATATTGGTCACATGCATGCAATGCATTAATGTGTCACGTAAAGAGAGCAAGGGTTGAGGGAATAGGGAATGTTTTTCCTAAACAAATGAGGGATTTCGGTAACAGAACCTTTCAATCAGACATGGCTGTAATTATGATGCAGCTTCAGCAACACGGACAGCGCGATAAACACTTTGATGTTCTGTGGTGGTCGCTGCAGCAGGGAGGAGAGAGAAACAACAGATGCTAGTCACACAGTCACTCGCTGTCTTTTCTTTATTTTTTTAAACACAGCGCATCAAGTCTGAGCCCGGCCTGGCACAATCAAATCAATTGCTAGTCGGACTCCCTCTAATCATTTGTGTCTTAATTATTTAATCAAACAGTGTGCTTCAAGCATCAGACAAGCTAAGTGAATATATAGTGGGGAGAACAAGTATACAAAGCATGTAGAGGTCTGTAATTTTTATCATAGGTACACTTCAACTGTGAGAGACGGAATCTAAAACAAAAATCCAGAAAATCACATTGTATGATTTTTAAATAATTAATTTGCATTTTATTGCATGACAGAAGAATTTGATCACCTACCAACCAGTAAGAATTCCGGCTCTCACAGACATGGTAGTTTTTCTTTAAGAAGCCCTCCTGTTCTCTCATTACCTGTATTAACTGCACCTGTTTGAACTCGTTACCTGTATAAAAGACACCTGTCCACACACTCAATCAAACAGACTCCAACCTCTCCACAATGGCCAAGACCAGAGAGCTGTGTAAGGACATCAGGGATAAAATTGTAGACCTGCACAAGGCTGGGATGGGCTACAGGACAATAGGCAAGCAGCTTGGTGAGAAGGCAACAACTGTTTGGTGCAATTATTAGAAAATGGAAGAAGTTCAAGATGACGGTCAATCTCCCTCGGTCTGGGGCACCATGCAAGATCTCACCTCGTGGGGCATCAATGATCATGAGGAAGGTGAGGGATCAGCCCAGAACTACACGGCAGGACCTGGTCAATGACCTGAAGAGAGCTGGGACCACAGTCTCAAAGAAAACCATTAGTAACACACTACGCCGTCATGGATTAAAATCCTGCAGCGCACGCAAGGTCCCCCTGCTCAAGCCAGCGCATGTCCAGGCCCGTCTGAAGTTTGCCAATGACCATCTGGATGATCCAGAGGAGGAATGGGAGAAAGACATGTGGTCTGATGAGACAAAAATAGAGCTTTTTGGTCTAAACTCCACTCGCCGTGTTTGGAGGAAGAAGAAGGATGAGTACAACCCCAAGAACACCATCCCAACCGTGAAGCATGGAGGTGGAAACATCATTCTTTGGGGATGCTTTTCTGCAAAGGGGACAGGACGACTGCACCGTATTGAGGGGAGGATGGATGGGGCCATGTATCGCGAGATCTTGGCCAACAACCTCCTTCCCTCAGTAAGAGCATTGAAGATGGGTCGTGGCTGGGTCTCCCAGCATGACAACGACCTGAAACACAGAGCCAGGGCAACTAAGGAGTGGCTGCGTAAGAAGCATCTCAAGGTCCTGGAGTGGCCTAGCCAGTCTCCAGACCTGAACCCAATAGAAAATCTTTGGAGGGAGCTGAAAGTCCGTATTGCCCAGCGACAGCCCCGAAACCTGAAGGATCTGGAGAAGGTCTGTATGGAGGAGTGGGCCAAAATCCCTGCTGCAGTGTGTGCAAACCTGGTCAAGAACTACAGGAAACGTATGATCTCTGTAATTGCAAACAAAGGTTTCTGTACCAAATATTAAGTTCTGCTTTTCTGATGTATCAAATACTTATGTCATGCAATAAAATGCAAATTAATTACTTAAAAATCATACAATGTGATTTTCTGGATTTTTGTTTTAGATTCTGTCACTCACAGTTGAAGAGTACCTATGATAAAAATTACAGACTTCTACATGCTTTGTAAGTGGGAAAATCTGCAAAATCGGCTGTGTATCAAATACTTGTTCTCCCCACTGTAGTTGATTTGTCTATATATGGAAAAATACACATTTTGACATTTCTACCAATTGATTGGTCAAAAGAACAGACAATGTTTTTTTAAGTTGGGAACAGCCCTAAGCTAATCAAATGGCTATCCGGATTACCTGCATTGATCCTTTTTTTTAAACTAACTCTATTGCACTGACTATGCACACCCACTGGTCTCTACACACACTCACACACGTTTTTTAGTGCTCCACATACGCTGCTGCTACAGCTCAGTCTTTTATCTATCCTGTTGCCTAGCCACTTTACCCCTACATGTATGTACATACAGCCACAAGAGCATTAGTGATGTTGGGCGATTAGGCCTGGCTCGTAGTTGCCGTTCTAATTCATCCCAAAGGTGTTCGATGGGGTTGAGGTCAGGGCTCTGTGCAGGCCAGTAAAGTTCTTTCTCACCGATCGACAAACCATTTCTGTGCAGACTTCACTTTGTGCACGGGGGCATTGTAATGCTGAAACAGGAAAGGGCCTTCCTCAAACTGTTGCCACAAAGTTGGAAGCACAGAATAGTCTAAAATGTAATTGTATGCTGTAGCGTTAATATTTCCCTTCACTGGAACTAAGGGGCCTAGCCTGAACCATGAAAAACAGCTCCAGACCATTATTTCTCCTCCACCAAACTTTACAGTTGTCACTATGGTAGCGTTCTCCTGGCATCCGCCAAACACAGATTCGGCCAGATGGTGAAGCGTGATTCATCACTCCAGAGAACGCATTTCCACTGGCAACGAGCTTTACACCATTCCAGACGACGCTTGGCATTGCGCATGGTGATCTTAGGCTTGTGTACGGCCGCTCGGCTATGGAAACCCATTTCCTGAAGTTCCCAATGTTATTGTGCTGACATTTCTTCCAGAGGCAGTTTGGAACTCTGTAGTGAGTGTTGCAACCGAGGCTACCCTGTGGTCTACACATGTTGTATTCGTTGCATGTGACCAGTAAGTAAGCATTTTACTGTTAGTCTACACCTGTTGTTTACAAGCATGTGGAAAATTAAATTGTATTTGATACAGTGATCGAGTGAGCTTAATGGAAGAGAGGGGGGAATTACTATACATGAGATCTTGTTATATTGATTACAATCTTCAATGTAAAGTATTATTGTCACAGATGGAGATGTAACCTATCTATAGGAATCATTGTTATCAACTGAACTAGGCTAATGTTTTTTTTCTTTATTGCTTTTTAGGGGGTTCAGTCAGGCACACGTCACATGTGTGCCTGCGTGAGAGAGATAAAACACTGATAGCTTGTAACCTACATGTGAATGGAAGGATCACAGCTGTCTGTCTGTGAGCGGTAGGTGTCACATGCCATGTGTGTCACATGCCATTTTATCATGTCAACACCAAGGGAGCAAATAGTTATCCTATATAATCAACTTACAGTTGCACATATCCTACCCTTTGTCCATATGAATCACTGTAACTGCAATTAGGGTAGTAATATACTACAGTTTTAACAAATTACTTCATCAGGAGTTAGATACATGTCATGAAGATATGGAGTTGACTGTCGGACTAGACTACTATGAGGGATGAGGATTTATGCTATGAACCTCCACGGGGTTGCTGCTGCAAGGGGGAATCAGCCTGCATGCAATGTGCAAGAACATGTTTTTGGTTTATGATCAGTGACACACTTCCCTAAATATGTAAATGTTTCTGGACTCTATGAGGAGCCAGACAATTATTTCCACTAGAAAGCAATGTACTGATCATTTCATTTTACCAGTAAATATTTTAATTAGGCCTATATAAACATTATCGTGATATTGCCTGTAAGGTCGTTCATTGTGTTTGATAGCAAATCTACAAGCTGGTTATTATGTTCTACTACTGTTCCTATACATGCCAGATACATACCTTGTTACTGAGATTCTCTTTGTTGTTCCGTTCTTTATTCCTTCTCAATTTGATAGATGGCGAGCGGAGAAGATTTTTGATCCGACTCTTTATTGTGGAACCCTCCACCGTCATCTTGAAATCCAAATTATGATTTATCTCAGACATTGGTTGATATAACTAGTACATGTAATCTGGGAACCAGTGGTGATAGCCAGACAAAACCCATTTCTTGATCAGCAAAATAAACACATAGATCAAATCAACATTAATATGCTGTCATGCTTCCTACTGGTTAAATGCGTTGCGTGTTCTGTTGGCATGATGTGTGCGGTTCCCATTCATTACATGCCCTGCTCTGCCTAGAAAGCTTTTCCGCATTATCCGTCCTTCTTGCATCACATTCTGATCCACGGAGTGGGACATTTCTCTGGATACATTTGGAAAATTTGTCCATGTTCCCAGATTGTCAACAGTAGTACCTAGCTACTTCGATGGTCCAGTTCCAGAAGACTGTCAGTCACGCCGCGGCTCCTCGTCTCGTGTCATTGCGTCCTCCGCGATGAGAACTGCCAATCATTGGTGAAACTGGATCTGGGTTGGGGTCTGCAGCACAGTTGGTTAGCTAGCTAGCCAAGCTTTCATCCAATGTCCCAGCTGTCTCTTGCGTCCCCACATTGGGCAAGAAAGATACTGCCGTTAGCTAAACCGAAGCTCAAAAAGAATATGCCTAGTGCTAATTGCCTACTAGCATGTAATTTAATAACGGTAGCAAGCTAGCTAGGTACTGTAGGCTAACGTTGTGCATAGACAAGCGTTCATTGTCTTGCCGTTACTATCAATATTTTTTTGGGATTATTCCATGCAGTTTAATGACCATATCTAGCTTGTACTTCCCCGTTGTTGAGAAGTTTTGGGCAGGACTGTCAGGGCAGAACTCAGTCTCGCCCAGTAGCAAGCGTCAACATGACAGTCATCTGTTGACTACTTTGGACAAGCAGTCTGACCCAGAACTCACCAGCAGCAGATCACCAAGTCAATGTCGCCATCTAGTGGTTGAAATTGTCCCACTCCATTTCATGTGCAGCTCATCCCTTTTACAATAAATTGGTTTTAGTCCTCTCCACTCGAGTGCAACATTTGAAAGAAAACAGTTGTTGGTTGAATGGCGCTTTTTAGTAATTTTAATGTACACACAGATAATTCTAGTCGCATTGTAAAACATTTTCGATTGTTTTATTTTCAATACTTTTCTAACCTTTTCATTTACAGGTATTACACTGACAAACATAACTTGTAGTTTACCCTTTACATTACTTAGACATCAATTTAACAAACATGGCTTTGTGACATTGACAATATATTTAATGTGTTCTAGACACCAATGCATGCAAGTCTTGACACCAGTCTGAATAACATTCCACACCTTGTACTCTGTCATGCCCTTGGGACTTCCTACGCTAAACCTAAACCCTCCCCCAACCTTACACTTTTTACATTGAAACTTTGATGGGGTAGGGATGTCAAGAGTCCCGGATAGCAAGGACCTGTGCCACTCAATCTCAATTTCCAGCGGAGTTGCTCATTGGAAATACAATTTGATCATTTCCATAACATGAATTTAAAAAAATTAGAAAAGTCACCTTTATTTAACTAGGCAAGTCAGTTAAGAACAAATTCGTATTTACAATGACGGCCTCGGACGACGCTGGGCCAATTGTGCGCCACCCTATGGGACTCCCAATCACGGCAGATTGTGATAGTCTGGATTCGAACCAGGTTGTCTGTAGTGACGCCTCTAGCACTGCGATACAGTGCCTTAGACCACTGCGCCACTTGGGAGCCCTGAAAATAACATGTGGAGCCTCGAAAATAGAATTAGATTATAATTATAATAAACAAATTCTGTTAGCTAGGAAAGTTATTGTATTTCGTGGCTTATCATCAAAGCTAATACGTTTTGTGGTTGGGATGTATTTAGTTTGAGAATTCGATGAGCTAGCCATTTTTGACAGATAGCACATTTGGACTTTGTGACTGTGGTAATTAGTGGAAACCCTTTCTTCTGGACAAACTAAAAACAATTGCTTGGCAACCGGACACTAACGCAGTGGAGAAAATAACCGATGAGTTACAATAGTTTCATAATCTTTGTGAATGGAGGATAGCTGTGAGGTTGATCAAATCCTCTGATCTCCTTGTTCTCTTTTTCAATCGTTTTGGTGACATTTTTACAAGTGTGAGGTGAATAAAAAAATATCTTAGTACAAAACTCCAAACTGGTAACACTTGTAATGCAGCCTTGTAATATTACATTCAAAACCTTTCATTGTGCATTCATTTTGTTTGGCGACATCTTTCACCACATAAAGTAACCATTGATTCTAAATATAAGTTTATTGTGAAATATAACTAAAACATTGGTTTAAATCACCAAAAGACAAAGATATATTTTCAATTTAGTTGTTTTTAACAACCAGTTAACCCAATGGCAAAAAATGCAAGATACAAGTTTCAAAATTGTCCCTCGAAGTGCTGAAAGTAACATGTTACAGTAATGTAAATTACAGTACATTACACTGTTTTCACAGGCTATTCACTTGCATTACCCATCAAAATGGACTGAAAATCAAAATGTCGATCTTTTCTATCCCATGTGAGGTCAAAAAGGTTTGATCACTGAAGACATCTTCCACAATCATATGGTAATCATGTATTGATATTTACAGTATTATACTTGTATTGTAAATGGTCTTGTGTTGCTCAGTTGTGCATGGCACTAACAACAACAGGGATGTGGGTTTGAGTCTATGGACTAAAAGCATCTGCTACATAAATTGCATGTAACACAGTACTCTACTGGCCAATGCAATGTTACTGTAGTAAAGCAGTGTGATCTGTATATAGTAGACAAACCAGTTTAAAATATAGGTTTGCAAAACAGTAATTATCTATTAAAAGCAGTTGGATTAAGTAAGAGTAAGGTATTTTAACAAATGGAAATACAATCATATCACAAGTAATGCGAGCATTGTGAAAGGCAAGTACTTTATGTGAACATGTATTGCAATGTAAAACAGGCATTTTTTGATGAAACTGATTCAGTTTGGTGAAAAAGTGACTGATTTTGTGTTGTACTTAGTCAATTGAAAATGTGCTTGATGTTTTAAAACTGCCTTTTTGATGATCTGTTTTGAGTTTTGTATTAAGAGTTGTGAAAATGTACCACATACTTGTAAAAATGTCACCAAAAACAAATGAATGATTGAAAAAAAAACACATGATAGAATATTCATTTTAGAAGAAAGCCCAGTCTCTGGAGCGGAATGAAGAGAGACTGGCAACCAGGCTAAATGCATGCATCATTGACTACATTTTCTATGCATCTCTCTAGCAGCAGACAGCAGACAAAATGCATCTAAAAGTACATCTCAGCTCAGTTGGACTACACTGACTGAAGGGGGTCCTCCAAAATGTTTCTTTCCACTCCATGCATAATTCCTCCACCAACAGACTCTACAACCAACAGACTCTAGTGCTTTACTGACCAGCTCCCAAAGCCCCTCTTGGCTGAGGAAAATAAAGGGATCCAGAATAGCATTGAGGCAGTAGAGTAACTGGGAGGACTCCACTAGAAGGTTGACCACATTGGCCACCCTACACGTATTAGTGTGGTCATATAGGGTGAAGAAGATGATACAAGCTATAATATGGAGCAACTGCCCTGGTACCCAGCACACAAAGAAATTGGCTATGAAAACTGCAATCAGCCAGATGGTCTTGTCCCCACGGCCCTGCATGTTGCCTGCAGCCCACTGCTGCCGCGACTGCCTCATCCGGGCTATTATCTTCACATAGGAAGGGATGATGAGGAGCAATGGAACGGACACCTGCACAGAGTAGTAGGATAACAGATTATAGGTGGTTGCACTGGACCTGAACCTTGATTTTACCACAGTTCCACAGTAGCGGATGCTGCTCTTCCGCTCCCTGTAGTTGATGTTAGGATAGCTGAGGTAAATGAGCAGGACGGTAATGGCCCAAAGGAGCAGGGAGACCAGGGCAGCGTTGCGGGGGGTGCGGACCATCCGGGACTCGAGTGGGAAGACAATAGCCAGGAAGCGGTCGGTGCTGATAGCACAGATAAACATGGTGCTTGAGGTCAGACCTACAAAGTGGAGAATGTTACTCAGGATGCACAGTGAACTGCCCATGCTCCAGTCATAGTTCTCACTTACATAGATAGCCCTGGGCGGTATGGAGGCCAGGTACGCTAGGTCACACAGAGCTAGGTTCAGTACTCCGATGGAGCCGATACTCCAAGGTCGAGACGGTTGAAGGCAGATCACCAGGCTACAGACGTTTCCAAAGATACCGAGCAGTGAGAGGGTATGGTAGAATGGGGGAATGATGGTTGCAGTGTAGTTGCGGGTTGAGCTGCAGTCCTCGAAGGGGACTAAGGGCAGGGAAAGGTCTTCAATATCCGACAGTGTGCTGTTTCTTCGCAATAAGCTGGGGAAGGAGTACTTTTCAGACATGTTCCTTTCAACAGAGTTCCTGTATCAACTGACAATTGAATAAAAGTGTCAGATCAAACAATTACAAATTCAAGTCATCTGTCAAATCACGTTTATAATAAATTGTCCAATACACAGGGAAATACATACTCTAGAGTAATATTCTAATTTCAGATATGAAATCACATGCTTATGTAACAATAACAAGCAAAAAAATAAATGTCTTAATACTAACATTCATTAACAACTTTGAGCAAACTTCTAGACAACTTATTAACTGAAATAAATATAATAGAACTGAAGTAACAGGGATAGTTCTGATCAACACTTACCCTTGAAGAATGCAGCTGTACTTGAGAACCTCTTCAGTGTTCTGCAACTTTGTTCACAGCTGTTTATCACACCATGGCATTATATTACGTCAGATGACAAGATCATACCCACATCCTAAATGGCACCCCATTCCCTTTACAGTGCACTACATTTGGCCAGGGCCCATATGGCTTTGGTAAATAATAGTGCACTATATAGGAAATGGGGTGCCATTTGGGACACACCGATTGCTATGAATTCTATTTCACATGGGAAATTAAGACATTGTCTGTTAATGAATAAGGTCATTAGTTTACCATTAGATCCCATCGGTCGTTTGGTAAAATGTCAGATCTCTCTCTCCTTCCATATATTTAAAAAGGGCAAATGAAACAAACATGACAAGATAACTTAGCACGTTAACAATCAGTTACCCATGCATGTTTTCACACTATTCCTGTAATAGGGTTTCATACATGTTCAAAGTAAGAAGAACAGTTACAGTAAGTCAGTTCATCTATTATATAACATAATGTAACTGCGTCAGAAATGTATATCTAGGCAGCCCACATTCATTGTTAGATTTTATTTTTCTTCCTTTCTCATGTGTCAACATCCTAAACATAACGGTTATAGACAACATAGAAAAATATCAGAAATACCTTTACAAAATACAACCGTCTTAAAAGTGGGGAAAAAATTATTTACATGGCCTATTATTATTTTCAAAAAGTATTTAATACTTTATACAGAAACTAAATCTACACTTCATGCTTCTAGCAAAAAGTTTTGATGCAGTTTAACAAGAGGGTTGGCTTTTAATTCTAAAAGCTTTATCCCTTACCAGCATAAAAAATAATTACAGCAATGACATTTCCCCCAATTTAACATTGAATACATTTTCCCACAAATGGCACCCTATTCCCTATAAAGTGCACAATTTTTTTAACCAAAAGTACTGCACAAATATAGAGAAAAGTGTGCCATTTGGGACAGTAATTTCTACTCCTTTTATATAGTGAACATCAGGGTCTGATTATTACATACATTTTAGGGCTGCAGGTAGCCTAGTGGTAAGGGCCAGTAACCGAAAGGTCGCTGGTTCAAATACCCGAGCCGACCAGGTGAAAAACCTGTCGATGTGCCCTTGAGCAAGGCACTTAACCTTAATTTGCTCCAGAGGCACTGTACTACTATGGCTTACCCTGTAGAACAATGTAGGCCGTCATTGTAAATAAGAATGTTCTTAACTGACTTGCCTAGTTAAATAAAGGTAAAAAAAAAAAAAAATACAGTACCAGTCAAACGTTTGGACACCTACTCAATCAAGGGTATTTCTTTATTTTTACTATTTTCTACATTGTAGAATAGTAAAGCTATCAAAACTATGAAATAACACATGGAATCATATAGTAACAAAAAATAAAGTGTTAAACTCAAAATATATTTTATATTTGAGATTCTTCAAAGTAGCCACCCTTTGCCTTGTTGACAGGTTGAGAGAATGCCACAAGTGTGCAAAGCTGTCATCAATGGAAAAAGTGGCTACTTTGTGATGTCGTCACTATTATTCTACAATGTACAAAATAGTAAAAAATTAAGAAAAACCCTTGAATGAGTAAGTGTGTCCAAACTTTTGACTGGTACAGTACATCACAGAACAAGTAAAAGGTGCTCTTAGAAAGGTCACAAGGACTGCAGATTCAATGACCTATCCATCCTACAGGGACCTATTAGGATATTGCTTATTAAGTTTCCTATGTTGAGATTTGTTGTCTGCAGTGCACAGTGGTTAGTGTAGCAAACTGTGCCATACAAAAACAGATGAAATGCCCCTTAACCTTTAAGGCTTAATTCACTACGATGAGAACTTTCCTTGCATCAAACACAAACATATGGGAGACAGGGCCTACTCTACTCCAATATGGATAATAGGGCCTCTGAAACAGTCATATACAATAATCAGTACAGTATAGTACTATGAACATAAACAGCATCAGCACCATCAACTGTCTACAGATCATCTTGCTCTTATGGAACAAATATACTCTAAAAACAGAACATACTGGCCACCCTTAAATGTATAGAGTTCCTGGTAGCTTAATATTATGCAAAATTCACTGCATCTCCTCTTTAAAATAAGGGGAAGAAAAGCAACAGACCAGGGCCTGTATTTAATTGTCAGATCCTTGTAAGCTTATTCCTTATGATCTAAAAGGCTAAACTGATTCTATATACACCTCCTCGTCAATCATCTCATTCCAAAATCCTTGGCATTAATATGGAGTTGGTCCACCCTTTGCAGCTATAACAGCCTCCACTCTTCTTGGAAGGCTTTCCACTAGATGTTGGAACATTGCTGCAGGGACTTGCTTCCATTCAGCCACAACAGCATTAGTGAGGTCATACATTGATGTTGGGCGATTAGGCCTGGCTCGCAGTCGGCGTTCCAATTCATCCCAAATGTGTTCGATGGGGTTGATGTCAGGGCTCTGTGCAGGCCAGTAAAGTTATTCCACACCGATCAACAAACCATTTCTGTATGGACCTCGCTTTGTGCATGGGGCATTGTCATGCTGAAACAGGAAAGGGCCTTCCCCAAACTGTTGCCACAAAGTTGGAAGCACAGAATCGTCTCGAATGTCACTGTATGCTGTAGCACTAAGATTTACCATGAAAAACAACCGCTTGGCATTACGCATGGTGATCTTAGACTTGTGTGCGGCTGCTCGGCCATGGAAACCCATTTTACAAACAGTTATTGTGCTGACAGTTATTGTGCTTATTGGAACTTGGTAGTGAGTGTTGCAACTGAGGACAGATGATTTTTACACGCTACGCGCTTCAGCGAGCTTGTGTGGCCTACCACTTCACAGCTGAGCCTTTGTTGCTCCTAGATGTTTCCACTTCACAACACTTAGTTGACTGGGGCAGCTCTAGCAGGGCAGAAATGTAAAGAACTGACTTGTTGGAAAGGTGGCATCCTATGACGGGGCCACGTTGAAAGTCACTGAGCTCTTTAGGCCATTCTACTGCCAATGTTTGTCTATGGAGATTGCATGGCGGTGTGCTCAATTTCATACACAGGTCAGCAACTGGTGTGGCTGAAATAGCCAAATCCAATAATTTGAAGGGGTGTTAACATACTTTGTATATATATACAGTGGGGAGAACAAGTATTTGATACACTGCCGATTTTGAAGGTTTTCCTATTTACAAAGCATGTAGAGGTCTGTAATTTTTATCATAGGTACACTTCAACTGTGAGAGACGGAATCTAAAACAAAAATCCAGAAAATCACATTGTATGATTTTTAAATAATTAATTTGCATTTTATTGCATGACATAAGTATTTGATCACCTACCAACCAGTAAGAATTCCGTCTCTCACAGACCTGGTAGTTTTTCTTTAAGAAGCCCTCCTGTTCTCCACTCATTACCTGTATTAACTGCACCTGTTTGAACTCGTTACCTGTATAAAAGACACCTGTCCACACACTCAATCAAACTGACTCCAACCTCTCCACAATGGCCAAGACCAGAGAGCTGTGTAAAGACATCAGGGATAAAATTGTAGACCTGCAAAAGGCTGGGATGGGCTACAGGACAATAGGCAAGCAGCTTGGTGAGAAGGCAACAACTGTTGGCGCAATTATTAGAAAATGGAAGAAGTTCAAGATGACTGTCAATCTCCCTTGGTCTGGGGCACCATGCAAGATCTCACCTCGTGGGGCATCAATGATCATGAGGAAGGTGAGGGATCAGCCCAGAACTACACGGCAGGACCTGGTCAATGACCTGAAGAGAGCTGGGACCACAGTCTCAAAAAAAAACATTAGTAACACACTACGCCGTCATGGATTAAAATCCTGCAGCGCACGCAAGGTCCCCCTGCTCAAGCCAGCGCATGTCCAGGCCCGTCTGAAGTTTGCCAATGACCATCTGGATGATCCAGAGGAGGAATGGGAGAAGGTCATGTGGTCTGATGAGACAAAAATAGAGCTTTTTGGTCTAAACTCCACTCGCCGTGTTTGGAGGAAGAAGAAGGATGAGTACAACCCCAATAACACCATCCCAACCGTGAAGCATGGAGGTGGAAACATAATTCTTTGGGGATGCTTTTCTGCAAAGGGGACAGGACGACTGCACCGTATTGAGGGGAGGATGGATGGGGCCATATATCGCAAGATCTTGGCCAACAACCTCCTTCCCTCAGTAAGAGCATTGAAGATGGGTCGTGGCTGGGTCTTCCAGCATGACAACGACCCGAAACACACAGCCAGGGCAACTAAGGAGTGGCTCCGTAAGAAGCATCTCAAGGTCCTGGAGTGGCCTAGCCAGTCTCCAGACCTGAACCCAATAGAAAATCTTTGGAGGGAGCTGAAAGTCCGTATTGCCCAGCGACAGCCCCGAAACCTGAAGGATCTGGAGAAGGTCTGTATGGAGGAGTGGGCCAAAATCCCTGCTGCAGTGTGTGCAAACCTGGTCAAGAACTACAGGAAACGTATGATCTCTGTAATTGCAAACAAAGGTTTCTGTACCAAATATTAAGTTCTGCTTTTGTGATGTATCAAATACTTACGTCATGCAATAAAATGCAAATTAATTACTTAAAAATCATACAATGTGATTTTCTGGATTTTTGTTTTAGATTCAGTCACTCACAGTTGAAGAGTACCTATGATAAAAATTACAGACTTCTACATGCTTTGTAAGTAGGATAACCTGCAAAATCGGCAGTGTATCAAATACCTGTTCTCCCCACTGTATATAGTGTACTCTTATTCTGAGACACTTCATGAATACTAGCCAAGAGAAGAGTTTTAAATAGAAAAACATGACTCCTGACTGTCTGAACAGTGTCATGCCAGTCTTTACATTTCAATTCAATATACTGTATAAATAGATACAAACATCTTTGGATTTCTGATAGGCACGTTAGGTAGTGCCGCTTATAAAACAAAACAAATGTAAATACATAAAGACATAAATAAAAACAAAGGCCCAGTGCAGTCAAAAATTAGATTTTCCTGTTTTAGATATATTTCCACACTATGAGGTTGGATTAATATTGTGAAATTGTGAAAATTTGGATTATGCACTTTTAGTGTAAGAGTGGTTTGAAAATATATTTCTTGGTCGGGGTTTGGCCTGCCTGGTGACATCACCAGGCGTTAAATAAGTCAATAGACCAATAACCGCTCGTTTTCCCATCCCCACTACCAGATAGCAAATTTGCTCAAGAAATTGCTCTTTGCTTAGAAGCTAGTTTTGTTTATTTTTGACCATTTTAATTGAAAACAATCAATGTAAGCTACTTAATTGTTACCCAGAAATTATTTGACAGAGATAAATTGGAGCCACCTAAAACTTTTTGCAACAGAAAACAAAAATGTCTTATTGGACAAGTTCAGGTAGTAGTCCAAGCCTGTTCAAGTCTGTTTTTGTCCGTTTGGGGACAAATGATTACGACCCATGTGAGTGAGGGTCTTGAGGAGAGATGGCTACATTGACCCTAAGTTAGTTAGTGCTTAGTTCTACGTTTGGGGGTTGTTCTTTAGTCCTAGTGGGGCTAGCCTCGGCATTGGCCTCATCTGCAATAGCGGGGGCGGGGCAAGGGCATCCCCCGGCTTATCATTGGACTCCAGCACCTTGGCCACGCCAACTTTCATCTGAAGCAGCGGCGGCGGGGTCAGCGCCTTTTGAAGTGCACCGTGACCTTTTGCAGTACATGCTGGTCCTTGGGGGATGTGCCCATTGACAATCGGAGCAGGAGCAGAACCTGTCTCTGATGGTTTCTCGTTGGATCCAAAACTCACATTATGGTTCTCTGCCTGTGGCACTGGCAGGCCTGGGCCTTTGGAAACCTCATCCTTGCCCTGGCCCTCTTTGAGCCCCAGAAGGTCCTCGTCAAGTCTCAGAAATAAGGGGCTGAGGGAGCGCTCGTCATCTCCATCTCTGATGATTTCCTTCTCTGCCTGCGGCAGTGGTGGTGGTGAGGACCGGTGCGTCCCAACCTCTCCAAGCTCAGAGGGTGGTTTGTGGGTGACCACTGGAAGACCTCTGGGGCTGCTGTTGTTGTCTGTGGTCATCTGCTGGTTGAGAAAGACAATCTCGTTAAGGAGAGACGCAAGACTCTCGTCTTCAACGTCACCTTCTTCGTTGTCTTCGTCCTCCTCATACGAGTTCCCATCTGCGTTGTTGATCTTTACACAGTCTACAGAGTGGTCCAGCTGCTTCCCCAGCACCTCCCCGTCCTCCAGCCCACTTCCCCTACCCTTCACTGGGGATGGCCTCCTCGGAGCTCCCCCTGACAAACCTGGAGGGGCTTTGACCAGTGAAATCACATTGGCGATATGAGGAACTGAAAAATAGGAAACAAAATCACTGTCTTGTCTCAATGGCATTACATTCAGCTAACTTAATCAGATTCAAAGATTTCTACATTCAAGCCATAAAAAACATGTCTGAAGTTACCTCCCCTGTTGAGCATATTACGAGGTGGAGTGAGAGAAATGGGTTGTGACATTGAGGGGATACTGATGGTGACTGAAGCGACACCTAAAAAAGTGAGAAATTTAGAAGAATCAGAATCAAATCAACAACAAAAAAGGTATGCAACTTTGAGTCACTATAAACCTACCTGGTATTAGAGACTGTTGCATTTCGATTCCAGTGACGCGCCCTACCGGCAGCAGAGAACTGGCAGGCTGCATTGGGCTCATAGTGATCACCTGCTGAGATGGTATCACTCCACCCACTATAGACAGCATTTGAGGCGGGAGAAATCCAGCATGAACAGGTGGGGAATCTGTTGGGGAGGCAGAAAAACAGATCCAAATTATTTACAGTGCTTTATTTCTTCACATGGAAGTTCAGTCTCTAGATCTGCTTATTGCAGTCAGTTTTGCTCATTTGGTGCAGCTAGACAGTAACAGGGTCAGAGGGAGGGGGGACTCACCTAGAGGGGATTGTGGTTTCCTGCGAGACAGGATGTTAGGTCTGGTCCTTTCACCCGGCGGACGACACATTGAGGCGGGTTTCCTAGAAGGTGGGGAGATTATGGGACTTGTCTTGGGTCGTTGGGGTGCAGGCTGTGGGGGGATAGAATGGGGGACGGGGGTGGGTACCACCTTTAACTTGAGACCGGGAGCCAGGGATTTTGGCTTAGGCTGTTGAGTGCTGCTGGATGAGAGGGTTTTATTGGGCAAGACTGATGACGAGGGGGCTGAGGACGCCCCTCTCCGCCTCCCTTTGAACAGCACGTCCATGTTCTTCTGTTTGGTAGAGATGTCCTGTAGCTTCTGGAGGATGAGCTCCTCTGTCTTTCCTGTAGAGAGAGACAACAGGCCAGTGTTACCGGAAGGAGAGACTGGAGAGGAGAGGAGAGTCAAATGTAAGGCCCATTACCAGATTTTTGGGAGATTTTCTTGATATAAGCTGCTCGTTCTTTGGTCAGCACACTCTTTAGTTTTTCCAGGTGTTCGCATTTGTCTCTCAGGTCAATTACTTGTTTTCGGGCCTGTTAAATAACAGAGACAATACTTTGTATAATTTACTGAAGATGATTTTTACTAAATAAAACTTGTCAGGTAAACAACGTGATACATGGCAAGCTCTGAGGTGTTATGGGTCCTATGGGCCTTGGTCAAAAGTAATGCACTATATTGCCATTTGGGATGCAACCTTAGTCTTTCTTACCTGCCCGAGGATGAAAACATTAGTAGGTTCCGGTTCGCAAAGGTCCAAAGTCTCTGTCAGGGCTTTAAAGCTCTTCCGAAACTCAGCACAGCGTTGTCTCTCGTATTGGTTGTGCAAGTCCCTGTGCTAATGGTAACATTGAACCAAAAACACTGCAAATTACAACCATGGACACTGAAATCACAGCATAACCATACTTGAAGGAAGGAATAAAAGGTCCTTCCACCTCTTTAGTGCGCTTCGCCTTCAATTGTGGAGTGGTGTTCATCTTTGCATTGTCCTCCACACTCTCAATGTCTACAGCCTCCTCCTCTAGCGCGCTTTCCTTACCATCCTGACAGACAGATGAGTCGTAATTAAAAACACTAAAACCACAATTCTCAAGAGAAGAGATTTAAATCAACAGAAACCGAACTGTGTTGTATGATAAATTATAACATTTCTTACACTCATATTAATGACGTGCACTTTAGCGTTGTCGTTTTTGTCATCGTCAGAATCCCCGGCCTTGTCCGAGGAGTTGTCGGTTTTCTCGTCCTCCGTGTCCTCCAGAAAGCCCAACACCTCCTCCCTGTCCTCCTTCTCCTTTTCTGCTGTCACTACTCCCATACTCTTAACCCCCTGAGCCTCCGTCATAGTCCTCTTTGAGAGGGGACCAGGCCTTGGTCTCTGCTCAGACTCACTGCAGGTGGAGACAACTGAGGAGGACGAGACAGCGGAGGAGACTTTCCCTTCTTTCTTCCAGTTGACGTGCAGCTTCTTGATCTTCTGTTGGGAACCGATGTACTGGATGTTCGTCAGTATCTGTTCCTCAGACTCTCCTGTGTAGGAAATGCGTTGGTTGAATGTACAACCAATCAGTCAGTCAAATGCATTTATCTACAAAGCCCTTTTTCCATTAGTTGTCGTAAACCCACAGAATATTGACATGTTACAGGAGGGAGGGAGGATGTGCATAAGAGTAAATGGAGAGAGGGGGAGGTCAAATATAATGTCCATTATCACCAGTTAACTGGGACATCTTCTTGACATGAGCTGCTCTCTCCAGGGTCAGTGAACTCCTCAGCTTCTCCACGTCGGTACTTTTCTTTGACAAGACCTGGATCTCCTCCTTCGCCTGGTTTAAATTACAGAGTTGACTTGTTATCTATTAAGGAAGGTTGCTTCAACTAAACAAAACTAGAGCACCGCTCTGATTGGCCAGAATAACAAAATATACAAATAACACCTTTTCTGCATCCCAAATCGCATCCTATTCCATATATAGTGCCATAGGGCTCTGGTCAAAAGTGGAGCTGGTAATTGCTAGGGACCTCATGATATGATATTATCACGATACTTAGGTGCCGATACGATATGTATTACGATTCTAACTATTCTATATGTATTGCATTTCGATACTTGGATTTTATTAGGATTTGATGTTCCAAAAATATTGTTCACTATATCTCTGCTGCATAGAGACGAGAGAACATGAGAAAATTTGTTTTGATCAGTCATGGAAATAAAATGTATAAAACATGTTGGCTCAATATTTACAAAGAAGATGGAGAACAAGCTATAAGATGAAAAATAAGGGTACAGCCGACTATCGCCAGCTAACGATACAAATCGATACTTGGGGTCAAAGTATCGATATATACTGAACAAAAATATAAATGTTGGTCCCATGTTTTATGAGCTGAAATAAAAGATCCCAGAAATGTTCCATATGCACAAAAAAGCTTATTTCTCAAAAATGTTGTGCACAAATATGTTTACATCCCTGTTAGTGAGCATTTCTCCATCGCCAAGATAATCCATCTACCTGACAGATGTAGCATATCAAGAGGCTGATTAAACAGCATTAGCATTATAAAGGTGCACCTTGTGCTGGGGACAATAAATGGCCACTAAAATGTGCAGTTTTGTCACACAATACAATACCACAGATGTCTCAAGTTTTGAAGGAGCGTGCAGTTGACATGCTGACTGCAGGAATGTCCACCAGAGTTCTTGCCAGAGAATTTAATGTTTATTTCTCTACCATAAGCCACCTCCAACGTTGTTTTAGAGAATTGGGCAGTATGTCCAACTGGCCTCACAACGTGCAACCACGCCAGCCCAGGACCTCCACAACTGGCTTCTTCACCTGCTGGATTTATTAGTATTTCTGTCTGTAATAAAGCCTTTTTGTCAGGAAAAACTCATTCTGATTGGCTGGGCTTGGCTCACCAGTAGGTGGGTGGGCCTATGCCCTCCCAAGACGGCTGCACCCCTGCCCAGTAATGTGAAATCCATAGATTAGCACCTAATGAATTTATTTCAACTGACTGATTTCCTTATATGAACTGTAATTCAGTAAAATCATTGAAATTGTTGCATTTAAAGTTTCGGTCAGCATCGATCCCCCCCAGTCGCAACATCGATCCCCCCCCAATCACCATTCAAAAGTAGTGTAATATATAGGGAATATGGTGCCATTTGGGATGCACACTTTAGTTCAAGGGATTTTATTCACTTATTGGTGCTTACGTCTTTGAGGATTTTAATTTTAGCAGCTTTTGCGTCAAGTTCCAGTGTTTCTCTCAGCTGCTGGAAGCGCCCCTGTAGTTCATAGCGCCGATGCCTCTCCAACACGTTGTGCTTCAGCTGCTTCTACAGGACACAACAGGAAGAAGCTCTATCATGGAGTCCAAACTGCAGATTTGAATATTAAAACTAAGGCACAACAGAACTATAGCTATACAAAACTACAGACTGTTAACATCTAAATTAGCCGGGCCTACCCACAAAAATAGACAAACCAAGAAAGAGACAGACTACTCTAATGTTTAGTCTAAAATTAGAGAATAAGAGAAGATTTTGGTGACCGAATATGAAAATAGACGTGTATTAAATAAAGCTAAAATAGTTCTTACACTGATGACGTCGATAACATCCTCTTTATTAACACAGGAATTAGCAGAATCCCTCTCGTCAGATGAGTTGTCCGTCTTCTCATCCGTTTCCTCGTCCGTGTCATCAGAGTCGTCCTCATCCTCCACCAGATCCACAACCTCCACCTCCTTCCTCTTCTTCTTCTTCGGTTGTCCTGTCCAGGTCTGGTAGGGTTGATTGACACAAGCCATACTAGGAAGGAGCTTAGGGTCTACATTAGAGTCCGCTGAGGAGATTGCTGCAACTTCGACACCAGTCTTTGTAACCAGGGTTATAGGGGGTCTGAGGGTTTTGGGGGGAGGCTGCAGCACTCTTCCCACCTCAGGCTGGATCTTAGATTCTGTATTGGAGTTCGCTGTGGCGATAATGTCAGTTACAGGGGGTTTTGTGTTTTTCTGGCGAGGCAGTATCCAACTATACAGCTCAGACGTGACCTTAGAGTCTACATTGGACTCCACTGTGGAGGTGGTGGCAGCTTTGACACCTGTGTCCATAACAGTCTTTGTGGGGGATTTGACAGTAATTACTGAGGTTTTCGTGGAAGGCTGCAGCACAGTAAAGCCCCCTACTATAGGCATGACCTTGGAGGAGCCCTGGGCTGGCTGGGCTGGCACCTTGGGACACGTGATGATTATGGGCTCCTTGTTACCCGTCTGAGGAACAATCTTCAAAGTGTACGTCCCGCTATTTGTCTCAGTGGGTGAGATAGTAACGTTACTGGTGTTGAAAGACTTGGAGCCTGATATGGAGGAAGTGAGTTCGGGAGGCGTGGTTTTAGGGGCGGTGGCTGGAGTCTTTGGGACAGTGAAAGGGACCAGGGGGACGGTGGTTATGGTGGGAGCACTGCCTCCAGGGCCCTTGTTCTGCCATGTGGTTAGAGGGGAGGTGGAGGGGGAGCTGTGAATGGTGGCTGTCGACCCAGAGGCCAAACACGCAGGTGTGGTTAAGCTGATCAAACCCCCTGAAAAGAAAAGGATTATTATAAAGCACAAAAATACGTATTCACACATATTCACACAGCACTCATTCGATGGAGATAATAACTTTACATCATACATATACTACTATATAACTCCCTGATCTGTCCTCTAAAATGTAAAAATCATTCTTTCATGCTTTACATAATGTCAAAGCTCAGGGTATGCTCTTCACAGCTCTGTATAGGTTTTGACTGACAGCCATTCTGAACTTGAGCACCGCGAGCGACAAGAAGTTGCCCCCATCCCTGCCGCTAATTGGGCATCTTTTTAAAAAAAAATGTTGTCCGAGTGAGGGAAATGCTGTAAATAAAGAGGACTCAATGTATTTTGAGACGTTGAGGATTATAATAAATATCGCTTTGATGTTATACAAGCAAGCCAAACACCTGTGAATCCAAAATCCAATGTGCAAATTACATTTCCATATTTTTAAAAAACTCACGTAATATACAGTGTCATCGTTTATGATCACCATGTTTGATGTACAGTTACAAAATGACGTTATACCCTGGGTTGTCCTGAACAGAATGTTCCAACATTCGTTGTATTTGTAAGAAAATTCTTCGTATCGGAATGCACTCGACTCAATTCTATGTGCACCAAAATTAGGATCTGCTTCTCTGAATTGCCCTGTGAAAGCCTAAACACTGCAAGATCATATTTTATAATTTAGCTAGTCATGTTGGCAATAGAACAAGCTTTCAAATTATTCCCACCTGACCCAGATTGTGATTTTTAATGGACCATTTTTGGATCGCGTAACAACAGTAATTCTGTAAAGGAGGGGATGCAGGGCTGTCTTCCAAACAAAACAACTACAAGTGCGCTTTCTCCAGTTCCTCAATGACACAGCTCGCAAAAAAAGTATGCATGCTCCAGTTCCTCAACGACACAGCTAGCAAAAAAGTAAGCTTGCTCCAGTTCCTCAACGACACAGTTACCAAAAAAGTATGTTTGCTCCAGTTCCTCAACAACACAGCTAGCAAAAAAAGCACCTTATAGTTGAAGACTGTTCTTTGAGTCATGAAAGTGCATTGGAATTGCTTAGGAATTGTGCACACTTTGGAGGTTTGTGGCCACTTTGAGACCCCAGTTAGACCTCTCACTAAAACCCTTGGAGACACCAGTTAGACGTTTCACTAAAACCCTTGGAGACTCCGGTTAGATCTCTCACTAAAACCCTTGGAGACTCCAGTTAGACCTTTCACTAAAACCCTTGGAGACACCAGTTAGACCTTTCACTAAAACCCTTGGAGACACCAGTTAGACCTTTCACTAAAACCCTTGGAGACACCAGTTAGACATCACTAAAACCCTTGTCATTTTTTTCTTCTTATGTTGCACCTAACCCAGATTTTCCAAGAATATATTCTTATCATGTTACTGAATGTATCTAGAGTATTGCTACCATGGTTGTGCATATGCTTTCCATATTTCTTCTGCAAGAAACATTTCAATGTAGCTTTCTCCATATAGGCCAATTCCCACGAGTCTAAGGGTTAACATACTCAGTCTTGCATGTGACAGAGCAGCAGTGCCTTGGCATCAATAGCATCAACTGTCAGACACTCACCCTTGTTGCGCATCAGGAGGTTGGGGTTGAGGGCCTGCAGCTGGCTGAGGGGAACCAGCTGGATTAGCTGTCCATTTGGGTTCCGGTACAGGGTGGTCCCTGAGGCGCTCCGCACCGGTTGCAGAACCATCCTCCGCCCTGCCGTGAGAGGGGTCAGGGGGTTGAGAGGGGTCAGGGTCTGGGATCTAGGAGGACACGCCACTCTGACAGTGTTACTGGTCCCTGGGTCAGGGAGCACAAGCATGGGGGGACTAGTAACCACTCCACTGCTTGGGGAGGTCTTTGGAAGAGACACACCACCTGAAAAACAAAGCACTGTGTTTTTTAACAATGATGGAAAACAGCATGGATAAAAAGATGCACCACCAACAACCATGCACCAAACAGAACAATCACCATATCAGAGCAACCCAGGATGAGATGAGAAGAGCTAAAGCAGAGGCTTGGGATGTGGGCGAGGAGGATGAAGGTTATGCACAGAGCTATGCTACCACTTGTGTATGTATCACGACCACAAACAGTCAGTATGAAAGTGGCAGGCCATGGGACCAACTGTTAGCCTGTGGCAAACTGTGGAGTCAAGACCGTAGCACAAATAGATGGGAGGGGCTTTCTGTAAATGGTGGCAGGACAGGCTGTACCAGTGGAGGAACTGGCATAGAAGCTACCTGAGGTAACCTCGACCAGAGGAGGTAGAGGGCACGGCAAGCTGCTGAATAATGCCCAACGACTGTGGAGGATCACTAGTGAGGAGCAGCCTCTGCTCTGAGGAGCTGATTTCGTTTCCCACAAACCTTTCCCGCTGGGGGCAAGTTAGTCACTGTGGAGCAGAGTTGGAGGTCGAGGTTCAGTGTCCCACACTTGTTTTGATGAGAATGGCGCCGGAGAGGATGGCTGTCGTTTTACAGGCTCCTAACCAATTGTGCTATTGTGTGCGTTTTTTCGCATTGTTTGTAACTTATTTTGTACTGCTACTGTCTCTTATGACCGAAAATAACTTCTGGATTTCAGAACCGCGATTACTCACCTTGAACGGGACAAAGATTTTTTTTTTTATGAGTCTGACGCGGCAAGTGGGTAACGCCCCTCTACCGTCCGTTATATTGGCCAACGTGCAATCACTGGAGAATAAACTGGACAAGACTATCCTACCAACGGGACATGGAAAACTGGCCGGGGACTTTAATTCAGGCAAATTTAAATCTGTTTTACCTCATTTCTGCCAGCATGCCAAATGTGCAACCAGAATTTTTTTTTACAAAATAAACTGTAGACCACCTTTACTCCACACACAAAGCTCTCCCTCACCCTCCATTTGGCAAATCTGACCATAATTATATCCTCCTGATTCCTGCGTACAAGCAAAAACTAAAGCAGGAAGTACCAGTGACTCGCTCAATATGGAAGTGGTCAGATGACGCGGATGCTACACTACTGGACTATTTTCCTAGCACAGACTGGATTCATCCAATGGCATTGAGGAGTATACCACCTCAGTTAAAATCCACGGCTTCATCAATAAGTACATCGACAACGTCATCCCTACAGTGACCGTACGTACATATCCCAACCCGAAGCCGTGGATTTTTTATTTATTTCACCTTTATTTAACCAGGTAGGCCAGTTGAGAACAAGTTCTCATTAACAACTGCGACCTGGCCAAGATAAAGCAAAACAGTGTGACAAAAACAACACAGAGTTACACATGGGATAAACAAACATACAGTCAATAACACAATAGAAAATCTATATACTGTGTGTGCAAATGTAGTAAGATTAGGAAGGTAAGGCAATAAATATGACATAGTGGCGACATAATTACAATTTAGCATTAACACTGGAGTGAAAGATGTGCAGATGATGATCAGTCAAGGATCGGTAGGATAGTTACAGGCAACATCCGCACCGAGCTAAAATGATAGAGCTGCTACTTTCAAGGAGCGAGACACTAATCCGGATGTTTAAAAGAAATCCTGCTATGCCCTCAGACAAACCATCAAACAAGCAAAGCGTCAATACAGGACTAAGATTGAATCCTAGACACTCTAGAGGAGGTGGTGGAGAGAAGGATCTTGGCCAAACTGCTGGCCATCATAGTTATGACGCAGAGGAGCACCTTCAGTCACAGACTGATCCCACCACGGTGTGCCAGAGAGCGCTACAGGAAGTCCTTCCTGCCGGCAGCTATTAGACTATTTAATGCCTAACCGGGGTGCCGTGCAACATAGACTTGGAACTGTTGGGGTGTTAGGACCTAGTTTAACAATTAGGCAACTTTCTGATTCATTTATGTACATATTCAGTTGTTATATCATATCACGTTCAATATTGTAAGTGATTCTTGGACTGAACTTGCGTAGTCATTCACTCAGGACTGTATACTAGTATCCTGTCAGTAGTATCTTTTTTTTATCCATTGCATTTAGTATATCGAATAGCAATACGTGCATTTATCTGTAATTAACCGTGTTCTAAGGACTGTATGTTAATGGAATTAGTGTTATTACCCTAAATTATATCATACGCACATTTAGCTATTTAAGTATCTCTTCCTGTCATTTACCTGTACAGTTAGATAAATTAATATTTGCATGGTTAAACTATCTACAGCGGGTGAAATAAGTATTGAACAGGTCACCATTTTTCTCAGTAAATATATTTCCAAAGGTGCTATTGACATGACATTTTCACCAGATGTTGGTAACAACCCAAGTAATCCATACATACAAACCAAACAACCCAAGTAATCCATACATACAAACCAAAACAAATAAGTTCAGAAATTAAGTTATGTGTAATAATGTGAAAAAGTATTGAACACACTTACTGATATTTATGATGACAGCTTCAAGACGACCTCCTGTATGGAGAAACTAGTCGCATGCATTGCTCTGGTGTGATTTTGGCCCATTCTTCCACACAAACAGTCTTCAAATCTTGAAGGTTCCGTGGGCCTCTTCTATGAATCTTGATCTTCAGTTCTTTCCATAGATTTTCAATGGGATTTAAGTCAGGTGATTGCTGGGCCATTCTAGCAGCTTTATTTTCTTTCTTTGAAACCAATTGAGAGTTTCCCTGGCTGTGTGTTTGGGATCATTGTCTTGCTGAAATGTCCACCCTCGTTTCATCTTCATCATCCTGGTAGATGGCAGCAGATTTTTGTCAAGAATGTCTCGTTAAATTTGCCCATTCATCCTTCCTTCAATTATGTGAAGTTTGCCAGTACCATTTGCTGAAAAGCAGCCCCACACCATGATGTTCCCACCTCCAAACTTCACTGTTGGTATGGTGTTTTTAGGGTGATGTGCAGTGCCATTTCTCCTCCAAACATGGTGTGTATTATGACATCCAAACAGTTCAATTTTGCTCTCATCTGACCACACTATATTCTCCCAGTATTTCACTGGCTTTTCCAAATGTTGTGCAGAAAACTTTAAACGAGCTTCAACATGCTTTTTTTTCAGCAATGGAGTCTTGCGTGGTGAGCGTGCATACAGGCCATGGCGGTGGAGCGCATTACTTACTGTTTTCTTTGAGACTGCTAATTGCAGGTCTTTTTGAAGCTCTCCACAAGTGGTCCTTGGCTCTTGGACAACTCTTCTGATTATTCTTTTCACTCCTCTGTCAGAAATCTTGCGAGGAGCACCTGGTCGAGGCAAATGTATTGTCTTTACACTTCCGTATTATGGCCCCAACAGTGCTCACTGGAACATTCAGAAGCTTAGAAATGCGCCTATAACCAATTCCATCATTATGTTTTGCAACAATTAGGTTGCGGAGGTCTTGAGACAGCTCTTTGCTTTTACCCATCATGAGATGTGTCTTGTGTGACACCTTGGCAATGAGACCTTTTTGTAGGCCATCAGTTGAGACTGAACCAGCTGATATTTGCACTGACAGGGGGCTGGATTGCTTTTTAATTACTGATAGTTTTCAGCTGTTGTCTTGGCTTCATGTGTTCAATACCTTTTCCCTGTGTCATTTCACATTATTACACATAACTTAATTTCTGAACTTATTTGTATGTATGGATTACTTGGGTTGTTACCAACATCTGGTGAAAATTTCATGTCAATAGCACCTTTGGAAATATATTTACTGAGAAACATGGTGACATGTTCAATACTTATTTCACCCGCTGTATCTATCTATCTATCCATCTACTACTACACCGGCTCTGACACTTGTTGGTTGTGGCAGGGCTTGCAAACATTTACTGACAACAAACGGAAACCCAGCCGCGAACTGCCCAGTGACGCAAGCCTACCAGACGGGCTAAATGTCTTTTATGTTTGTTTCGAGGCAAAAACACCAAAGCATGCATGAGAGCACCCTCTGTTCTGGACGACTGTGTGATCCCGCTCTCTGTAGCCGATGTGAGCAAGACCTTTAAACAGGTCAACATTCAAAAGGCTGCGGTGCCAGACAAATTACCAGAAGGTGAACTCAGAGCATGCATCTTCAATTACATTTTCAAACTCTCCCTGACCGAGTCTAATACCTACATAATTCAAGCAGACCACCATAGTCCCTGTGCCTAAGAACGCAAAGGTAACCTGCCTAAATGACTACTGCCCCGTAGATCTCACGTCGGTAGCCATGAAGTGCTTTGAAAGGCTGGTCATGGCTCACATCAACACAATCATCCCGGAAAACCCTAGACCCACTCCAATTTGCATACTGCCCCAACAAATTCACAGATGATGCAATCTCAATTGCACTCCACACTGCCCTTTCCCACCTGGACAAAAGGAACACCTATGTGAGAATGCTATTCATTGACTACAGATCAGCAGTCAACACCATAGTGCCCACAAAGTTCATCACTAAGCGAAGGACGCTGGGACTAAACACCTCCCTCTGCAACTGGATCCTGTACTTCCTGACAGGAAGCCCCCAGGTGGTAATGGTAGGGAACAGCACATTGCCAAGTTGAACCTCAACATGGGGGCCCCTCTGCGGTGCATGCTTAGTCCCCTCCTGTACTCCCTGTTCCCCCACAACTGCGCGGTCAAGCACAACTCCAACACCATCATTAGTTTCCTATTCCATCTCAGGAGACTGAAAAGATTTGGAATCGGTCCACAGATCCTCAAAAAATTCTATAGCTGCACCATCGAGAGCATCCTGACCGGTTGCATCACCACATGGTATGGCAACTGCTTGGCAGCCGACTGCAAGGCGCTACAGAGGGTAGTGTGTATGGCCCAGTACATCAAAGGGGCCAAGCTTCCTGCCATCGAGGACCTATATACTAGGCGGTGTCAGAGGAAGGGCCAAAAAAATCATAGACTGTTCTCTCTGCTACCGCATTGCAAGCGGTACCGGAGCGCCAAGTCTAGGTCCAAAAGGCTCCATAACAGCTTCTACCCCCAAGCCATAAGACTGCTGAACAATTAATTAAATGGACATCTGGACTACTTGTATTAACCCCTGTTGTATTCGGCGCATGTGACAAATGTGTGTGTGAATCTGTTATGAATCTGATTACTCTTGGGTGAAAACAGATTTCTGCATCAGACTACAAAACGAATTGTAATTGAACTATTAATCAGTATTTTCCAAAAGTTTTTAAATAGTACTATACAGGATGGATAGCAATTGGCTGAAACAGCATTCGAGACGTCTGTATCAGACAATATATGATAAAATAAATACTTTTCTATGTTGGTAAGCGGTTAATAAAAGCAAAAATTCACCTCTGGGGTTAGTGGTATATGGCCGATATTCCACTGCTTTGCGTCGTGGAGAACAGCCCTTAGCCGTGGAATATCTAAGCAATAAGGCCCGAGGAGGTGTGGTATATGGCCAATATACAGTTGAAGTCGGAAGTTTACATACACCTTAGCCAAATACATTTAAACTAAGTTTTCACAATTCCTGACATTTAATCCTGTAACTGAGTCAGGTTTGTAGGCCTCCTTGCTCGCACACACTTTTTCAGTTCTGCCCACAACTGTTCTATAGGATTGAGATCAGGGTTTTGTGATGGCCACTCCAATACCTTGACTTTGTTGTCCTTAAGCCATTTTGCCACAACTTTGGAAGTATGCTTGGGGTCATTGTCCATTTGGAAGACCCATTTGCGACCAAACTTCCTGACTAATGTCTTGAGATGTTGCTTCAATATATACACATAATTTTCCTTCCTCATGATGCCATCTATTTTGTGAAGTGCACCAGTCCCTCCTGCAGCAAAGCACCCCCACAACATGATGATGCCACCCCCGTGCTTCACGGTTGGGATGGTGTTCTTCAGCTTGCAAGCCTCCCCCTTTTTCCTCCAAACATAACGATGGTCATTATGGCCAAACATTTCTATTTTTGTTTCATCAGACCAGAGGACATTTCTACAAAAAGTATGATCTTTGTCCCCATGTGCAGTTGCAAACCGTAGGCTTTTTTATGGCAGTTTTGGAGCAGAGGCTTCTTCCTTGCTGAGCAGCCTTTGACTTGTTTTACTGTGGATATAGATACTTTTGTACCTGTTTCCTCCAGCATCTTCACAAGGTCCTTTGCTGCTATTCTGGGATTGATTTGCACTTTTCGCACCAAAGTACGTTCATCTCTAGGAAACAGAACGTGTCTCCTTCCTGAGCGGTATGACGGCTGCGTGGTCCCATGCTGTTTTTACTGGCGTACTATTGTTTGTACAGATGAACGTGGTACCTTTTGGCGTTTGGAAATTGCTCCCAAGGATGAACCAGACTTGTGAAGGTCTACAATTTGGCTGATTTCTTTTGATTTTCCCATGACGTCGCGCAAAGAGGCACTGAGTTTGAAGGTAGGCCTTGAAATACATCCACAGGTACACCTCCAATTGACTCAAATGATGTCAATTAGCCTATCAGAAGCTTCTAAAGCCATTACATCATTTTCTGGAATTTTCCAAGCTGTTTAAATGCACAGTCAACTTAGTGTGTGTAAACTTCTGACCCACTGGAATTGTGATATAGTGAATTATAAGTTAAATAATCTGTCTGTAAATAATTGTTGGAAGAATTACTTGTGTCATGCACAAAGTAGTTGTCCTAACCGACTTGCCAAAACTATAGTTTGTTAACATGAAATCTGTGGAGTGGTTGAAAAATGTGTTTTTATGACTTATTAAAATTGGTAACCTGTTTATAATAGCAATAAGGCACCTTGGAGTTTTTGGTATAATGTCAATATAGCACGGCCAAGGGCTGTGTCCAGGCAGTCAGCGTTGCGTCATGGATAAGAACAGCCCTTAGCGGTGGTATATTGGCCATATACCACACCCCCTTGAGCATTATTGCTTAATTATACCACACTTATTAAGACCTAATTGCTTAAATAGCACTATTATTCTAGTTACGCTGAACACAACACAACAAAAAGTAGTTCTCACCAATGGACTTGGGGCCCGCAGCAACTGAAGCGGCAGAGGGAACACTGGTGGTGGTGGTGGTAACCATGGTGAGACTGGTGGTAGGAGTGGCTGCCAATTGGGCCGGTTGTCCCGTGGAGGACCTTGTATCTTCAGGGGTTTCTGAGGGGTGTTGTTGTGATGAGATGGAGCAAGAGGCCGCCATAGACAGTTCTGGACCGGTAGGCCTCCGTAACTTCCCTGTGAGGTAAGCAGCGAGTCGGTTGGCTGGGTGCATGGCTCCCATCATGCCCAGTTGTATCTTGGCATGGGGATAAGACCTGCCATTCACCTACAGATACAGAGGGAAAGGTATGAGGAGCAATGGACCATGTGTATTCTCCTCGGAGCTAGATATAGGGTGCATCCCAAATGGCAGCCTATTCCCTACAGTACCTTCAGAAAGTATTCACACCCCTTGACTTTTTACACATTTTGTTGTGTTACAGCATGATTTAAAAATGTATTGCATTTGGATTTTTCTTTCACTGGCCTACACACAATACCCCATAATGTCAAAGTGGAATTATGTTTTTAAATTTGTTTAAATCCCTATTAGTGAGCATTTCTCTTTTGCCAAGATAATCCATCCACCTAAAAGGTGTGGCAAGAAGCTGCTCAAACAGCATGATAATTACACAGGTGCACTTTGTGCTGGGGACAATAAAAGGCCACAGAAGTCTCAAGTTTTGAGGGAGCGTGCAATTGGCATGCTGACTGCATGAATGTCCAACAGAGCTGGCGCCAGAGAATTGAATGTCAATTTCTGTACCATAAGTTGCCGCCGTCATTTCAGAGAATTTGTGAAGTGCTGAAGATATTAATTACACTTTGGATGGTGTACCAATACACTCAGTCAATACAAAGATATGGGGGTCCTTCCTAACTCAGTTTCCAGAGAGGAAGAAAATCACTCAGGGATTTCACAATGAGGCCAATGGTGACTTTAAAACAGAGTTAAATGCCTGTGATAGGAGAAAACTGAGGATGGATCAACAACATTGTAGTTACTTCACCATACAAATTTAATTGACAGGGTGAAAAGAAGGAAGCCTGTACAGATGAAACATATTCCAAAGCATGCATCCTGTTCGCAACAACGCACAAAAGTAATACTGCAAAAAATGTGGCAAAACAATTAACTTTTTGTGAATGCAAAGTGTTATGTTTGAGGCAAATCCTAAACAACACGTTACGGAGTGCCACTCTCCATATTTTCAAGGATAGTGGTGGCTGCATTATGTTATGGGTATGCTTGAAATCGTTATGGACTTTTAACGTAATGGAGCTAAGCAGAGGCCAAATCCTAAAGGAAATCCTGGTTCAGTAGGGTTTCCACACGACACTGGGAGATGAATTCACCTTTCAGCAGGACAATAACCTAAACCACAAGGGCACATATACACTGGAGTTGCTTACCAAGAAGATAGAGAATGTTCCTGAGTGGCCGAGTTACAGTTTTGACTTAAATCTTCTTGAAAATCTATTGAAAGACCTGGAAATGGTTGTCTAGCAATGATCAACAACCCCTTTGACAAAACTTGGAAGAATTTTGAAAAGAATAAATGGGCAAGTGTTGAACAATCCAGGTATGGAAAGCTCTTAGAGACTAACCCATAAAGACTCACAGCTGTAATCACTGCCAAAGGTGATTCTAAAAAGTATTGACTTTTTAGAATCTGACAGTGTGAATACTTATTCACATTTCTGTATGTCTGTATTTCATTTTCAACAAATTTGCAAACATTTCTAAAAACATGTTTTCAATTTGTCATTATGGGGGATTTTGTGTAGTTGGATGAGATTAAAATATATTTAATCAATTTTGAATTCAGGCTGTAACAACAAAATGTGGAATAAGTCAAGGGGTATGAATACTTTATGAAGGCTCTGTAGTGCAATACTTCTGACCAGAGCCCTATGCACTACACAGGAAAGAGCACTACATAGGGAATTAAGTAATTTCCCCTCGGGGATCAATAAAGTATCTATCTACAGTTGAAGTCGGAAGTTTACATACACCTTAGCCAAATACATTTAAACTCAGTTTTTCACAATTCCTGACATTTAATCCTAGTAAAATGTCCCTGTTTTAGGTCAGTTAGGATCACCACTTTATTTTAAGAATGCGAAATGTCAGAATAGTAGAGTGATTTATTTCAGCTTTTATTTCCCAGTGGGTCAGAAGTTTACATACACTCAATTAGTATTTGGTAGCATTGCCTTTAAATTGTTTAACTTGGGTCAAACGTTTTGGTAGCCTTCCACAAGCTTCCCACTATAAATTGGGTGAATTTTGGCCCATTCCTCCTGACAGAACTGGTGTAACTGAGTCAGGTTTGTAGGCCTCCTTGCTCACACACACTTTATCAGCTCTGCCCACAAATTTTCTATTGGATTGAGGTCAGGGCTTTGTGATGGCCACTCCAATACCTTGACTTTGTTGTCCTTAAGCCATTTTGCTAAAACTTTGGAAGTATGCTTGGGGTAATTGTCCATTTGGAAGACCCATTTGCGACCAAGCTTTAACTTCCTGACTGATGTCTTGAAATGTTGCTTCAATATATCCACATCATTTTCCTTCCTCATGATGCCATCTACATGATGCTGCCACCCCTGTGCTTCACGGCTCCAAACATAACGATGGTCATAATGGCCAAACAGTTCTATTTTTGTTTAATCAGACCAGAGGACATTTCTCCAAAAAGTAAGATCTTTGTCCCCATGTGCAGTCTATCTATCTATCTATCTATCTATCTATCTATCTATCTATCTATCTATCTATCTATCTATCTATCTATCTATCTATCTATCTATCTATCTATCTATCTATCTATCTATCTATCTATCTATCTATCTAATAGGGTGCCATTCCACATCAATAGGAGTAGGAAAATGAACTGATCATCAGATGTGTTTTGGGGGGTGGGGGGGGGACTCTAGGTATTTTTAATGCTTACCGTGACAAGTTCCTGGTCTGAAATGACTGGATGCTTTAGGTTGGCAGTAAGGAGGCCTGCAGGAGAGATTCCTGTTAAGAAAGGCAGGCCCTTCCATTTCAGACCCTTTCTCTTCTCCACAGCCTTGTTTTCCTGCTCGCTTTGCTTCTCCTCCACGCTCCGTCCTTCCTCCACCTCCTTATCCTCCCCTCTCTGCTCCTCCTCCATAATTTCTTCTTCATTTTCCTCTCTTCTCCATTCCTCCTCACCGTTCTCCTTCTCCACTCCGTCCGGTCGCGAGACCTGAGAGATATGTACCTTGTAGTGGATGGAGCAGCTCTCACCGTCGTTCCTCAGGGTCTGAGAAACGGGTTTGATGAGGTAACCTTTGACCCAGAAGGGGTTGGTGAGGTGGTCCTGGGCCATGTGCTCACAAACGATCCTCAGCACCAAGTTCCTGTCTGCCAAGCTCCTCCACTTACACTCAGACATGATCTCCAGACGCTTGGAGGGCTCTGTGTACTTCTCTGACTTCCTGGAAGGGCTCACTACATCAACAGAAATTAGTCAACAGCCATTAGAAATGCATTTCAGGGCAGGCTATGATTTTTAGAAGCAACTAATTATTGATGTGGTTTACTGACTGATAGATATAATTGCAGACAGATGTTTGGCATTAAGAAAATTATGACAAATTTGATTCACTGAACTTACCTGGTGCGGAGTCCATTAGTTTGCAGTGGCCATCAATGTCCTCAGGTCGGTTTGTGCTCTTGCTTTGGAACGCACGCACTCTGGCACACGTCATGGTCCCGTCTTCCTCTCTAACCTGCGAAAAATACATCTTTAGAAAAAGGCTGGGGGGTAAGAATATGCACACCACTTTTGCAGTGGTATGTCTAACACTTCTGGATAGATAAGACACCCTTCTACGACTCACCACTGCCGAAGATTCTTCCTGTAGTGGAAGCCATGGTAGATAAACTGGTGTTGGGGCGTGGAGGGGCTCCGGGTCTGTCTCTCCATCGGTCTGCTTCCACAACGTTCTCACACGCAGAGCTGGTTCTGACACAGTCTCAGCCTCTCTGAGAGCTGAAGTTAGAAAATGAGCAGAAATTAATACAAAATGATGTCATTTAATTGCAACATTAGGATGGACACACTTTGCAAAAAGTTGTTTTTGTATGGAAACTTTTTAGAACTTTATTTGAACCATTCATAGAGCTCCATAACAAGGTTTTACTGTGTAGTTGACACTCACTATATGCCATCCTCATCCTCTTTCTCTTCTTCCTCTTCTTGGACAGGCCCTCTTCTGACACACTGGAATCTCCTTTTAAGTTTTTGAGCACAACCACTTTTTGCCTGAGGCAGCTGCAGCCAAATATACACTCGATCTTTCCACAGTGGGTAATACGACGGTCCTGTGCCAGGCTGGCACACACACAGCCCAGCCGGCAGAACGCATTGAGGCAGGGAGAGGCTCTGCGCTTTATAATCTTAATGGGAGCTGTAGGATTCTCACAAACAAAGCCCTGAAAATAAAAGGGGAAAGTAAATGCAGACAATTAGCTAATTTCTCAGGGATAGCATTGTCGAGTTGGTTTAACACTCACAAAATAATTGTATTAAACAAGATCGAAGCTATAAAATGTACTTCAAAATGTATATGCTCCTTCATGTCACACCACAACAAATGAGTCAACGAGCAGATGTAATGGTGTATGGGTTGTTGGGTTCTAACTTGAAATATCCGTATTCATGTTACCATATTAGAACTGGGTGTGTATGGAAATACTGAGTGAGAAAGCGGAGTGCAGAAAGTTTACATTCTGTCAGAACAAGTTAATGTTAAATCTCATGTATCCTATGGAGAGGAGAAGGGCAACAGTCTGGTTTCAGTCACTGATAAGGTAAGACAGTCGTGAGGAATGCGGGCCAAGGTCAGGTCAGAGGAAGTGAGAAAGAACAGTCACCACTAAAGCACTAAAGTCCTGTCTAGTAACAGAGATGTATTGGCTGTCCAGATGGGCAAGGAGGAGCCTCCGCCTAGAAAGAGGGTATAAATACATGTCATTTCAGCTGTTTAGCCCAGTGGGTGAATAAACTTGGTTTGAGCTTTGTCTAGTCGTCCGTTTGAGTTTTTAAACTTTGTTTGTCAGAACCTTACAGGGAGTAACTGATCTTACCGTTGAGGTAAAGAGCGAGGTGAGGGCGACCGTTGCCCTGTCCTCTGTGATACAGGTCCGATGCTTTCCCTGCCAGACAACCCCGTCCTCCAGATCCCTCTGTCTGAGCAAGGCCTTGGTCAAGCCAGGAACAACAACCCTGGTTCCAGCAGCAGCAGACTCTGGCTCGGAGTCGTCCTCAACAGGAGCCAGGTCAGCGGGAGGTGGCTTTTCTACCTCTGGCCTCGACACAACAGAGTCATGGGCTGGTGGAGGAGTCTTGACCCTCGGCTTCCTCTTTCTCCTTTTCAATGTTTTAATTGCGTCGTCATGGGTGATGGCCGGGACTGCATGATCCATCAATGGCGGTGGTGGCGGCGCAATGTGCAATGGTGTTGGGGTTGGTGCAGAAGTTGGTTTAGTTCTGCTCAGCTTTGAGCGTTGTTTTTGTTGCCTTTTCTCAGATTTCTTAGGTCCTTTTGATGCAAGGGGCAGTCTGTTTTTTTTGGATGGGGGTACAAAGGTGGTAGAAGGTGCCGGTGCCTGTTTCTTCAGCACACTGTCCAGGGTTCGGACGTAACTGGTGCTCTTGGTGGGCAGCTGGTAGGTCACAGGGGTGACGACGGTGTTCTGGGTGAAACTGGCAGCGCGCTCGTCGATGAGTTTGCCTTCGTTAGCCAGATACTCATCCAACATGTTACTGCAGAAGGCCGACAGGTTCTTCGGGACAACATCTGAACTTGGGCCATCTTTAAAGCCTATTGGGCTAGATACTATAGTAAAAACAAGAAGATGGGATATTGCACTGGTTAATTTAAGGCCTTTCTCAAGACGTCACAGCCAGAGTATGTGACCGGAGAGAGGAACTGAGCGTGGTGGGAGATTCCCAAAGGCTGGAGAGTCGGCCTTCTTGCACACTCCAATTTAACTCCATTAGCGATCACTTCACGAGCTCAGGGCGTGCCCGCCACAGCATGCATTTGTAGTCTACTTGTGTGCTGCTAATAGCCCCTTGCTTTAGCTACTGTCATGGAGTTCGCTAAATATTTTCATAAAGAAACTGATAAAACACACAGGTGCTAAATCAAGATGACTTACAAAAATGAGGACCAAGAGCAAGAGAGAGTGTCCACTTAATTGTAAGGCTTGAATACCACCTGCTGGTATGGTGCTAAACTGTTAGTTTATAGACCGGATGCCATTGTTCTACGCGCAGGATATGGAAGTTGTTACACGCGGGCTACTAGAAACATCAACAACTAAAAAATGAAAGACTCTTATCCCAAAGGTATGATGTGTACTTACTATGTGCACATGCTAAAAGAAAGGAACGAGGTGGGTAGATAACTAAGTGTGTCATTTTAGCAAAGTATTTAAAAACTAAAAATCTGATCTCTCTTTGGTTAATTTTCGTTCCATTATATATACACACAATAAGCCATAATTAATTTTGGCCCAATAGGCCTGGCATATTCCCACATTCAAGGAGCTTTCCGTTTTGATTGGGTTATTTTGCCTAAAAACCTTTAGGCCTACCTATAGAAAAATAAAACAAACAACTCTGCATCTCTGCCCAGCCTGGCCAAAAGGGTGTTTAGCATCCCCAGTGGCTCTGCAAGTGTGGAGATGATATTCTCCGCTGCTGGCCGGCTCTCCAAGCATCATCGCATGAGCCTGAATCCACAGACTGGCCAATCGAGTTTCTAAAAACCTATTAAAAAAGGCACTAATAAGCCATTTTTTGTTTACTTTGTATTTAATTAAAGTCATTCACAGCACAATTTATAGACTATAATGATTTAATACAACAAAATGTATGTTGCGCACTTTATGTCCCTACCAGCCTATTGTGTCGCACTCGCAAATACTTCACAATGTATTTCTTTGTAGGCTATAGCCTTGAAATAATTTTAATAATATAGCCTTAATTCATTTATGTTCCTTCTTAGACTCCCTGTCTGGCTCCTGACCTATTTAGAGTGCTTATATGCTGTTTAATATGACATGTAGCCTATTTAAAATTATGCTCACTTCTTACATTTCCCCTTTTCATGTTTATTTCATGTTTCATGTTTATGCAAATACTTTACATTCAAATCCATATTGTTTGGTTTCAATACTTAAAAACCAATTGGTAGGTCCAGGTAGTCACAAAAATAGATGGGTGTTGGTTAAATTGTTATTTTAATGAATGGAGCTAATTTGGAGCACAAGTTTTTTTCCCTGTGAGAGTGGAGCGTTTTTTGCGGAACGGCAGAAAAGCACATGGAGCCTCTCAACTCCGCTCACATGCTCTAGTCAGAGATAAAAGGTCAAGAATAAACAGTCTCAACTGTATCCCCTCTTCTTGTTTTGTCACATTTAAAGCACCATGCAATATTTCTGACAACGGAATAGCTAATCAAATCAGAAAATAAGGGGTTTTATGTAAATATTACCTTCAGGCTTGGAGGATGCCGAGGAGTCTGAGGGGACAATCTTATCTCTCCAGCCTTTGATTTGAGTGAAGTCTGTTGTCTTGCCTGTCCTGGAAACAAAAGGAACTGAACCACCTGAATAGAATGTATGACAATTAACAATCACTCCTTTCAATATGTATAAACTTATCCTCATAAAACCCTAAACGGATTACTGAACAAATACTCTCAACCATTTAGCCATAACAGAAACTCTTAACAACAAACGACTACTAACTTAGAGAAGATGCCAATCCTGCAGTGCTTGGTCCTGGACATAGGAAGGGTGACGGTAGAGGTAGACAAACACCTAAGTACTGCAGGTCGATGACCAGAGTGGGATCCAGTAAACTCATCTTCAGTCCAACTTCAAAGAAGACAGATGACAGATAAGCGATCTTCAAGCGTAGACTATGCATCATAAAAAAGCATTCTATCATGAGTAGGATTAAACATGACGGAACACTGTCATGAAAAGCAAAGTGGGACATGACCCATGCTAGTGTTCAAGAAAGTTGTTGAAAATAAAAAGTAAATACTCTGTCATTCACTGCCATTTATTGGTGTTACCTTCTTGCAACACAGGATGAATGGCCTGCCGATGCTTCATAATCTTCAGATCGTTCAAAAGAACCTTCTCGAAAGCTGCTATTCTTTCCTCTGTGGTTTCAGGTCCAACTAAAAGAGATAAATAATTTAACAGATGTCAAATAACAGAAGTTTGGGAACATGATGGATCAAATTGTTGTTTTCTGTACCATTCTCTTTCGCCTTGGGGGTTTTCTCAGGTTGTGCAGTTGTCGTCTCACGAAATGAAGGCTCTCCTAGGTGGACTTCAAGTGCTTCCTGTAATTTATAACACTTTACTTAAAAGCACTACTTGAAACCAATGGATATACTGAATGCTTTGTTAATTGTTATGAGCATGTATAAGCCCTTATGATGACTTATTGTACAGCTTATAATATGCTGTATTATATTGTATGTCATATTATATCATACTGTATTGCACAAAGTGTGGACTGTTGAAAACAAATAAAACTTTCCTTTATTCACTTTACAACAAAGATCTACCTGCCTCTTAAACAAGAACCGAGGAAACACAGGTGGCACACCATGAAATAACAGTAATACTTTACTTGAAGGGTGTATACAGAAAGCATTCATAACACCTTTCACATAACAGGTTGGAAATATAAAAGGGTCAACAATTAGTGACAGTGTGACTTGGGCATTGTGCATCTTCTCTCGTGATCTCTCAATTTGGCAGGATGCCACTGAGTAAACAGCCATTGGAATGATCTTATTGGATGATTAACTTTTATTTGACAATATCCGGGAGAACGTGGATCTGGTGTAAATAGTGTACCTGGCCTTGAGCGAGTTCCGGCCAAGAGCATCAATTGTAAATGTCATGTTAGGCTTACATCTTGTTCTCTGCCAAGGCAAACCAAAAATGTGTACTTAGGTTAACACTTGTGTATAATTGTGGTACAAAGGTTGTTATGAATGACCTGTAACACTCAAAATGTTGTTGTAAACAGTTTCATATAGGTGTTGTGAATGCAAGTGTTACCAAAAATGCTGACGGATGGAAATACATTTAACAATCTATGCGTTACCTTGGAGGTGAAAGAGACAAACAGCTGCTCCTCAACTTCCTCAAGGTTGGGCTGCATGGTCACATCTGTGGGTCCACCAATCACTGGGAGTGGATCACCCTTGGCAGATTTCACTCCTTTCCTAGATCTTTTCTTAGATCTTTGGGGTTTAATGCTCTGGGTTGGCTGACTAGAGCCAACTGGTACAGTAGACCTAACTGGTACACTAGGGGTAATTAAAGTTGGGACATGAGGACAAGGGACAGGAGCCACCTCACTGCTTGGAAAGTCTTCAGTCATCTCAAGCTCATCAGAGATCGAGAAAAAGTGAGTGAGGTCGGCAAGTGAAGGGGTTGGTGACAATGGGTCAGGACCTAACGATGAAAAAGGAGATAACTGAAATGGGAGTGGAGACGGTGTAGAAGGGCGTGTTAATGGTTCATAATTGACTTGAAATGATGAGGCAGGGTCCAGGGGAGGTGAAGATAAGCCAGGGTCCAGAGCAAGTGAGCCAGAGTGAGAGGTAGATGAAAATGAGGCTGCCTCAAAGGGTAATGGGTTAAGGTGAGCAGAAGGCAACAACGGGATAAAGGGCGTTGTTAAAAAAGGATCAGAGGCAGGTAGTGCTAACAGCGATGCATGTGATGAAAGTTCAGAGGAGAGTACAAAAAGGTTCGGGGCCGGTAATTGTTCAAGGGCTGGGAATGACGAGGAAGGTACAGTTAAGGAGGGGGCTGGGACTAGTTTCAATTGAACAGGGGAAGGTAAAGAGGGTTCAAGATCAGGTAATGATGCAGGTGAGGATGGCTCAAAGCCACCTAGCGAAGGGCCAGGGGATGGTAACGATGGGGTACACTCAGGTTTCAAGGTGGCAACACTAGGTGTTGATGACAGCGCTAGGTTCAATGTGACAGGTACAGGGGACAGCAGTTCTTGGGCTGGGGATGACAAGGCAGGGGCTGGTAACAATGGGTCAGGGAATGGCGACATGAGGGGTGGAGTGAGGGATGATAGTGAAATGGATAAGGTAGGTTCAGGGACAAGTAACGACTGATCAGTAGTAGGCAATACTGGGTCAGGTTCTGGTAAAAAGGAGTCTGTGGCAGGAACCAAAAAATCTGTATTTGGGACTGAAATATCGGTGGGTACACCAGCATAGTCTGTGGCTGGAACAACAGGATCGAGAGCTGGACCAGCAGGATCAGTGGCTCGAACTACAGGATCACTGGCTGGAGGAACAGCATATCCAGTTGGGACCATTGCTGGACCAGTAGAGTCCGTGGCTGGGCCAGAATGGTCGGTGGATGGGCCAGTAAAGTCCGTGGCTGGGCCAGAAGGGTCGGTGGATGGGCCAGTAGAGTCCGTGGCTGGGCCAGAAGGGTCGGTAGATGGGCCAGAAGGGTGTGGGACAGTAGGATCGGTGGCTACAACAGCAGAAGATGTGGATGAAGTAGAAGGCAAAGGAGATTTTGGTTTGGTCTTAACAGGTCTGGATTTCGACTTCAACTGTTGAAGGTAGAGTGCAAGCAGGGGCAAAGGCACAGGTTCAGGTCGTTTGTGTGGTTTAGTCTTCCCCTGCTGCTGTTCTTTGGAACCTGTCCTTTTTGCTTCACAGCTCACTGAGGATCTCTGGGAAGCCTTTTGACTGCTTTCAGCTTCATCTGCTGAAGGGTCATTGATTGACATGGGGGTCTTCACAGGTTCCTGGGACTGAGATGGACTGAGGAGGTCCGTTTCACTGTCAATCGTATTCCCATTGTCCTGGGTTCCCATCTTTTTAATAGTTTTTCCAGACAATGCTTCAGGAATCTGGGACAAATTGTTATTCACAGCTACTTCCACAACTTTGCCTTTGGCAACCATGCCCTTAGTGTATGTTTGCTCAACATTGCAAGCTGTATTGGTTATCTCCAGATTACACCTTCTTATTTTCAGATGACACTCCCGAATCAGCTCAGTGAAGTTACTTTGGGGAGGACCTGTTATACTGCTCAAAAGAGAAATGCAAAAGATTAGAAGACCATTTTAAAGTAAAAAGTAAAGTGCTAACATGTAGCTTACAGAACTTGAGAACTTACCAGGAACTTTGATCAGTGGACTCTTTGTTGCAGACTGACTTTTCACTGTCTGCAACTGTAGCAGTTTGAGCATCAGAGCTGGTGAGTCCTTGATCTGCTACTGAAGTCTTTAGGAAGTTGCGTTTTCCGCGCAAAGACTTTCGGCTATTTTTCACAGGCTTGCGCACCTTGGGATATATAGTTTGTTCTTTGTTAATCTTGGAGAGACTTGATTTCTTGCAAGAGCTGGGTGCATGATCGTTAACCCTTGACTTGTCAGATTCTCCAAGTGTACAATTTTGAGCATGAGAGATGAGGAGTCCTTGATCTACCGCCGAAGTGTCTTTAGAGTTGCGTCTTGCCATCAAAGACATCAGATTACTTATAAGAGGGTTGAATTCCTTCTGAGATATGGTTTCTACTTTTTTCAACTCATTGGAGGGACTTGATATCAACTTTGGAGAGCAGGATCTGGGTCCATTAGCGTTGACCCAGGACATGTCACTGTCAGCAAGTGTAACATTTTGAGTATCTGAGCGGAGGACTCCTTGAGCTAGTGCTGACGTGTCTTTAGAGTTGCATTTTGCCATCAAAGACTTCAGGTTATTCAGGCTTTTCACAGGCTTGAGTTCATTGTTAGAGCTGGTGTTGCCTTTTTTCGATTCAATTGAGGGACTTAGTTTGACCCCGGACTTGTCACTGTCTGCAAGCATAACATTTTGAGTATCGGAAGTGAGAAGTCCTTGACCTGCTGCAGAAGTATCTTTAGAAGTGCGTTTCCCCATCAAATACTTAAGATTATTCAGGCTTTTCGCAGACTTGAGCTCATTGGGAGATTGGCTGGGGTCTTTCTTCATCTCATTGGAGGGACTTGATTTCAGCCTGGAGCTGGGTCCATCAATGTTAGCCTCAGATTTTTCACCATCTTCAAGGGTGACATTTAGGACATTTGAATTGAAGAGTCCTTGATCTACTGCTGAAGTGTCTTTAGAGTTGCGTTTTGCCATCAAAGACTTCAGGCCACTGAGGGCTTTCATAGGATGGAGTTCATTGGGAGATCTTGTATCACTGTCTGCAGGTGTAACATTTTGTGCATCAGCACTGGGGAGTCCTTTATCTACTGCAGAAGTGTCTTTAGAGCTGTGTTTTGCTGCCATCAAAGATTTCAGGCCATTCAAGCCTTTCACAGGCTTGAGTTCATTGGGAGATCTGGTTTCATTCTTCTTTGAATCATTGGAGGGACTCATTTTCAGCTTTAGAGCCCAAGAGGGTCCACTTGCAAAAGGGTTGAAGTCAGCTTTAAACTGAGACATGCGTAAGTTCTGGTAGGCTGTTACAGCAAAGAACTCTGTCTGGGGAAAGGTGAAGGTTATTACGTCAGGCCCATTGAGCTGAATATCCTCTGTAGCCGTTTCAGCTGAGACCACATGGAGGTGTGGTAAGTATCGGTGCATTGGGTGCAAAATTACATTCCCCTCCTGGTCCATGGTGTTGTCAGTAAGCTTAAGCTTGTAGAATGAAACTGGGTTCTGCATCCATTGGTGACCAGAAGATGGAGAGTCTGGGTGGATGAAAATCCGTCTCAGCACGTGGGCTTCTGCCTTTTCACTCATTTGCCAGTTTTGCCCAGTCCACTTGTAACGTTTGTTGTCCATTGGGTTGATATCCATGAGCAGATTGTACTTCTGGAAGGGATCCAAACCAGAGATGCGAAAGCGGCAATAAGGAAACATTCTCCGGCCTTGTTTGGTTAGTATCATCTCGGTTTTGCATCTGAAGAACTCATTCCACATGTTGTTGTTGTCCAACATCACCTTGATACCTCTGCAGGTGCTCTCTGGTGGTAAATTCTCTGGTTGGTTATTAGACCTGACAGCAGAGTTCAATGTAAGACCAACACCCATTGCAGAGCCTGGAGTGGATGTTGCTGCAATATTTGCTTCCTCATTGGCTACAACTGCACTTGCTTGCCCTGTTTTTAGGGCACCACATAGGTCAGGGGGAGAGGCAGTCGAGTGCAGTGCCATGGGAGCAGCTGCCCCTTCCTCATGAAGCACCATTATTCTCTTCTTGTTGGCAGCCATGAACTTTATACTGTCTTTTTCGAGGGCAGAATGCCCTATTACGTCTGTCTGGTCATATCTTCAGTCAGCATTCTAAAAACAAAAATAAAGCGATATTTAGCATGATAAAGATATGATCATGAAGATCTGACCTCAAAAGGCCAATCCACATTAAAATTAAAAGAGGAAACAAATTGAGTTAGCAAGCTATTACCAGCTCTCTAGCTAGCCAAATCATCTCATACTGCTAGCTGTTATCATAGACATCCAGTCATTGCGCTAATGCTAGTCAGAGCTGTCTGGCAAAACTACCTCTAACTTCCTTCACAATGGATGCAGAGGGATGGGCGATATGGCCTAAAAATCATATTGATTTTTTAAAACTTATACAGTGCCTTCGGAGAGTATTCAGACCTTGACTTTTTCCACATTTTGTTACGTTACAGCCTTATTCTAAAGTGGATTAAATAAATAAAACATCCTCAGCAATCTACACACAATACCCCACAATGACAAAGCCAAAACAGATTAGACATTTTTGCAAATGTATTAAACATAAAAACCAGAATACCGTATTTAAATAATTATTCAGACCCTTTGCTATGAGACCCGAAATTGATTGCAGGTGCATCCTGTTTTCATTGATCATCCTTGAGAAGTTTCTACAACTTGATTGGAGTCCACCTGCAGTAAATGTAATTGATTGGACATGATTTGGAAAGGCACACACCTGTCTATAGAAGGTCCGACAGTTGACAGTGCATGTCAGAGCAAAAACCAAGCCACGAGGTCGAAGGAATTGTCCGTAAAGCTCAGAGACAGGATTGTGTCGAGGCACAGATCTGGGGAAGGGTACCAAAAAATGTCTGCAGCATTTAAGGTCCCGAAGAACACAGTGGCCTCCATCATTCTTAAATGGAAGAAATTAGGAACCACCAAGACTCTTCCTAGAGCTGGCCGCCCAGCAAAACTGAGCAGTCGGGGGAGAAGGGCCTTGGTCAGGGAGGTGACCAAGAATCCGATGGTCACTCTGACAGAGCTCTAGAGTTCCTCTGTGGAGATGGGAGAACCATCTCCCCAGCACTCCAGCAATCAGTTATTTACGGTAGAGTGGCCAGGCGGAAGCCACACCTCAGTAAAATACACATGACAGCCTGCTTGGAGTTTGCCAAAAGGCACCTAAAGACTCTCAGCTCATGAGAAACAAGATTCTGTGGTCTGATGAAACCAAGATTGAACTGTTTGGCCTGAATGCAAAGCATCATGTCTGGAGGAAACCCGGCAGGGACTGGGAGACTAGTCAGGATCGAGAGAAAGATGAACGGCGCAAAGTACAGAGAGATCCTTGATGAAAACCTGCTCCAGAGCGCTCAGGACCTCAGACTGGTTCACCTTCCAACAGGACAATAACCCTAAGCACACAGCCAAGACAATGCAGGAGTGGCTTCGGGACAAGTCTCTGAATGTCCTTCAGTGGCCCAGCCAGAGTCCGGACTTGAACCCGATCGAACATCCCTGAAGAGACCTGGAAAAAAAACAACAACAACCTGACAGCGCTTGAGAGGATCTGCAGAGAAAAATGGGAGAAACTCCCCAAATACAGGTGTGCCAAGCTTGTAGCGTCATACCCAAGAAGACTCGAGGCTGTAATCGCTGCCAAAGGTGTTTAAACAAAGTACTAAGTAAAGGGTCTGAATACTTGTGATATTTCCATTTTTTATTTATTAACAAAAAACAATTGTAAACCATTTTTTTCTTTGACATTATGGGGTATTGTGTATATGAGGGAAAAAATAAGTCTGTAACGTAACATAATGTGGAAAAAGGGACCTGAATATTTTCCAAAGGCACTGTATATCTAGAATTTTTAAATGTCCTCTAAATAAGCTTTGTTGTAGAATTAAAGGTCAAATACACTGCATTTCAAAAGACAGCAATAATAGAATGAATGCAGGACTTGTTTAGTTATACCTAGGATAAATATAAGCCTTCCACAACCATAAGACCAACTAATAATTTTTACAATTATAACTGATCTGTCTTTAAAGTCTGTCCATAAAATGCCCTTTTTTGTTACAAATTTAACTAGAACCATGCATAATGCACATTCACTAATAATAAGTAGGTATTAGGCTATAGAACATTAACACAGGTTATCAACAACCTCTCAAGCCCACGTACTATTGATTATATTTAAAATTTGACAAATTAGATCTATTTGCTAGCTAACAAGGTTGAACAGTTGAATTGTTATGAACACACCCTTCTGTCTGTCTCAACTGTTTGAAAAGCATGCTAGCCTGTCCACTTTGTTCAGATGTTGAAATAAGGTGGCCTACCATATTTCTCAGATTGACGAGTTGCCAATTGCTTTATATATATATATATATATATATATATATATATATATATATATATATATATATATATATATATATATACACACACACACACACACATTTTATGCTTATTGCACATTTATAAAACAGACTAGACAGCTAGTATGACAGTCTGACTAAAATGCTGCTAACGGTATGTGGAACCAATACCACGGGCGACAAACTGAGTATTCATTTTACAGAATCAATGTTCATTGATAATCTCATTTTAGTAATGTATGCACTGCATGCAATTTGAGTAGTTGAGAAATAAACAGGGTATCGTTTGAAAAGTTAACCTCCTATTACAGTAAAATAATGTCTCAATGTGCTTTGTTGTCCATATTACCAATTATTTTGGAGCAAAACTTAAAATAGCGAGTTGAGACCGCTTGCCAGAGAGGAAGATGTGATCTCTCAACTTTGTTGGCGTGAGAGGTAGGGGGAGGGTCTTGGTGTGTTTGTAAACCATAGAGGAAGAGACTAAGCGAGAGGTTTTACTCTCGTTAAAATCTGTCCAAAAGAAGGCCAATGCGTTTCTTTTAGGGATGCACCGATCACTTTTTTTTAGGCCGATACCGATTACCGATTTTCAGTCTTCAAAATCAGCCGATACCGATATTATACTTTTTATATGTACATTATTCATTAAAGATACATTTTTATTCCAGATAAACTCAAAATTAGTGGTGAATTGAAAGCCATTTTAGTGACAACTAGCAAATGCAGTAATGCAGGCTATAACCTGACAAAAATGGACACTAACTGTATTATTTAGGAACAAAACAGAATAACCTGACAAATTCTGACACTAACTGTATTATTTTAGCAACAAAACAGAGTTTATATAATAGGCTAATCAAAATATTTTTCAGCATAACAGTCACCTGCCTATGGCCTATTTCCAAATCTGAATATTTAGAATACTTAAATAATGCCAAAAACCTATGTAAATAGATAACTAAAAAGCCAACAAATAGGCAATAAAAGGAAACAAAATTAGTTTGGTTTTGGTAAAAAATTAAATAACATTCTACAAACAAATGAATTAGCCTATGAACATGGACGTTTGAAAATAAGTGAGGCAGTGAGATAAACTTAAAATAGGTTAATTCGTCAATGCCATGTGGCTACATCTCCTATTTCTCACTTTTAAGCACCAATGGTAGATTTATTTTAACAAAGACGAGCGTCTCCACTTTTTCAGAAGACAGTCTGTTCCTCTTTTCATCCACGATATGTGAAACAGAGCTCAACAAGCGTTCGCTGTCCACACTTGTGGAGGGCGCAGAGAGGTAAGCTCGTGCCAGTTGCGAGAGCAGGAAAATGGCCCTTGTTGTTCTGCTAGTAAGCCAGAGGTTGTGCGCTCCGTGGAATGGGTGCCTCAGAGGTAAAGCTGCATCTGCGATACAGCTCCGCTGCTGCTTTCCCGTGCCTCTGGAGTTTCACTCAATATTTTGTTGTACATTGCCTTATTACGTTTGTTGTATTTTTTATTTTTTTTCACTTGCTTCCACCTCGATATTCACTGGATTTACATATATTGCAAATTGCATTAGTTACACCTGTCTCCGGCACATTGCCACACGGCCGACACGTTGAGAGCTTTACTGGTGCAAATCAACTCTTGGCTCACGTATTTTACGTCAAAGATCGGTTTTCTGTATCGGCCATTAGAAAGGAAAATCGGACTACCACCGATCTCGTATTTTGAGTGGAAATCTACCGATTCCGATCTCTTGCCGATCGATCGGTGAATCCCTAGTTTCTTTGGGCCTGCCTTCCTGCCTTTGGGACAATGACTTCCATTGTTAAGGCAGAGATGTGCATCTCGTCATTATATAGAGGAGACAAAACCAAAAACACATGAGAACAAGCAGACATAAATGCTCATAAAAACAAAAAAATAACAAAAACCTTGATTCTTGCGGCTCAGGCATTTGGAATATCGCACAAACATTAATTTGAATTAATTCGATATATCGCCCAGCCCTATCGGCCCCTTAACTGTGTGAAGGATATTTCGGTAAATTATTAAAACGGCAAAAAACTATTAAGATAAAAATCTAAACATTGAGAAGTGACACTTTTACATGCATTTCTCAAAACATTTGCTCACTTTGGAAATATGACAACTTAATTACAAATTATGACTACTAGGCTAAATTACAACACAACATAGTATGAAAATGATATTTGAACATTATGAAACTATGAATAAATACAAACCAAAATGTATCGCTAGATAATGAGCATTAAAGTTAAACACAAAAAAAGAAGCACATAACAAAAGAACTGTATATCAGTCTTGTAATTTAATAATCAAAATGATTACACATGAACATGCATTTGATTAAACCCCCAGTTTACTACTGATAGCTAAGGAAATTCATTGGGTATAGGGTGGCAGGTAGCCTTGCGGTTAGAGCTTTGGGCCAGTAACCGAAAGGTCGCTGGTTCGAATACCCGAGCCAAAATACTTGTTGATGTGTCCTTGAGCAAGGCACTTAGCCCTAATTTTTCTCCAGGGGCTGACCCTGTAGGTAGGCCGTCATTATAAATAAGAATTTGTTCTTAACGGACTTGCCTAGTTAAATAAAGGTTAAATAAAAATAGCCCTATTATTGAAGTAGCCTAGGCAGCCGATAGTGGGCACTAGATCATTTAGGATTGATGTGTCCTCCAGCCCGTAACACACTAACAGCCCCCGTGGACCAATTCATACATATAGCATCCTCTATTCAGGGTGCAATGTAGTGCAAAGGTATTTTCCTCCTTAACTAGCTATAATGGTGGGCCGTCTGGAAAAAAATGGGAAAATGTGTATTGTACAGAGATGGATAGAGAAAGCATCCCTATATAGTTCCCATTATGGCATGTGAGTGCACGAGCAGGGCCATTGAGGCAATCTCCATTTTGAAGTGGAACATTTTCTTCATGGTTGGCTGATCACCCAGTCGGACATGACTCTGAGAGACCAGAGTCAAGTCCTACCCAGTTGGCTACATTAAAATGGTGGAAACGCTCAATGGCGCTGCCCCTGCTAAAATGGCCTTTTGGCCACTAGAAGTCCCACTCTATCCATCTCTTTGGTACCATCTTAAAATAGATTCTCTTGTAATTTTTAGCCAGTAGTTCTGAAAGTAGCACTCACGAGCCAAAAGATGTCCCCAAAAATTGCATACTACATCACATATGCAGATATGTGCACCATGTCATTGAGCGCTCTCTCTCTCTCGCTCTGCTGTATCCACTGAGAGGTTAGGCCCTCCCTGCAACCTCATTGGATTACACTGGGTAGGCCTTTTGCTAGCTGTCACTCACATGCAGGAAATGTTGGGGGAAATGGCATGGTACAACTTCAAGGAAACAGTCGCTTTCAGACTACGGATGTCTTTGCTTAGAGGTAAAACAGTAATTCTGCATGTATGAACTACACACTGACACACCCAGCTCAAAATATAATTTGTCACCAAAGTACATCTTTAATAAAACAATTTTCCACCACCATTTTCAGACATCTCAGGATGTTGCACACCCTTGGCTAAATGTTCCCAAAGTATCCCTTTAAGTTGAGAGAAACTATAACATTCCTCAGGGTAAAAAGGAAGATCGGCCCTGAGGGCTGGGCGGTATGGCCTAAAAATTATATAGCTTTTTAAAAACTTATACAGTACCTTTGGAGAGTATTCAGACCTTGACTTTTTCCACATTTTGTTACGTTACAGCCTTATTCTAAAATTGATTAAATAAATAAAACATCCTCAACAATCTACACACAATACCAAAGCAAAAACAGTTTAGACATTTTTGCAAATGTATTAAACATAAAAACCAGAATATCGTATTTACATAATTATTCAGACCCTTTGCTGAGACCTGAAATTGAGCGCAAGTGCATCCTGTTTCCATTGATCATCCTTGAGATGTTTCTACAACTTGATTGGAGTCCACCTGTGGTAAATTCAATTGATTGGACATGATTTGGAAAGGCACACACCTGTCTATAGAAGGTCCCACAGTTGACAGAGCATGTCAGAGCAAAAACCAAGCCATGAGGTCAAAGGTACTTGTCGCCAAAGTACTGGAGTAAATCTTTAATAAAACCATTTTTTTCAGCATTTTCAGACATCTCAGGACGTTACACACCCTTGGCTAAATGTCAGAAAATCCTAAAATGGTGTTAAGACAGTATACATATGAATGGAGAATGCTTTATTTAGGAGCAATCCTAGACCTTAGTGCAGCTCCAGTGCCCACCATGCCTGCCTAGGCTATTATTGAAGATAATTTAGCCTCCCTCACATGGCCTGAAAAACAAGAGAAAATCATATTGTTCACAGGATGTGATGTTGACATCACAATGTTTTGATCGAAAATGGACACACCAAAGATGTCGACTTAATTGAAATTCGTTTCTGGGTCAAGTTGTGAAATAGCAGCCTACTGTAGGGTACTTGAACCTTTAATGTTATAGAGAAAATGTTTGATAGGAAACCTCTTAAGAATGACTACCGTAAACATATATGTTACGGACACCAAACTTATCCATTTCTGAAAGACAGCGATGATATCGTGAAATCAGACCTCACGGCGGCCATTTTGCATTACCATACGAGACAACACAGGTAAACAAACATGATGCTGGCGGAACAACTGTATTCCCGGCGCACCGTAATCGCACACATTGTTGTTTGATGACAACACCAAGTTGTGGCACGAATGGTATATCCTCTATCCTTTACTTATATGTGGATTTAAATCTTTCTCTGCCAATGGCCTCGATGCCAAGTACCACGACTAAAAACGTGGCTTGGGCCTGCAAGGCCTAACCACGCAAGTCTTGCCAACAACACACCAGCGCGTGCACAACACGATCGAATTCAATGGCGCCTGATTCCCAAGTCAACATGGTGGCCACATACTCAGACTAGAAAGAGAAGCCTTGGAGCTTGCAATGTCTATGTAGTCTTTCTCGACAGGATCATGTGTTTTACTAAGCACATGGATTACCTTTTGCACATTTGAATGGATCAAAATATGCGATGGTTGTCGTCGACTCCTTGTATAATCCCTTCCTTTTCCTCAGTTGAAAGCATAATATACTGTACCTCGCATCTCCAAGTTGGAGGAATCATGCGTGCTGTAGAAAGACGTCACAGCTCCGCGTTTGCACGTTCACGTCTTACTGCGCAGACTCAGCGCCTTTGTATCACATGATTCAAAACAGAGGGAGAAAATGCATGCGGAGGTGGTACGGAACGCCGCCATGGGGAGGTTTGAAACTCCCCGCTTTTTGGTAGGGGGCCCTTCAACAAAGACAGAATGGTTGGGGTATAAATATAATCCAAGTTGAACATGTCGATATGGCGACAGTACACGTAACGATAGACTAAGCTCGTGGGCATGCTTATTCGGGGGAATCTGCATGTGCTAGCCAACCAGCTCTAACAAGATTGAAATGGTCAATGCACGAATTTACCTGCGACTTCACTCCAATTGCATGTGAATTCGCTGTTTTGTCTACTAATCTGTAGCTAGTTAGCCATATGGTATGCGCCGAAGACGTAAGAAGACTTGGGTGCAGTCCAAACGCAAATTAGACAGCTTTCAACCCTAAACCCTCAGCCTTTGAATTACATTTTACATCGTCACATCCAAAAATAGCTACCTCAAATGTCCCTTGCCCAACTAGGGAATGTGATAATCGGAGAGGCAACGACCTTGGTGGAAATCTTGGAAATTGACCTCCACTTATAATGAGCGACGGCTGAGGGAGTAAAATGAACGTGTTTGGACTGCAGCCGTTGATTGTATACAGCAGTAGTTGATAGCTAGGTAGCACATTGTTGTGTGGAGAACAGTGGGGCTGGCGAATCCTTCGTTGCACGCGTTAAATAACACTAGCAAAAATATTCTGCATTTAAGAAGGGTTTATATGGGACAGCAATTAGAGGAAGGGTCGAATCCCGGGTCGGTCAGGGAAATCTGGCGGGATATGAGCCTGCAAGTGGAAGGTTCCAGGTATCAAATCCTAGATGCCATCTCCTGCAGGTGTGTCTTTGAGCAAGGCGCTATTCCTAAACTGCTCTAGGTTGACCATGTCCTGTCCACTCTCTCTTTATCTGTGACACACCTGCAGGAGATGGCATCTGGAGGGATTGGGATAAATTTCAGTAGCTAGGTTTCCGTCCGATTGGCGACAGATTTTCATGCGAAGAGATTCAATAATCCATATGAAGAAAATACGCGCATTGTACTACCATTGGTGTGTTTCCACCAAACACACTTGTTGCACTTCTTTTTACTTTTTCGCTTACGTTTTCATGTACCCAATACAAATCTAATGTGATTCCAACGCATTTAACGCTACCGATAATTTTGTCACAAAAACGGTTGTGTTTAATAGCAAATGTGCCTGCTCGCAGTGGGGGTAGGCTAGTAAATCTACATGAGATTATTATGGATAAATAACAGCATCCATCAACATGTCACCAGATCAAGACCCTCTATTTATTGCAAAAGGAGGATCAAGATCACCGTGGACGTTCACTACCCTGTGAAGTTAATCGTAATTTATTTAATCTATAGCCTAATACACTACATGGTTACCCGAGTCATAGTGGGAGGATCACACCATATCATCGAGTGACTCCCAAATTTACTTCAATATGGTGGTTATTATTTGAGCATAAAGGCGTTTCCAGGCCATTTCTCTCAAAACTAATTTTACGAACAAATTCTGTCGGCATTTATACAATTGTACCGAAACTTCCTGTTTCCATCACATCGGTCATGTTTTGCTTTTTTATACAGTTAGTATTTGACAATAAAATAACTTTCTTGAACTACATTTATCCAGATCAGCTGGGGCACATATAATTTAGGCTGAGGGTTGGAGTTCCATGCTCTCCCAGAAGGTATAAAGACAAATATACCATACGATCATGAAACAACCAATACCTTTTATTTAATTACACTTGAGGTGAGAATTATATTGTAGCTTTATGTACAAATCTCAAATAACTAGGCACAGGCTGGTAAGGATGGACTGGTCAGAGTATCACAACACAAAGCATCAGCTTCACAAGTCTGTTTTTAATGATCTGGGTTGTATCTATGGAAATTATTTTATAACAATATACAAAAAATACATAGAAAATATACATATTAAAACATAATGTCCCTTGATATCCCATAGCCTACATTGAATGCTCCAGAAAGCAAAATCAAGGGAGTGTCTCTGTAAGCATCAGTGAACGACACTCACATTTTATCAAGCTAATGTCTTAACACAACATAATATCCATATTCACACTTGTATAATTAGTTATTGAATACATACAACTTTCTGCATATTATCCTGTTTCATAAATTCTCAATGGTACTCTTCAAAATAGCTCATTCACAAAAAAATGTATTATCTACTTCCCCAGAGTTAGATGAAGTTGTTGATACCTTTTGTATGTCTCCATGTCCAGTATGAAGGAAGTTGGAGGTAGTTTTGCGATGACTGGAAGTCTATAGGTCTCTGCCATGACTTCCAGTCATTGCGCTAACGCTAGTTAGCAATAGTGCTAGCGCTAGTTAGAAACTTCCTTCAAACGGCATGCACAACATAAAAATGGTATCCATGATTTCATGACTCACAGGAAGTAGATAAAAGGCCTCATTGCAAAAATCCCAAAGTATCTCAGTATCCAAGGCATTCCTAGTCGATCGCCAAACATTTCTGTACAAAATCCAACGATAAATCCTTGCGTGACATCCATGACTAGAGAGACTGTCAACGAATACAGCAAAGAGCTTCTGTTTTTGAGTGAGTTTAAAGTTCTTACTCATCACTGTCAACACTTTTTATTCAACACTTTTATAAGCCATAAAATGTGCATTCGTCCTACTTCCACTGAGGCTACAACCAGCACTGCTGCTGTAATGAATGAGTAGGAAAGTGTATTGCTTGCATTGTTATTATTAGAGGCTTGGGTCTTTAGTATCGAGGAATTTCATTTTCTCTGTTCATAGGAGTAACATGAATTTGTGCATGAGGCAGAAATAATGCGGTGCGACTCAAGTTTTGCCATTAGCTGGAAGACTGTGCCCCTTTTTGGTCAGTATCAGTGGACGAAAGGGAGAGAGGAGGGATGTTGAGAGGCGGGCCCTCAGTCTGTTGCTCTCTCCCTCTGCTGAGACTGACCATCAGGGCCCAGATTCACAAAACCTTATGAAGAAATGTCTTAACTGCCATTTTTCCTTAACTATAGAAAGTTAAGCAAAGTTGCTATTCCTCAAAAAGGTTATTGAAACATTTCTTGTGTTTCTCCTTAAGCAAAAAGTTAAGAAATTAGATTCTTGAAAATAAACTTGTCTTAAACTAAGGGCAGTGAGAGAAGTAATAGAACAACTGATAAATTACTGGTGTGATCATATAGCCTACCTCACATTTTGAAATATACACTGAACAAAAATAAAAACACAAATTTTAGTCCCATGTTTCACGAGCTCAGAAAAATATACCAGAAATGTTCCATACACACAAAAAGTTGTGCACATAATCCATCCACCTGACAGGTGTGGCATATCAAGAAGCTGATTAAACAGCATGATCATTACACAGATGCACCTTGTGTTGCAGTTGTCACAAAATGCCACCGCTGTCTCAAGTTATGAGGGAGTGTGAAATTGGTATGCTGACTGCAGGAATGTCTTTTGCCAGATAATTGAATGTTATTTTCTATACCATAAGCCGCTTCCAACGTCGTTTTAGAGAATTTGACAGTACGTCCAATGGGCCTCACAACCGCAGACCACCTGCGGGATTGTATGAGAATGATTTACTTATATGAACTGTAACTCAGTAAAATCATTGACATCGTCGTTTATATTTTTGTTCAGTATATATTTTTTTAAATGGTCCAAACAACATTGGAAGGTTAATGTTGCATATGTTTTTTAAGTCATGTAAAAACTAAATATATAATTCTGAGCAGTAGATCTCAGCTTTTCTTTCGACTCAGAAAAGGTTGGTGACCACTGCTTTAAGGGATTATAACAGTTGTGGTCTCATTACATGTTATTCTAAGGTTAAATAAGAATACAGATTAAGAACCAGTGTAATATACACTTTTGGACTGGAACTGCTTATTATACTGAGTTTAGGGGAAGAAAAGGGAGTAAGTTTGCAAATACCAATATTCAATATCTACAGTACAGTGCACACGAAGGACGTAGGCAGCATTTGTTAATAAATTCAGTCCCTAGTATCTACATACTAAATAATGCCTGTCAGTGTGTTTTCCTTTGAAAAGTTAAATAACTGTATGTCAGTCAAGATCTAAATGTACTGTTCTTTTTGTCAATGAAATAGTAAGGCTGATTGTGTTTGTCTGGGTGTGAAGTCATCTAATTTAAAGTACAAAAAGACACAGAATAACTGGCAATAAAATGGGTAGAAAAGTTCAATGAGATATGCACTTCAATCCAATTTTGCTCCATTAAGTAATGCTGGTGAGAAGCCATTCGTTTTCAGAAACTTCACTGGAGGGCAGTAGTGAGTGACCAGCCCTCCACAACCAACTTGCCAGTCTGTGAAATCTGTACACACGGTCAGTTGAGGAGGACAGGGCAGGGGAGGCAGCATGGTGGTGGAAATATAAAATCACACATTAATGAACGCGTCTTCATATTCCTCATCCCTAACTTCTTGCTGCAAGGTATCCATGGAGTCCCCCTGCCTCTCAACGTTTTCCTCTTCAGTGCCATTACATGTAGGGCCAATGATGTAGCGGTAGTCTCCACCGATAGCCAGAGCTACCTCAGAAGGCACCATGAGCCAGTCTTCCTTCATCCCCACACACTGCCAGGGCATTGCTGACCACGAGGGGTCCTTTTCAGGGCCCAGTGCCCCTGCCCCCTGCTCCCCCTTGTCATTCTTCAGGTTAACGTAGAGAAGGGCCTCCTTAATACAGCTAGGCCCTGGGGACAGTCTGGCCCACAGCCCCTCTAGCTGGTCAATCAGGTGCTGGAAACTGGGGCGGCACTTGGGAACAGGGCTCCAACAGCTATGCATGATCTCGTAACTGGGAAAAGAGAGGAAGACAATTCGAACTATCAGGTCATTATTGTAAAAGAGAATGTTCTCAATGAGTTTCCTGGTTAAATAGGCAGTAAAATATACAAACTCATGATTAATCATTTTCATTCATCTGGCACCAATGATGATAATTTGATTGTTTAAGTCATTTGAAAAGTATAGCACCGATCCCATCAGTTCTGATGAAGGCCTTGCAGGCCGATCTGTCAATGCCCAAGTCTTTTCTATCAGACCCAGTGGACCACTCACATGTCGTTTTGGCAGTCAGGTGGCTGTTTGAGCCTCTCTCCCTTGATGAGGTACTCATAGATTTCTGAGTTCTCCACTCCGGGGTAAGGGGTCTGCCCCCGTGCCATGATCTCCCACATGGTGACTCCAAACGCCCACTGTGGGAAAACAAACAGTCAGTTAACTTCTGGAGCCACTGAAGGCAAAAAGAAGGAATTGACAGTTCCAAAAACATAATCAATGTCTTATCTATTAAACAGGGACTACATGGCCACTACATGGTTTCAAAATTCAAAAATGAAATTGATTGGTCTGGAAATAAAATCAACATCCTATCCTTGATGCATTACAAAACACAAACATAATAAATTCCAGATGGGGATCCCGAACTCAAATACACCACCTTACAGTGTCACCATCATTTAGAAAGTGAAGGTATGAGTTTGTGTATTGTGACCACTATGAGGTTGTGTGTATATGTTTGTATGTACCACATCACTCTGAGTAGTGTAGATGTTGTCAGCAAGGCTCTCCAGTGCTATCCACTTGACAGGCAGCTTTGAGACAGATCCTTGTCTGTAGTAGTCGCCACTGTAGATTTTCTTTGACAGGCCAAAGTCTGCCACACAGACTGTCAAGTTTTCACTAAGCCTATGTACCAAGGAGAAGAGATGGTCACAATCTAACCCACAGCAAAACAGAACTCTAGTAAATTCAGTGTGTAAACCATATTAGAGGGAATTCCAGTTAGGAATGAGTAAAGTAACAGGTTGCGTCTCAAGTGTCGCCATTTTCCCATTTAGTGCACTAGTTTTGACCAGGGCCCTATAGGGAATATGGTGCAATTTGGGACAAACCCACTGTCTACTCTGCTTATAGATTCTCACATGCAGTTGCGCGCAGCCAGATCTCTGTGTATGAAGCTTTTATTGCTCAGGTACTCCATTCCACGAGCGATGTCCAACATGAACTGTATGAGCATCTGCAGTGACACTGTCTGTGTGAGGGAGAGACGGCAAGATTACTTTGTTAAAACATGATTTGAAGCTATACATCAATTACATGATGTAAAAACAGAAATAATTTGGCCCCACAAATCTATCCTCTATAATCGATGACAGGAAATGAAGGAATGATTTAAAAACATTCTGTATCTAAAAACTGTCAAATGTAACAGTAGACCTTGAGTTCTCTGGACACATGCTGGGCGGAAGTGTATTATAGTGTTACAGGGTTAGTGTACAAAATATTTGGAACACCTGCTCTTTCCATTACAGACTGACCAGGTGAAAGCTATGATCCCTTATTGATGTCACCTGTTAAATCCACTTCAATCAGTGTAGGGGAGGAACAGGTTAAGACATGAGACATGGATTGTGTATGTGTGCCATTCAGAGTGTGAATGGGCAAGACAAAATATTTAAAAGTGCCTTTGAACGGGGTATGGTAGTAGGTGCCAGGCGCACTGGTTTAAGTGTGTCAAGAACTGCAACACTTTGTGCCTACTTGACACAACTGAGACACATTAGAGTCAACATGGGCCAGCATCCCTGTGGAATGCTTTCGACACATTGTAGAGTCCATTCCCCGACGAATTGAAGCTGTTCTGAGGGCAAAAGGAAAGTGTTCCTAATGTTTTGTACACTCAGTGTATGTATCCCAGTATTGGGTATGTATTTTAGCATGCATACATGTGTGTATAAAATGTATAGGGGGCACTCACAAAGGGCTCGTCTCCAAGGCGGGACAATAGCAGAAATGTATGAAGGTCCCCGTGCTTCATGAATGGCAGGATAACCATGGGGATGGGTAACCGTTGCTGAGGCCGTCTGTGCAAACTCACCCCTGGAGGACCAAAATATATTCCAACAGAACTATAAAATAGAATCAACTCACTCCATAACTGTGTTATGACACAGTTACAAAACTTTATATGGACCTATAAGTAGCCTACTTGTTGTATCTGTTTGTGGAAGATATTATTATTTGTAATCTGACAATGCCTTTCGTTAATAAAGTTGTAATGAATTTAATTGAAATAAAAGTTGGCCCAAGTCATAGGTTTATTTATTCACTACTAACCAATGAGCTGGATGACATTAGGATGATCGAAGTCCTTCAAATGAGAAGCCTCCTTCAGGCACTGTTCAATATCACATGATGAGGTGATATCCGCTGATGGAGAAATGACAGAAAACATAAGTTATCACAACTTGCACAGACTTTTTAGTTCACATTAGGGGTGAAAGTAAGCCGGTATGGAGTTCTGGCAAAATATATAGTGGGGGCACTCCGTAGGCCTACCGGTAAAACATGAGCCAAAGATGCCAAGAACTGTAGGCCATTACACTACTATTTATATAAAATTAGCCTACCCCACGTCATTGTCATTAAAAATGTGAGAATGGACTTGAAAACGTGTGGAAGTGTGCTCCAAAATGCGATGTGGTTCGACAATATAGTGACATTTTGCCAAGGCAGAGATGAGTGGCCAAGACTGAGACGCACGCAAACACCACTGGATGCATCAATTCAGGGTACACAAGTTTAGTTTGAACAGCGTTCAAACTAAACTTCTGTTTTGTAACAGCGGTCTCTTTCCGTTCATCAAATTGTGACGGCACAGTGTACTGTATATATGCTGGAATTATGTTTTTACTTGGACGAACGTGCGCAGGTAGACAGGCTTACAGGAGCCGTTTAAAGTCATTGTTTGACAATCAGATGAAAACATCATGACTGGTCGTGTTTATGCCACATTTAAAAGATCATTTTAAAAGTTAAACGACAAATCTTTACTATTAGGCCCACAGCAATCCTTTGAAATTAATAGGAATTCTGTAATTCTATGATTAGGCCCAAGCACGTGCACACAAAGTCCCATACCGGGAAGAAATTACATTTACTTTCACCCCTACTTTCAACTGTATCAATGTAATATCCACTGACTGTACACATTAATATAAAAAGGCAGTTAATATGTAAGGTCTATAGTCTCTCACTCACTTCTGAGCACCTTTACTGCAACCTTCTGTACAGTACTGTCCTCCATCTTTAGGAAGGCCTCACGCACTGAGGCAAACTCACCTACACAAACACAGAAAAATTATTTTCTGGCACATTCATCCTGGGACAATACACACTTACAATTTAATTCAACAATTCTAAAACATCGCAACACAGAGATTAGGTCTGCCTTATTATTTAGCAATACAAAGTCATGATTATAGGCCATGCCAGACGTTAGTAAATGCTCTGTTTTGCAGCCACCAGCTTCCAACACATTTTTTCAAAATGTCTATTTTTAGTCAGCATTTTTTATGAGTGTGAGCTATTATGTATAGAAACAGTACACAAGGAAGCCCTCACCAACCTTTTCCCAACATGTGTCCGAGGGTCAGTAGTCTTTCTGGGATCAGGACGTCTTGCAGTTTGGCCTTTAGATTATCATTGATACCCAAGCTGTCCACTGGTGGGAGACACCGATTCAATTCATTATTCACCACCCAGGTCCACTGACTACAAGCACTACCGTACGTGTCAATAGAGGGCGGCAACTTTATTTGTGGAGGCTGCAAGCCAAACACGACCGACTTTACTTACAGCTGGATTCTGGGAACTCGGGGCAGGTTCTGTTGAATGACCTGGCAGCAGTGAAGGAGACCATGCTCTCAGTCCCTGGGGACTTGAACACAGACCTGCAAGAACAAGCAGAGTCCTGCATTCACATACTGTATTGGCGCCCGCAGGCCTACTGTCTGTAGTATCTACCAGAATCAGATGCCTTGTTTGAAAACTTTATGACTGCACTGTTTTTCCTGCTTTGCCTTGGTTTTGTAACCTTGCAGTAAAGTCGCTCCTGTTCGAATACTTCTAAAATGCACCCTTCCTTGGGATGATCCACTGATCTGGCAAAGACACTTTAAACAGAAAATAAAGTTTATTTGAGAGGCTTTGGCCTGGTCTAGTAAGAGAGCAATGGCAGCATACCCAAACGGCGTCTCCTTCCCTCTGTGGTGCACTAGGACTGTCAAGAGAAGCCCCACCATGGTGGCCACCAGCAGGCCCAACAGAAGACCCACAGACACATGGCTTCTCTGCATCTGGGCTGCCACTACTTTGTGGAACACACACACAGCATTACAAACTGGCTTTACATACAACACAACGCCCCATCACCTTCAAATTTGGAGCATAGGCTTCAAAACAACTAGATGGATAGTGACAGGGCTAGAGGGGCAGACAGGCTCACTGACCTGATGCGGGCATGACCAGTACAGGCTGGCTCCAGGGCCCACAACCAACCACTGTACACGCTGACACCTGGAAGGTGGCGTTGAAGAAACGACCTCCACCAGACAGGTTGGCCAAATTTTCTTTAAAGAACAGAGCCTTCTGGAACACAACAACTAAAGTATGTCAGTGTGTGGTCTATTAACACGTGCTTTGAGTTTAAGAAACTTAAAATAAAGCTTTCATCGCAAGCGAATGCTGGCCTTTTTACATTTTGTTTTACACAACACACATTATGCTTTGGAACTGCTGAATATTGAGAAAAAAAATAATTGTAAATTTTATTTTGCACCACAGGAACAACATACGAATGTGACCTTTTGTAAAGAACTCACATTATGAGAGAAGCTTACAAGATTTGATATCTGCCACACCCCCATTGAAGCAGTTGTTATTTCAAATGAGAAAAGCATGCAAACATAAAAAAATGTATATACTACTTTTCCTATTATCTACACTGAACAAAAATAAAAACGCAACATGTAAAGTGTTGGTCCCATGTTTCATGAGCTGAAACAAAATATCCCAAAAACGTCCAACCGGCCTCACAACCGCAGACCACGGGTAACGATGCCAGCCCAGGATCTCCACATACGGCTTCTTCACCTGCGGGATCATCTGAGGGGGTGCTGAGGAGTATTTCTGTCTGTAATAAAGACCTTTTGTGGGGAAAAATGTATTCTGATTAGCTGGGCCTGGCTTCCCAGCGCGCCTGCCCAGTCATGTGAAATCCATAGATTAGGGACTAATTAATTTTTCAATTGACTGATTTCCTTATATGAACTGTAAAATCTGAAATTGTTCCATGTTGCGTTTATATTTTTGTTCATTGTATAAAATGTTTTGCACAACCAACTCAATTAGTTTTATCACTTTACACATTTAGTGGTTTGTCTTATTTCATACAGCACATTTTCGTTCATGTTCCTTCTCCTCGACGCCTCTCCTCGATTACCTTTGACCTTTTTCAAAAGGAGACAAGAGAGGACGGAGGAGAGAGGACGCAGGAGTTGAGCAAATCCAATTGAGAAAAGGCCTAAGTGTCTGCAGCACTGCCTGCACCTTAACTACCTTCTCTGGTGTGTGGTAGATTTCCCCAGTGTGTACAGGTGTATGAAGCAGTCTCTCCAGTGTGTACACGTGTATGAGACTGTCTCTTCAGTGTGTACACGTGTATGAGGCTGTCTCTTCAGTGTGTACAGGTGTATGAGGCTTTCTCTTCAGTGTGTACACGTGTATGAGGCTGTCTCTTCAGTGTGTACAGGTGTATGAGGCGGTCTCTCCAGTTTGTACAGATGTATGAGGCTGTATCCTACCTGTCCTTCTCCTCCCAGGATCCACCGGACTTTGTAGGCCATCAGTTTTCCCTGCAGCTCCTCGTCCTCCAAGGTCATCCAGTTCAGGGACAGCTGCTGCTCTGTTAGGTCAAAGGTCAAGTTCCGGGGAGCAGCAGTGGGCACTGGGGAGGAATAACACACAGGGTCACAGTGTCAATGAAAACACCGATATTTAAACACCTTACATTTCATCATAAAGAACATAATAAAAAGGATGTTTTGTGCTACTGCCATCAGTCAGTTCATTATTTAAAAACATAATCTGCTCTAAACAGGAGAGATTTGCAGGGAGAGAGAGAAATCACTAATCAATCAGTGTCTTTGACCTAACAGCAATGGGTTGATCTATAAGTGTGAGTTCACCCCCCAAATAAGAGCCCATGGTCTCCCTGTAGTGGTATCCCTGACCAGCGTGTGATGACACTGAGGCAACAGGCCTTAGTTCAGCACTGCAGCACACTGATATGGATTGAGGGCATGCACAATGGTTTATTGTACCAACAGTACTGGAATCGACTGGCATGTGTCCAGCACTGCCAGTTTATAAACATACAAACCCCCACTGCACTGCATTGCTCCCCTCATCAGACTCCCTCCCATGACCACATCCTAAACTCTGCTACCTGTATGTACCCCTTATCTCAACAACAAACCTTATTTAAAACCCATCAACTTAGACTGTATCCTATGTAAAAGTTAAAGAATTGACTTCATGTTCTAGTACTTTGACATTGTAACAACTTTGAAAAGTCGTCTGTGGCACAGAGGGCCAACAAACACAAAGTATTACGTTATATTCCCATTGTTATAATGTCGCCACTCGCCTTATCGTTGCATGAATCATCATGTGCAGCTGGTGATGTGGTCGGTTGGTTGACAATGTGTGTATCCCAAATGGCACCCTATTCCCTATGTAGTGCACTACTTTTGACCAGGGCTCATAAGTAGTGCACTACATAGGGAATAGGGTGCCATTTGGGGAACAGTCCATGACAAAAAACTGTTGATATACAAAAGAGTTGATATGTCATTATCTATTCTATTGACTGGATGCCCACCTGCTTCTGGTGTCTGAAAGTCCAGCCAGCCAGAGAATGGAGAGGTCCCAACCTCATTGTCACAGCACACTCGAACACTGTAGTTGGAGTAGCAGCTCAGCCCACTGAGGATGTGTTGGAATGGTGGAACCTTTACACGCTGGTCCGGAAGTTCCAGCGTCCCAGAGTTCTTAGACATCTGCAAGAGGTTTGAAGGAAGGAAAACATTCCATAAGGGTTAAGTTCTATGATAAATGTGAGAGCATGTGAAAAATGCATGATATGTCATCGATCTTATCATTGAGGTGAAATTCTCATGTTTTCATTGGCAAATTCTTTCATTCCCCCCGAAAAACAAGAAATTATTTTTTTCATGATCTCAGTCTTGGCAAAGCATTGACCCAAGGCATTAATCTCCATTTTGATTGTTGTCATTCCCATCCTAAATTGCACTGACAGACTACTTTCAACAACAACAACAAACACATCTTTAAAAAATCTGTAAATACATTTAACTGCTGACTGAGTGTCAGTTTGCTTGCATATATCATGACTGCTTTACTGAACATATAAAATGTAAGAATTCAGTCAGGGGGTTTGATGAAGGAATTTTGCCAAATCTACAGCACTGGCAGGCCATCTCAGTTGTGCCGGTTTGGTTACATTTTTGTCTGTGGGACTGGAGCATTAGAATAGAATAGAAATCTTTACCTGGATGGTGCAGGCCGACAGGTCAGAGTGTCCGGTGAAGCCAGGTCTCCAGGCCAGTGTGACATTGTTCTCCACCACATGGACCACCTGCACACCTTTAGGGGCTTCTGGGAGGACTGCAGCCAGTGAAAAGACAGGGTTTTAGATTTACAATGATACACAGAAGCTGGACGAGGAGCAGACAAGAAAGTAACAGCAGCATACTGCAATGTTAATTGACTAACCGGTCTTCATCAGGCAGCATATTCTAATTAGAAAAATGCCTTAGTCACACTCATGACAGCATTGACTGTTCATGAATTTCTCACCTTTAATGTGCACAGTGCCTGTTCGCGATACTGAGATACCTCTGGTATTCTTTGCTTCACAGTAGAACTTGATGCTGTTATTAACACCTAGAGGGACAGGGAACAGAGGAGGGGGACATGTTAAGTGATGTACGCAAGCCACAGCCGTTTAAAAAGGTAATCATTCAGTCGATGCCAACAGAGTGAATTTAACCAGACCCCTGCTACAGTATGAAATGGACAGTATGAAATGCATACCACAGTGGAGTACTATATACTGTATATTAAGTCCTGTGAGTGTTTGTACCTTCATTCTGGTGCTGTTGCAGACCATAAAGTAAAAACTGCAATGTATATCATCTTGATTGTCACAACCTCAGAGGCAACATATGGTGACATTGCCATATCTCCAGACTTCCTAGACATCTTTTGCACTGAATAACCTGTATTTTATTAATGCCTGACTTGGATGATAAGGACCGAAGGGATTTCGAAACTACCAATTTGCGCAAACCAGTTTCTGAAACTACAGCATGGAAAAATAAGGATTGCACAAGGAATAACTCCTAGCCTAGACTGACTTGTTAAGTCTGTTGTATTACTCCATTAAATCATTTTCCTTGAGCTAATCCTTCATGACAAATACAATTACAGGAAGGTCTGTGTGTGTTTTTGGTTTTACTATCCTTGTGGGAACCAGAAGTCTTCACAAGGATAGTAAAACAAGGACAATTCGGACAAGTGGGGACATTTCCCAGGTCCCCACAAGGAAAAAGGCTATCTTAGGCTTAAGGGTTAGGTTAAGGGTTACAATTAGGGTTAAGTTAAAATAGGATTTTGAATGGGAATCAATTGTTTGGTCCCCACAAGCATAGTAAAACAAAGGTGTGTGTGTGTGTACAGTACAGTACAGTGAACAATACCAGGCACTGAGGGCCACTACCTGATTAGTCATCCACTGACTGACATTCACAGAAAAACATGCCAGGATCATAACAGGGAACCATCAGCTGGACTGAAACACATCTGGTTTCTCTCACATTCTAGCAAATCATCAGTCTCTGGTAGTCAGATACGAAAACATCAGTATCTGGCTACTTCATTCCTGACTCCGAATTAGAACTCAGCAGCAGAGTCTTTGTATTACGTCCCAAATGGCACCATCTTCCCTATATAGTGCACTACTTTTGACCAGAGCCCTATGACCAGTGCACTATATAGGGAAAAGGCTGCCATTTCAGACTCACCCTTATACCTTACTCTCTGGTCAGCAATATTGATTGAGATGAATGAGATCCACCAGAGTAACATCAGATGAAGGTGCAGGTCCAGTTACATAGGACAGAGGAACTGAACCAGCTAAACCAGCTAAACCAAGGCAGGAAATGAAGGAGGAGAGCCACTAAGGCGAAAGGCTTACATATCACGAGAAGGGAATGAAGCAGACTTCTAATGAAAAATCCAGTCAATCCACTCTTGGATGTCTACAAGTATCAAACAAACATTTACACTTGTACGCATTTTCAACCAATTACAACACATTCCCACTCTCAAGTCAAAACATTTGTTCTTTCAGATAAGGGGAAACATTATATTAGAGTATAGGTTTCCCTATCTATAGCCAACAAAAATACATGTAATACATTTAGTGCTGCATCCATAGAGAAAAGCTGTGTATTTACTGGTAGACATCAGCATAGCATAGACATAACATCTGAGTGTAAACCTTCAGAGGAAAGAGCAAGAAAGCCCTTCAGTAGCGTTCCACCCACTGAGAATAACCTTTGGCTTCGTTCTACCATTCAAACAGTTCTATTTCCAACTCACGCGCAGATCTCTAGGAGCAGCTAGAATGCCATAAAACCATACTCCCTTCCTTGTAACGTATGACTAATGTCTGAGTGGCTCTTACAACAGACGGATGGCAGTCCACAGCATGTGAAAACAAAATGCTATGATCTGACATTCTTATGCTTCATATGTCACTATTGATTTAACCAGCCAGTGTCATCTCTCATTGTCACCATCTCAAAATGCACTGGAGTAGAGTATCAGAGGGGAGGAATCTCATATCTTCTCCTCACCATGTGTTTTGAGAACAAGGCAAAGAGACAGGATGCACAGATTTGAGGAAAGACTAAAGAGACTAAGTAAAGATTGTTGAGAAACAGTCCGGTAGAGACTTACCGTTAACATTGAGTACAGATGGCGAGGAAGTGACATCACCCTTCTGTTCTCCCCCCAGCCACCAGAGCACCTCTACTGGGTCCGGGGGGCCCACAGCAGCACACGTCAGATTAAAGGGCACTCCAGGGAACGTGGCTACGTCTTGGGGCTCAAGTATAAAGTGGGGGACACCTAGAGATAGATGGGAACAGAGAGAGAGGTGGGGGGGTGAGAGAGAGAGGGGGGTAAGTCCATTTGAATTCAATAACTTTTTGACAGCACCCCTTTTGATTTGAGGAAACCTTCCATACATATTTGCCCATTGCAGAAGTGCTCAGAAAGTGAACATTGGTGTAGCTTAGAACGACCCTATTTGACCTAATCTGAGGTTTTTGTGTTGTGCCCGCCATCAGTTGAATACAGAGTTGTTGTCATGTTTTGGCTGATAAATCTATTAAAATGGGAATAGAATTGAAATGTCAACTTTTGAATAGTATCACAAAGACGGTTGGAGGTCCACACATGTTGACTTGAATGGGAATATCTGTTGTTTTAAATTATACTGTCAATCCTTCATAGGAAACCCATTGAAATCATAGATCATAGAATACACATGACCATTTAAGTTGACAGACGGTGGGTGGACCAGCAGCCATCTTTGTGGTAGTAATTAGAGGTTAAAACTTAAATGGCGTACCAGCTAAATTGCAGGGATAGGTCCATTCTACGAATTCTATTTCTAGGATTTAAATGTCACCCACCCTGTATTCAAGAGGATGTTGTGTCTCAACCGATGGCAGGCACGACACAAAAAGTAGGGTCTAAGCTAAAACATATACAAAAAGGTTAAAAAAAAATGCAATAAGTTATAAAATAGTTTGACAACCCTGTTTGTAAGCTTTTAAATAAAATAAAATAAAATTAAACCGTTTATCTTTTCCTGTGATGAAGACATGAATGTCTCATGGTATGAGCACCTTTATCTCCTGCATTTTTTGGGCATTCTTTCTGACCACTTCTTCCATAGGCAAACAGGTATGTGTTCCCAAACAAAATCAAAAGGTATGCTGCCAAAAACGGATTGAATTCAAATGGATTTACCTAGACGTAGGCAGGCAGACAGTGGGCTAAATGTATTGAGTTACATGTATTGATTGATTTACCCTCTACTGTTATCCAGGCGGGCTCAGAGGAGATGGTCAAGCCGTGGAACTCTACCTCACACCAGTACTTCCCTGCATCCTGCTGCTGGACAGACTTCACACTGAAACCGCCCGGACAGACAGACACTCAGTGATTCCCCTAATACTTTACATGAGATTATGCTAAATAATGCACAATTTAAAATGATAGAGGAGGGGAGACCCATTAGGCATTACCATAACATAATTGAGTATGAGAAGACAAACGGGCAATAAAACAAAGAACAATAACCCCTTGAGGATATGTTGAGAGATGGACTAGGGCACTAACTAATTGGATCAATAAACTACAGTCGTATGCAAATGTTTGGGCACCCCTGACAATTCCCATAATTTCCATTTATAAATAATTGGGTGTTTGGATCAGCAATTTCATTTTGATCTATCAAATAACTGAGGGACACAGTAATATTTCAGTAGTGAAATTAGGTTTATTGGATTAACAGAAAATGTGCAATATGCATCAAAACGAAATTAGACAGGTGCATAAATTTGTCCACCCCAACAGAAAAATCACATCAATATTTAGTAGAGCCTCCTTTTGCTAAAATAACAGCCTCTAGACGCTTCTAGAGGCTGTTATTGCATTCCCTCAGCGCTCACAACAAGCAAACTCTGACCAAAGTCCCTCTATTTCTATTCAAGGTGAAAATGATTAAATCAGACACCTTATTGATAGCAACAACTCATGGTCCTCCTGGAATCAGAAGTTTTTTTAAACTCAATGCAGGAACGTAGTCAGAGAAATGCTGATGAATGTCTTGCTCGAGCTGTGTATGCAACTGGTTCACCTCTGATGCTCACAGGCAATGTGTATTGGAAGAGATTTCTGAACGTTCTTCACCCAGCATACACCCCTCCAACGACATGCTTTATCTACTCATCCCATGTTAAGAGTCAACTCATTTAATTAAAGTTAAATTCGTAACTAAATTGTTTTTTACATTTCTATTGAAAGGATTGAATCATTTGCAATTATGTATACTTATGATAAGGTAAAAGGTTTATGTTTCTGTGTCCATGTGATACGTTAAGTACTGTATATCCAATGCAAAAAACATCTACATTTAAATGGTATTAGTATTAATTTGCATTAATACTAATTTGCATTCTGACACCAATTGTCACCAAACTCACCACTCCAAGCAACAACCGGCCAACAGGCCTATTACTAGCCTGTTCAACCTCTTTTGTATCATCTGAGATCCCTAGAGATTGGAAAGCTGCCGCGGTCATCCCCCTCTTCAAAGGGGGAGACACTCTAGACCCAAACAGTTATAGACCTATATCCATCCTGCCCTGCCTTTCTAAAGTCTTCGAAAGCCATGTTAATAAACAGATCACTGACCACTTCGAATCCCACTGTACCTTCTCTGCTATGCAATCTGGTTTCCGAGCTGGTCATGGGTGCACCTCAGCTACGTTCAAGGTACTAAATGATATCATAACCGCCATCGATAGAAGACAGTACTGTGCAGCTGTCTTCATCGACACGGCCAAGGCTTTCGACTCTGTCAATCACCGCATTCTTATTGGCAGACTCAACAGCCTTGGTTTCTCAAGTGACTGCCTTGCCTGGTTCTCCAACTACTTCTCAGACAGAGTTCAGTGTGTCAAAACGGAGGGCCTGTTGTCCGGTCCTCTGGCAGTCTCTATGGGGGTGCCACAGGGTTACATTCTTGGGCCAACCCTATTCTCTATATACATCAACAATGTTGCTTTCGCTGCTGGTGACTCTCTGATCCATCTCTATGCAGATGACACCATTCTGTATACATCTGGTCCCTCTTTGAAAACTGTGCTAACTAACTGCAAACAAGCTTCAATGCCATACAACACTCCTTCCGTGGCCTCCAACTGCTTTTAAAATGCTAGTAAAACTAAATGCATGCTTTTCAATCGAACGCTGCCCGCACCCGCCCACCGGACTATCATCACTACTCTCGACAGGTCTGACTTAAGAATACGTGGACACCTACAAATACCTAGGTGTCTGGTTAGACTATAACTCAACTACCAGACTCACATTAACCATCTCCAATCCAAAATTAAATCTAGAATCGGCATCCTATTTCGCAACAAAGCCTCCTTCACTCATGCTGCCAAACATGCCCTTGTAAAACTGACTATCCTACCGATCCTTGACTTCGACTAAGTAATTTACAAAATAGCCTCCAAAACTCTACTCAGCAAATTTGATGTAATCTATCACAGTGCCATCCGTTTTGTTACCAAAGCCCCATAAACAGTGGGGAGAACAAGTATTTGATACACTGCCGATTTTGCAGGTTTTCCTACTTACAAAGCATGTAGAAGTCTGTAATTTTTATCATAGGTACTCTTCAACTGTGAGTGACGGACTCTAAAACAAAAATCCAGAAAATCACATTGTATGATTTTTAAATAATTAATTTGCATTTTATTGCATGACATAAGTATTTGATACATCAGAAAAGCAGAACTTAATATTTGGTACAGAAACCTTTGTTTGCAATTACAGAGATCATACGTTTCCTGTAGTTCTTGACCAGGTTTGCACACACTGCAGCAGGGATTTTGGCCCACTCCTCCATACAGACCTTATCCAGATCCTTCAGGTTTCGGGGCTGTCGCTGGGCAATACCGACTTTCAGCTCCCTCCAAAGATGTTCTATTGGGTTCAGGTCTGGAGACTGGCTAGGCCACTCCAGGACCTTGAGATGCTTCTTACGAAGCCACTCCTTAGTTGCCCTGGCTGTGTGTTTCAGGTCGTTGTCATGCTGGAAGACCCAGCCACGACCCATCTTCAATGCTCTTACTGAGGGAAGGAGGTTGTTGGCCAAGATCTTGCGATACATGGCCCCATCCATCCTCCCCTCAATACGGTGCAGTCGTCCTGTCCCTTTTGCAGAAAAGCATCCCCAAAGAATGATGTTTCCACCTCCATGCTTCACGGTTGGGATGGTGTTCTTGGGGTTGTACTCATCCTTCTTCTTCCTCAAACACGGCGAGTGGAGTTTAGACCAAAAAGCTCTATTTGTCTCATCAGACCACATGACCTTCTCCCATTCCTCCTCTGGATCATCCAGATGGTCATTGGCAAACTTCAGACGGGCCTGGACATGCGCTGGCTTGAGCAGGGGGACCTTGCGTGTTCTGCAGGATTTTAATCCATGACGGCGTAGTGTGTTATTAATGGTTTTCTTCGAGAATGTGGTCCCAGCTCTCTTCAGGTCATTGACCAGGTCCTGCCGTGTATTTCTGGGCTGATCCCTCACCTTCCTCATGATCATTGATGCCCCACGAGGTGATATCTTGCATGGTGCCCCAGACCGAGGGAGATTGACCGTCATCTTGAACTTCTTCCATTTAATAATAATTGCGCCAACAGTTGTTGCCTTCTCACCAAGCTGCTTGCCTATTGTCCTGTAGCCCATCCCAGCCTTGTGCAGGTCTACAATTTTATCCCTGATGTCCTTACACAGCTCTCTGGTCTTGGCCATTGTGGAGAGGTTGGAGTCTGTTTGATTGAGTGTGTGGACAGGTGTCTTTTATACAGGTAATGAGTTCAAACAGGTGCAGTTAATACAGGTAATGAGTGGAGAACAGGAGGGCTTCTTAAAGAAAAACGAACAGGTCTGTGAAAGCCAGAATTCTTACTGGTTGGTAGGTGATCAAATACTTATGTCATGCAATAAAATGCAAATTAATTATTTAAAAATCATACAATGTGATTTTCTGGATTTTTGTTTTAGATTCCGTCTCTCACAGCTGAAGTGTACCTATGATAAAAATTACAGACCTCTACATGCTTTGTAAGTAGGAAAACCTGCAAAATCTGCAGTGTATCAAATACTTGTTCTCCCCACTGTACTACCCACCACTGCGACCTGTATTCTCTCGTTGGCTGGCCCTAACTACATATTCGTCGCCAAACCCACTGGCTCCAGGTCATCTATAAGTCTTTCCTAGGTAAATTCCTGCCTTATCTCAGCTCGCTGGTCACCATAGCAACACCCACCCGTAGCATGCGCTCCAGCAGGTATATTTCACTGGTCACCCCCAAAGCCATCACCTCCTTTGGCCGCCATTACTTCCAGTTCTCTGCTGCCAATGACTGGAACGAACTGCAAAAATCCTTGAAGCTAGAGGTTCCTAACTCCCTCACTAATTTTAAGCATCAGCTGCTTATCAATTACTGCACCTGTATATAGCCCTTCTGTAAATAGCCCATCCTACTACCTCATCCCCATATTTATTATTTTCGCTCTCCAGTATCTCTATTTGCACATCTATCACCCCAGTGTTAATTCTAATTTGTAAACTATTTCGCCACTAGGCCTATTTATTGTCCTACCTTCCTAACCTTACTGCATTTTGCACTACATTTTCACACTCTGTATATAGAGTCTCTATTGTGTTATTGACTGTACGTTTGTTTATTCACATGTATAACTCTGTGTTGTTTTTTGTCGCACTGCTTTGCTTTGTCTTGGCCAGGTCGCAGTTGTAAATGAGAACTTGTTCTCAACTGGCCTACCTGGTTAAATAAAGGTGAAATAAAAATACAAATAAAAACCAATGAAGGACTAGTCACTAGACCATAGAAATGTGACAGAAATTATAGAATGATTTCTATCTATCGGGTCATTCTGGCTATTCACGTATCTAGGACATTATTATCTGTGTGATGGTGAGCAGGAAACGGGAAAAATGTTTCAGACATTCAGAGTTCAAACTAAAGCCCTTTGAGCTTCAGTGCCCAGTACATGTGCATGAGATTAAGAGAAATGGCTGCCACTCCAGCAGGTCCAGCAGTCTGCCTCAAGCTTTCAGTCACAGGCAGCTGACTGCATTCCAATCCAGCCTGCACCTCTTTGGGATCTGATTTACTTGCTGGGTGGGTTACGGTAAGGGTAGACCCCTTTCTGTCTCCATTCCAGCCATGTTATTTACAGGTTCTTTCTCTTTCTGCCAGGAACAAAGTCTCCCCAAGCCGATTATTTAGCCTCCCCCAACACCACCCAAACCTGCTAAAATCCTGTAAGTTCTATTCTGACATATTTAGCAGACCCGGGTTCAAATACTAGTTGAAATAATTAGCTTGATTAACCTTATCCATTGCAATTTGAACCAATAGAAAAGTCCAAGAAGTGCAAATACCACCTACATGGCACTCAGGCAAGCTAAAGCAAACACTCAAAGTATTTGAAAGATTTCAAATAGTATTTAAACCCAGGTCTGATGTTGAGTCAGAGGGGGAGAAAGTCTTCAGAGCCAGGAACAGCATCACTACCTCTATTTACGGTATTACACCGCATGTTTCTCCATAACACAGAACAAACTCATACCATGCCTGCCTACATCCTGTTGGCTATTACCTGTAGTAATACCTCCAAACATCCACAGCATATTTAAGGCAGACTGACAATGTTATTGAATTCACACAAGGGTGGAGACGTTTGGAGAATAAAAAACAATGCTTTAAGCTACAATGAATGTTATTTGACCAGCTTTATGATTAAACTTAGAAGCACTTTCTCTGACTTTTCAACTAACTGCCAGGATAGCTACTAAACTCCTGAAAAGCTGATCTGGTAATGGCGAGCTCAGTGCTTTGCAACACTCCAAGTAAAGGTTAGTTTGCTTTGCAAAACAGCCTCCCAATGATTTCTGGTGAAATGCATTGAATTCAGCAGTGTGAAATCCAATTGCTCTCTGTGATTAGTTCTGTCAGATGGAGTAGAGTACCCATCTGTACCCGTCTGACCTGCCTAAACAATGGTGGTGTAAGGATAGTGATAAGAATGACCAGGGACACTGCGAAAAAAAAATCTAAACTGAAGCATTACTCATAAACCCTTGTTCTTCCCCCAAGAGCCAGAGTGATGGATAACAAAATAAAAGTCCCACATTATGCTCTCACAATACATATATATTTTTGTTTTATTTAACCTTTATTTAACTAGGCAAGTCAGTTAAGAACAAATTCTTATTTACAATGACGGCCTATCTACAGGGTCAGTCCCTTGAGCAAATTAGGGTTAAGTGCCTTGCTCAAGGACACAGACAGGTTTTTCACCTTGTCGGCTCGGGTATTCGAAAGGGCGACATTTTGGTTACTGGCCCAACGCTCTAACCGCTAGGCTACCTGCCGCCCTGCAATAAAGGTTTCACAGTAGGAGACTGAACCAAAGCGCTGACCTGTGGAAGGTCTCCCAGTGGTGTTGCTCCACGGTGATGTACATCTGGTCTGTGCTGTACAGCTTCTCCCCGTCCTTCATCCACACGATCTCCGGCTCACTCAGGCCCTCGATGGAACAACCCAGGCGAGCCATGTTGCCCTGGGTTACTGTGAGGTTGGTAGGGTTCTTGGTGAACAGGAGTCCTAGAAGTCAAAGGTCAGGAGACACCAAAGTTCAATGAGTCACTGATTGTTAGCCTTAGTTCATTGTGGTTGTTTCTTCGTCACTAGAGGTCCTTTACGACTCTAAATTACGTGACTTGCAAGGCATCTGTACTTAACTAGGCAAGTCAGTTAAGAACAAATTCTTATTTACAATGACGGCCTATCTACAGGGTCAGCCCCTGGAGAAAATTAGGGTTAAGTGCCTTGCTCAAGGACACATCGACAGGTTTTTCATCTTGACGGCTCGGGTATTCGATCCCATCCGCCCCTAAGTTAATGGATGGGATCTAAGGCTACATCAGACCAACACCTATGCAGTAGTGAGCATTACAGCAAAGCTAGCTAGATACCCCTAAAACAGGTAGCCTACAAAATGGTATAGGGCAATTCCACATTAATGGAATTGCACTGCGACTCGGATTGTTCACTTAAAATGTAGACCAAACAAAAAACATTGACTTCAAAGTTTAACAAACCATACAACTGAACATTTCACAAAACCATATTTACTGGAAGAACTGTGCAGATGTTTATGCAACCACATGTTCCAAAGACTAAGATTCAAAGATGTCTGCAGAAATAATGGGGTGTCAGAGTTTGAACAATATATTTTGGATATTGAACAACAGTAATTGAGTACAGTAGAGTTCAGTACAGTATAGTAAAGAAGAGTATATTTCAGTATATTATAGTGTACTCTACTCAACTCCACAGGACTATACTCAACTTTTCTTTACTGTACTATACTAAACTTTTCTGTGCTGTCCAAACTTGTGAAACATAGACGTCATATTAATAAACGCTATAGACGGAAGTAAAGTAGTGTAGAAAACTAACTAAAAACAATTAGGCAACAACAATTGTGCGTCGCCTGATGGGTCTCCCGGTCGCGACACAGCCCGGTATCGAACAAGGATCTGTAGTGACACAGCTAGCACTGCAATGCAGTGCCTTTGACCGCTGCGCCCCTCTGGAGGCCTTTCTAACACCTTTTAAGACTTTTCTGGTAGATGTTTCCTAAGACTCCTTTCCCATGTTAGACAAAAAAATCCAAGCCTTTGCTTCGAAAGTCCTCCACAAAATAAAAGTCCCCAGAAGTTATTCAATTTGTGTCCACATATGGCACACATGCAGGACTTTTATTTTTTACATGAGGTAAGCAGAGAGGAAGTGGGTCTACAACAGACCCAGGTTTGGAAAGTCTGTTTAATAATACAATCCTTTATATATTTTGTCTCAAATTCCCCCCACCATAATGGCTTCCCTCTGACTGTTTTTGTGCAACCCAATACAATTGGGCAATGTAAATGTAGCCCTACCTTGACATTCACTGTAATGAGAAATTCTATAAACAGAGTGAAAGTTCAGTCCACTGATTTTATTATCATATTGCTTTTAAAGAAGAGGTGGGGAAAGACTTGGGTCAAATTGCCTACATAGGCCTATGCAAAATACTTGGGTTAAATACACACTGTAAACCAGGATTCCCCAACTGGCGGCCTGCAAAAACATGGAAATCAACTCCAAGTAATTGTAATGTATGTAATCTGTTCCCAAGTATCCCCATGCATAATAGATAGACACGTGATCGTATACAAATGTATGGACGGTTTGAAATTATGTTTTGACACACACATCTGTTTGGGCGTTTTGCAGTCTACAAATGATTTGTATTTATGTTCCAGCACCCCCACCATCCGCTTCAGGAAAAAAGAAAAAAAAAACCTGGATGGGGAATAAGCAAATTACCTAATCTGAGGGAGAAATGTGTGCCCACCCCTGGCTATGATCAGACTTTTCACTTGTTATTATGCCCTATTTAAAAACTTTGTTGACAAACAAATCAACTTCAGTAGTCCTACTGAAACTTTTGGAGAGAAAACCCTACTGTAGTACTCAATTGTATGCAGAGAACCCAAACCGTGGTCTTGGTCTCTTGTTTTGGACTATTAACCCCTGAAATAACATCGATCGGTGTAGACAAACAAACGCACTCCGCCAACCGAGGTTCAATAGACTAATCAAAGTACAGCCTAACTAGAAATTCATGAGTAGTCGTTGCAGTCTAGGGATAACTATTCAAACTTACCATGGATTGCTATACTACTTTGTGCCAAGAAGAGTATGATCCAAAGATAAATGGTCATCTTTTCAACATCTGGTTCAAAGTTTGAGCCTATTTTCCACAAATATACGAATTCCCAAGTTTTGAACAGTCGATGCCCTGAGCTACATGTCCCTTCGGGCCGTGGTTCCAAAGTAGTTTTCCGAACTAGAAAGTAAATACTTTAGAGATTTATCGGGCACAATTCACCTAGCGGCGCTGATACAATTCACCAAGACCGAAATGCTAGTAAATTATAAACAAAGTATATTTTGTTTTCTTCCCCCTCATTAAGTCACCCGCCACACTTCTTATACTAGGGTGATTTACACGTCGTTTTTCTAGTCTCCTACTACAACCGGAGTGTATTCATTATGCCAGTTTTGCCACAGAAATATTTTACTCCAAACGGAAAACACTTTTAACCGAAAACGAGTTTCCATTGGACACATTCAGGTAGGTTCCTCCCCTTTTTCTTCCATTTAAGAAACGTCTTGCAACATAATTATCGTAATGAATACGCCCCTGGATGAAGCGCTCAGTCTCCTGAAGAATGTCAATGTGCTTGACCGCCGCCTAGCGAGAGAGCGCGGGAAATACGATTCTCAGTAACGTGATATAAATTATAAACTGGGTGGTTGAATTAAGTATCAAAATATGCTCGTGTAACATCCATTGAACATGCACAATTGTATTTATTATATTTAATGGGAGAATTTGTGACGAGATGCAGGGTATATTAGGTTACTGCATGTAGTACACAAAAATAAGGTTATGTGACAATCTGATGTGAACTGGTCCGAATACTGTACACTCTTGCACAAAGCTTGGATTGCAACAAAATGGAATCCGATTTAAGGAAAAAATTATAATTAAAATAAATAGAAACATTAAATAAAAGCAGTAAAATTAAACATCAAAGTTGGGTAATTCTACATAAATCTGTTAGTACAGTATATTGACAACTCATGGAGAGTATGAGATAGATAGATAGATAGATAGATAGATAGATAGATAGATAGATAGATAGATAGATAGATAGATAGATAGATAGATAGATAGATAGATAGATAGATAGATAGATAGATAGATAGATAGATAGATAGATAGATAGATAGATAGATAGATAGGTACTTTATTGATCCCCGGGGGGGAAATTTAATTATCAAGCAGCTACAACAAAAACACAGGGCAGGTGCAAAATGCCACAACGAAAGTACACAAAAGACAGATACACGGTACATGATACATAGAGCGGCAGTATGAAAAAGTATAGAAATACAGGATATCTGGAGTGCAAAAAAAAAGCTATAAAAGGACATTGCATAGTATGAGTGGTTGGCTGAATATGTACACTATACATTGGTGGATGTTGGATGGTTAACTATACTATACAGGTTGATGGCAGAGAAATACTTCAGTAGCTAATGCGTATGATATGAGCGAGGGTAATAATAATGCTGTTACAATGCACTTACATACATACAAGTTATATTTCTTGTTAATGTTGCAATTTATCCTTTCATACAAAGGATATGAATGATCATCTGACGAGCTTGTCGACAATCTAGTAATACAGGTTGAGATGCAGAGGCCCTTGCCACTGTTCACATAGTTCACATAGTTCTCTGCAGTCCTGTAACATGTTCTCGATCAGTCCTCCTTCTCTGCGGTGGTCCTTCTCCTTTGTTGTAACCTGTTGCCGCAGCAGTGCAGAAGCCATATTTACTGTAGTAAGCCACAACCACTCAGAGAGGGTGCTTGAGGGTAATTCACAAGCTGGACTCAGCGGGATGTGCTCTTTCTATTGTTCAGGCAAATCTCTTCTTCGTTGAGGTTGAAGTAAAGCGCTCCATGTACTGTGGGGTAAACAACAAACTAGATCAACAATAGGCACATCTGAGGCTGGGACACCATGGATAAAATGAGAACTTTTGAGTAAGAACTGAATAGAGGTCTAAGTTTTGAGTATTATAATAAGCAGGTGGTCATATAAATGGTTGGGGCTATATTGTAGCATTAAGGCTCTTAGCCGTGGTATATTGTCCATATATAACAAACCCCTGAGGTGCCTTATTGCTATTATAAACTGGTTACCAACGTAATTAAAGCAGTAAAAATAAATGTTTTGTTATACCCATGGTATACGGTCTAATATACCACGGCTGTCAGCCAATCGGCATTCAGGGCTCGAACCACCCAGTTTATAATTGACCACAGATTATGTCAAGTGAAGGGATTATGACAGAAAAAGACTGAAGCTGTCTGAGCCACAACTTTCTTCAGTTGATCCTTCTTACGTTGAACAGGAAATCCCATTATTGTTGAGCTAGCCCACCACTCTTTGGAAACAGTATTTTGTTTCTATGCTGCTCACAAACAAATTACACTAACCATGGGGAGGAAAGATATTTCAAACCGAAGAGTTTTATGTTTACAATAGATATTAAGACAGCCTAGTGCAGCAGCTTGACTGTTCTCTGCTTTAACCTTGACCATTCATTTAGCAGTTGTCTGAATGTCAAAGAAACATGCATATCTGTTTCACGACTCACTTCTCATACCCTTCCAGGTCACGCATATTCTTCACATTGAACAGGTTGCCCTCCACAGAGAGCAAGGACACCTGGGAGTTGGTGAGGATGGACACAGGGATAGAGGCGAGCTCCAGACAGTTCTCCTCCAGTCTCAGCACCTTCAGCATTTGGCAGGTGGACACCTCAGCAGACACCACTGAAATCTGGGATCATAATTTATATACACTGAAAAAAAATATAAAAAGCAACATGTAGTGTTGGTCCCATGTTTCATGAGCTGAAATATAATATCCCTAAAATGTTCCATACGCACAAAAAACATTTCTCAAAAATGTTGTGCACACATTTGTTTACATCCCTGTTAGTGAGCATTTCTCCTTTGCCAAGATAATGCATCCACCTGACAGGTGTGGCATAGCAAGCCTTCCTTCATGAACTGGCTTCTGTTAAATGGAAAAGAATCAGCTTGATCCCCTCTGTCGAAGACACTTTGATATTTCAGTGGTATTGTTAACAAACACACACCCATAAAGAAAATGGGAATTAAAAACAGGTTCAGCCCCTGGTTCGACCGTGATCTTGCAGAGTTACTCCATCTCAAGAATTGCATTTGGCGAAAGGCCCGGCACTCGCTTACTAAGTCTGACTGGCTCTCGTTCAGGCAAATAAGAAATAAGTGCACTCAAGCTATACGGAAGGCCAAAGTGTATAGGCAAATTTATGGTGAAATGATTGTCTTTCCACTTCCGTATTATGGCCCCAACAGTGCTCACTGGAACATTCAGAAGCTTAGAAATGCGCCTATAACCAATGCCATCATTATGTTTTGCAACAATTAGGTTGCGAATGTCTTGAGACAGCTCTTTGCTTTTACCCATCATGAGATGTGTCTTGTGTGACACCTTGGCAATGAGACCTTTTGTAGGCCATCAGTTGGGACTGAACCAGCTGATATTAATTTGCACTGACAGGGGGCTGGATTGCTTTTTAATTACTGATAGTTTTCAGCTGTTGTCTTGGCTTTCCATGCCTTTTTGAACCTCCCTTTCTTCATGTGTTCAATACTTTTTCCCTGTGTCATTTCACATTATTACACATAACTTAATTTCTGAACTTACTTGTTTTGGTTTCTTTGTATGTATGGATTACTTGGGTTGTTACCAACATCTGGTGTCAATAGCACCTTTGGAAATATATTTACTGAGAAAAATGGTGACGTGTTCAATACTTATTTCACCCGCTGTATGTATCTGCTGCTAAAGCCAATTTATATCACTCAAAATGTCAAGCTTCTGCCTCTAACCCTAGGAAACTCTTTTCCACCTTCTCCTCCACCCCCTCCCTCTCATCGGACAACTTTGTCAACCACTTTGAAAAGTAGGGGTTGAGTCCACTGGTCCCAGGATTGAGTCCCCTGGTCCCACTCACACAGAACCCTATGCCTTGACCTCTTTCTCCCCTCTCTCTCCAGATGAAATCCTGCGACTAGTGAGGTTCGACCACCCGACAACCTGCCCACTTGGCCCCATCCCCTCTTCCAGACCATCTCTGGAAACCTTCTCCCATTCCTCATCCCTGACCACTGGCTGCGTCCCCTGACTTCAAAATCGCTCCCTTACTCAAGTAACTAACACTCGACCCCTCTGACATCAAAAAACGACAGGCCGATATCACTTCTTTCTTATTTTTCCAAAACACTTGAGCATATCGACTCTGATAAACTCTCGTTATCTCTCCCAGAACGACCGTCTTGACCCTAACCAGTCAGGCTTCAAGACTGGTAACTCAACCAAGACTGCACTCCTCCAGGTCACATAGGCTCTCCGCACTGCCAAAGCGGACTCTCTCCATCTGATGGTTCACAGTGCCTTTGATACTGTGAACCATCAGATACTCATTTCCACCCTCTCAGGGCTGGGCATCTCAGGCTCTGCACACTCTTGGAGAGTGTCTGCACAACATACTCTCACTACTGGTGTCCCCCAGAGCGCGGTTCTAGGCCCTCTCCTCTTCTCTCTATACACCAAGTCACTCGAATCTGTCATATTCTCACATGGTCTCTCTTATCATTGCTATTGTTAGGTTCTGAATAACAGAGTTTTTTTAAACTCATGGAAGACTAGTAAAGCTTAACCGAGTTTATTCACCCATTGGGTCATACAGCTTCATCAGACAAAAGACATTCACACCAGCACTAGTATTTAACCCTTCCTAGGCGGAGTCTCCTCCTCACACATATAGTCAGCCAATACATCTCCGTTGCTAGGCAGAACTTTAGTGAGGACTGTTCTTTGTCACTTCATCAGACCTGACCTCAGCCCAAATTCCATAACCCTCCCTACCTCAGAGCTGTCCTGTTGACTCGTACCTGTCCGTGGCCTCCATCCTTCCCATAGGACCCCTGATGTCTAACAATAATATGTCCTGACAGTATTTACACGTCCTGCCTTCCTCTCTCTCTCCCTCTGCTACATGATTAAGGATGTTTGAAATTTATAGGTCAGAACCAATCACTATCCAGATGACACTCAACTACTTTTCTCCTTCCCCCTTCTGACACCCAGGTGGCGACACGCATCTCTGCGTGCCTGGCAGATATCTTGGCTTGGATGTCGGCCCACCACCAAAAGCTCAACAAGACAAAGCTGCTGCTCTTCCTCCCGGGGCAGGCCTGCCCGCTCCAAGACTTCTCCATCCCGGTTGACAATGCCACACTGTCCACCTCCCAGAGTGCAAAGATCCTTGGCGTGACCCTGGACAACACCATGTCGTTCTCTGCAAACATCAAAGCAGTAACTCGCTCCTGCAGGTTCATGCTCTACAACATCCATTGAGTATAACCCTACCTCACACAGGAAGCGGCGCAGGTCCTAATCCATGCACTTGTTATCTCCCGTCTGGACTATGGAAACTGAATGCCGCAACCCACCTGGTGTTCAACCTTCCCAGGTTCTCGCATGTCACCCCACTCCTCAGCACACTCCACTGGCTTTCAGTCGAAGCTTGCATCCACTACAAGACCATGGTAATTGCCTACGGAACAGAAAGAGGAACGGCCCCTCCCTACCTTCAGGCTATGCTGAAACCCTACACCCCAACCACTCCATTCTGCCACCTTGCCCTCCAACCCCTACGAGAGGGAAGCTCCTGCTCAGCCAAAGTTCTTCACTGTCCTGGCACCCCAATGGTGGAACCAACTTCCTGAACCTAGGACAGCAGTCCCTGCCCATCTTCCGAAACTCTACCTCTTCAAAGAGTGTCTTAAATTATCTCACAGCACCCCTCATCTCCTTTTGTGAACTAACACTCACACTTGACTCTTTTCCCCTTTACTAGCACTGACGTTGCTGATAGCTACTTTACTTACTATGACTGAGATATTTGGTTGTCTTAAGATGAGTGCATTAACTGTAAGTCGCTCTGGATAAGAGTGTCTGCTAAATTAATAAAATGTAAATGTAGGGAACATGATGCCATTTGAGATGCACTAATAAACACCTGATTACCTGGTTCTAGTTGAGATTGATATCAATAGCCTGCAAGGCCGTCACCTCAGCAGGCACAGCCTGGATGTGGTTCTTGCACAGGTCCAGGACGTCCAGGTGTCGTAGGGAGCTAAGGTCGGCAGGAAACTCACAGAATTTGTTCCCTGACAGGCTCAGGGTGCGCAACGCTTTTAACTGTCCTACAGTGCTATGGAGTAATGTATAGCCTAGCTAAAGAGATGGATTGATTGAAGCAATGCACGTAATGGGCATTAATTATTCAGCGAAAGCAGTTTCAAGAATTTGTCAACAGATGCTGTAGAGTGACAGACGTAACGTTGAGGATGCAACAACCACTTACTGAGTTTAAACAGTTTAAAGTCAAACTCTTCATCTGAAGAAAGTTTCCTATGGCACCAGGTAGCACTTTGATCTTTTTGGAGGACAGATCTACAGTCCGTAGGTTTCCAGTCAACCTCTGGAGCTCCTCTGGGAACTGAAATACATTAGTGGCAAAGAATACATACATTAAACCCGTCCAAGACAATAACCACAACTGAATGGAATTCAGCTAAATAAACAAAGCACCAGTGAAAAAGGCTGTTGTGGAGTGCGGAGGATGGGCACTATGTGTGTGTGTGTGTGTGTGACTGTTTCCTCGGGAAGACCTTTCCCTGTCAGCTGAAAGATCCCGGTCTCCTGCGAGTTTTCCAGATGGGCTTTGATTGCATTGTTTCCCAACTTTGTCGTAGTTACCCGCTGATGCCGTCCTCCTAAATTATGCTCTTCAACTCGACAGTCAGTCACACAATTGTAATCAACTTGCCTATTATTGTGATGGTGGTGCCAGTTACTGTGAGAATGTCTGCTACTTGGTTTTCAGTGTGGCCCCTGAAATAGATAATTAATACAAAATCAATCACGGCTGTAGGCATTTAGCTGACAAGGAAGGAAATAAAGCTCATGAGGTCAGATGTAAGAAGTTAACGTTAGCTAGCAGCAGCTAGCCATCTTACTACTTACTGAGGCAAGCTTTGAGACATTCATGCATATTATTGACGTTGGGAGTACTCTGTCTATTAGCAGCAAAGGGTAATATACTGTATATCTGTACTTTCAAATACAATTTCCCCAAATTATGGTTAATATTTATAGGATAATGTTAGTGAAGCTAGCGAGTTAGACCAACTGGGATTTGTTTAGTTAGTTAAGTTACTGATTTGAAGTCCTTCTCGTGCAATACGTGTCTGCAAATGGTAACGTTAACTAACATATTAGGAACATATAACTATGGGGATTGTTGGACTAGTCAAATCTAAACTATTTGCTACTCGCCTAGGACATACTGTAGCTAATCCTGCTTCTCGAACAGGTAGCCTACCTTTTGGGCTTTACATTGGATATTTGCATTTTTTTCATGGTTCTAAAACTTCTTGGTCGATTTTTTATGTTTCTGAGGGATTTGTGTTTTTGAGGTTGGTTTGTATTTGACAATAAAAAAATCATCCGTTTTCGATTTTGGTTTGATTATTTTATTAAATAATGACAATACAATGATTTTAGAGCTTTTTAATGGAAATTAAGCTAAAAATAATTAACATTCATTGCCAAAACATTGAAAATATTCCACTGTCTCTGTCAGGTACACATTGGGTAGACATCAACAGTGGCGATTTTACCATGTAGATCTTGGTGGGGCAAAATAAACTAAAAGTGGGATGCATGCCAGCAAAGCCACTACACAACACATTAATTGTACTATAACGGTGACAAACGGTGCCCACAAACTGTTAGGGCCTACATAAAGCTGTCCCAACATCTTACCACTGCTACACCTGACTATCAGCAGAGCCTTGTCTGACAGCGACAGAAAGAAGTCAGAACATGGGCCTAAACAGACAATGAAAGTGCTTACAATATTCAATGATTACATTTCACTAAAACAGGTTATAGGCTACATGTACACCACCAAGTCAGAACAGTAGGTGAAATTAAGACAGGTAAATATACCAAATTATTAGGGTGAGGCATATGGGCTACTAACAGTTTACTACACAACAAACACTCAGTAGATTGGAAACGGAAGTAGATTGGCGCCGCCCTGTGTGGTCGCCTGTTAAGCAGCTCCCATTGTTTGTGCGTTAATTGTTGTTTTAGTATGTTTTTCGTGAGGTTTTTTTGCAACAGTTGAACTATAATAGTTCAGGATTATGGAGTGCTACTATTTTACAAAGGTTTTAGCGGTCCTTTTTATCACTGATGCACTTTTTATCTTTCTCAGCGCCGAATGTACACACGAGTCCTCAATTATTTACAACCGAGCCCAGCTCCTGGATTTCGCACACTCTGTTTCCAGACCATCAGAGCGGACAGGGATAGCGTTTCTTCCGGTGAGGGTAAGGGAGGGGACTGGCTTTATTAGTTAACAACAGATGGTGTAATCCGAAACATATTACTCTTAAGGAACAGTTTTGTAGCCCCGGACATTGAGCTGTTAGCCGTTAGCCTGAGACCCTACTATTTGCAGAGGGAATTCACGGCGGCCATAGGCTGTTTTTGTTTACATCCTGCCTTCTGCGGATGCAAACACAGCGTGTGATGTCATCCACTCTGCTATCGCGAGGTTACAGACAGCGCATCTCAGTGCTTTCCTTGCCATTTTGGGGGATTTTAACCATGCATCTCTCTTTTACGCTGCCCACGTTCAAACAGTTTGTGAAGTGCCCAACCAGGAATAATACAACTCTGGACTTGTTATATGCTAATGTGAAGGATGCATACAACTCCACTGCACTCCCTCCCCTCAGTAGATCGGATCACAACCTTGTCCACCTCACCCCACTCTACAGGCCTATGGTCCAACAGCAATCTGCGACCACTAGGAGATGGTCTCCGGAGGCGAATGAGGCCCGACAAGACTGCTTTGAAATAACAGACTGGGATGTGCTCTGTGAGCTCATGGGGAGGACATTGAATGCATAACGGACTACATACATGTTTGTGTAGACAACACTGTACCCACCAGGAAGGTACGCTGTTTTCCAAATAATAAACCCTGGGTCAACAGCGACCTGAAGGCCCTGCTGAATGAGAAGAAGAGGGCCTTCAAGGAGGGGGACAGGGACAAATTGAAATGCGGGAGCTGAAGTTGCGGATTGCTGAGGGGAAGAGAGGGTATAAGGACAAGATGGAGGACAAGCTGAGCCAGAGCCAGGTGAGAGAGGTGTGGAAGGGTATGAGAAATATCACTGGCTTCAAAAAGTCAAACAGTGGGCAGACGGAGGGGACCCAGGATAGAGCCAATGAGTTGAACCAATTTTTTAACAGGTTCGATACTGGCCCTGTCCACCTCCCCTCCAGCTCCCCAGGCCACACACCCTCACGGCTGTCCCACCCCCACTTTGCTCACAACACCTCTGTTGAGACAATTAGCAATCCCCTCCCCACCTCCGCCCCGGTTCCCTCTGGACTGATCCTCAACACCCTCCTTCCCCCCACCTCCCCACCTGGGCTGGCTTTCACCACCAACCAAGTGAAGAGAGAGCTGGAGAGACTACATCAGTGGAAAGCGGCGGGCCCTGATGGCATCAGCCCAAGGGTGCTTAGGGTCTGGGCTGACCAACTGTGTGGAATACTCCAGCGACGCTACAACCTTAGCCTGAGCCTGGAAAGGGTCCCTGTGCTCTGGGACCCAGAAGGTGCACCCCACTGTCCTGAATGACTTCAGACCTGTAGCGCTAACATCCCACATCACGAAGAGCCTGGAAAGGTTAGTCCTCGCTCACCTCAGACCCCTGGTGTGTATATCACTGGACCCCCTGCAGTTCGCATATCAGCGCAACATCGGGGTGGATAATGCAATCATCTACCTTCTGCAGAGGGCCTACTCTCACCTGGACAACGCAGGATGCACTGTGAGGGTTAAGTTTTTTGACTTCTCCAGTGCCTTCAACCCCATTCAGCCCCTGCTACTGGGTGAGAAGCTGAAGAGGATGAAAGTGGAAGTGTTGCGCCCCCTGTAAAAGGGGAAATAGAAAGTACCACACGGACACGATGTTGCTTCAGTCAAGTCCAAATTGTAATGGACGAACGTAAGCCACACGTTCCGTACGGACTGAACGAGGCATTAGCAATCGTTCCCAGATCCTCCCATCACAAACTGGTAGTTAAACTTACGGCAACAAAGAAAGTGGAACTTATGTAAACAAACAAACACTGCATATTGTACTTTAAGGTGCATTTCCCCAAAATGTTATAGAAGTTAAATAAAACAGTATTTTAAACACAGATATTCTTTTTATCCTATTAACCTCTTTAGCCTCTTTTACTCAAAAAGCAATGGATTACCGATCTACAGACCATAAATGTATTTTTACTTTCTCCTTTTTATGGACGATTTTAAGTATCTTAACTTATATCAACCCATTCAATGTATCAGTATTACATCATTTTCATCATCCTTACAGAAGCACACTTAGTCTCCTGGGTCACGGACTACCTGACCGGTAGGCCACAATTTGTACGACTACAGAGCTGTGTGTCAGAACGGGCAGTGAGCAACACAGGGGCCCCCCAGGGAACGGTCCTGTCCCCCTTCCTGTTCACCCTCTACACCGCAGACTTCAGATATAACTCTGAAACATGCCACCTACAGAAGTTCTCGGATGACTCCGCAATTGTAGGGTGCATCAGGGGTGGGCAGGAGGAGGAGTACAGAAGCACAATCAATTACTTTGGCTTGCGGTGTGAGCAGAACCACCTTCAGCTCAACATCGGCAAAAAACAGGAGATGGTGATGGACTTCAGGAGAACCAAGGCCCAACTGACTGCAGTCCCTATACAGGGGATGGATGTGGAAATGGTTGGGTCATACAAGTTCCTGGGAGTCAATATGGACAACAGGCTGGAATGGGCTGGTAACACCGGGGCTCTGTACAAAAAGGGCCAGAGCCGACTACTTTCTGAGGAGGCTCAGGTTCTTCAACGTGTGCAGTAAACTATTGCATACCTTCTACCAGTCTGTGGTGGCCAGTGCCATCTTTTTTGCAGTGGTGTGCTGGGGCGCCAACATAAACGCCGGTGATACTTCTTGGGTAAATAAGCTGATCAGGAAGGCTAGCTCTGTTCTGGGGATTAGCCTTGACACTCTATAGGAGGTGGCGGAGAGACGGTTCCTAGCGAAACTGCTGGCCATCATGGACAACGTCACCCACCCTCTGCATGCCATGGTTATGACGCAGAGGAGCACCTTCAGTCACAGATTGATCCCACCACGGTGTGCCAGAGAGCACTACAGGAGGTCCTTCCTGCCGGCGGCTATTAGACTATTTAATGCCTCACCTGGGTGCCGTCAGCAACATAGACCTGGAACTGTTGGGGTGTCAGGACCTAGTTTAACAATTATGCATCCATCCGTGAGTAACTCTGGTCTGTAATCACTCATTCACTCAGGACTTATTTATTAATTCAGGTCTGTATTTACATATTCATGTAGTTGTTATATCATATCACGTGCAATATTGTAAGACTACCTACGTAGTCTTTCAATCAGGAATGCATATTATTATCCTGTCAGTTGTATCTTTTTTCATTGCTTTTAGTATATCGAATGTGCAATACGTGCATTTATCTGTAATTAAACCCTGCACACCAAGGACTGTATTTTAAGGGAATTACTATTATTACCCTAAATTAAATTATATCATACACACATTTAGCTATTTAAGTATCTCTTCCTGTCATTTACCTGTACAGTTAATTTAACCATGCAAAATATTCACATACCTGTTCATTTAACCAGTCTATATTAAGTAAACTATTATTACCCTCACTTATATCATACGCACTTCTAGCTATTTAAGTATTTCTCTGCCATCGGCCTGTATAGTATAGTTAACCATGCAAATATTCCTTATTTATCTATATCAACTTGCAATATTTGTATATTTTCTTTTTCACCTAACACTCTGTAACAATGTATAGTGTACATATTCAGCCATCCACCCATACTATGCAATGTCTTTTTATAGCTTTTTTGCACTCAGGACTTCTTGTATTTTTATACTTTGTAATACTGCCGCTCTATGTATCATGTATCGTGTATCTGTCTTTTGTGTATTTTCGTTCTGGCATTTTTCACCAGCCCTGTGTTTTTTCGTAGCTGCTTGACGAATAAATATTCCCTAGGGAATCAATAAAGCACATTTATCTATCTATCTATCACTTTCTTAGCTACAGTATACATATCTCCCTGGCATATTACATATTTTATGCAGCAGCATGCAATACATTTTTGGACTCGCCTTGTTGTGCTGTGCTCATTTGAACAGGAAGGTTGCGCGGCAGTCTGGCATTCTCTGGATTTACCGTGCTTTCAATACAACTGGGAACGTGAAAAAAAGGTCGAATCATTATGATGTAGCTCTAGAAAGAGGCCGGATTTACAATTCCGAGTTGGATGACCGTTCAAAACGTATTTTCCCAGTCGGAGGTTGTTTAATCCCGATTTCCCATTTGTCTTGAACTCACTGAAGTCAGATTTCGCAGTTTCGAGTTAACAGTTGTTTTGAGCGTGCCACAAATCATGCTTCATTGACAGAATGGCCAATGTTGAATGTTTATCATTTTAAACTTGGAAAATATTTGGGACCACACAGCCACTCCACTGAATCACAGGCTAGTGATTGATTTGCAATGCGTGCAGCTAGCCACTGTCACTGTAAACGTATTTAAATAATGTACATTTGTTGATTGCTAGGCATACAAATACGATTATGTATTGATACATTTGAAACGAGGTGGCCGCAACCAGACTATATTGTGAACGACTCTTGGCGGAATGCATTGCTTGACTGCCGTGAGGGTGTTAAAGCAGAGCAATGTCTTTCGATAACTGTACGATTAGTTCTCCAGTTCGATGAGCAGAGGCTTTCATAACGTTCAATAATACAGTCAATGCATTCACTATTGCACCATGCCTGGTCAATTAGTTAAAAACATGTATTTTTCTTCTCTATGCTCATGATCTATTTTCCTGCGCTCATATGACAGACAGTTGGAGCGTGTATTAGTAGGTCAAATAAAACTTAACGAGCCACTCAGAAAAACAAAAAATCGTCTCTCGAGTCAGTAAAAAGAGTCGATCAAAAACCACGAATCGTTCGCGAACTCCACGTCACAACAGTCACGTAAGAGCGGGAAATCCGGAAGTCATTTCTTCACTAAAGGAACAACAACATCGGCGGGCTAAATTTGAAAAGACTATTTGTCGAAAATTGGTAAGACTAATTTACTTACAATGTAAAACGTGTTAGTGTATATGGGTGGGTAGCTAGCTAGATAATAAACTAGTAGTCATGGGAATGTGGTGAAATTAGGTTTTCTATTTTAACGTAGACAAACGTTGCTTTCTCAGTAAGCTAACAGCAGTAGCTAACAACATAACTAGCCACTACGAATCCGAGTGTGGACTGGACATGCTAACTAGCCTACGTACAGCACTAGAGAATATAGTTAACTAACTAAGATGCGCTTGTTATAATGACTACGAATCTTTGCTTTTTTACAACTACACATTTTCCAGGGTTGACCCCACCACTCTTTAAAATGAATCCGTGGGACATTGGTCCATATTCAGTGACACCTGTTGCAAGTCTTTTGAGCAGGTGTGTCGCCTCAGGTGTTCTTTCCCAGGTGAGTGCATGCCGAGCAGAAGTAGCCATTCCAACTTGCATACTTTTGCTCCAGCCCTGTTGAAACTCAACGGAATCAGTTAATATTAGTCCCGGTGAGCTACTGTAGTAGCACGTTAGCTAGTAGAATTATGTTTTCGATTATAAACCCCGGTAGTTTGGTTCATGGTAGTCTCACGTTGCCATACCTCCAAATCACGTCGTTGCGCACCGTGGTTGGAGAAGAGGCTAGGGTCCTGGATGCTGATTGGCTGAAATCCGTGGTATATTGAAGCAATAAGGCATGAGGGGGTGTGGTATATGGCCAATAGCTTAGGGCGGTTCTTATGCACAATGGTATATGGTCTCATACCACAGCTGTCAGCCAATCAGCATTCCGGGCTGGAACCACCCAGTTTATAACAGACATTATAAACTGGGTGGTTCGAGTCCTTTATGCTGATTGTCTGACAGCCGTGGTATATGAGACCGTATACCATGGGTATGACAAAACATTTGTTTTTACTGCTGTAATTACTTTAGTAACCAGTTCATGGTAGTAATAAGGCACCTCAGGGGTTTGTGGTATATGGCCAATATACCACGGCTAATGGCTGTATCCAGGCACTCCGTGATGTGTTGTGCATAAGAACAGCCCTTAGCCGTGGTATATAGGCCATATACCAACACCTTGCTTAATTAGATAATGTTTTTGGAGCAAAAGTATGCAAGAAGGTTGCCATCTCTAGGAGGGTTGTTTGGATACCCTTGAAGAAGAGTGTATACAGTGCATTCGGAAAGTATTCAGACCCCTTCACTTTTTACAGCCTTATTCAAAAATTGATTAAATACAATTTTCCCCTCATCAATCTACACAGATCTACCCTATAATGACAAAGCAAAAACAGGTTTTTAGATTTTTTTTGCAAATTTATAAAAAAAACAGATATATACCTTGTTTACATAAGTATTCACACCCTTTCCTATGAGACTCGAAATTGAGCTCAGGTGCATCCTGTTTCCATTGATAATTGATCTACAACTTGATTGGAGTCCACCTGGGGTAAATTCAATTGATTAGAAATGATTAGGAAAGGCACACACCTGTCTATAGAAGGTCCCACAGTTGACATGTCAGAGCAAAAACCGAGCCATGAGGTTGAAGGAATTGTACGTTGAGTTCAGACAGGATTGTGTCAAGGCACAGATCGGGGGAAGGGTACCAAAACATTTCTGCAGCATTGAAGGTCCCCAAGAACACAGTGGCCTCCATCATTCTTAAATGGAAGAAGTTTGGAACCACCAAGACTCGTCCTAGAGCTGGCTGGCTGGCCAAACTGAACAATCGGGGGAGAAGGGCCTTGGTCAGGGGGGTGGTTAAGAACCTGATGGTCACTCTGACAGAGCTCCAGAGTTCCTTAGTGGAGATAGGAGAACCTTCCAGAAGGACAACCATCTCTGCAGCACTCCACCGATCAGGCCTTTATGGTAGAAATGCCAGACAGAAGCCACTCCTCAGTAAAAGGCCAATGACAACCCGCTTGGAGTTTGCCAAAAGGACACTCAGACCATGAGAAACAAGATTCTCTGGTCTAATGAAACCATGATTGAACCAGGCACCGCTCATCACCTGGCCAATACCATCCCTAAGGTAAAGCATGGTGGTGGCAGCATGGTATGTTTTTCAGTGGCAGGGACTGAGAGACTAGTCTGGATCGAGGGAAAGATGAACAGAGCAAAAGCACAGAGAGATCCTTGAAAACCTGCTCCAGAGTGCTCAGAACCTCAGACTGGGGTGAAGGTTCACCTTCCAACAGGGCAACAACCCTAAGCCCACAGCCAAGACAACACAGGAGTGGCTTCGGGACAAGTCTCAATGTCCTTGGGTGACCCAGCCAGAGCCCGGACTTGAACCCGATCAAACATCTCTGGAGAGACCTGAAAATAGCTGTGCAGCAATGCTCCCCATCCAACCTGACAGAGCTTGAGAGGATCTGCAGAGAAGAATGGGAGAAACACCCCAAATACAGGTCTGCCAACCTGTAGCGTCATACCCAAGAAGACTCAAGGCTGTAATCACTGCAAAAGGTGCTTCAACAAAGTACTGAGTAAAGGGTCTGAATACTTATGCAAATATGATATTTGCAAAAATGTCAAATATGGCTGTAACGTAACAAAATGTGGAAAAAGTGAAGGGGTCTGAATACTTTCCGAATGCACTGTAGTTGCTTTTCTACCAATATCCTAGGCCACCACACTAAGCAGTCTCTTTCCTTACAGGAAGATGTTGATACTGTCCCTAGAGAACCCCATGTCTTTTCCCCACATCTCCTGGAAGCTGAACATCTCATCACTATGGAACGGGAGCTTGACAAGGTAAAGTAATCAACAGGTATTCTTGGGTTGTATTACTTAGTGCACACGATAGCAAAACGTTTAGCAAGAAAACAAGTTTCTTATTGGACATGTTCCGGTAGTCCCTCCCTGTTCCAGTCCGTTTCCTTCCATTTGGTGCCTAGTGACTACAGCCCTGGTTCAGCGCAGACACTTGTCCTGTCTGATGCAGTGATATGCATTTACCTAACTTAGTTCTATTTGTTTTTAGATCAATCTAGAAATGGAGTTGTTGAAGTTGGAAAAAGAAAGCGCAGATGTCACTCACACATTTTACTTGAGTAAGTGGGATGTTGTACTTTTGCATAGTGGCGTCTTGAGATTCAAATGTAGCAACATTTTCCAATACAAACATGTTTAATGCGTACACTATTTGGAGGGACACAGCCAGACTTTGATGTAACAGTCAGATAATAAATTAGTAAATTAATTTGTTTCTTATAGGTCAAAGGTTTACATCATTGCAGCAATTCACCTCCCATCTGCAAGATGTGCTGAGAGAACAGGCAAGCCTGCGCCGAAGACTGATGAAACCACTGTGTCAGACTAACCTGCCCATAGAAGCAGATCTTCACAGGTGAGGGACTTTTTATTTTTCCATACACCGACAACACTGTGTGTTGACAAAATTATTGAATTCTGTACACAGGAAGACATCCTGATGTGTATGATGATGTTATATTGCTGAGTGTACCTTTTTGAATTGTATTCTCCCAGTTAACTGAGAGGAATGATGGTCATGTTTTATAGATATGTGGTGGAGGTCATGAGGATGGTGGTGGACTTCATTGAGAACTTGGAGTCAAAGATGAGCACTGTTCGTACTATTCCCTCCATTGGTGATTCCATGAGCAATCTGGTTAGTGCTTTCATTCAAAACCAGACCAGATGTATTGCCATGGGTTGTGTTCAGTAGAATACATGTATCTACATTTTTTACAATAGAAAACCTCTTGTCTTCCTCTTGGCCCCTTTTATCCTCCATTTTACAAGCTTACACCAGAATAATAACACCGTTTTCAGGTTGTTAAACCTATACTAGCTAATGTTAATAAGTAAAGTAGGTATGCATTGTCTGAGCCAGAATGGCCCATATTATTAATACTGTACTATGATTGTTCATGTTAATTTTATGTGTTGAACTCTCTCTTTCTCAGAACAATTGCGTAGCTCAGCTTCTAGCCCAGGTGACAGAGGTGGAAAGACTCTCCAAACAGGTTCTACAGTGGAAGAGTCAAAACAGCAGCACTTCCATCACTGCCTGAGAGCAAAGTGAGTCCCAATTTGCCACCTATTTCCCAAAGTGTGCACTTGCCTGCCATGGATTTAACAAGGGTGGAAACTCCCAACAGCCAATGTTTACGCGAATCCACTGCTTTTAAATCCAGGATTTTAAAATGTAAGTGAACACTTTGGGAGAAGGGTGGAGAATCGGGACGCAGCCCAAGTCAAACCTTTCAGAATCCTTCAATGGACATTTGTCATTTATACATGACAAGAAGATTGTGTTCTGAAAATGTTTGACAAATGTATCATTCGGAGAAAATGGGTGTTGTTACTTTAATACATCCCGCTTAATGTTTTTCATTGTTAATTGTGATTCTAACTAATGGTATCTTTGTTAATAAATCTCTCGTTAATATTTGGATTGTGCGTCCCCTGCGGATGGTGGAGCCGAGTAGCTATGTCACAATGGGGCGTTGGACTATCTCGTCTGTGGACTGTGAATTACTCTCTCTAACCATCAAACACACACAGAATTCCATTGTTGATGGGTGTTTATGAGATGAGAGGAAAAACACTGGTGAAGATCACACTTTATTGGCAAGTCTGTGTAGACACAGAACTGAAACGCACAAATAGACTAAAGCAGTTGGATAAAGGTCCACAAATTCAAATAGACACACTTATACAATGCACATGAAAACAATGAATAAAAGCTAATTATTTAAACGTCCCATCTATCATAACATGACTACAGTCTGACTGTGAGAGCCATAGAGTCAGAGCCAACAGCAATAAAGTGAATGTAAAAAAAAATCTGTTTCCTTGATGTCCACTATATACACATACACCATTGGCCTGGCACTAACTGATTTAATGCTTGGCATATCAATGACCCTGGTCAAAGCAGGTGAGGGCTCCCTCTTACAAAGACATGCTGATTTATGAGCAGGGTGTAATAGACTAAAGAGTTAGAAAAGTGGGACACGTGAGCTATTATAGACTTTTCATTAGCATAGTTGATTCCCTTATATAACCACAACTTTTGCTATGTGTATATAGCATTGTAAGTCTGTGGAGGGTACAATTATGATTGAACTATGTAATTTTGCATTTTACAGCACTTATACCTTCAACTTACAGTATACACACACCTTAGCCAAATACATTTAAACTCAGTTTCACAATTCCTGACATTTAATCCTAGTAAAAATTCCCTGTCTTAGGTCAATTGGGATCACCACTTTATTTTAAGATTTCCTTCATCACATTACCAGTTGGTCTTAAGTTTACATACCCTCAATTAGTATTTGGTAGCATTGCCTTTAACTTGGGTCAAACATTTTGGTTAGCCTTACACAAGCTTCCCACAATAAGTTGGGTGAATTTTGGCCCATTCCTACTGACAGAACTGGTGTAACTGAGTCAGGTTTGTAGGTCTCCTTGCTCGCACACGCTTTTTCAGTTCTGCCCACAAATGTTCTATAGGGTTGAGGTCAGGGCTTTGTGATGGCCACTCCAATACCTTGACTTTGTTGTCCTTAACATATTTTACCACAACTTTAGAAGTATGCTTGGGGTCATTGTCCATTTGGAAGACCCATTTGCGACCAAGCTTTAACTTCCTGACTGATGTCTTGAGATGTTGCTTCAATATAACCACCAAATTTTCTTTCCTCATGATGCCATCTATTTTGTGAAGTGCACCCACAACATGATACTGCCACCTCCGTGCTTCATGGTTGGGATGGTGTTCTTCGGCTTGCAAGCCTCTCCCTTTTTCCTCCAAACATAACGATGGTCATTATGGCCAAACATTTCTACTTTGGTTTCATCAGACCAGAGGACATTTCTCCAAAAAGTACGATCTTTGTCCCCATGTGCAGTTGCAAACCGTAGTCTGGCTTTTTTATGGCGGTTTTGGAGCAGTGGCTTCTTCCTTGCTGAGCAGCCTTTCAGGTTATGTCGATATAGGACTCGTTATACTGTGGATATAGATACTTTTGTATCTGTTTCCACCAGCATCTTCACAAGGTCCTTTGCTGTTGTTCTGGGATTGAGTTGCACTTTTCACACTAAAGTACGTTCATCTCTAGGAGACAGAAAGCGTCTCCTTCCTGAGTGGTATGACGGCTGCATGGTCCCATGGTGTTTATACTTGCGTACTATTGTTTGTACAGATGAACGAGGTACCTTCAGGTGTTTGGAAATTGCTCCCAAGGATGAACCAGACTTGTGGAGGTCTACCATTTTTGTTCTGAGGTCTTGGCTGATTTCATTGAATTTTCCCATGATGTCGAGCAAAGAGGCACTGAGTTTGAAGGTAGGCCTTGAAATACATCCACAGGTACACCTCCAATTGACTCAAATTATGTCAATTAGCCTATCAGAAGCTTCTAAAGCCATGACATCATTTTCTGGAATTTTCCAAGCCGTTTAAAGGCACATTCAGAGTAACTTCTGACTCACTGGAATTGTGATATAGATAGATAGATAGATAGATAGATAGGTACTTTATTGATCCCCCGGGGGGAAATGTCATTGTCAAGCAGCTACAACACAACACAGGGCAGGTGCAAAATGCCACAACGAAAGTACACAAAAGACAGATACACGGTACATGATACATAGAGCGGCAGTATGAAAAAGTATAGAAATACAAGATATCTGGAGTGCAAAAAAATAAAAGCTATAAAAAAGACAGCATAGTATGGGTGGTTGGCTGAATATGTACACTATACATTGGTGGATGTTGGATGGTTAACTATACTATATAGGTCGATGGCAGAGAAATACTTCAGTAGCTAAAAATGCGTATGATATGAGCGAGGGTAATAATAGTTTACTTAATAGACAGACTGGGTAAATGAACAGGTAAGTGAAAATTTTGCATGGTTAAATTAACTGTACAGTTAAGTATACAGTTATATTTACAGATAAGTGAATACTTGCATGGTTACACAAACTGTACAGGTAAATGACAGGAAGAGATACTTTAATAGCTAAATGTGTGTATGATATCATTTGGGGTAATAATAGTAATTCCCTTAAAATACAGTCCTTAGTGCGCAGGGTTTAATTACAGACTAGTGTATTTATAAGTGAAATAATCTGGCTGTAAACAATTGTTGGAAGAATTACTTGTGTCATGCACAAAGTAGATGTCCTAACCGACTTGCCAAAACTATAGTTTGTTAACATGAAACCTGTGGAGTGGTTGAAAACGAGTTTTAATGATTTACGTGTATGTAAACTTCTGTCTTCAACTGTATATAAAGTGTGGTTGTAGTGGTAAAAACAGAAGTTGGCGTCCACCCATGTGCTATTCTGCAGCATGCCACAAGGTGTCAACTTTGAGCTATCTAGGGGGACTTCCCCATACTGGAATTTTAGAAACCGTTGCAAAGGGCAGACAAAATATGGCAACTTTGTAACATAACACGCAGTAGAACAACAAATTCGCGATAAAGGTGGATGACTAGAATACCTTTCTTGTTCCTTACTTAAAAGCCATAATATCTAACAGGCCCCAGCGAGGTTTGAACTCGCGACCCCTGGTTTACAAGACCAGTGCTCTACCACTGAGCTATGGAGCCGGTTGTCAAACTTACAATGGATTCGCATTTGATCACGTGATGTTTGACAGTCATTTAAATATATATTTTTTGCAACAATTCAAATAAACAACACTTCCTATTTCTAACTTCACTGCACATGTTCAGCTATCAAGGCTATACAATTGTGGAAACGATAGCTGCGTGCCAATGTCGGACACTGTCGCTGTTCAGTCCGATTTTGCCACCACCGTCCTGTATTAGCTAGCAAACTAAGTACAACGGTATTTTTTTTTTTTAAGTCAAATAATTCACATTTGTAAACATTTCCCTGGATATTTTATTCTGAAATCATGTAGCAGATAGCTTATTGCCATGTGTCCAACCATAGGACACATGGCAAGTTGGGGCTCCCAAGTGCCACAGTGGTCACTGCATCTCAGTGCTAGAGGCGTCACTACAGACAAACTGGTTCGAATCCAGGCTGTATCACAATCGGCCGAGATTGGGAGTCCCATACGGCGGCGCACAATTGGCCCAGCATCGTTCTTAACTGCCTTGCCTAGTTAAATAAAGGTATAAAAAAATATATCGTTCAGCCGTTGTTGCAGTAGAATCCTATGCAATTTGGAGAGCCAATCCATCTGGGCTCGTTTGAGTGGTAAGGCTGAAGCAACCGGCTGTTATTAGGAGAGAAGTTGGGGGAGAGGTGCTACAGCTGAAAGTCGGACACTAAGTGTTTTTTCCAACAGCAAGGCTGAGATCAACATGGTAGTGTTGTCATTGTTTACGAAAGTTTTTCTTTATAATGTCGAAATAAACATGTCTCCAACCTCCATATCACACACTCAAAAATCATATGTGTGTGTACATCAGTGGAGACTGCTCAGAGGAGGAAGGGGAGGACCATCCTCAGTGATATTCATCAAAATAAAAATAATGAAACACATCCTTTTTAGATAAAACTATACTAAATATTTTCACGCCAACAAATAATGTATTAAAACATACTGTTACCATGGTGTAGCTGGAGGACAGCTAGCTTCTGTCCTCCTCTGGGCACATTGGCTTCAATACAAAACCTTGGAGGCTGGTGGTTCTCACCCCCTTCCATAGACTTACACGGTAATTATGACAACTTCCAGAGGACGTCCTCCAACCTATCAGAGCTCTTGCAGCATGTTGTCCTCATGTTGTCCACCCAATCAAAGGATCAGAGAATGAATCTAGTACTGAAAGCATACGCTAGAGCTAGCACTGAACTGCATAAAATGTGGTGAGAAAGACAAAAGTTTCATTTTTTTTAAACAAATTCATTTCTTCAAAAATGAAGGAGAAGCGAGAGGGAGAGAGAGAGAGAGCTAGCTATATATATATTATTTTTTAACTTTCACTTGCTTAGCTAGCGAATGCAGCTAGCTAGTTTATCATACTCAAAGACCTGGCTCAAACAGAGAGGGATGCTATGTTACCTAGCTGGCCATGGCTATCCAACACGGCAACTTTTCCAAGTCAAGGTGTAACGCCTGCTCTACCTGCCTCGGCGGTGCCCCGCCCACCCCGGCACTCTGACTCGCCGGTGTACAAACCACCGGCATGAGGACGATGGCAGCAACACACATGCACCCACACCTGCTTCCCATCACCCACCCCAGAGTTTTTTTTTTTTGCTGTTGTCTACGTCGGTCTACGTTGCTCACCTTTTTTATCTTTTTTATTTTTTCTTCTTCCTCTTCCCTTTCCCCTCTCCATGAGCACGGGAGAGCAGGTCTTCCGGCGGAGGAAGTTTGGTCCGCCGCCCACATCGGCAGCAGAGCGATGCCCCGGACTACCACCCAGGGGACAGAGTGTGGCTCTCCCCGCGGGACCTCCCCCTCCACCTGTCCTGTCGTAAGTTAAGGTCCCAGTATGTGGGGCCCTTTAAGGTCCTCCGGAAGGTTAATGATGTCTCAGTGACTCTCCAACTGCCTCCTCCATACCATAACATCTCTCCCACGTTCCATGTATCTCTCCTCAGGCCGGCGGCTCCTGGTCCACTGGGGAGATCCGGTCCTGCTGGGTCCAGTACCTAGTGGACTGGGCGGGGTACGGTACCGAGGAGCGCAGCTGGGTGCCAGCAAGTGGCGGCTTCGGGAGCCGCGCCTTTGGGGGGGTACTGTAACGCCTGCTCAACCTGCCTCAGCGGTCCGGCTCTTTCTCTGTATACAAAGAATTCCAATTGGGGATAAAACTGTCCTAGAAGAGATTCCCTAAAAACACCCCACTTCGATACAGCTGCGACTTTTTTGTAGCAGGTTAGGAGAATTAATGTAGTAGGTTAGGAGAATTATGTTAAGGTTAGGTAAAGGGTTAGGCTCAGCGGAAATGCTCACCAACCTGTATCGAAGTGGCGTGTTTTTAGGGAGTCTCGTCATTGAATGAACCCTGCTCAGTGCATGGTAGTTTGCAAACCAAATATCCAGAAAACAAAAAGAGAAATTGATTTGATGGTTTGCAAAGCAAAGTGTATGATGAAGTGTCATGTTGCCATAGCTTTGACAAGAGGCAGTGCTTGACTTTGGCAGGAGTTCACCAATTTTCAACTGCTTGAGTTCCTACACCTCTCATAGAATATTATCTCAAAAGTATTGTGGCGTTCCTGCACCTAAATATAAACAGTCCTTGCACCCATAATAATTTGTGGACAGATTCACGTTTACTTCTGGGTAACCGAGATTACTGCACCCAAAATGAGTACAGGCACCTATTTCAGTCCAAGCAAAGCACTGCCAATAATTTATGATGATGTTGTTGGACGAATGTTATTAGGAGCATATTTTTAAACCAGTCATCTAATTAATTCAGACACATATTTCCTGACTAGTCATGACATCAGTCCTCAATGTTTTAGACACCAGAACCAAGCAGGGTGACTTGGACAAATAGGCTATCCTGGAGTGTGGAGTCAGTCCACACTGAATAGAGAAACATGATATTCTGTTTGGATTCCAGGCTACAAATTGGCAGTTTTACTTTTGCCTGTGACTTTCACTGTTAATCCTCTCCTGTCACTCAGTATGTTTTTTCTATGTCAAATTAGCACATATCTTGTGAGTCTGGATGGAGCATGAGAGAGTATTAAATAACCTTGGTATTCCTTATCCTTATACAGTACATTCATTTAATTTCCTTTAGAGAAAGCAATGTCTTACATTAGCAATGTCTTACATTTAAATAGAAAACCTTTAAGACTTTAACACAGCAATTAAATCAGCATTACCTTAATGAAAAGAGGAAGACCTTGTCAGGCTCTGGGCATAGAGAAGCCTATTTGCTTCTCTATGTAACCATGGTCAGAGTCTGACAGGTCTATTCTTTCTGTATCTGGTGGTGGTTTGTGTGGGATCCCTAATTAGAGGCAGCTGCTGCGCATTGTCTCTAATCAGGGATCCTACATAGGTTTGTAGGTTTTACACTGGGGCGTGGGTCGTTAATTCTCCAGTCACGGTGACAGTAAGTGTGCGTCATTTATTACGTTGGTTCATTCGTGTTTTGTTTGTTTAGTAGTTCGGATTTTTGTCTTGTTAGACATCGTAAAATATTCTATACATAGTATAATAAAACATGTCAAACTACTATCCCTGCGCTGCGCCTTGGTCTGTGTATGCACCCTCTCGTGACAGACCTACAGTATAAGTGCCAAAATCGACAACAATTAGACAAAAGTTAGACAGCAATATTTCTTGGTTTTAGTTACAATCACTTAGGCCACAGTCAGGAATCAATTCAATCAACTTTTAATCGACTCTCATTTCTAGGCATCAACGTAGTCCGAGTTCCCGCATATCACCCCCACGTCCTCGTAATGGGCACAGTTATGCATTCCTATGCCTGTGTGTTGACAGTCCAGCAGGGTCTCCTCTGTGCCCTCACACTGCACATCATCCAGAAGAATCCGGAGACTCTTCCCTTCTCCAAACTCAGAGTGCTTGGATGCCTTAAGGGCGAATCTGAACCCCAGCTGCCGACAAACCACTGCCGCGTTCTTCGTATTCCACAGATCGTCGCACACCGTCCCCCATTCACCGTTGGCGAAGATCTCCACCCTCCCCTGGTCGTCCCGCCCCTGCTCGTCCCCCACCAGTCTCACCACCCCGTTCTGAGGCGCGGCTGCCGGCGCCAACATACTCTTCGACCGGTGCTTGCCCTTCTTCCGGTGGTTTTTCTGTTGTGTGTGCCTGGGCGGTTTAGTTGTGGTAGTAGTTATGGTTTGAGGCAGTGTGGTGGAGAATGCGGCAGCCTCTTGCTCCTTTAGAATGTCCATGAGCTCCTGAAGCCAGTCCTTGTCGGACTCGCTTACTGCAGATCCAGTGGGATGGGGTCTGACGTTGCCTTCTGGCGGGGAGAGTTTTTGACGCTTTGTCGGTTGTTCAACTCCTGTTAATGCTGTGTAATAGAAGAAGAGGTCAGATTTAGGATAACTACATGGATTGGCCTAATAGTATATAGACCTGGGAGATGAGGTTATAATTATCATGTAGGCATATCCACAGTATAATACAAGTGTAATGTGAATCTGGCCATCTCAGAGGCCTTGTGCCTAAAATGTCTCTCAAATGACTTCATAATCTGGGAATTGACGATGAAGTGAATAATCTAATTGAAGCAGCGAGTTTGATTGAGCAAAGGGGGCTAAATATAATGAACAAAATAAAAGCCAGCATACTCACTTTCTTTTGGCCTGAACTTGATGAGCTTGCTCTTCACTCTGACAGGCAGCGGGTCATAGTGACAATGTCTTGGCGGTGCCCGTCTAAAACAGACAAAATACCAAAAGTCCTCAGCTCAGCAGGGAAGAAAACTAAATCAGAGGGTGAGAAGTCAAAGTTTCACCCCAGTTTCATCAGCCTCTGTTGAGACTTCGGCTCTTCAGATGAATTTGATTGGCTTTCAGCTGGTCTCCCTCCCAGAATGAGGCTGAAGGCCTACTCTACTCTTCCCTTTTTCCAAACATTGCTGTGGTAGAGAGTAATTAAAATCAGCTTAGAGAGCGAGTGAGAAACAAATAACTTGACACAACAGTATAGTGCTGCAGCCAACAGAGAGCAAAAGAGAAGGTATGCAAGAGAGAGAGAGAGAGATCTTGCGACCAAGACTGTTTGGACCTAAGTCAGCGAGAGAGAGATTTAGATGAAAGAGCTGAAAGCAGCCAACATCCTTTATTTTATTTTCTGTTCCTTCTTCCTTTGCTTTCACCAAGAAATCTGGAAAAAGGGAGAGTGAGCCGATCCCGACAGTGGATAAGAAATCCCCAAAACTGAAATAGAATGCCATTCATCAGCAGTTATGCTATAAGAACAAAGAACACACAGAGAAACAGAAAGTACAATGTAATTCAGAATAAGAACTACAGGCAGAAAGATTATGACGCGGCACATTCTTCAGTAATCATGAACAGATGCTTAACATGGTTTAATCATTTGTTTTGCCTTTGTCTCTTTTTAAAAGTGTGTCCATGGCGGCGATGCTATGCTTCTGCCATCTTCAAGAGAAGAGAATCGCCACGACACTTTGTTAAACGCTCACCTTAACAAACACAGTGGCAGGGTCAGGCTGTTGAAATAGCAGATTGTGGCTTTAAATCCTTACCTTGAGGGATCCACCAGTTTGTAAACAACACCGGTGGGAGATGTGGCACTGGGCACTCCAGTCGACATAAAGTACAGTTCTCCTGTTCAGTCAGAAAAATGTAAATGTCACATAATTTGGTAATTCTAGCTGGTTTCCTGGAGTTTCATTGGCGATTCTCCATTGAGCATGCTTTTCAGTCCAGGACTAAGCTTAATATTGGTTTGGAAAATTGGCCTTAAATGTGTGCAGCCTAGAGATCTTTTCCATTGCCTGTGTGACCATGGGCAAACAAAAAGAGGTTTAATGGGACTCCTCCTACCTGCCTCGTCCTCAGCGAAGGAGATGATGTACTGGTAGTAGTTGTTGATGAGGTCAGGAAAGGCACAGGTCAAACTGATGCCCATACAGATCTCATGGTAGTTCCACTGACCCGTGATCTTATTCTCCAGGAGGCTCATCATACGCCTGTAGGGAAGGGACACTACATTTAATTTTATTTCGAATTTCTTTCATTTTCAGTATGCTTTCCTTATAGGCTATATATAAAATCACAACTTTCAAAACATAAGAAAATACACCTGCTATATGGACTCAAACATCCATAAACACTTTTAGGATTCGGATTGGACTTAAATTGATGAACATGTACAGGAGCCTTACCCGCTCATGAAGTCTCCAAATATGTACATGCCGTTCAGATTGGGGTATTCACAGCCTCTGTACACATATCCGCCAGTCACAGACTTGCCCATCTTGTGAGGGTAGGCATAAATGGGGAGTACATCATCTGGAAGAGAACAGAAGGAAGAGCTATGAGGCTTATTTTTCAAATGAAGGAAATTATGCAGAGCCAGTGGTTTTCCAGAAATCCTCGTTAGATTCACAAATTCCCTGCTTATTCCCTCCTGAGCACTTCCCTTCTAAACACATTATGTGGAGAACGGAGTTTAATCCCTACATCCACCCTTCCACTCTGGTTCCATTACTGTCTAAGTATAAATAATGTGCAGGATACAAAATAATCCCCCCAAAATGTATTTTTATTTAAAATTATTTAAGTCACAGAACAAAACACACTAAGGCCTTCATCTCCCAGTGACCCCACAGGATGCCGGCATGACAACGAGCATTGGAGTTGGCTATGCAGCACAAACTGATCTTGGATCAGGCTACAGGATTCCCACCTAGAGAGCTGTTGGCGCACAGCTTCTTGTCATAACAGGAGAAGCCCTCTTTGGCCCTCCAGCCGTAGTTCCTTCCCTTCTCTATGATGTCGATCTCCTCAAACTTATTCTGGCCCACGTCCCCGCAGAAGATACGGCCCTTTCCCTCCATCGTCAGAGGGTCCCCACGGTCCACAGAACACCTACATGGGAGAAACAAGAACAAGTCGACCAACAAAACAACTTAAGTAATTACAACTAGATTACACTTTATTACCAAGTTATTACTCCTTTATTCGGTGCATTAATGCAAAGTCTTACCACACTTATTTGTCAAGATATATAAAGTGTAAGGATGTGTAATGTTTCAGGAAGTAAAGCGTATCATGAAAATGTTGAAGAAAGGGCCACCTCCACATGTTGCGCACCCCGTAAGCGTAGACCTCAGGGCGCGCCCCGCGCTCATGCACGAACGGGTTGTCAGAAGGGATCCTGTACAGGGGACCCCTATCATTGTCATCAACATCGATACGGAGCACTTTGCCTAACAGGGCTGACCTGCAGAAGAGAGGAGCAGAAACCTGGAGTTACTTATTATTAGCAACCGTGTTAATGGTAACAGCTGTAATTAATTGTTAAAAAGTGATATGAGTCAGTGCCATAAGATGACATCATGAATGTGAGTTACACAGGTTTTCCTCTCTTCTCTCACTTGTTCTGAGCATTTCCATATTTCCCAAAGGGGTCTCCAGCCATGCCCCCGTCTCCAGTGAAAATGTACAGGTATCCATCATCAGCAAACATCACCATTCCTCCGTTGTGATTGGAAGCAGGCTCATCAACCTCCAGAATGATCCTGAGAAGGTGTTTGAGACAGAGACCGATAAGAGACAGAAGTCAGTGCGGGAGCACCCATCTCTCTGAGGTACAATAATGATGGAAAAAATACTGCTTATCCAAGCACTTTGTTGGTGGGCGGAACTCATCTTATCCACCACTGATGTGTAATATCTACCATGTGTTATGCAAAACAGCAATTATTTTAGGTCTATTACTACACATTGGTGTAGATATATCTATTTGTATGTCCAGCTGTATGCAAAACCTATTGTACTGTAAATCCATTGAGCACCTTCATAACAACAGTAAAGCACAACCACCTTGGTGATGTACACCACAGCAGCCATTTTGGAGCCAGAGCACAACACAGGTTGCACCCGAAATGGCACCTTTTCCCCTATATAGTGTACTACTTTTGACCAGAGCCGGCCTTTGGTCGAAAGTAGTGCTCTATTTATAGGGAATATGGGAGTCATCGCTAACTGTACCTCTCAGATGCGTGGTCCACCACGTTCATGTCGCCGGGGGAGACGTGGAACTCGCTGACCCTGATCCTCTCGTCGAAGCCTATCTCCACGGAGTAGTACACGTACAGCTTCCCATTGTACTTATAGTCGGGGTGAAAGGTCAGGCCCAGGAAGCCCCTCTCGTCCCCCTCCCAGGGCGACGTCAGAACAGCCTTGGTGATGTTCAGGAAGGGCTTCTCCAGCTTGGAGCGGTCAGGCAGGTACGTCCACACCAGGCCCACCTACGATATGATAATAACTTTATTGTCCATTTACATGGAAATACATTTTGTGAGGTCAGCATACACACAAAAAAATACACAAAATCTATACACTATGGGCCGGTTTCCCAAACATAGATTACGACTAGTCCACGACTAAAAAAGCATACTCAATGGAGATTCTATATTGAAATAGCTTTTTAGTCCAGGACTAGGCTTAATCTGTGTCTGGGAAACCGGCACTATAATACCACAATGCAATACAACAACTCTGGAAAGTGAGCTCACACACCTGTTCGGCTATAAAGAAGCGGTGTGTGCCGTCGTTGGCGTGCACCATGGCCAGGGGGTTCTGCAGCCCGTTGGCTACTTCCTCCAGGCACAGCTGCAGGCAGCCCTCGGGGTCGGCCCGGACGTGGCCCAGGTTCTGCGTCAGCTGCTCGTTGCTGAGGAGGTGTGGGTAGCAGTAGTCCGGGTCCTCCAGCTCCAGGTGCTGGCAGAAGTGGACCTGGTCCGGCTCGGCTTCGGCTAGCTGCGGGTCGTCAGTGAGCAAGGTGATAGTGGAATGGCATTTGAGCCAGAACTGAGCGCAGTAGTCAGGGCAGAGGCCAGGGAGGGTTCTGATGGGGGTACTGGGGTCTTCGGCATCAAAGAGGTGAGCCGCATATGGAGAGCATTCCTGAAGGAGGGGAGAAAGAAGGGGAGCGGAAAAGGAGGAGAGATGTGAGGAGTGAGGGACCAACCAAACTCTTTAATTTGTGCAGCCTCCATGTCCTGTTAGACATTTGCCTTGTTCTGTGAAGCACCTACACTTTCGATTTAAGGAGATACGCTTGTATTGACTTCATGTATTTTATCATGCAGTGATTGACAACCAGCGGTACAGGCTATACAATGTTAATCTGTTATTACGCTATTACGCTTTTACGCACAGTAATAATGCACGTCAAATCGGACTATTTTATCTCATTTGGATGGATGTGCGGGTGTATAGCCGGGGCTCGCCAAGAATAGCTGTGATTCTGAAAACAAAACCAAGTATTGATCTTCACCCGCGCTTTGCTTACCTGGCAGAGAAGGTCCTGCACGTAACCAGCACAGTTGGCATATCCATTATAGTCAAAATTGTCCATGATCTTATAGAATTTTGCCATCAATTCCTGGTCCTTCGCAGAGTCGCAGCAGCCGAAGTTCCTGTACATTGCGCAGAACTGGAGGTCCTCTTGAGGCTTGAAGGGGGGCTTGAAATCCAAGCATTGTGGGTGTAAGGATACTGGTGCTATCCAAAATCCCAACAAATATAACCCAATGAACGGTGAGTGCTTGACACGTCCGAGGACATCACAATAATACCACATTCTGCCGTTACGGGTCGTTGTCACACTCGAACTTCATGAATCAGAAGGTTATGCAAACCAGCGAAAAACGAGACTCCCTCCGGTTCGACTGTCCCGTGGACGCTTTGTCTCGTGTGTGGTTGGTTCACTGCACTTTGCTCTGAAGCTTTAATAATCAACTTTCGACGGGTTGCAGTCCGTTTTATTTGTTATTCCACCACGCAAAGTATCTGTCTTAAATGCTACTTTGTTGTCCTCATGCTACACCGCAAATTATCCAGTGTTAAATCAAATCAAAGTTGATTTGTCACGTGCGCCGAATACAACAGGTGGTGGTAGACCTTACAGTGAAATCCTTAGGTACAAGCCCTAACCAACAGCGCAGTTTTTAATTAAAAAATAAGTATTAGGTAAACAATAAATAAATAAAATTGCAAATGCAAATAGTCCGGGTAGCCATTTGATTACCTGTTCAGGAGTCTTATGGCTTGCGGGATAAAAGCTGTTGAGAAGCCTTTTGGACCTAGACTTGGCGCTCTGGTACCGCTTGCCATGCGGTAGCAGAGAGAACAGTCTATGACTGGGGTGGCTGGAGTCTTTGACAATTTTTTGGGTCTTCCTCTGACACCGCCTGGTATAGAGGTCCTGGATGGTAGGAAGCTTTGACCCAGTGATGTACTGGGTCGTACGCACTACCCTCTGTAGTGCCTTGCGGTCGGAGGCCGAGCAGTTGCCATACCAGGCATTAATGCAACCAGTCAGGATGCTCTCGATGTTGCAGCTGTAAAACCTTTTGAGGATCTGAGGACCCATGCCAAATCTTTTCAGTCTCCTGAGGTGGAATAAGCTTTGTCGTGCCCTCTTCACATAGTGGATTCTAGTTTGTTGGTAATATGGACACCAAGGAACTTGAAGCTTTCAACCTGCTCCACTACATACCCGTCAATGAGAATGGGTGCGTGCTCGGCCCTCATTTTCCTGTAGTCCACAATCATCTCCTTTGTCTTGATTACGTTGAGGGAGAGGTTGTTATCCTGGCACCACACGGCCAGGTCTCTGACCTCCTCCCTATAAGCTGTCTCGTCGTTAGCGGTGCTTAGGCCTACCACTGTTGTGTCGTCTGCAAACTTAATGATGGTGTTGGAGTCGTGCCTGGCCATGCAGTCGTGGGTGAACAGGGAGTACAGGAGGGTACTGAGCACGCACCCCTGAGGGTCCCCAGTGTTGAAAATGTCAGTGAAGACACTTGCCAGTTGGTCAAAAATATAGATGAAAACTCTCTTGGCAAATAGTGTGGTCTACAACTTATCATGAGATACTCTACTTCAGGCGAGCAAAATCTAGAGACTTCCTTAGATTTTGTGCACCAGCTGTTGTATACAAATATACACAGCCCGCCCCCCCCCTCGTATATCCCGCCAGCTGAATGTTGTCCATGCCGTTGTTCAGCCCCGACTCGGTGAAACACAAGATATTACAGTTTTTGATTTCCCGTTGGTAGGATATTCGTGATCGTATCTCGTCTAATTTATTGTCCAATGATTGTACGTTGGCTAGTAATACTGATGGTAAAGGCAGATTTCCCCCTCACTGACAGTGTTACATTTAAAACGGGTCCAGTGTTTATATGGGTACACACTTTTCAGTGTTAAATTAACACACTGCTAAATGTAAAGCCTTATTTGCATATTTCCAAGAGTGCCTTGCCTTTTGAGTGAAGTGCAGAGTTACCATCCACGACTCTATTTGTAGTGACAGAGACATGGTTGTTGCATTCATCCATGTTCAGTCCTGTGGCCTTCACCAAGTAAGATCCAAAGAAAATATGCTATCATTCAAATTAAATTCTTTAACACATAAAATACAGTGGGGAGAACAAGTATTTGATACACTGCCGATTTTGCAGGTTTTCCTACTTACAAAGCATGTAGAGGTCTGTAATTTTTATCATAGGTACACTTCAACTGTGAGAGACGGAATCTAAAACAAAAATCCAGAAAATCACATTGTATGATTTTCAAATCATTAATTTGCATTTTATTGCATGACATAAGTATTTGATCACCTACCAACCAGTAAGAATTCCGGCTCTCACAGACCTGTTAGTTTTTCTTTAAGAAGCCCTCCTGTTCTCCACTCATTACCTGTATTAACTGCACCTGTTTGTACTCGTTACCTGTATAAAAGACACCTGTCCACACACTCAATCAAACTGACTCCAACCTCTCCACAATGGCCAAGACCAGAGAGCTGTGTAAGGACATCAGGGATACAATTGTAGACCTGCACAAGGCTGGGATGGGCTACAGGACAATAGGCAAGCAGCTTGGTGAGAAGGCAACAACTGTTGGCGCAATTATTAGAAAATGGAAGAAGTTCAAGATGACGGTCAATCTCCCTCGGTCTGGGGCACCATGCAAGATCTCACCTCGTGGGGCATCAATGATCATGAGGAAGGTGAGGGATCAGCCCAGAACTACACGGCAGGACCTGGTCAATGACCTGAAGAGAGCTGGGACCACAGTCTCAAAGAAAACCACTAGTAACACACTACGCCGTCATGGATTAAAATCCTGCAGCGCACGCAAGGTCCCCCTGCTCAAGCCAGCGCATGTCCAGGCCCGTCTGAAGTTTGCCAATGACCATCTGGATGATCCAGTGGAGGAATGGGAGAAGGTCATGTGGTCTGATGAGACAAAAATAGAGCTTTTTGGTCTAAACTCCACTCGCCGTGTTTGGAGGAAGAAGAAGGATGAGTACAACCCCAAGAACACCATCCCAACCGTGAAGCATGGAGGTGGAAACATCATTCTTTGGGGATGCTTCTCTGCAAAGGGGACAGGACGACTGCACCGTATTGAGGGGAGGATGGATGGGGCCATGTATCGCGAGATCTTGGCCAACAACCTCCTTCCTTCGGTAAGAGCATTGAAGATGGGTCGTGGCTGGGTCTTCCAGCATGACAACGACCCGAAACACACAGCCAGGGCAACTAAGGAGTGGCTCCGTAAGAAGCATCTCAATGTCCTGGAGTGGCCTAGCCAGTCTCCAGACCTGAACCCAATAGAAAATCTTTGGAGGGAGCTGAAAGTCCGTATTGCCCAGCGACAGCCCCGAAACCTGAAGGATCTGGAAAAGGTCTGTATGAAGGAGTGGGCCAAAATCCCTGCTGCAGTGTGTGCAAACCTGGTCAAGAACTACAGGAAACGCATGATCTCTGTAATTGCAAACAAAGGTTTCTGTACCAAATATTAAGTTCTGCTTTTCTGATGTATCAAATACTTATGTCATGCAATAAAATTAATTAATTACTTAAAAATCATACAATGTGATTTTCTGGATTTTTGTTTTAGATTCCGTCACTCACAGTTGAAGAGTACATATGATAAAAAATTACAGACTTCTACATGCTTTGTAAGTAGGAAAATCGGCAGTGTATCAAATACTTGTTCTCCCCATTGTATGTATTTCATAAGGCCTTATTTTGAGGGCCTTGTTTAACCCTTGGCCTACAATGGTTGCATCCCTGCAATCTAATTAACATAATCAAAATGTATTTTTTTGCATGTTGTGCAAGGTTGCAGAGCTAGACTATCTGCTGTTCCATGTAGTGAATCCCTCCTCGCCTCCCCCAGCTTAGACAGGGTTTAGACTATGCTGGCTTGCAAAGTGATGTGTAATTCCTGTTGGAATCCAGCCCGAGTGGGGATTCACCTGCATTCAGAATGACTGCCAGGTTGGGAAGATTAATATATGAGACTACCTAAACCATCTAAACTGAAACAACCATTTCAGTAACGGGTGTAAAAGTCCAAGTAACAGATTGGATTAGTTTAGAAAAAAATATGTTATCTATATTTGAGTAGCATAAGATTAATTAATCAATCAATGTACATGCAAAAACCTAGTCAGTAGTACAACTGAATGCATTCAACTGAAATGTGTCTTGGGGCTGCCTTTAAACGACATCAATGTCATCGGCGTCCGGTGAACAATGGGTTAACTGCCTTGCTCAGGGGCAGAATTACATATTTTTACCTTGTCAGCTCGGGGATTCGATCCAGCAACCTTTCGGTTATCCACTAGTTCCAACATATCCATCACAAATGTCATGGATATATTGGAACTAGTGGCTATATGGAGGCTTAAATATCCTGACCAAGTGAGATATATGAACATGGCGGAAGCTCAATCAAGCTAGTCGTATTGACTACTTTCTTATGTCATTCTCATGTCATTTTTTTATATAAATGAGATCATGTGTTATTATGCTCCACATTTGCATGATGTATTGTTCCACACATCAAAAATATAAGTCAGATTAATGCGTAATTGCGTTCTATAATTATTTGGTTTTGGTCTAGATATTCTTAGGAATGTCTTTGTTTCTTCATTGCATGCATGAAGTGGTTTTGCAACAATGTAGCGTATAGTGGTATGATGGAATAGAAACATTTCTACAATAGCCTTTTTTCAACAATGTTGCCATTTTTGGTGCATTGTTTCCTTTGCCACTAGATGGCAACCTGTTCACACAATATTCTTGAAATATTGTTTGACGAACAACATACCATCATGTCCCAATCCCATGGGCCCACAATTTGTTTAACTTTAGTAAAATATCAACCACTTTCATGTTATCATAATATTATTATTGATCATAATCTTGATTATCAGCTTTTAAGCTTTAGAATCAATATTGTATCGTTCTCCATGGCCTCACCCCCCTGCAAAGCCTGACAGTCAACTATTTTGGTAATTTAGGTCAGGGTGAATGAGGAAGAATATATTGTTAATAGGCCTATATGCATAATAACCATGCATCAAACTCCCAGGCATAAAATGAGAGGACTCCACCAAGCACGAAATATGTATCTGCAGCCATAGCCAATAATTTATTATGCTATACTAGAATATTGAAATGACGTGGAAACAACATAGATTCAACCATTGTGTGCCCAGTGGGAAGGCTCTACTGCTCCATCTAGGCTATGTTTCTACTTGCTGAGTAAACTCAACTCCATATACAGCACATCTCAATGGAGTTGATCTGCGATGCGTTTTAGCGGAGTGTACCTCCGACATCGCGTATATATCAGTTGTTACTTGTAAAAATGTACATTCTTTATTTGCATACATTTACCTATGTTTGTCATGTGTAACTGTGTTATTTCCTTTAGGTGCAGAAGCTGTAGTTTTTTTAAAAATAAAATGTGCATTTTACGTGACCTCTGCCAAAGCGGCCGTTGTTTGTTAACGGAGAAGGAGCAGATTTTTTCGTTTTGGCTAGGGATGGATTCCAACTGCCACTGACAACTCTATAACGATCAGGACAAGTGTAGCACATGGGGATGTGTGATACTTACTCCTCAGCCTGAAGTGTCCCCACCTGCGCCAGCGACGAATAGCTAGTTTTCCGCATGGCGCCCGACTAGTAAAACGCTATAGTAGGGCTGTCACGTGTTAGCAAGGCAGAGGTCCCGAGTTTGCTCCAGGTATGGGCCGAATCCGGAGGAAGTGGTACAAGCTAAGCAAGCAGCACAACATCCTTTACACAAGCACAGGTACACAGTAAGCGTTAAATAGTTGATATTTGTATTGTATCGAGTGTAGTGCATGCTTCATAGGACATACCAGTCGTTTACAATTCAAAGACAGTGTTGTAAGTGAAATGGTACAATCGACCCCATAGGCAGGGTTAAATGTAACACTCATCAATGTTAAAAAAGAGGGGTAGGCCTAATTGGAAACTGATATTTGGATGAAAATAAACAACATTTACAAAAAGTAGACAACATGTATATATGTTATATTAGCATTGAAAAGTATGAATTTTACTTTTTCTAAGTTAAAATCTTAGTTGTACTGAGAAACTTGATGTAAATAAGTGAAATGCTATATCATTATGTCACTAATTTGAGTGTAATCGGAGTGTAATCGGAAAATACAACAGTAATTATTGACATCAACTAGGCTATACCAATCAAAAGACCTCTTCTTACTGATAAAAATGATATATGATTAGATACATGGTGAGTGTTCCACAGATCAATAATTTGAAAAAGAGAGGTGGCCAGAATATTCACTTTAATGGCTTGACATAAATGGTAGCAGAGGTGAATGTTGAACTTTTTTTGCACACATATCCAGATGATGCTGCGTTCCATTTTGCACAAAGTACTGTTGGTGTGATCGAGGCGTTACAACTTGATCACACTGATAGTGTTCTGCGCAAAATAGAACTCTGCATCATCTGGATATGTATGCAACAAAAGTTTAACATTCACCTTCTGCCTCCATTTCTTTTAAGCCGTCTATACATACAGTTTGACGCATATGTTTGATAAATCCAATTTATGCACCACACAGAACGCACTGCAATTGCCTCTGCAACGCAATTCTGCAAGGAAACCGCAGTGTTCCATTGGAAATGAATGTACTTCTAGTGTACCGAAATGCACTCACACTGTTGGTGTGATCGAGGCGTTATGCTTCGAACACACCGACTGTTTTATTTAATTTTTTATTTGACCTTTATTTAACTAGGCAAGTCAGTTAAGAACAAATTCTTATTTACAAAGGCAAAAGACCTCCAACGGGGACGGGGGCTGGGATTAAAAATACAAATAAATACAAATATATCAAATATAAATATAGGACCAAACACACATCAAGATAAGAGAGACAAAACAACACTACCTAAAGATTGACCTAAGACAATAACATAGCAAGGCAGCAACACATGACAACACAGCATGGTAGCAACTTAACATGACAACAACATGGTAGCAATACAACATGGTAGGAGCACAAAACATAGTACAAACATTATTGGGCACAGACAACAGCACAAAGGGCAAGAAGGTAGAGATGACAATATATCACGCAAAGCAGCCACAACTGTCAGTAAGAGTGCCATTGTACAAAATAGTGTGCAGCATCTAGATATGTGTGAAACAAAAGTTCAACATTCACCTTCTGCTACCATTTATGTCAACCCGTTTACGCATACAGTTTGACGTATACGTTCGATACATCCAACATATGCACCACACAGAACCACTGCAACTGTCTCTGCAACGCAATGCAGCAATGCAAACGCAGCGTTCCATTGGTACTGAATGTACTTATGGTGTACCAAAACGCATTGTGTCAGTCGGTGTGTTCGAAGCGATAAGCTTGAAGCTGCCACAGGATGCGGAGAGGAGAGGGCGAGTTCAAATTATCAAATTCCTACCTGACTGCCTTGATGGAGGACAACATTTAATGAGAATACCATAACCCTATAGGGCACTTTCGGCTTACTTGAAAATTAGGAATTGATATACGATCTCGTCCGCGGGATTGCTTAATGGGAACATTTCTTGGACTTTCTTTTGAATATTGTCTGGCTGAAAGCAAGCCTGAGCTGTGGACACATACAGCCTCTGACATCACAGGTTTACGCAGCGCTTGTTGAGGATCAGCTAAACGGTGAGAGATCTTTCCCTGTCACTCCGTGGTTGGTGAATCTGGTGTCCAAGAAGACCGCCTCTCTCCCGGTCTGTCCAGTGCCTAAAAGCAGGTAAGGTGTCTCAGAGAGGAGTTATCGGGATGAAAACGAAAAGCTGCTTTTTGCGATTTTGCTGAATTTTACAAGGGGATTATCCACGGTTCTGCTGCCTGCATGCCTGCCTATTCGGGTCACCTGCTTAGCTCCAAGGCGATTTTATTATGCTCCACATGCCTGCCCAGTGTTGAATTCATCTTTACCCTTCATGTCGCATTGGAATAATTTTATCTATCATGGATTTGATTTTCTTTTACAAAGTCACCGTTGAGGCTCGGTTAGACATCCTATAGATTCGGACACTGTAAGCTACAATCGAACCCACCCATATAGCGCAACATCAGGAGGGGATCATGGCCAAAAATGCCCCGGACGGACCGTTGCGGGATGACTTGAAAAAGCTCTCCGGCGAGGAGCTCTCCAGGCTCGGCAAAGACGAGCTGATCAGGAGGCTACGGAAAACGGATAATGAGAAAATTAACTTAATGGTGGAGCACGGGAACATGATGAAAGATGTGAACCGCAGACTACAGGTCCATCTCCACGAGATCCGCAGCCTCAAAGAGATCAACCAGAAGCTTCAGGATGACAACCACGAGCTCCGTGAGCTCTGCTGTTTCCTGGACGACGACCGACAAAAGGGCAAGAAGCTGTCCCGGGAGTGGCAACGCTTCGGCCGCTACACCTCCGGATCGATGTGGAAGGATGTCGGGGTGTACCATCAGAAGCTGAAGGATCTGGAAGCCAACCAGGACTCTGTGATGCGGGAGAACCTGGAACTGAAGGAGATCATTTTGATGCTAGATGAGGAGAGGAACGGAGCTGGGTCACGGAGCTCCATAGATTCCCAGTCCAGCCTGACCAACCTGAACGGGGGCACGGGAACCGTTAGGGACGTCGGGGACGGGAGCAGTACCTCCAGCACCGGCAGCGCCGGTAGTCCTGACCACCACCACAACCACATACACAAGCCGAACGAGGGGAAAATAGCATCCCTGCGGAGGTCTATGGACGACCTGTCGCTGGCGTCACACATCCACCTGCGCATACCTAATGGACAGAATGGTGAGTCCATATAATAATTACTGTACATATAGAATCCGACGAATTCTAGGATATCTGTGGGTGATTCTCTCTACAGAGTGCCACAAGATCCCCAAAGTGCCCAGTGCCCAATAGTATTGAAGATCTTATAGGCTACATCTTCAGTTTGTTATAGGCCTAACATGTATAAATGGTTGAGGAGATGTATTTGTTGAATGTATAGCCTACATATAAGATATGAGACATGAGCCATTCGGAATCTGCCCTAGCTGGGTGTTTGAGTAGAGAAAGTGAATGAGAGACTAATAGGCCTATAGCCAAGAATACCAGTTACTTGGAGGTGTGAATTGAAGCCCTATCCAAAAACGATACGTTAGGGCTACTTTTGACCAGAGCCTTGTAGCGCACTATATAGGGATTAGGGAATATAATTGTACCACCCCACTTGTCATACTGATGCCCTTCACTCACACCTGTATGACATCAGTGTTCCAGTGACATTATGATAATAGCAGTCCTATCAGAAAGGAGTCAGGCCAGTTCGGGACACGCCCAGGCCATGACCTTCTGGCCTGTGATTGATCCACACAGAGACATGGCGAGTCAGATAAGGACCTATTTCCACAAAACCTGAAAAGTCTTTAAAACAATGTTCCTCCCCACCTATGATTGCGCTCATCATTTCAATCTAATCTCGGCAGGCGCCCAAAACCGAATCTTGAACTGTATCCTCTGTCACAGTTTCATCATAACGCTTGATGGTTTTTGCGACTGCACTTGAAGAAACTTTAAAGGTTCTTGAAATATTCCGGACTGACTGACCTTCATGTCTTAAAGTAATGATGGAGTATCATTTCTCTTTGCTTATTAGAGCTGTTCTTGCCATAATATGTACTATCTTCTGTATACCAACCCTACCTTGTCACAACAACTGATTGGCTCAAACACATTAAGAAGGAAATAAATTCCACAAATTAACTTTTAACAAGGCACACCTGTTAATTGAAATGCATTCCAGGTGACTACCTCATGAAGCTGGTTGAGAGAATGCCAAGAGTGTGCAAAGCTGTCATCAAGGCAAAGGGTGGCTACTTATATATTTGGATTTGTTAAACACTTTTTTGGTTACTATATGATTCCATATGTGTTATTTCATAGTGTCACTATTATTCTACAATGTAGAAAATAGTACAAATAAAGAAAAACCCTGGAATGAGTAGGTGCGTCCAAACGTTTGACTGGTACTGTATGGCAAAATCCTGGGCTCCTGACAGGGACAATATACTTTTCACCACTGCATGTTAAAATAGTAAATTAATCTGTTTGCCACCTGTTAAACTGATTCTACATTGAATTTAGTCTTCAAGATGATCAAACAAAGTGGCAAACAATGTGTATCTGTAGTTGGTGTTCTTCAACTCTAAAATGCATTAGACTGTGTATGACATAACCCACAAAGAAAAGACAACAGGCAAATGCATGTGGTCTCAATGTCGAAATAGTGACTGCAGGGCTAGTTCAAACTGAAGTAGGATGGTTCTCCTCACAGGTGAGTGAATCAGCTCATGCTTGGTGAATTGCACTTGGTTGATCTCTGGAAGCAAGACACAGGAGAGCTGAATAGATCATGTGAGACAAAAGTGAGAGACAAGAATTAATAAAATAAATAATCACAGCAAAGGAATGTAGTTTGTGAGCTGGATTATGTGGCATTTGTCAGTATGAATAAAATTAGTGGGTCCTACCTTGATGCCAATATTAGCTTTAAACTACTTGGTCTATATACTGTTTTTTTAAAGTCTTAAATTATTACTTACAATAAACTGATAGCTAAAATGATCCTTGTCCCGGAATGACATGCTAGCTAGTGATAAAGCTATCTGCTCCTGCTAGCTAGCAACATATCAACTTGTTGCAAGCTAGCTACATTACTAAGGTTGCTGCATTCTAAGTTGGGAGTCATTTTACAGCTTGCAATGATGGTATCAATAAAGTACCTACCTACCTACCTACCTACCTACCTACCTACCTACCTACCTACCTACCTACCTACCTACCTACCTACCTACCTACCTACCTACCTACCTACCTACCTACCTACCTACCTACCTACCTACCTACCTACCTACCTACCTACCTACCTACCTACCTGCCTGCCTGCCTGCCTGCCTGCCTGCCTGCCTGCCTGCCTGCCTGCCTGCCTGCCTGCCTGCCTGCCTGCCTGCCTGCCTGCCTGCCTGCCTGCCTGCCTGCCTGCCTGCCTGCCTGTCTGTCTGTCTGTCTGTCTGTCTGTCTGTCAGATAACTTGCTACAGCCCACCACCTATTATTTACAACCTACTCTACACCACCAATGTGCCAGTCAATCAGCAAGGACACAGCTTCTATGCTTTTTTAAGTGTATCACTGGACTAAAAGCTTACTGTAGTTCTCATGTGGGACTGAACAAGGTTCTCTCTGAAAAGGGTGCTTTCTCCCATTGTCTTTTTTTGTTGCCTCCTCAACAGTCTGGGAATTTCACTTCATTCACTTTTTTTGTTCTATTGACATTATAAGGCATTTCCACTCACTTATTTTAGGTACTTAACAAGTTGTTTTAATATTTTCATAATGATAATCAAGAATAATAAACTTAACAAGAATGCCTGTCAGGAAAGGGTGTCGTCCAACTAATGGATAACTGGATAACTCTGTGCACTTCACACCGCTTTGAGGTGATTAGACAGTCGAAATAGTTTGCGGTGCAAAGCTGTGTGCTCTGTGGAACCGCTCTGTGTGTATTTGGTTTTGCCCTGTCGCGAGCCTTGGCTTACTCCCTGGATGATGACAGTGTTTGATCAGGTAGAGTACAGCCAGGCTCTGGGGCTGTGTATGGTGCTATGTGTGTATTTCTGTGGGTGGGGCTGTATGGGGCTGTGGATGTCTTTGTTCAGCCGTCTCTGTTGTGTTCAGCTTCTGTGTCCTGCTTCCCAGCTGCCCTCCTCCTCCTCCACCACCAACCCCCCACCCCCAAACTTTGATCAATGGGTCTTTCTTTCTTTCTTTCTTTCTTTCTTTCTTTCTTTCTTTCTTTCTTTCTTTCTTTCTTTCTTTCTTTCTTTCTTTCTTTCTTTCTTTCTTTCTTTCTTTCTTTCTTTCTTTCTTTCTTTCTTTCACTCGCTCACTCACTTATTTATTGTCATTTATTCTCTCTCTCTCTTCGCTCTCTTCCCCTGTTGCACTTGTTCTCACTCCCTATCAAGCTCTCACTCCCGCTCTCTCACACCCTCTCTTTCTCTTTTACTTTCCCTCACTCCTCCTGTTGCACTTGTTCTCACTCTCCGTCCAAACTCTGAACCCCCTTTCGCTGCTTGTTGCACTCGGTGCCTCTCCCCTTCTCCCCCCACCCTTGCTTTGGTTCCCACAGCCTGGACGCTGCAGAATTGGAGAGAGATAGTGAGGGAGCGAGAGAGGCAGAGAGAGAGAGAGAGAGAGAGAGAGAGAGAGAGAGAACAAAAGGCCTGACTGAGAGGGGCTCTCCTTCTCAGGCCTGAGTGGTGACTGTCTCTCTCTGGATGGCTGGGATGGAGAAGGAGAGGGCTTAATCCATGGCACTTCAAATCCTTTCTCGTACATAATGGATTTGACCAAGACCTGGCTTTAACTATCAACAGTAAATACTGCAGTCCTACTGTATGTTTTCTTGTGAAACATGGCACCATATGGTACTGTTAATCCTTTAGAATAAACTATCTTTGGATTTATATGAAACATATGTGGATGGATTTCTATTTATGGGCCTCATCTACAGTATAACTATTTATCCTAAATCATATTTTGTTGTCCAGCCAAATGATAATCATCATGGCGTTGAATTGTGATCCTGTGTAAGAACATGGTTAACATGGTACACTGATTAACATGGCAGACTCAAAATAGTGTGTGTGCAGAACATACATGCAGTATGTGTGGATTGATCGAACACACATTTATTTATTATGTGTATGTCATTATTTGTTTTGAACATAATTATAGTTTTTTTAATTCAAGTCTGTCTGTTTTTCTCCGGACTCACTTAGCCCACCTTAGCACTTAGCACCGTAAATAATTTGAAAACCCACAGCAATTAGGCTTAGTGGGAAAGTCAATACACATCCAGACGCAGCAATAAAATGAAAAGCTTTTCAAATCTGTCGCACTATCCACCCAGCCAGCCTAGTGTCAAAAATGCTATAATAGCTGCGGCCCTCTTTGATGTGTGTGTGCGTGTGTGTGTGTTTGTGTGTATGCAGAAACTGCAGACCCAAGGTGTGTCTGTTATTGTTTTATGACAGTGACATTTCTTCTGAAATGAATCAGCAATTCCAGGCAGCCATGGACTCTCTATGGTTCTCTGACTCTGTAGCTCTGGGTCTCAGTAGCTCTGAGGCTCAGTTCGTCTGTAAAGGCATGAACATTTCAAACAGGAGAACGTTCCAGAATATAGGCGGCTAGAAATGAGAACATCCAGACCTCCCAGCCAGCCAACCTAGGGACGGATGGTGCTCAATCTGCCACCCCATTTGGGGTCGTATTGGGGTTTGGGTCCTATTTCAACTTTCAGATAACATTTCAGCCCCCTCTTCCCACAGCTAGAGAGAGAGAGGGAGAGAGAGAGAGAGCGAGAGAGAGAGAGATAGCGAGAGAGTCGGGTTGCCCCTCGGGACAGGGCCGCCCCGTCAGTCCTATGTATGGGATCTCCTGGATTCCCCAGCAGTGGTAGAGAGACGTCCAGGTCTCCAGCCCGCTGACCACTTGATCACTGTTTACGAGGGATTAGGGCACACTTAGAGGGGTTTGAATGAGCATCTCCAGACAAGCTATTTTCTAACATGCCATTAAACTAGATTACTATTATAGAGGATGAAGATCTGGAAACTGTTAGCTTGACTTAGATCGTCAGCCTTTTGACCGGTACAGGAGTTAGGGTCTTCGGGCTGAATCATTATTTAAGAACCATGCACATAACTGACATTTTCATTCAAATCTCTCATTGACATCATTGTATTATTTACACACAAAAGCACAGATTTCAAATGAGTATTTTGCCCTTAGAGTGTTTCTTGCTCATTCCTCATTGTTGGTAGCCAGTAACCGAAAGGTTGCTGGTTCGAATACCCGAGCCGACAAGGTGAAAAACCTGTCGATGTGTCCATGGGCAAGACACTTAACCCTAATTTGCTCCAGGGGCGCCGTACTACTATGGCTGACCCTGTAGGTAGGCTGTCATTGTAAATAAGAATGTGTTCTTAACTGACTTGCCTAGTTAAATAAAGGTTCAAAAATAAGATCCATTGAGATCTAGAGTTGTCATTGGGTATGTCCCAAATGGCACCCTATTCCCTATATAGTTCTCTAGCTGTGGTCAGAAGTAGTGCACTATATAGGAAATAGGGTGTAGTTGGGATGCACTCATTGAATCCCGTATCCATCTTTCAGAAAGCCGTATATCTTGTGTGACCATGTAATCACCACGCCTCAGTGAGAGAATGGCCTACTGGGATAATTTATGTCCAGTACTCACCAGGTCATCCGTACCCAGGTCACTGCTGTGTCTGTCTGTGTTGTATAATACACCATGTCACTACCTGTTTAGTCATGCGTTTTTAGGTCCGTAACATGAAACTGCGACGGAGATCAAAGCTAATCCGGCTGCCAAACATCTATGGAACGTTCTGGAACCAACGGCACAAACCAAAAGCAGATGTTGTTTTCCCAGAATTCTGATTCTGGAATACATTGATCCGAACTTCTGAGGTTGTGAGCTGGTTTTCCTGAATGTAGCAATGTGGGTACAGTATATCTACTGGTACAGTATGTGTGTCCTAGGTGTTCATAATTGCTGCTATGTGCATGTGAAGAAGATCATCTTTCTTTCATTATAACACTGTAGACCAGCAGACACTCACAAGCTCAACTCTAGTTGAAGAGACACACAGTGAAGAGTAGGAGTCAACCAACCCTGTCTTATTGTAGCCATGCTTTGCCTCAGTGTTGTGTGGAGGAGGACTTTGGGTTTTTCGCTGAGTCTGAGGTTCTCAGAGTTCTAGCTGACTCCCTGCTGTTCAGACCTCGCCGTATAAAGAACACAATAATAAAGGTTTTCACTCCCTCACACACATATACAGACTGGGCTGTCCCAAATGTCACCCTATTCCCTATATAGTGCACTACTTTTGACATAGAGCTATATGGGCCCTGGTAAAAAGTAGTGCAATATAAAGGGAATAGGGTGCCATTTGGGATGCAGCACAGCCTGACTGGTCTAGTGTTGACTGCTACAACAACCTGTAATTGGCCTGTATATACTCAGGCCAGACAGCCACTAACAACACACTGGGGACTGCAACCTTGTAAACACTTGTAGAGGGAGAAATACAGTTCTTAGATGGTCATAGAGTTTTCTTGGAGAGTTTTGTAAACATTTGAAAGACACAATGTCCAGGGTTTTTATTGGGAGACTCGTGCCACATTGGCTATACATTTTTGGGGGCAGAGGACATAGATGGGGTTTTTCTACATGTCTATTTGTCAACATATATTTACTATACAAGATTATCTGAATAATAGTTGCATTTTGTTTTTTTTCAGTTTGTTAATTGAAGTGTGATAATAAGCCTGTTATTCGGCTGTCCGGTCCAATTATAGCTTGTTATTCTACAGACAAAGCAGGATAATTTGTTTACATTGAGGAAGGCTGTGTATTTGTTGACGGAGGAGCTTGGGTTTCCTGTCCCAGTGAATGGATGGATGAATGGATGGATGAATGGATCAATGAATAGCCTTTCAGTTCTACTCCCCTGAGATTCTAATTCTTGTTTATGTGAATGAACTGCCTCTTGGCCCTGTGCGTGCGTGTGTGAGTGTGTTATTGTTACTGCTAGCATGTTAGCGCTCAGCCTGCCTAGAACGATTTAGAGCCCAGGGAGAGAAGAGAAAGAGCTTGTCTCTGTTGTTGTGATAATGACACTGCATGGGAAGACATGTGGGTGTGTATGAGCCAATGAAAGACAAGGTGAGAATGTTTACCGGTTTTATTTAAACCGTGCAGATGGAGAAAACAAGGTGTGTATTGACTGATGGATGGTAGAGGGCCACTCTATGGCTTCCCCTTGGCCAGTAGTTGGACACATACACGCACACACTGGTCTCAGGCCACAGTGTCTGCATGTGGAGGGTCTGGGTTGGACAGATGGACGTGGAGTGAGAGCCAACGGGGAGGCTGGATTACTGGGGTGTCTTTGCCTGAGTTGGCATCTTCTAGACCCAGACCAGACACTGAGACTGGGGAGGCAGGCTGGGTGAGACCGTGTCAGATCATCAGGATGTGTATTCATAAAGATTCTCAGAGTAGGAGTGTTGATCTAGGATCAGAGAAAGCGACTTGGCTGGGATCATTTCATTCAATGCAAGACTTACAGAGTCGTGCAAAATAACAGAAAAGACCAGGAGCCCCCTGTCTCTATGTCCTCAAACACCTCCTACTGTCTGTCTCTCTCCATGATCCATGATTAGATGCAGTAATGCTAAGAGCTCATTGGGGTTGTGGCCATCACTTACAGTCTTGTTGACAGAACAGGACCTGATCAGCTCGTAAAGTAGGCTAGTTGGTCTGACCCACTTCCCTCTCTATCTGCCCACGTGTGTGTGTGTGTATGTCGAGTATCTGCATGTGTGCGCGTGCGTGGCTGGATGCATTTGTGTGTGTGCATCGCTGGAGACCATTCCAGAGGAACTCTTCCTTTACTAAAGCTAAAAAACATTTGGTTTTGAATGACTTTTATAATGTCAGAGCCTTGCCAGAAGTATCACATTTGGAGTGGAGGGAGCAATATAAATATATTGAAATTGATTTGTATCATTTTGAAACCCATTAAATCCAAACACGACTCTCCAGATGGAAACTATATGAATATCACAATTGGTTTTCATATCGCAATTCTCAGGAGAGCTCTATACAATCAGGATGGCTCATTTATAGTAATGTTCTCCTAATGGTAGGTTTCCTGCCATAGACCGTTCTGGTCTATGGCAGGAAACATTGCTTTATTGATTGTGAGAGCCACAAGAAGCAGATAACACAAGAATGTTTTTTGAAACAGACACTGGCTTAGTGCTAGCATGATCCTAGATCTGTGTGTGTTCAAAAAGCTGCCTTGTCAGGATCCGCCACATTCCTCCACAGACCATAGAGGAAGTTGGATTTCACTGGGTATCACTGTGTGAAAAGTACACACCCAGGAAACCAAACAATAACAACATGGACTCTTATCAACAGCACTCCTTAGTGTCACACTACAACAGGAAGCAGTGTGTATTCTCAAATCCCCAAGCATTCCGTTGCATGAACACACACCTGTAGAGTTTGAGGCAGCTAGGAAATAGTTAACTTTATTAGAGCAGCCACAGTACTGCAGAGATCCTATAGGAAATATGAAGTCAGCATTAAGTAAATAAATACATGGATGTGTGTGTGTGTGTTAGAGAGTGCGCCTCTAGCAGTAGAATGTGGGCTGCTCAGATTGAATTAATTAGCTAGCTAGTCATATGGAGACATGGGGTACATTTTGTTTTCTTCATCTTTCTTTCCCTATCCCCATCCCTCTCTATCTCTTTTCCACATTCAAAATCTCTTTCTTTCGCTCACTCTCTCACTTGGTTTCCCGTCCAATCTATCAATTCTCTCCATCCACATTTCTCCACTTCTCTCTTCCCAACCATCTCTCTCTCTCTCTCTCTCTCTCTTTCTCTATCTCTATCTCTCCACAGAGCCAGAGGATGGGGGGAGAGAGAGTGACCTCATTGGAGGGAAAAGGGGGTCAAAGGGGAGAGGGAGGCTGGGATTGGCTGGTCTCTCATGGCCAGGAGGTTGTAGTCGTGGGAACGCCATAGCTACAAACGAGTATCAGCCGATTGATTGATCCCAGAGGACTGGTAGAACAAAAGAGCAAGAGAGGGAGATGGAGAGAGAGGATGTAAGAGAGTAGATGAGAGTAAGGGCTAGGGTGAATCAGAGGTATGTGTGTATGTTTGAGTTCGTATGTATGAATGGTATAGACCATACTATGGAGGGTGCTGCTGGCTTTTAACCCCAGAGGGGGTGGCTGATTCAGAGTGGCCTTCCCACAAGACACTGCAGTCAGACAGGACGGCAGGGACTGTTATGTAAGCATGTGGATGGATGAGCAACCTCACCAGAGCCAATGACTTGAATAACCTCACCATGCAGTCACCAGGGCCAAATCCTCCATTTAGATGTGACAGACTGTCTGTTACGGGATTATTTATAGATTTGTTTTATGTCATTCTGATTCACATCAGATGCTAAGCATTCCACTAGTGGCTAATGGAAGACAGTGACGTGTTTTTGAGAGAGTGAGAAAGGGAGATAACCAATTAATTCATGAATCAGGTATAGCAGAAATACAGAAATACGGGGCTAGAAGCGGCTATTTGCTGGGGTCAACCCCAGTTTTGCTAGGGTCAAGGCCCGTTTTGCTATCGCCAACCCCAGTTTTGCTAGGGCCCAACCACTGTTTTTCTAGGGTCAACCCCAGTGCCATGTTATGGTGAAAATGGGTATTATTCCTAACAAGGGGCTGATTTACACATTTTCCAAGGCCTTGGTTTTAATCCCCCGGACGGAGCAGATGTATCTGGTGTGAAATATGAAGAAAACCAATAAGAACAAAAAACCTGATTGGCTTCTCCTCCTGAGCCTGCAGTTGGTTTAATCTAACCAATCTATTAATCCCACCAGCTTTGTCGCTCTGTCAAATCCTGGAATCTTTCAGTCTTTTTCTCTCCCTCCCCTTTTCAATTAGGGTTAAGTGCCTTGCTCAAGGGCACGTCGACAGATTTTTCACCTAGTCGGCTTGGTGATTTGAATCAGCGACTTTTCGATAACTGGCCCAATGCTCTTGACCGCAAGGCTACCTGCCGCGGTCTCACCCTCCCTGTAAATTTCACGGAAAGGCTGTGTGTGTGTGTGTGTGTGTGGTATCCGAATAGAAATGCTAGTATTCAGATTCTAGAGATTCTGTGTTCTGTTAGCTAATCCTCATTATTTGGCTTCTGTGATTGAGGAGTCTGATAGATCATCCAGACAGAGCTATGGGGGTGGGGGTCAAGCTGTACCCCTGTCACTGTCTGAACCAGGTTGGAGGGGGTAGAGGGGTGTGTGTGTGAGTCTTGCTTGGGTCTGCCCGGGCCATCTGTCCGACACTATTGTTTTGCAGACAAAGGGGTTGGGGGCTCTTCAAAGCCCCACCGTGGCGAATGGGTGAATGAAGCATCACGTCACCCCACTATAGCACTATAGGACCTTGAGCATGGGCTAGCTAACGCCAGGACGGACACACACAGAGACTGGAGAAGCCAGCCCAAACTTTCTTTCTCTCTGACACACTCACACAGTCTTTATTTCTCCCACTCCCTCTCCCTCTCCCTCTCCCTCTCCCTGCCTCACACACACACACACACACACACACACACACACACACACACACACACACACACACACACACACACACACACACACACACACACACACACACACACACACACACACACACACACACACACACACACACACACACACACACACACACACACAGGGTTAGTCTGCAGGGTTAGTCTGCAGGGCCAGGGGACAAAAGTCTCCTTTTTAATGATTAGCCCAGGCCTATAATCTAATGCTTCAGGTTTATGACACCAGTGTATCTACCTCTCTTTACCTCAAAATGAATGAACTATTCAATACAATTAAAAACTATCAAAGTTTACTCAGTATATTGTTCTTTGTACATTGTATTCACATAGCCTGTATGAAATACTTTTTCTTTCCTGTAAGTGATTATAATGCTATATGTTAAGCTGAAGCCCAGTTTTGTTTTTGATTGGCAAACTCAGAAGGTATCTCTGGAATGTGAGGTAGCTGTGGAGTTTGAGCAATCATCAGGTAAGGTGTGGAAATGACAGAGCAGGTCTGTCATCTTTAATGTTCTTCACCTGTCATCAGTCAGGGTGCTCTCTCCTCTCATTCGGAACTCTTTCCAACATGGAAATTCCACTGAAAGTGTCTTCCGCTGTGTGCTTTTGAAATACCTTTCTTAATGGAGGATTGGCCTGATTTGTTGGTGCTTAAATTAATAGCTGTGTTCGAATACTTATACAAACCGCACTAACCATACTATTTGTGATCTGAATTGAGTATATAGTATGCTTATTGGTCATAGTATGGATATAGTTAGTATGCCCAAAGTTCCCAGATGCCGTACTACTTTGCCAAAATACGAAGTAAACAAGCAGTGGACATTATTTCCGAAGTCCGACGAGAACGCATACAAATTAACTGCTTTAACTAATTATGCAAAATGTTAAGAAAATGTTGAACAATGTAATAAAGTTCAATTAAGTTACGTTACGTTGGCTGACAATTTGTTAGCCACACTATCCTAACATTAGTTGGCTACTAATACATCGAACTTGCCAGGCAGTATATTAACTATCTGCTATCTAACTAACTACCCAACATTTATTGACTTGATTATTCACATAATTCTTAGCTAAGTGGACATTGTTAATTCTGGCTATCTACTCCGATTTCAGAGCACTCTCGTCTGAGTGTGCCAGAGTGCAGAATAACTGATGAATTTACGAATGCTCAACACCCGTTGAATATGGCCGGTGTGTCAGTAAACGTCAGCAAAAAAATTGTAAAATGTCTAGCTAGTGTCAATTCAAATCTGGTATTGGAACAAAAGGATTACTACACAGTTTAAATCATCTATGTATTTTATTCTAGCAAACCCTTAAATGGTAAGTATGAAGTTCGTATATACAGGCTCACTGTGACACCACGCAGGGCAAACAGCGAGCAGGGCTAGAGAAGAGAGAGAGAGAGAGAGAGAGAGAGAGTGAGAGAGAGAGAGAGAGAGAGAGAGAGAGAGAGAGAGAGAGAGAGAGAGAGAGAGAGAGAGAGAGAGAGAGAGAGAGAGAGAGAGAGAGAGAGAGAGAGAGAGAGAGAGAGAGAGAGAGAGAGAGCTGTCCTATCCTTTGTTCTTCCTTAAATACTCCCGACAGAATAGTTCCCGCTCATTGCTGGCCTGTCAGAGTAGAGGCTGAGTGTGGTTTAAACTTACTCAGCCTATCGTTGGCGTGCAGGCTGGTCCCAGCCTCGTGACGCACTCCAGTTGACGGAAGCAGTTGTCCTCTCAGCAGATGTTCTTGTCTCATGTTACCACAAAATACAGTTCTATCGTGAAACCCCCAAGCTAGCACATTCCCTCCACATGGCTCCCCCACACACAAGCCTACTGCAGTTCTACAAGTTTTATGATCACACAATACATTCAGTTAATAACTCTTGTTGTAGATTAACATATTAATTAGCTAAGCATGTATCAGCCCTTACACTAGTCATTTGTTATTCTAACAAGCTAGCAAGAGGTTGCATTGCAACAGCATCATCTTCCAGTAGACAGGCATAGCGCTAGTACGCTCAACTGAAACGATACCGTTTGTTTACAGTATACTAAAATGAACAAATAGTATATAGTATGTAGTATATACTCATTAAGTATGTAGTATACAGTATGTTAGTATGGGTATTCAAACATAGCTAATGACTTTAGTCTTGCAGAGACACATCCAGCAATTCCTCATGACTGATTTAGAGAGAAAGAGAAGAAGTCAACCTCGTAAATCATTACACCACTCGCAATGTACACATGCCAAACATGATGTAACTGGCTGCCACTTCGCCCTCTCTACGCTGTGTGTGTGTGTGTCAGCATCTCACATCAAACTTAGGACCAGTGTTGCTATCTTATCCCAAGACACAAACTCTCTATTTCAGAGAGGACACTGTACTCCTTGAGGTGGAGTATGGGTACTTGTACAGGATACTGTGATTAACAATATCTAGTTCTTACCTGGAGAAAGAGGACAGATTTCTTCTAGTATGACAGTAAAAACAGGCTTGGAAATACTTTTTGTATATTTTTATTTTACCTTAATTTAACTAGACAAGCCAGTTAAGAACAAATTCTTATTTACAATGATGGCCTAAACTGGCCAGACTCGGACGACACTAGGCCAATTGTGCGCCGCCCTATGGTACTCCCAATCACGACCGGTTGTGATACAGCCTGCATAGATACTTAGGGTACCCCCATAAGCCTTTGAAATATGGCTGTTAATTTTGGTCCAACCCATTAACCCATTATTTCAGAACCCCCCCCCCCCCCCTCCAACCCAAAAAACTCCAAAGGTGTAATTTGAACTGTTCATTGAAAATGAGCTGAAAGGGAGATGTTACTGTAACAGGGATACAGTGACTTGGAAAATAGCTCATTAGCATCAATATTTCCTTTCTGATGGAAATAGGTCATTTTCCATCTCTCTTGTTCTTCCTGTCTTCCTCTCATTCCCCCTCTCTTTCTCTTTTTCGTCTTTGTCTAATTTGCATCAGAGGATGTCTGTAGTATTTTCCCTCGTCCCTGCCCAGTTATGAAACCAAAGTCTACTGTCATCCATTCTGGTATTAGTCTAATGATTACCCTGGTCTTGAAAATGAAATTTATCACAGTGGAAGTGAACTTGTTTCTAGATGCATTTATTCCCTGATTTCTTAATGGCTCATTTTAGGATTTAGCGCAGCTTTCATCATTCTAAGCAGTTTTCACTGTTTTTAGATATCAACTGAAACCATACAAGCCACAAAAATATGAGGTACATTTCAAGGGGCTTCAATGTATTTTCCTTGTGTAAGATTTGTATTTATTTGATATTTTATTTAACTAGGCAAGAAAGTTATGAACAAATTCTTATTTACAATGACGGCCTACCTACAGGGTCAGCCCCTGGAGTAAATTAGGGTTAAGTGCCTTGCTCAAGGACAAATCAACAGGTTTTTCACCTTGTTGTCTCGGTTATTCGAACCAGCGACCTTTCGGTTAGTTGCACAACGTTCAAACCGCTAGGATACCTGACGCCCCAAGATCATTGAGTCCGTGTTGGTAATGATGCATAGTTTATTTTGTTACGTTAGCTCTAGCCAGTAGGGATCTGGTGTGGAATCAATATGGAAGGCAGCAGAAGAAGCCACTAGAACTAAAGAGCACCCAGGCCCTGGAGTCAAACAGCGAGGCTTGTTGCTAGGAGACATTCTTTTCAATGCCTTGATATTCTATCTCCTCTCCACGTTGTTTCTCCTCTCTTTATTCCACTGTTTATTTTTTAATCAAGTCAAGTCCTGACTGGCTGACTGAGGCCTATTTGTTTACCTGTGTTTGTATGGAGCGACAGGAAGAAGAAGGATGAAGGCCTTGAGGCAATACTTTACTCTACACTGGGTGTTTATGTATCAAGTTATTTGGAAAAGTAGAGTTAGATTATAGACCCTGGCACTCAGTCATTTTAATTTGAATTACACCTCCAAACGTGAACTTATAAACAAGCCACCAGGAATGTAATGAAATCTAAGCAGGGTAAGCAGAGTAAAATGCTATTTCCCCTGTTCTGTTCATTACATACAGAAAGGCTAGCCATCTCAAAGCCCTTCATTTGATCAACTCTCTCTCTCTCTCTCTCTCACTCTCTCTCTCTCTCTCTCTCTCTCTCTCTCTCTCTCTCTGTCTCTCTCTCTCTCTCTCTCCCTCTCTATCTATCTATCTCTATCTCTCTCTCTATCTCCTGCTTTCCCTACTATGGGGTAAGTGTTTGCTTTAGCTAGGTGGGTTTATGATGCTGTTATGACAGAGTTACTACACAATGTGTTAGGTAACAAACATGAATCACATCATTCATCTTGATTGTTGTCCTTGTGTCAGTGTGGACAAGTACTTGCAGGGTTTAAACTACAGTTGACACAGTGTCAATGAGTAACATATTTTGATGGGGAAACGTTGTGCTATTGTAGGCTACAATTCAGCCTTGTTGCAGTAATAGAGAGCTAGCCTGGTCCCAGATCTGTTGTTACTGTCCTGTCTACTCTGGTCATTGTCATAGGTGTTGGCAAAAACAGCACACAATGATCTGGGACCAGGCTAGTAGAGAGTCGTAAATGCAGCTTTATAGTGGTAAAACAGCAACAGCATATGCCCCTGTCTGCCAGCTAATCCACTGCTTTGCTCTGTAAGATGCTTACAGCTTTCAGTCAGATTCTGTATGTGTAAAACACAGTGGGATAAAATGGCTGTTTCCCATCTAAAGCCAGTTAGCTTTAAGCTTGACCCGGGACCAAGGCCATGCTAACACTAATAGGGTGAATCCCAAATGGGACGCTATTCCCTGTGCACTAGTTTTGACCAGAGGCCTATGGGCCCTATATAGGGAATAGGATGCCATTTGGGATGCATACACTCACATTATCCCTAGACACTGATCCAAGGTCAGTTTTGTGTAGTATTACCTCAAGTCAGGATTTGGGGAGGTTAAGCTGATCTTAGATCTGTGCCTAAGCCTAAAGGCAACCTGAGGCCCCAGTCAGTTCCTCTTCTGGGATACAGGACTTGATAGGTTTAGGTATAAGCAACAGGCCTAGATTCTGACATATTCCTTGGCTTTCACCTACCCAGTCCATATATGCCATGTGGAGTGAACCATAGCAGAAAAGACGGAATAAAAAGCTATCCAAGGTCCCTCTCCAGAGGGAGGCCTAACCTTAGTGTGTGCCTATCAACTCACTAGCCTTCACGCTAATAATGCTAATAAGCCTAGCGCCACGGCCATTAGACATCTCATGTGGCTCCTTTAGCACTTAGCGGTTAGCGGCGAACACTGTAGAGCTTCACTACAGGGACCTTCACTGTGAGAGGTAAGGTTATTAGCTAGCTACACACCAGTGATGTAGTGGAGGGTATACGCAGGTATACGCCGTATACCTACTTATTTTTCAGTGGGCATTACGTATACTCACTTCTTAATCCCCACTGATACGTATCAAAGTAGTGTAGTGGAGGTATGCACCATATCAATTAATAAGGCTGATCTCAATGTTTAGCTTAAAATGTTGATAAAGTATTATTTGTTCACATTTTAGCCATGTACACATGACTGTAGGCCTATGCGTGAATGTTCCAAAATGCAATTGCTGGAAACATACCGTTCTAAAATGCGCACGGCACATGCGAGTGGTTTAAGCTTTAGGAATGTAGAAAGAGGGGGATTTAAAGATGCAACAACTATCATGGGTTGCTAATATGACTAGGATAATGCCTTTGGCTGCTAGACAATGAAAGAAAGTTGAAAGAAACCAATAGAACAGGAGAACGCATATGAGTAAGTCTTTATAAAAGATTATTGTCTCCGCGTTTCTATGGTGGGATTTTGGCTATAGGATACTTTGAAGCAAGGTAAGCCATGCCTTATAATTTGAAGTAAAACGTCAAGGTGTCAAAGAATGAAGGAATATGGAAAATATAGTGATGCTGCTAATGATAGGACTAACCGTCTTCTGGTACAGTAGATGAAAAGGCTTTCCCAAAAACCTTCTCTATAAATGTTAACTGGCTGCAAAGTAGCCTATGCCTACCTATCAGAAAGATAGGATGATTATTTGCATAAATCCAGTGGCCATTTCTTTTGCAAACTCCATCTCATGTGGAACAGAAACACTGCTAACTAAACAACAGTGCTAGGTGCCTGCACAATTGAATTAAAGGGTAAATACATTTAAAAATGTCAATATCTTGATTTTCCCCAGAGCTCGAAAGTGGTATTTTTTCAATATAATCACCTGTATTTACCCCCCCAAAATGAAATGCTAATTACCTGCTAATGTGGCTATCATAAAGAACTACAAATGCCATGATGACCTGGACGAGACTGCCTAATCGAGGCAAAGGTAAGAATCTCTGGATTAACTATCTAATGTTAGCTAAATGTAGTAATGAGTAAATAGTTCTGCATTTCTTTAAATGGACAATTCTGTGAACTGTCTTGTGTAAGTTTCACATTTACATACCTATTAGCAAAGGCATCAGCTAGAGATGACGTGCACGAGCTTGCAGGGATTTGTAGTTTTGCATGATGTCTACTTTGATGCTAATTAGCATTTTTGAATCTGAGAGTAAATAGAGCCGAATAAATTGTTAAAGTCACCTTGCCCGAGAGTTATGTACATGGTTATCAAAACGTCACGCCAGGGTAAGCCTACACGAAACACAGTCCTTATTTTAAGTGTTTCTAAAATTCCCTATTGGAAAATGTATGATGGAAAAACGGTTGGAACCATTTCCCTGTTTGACCGCTGGGTTTTATGGGTATTATGACAACTCCACTGTCGGGCTCTATAGTAGGCCTACTATTAGCCTACTTGCACAGTACAGATTGGGTTGGCCTGACTGTGAAAAACCAATATGGGATTTATGATTTTAGGTCATTCAGAGTGCATGTCATGTTCTTCACACAGGGTGACTTTCCTTTGCCGGGCAAGCCGTTTGAACATTTTGGGGCAAAATTTGAGTATTCCCTTTTCTCCAGGCACCACTACACCACTGCTACACATCGAGGGGAATACAGAATGGGATCACGTTTAAATCACAATGTATAGGAATAAATGGAATGGTATCAAACATATCAAACATATGGAAACCACATGTTTGACTCCGTTCCATTAATTCCAGTCCAGCCATTTCAATGAGCCTGTCCTCCTATAGTTCCTCCCACCAGCCTACACTGGTTTGAATACTGCATACTGCAGTAAGCCTACCACATGCAATGACAAAGTGTGAATGTAGTCTACACACAGATATAATTGTATGCTTCTGAAAACAACTTATTCAATGCTAGAGGAGTCCTCCCTCATTTTAGAGCTATACTAAAGACACGTACCAATCAGGGATAGGCCTGTTTTGATGAGATGTATTCAGGTATGGTTGGGTTAACGGCTAAATAACACAGGGGATTTAAACCTAACCTGATACGTGAAGGTATGTACACAATAACGCAGGCTGTAGTTGAACAAGTTTCTTTGAAAGAGAAAGAGAATGAGAAAAAGAGAGAAAGAGAGACAGAGAGAAAGAGAGAAAGACCTAGGTAACATAGAGGTGTGTAACATAAACCAGGTGTTGATATCTTTATTATAGTGTATCAGAGCAAGGGAGATGAGTGAAGCGGGCCACTGCTGCTGAACCTTGGGAATGATCTTGCTTGACCAGACACCTAACAGGCAGAAAGACAATATGTCTTCATTGTAGCCAAGTGGTGAGGGTTGTCAGGACCATGCAATGTTTTATCTTCCCTTACTGTACCCTACTGTACCCTACAGTAGCCTACTGTACCTTACTGTACCCTACTGTACCTTATTTTACCTTACTGTACCCTACTGTACCTAACTGTATCCTACTGTAGCTCAATGTACCTTACTGTACCCTACTGTACCCTACTGTATCCTACTGTAGCTCAATGTACCTTACTGTACCCTACTGTATCCTACTGTAGCTCAATGTACCCCACTGTACCTTACTGTACCCTACTGTACCTTACTGTACCTTACTGTACCCTACTGTACCTTACTGTACCCTACTCTACCCTACTGTAGTTCAATGTACCCTACTCTACCCTACTGTACCTTACTGTACCCTACTGTACCTTACTGTAACTTACTGTACCCTACTGTACCTTACTGTACCCTACTGTACCTTACTGTAGTTCAATGTACCTTACTGTACCTTACTGTACCTTACTGTACCTTCATGTATTTTACTGTACCTTACTGAATCTCCCTGCTTCTTTTGACACTTTTGACCTGAATCCATCGTGAGTGTGTGTTAACTGTATGTCTATGCCCTTGATCAGAGCACATCAGAGCCATGGCCTAGTTTATACAATACCCTCTGCTCCTCTCTACGTGTGTCACACACACACACACACACACACACACACACACACACACACACACACACACACACACACACACACACACACACACACACACACACACACACACACACACAATAGAGAGATGGTTGGCACAGATTTTAACTAGCTAAATGCACTCCCACGTTCAAACCTTTTAACACTGATAAACCACTGTTTTAAAAGAGCTAGCTACCTCTCTGACCTAAAGTGAATAAAACACACCTCTTTGATATGATAATAAGATTCTATCCTGTAGCGAGGGAACTAAACAGTTATCCTTATGACTTGAGCTATCAGGTGATGCCATTAAATTGTGTGGTCAATTGGGATGTAGGTAAGACCACATCCTGTAGCTGGAGACGTGGTTGGAATTTGCATGTTCCCTGAAGCAGTATCTTGAGTTAACATCTAGGTTACATCTAGGTACACGAACACAGGAGCATGAGATCTAGGCACACACACACACACACACACACACACACACACACACACACACACACACACACACACACACACACACACACACACACACACACACACACACACACACACACACACACACACACACACACACACAGGAGCACTTGTCTCTCATGGAAGTATTTTCAAATAGCAGAGTAGAAGTTGTTGTCTGGGTCAAATACACTATGAAAAACAGAGGGGGCGGTGGGGGTGAAAGATTATGGCGTCAGGTTGTTGGATATCTTCCACCTTCCACGCGGCGCTGGTTTGTGTGTGTATTCGTGGGTATCTTTGAGTAAAGAGGGTATGAGAGGAGAAGCAAGGAGAGGAGAGAAGGGTCCTAGCTTTGTGTGTGTGTGTGTGTACGTGCTCCAACTCAATACTGTGCCTCATTACAGAGATTGATAGTGACAGCAGCGGCTCTGTGAATGGATAGATGCACAAGGGCACATCTCTCCCTTTCTCCTTCCCTCTAACTCTCTTTCCATCTTTCTTTCCCTCGCTCTCTCTTTCCTTTACCTCTGCTCCTCCTTCCCCATGGTTCTCAGTGCTGTACAGCAGTGTAGAGCGGAAGTGTTTGTTGACACTGCTGTCCCCACGGGGCTTGTCATGTAAGCAGACTCTTCATCACCTCAACCACCTCCATCCACAGTTTGTGTGAGTGTTTGGCATTGTGTAGACTAACCAAACAACATGGGAATTCTCCCACATTCTCTCTACCTCTCTCCATTCTCTCCTCTCTATTCTTCTCATTCCATCCCTTAAACCCTTTTTCTTTCTTTCTTTCTTTCTTTCTTTTTCTTTCTTTCTTTCTTTCTTTCTTTCTTTCTTTCTTTCTTTCTTTCTTTCTTTCTTTCTTTCTTTCTTTCTTTCTTTCTTTCTTTCTTTCTTTCTTTCTTTCTTTCTTAGGAAAACCCTTTTGGGTTCCATGTAGAATCCTCTGTTGAAAGGGTTCTATTGGGAACCCAAAAGTATTCGACCTAGAACCAAAAAGGGTTCTCCTATGGGGACAGCCGAATAACTCTTTTAGGTTGTCGATAGCACCTTTCTTTTCCCGAAGAGTGTATAGCCACAGTCCCCCCATTGAAATCTTATTCAGACTGCACCATTGCACCTCTGTCTCCAGCTTCTACCTTGTCTAGGTCTGGGGCAGAGCAGACGGTACGGCCCATCCATAAGAGTTAGCAGGAAGTGGACAGCTGCTGACGGACTGTAATTGTAGGATGCCCTCCTCTCCTCTTCTCTCTTCTCCTCTCGCGCCTCTCTTCTCTCCTTTGTCCTTCAGTTAGCACTGTCTGTGTCTGCGTTTCTAGGCTGTGTGTGTGTGTATGTTAGAGTCGGTGTGTGTCTGTGTGTGTGTGTGTTAGAGAGTCGGTGTGTGTCTGTGTGTGTGTGTGTTAGCGAGTCGGTGTGTGTCTGTGTGTGTGTGTGTTAGAGAGTCGGTGTGTGTCTGTGTGTGTGTGTGTTAGCGAGTCGGTGTGTGTCTGTGTGTGTGTATGTTAGAGAGTCGGTGTGTGTCTGTGTGTGTGTGTGTTAGAGAGTCGGTGTGTGTCTGTGTGTGTGTGTGTTAGAGAGTCGGTGTGTGTCTGTGTGTGTGTATGTTAGAGAGTCGGTGTGTGTCTGTGTGTGTGTGTGTTAGAGAGTCGGTGTGTGTCTGTGTGTGTGAGTGTTAGAGAGTCGGTGTGTATCTGTCTGTGTGTGTGCATGTATGTGTATCCTGTAGTCAGAATTGTCTGTGTCTGTGTCCTGAGGCAGGCTGTGTCCTCCAGAATAGAAGCTGCTCAGTCATTCATTTGACTTATAGGCCATGGTACAGCACCCAGTTACTGTTTATGAAGTTGTTCTATAATGCTGCTTATGTAACTGGGTGTGGCTGTGATTGACCTGATCAGCCCTGCAAGGTTCACATGTAGATTTATGTCTGTGTTATGGCTGTCAGTTCAGGTCAGGTCCCACCTCTCTCTGTAATGAGCCCTCAGGGAATGTGTGAATGTGTTTGTGTGTGTGTGTGTGTGTGTGTGTGTGTGTGTGTGTGTGTGTGTGTGTGTGTGGTGTGAGGGCCAGAGGAGCAATGGTTATGACACTGCGGAAGGGTAAATCACCAGGACATATACTGTCTCTATCTATCTGGGTCTTTAGGGTTCAATGTTCAGATCCTTACAGAAATGGAATGGCTTGCTTAGCCTCGCAAGCCCCTCTCTCTCTCTCTCTCTCTCTCTCTCTCTCTCTCTCTCTCTCTCTCTCTCTCTCTCTCTCTCTCTCTCTCTCTCTCTCTCTCTTTATCTGTCTCTGTCTCTCTGTCCCCCTCTCAGACCTAGATGTATTTACATGATGCAGACAGCTCTATGCTACTGTTATATTTAAGCAATAAGGCCCGAGTGGTATATGGCCAATATACCACGGCTAAGGGCTGTTCATAGGCACGACGCAACGCGGCCCTTAGCCATGATATATTGGCCATATATCACAAACCCCTGAGGTGCCTTATTGCTATTATAAACGGGTTACCAACGTAATTATAGCAGTAAAAAGAAATGCTTTGTCATCCCCGTGGTATACGGTCTGATATACCAAGGCTGTCAGCCAATCAGCATTCAGAGCTCAAACCACACAGTTTAGAATGTCGTTTGTTACACTTCCATTATACACTCCCTTTCTCTGACTTGCTGTAATTCGGTAGGCTCTGTCTGTAGCTTTGGTCAGCAAAGTGTTTCTGTTACTGTATCACTGCTATCCAGCCTGGTTTGCTAACTCAACACTCCTGGCTTTTTCAATATGCACTGGTTGTATTTGTGGGTGTAAATTGTAACTATTTCAATCTACTTTGAGCGTATTTGTCCCACTTAGATAGCTATTTACCAAGTATACAGAATCTGTCTGTATGTCATCATCAGTTGTGCCTCACCTTCGTTTCAACTCTGTTTCATCTCTCCTGTTCATCTTAGACATACAGTATATCTCCAGTGTATGGTGGCTTGTGCAGGGCTGCAACTCAGTCATCAGAACCGTATGGGCCTCTTTGAGTCAGACCAGATCAGGTTACTATAGAGACCCTGGCCAGGTCAGGTTACTATAGCGACCCTGTGAACAGATGGAGAGTGGAGCAGAGGGGTGCGGAACAATACTGCACTGTTTGCCTGCCCCACTGGCCCCTCTGTGTGTGTGTGTGTGTGTGTGTGTGTGTCCGTGTGTGTGTGTGTGTGTGTGTGTGTGTCCATGTGTGTGTTTTCCATTCTCCACTAAACTCTCTACTCTAACTCCACCTACAAGTTAATTGAAATCATTCCTTGGTCTGCCTCGCAGCTACCTTGCAGCTGCAAGTGTGTGTGTGGACATAGGTGTATGTGTGTGAGAAAGAGAGAGAATGTGTGTGTGTGTGTTTCCAGGGCCAAGCGCCTGCTCTACCTCCCCCTCACTGTAATAGAAATAATTCCTCAGTGAGTCCACATCAAGGAGCTCAGAGCGTTCTCCTTTATTGTACTGCTCTAAGGAGAGAGTGTACAGTATCCCTATGTGAGAGTCTCATAAAATGTGTATGTGTGTATGTGTGTGTGTACGCGTGCATGCGGGTGTGTGTGTGTGTGTGTGGCCAGAGGTAGAGTGTTTTTATAATGACAGGAGTAGTGCGGGAGGCGAGGGGAGCTAATTTGATTGTAATTGATTCCATAACTGGAGGTCTGCCTGTAGGGTTTGGTCACTGGTTAACCCCCTGGCCTCCTATTCATCAACTGGAGGTCTGCCTTTAGGGTTTTAGTCACGGGTTGACCTCCCATTCATTAACTATACACTCATAAAGCATTCCCTCCGTCTCAACTAGTCTGTGGAGACTTCACCTCACAAAGTTGACTTTCTACAGGTCATAGATGCCTGGACATGATCAGTTTGCATAGATCTGTGAACAAACAGCATTACAGGCTTGTGTGTCTGCCGTCATGAAATAATGCCAACTGTGTGATTTTTCTGTCAACGTGCTCATGCTTTTTTCTGTACTGTCCATGCTTCTACTAAATCTGTGTGTGTGTGTGTGGTGTGTGTGGGTAGTCACTGAGTAAAGATATTCCCTGGGTAATCCTCTCCGTATCCCATCTTTCCCATGAAAATACATTTCTACTATTCTCTACACCCTTCCTCTTAATCCTAGTGCGATACCATTCTCTACTTTTCTCCTGCTGTAATCACTAGTCTGATAATGGCAGAGGCATTTATGTACAGCTCAGAGGATACAGCTCTGTCTCATAGGTTATACAATACAACCATGTGGGAGAATAGGAGAAATGGGATTAAAGAGGCATTTCTAATAAAGGTTCTTAGGTGCCAGGTCGCCAGCAGGCTGGACGTTGGGGGGAATATGATAGTCCATTGTGAGGCTGCATCACGGCTACTCTGTATGAGTCTCACTGATTGTCTATGCGATACCATGATGTGTGATAGATGCTAGGAGCTTCTATCACAATAGAAACAGAATGATTAGAATGGCCGTAGTTCTACGTTGGAATATAACTTGGGAATCTATTCTCTGGAGCTGCCTGTGTGGCTGGTATAGCCATCTAGCCCTATGGGCCTTGGACAAAAGTAGTGCACTACATAGGGAATAGGGTGCCCTTTGGGATGTGCCCTTAGTGACTACCATCTAGTCCTTAGGGCCTTTTGCCGGCAAGCCAGCCTGCTTGCCTGGTGGAGTAATCGGCTTGGGAGCCAGCTGCAGGGTACAGGACAGGACAGGTCAGCTGACCACTGTGGTTAGATTAGAGGGTCACAAGGAAGGCAAAGAGGCTTACTGTAGCCACAGGAGCCTTGCCTGCCGCTCCCTCTCTTTCTCTCTCTTTCTCTCTGTGATTCTTTCTCTCTCTCTCTCTCTCTCTCTCTCTCTCTCTCTCTCTCTCTCTCTCTCTCTCTCTCTCTCTCTCTCTCTCTCACACAGTGTTTGTCACTGTCTGTGCCTGTCTCCCCAGTTTTCCCTTTATCTCTCTGTTTCTCTTTGTCTGCCTTTTCAACTGTCTGTCTCTCTGCTATCTATCTGTCTCTCTCTCCCCCTCCCTCTCTGACTCTCTCCCTTGCTCTTCCTCCTTCCCTGCCCCTCTCTTCCCTGCTCTCTCTCCATCCTGTGTTTTTTACTATGAAAACACCAGTACGTCATTCACTAGGGGATGAGTCAAGATAATTACTACTGTATCTGTCTGTATGTGCCTCTCGTTCTTACATCTGAGACAGAGACAAACAGCCAGTCTAAAGGCCAGTAATGACTGGGCTCTGTCATTGGTTCTATGTACTGACACCTGGTGGTGCACTACAGTGCCTTCAGAAAGTATTCACACCCTGACTTTTTCCACATTTTGTTGTCTTACATCCTGAATTTAAAATGGATTTAATTGAGAGATGTTTTTCACTGGCCTACACGCAATACTCCATAATGTCAAAGTGGAATTATGTTTTTTGAAATTCTTATAAATTATACTGAACAAAAATATAAACACAACATGTAAAGTGTTGGTCCCATGATAAATGAGCTGATCCCATACATATTCCATACGCACAAAAAGCTTATTTCTGTCTGTAATAAAGCCCTTTCATGGGGATAAACTAATTCTGATTGGTTAGGTCTGGCATCCCAGGCCCAACCATCCCCTGCCCAGTCATGTGAAATCCATAGATTAGGGCCTAATTAATTTATATCAATTGACTGATTTCCTTATATGAACTGTAACTCATAAAAATCGTTGAAATTGTTGCATGTTGTGTTTATATTTTTGAAGTATTCCACTGCTTTGTTACTGCAAGCCTAAATAAGTTCAGGAGTAAAAATGTGCTTATCATGTCACATAATAAGTTGCATGGACCCTCTGTGTTTAACATGATTTTTGAATGACTACCTCATCTCTGTACCCCACACATACAATTATATGTAAGGTCCCTCAGTTGAGCATTGAAATGTAAACAAAGATTCAACCACAAAGACCAGGGAGGTTTACCAATGCCTCACAAAAAAGGGCACCTATTGGCAGATGGGTAAAAATAGACATTGAATATCCTTTTGAGCATGGTGAAGTTATTAATTACACTGAATGGTGTACCAATACACCCAGCCACTACAAAGATACAGGTGTCCTTCCTGACTCAGTTGCTGGAGAGGAAAGAAACCGCTCAGGGATTTAACCATGAGGACAATGGTTTAATGGCTCTAATAGGACAAAACTGAGGATGGATCAACAACATTTTTATTTTTTTACTAGGCAAGTCAGTTAAGAACAAATTCTTATTTTCAATGACAGCCTAGGAACAGTGGGTTAACTGCTTTGTTCAGGGGCAGAACGACAGATTTGTACCCTGTCAGCTCGGGGATTCGATCCAGCAACCTTTCGGTTACAGGCCCAACACTCTAACCACTGGGCTACCTGCCGCTATTGTAGTTACTCCACAATACTAACCTAAATGACAGAGTGAAAAGAAGGAAGCCTGTACAGAATAAAAATATTCCAAAACATGCATCCTGTTAGCGACAAGGCACTCAAGTAATACTGTAAAAAATGTGGCAATGCAATTCACTTTTTGTCCTGAATACTAAGTGTTATGTTTTGGGCAAATCCAATACAACACATTAATGGGTACCACTCTCCATATGTTCATGCGTAGTGGTGGCTGTATCATGTTATGGGTATGTTTGTAATTCTTAAGGACTGGATAAAAAAGAAATGGAATGGAGCTATGCACAGGCAAAATCCTAGAGGAAAACCTGGTTCAGTCTGCTTTCCAACAGACACTGGGAGATGAATTCACCTTTCAGCAGGACAATAACCTAAAACACAAGGCCAAATATACACTGGAGTTGCTTACCAAGAAGACAGTGAATGTTCCTGAGTGGCCGAGTTACAGTTTTGACTTAAATCTACTTGAAAATCTAAGGCCTTTCTGAATACTTTCGGAAGTTACTGTATATAACGAATGGGGTGCCGTTTGGGACGCATCCCCTGTCCAGCAAAAGCTTAAAATGGGTTGTTGCAATGTACTAGTCATAAACTCAGTGCTTATAGAGCAGAGGAGATTAACTCTGGCTCATGTCACGGCCCTCACATCTGTACGTCTACCAACTACACCATTAGTCAACTTGGCATTCGTTCCACTGTCTAGTCCTCCATATCTCTGTGTCGCTCCATCTCTCTCGCTCTCTGTCTATTATCCCTCATCCCCCCCCCCCCTCTTTTTCCCCCTGTCTCATTCCTTCAGAGGGAGATATGGAGGAACAGAGAAGAGAGGGATAGAGTAGAGAATGATCCCTTCTCGCTAAATTTCAGTCATCAGTCATCACAATGGTCAACACACACACACACACACACACACTCCCCCCTCTACTGTGACGGATGACAGAGCAGTGTGTATGTGTGAGCGTACATGTAGGGGGGCAAACAACTGCTGCCATTGCAGAAAAAGTCTCCATTTAAATCATAAAAACGACAAGGTTTTCGTGCCACCAAAATAATTCCTGTGCTTTAGCTGATGGACCGGATTGAAATATCTGTAAAGGAGTTGTGCAATCCGGTATTGATTGTTGGGTATCTGCGGTTTACAGGAAATAAAAGAGCCATTTTAGGATTACTGGAGCTTTAGGCACAACATAATCCCCATGGGAGAGTCAACAATAGAGCACTGGGCTAGTGGGGGATTAAGGCTGAGAGGACTTCTGAGCATCACACAAACATGCCAATCCGAGGGACCCAGAACTCAACGGAGAATACATTAAACACAGGCTAATGGGTATGTGCAGACACTGGAGTGAAACTGTGGGCCCACATGTGTTTTGATCTAATAAACTCAGATTCAGAATGGACACCTGTATGTATGGGTTGGTGACAGGAGTAGGAATGTGTCACGGCTTCAGACATGTGATTCAGATTTGACATTTGTTATGTGCCAAATGGCACCCTATTTGCTATATATATATATATATATATATATATATATATATATATATATATATATATATATATGGAGCCTGTTCAAAAGTAGTGCACTAACAGTATATTGCTGTTTGGGACACTGACACTGTCATTAATGTGAGACAGGCCTTGAAAAAGTGTGACTGACTGTTGTCTCTTCCTCTTTTTCTTCCAGATCCGTCTTCAAACTACATGAGACAACTGGAGACCAAGGTCCGCATCCTAGAGGATGACAACAAACAGCTGCTATCACAGGTGAAACACTGCAGCTGTTTTATTACCATGGTGAAAACTATCACCACTCTCTTCTTCTCTCTCTTCGCCCTCTGTCTCTCTCTCACTTTCTCCCCCTCTCACTTTCTCCCCCTCTCACTTTCTCAAACCCAAACTCTCTCGGGGGAGAGACAGAGAAAGCAGCAGTGACAAGAGTGTATTTTCCAAAGTATAAACAGAGAATGCGAGAGATGAAAGGGAGCGAATAGCGAAAGCTAAATATGGCAGAGTAATCGAGTACACAGGGGAGATGGGGAGGAGAGAGAGAGAGAGCATCTACCTGCTGGGATGATAGGATTAATTCAATAATTCAGTATCACAGTGAAAGTGGTCTTCAATAATGGATTGTGTTAAAATGATGGGAGAGCAGGAGAAATCACACATGGACTGAATGTTTCATGGCTTCTCATTGTCATTCTGTCTGCTGTCTGATTTCACATGAAAGGAATCGGTGAAGAGCAGCAACGCACGCACGCACGCACGCACACAAACACACACACACACACACACACACACACACACACACACACACACACACACACACACACACACACACACACACACACACACACACACACACACACACACACACACACACACACACACACACACACACACACACACACACACACACACACACCAGGTCTGTGCTACCTGCTACCTTAAGGGATGTATTTTGTGTTCTTTTTTAAGGTTCTATGTTCTCTTTGTGTGGAGTGCAGAATAAGGGATCAACATGTTGTCACCTCAACACACAGAACAGTAGCGTGTCGTCTTTGGGGCCGTTGCCGCAGCACAAAAGCCCTGTGTAATCCGTTTTTTGGAGTGTGTTTGTATCACTGCATGGTCTCTCTCGTGCTCTGTTCTGATTGGTGTTGTGTGCTTACAGCTCATATGGGATTGGCTCAGTGGGATTACAGTACTATCCCCATAGAGAAGCCTGTTATGACAGCATCATGTGTGTCCTATGAGGTTATGTAATCACAGAGCTGTATATATGGGGATATGTCTACATCAACAGGACACTCATATCTGAATCCCAAATGACACCCTATTCCCTATTAAGTGCACTGTTGACCAGGAATTGGGTGGCTGAAACTATTTTCATACACTTCTAGCTGATGCCATAATGATGCTCTCTCTGGTTGTTACAATGTTACTAAAACTCTTTACTAACTCTGCACTCCCTTCTGCTCTCTCGGTTAAGTACTCTAGTGTGTATTTGTGCATTCATGTGTGTGTCTTCTATGATCTCCCAGTACAGTAGAGATACTGAGAATCAGTGTGTGTGTGTGTGTTTTCTAGCTGAACTGAAGGGTTGCTGTGAGCAGCAGATAAATGCAAAACATTGAACAGATACTGCATCAAATTAAACGTTCTATGCCTGGTTTGCTTTCCTTACGTGGCCCAGAGGGTAAAATAGACAGTGTGGAATCTATTTAAAATCAAAATAAAATCGCAACAAATTAAAACAATAAAATGAAAGAAGTAAATGAAAGAGATAAGTAAAAGAAAAACTAAACACAAATGATGTCTTAAAACAGTCAGATCACTGGTTAAAAAACACACAGTTTAGAGTGAGCTCATCATAATGACCTCACACACTCACGCACGTAGAAAGAGGCCAATCCCCTCCAAAGCCTGCTATACAGTTGGGATTTTTTCTTCTTCTTTTATTCATCTACTATTATCTGTCTTGTCTCCTTCTCCAAGGAGATGAACACAGATTTGTGACGTATGTAAAGGCAGGAGGGAATGTTCATTGACATTTTCTGGTCCCATCTAATGTCACAGTGTCCTGAGGCAGAGGGATGCCATTTACTGTATGCCAGACAGGAGGATTCAAAACACATGCTGGCCATTTTCAGTGATATACAGGGTATAAATGAACTGAACTGACTGAACTCACAACTGCTGTCTTACAAGGTGTCCTTAAATGGCCCAAATCTCTCTGTTTCTCACCAGGCTAGCAATGGTGATCTGAACAGTCTGAGGAAGGGTCTGTCTCTCTACCACTCTGAGTCTCAGCTCTCCTCTCTCACACAGTACCAGCAGGATGCTCTGCAGAATGTAAGTATGGTTTGCTAAACCACTCCTGGTGTGTGTGTCTGTGTGTTTTAATTTGGGATCACCAGTGCGACTAGAAAAAAGTTCATCTAGATAATTATTGATGTAATGATTAGGCATCGCTTTACTGCAGCCTCCACGTGCCATAGAGTCCTCTCTCTCCCTCCACGGCTGCTTGCTTACAGTTCTCGGGCCACACACACCAACTCCCTCCCCCTGTAACTCAAGCAGGCAGCACACAGTGCCTCCGTGCTGTTTATTCTCTCAGCATGCTGTCAATTCATACACTCAACATGTACACTACATGACCAAAAGTATGTGGAGGTCGGTCACTGATGTTGGGCGATTAGGCCTGGCTCGCAGTCGGAGTTCCAATTCATGCCAAAGGTGTTCGATGGGGTTGAGGTCAGGACTCTGTGCAGGCCAGTCATGTTCTTCCACACCAATCTCGACAAACCATTTCTGTATGTGCATGGGGGCATTGTCACGCTGAAACAAGAAAGGGCCTTCCCCAAACTGTTACCACAAAGTTGGAAGCACAGAATCGTCTAGAATGTCATCTTATGCTGTAGCTTTAAGATTTCCCTTCACTGAAAAACAGCCCCAGACCATTATTCATCCTCCACCAAACTGGCACTATGCATTCGGGCAGGTAATGTTCTCCTGGCATCCACCAAACCCAGATTTGTCCGTCAGACTGCCAGATGGTGAAGCAGGATTCAGCACTCCAGAGAACGCTTTCCACTTCTCCAGAGTCCAATGACGACGAGCTTTACACCACTCCAGCCGATACTTGGCATGGCACATGGTGATCTTAGGCTTGTGTGCGGCTGCTCCACCATGAAAACCCATTTCATGAAGCTCCCTACAAACTTTTCTTATGCTGACGTTACTTCTAGAGGCAGTTTGGAACTCGGTAGTTAGTGTTACACGCTACACGCTACAGCACTCGGTGGTCCCATTCTGTGAGCTTGTGTGGCCTACCACTTCGCGACTGAGCCGTTGTTGCTCCTAGACGTGTCTACTTCACAGTAACAGCACTTACAGTTGACCGGAGTAGCTCTAGCAGGGCAGAAATGTGACGAACTGACTTGTTGGAAAGGTGGCATCCTATGACGGTGCCTCGTTGAAAGTCACTGAGCTCTTCAGTAAGGCCATTCTACTGCCAATATTTGTCTATGGAGATTGCATGGCTGTGTGCTCGATTTTATACACCTGTCAGCAATGGGTGTGCCTGAAATAGCTGAATCCACTAATTTCAAGCGGTGTCTACATACTTTTGTATATACACTTGAAGTCGGAGGTTTACATTCACCTTAGCCAAATACATTTAAACTCAGTTTTTCACAATTCCTGACATTTAATCCTAGTAAAAGTCCCTGCCTTAGGTCAGTTAGGATCACCACTTTATTTTAAGAATAATAGTAGAGAGAATTATTTATTTCGGCTTTTATTTCTTTCATCACATTCCCAGTGGGTCAGAAGTTTACATACACTCAATTAGTATTTGGTAGCATTGCCTTTAAATTGTTTAACTTGGATCAAACGTTTTGGGTAGCCTTCCACAAGCTTCCCACAATAAGTTGGTTGAATTTTGGACCCATTCCTACAGACAGAACTGGTGTAACTGAGTCAGGTTTGTAGGCCTCCTTGCTCGCACATGCTTTTTCAGTTGCTGTTGTAAGGTCTACTTTATTACTCAGGGTTATTGGGTAAAGTCTGTGGTCTGTAGGATTGAGGTCAGGTGCTTTGTGATGGCCACTCCAATACCTTGACTTTGTTGTCCTTAAGCCATTTTGCCACAACTTTGGAAGTATGCTTGGGGTCATTGTCCATTTGGAAGACCCATTTGCGACCAAGCTTTAACTTTCTGACTGATGTCTTGAGATGTTGCTTCAATATATCCACATAATGTTCCTTCTTCATGATGCCATCTATTTTGTGAAGTGCACCAGTCCATCCTGCAGCAAAGCACCCCCACAACATGATGCTGCCACCCCCGTGCTTCATGGTTGGGATGGTGTTTTTTCGGCTTGCAAGCCTCCCCCTTTTTCCTCCAAACATAACGATGGTCATTATCTCCAAAAAGTACGATCTTTGTCCCCATGTGCAGTTGCAAACCGTAGTCTGGCTTTTTTTATGCTGGTTTTGGAGCAATTGCTTCTTCCTTGCTGAGCGGCCTTTCAGGTTATGTCGATATAGGACTCGTTTTACTGTGGATATAGATATCTGTTTCCTCCATCATCTTCACAAGGTCCTTTGCTGTTGTTCTGGGATTGATTTGCACTTTTCGCACCAAAGTACATTAATCTCTAGGAGACAGAATGTGTCTCCTTCCTGGGCGGTATGATGGCTGCATGGTCCCATGGAGTTTATTCTTGCGTACTATTGTTTGTACAAATGAATGTGGTACCTTCAGGCATTTGGAAATTGCTCCCAAGAATGAACCAGACTTGTGGAGGTCTACAATTTTTTTTCTGAGGTCTTGGCTGATTTCATTAGATTTTTCCATGTTGTCGAGAAAAGAGGCACTGAGTTTGAAGATAGGCCTTGAAATACATCCACAGGTACACCTCCAATTGACTCAAATGATGTCAATTAGCCTATCAGAAGCTTCTAAAGCCATATCATTTTCTGTAATTTTCCTAGCACAGTCAACTTAGTGTATGTAAACTCACTGGAATTGTAATATAGTGAATTATAAGTGAAATAATCTGTCTGTAAACAATTGTTGGAAGAATTACTTGTGTCATACACAAAGTAGATGTCCTAACCGACTTGCCAAAACTATAGTTTGTTAACATGAAATCTGTAGAGTGGTTGAAAAATTAGTTTTAATGACTTCAACCTAAGTGTATGTAAACCCCCGACTTCAACTGTATAGTGTATCTTCTTCCAAAACAAGAACGATGCTGCTTTGCATACAGCTTCCATATATGAATCCATTTTTTTCCCCCTATTATACTATTCGTTTGTGTATCTTGATCTCTGCAAAATGCGAATTAGTTAGTCTAAGGAAGCTGGTATGTTACAAACATTATGCTAATGCTAATCGCTAACTAGCTAAATGCTGGTTGTGTAGATCAGCATGTTGTTTGCCAAACAGAATGTTCTGAATCAGATAGCCTATTCTAAAATCTGTTCAAACGTGACTAGGGTCCCCTGGAAAACACTGATCAACGCTTTGGTTCCTACCCTGTTATAACTCCTACCTAGCTTTTTCATTTTCTATATTACAAACAACATCAACCATAGAATTAGAATAATCATTCCAACAGTTCACCGAAGTGTTTTCATCTATATTGCAAGTAAAATCGCAATATTTGGTTGAAAAATCACGATTTGATCATATTGTGCAGCCCTACTAACTTTACCTGTATTTGCAAGCACTTGACTGGTTGAGGGGCAGCTCTCGGGGAACTGTGGGGGGATCTTGGAGGGTTGGTGACAAGGTGGTTGGGAGCTTGGGCCGGTGGCCGATAGGTTGCTGGTTCGGGGACGTGCCCTTCTCTGTTATGTATGTTTTCAATATTTTTTTATTTACAAAATAAGAATAAAAAAAACACTTGATAGCACGGAAAGAAGGGAAAAGTGCTATATTTTTCATGAGATGTGCTTCAAAAGTAAATTGGATACATAAATCTGAATCAATTAAAAAACCTTTCTGGTGCTCTTATTTTATGTGGTGCTCAAAACGTAAAGGGAAAACACACACACACATTCAGAAGGAGAGAGAGAGGCTCAGATATGTAGTCTTACAGAGTTGAAACCATTCCACATATTTCTAATGCATCCCTAATTCTGTACTCTCTTCCTGTCATCGTGGCCATAACTCCTTTGAAGTACTTTCTCCAGAAATGAGCTGGTATGTGGCTGACCTCAGTATCACTTCACAGACCTGCTTTGAACTGGACTTTCAAACACTTCAGTTTCAAACACTCTCCAGCTCCTCCACATTTAGGTGCATGAACACACTTTCCAATATTGAATGACAGTCTCCAGTAAAATGCACCTTTACTCCAGCCCTGCCTCTGCCCTGCCTTCCATATTCCACCCTGAGTCTAAGAGACAATAACCTCAGGTATTTTATGTAAACAGACCACAGACTTTACCCAATAACCCTGAGTAATAAAGTAGACCTTACAACAGCAATACCTCATGTTAACCCTAACCTCCACCCCCCCACACTGTTTATCTATATTTGATACTCTAACCCAGCCTTGAGCTGGAGACTGAACCTCTCTCTCTCTCTCTCTTCTCCCCCACCCCTCTCTGTCTCAAATCCAGACTTTCTTCCATTGAAACTCAAGCTCTCTCTCTTTTTCCTTACTGCCACCTCTCTCACTCTTCTCTTCATCTCTCTCTCTCTTTCTCTCTCGCTATCTCTCTCTCTCTCTCTCTTCTACAGCCCCAAGACTTCATCTGTCTCTCTATTGGTTCCGTGTTTAACCAGAGGACCCCCCCCCCTACCTGGCCCTGCTCTTCACAGTGGAGAGAAACATTTCAGTTTTAAATAAAGAATCATGAAATTCTGCTAATTTCGCCATGGGGCAGGCATATATGTTTTTGAAGTTTTACAGCAGATTTCCTGCAATTCTACCCATTTTGCCATGGGGGGAAGATAATTGCTGATGCACAACCAAATTTCAACCTTGCACCTTGTGTATTATACTATTCTAACTGTCAATAGTAAGTTGAGACCCTGAAAATAATTAAATAAAACCTAGCAGCCTGGGTACCAAAGCAACCGCTTATGTCGCTTATGCCTGGAGCCGACCCTGGACGTCCTTTGAGACCACTAATTAAATTAGCATCCCTCCTTTAAGAAGGGCAAATGCTCCCTCTGTTCTTTCCCTTTCTTTCATCCTGCAATTTTCATCCCCCTTTCCAGCTCTCACCTTGGGGTGGAGAGGAGAAGAGGGGGAGGGAGAGGAGAACAAGGGGGAGGGAGAGGAGAAGAGGCTAGGGAGGGTGCATATGAGACTAGGAAGGAGAGGAGAGATGTGAGGAAGGAAGGAGAGGAGAGATGTGAGGAAGGAAGGAGAGGAGAGATGTGAGGAAGGACGAAAGGAGAGAGGTGGGGAGGATGAGCAAGCAGAGGAGATGAAAAGAGAGGAAGGGGTAGAGGAAGGAGAGTAGAGAGAAAGAGAGGAGAGGGAGAGAGAGTAGAGAAAAAGAGAGGAGAGGGAGAGAGAGTAGAGAGAAAGAGAGGAGAGGGAGAGAGAGTAGAGAGTCTTGTTTAGCTAATCAGTGTTCTGATTGATCCTGATAAAAGACCTCTGGAGTCGTCGTGGTAACCACTAGCCACTCAGGTACTCTTCATCTACAGGAAGGAGAAAACAATTAAGAGTGTGTGGCATGGGCTATAACCTGTGTTTGTGTGTGTGTGTTATGTGTGTGTGTGTTCTGGAGTGAGAGACGTACATACTCTAGTCTCCTGTCCTGATTAGCATGGCTTTGAACTCTCACTTCAAACACACAGGAGGTGATACTTTGAATAATGCAACATCACACTCTCTCTCGCAATTCAATTTCAATTCAATTCCATTTTCAATTTAAGGGCTTTATTGGCATGGGAAACATATGTTAACATTGCCAAAGCAAGTGAAGTAGATAGTAAACAATACAAATTTACAGTAAACATTACACTCAGAAGTTCCAAAAGAATAAAGACATTTCAAATGTCATATTATGTATATTATATTATGCCATATTCTCTCTCTCTCTCTCTCTCTCTCTCTCTCTCTCTCTCTCTCTCTCTCTCTCTCTCTCTCTCTCTCTCTCTCTCTCTCTCTCTCTCTCTCTCTCTCTCTCTCTCTCTCTCTCTCTCCCTCTCTTATTTAACCAGGTAAGTTGACGGAAAACACATTTTCATTTACAGCAACAACCTGGAGAATAGTTACAGGGTGGAGGAGAGGGTATGAATGAAGCTGGGGATGATTAGGTGGCCATGATGGTGTGAGGACCTGATTGGAAATGTTTCCAGGACACTGGGGTTAACACCTCAGCAGGGTGGTATGCTGCTTGCTCTCTCTCTCTCTCTCTCACGTCATGTCACACTCCCGTCAAACAATGACATGGCCTGATATGTACTTTATATGGTGGGTGGATATTTTTGTGATCCCCATCAGCAGCTATTCTTCCTGGAGTCCAAACACGTTAAGGCACTTGCATCACATAAAAACTAAAATAATACAATACGTCATATAACATTGTTACACCACTGCATATACTGTATCTACAATACAAAATTTATAATACCACCATACAACAATATTACAATGTGTGTGTATGTAGAGTGTGTGTGCTAGCCTGTGTGTGCGTATGCGTGAGTGTGTGCCTGGCTGTGTGTGTGTCTCTTCACAGTCCGTGTTGTTCCATAAGGTGTAGTTTTATCTTTTTTTAAAATCCGATTTTACGGCTTGCATGAGATACTTGATGTGGAATAGAGTTCCATATAGTCATAGCTCTGTGTAGTACTGTGTGTTTCCCAGAGTCTGTTCTGGACATGAGGACTGTGAAAAGACCCCTTGTGGCATGTCTTGTGGGGTATGCATGGGTGTCTGAGCTGTATGCTAGTTGTTTCAACAGACAGCTCGGTACTTTCAACATTTCAATACCTATCACAAAGGCAAGTAGTGATGCAGTCAATCTCTCTTCTACTTTAAGCCAGGAGAGATTGACATACATGTCATTGATGTTAGCTCTCCGTGTACATTTAAGGGCCAGTTGTGCTCTGTTCTGGGCCAACTGTAATTGACCTATGTCCTTCTTTGTCCTACTTGACCATACAATTGGGCATTAGGGCCTGTAGGACTAGGGCCTGTAGGACTTGCTTTGTTGATAGCAATGTAAAGAAAGCTGAGCAGCTCTTTATTACGGACATACCTCTCCCCATTTTAGCTACCGTTGCATCAATATGTTTTGACCATGACATTTTATAATCCTGGTTTACACCAGGCAGTTTAGTCTCTTCAATATCCACAATATTCATTACAATACTGAGTTGAGGTTTAGGGTTTAGTGAATAGTTTGTCCCAAATATAATGCTTTTAGTTTTTTTAAATATTTAGTACTAGCTTATTACTTTCCACCCATTCTAAAACTGACTGAAGTTAGTGTTGCAGTGATTTCTCTTGCTGTGGGTAACTGACGTGTATAATGTTGAGTTATCAGCATACATAGACACACAAACTTTACTCAGTGCCAGTGGTGGGTCATTAGTAAAGATTGAAAAAAGTAAGGGACCTAGACAACTACCCTGGGGAATGCCTGACTCTACCTGGAGTATGTTGGAGAGGCTTCCTTTAAAGAACACTGTGTTCTGTTAGACAGGTCCCTCTCGTACCACGATATTGCAGGGGATGTAAAGCCATAACACATACTTTTTTCCAGCAGCAAATTATGATTGATAATGTCAAAAGCTGCACTGAAATGTAACAAAGCTCCCACAAGCTTCTTATTACACATTTCTGTCAGCCAGTCATTTCTTTAAGTGTGATATATGTTGAGTGCCCTTTCCTAAACTGTAAGCATGCTGAAAGTCAGTTGTTAATTTGTTTACTGTGAACTATCATTGTATCTTGTCAAACACCATTTTTTTTTCAAAAGTTTACTAAGGGTTGGTAGCAGGCTGATTGGTGGGCTGTTTGAGACAGTAAAGGGTGCTTTGCTATTCTTGGGTAGATAACTTTTGCTTCCCTATAGGCCTGAGGGCACACACTTTCCTGTAGGCTTAGATTGAAGAGATGGCAAATAGAGGTGGCAATACAGTCTGCTATCATCCTCAGTAATTTTCCATCCAAGTTGTCAGACTCTGGTGCCTTGTCATTGTTGATAGACAACAATATTTTTTCCACCTCTATTCAAATTACAATGCAGGTGTTTCATAATTTGGTCAGTTATGAATGGATGTGTAGGTTCCGAGTTTGTTATTGGCATGTCATACTAATTTTGCCAATGAAAGAATCATTAAAGTAGTTGGCAATATAAGTGGGTTTTGTGATGAATGAGCCATCTGATTCAATGAAGGTTGGAGCTGAGGTCTCGTTTTTGTCCAAAATTGTATTTAAGGTGCTCCAAATATTATTATTTATATTATTCTTTATATTTACTTATTGTTTGACATAACTTGTGTGTTACTTCAATACGTGTTGCCAGGGGCTACCTGTGATGGGTAGAGAGAGAGCCCACTGGGCAAAAACTGGTTGAATCAACGTTGTTTCCACGTCATAAAAAAAATATATAAATGTGATGATGTAGAATCCCCCAAAAAAAACGTATTTGTATTTTTTAAACGTAATCAACGTAAGGGAATTTTGTTTTTTTCACCCAACTTTAAACCGAAATGGCATGGTGAAGTTTTAAATTGATTTCACCAAATGTAAATCAAAACTAGACGTTGAAATGACATCTGTGCCAAGTGGGAGGGCACATATTGTAGAGTGGGTCGCCTCCACCCCCCACACCCCACTACATCCGTCACAAGCACAAATTTGCCCAGAGATCGTGATCACACCTCTGTAGCACTGAGTCACGACTTTCTCACATGACAAGAGCAATCAATCAAATGTCAAAGTCAATCAATGTCCATTAAATCAGTTATTCTCTATATTTTAAAAATGTCTGGTTGTAAATATGTGTCCTTTAGAGCCCCTCTTTATGTTTTCTTTTAGACTTTCTTATCATCTTTGCTCAGGATACGTCCCAAATGGCACCCTTCATAAGTGTGGTTTGTCTCAGTGTTCTCTGAGTATTGATACTGGGTATTGATACCAACTCTGTAATGTTAGACTGACAGCCTGATCAGTTTCACTTCCTTCCTCTTCTATAATGCCTCTACAGCAGGTGCCTACACCATTGATTATGGGACTGTTGCTATTGCACTCTCAGCTTTATGTGTGTGTGATGTGTCGCTCACACTCCAGTCACACTCTTCCTCTCTCTCTCTCTCTCTCTCTCTCTCTCTCTCTCTCTCTCTCTCTCTCTCTCTCTCTCTCTCTCTATCCCTTTCCTTTTATCCCTCTCTCTCTCTATCCCTCTCCTTTTATCCCTCTCTCTCTCTGGTCAGGGGCACCAGTGTTGGAATGCTGGTTGGGATTGTTGAGGATTTAACGCTAGAGTGGTGCTCAAAAGGCTGTGACTGAGCAAAGCTGGGATAGAACCAGAGATAGGGATAACTAAGTGCTTGGACAGTGAGAGCTGGGAAGGGGCTGTATAGAGATGGAATAGAATAGAGCTGGGATAGATAGGGCCTCTGCTCCTCTCTCTCAACGACCTCTTTGTCCATCAGCTGTGACCCAGAGATGGAGAGACACAGGGGAGATGAGAGTTTGACCAGGGTCAGGGAAGACTAGGGGAGATGAGAGTTTGAATGAGCTGATTAAACCAGGGATTTAACCTCCTTTAGGGGTCTGGGTCGGTGAACTATAGTACTCCAGAGAGAGAGAGAGAGAGGGTGACGAACACGATGGTGTGTGTTTGTGTGTGAAAGAGAGAGAGAAGAAAGAAAGAAAGAAAGAAAGAAAGAAAGAAAGAAAGAAAGAAAGAAAGAAAGAAAGAAAGAAAGAAAGAAAGAAAGAGAGGGAAAAGAAAGTATGTGTGGGACCACTCTGACCATCTCTCCCTTCCTCTCTCCAGGGCTCTGGTAGGACCCCTAGTGGTGAGCCGTCCACCCCAACAGACTATCTCCCTGTGGGCCAGAAGCCCGAGGCTGTGGTCCATGCCATGAAGGTGCTTGAGGTCCATGAGAACCTAGAGAAGAAGATCCCAGAAGACTACGATAAGGACCTCAGTGAAAAGGAGAAGGCCATCGTCAGGGAGATGTGTAACGTAAGGAACTCTCTCCTCCCTCACACATTACCTTTCTCACCCCCTCTCTCCTTTACTCTCTCTCTTTCTCCCTCTCTCGTTCCATTTCTTCTCCTCTCTCCCTCTCTCCCTCTCTTATCCCAAAAAGCTAATAATGAGAGCTTGATGAAGATACGAGGGGGCTGTCGAGTTGCAGCTCTCTCTCTCTCTCTCTCTCTCTCTCTCTCTCTCTCTCTCTCTCTGTCTCTCTCTCTCTCTCTCTCTCCTCCCCATTTCTGTTTGTTTGCCTGTCAGAATCACAAGCCTGACATCGCTTAGACGTAGGGCAGTGTTTCAATTATTGCACAATTACCATCCCTTCCGCCCCCCTCCCTCCCTCTTACCTCTCCTCCCCCTCTCACCCCCTGGCTTCCCCCTGCTTTAATTGGAGGTTCCCATAAAGGAGCCGTAGTATTAACGACGCACTTGTCTGCACAATTAAAATAACTTCACTGGGAGAAACAATGGAAGCTGCTATTGGGGCCTTTTAAGCCTCCGAGCTCTATTATCCGTGCTATATAAACCTCCCAGGACTAGGATAGGGAAGGATAGGGCAGGATAGGATCGGAAGGGTAGGAGGATAGGACTATGGGATAGAAGCTACAGGCCCCCCATTCTCTCATCTCAACATCACATCCCCCTTCAACCCCCACAGATGTAGGCTCAAAATGGCATCCTATTTCCTTTATAGTGCACTGCTTTTGAATAGAGCCGATAGGGTTAGTGCAATATAAATGGAATAGGGTACCATTTGGGACACAACCATACAGCCCGTGGCAGTAGAGTGGGGTACTTTGGGGCCCGTGCGATGACACTTCTCGCAGGGACGACCCCAGGCCCTTGTAGTCTTTCAGCACTAAGCGATGCCTGTTGGTTTTTCCATACAGAGCTCTTTACATGAAAGAGCCACAGAGACCATGGAGGCACAACGCAACAATTTACAGTCAAGTATCCCATCAACCATAAAGAGATAAATGCACCAACATCCTGGTCACTAATGAGGGATATATTACCAGGGCTGGCCCTGGACGTTCTAGTTGCATTGTGTGCTCAGATTATGTGGAACATACATTTTTGTAGACTGCTATTGGTTGGCTGGATTGATGGATTCCAGTCTCTGTGACCTCCCTTTGTATACCCCAACAACACACAGGTCATAATAAAATGTTATACAATAACAAGCTTTGTGTAACAGTACTAAATGTCACTTCCACCTGGCATTTCTAGAGACCCTCACTCATCTTAAGGGGCTGGACATACTGTAGCTAGTATATACATTGTAATACAGTGTTGTGTAACAGTGTTTTATGTCCCCCCCTCTCTTTCCTGTCCTGTGTTGTGTTCTCAGGTGGTGTGGCGTAAACTGGGTGATGCTGCAGGCTCCAAGCCTTCAATCCGCCAGCATCTCTCTGGGAACCAGTTCAAAGGGCCTTTGTAGTCCATAGGACGACATTAACCACCACTCAGACAAACGGACAGACAAATAAATAAACAACAACAACAATGGATCCTCAGCACTGTCTGGATGAAGGGGCACATCTCGAATGACACTCTCCTATTCTCTCAGACTGTGACCGTGGCTAGATGATTCAGACAAACCCTAACATAAACCCAGCCCACTGCCTCTGCACCTGTGATATCCATCTTAGCCTCCCTTAACCTCATGCCCTGGTGAATATTGGAATGGTGACCTGACCTGGGTAGTGGCTACAGACAATATCAGATTAGGGCAAAACAGACTGTGGTGACGAACGATTCGAAACAGCGGGTGGCCGTCCTATCCATTCTGTATATTTCCTGACTATTCACATGTTGAATTGCCACCGTTAGTTGACAGTCATGGTGTGTTTTTAAAGAAGAGGAAGAAGGGGGGAGGATAGGGCATGAGGCATGCATTAACAACTAAACTGCCCCTTACAACCTCACAACCAGTCACTACAGTACTGAGCTACTATACCTGTGACCTGAGCTACAGTACACCTGACAGTCCCAACCAGTCACTACAGTACTGAGCTACTATACCTGTGACCTGAGCTACAGTACACCTGACAGTCCCAACCAGTCACTACAGTACTGAGCTACTATACCTGTGACCTGAGCTACAGTACACCTGACAGTCCCAACCAGTCACTACAGTACTGAGCTACTATACCTGTGACCTGAGCTACAGTACACCTGACAGTCCCAACCAGTCACTACAGCACTCAGCTAGATTACTACACCATCTCCACCCAACGTCTTTTTTTGTGTTTGTAAATGTTCACCTACCAAGTTTTCAAGACTGACAACCACTCTAGGACGGACTATTCTACTACAGGCCTTGTTCTGTTCTTGTCTTTGACTGACAACCTACTTTTAATATGAGGAAAATTCCTGGAAATGTTCTGATGTAATTTCCTTCAGTGTATAGTCACAAGCCATAGGTTTATATGATGTGAAACCTAGCTGCTGTAGGCTACTGTTTAATAATGTAGTCCCCTTTTTGCCTGAGAGAGAAGTAAGTGTTCAAGTGAATTCTAGAACCAAGCAAGTTATGTGTAACAAAACATAGCACAGTAGAAAAAAAAAAATACATTTTATGACCATGTTTGTTTGTGCCTCAAATGGCACCCTATTCCCTCTACCAACACTATATAGGCATTAGGGTGCCATTTCGGACACACACATTGTAGCTAAGTACAGAAAGTGGTACATTGAGTTTAGTTTCATACCCTGTGTTTAGAAAGTTTACTCCCAAGGCAGAAAGCTTATAGCCTGGGTGCCAGTCTGTTTATGCTCTCCTGCCAACTCCTTATAGAATTGTCATGCCCAAAATGTTACATTTTAGTCATTTAGCAGACACTCTTATCCAGAGCAACTTACAGTAGTGAATTCATACATTTTCATACTTTGAGCCACACTTTGAGCCACATTTTCTACCAATTGAGCCACACGGGACTTGACAATGACAGCAATGGAATTGGCAAAAGCACAAACAGTTCTCGGACCAGGCTAGAAAGCTTAGCCTATCAGACTATTAACTGAAACCTTAAGTCGAGGGAGGGTTTTGGTTCATGCATAATATAGTGTTGCTTCTGATGATTGATAATGGATTAGAAAGTCAGGATCTTGCCAGATGGAATTTCTAATGTATGACAATCGTCTTTAAAACAAGGGTTATTTTGACCAGTCCTAAGTATTCCTTTATGAGCTCTTATAGGAAGCATACCTTATGAAGTCTCATTGGAGACAGTATACTATACGAGGTCTCTTAGCTGGGTCCGAAGTATACTTTATAAGGTGTCTTAGCTGGCTCCTGTTCATTATGATGTGTGTTAGGCCCTGTGTATGCCGTATGAAGTCTCAATGATGATCACTGTGCACTCAGTCAGTCTAGTGAGTCCTTGGCACACTGTGTGAAGTCTCATACAATCCCTATGTATGCTCTATGAAGTCTCAGAGATGATCACTGTGTACAATGAATTCTCCTAGAGCCCCTATGTATGCTCTATAAAGTCTCATAGCAGTCATCTCTATAGGAGGACTTCAGTGTACAATACCTTGATACATGCAGATTATGTGGACATCGATTAAGGCAGCACCCTGCACCTCTCTGATTCAGAGGGGTTGGGTTAAATGCGGAAAGACACATTTTGGTTGAATGTACTTAGTTGTGCAACTGACTAGGTATCCTTTTTCCCTCCCCCTTTTCCCCACTACATAGCTAAATTAAGCTTCATAGCTGTGTTCTATACTCTATGGCGGCTCCTAGCTGATTTCTGTGTATTTGAGTCATCTCAGTATTGTATGGTGAGTGCTAATACATAAGCTACAAAACATTGCCATGAGACTGACATAACATTAAGAGTTATAACAACATAACAGACAGATGTCATTAGGAGTAATAACATACACTACATGAGCAAAGGTATGTGGACACCTGCTCGTCAAACATCTCATTCCAAAATCATGGGCGTTATATGGAGTTGGTCCCCCCTTTGCAGCTATAACAGCCTCTACTCTTCTGGGAAGGCTTTCCACTAGATGTTTGAACATTGCTATGGGGACTTGCTTCCATTCAGCCACAAGAGCATTAGTGAGGTAGGGCACTGATGTTGGGCGATTAGGCCTGCCTCGAAGTCGGCGTTCCAATTAATCTCAAAGGTATTCAATGGGGTTGAGGGCAGGGCTCTGTGCTGGCCAGTCAAGTTATTTCACATCGATCTTCTGTATGGACTTTGCTTTTTGAACGGGGGTATTGTCATACTAAAACAGGAAAGGGCCATCCCCAAAATGTTGCCACAAAGTTGGAAGCACAGAATCAGATTTGTCCGTCGGACTGCCAGATGGTGAAGAGTGATTAATCCCTCCAGAGAACGCGTTTCCACTGCTCCAGAGTCCAATGGCGGAAGACACTTGGCAGTGTGCATGGTGATCTTAGGGTTATGTGCGGCTGCTCGGCCATGGAAACTCATTCATGAAGCTCCCGGTGAACAGTTCTTGTGCTGACGTTGCTTCCAGAGCCAGTTTGGAACTCGGTAGTGAGTGTTGTAACCGAGGACAGACGCTCTTCAGCGCTGTCCCGTTCTGTGAGCTTGTGTGGCCTACCACTTTGCGGCTGAGCCGTTGTTGCTTCTAAACGTTTCCACTTTACAATAACAGCACTTACAGTTGACCCGGGCAGCTCTAGCAGGGCAGAAATTTGACGAACTGACTTGTTGGAAAGGTGGCATCCTATGACGGTGCCATGTTACAAGTCACAGCTCTTCAGTAAGGCCATTTTACTGCCAATGTTTGTCTATGGAGATTGCATGGCTGCGCGCTTGATTTTATACACCTGTCAGCAATGGGTGTGGCTGAAATAGCTGAATCCACTAATTTGAAGGGGTGTCCACATACCTTTGTATATATAGTGTATAGGACTATGTATATGGTATCTTACTTATAGGGAGTTCAGGAGTTGTATGTACAATGAATGAAGTCTGATAGCTGTGCTGAGTTCTATGTGCATGCATATGTAAGGCCAGTCCAGTGAATACTGTATATGAGTACTCATAAGATTCTTATATACTGTATGAGTTCTCTTGGCTAGGTTAAGGTCTGAATAGGCAGTTATAAACTGTTAAAAGACACTTGCTGCATTCTCTCGGATTTGTGTTCTAAAATCTGAACTAAAGGTTTGCTGTCAGATTGGTCGATACATTTGAAATTAGTTTGACACATTGTCAATCTACATAGAAGTGTAATAAATGTATACCCCTTTTTTGTGTTATACAGAAGGGTATGTATAAATGTACGTGTACACATCCCCATGAATTCTGAGTAAAAACATTCTAATTGGAGAGAATATACTGTATTGATAGCAGAAGAGTGGCTGGCTTTGCCCCAAATGTCACCATATTCCCTATATAGTGCACTACTGTATGACCAGAGGCCAATTTACCCTGGTCAAACGTAGTGCACTAAATAAGGAATAGGTTACCATTCGGGATGCATCCGCTGTGTTTTAGTGTTGCTGAGGAGTCTGGATGCAGCAGGAGACTTTGAACAGTGACAGACTGACTGTGTGTCTAACCGGACTCGTAACGTACAATATAAGAGCTGTGTGAAAAAAATGAGTAGGGATCAACAAGGAAAAGGTTCATATATAATATGAAGTATATTCCTGATATATATGAGGATAATTCTGTTTGAATCGTGGACTGCGGTAAAAGCATATACTGTTCTGTACAGTGTTGTCTTTAATAGTCAGGCTTTGATGACTAAGGAATTTCATAACAGAAAAACTATATGAATAAGTGTCCATATACACTGTCTTCACAAATTAAACTTTTGCAAAAGTGACCTTGTTCTTAAACAGATAGGCTACATGCAACGACTGACTTTTATATTTGTTAATTTAAAAGCACAAAGTTATGATTAAAAGTTTGACTATTTTCCTATTGTTACATTCAAACACACCGCTTCTTTATCTCTACGTGGAACCTGTGATAATTCTGTTATTTTTTCAGTCTCTTTTTCTGTGATACATAGTTTAAGATGTATCCTAGGATATATACAGTGCTATATACATAAATACCTACTCCTGTAGCATACATGGAACTAGCATGCCTTTATATTTTTTTCACAGCTGTATGTAGCTGAAAATTGACTGATATTTTAGCAAATTGAAAATGTGAATTTTGAAATAAAATTGAAGTATACTTTCTTTCTAACCCCTGGTGTGTGTCAGTTGTGAATGTTGATGAAAGTGTAACTTAGCGATATACATATACACACATATGTTACACACACACAAAACGAAGAGTTGGCTAACAAGTAACCTTGGTCAAATTTAAGGAAGAGAGGAAGAATGCCTTTACTAAAGTGTTCATTTAGGGCCTCAATTTCAATGCTTGACAAGGATGCCCCCTACTGGCTAACTCATCTAACAACAAGAAGCATGGGTGAACGACTATGGGAATCATGTACAATACAGGGTTCAAATTTGATATTTTAAAAAAAAATATTTTTATTGTCACATACATTGAAAAAATGTTTTATGCCAAGTAACTTTGCTTAAAGTAACTTTTCACATATTACAAACAAACAAAGTAACAATGGAAGTATACAAGGTATAAAAAGACAACTTCAACAACATAAAAGTCATTTTAAACTATTCATTCATGGCAGTGCTGCACTCTTAGAAAAAGGGTTCCAAAAGGATTCTTTGGCTGTCCCCATAGGAGAACCCCTTTTGGTTCCAGGTAGAACCCTTTTGGGTTTCAAGTAGAAATGGTTCTACATGGAACCCAATAGTGTTCTACCTGGAGCCAAAAATGGACAGCCGAATAACCCTTTTAGGTTTTAGATAGCACCTTTTTTTTCTAAGAGTGTGCAAGTATTAAACATTAGGCTTTTTTTCAACAACAAAACATAAAATGTTCAAACAACCATAAAAAAGGTGTGTTTATTTAAAGTGAGTGTTTCCTGTGTATGTTTGTCCTGTATGTGCGTCATGCATGTATCTATGTTCCAGGCCATGCACAATGCTACAATGGAAGACTATTCATTGACATCAGATTATAATACTGGTTTAGTAGTGTGTGTCAAACAGAAAGGAATGCATGTGGAAGACACTGTACATCCAAGCCATGGAATGATTAGAGTGGAGCTGCCATTTTCCTTTTTGGTCCCACCATTCTTTCCTACATTTGCACAGCAAGCGAACCTAAAAGTTTTCATTAAAAAATTACAAATAAACATGTTACTAAAAGGCAAATATAAAAACAGCCATAGAACAACAAACACAGTACATTATGTATTTCACACCAACTAACTTGTGCAATGGAAGTTAAATGGTTGGTTCTTCATGAGGTGTGGCTGTGCTGTTTGGCTTGTAGGAGATGTAGGGTTTCAGAATTCAGGTAACGTTCCCAAGATTCCTAGGTTTTCCAGAAATCCTGGTTGGAGGAATACAGATTTACTGGTTATTCCCTTACGATTCTGGGAATATTCCAACCGAGATTTCTGGAAAACCTGAGAATTGTATATACTTTTGCAACCCTAAGTTGACAGCTTCAGAAAACTACAGGGAGTACATGAGGCCGGTCTCCTCAATTGGCCTTGCTTTAACTGTGTTCCCCATCACTAAAGCTGTCTGTCAGTAACACTGGAGACTCCTGTCTGCTGTAATAGGACTAGTGTTGGTTTGGCACATCCAGTCTCACCCCCCTCACCTCATCCACGCCCCCTGACTCATGCCACTGATGGGGGGCATTCCAAGGGGCAGTGGAAGGGGTACCTGACTCTGTCCTCCAGGAGGTGGGGGATAGTTGCTAGGAGGGATGCCCATCACAGGAGGGTAGTCCCCGTGTCCCGGGGGCATGCGATGAGGGGGCGGGGGAGGGTAGCTGTGGTTGTACCCCGGCGGGGGGTAGGCGGGTGAGGGTGGAGGGAGGTTGGGTGGAGGGTAGGAGGCGGAGAGTGGAGGACCAGGCGGTGGGGCATTAGGGGGGTAGACATGGCTGTGGTAGGCCAGGGGAGGGCCATAGGACGGGGGGATGGTGCTGTAGGACGGCCCCTCGGTCTTCATCATAGACTGGAGGCTCTGGAAGCCCTCTCCTGACATGTAGGAGCTGGAGGTGGGGATGCCCATGATATAGCTGGATGGGGGTGGTGGAGGGGGGCGGTGGGGAAGCGGGGGAGGCTGGTGGAGGGAGGCTGAGTGGGGGGGGGGTGCAGGTCCTTTAGGGGGCTCAGCTGGGCCTCCTGCCCCAGCTGGGTCTGTCTCTCCTGGGAGAGGGGCGGCGGGGAGAGAGGCTGGAGGCTTGCGGTCTGCAGGGAGAAGAGCATAAGAGAACCCTTAGAGAAACAACAACTGAACCAAACCACAAAACAAACACGCCATCTTCTTACTTCAACATGTGTGTACTTACTTACGCACACACACACCCCTTTCTAGACGGGTCATGTGAACAAAGCTGTCTAGCGAACTGTGTTGTTTCGAAAGCAGAGTAGATTAACAGCTGATAAGGCCATTATCAGATTAGGTAACAAGGTCAGGCAAGGCATACAGTAGCAGAAGGATGGGGTTATATCCTGTCCACCATGAGGTTAGACTACAGCAAGATTCCTCAGCCTATACACACACCCACAACTTCGCTCATTAGGCATATGTCTCTCTAATAGCTGTGGTGTGTGTCTGATGATTAATATCCATCTATAAGCCACATGCAACTCTAGAGGCTTGCAATAACCAGCCCAGAGAGATAGGTGTGTGTCTGAGCCCTGGGTGTATAGGAGCCTTTACAAAATGGGTGGTTCGAGCCCTGTATGCTGATTGGCTGAAAGCTGTGGTATATCAGACCGTATACCACGGGTAAGACAAAACATTTATTTTTACTGCTCTAATTACATTGGTAACCAGTTTATAATAACAATAAAGCATCTTGGGGGGTTTATGGTCATGCATAAGAACAGCCCTTAACTGTGGTATATTGACCATATACCAACACCCCCTAGGGTCTTATTGCTTAAGTATCCACTAACTATCTAAAAGCTTGTGATTTTAACCTGCAAGCTTACAGAGAATCCCCTACACTAAGTCTGATAACTAATTTAATAAGTGCTCATCATACAGCATTTCTGCACCCTCTAACCTGTCACTGAGGTTCTAAGCCTGGCCTAGACACCTCTCGTTCTCTCAGCCAATCAGAGGAGAAGTCAGAGCAGACCAGTTAATACCAGCAGCTAACCACTTCTTCCTCCCCAGCTCAGCTATCTCCTTCAGGCGCTGAGGGGACGGACTGTAGGGGACCAGGGGCTTCTCAAAGGCTGCGTCCCAAATGGCCCTATTCCCTATATACACTGTAGTGCACTAATTTTGACCAGAGCCCATAGAACTATGTAGGAAATGGGGTGCCATTTAGGACACATCCCGAGGGCTTTGCAGGGGCTTCTCAACCACTTAGCAGGAATGCCATGTGTCAATAATCTATTCAGCAACATGAGACGTTACAGCAGCGAGTGGAGTGGACAGATCTGTGGAGCATTTACACCAAATCTAATCTTGCACTGCGCAATAAGTATTTTCCAGCAGGAAAAATAATAAGGCTAAAGGACATGGGACTCTTTATAAAACTTCACCAAAGGATAGGATTTATTTCCTTGAGCTTTCTTTTAGATTTTGATCTACGGATATTCCCTCTGGAAACCAACAGGTGCACAAGTTGTTGCACTGGTGTAGAGGCTTAGAATCTGGCTATTAGTGTGGTGGTCTTCTGAGTGGACCAGGGTAGGGGACTCACCCGAGGGGGGTTGTGATGGGGGTAGAGGGGGCATCGGAGGCTCCTGCCTGTGGATCTTAGAACCCACTGGCTCTGGAGAAGAGAGAGAGAGAGACAGCAATAAGTCATACTCTAACATACCTACCGTTATGAATCCTTTTAAAATAAATATAGGTAGCCGTATGCTTCCATAGATTCATCTACTGTCTCAGCCAGAGAAAAGGTTGTGCTCACCAGGTGCCTGGCTTTCTTCTTTAGGAGACGATACCTAGACAACGATGACAACAAGGGAAACGGCTCAATTTAGTGCCCGTGGTAATGAAAATAACACGGTGTCTGCCCTCACAAGAACCTTTAAACTGGGTGTAAGACTCACGTGGGCTCGTTTGAGCTGGCGGGGAGGGCTGTTCTGGGGCGAGACCTTCTTGCTGAGCGGTGGCGGGACGGGGGGGTTGGGGAGCAGGGGCTGGGGCTGGGTGAGGGCCTGCAGCTGCTGAGGAGTGGGGGTGGGGACAGGGGTAGGTGGGGTCTTCTCGCTGGGGGTCTGGGGCATCTGCTGCTTGCCCTGAGAGTACAGGTCTAGGATCTGGTGGCAGATGTCTATGGAGCAGAGGAGGTCATTAATGAGGAGTGCATTTCATAGGTCTGGATCTAAATGATAATGGTATTAGAGTACTGTATGGTTATCAAAACGTCACGCCAGGGTACGCCTACACGAAAGTCCTTATTTTAAGTGTTTCTAAAATTCCCTATGGGAAAAATGTATGGTGGAAAAATGATCCCTTTCCTGTTTGACCGCTAAGTTTTATGGGTATTATGACTCCTCCACTGTGGGGCTCTATAACATGGCAATAAGCAAACAATCCACAAAATTAAGTGTTAATCAAAAGTGGTGTGAAAGAGAACCTTGAAAAGAGACATACTTTTGTCTTTAACGTCTAAAACAGCCTTACACAAATGACATGTGAAACCAGAGAAGTGCTTGAGATTGAGAGAGCGAGAGCGAGAGCGAGAACAGCCAGTCCCACCTTCCAGCAGCTCCACTGGGACATCCTGGACAAACTGCTCCCACCATCGCCGTGAAGACTGCTTGGACGTCCACTCCTGGATGTCAAACTTACACAGCCGGCCGGCCAGGTACATGACTGCTACAGCTATGATCTCTGGCTCCCACTGTAGGGACAGCATGGTGCACAAGCTGAGGGGGGGGGGGGGGTCAGGGTGGTGGAGGCAGAGAGACACGCGTGTCCATCAATTACAGGGCACATATTAATAAAGCATCTCAGAGTAGGAATTCTTATTTACGATCAGTTTTGCCTATAAATCATAATCAATAAGGAGGACCTGATTCTAGATCAGCACTGATTGCATTATAATAGACACATGGGTATCGATGTACATCCATGGTTCTGCCTAGTTACGCATCCATGTTCAGGTTGTTTAACTGCTCACCTGTCATTCACAAAGGTCCAGGCCATCTGAACTAGCTTCTGGACTTTGTTCTTATCACCTGAAACAGATCGGAAATACTTCAGATCTGCGAACAGAAAGAGGTGGATGAGTTTAGGGGTAGTTTTCATTCAGATAGGGTGATAATAGACTAGATCAGATTATGATTATATAATTATAGATGAACTGTAGTGCCTGATTCACACCATAGGCCTGACTCATACCATAGGGCCGACCCGCTTCACATTGTATTTTCCAGTACACTTCCAGCTACTATAGTTAACAGGTAACCAGGCCAGCCCATCATAGATCATAGCATAGATCAGGGTTGCCAAATGATGGTAATCTTCCCAAAATTCCCAGATTTTCCAGAAATCCCAGTTGGAGGATTCCCCTATTTCCTCCTTATTCCCTTCCTGGAATATTCCAACAAGGATTTATTGAAAACATGAGAATATTAGGTTACTGGAATCCTAATCAAGCACATGTATCCGTGTACCTTTGAGCTGCTTGGCATAGCGGAGCAGGAACTGGTATGGGTGCTCCACCTGCAGGTCAAACTTAATGGTCTGCAGCAGGATCCTCTCCAGCACCATCACCTCCTCCTGTACAGGAACAGAGTCATGGAAAATATTGTGACCAGGAAATATTTTGGATACAAAACCCTGTTTTCCCTGGGAGGGAAATAAAATGTAATACCTGGTAAGGGGTCACAAAACGTTATACTAGCAACTTAAAATTAATATATTTAATGCAATGTACGAGGTCTCCTCAATATTACAGTACCAACATAGTTGCATGCATTACCGTCTTGTAATCAAGGCAATTGTCAAAGTTTACACACTAAGAGGGGCTCTCACCTTTGGGTCATCTCCAAACTGCGCAAACTGTATGTCATTCAGTAGGCTGCGAGCGGTCTTGATGATGTCTTTACATTTCTTTGGGGTCTCTTCCACTTTACCGGCTAGGAACAGACAGCAACCACCAGTCACCTGTGGAGACGTAGCATTCGTTAGCTGGGTATATACAGTAGAAGCAAGGAGATAAAACACAGCCACAGAGGAATAGGGGAAGCCCTTTTCAACCTGTGACAATGATTTCAATTGTAAAGGGCTCATCTGAACCATCTTTAACATAGCTAAGTCTGGTCAAAAGCTAACTTAGTAAACTCAATTCCACTTACCCATATTACAGGGATCTAAAGTATAGCTAATCAAAAGCAAGATGTATAGATACAGTGTGAGTACTTACATATCTGGGGAACTGCTTGAAGGAATGAAACATGTAGAAGCGATGGAAGTAGATGATCCCTGTAGCTAATGTGTCATAGTGTCTGATCACAGGGTTAAGGAACTGAAGAGTTGCTGTAACAGTGATGTAGATAATGAAATGCTGCATTGATCAATCTGACTATAATCTGGCACTTGTCAAAAAACAAACAAACAATGCATTATTCTAACAGAACCATGACTCTGCACCAGTTCTCGCCTGGCTGCCAACACAACCAAACCATCAAAAGAGACAACATATCATGCATATTTGCACACAGTCAGTGTGTGTGTGTGTTGCTACACAATGAAGGAAGGATACAGTCCCAGCCGCGTGCCCACATCGAAGATGAATCGAGCCCCCTCTCTTCGGTACCGGGCCTCGGTGGCCGGGTCCAGGCCCTCGGACTGGGAGGGGGTGTGAGCCAGGTCCTTCTTGTCCCAGTACCAACATGGCTTGATGTGATCCAGACTTGCAGCTGGATTTCCAGGGATCGAATTCTCCCTGTATTCTTTCATTAACTATACTAGCTAAATTGTAGCTAACTTAACTAGCCACTGCACACTGACACTGTACCGTTATCAGCTCCCTAAGACAAAAAGGATGTAGCACAGGGATGCTATCTCTGTTAAACGTGAATAACCTCGCTATAGATAAAGATAGCAGCACAAATAGTACAATTATTTAATCCATTCAATTAAAATATCTACACTCCTATTGACGTGTAAGGCGACATATCTAATTAATCAAAATATGAAACAATCAAGTGGGGCGGACACGTTGTTCTTTTTAAGATCGTCGATTGCCATCCTTGTCAACAAATCATGTCGCCTGAATCGTAACCATTTATGGTAATTTTAAGTCCCTAAAGTAAACGTCCAATCACAAGCCACGTAGGGGTGTGTTTTGTTTTTATGTTGCGAAGCCAAACGTTCCATTCGCGAGTGACCAACTGACTGTTCGTATGACCAATGGCATTGCGGTACATATGTTAATTTCAACCAATCCGTATAAAGAATCCGTCAACGCGTAGCATTTTCGAAGCCAGGTGGATTTTGAACCAATAGGCAGACAAATGAAGCAGCGCTCACTTCCCAACGGCCAATACAAATCAAGAAATAAAACGTTGTTTACGTTGGTATCGAACGTTTGTGAGCCAATCAAATAGTTAGAAAACGGTGTTCCAGGCATAGCTCGCCCAAATGAACATCAGGTTAGGTTTCGCTCCCCTTACCTTGTGGAAGAGGATTGTGCACAGTTTGACAGGAGAGGAACTACTGCACTCCATTTACGGTAACTTAGTTTTGCATGTTATTAGCAATTATTTGCAAGCAATTACTGCTTGATATTACTAGTCATTCTGCTTTCCATTTACATTTTACTTGCCATTCTTTCATTGCGATGCGAACGTCGCTTGCGAATTTCCGAGCCAAACTAGCTAGCGTGTTAGCAAATGTGTGTTATAATTTAGCGTTTCAACCAGATACATGTTACTGGTTGTTTCCCTTTTCAAAGTTCACAATAAGGAGCGCGAGAGCCTGCTAGTTTACTTTCCACATTCACGATGTGTTTATTGGACGAGGCAAATGAATGAGCTCGTCCGTTACACTGCAACCATGACTGTTAGTTAACATAGCCAGATAGTTAGTCCAATTAGATTGGTTGTTGGATGGGCGTGATTCAGTTGGACAAACCTAGTGGGGAATCTAACGTTAGCTCAGTGGTACTGTGGGAATCTATTTAGATATACCAATAAGCTTCCTTGGGAGCAATAACCAAGCCCTTTTTATATGCTCAACAATCCTTCTAACAAGATGACACATCTAACGAGTTGACTTGGTGTAGAGTTAACGTTAGTAATGCATAGTCTTTTTAGTTATTCAAGTTAAAACATGTAGGTAACTAACTATCTTCAAGAATGCCTGTGTGTGTGTGTGACCTGTTGTAAAAGTATTCAGAATACTACAACTCCCATTTAGCTAGCTACATCTCCAATAATTTGTTTGACTACTCTAGTCTATGTTTTTTAGACATTTTCAGACCTCAAAAGTGGTCCATTGTGAAAGCCAGTCCAGGTCCCACAATTGGTTTTGTAGATCCAGCTACATGCCTCAATTTCAAATGAATGGGAGACTCACTGTCTACATTCTTGTTTTTATTCGCTGGCCATGCCTGTCTTTTGCATTCATCTCGTAGGGGATGGTCTGAAAACATTCAATAAACATTGATTTTGGAGTGAACTATCATTTTAAGACTCCTCCATTTTTGTGACGCATGTAGGTTAAGGGTTTGGAACTTTGGTTCACTGATGCCTCATTTGCTCTGGGGTGTAATCAGTTGTCCAAATAGATGCAAAATAGATTTTTTTTGCAACTAAGCAAGAGTTTCTATTTGACAAATTTAGGTAGGTTCCGTTTGCGTCCGTTTAAGAAAAGTTTTGCAACTGAATCTGAGTAATGAATACACCCCTGGTTGGTCCTAATGGGTGCATACTTGATTGTGTTGGTGGAGGATTCTTGGCAGCCTTTCAAACAGTGTCAGGGGCCAGGGCTGGTGAACTATGCCAATGGTATGCTAGTGGCCAAAACCATTGAAAGGGGGTCAAAGCCTTTGTCCATCGGAATGGAAGAAGAGGGTTTGAGTTTAGCCTAATATGCACACTGTTTGACTGGGATTTAAGCTGTCCGAAATCCCAGACAGTAACAAAGTCATGTTTTAGCTACAGTTGAAGTCGGAAGTTTACATACACTTAGGTTGAAGTCATTAAAACTCATTTTTCAACTACTCCACAGATTTCACGTTAACAAACTATAGTTTTGGCAAGTCGGTTAGGACTTCTACTTTGTGCATGATACAAGTAATTCTTCCAACAATTGATTAGACAGATAATTTCACTTATAATTCACTATATTACAATTCCAGTGGGTCAGAAGTTCCAAAACCACCCTAAAGAAGCCAGACTACGGTTTGCAACTGCACATGGGGACAAAGATCAAACTTTTTGGAGATAATGACCATTGTTATGTTTGGAGGAAAAAGGGGGATGCTTGCAAGCCGAAGAACACCATCCCAACCGTGAAGCACGGGGGTGGCAGCATCATGTTGTGGGGGTGCTTTGCTGCAGGAGGGACTGGTGCACTTCACAAAATAGATGGCATCATGAGGAAGGAACATTATGTGGATATATTGAAGCAACATCTCAAGACATCAGTCAGGAAGTTAAAGCTTGGTCGCAAATGGGTCTTCCAAATGGACAATGACCCCAAGCATACTTCCACAGTTGTGGCAAAATGTCTTAAGGACAACAAAGTCAAGGTATTGAAGTGGCCATCACAAAGCCCCTGACCTCAATCCTACAGACCAGACTTTACCCAATAACCCTGAGTAATAAAGTAGACCTTACAACAGCAACTGAAAAAGCATGTGTGAGCAAGGAGGCCTACAAACCTTACTCAATTACACCAGTTCTGTCTGGAGGAATGGGCCAAAATTCACCCAACTTATTGTGGGAAGCTTGTGGAAGGCTATCTGAAACGTTTAACCCAATTTAAACAATTTAAAGGCAATGCTACCAAATACTAATTGAGTGTATGTAAACTTCTGACCCACTGGGAATGTGATGAAAGAAATAAAAGCCGAAATAAATCATTCTCTCTACTATTATTCAGACATTTCACATTCTTAAAATAAAGTGGTGATCCTAACTGACCTAAAACAGGGAATTTTTACTAGGATTAAATGTCAGGAATTGGGAAAAACTGAGTTTAAATGTATGTCACATAATTGATTCCTTCAGACATTTTCATTTTTTTCACGTTTTTTATTTCTAATCCGACTTTCTCAGTTAGTCACTCCCTGAATGCTGTTGGAAGGATTCCCTGATTTTACTCTTCCAGACACTGTTGTCACTTTTACTCTTAAACTTAAGTGTTGGTCTAGGTCAAGTCTCAGATTCTGTCAAAGTATGTGTGTGAACATGTTTCAGTGTTCTAAAATCTGACGACAAATTTCAACTCCTTTAAGCCCAGGAAGCAGCCATTCAACTTGCCATTCACCAGCTTTTCAAGCTTAATGTCAAAATACATTTGTTACATACCAAATAATGGAGTTTTGCTGAGCAACTATTGTCTTTATTGCTGTTATGGGGGCCATTTTGTCATGTTATGTTGCTACCATGCTGTGTTGTCATGTGTTGCTGCCTTGCTATGTTGTTGTCTTAGGTCTCTCTTTAGGTAGTGTTCTTTGGTGTCTCTTGTCGTGATGCGTGTTTGGTCCTATATTTTATTTATTTTAATTTTAAATCCCAGCCCCCGTCCCAGGTTTTGCCTTTTGGTAGGCCGTCATTGTAAATAAGACTATGTTCTTAACTGACTTGCTTAGCTAAATAAAGATTTAAAAAAATACCAGCCATAATTGTATTTTTATTTGTATGTACTTCCCAAAAAGTTCTAAATAAAATGTTACATGCAACTGAAAAAATGCTGTGTCTGGAATTAATCTAAATATTGTGTTTGCGCCAAATACAACTCTTCTGCACCTCCAATAAAATCACCCATTACTGGTTGGCTGATCCAGCAGCAGGAAAGGTAATTGATTTTATAACCTACAACAGTGTATGGATGTCATATCAATCTGTTTCACCGGCGCCACACGGAATGAAATAATATTTAATTTAAGTAGATTAAGTAGACCATGTAGGGTATGTTTTTACAGTGACTGTATATTTCTACATAGGCTTTATTTAGTGTATTTTAATTCCATTACTAATATTGCAGGAGGTGCAGAATAGATGGATTTGGCGCATGCGCACTTGTTTAAAAACAGTACTTAGATTAATTCCAGACAAGGCATTTTTGTCAGTTGCATGTAACTTTTTATTTAGACCTTTTTTGGAAGTACATACCGGCCATAACGGGAGTAATGACAACAGTTGCTCAGCGAAACTCCATTATTTGGTAAGTACCTAACGTGTTTTGACATTATTAAGCTGGGAAATGGCAAGTTGAATGGCTGCTTCCTGGGCTTTAAAGGAGAAGCATCATCTTCAACGTCTCCTTTTAAGCCCGGATTCTGGTTCAGCATGAGTCTACATGTTCTCACATGCTGTGTGTGTGAAATTCGTTTAAGGAACTGGAAGATGGCAGGTCCGCTGGATGTCACACTGTGCTGTGACACAGTTGTCTTCCCTGTCTGACTGGCCCTGCACCCTGCTTGCAACTCTTGGCTAGGCCATAGTGTCCGTCTCAAATTGCACCCTATTCCCTAGTGCCCATGGGGCTCTGGTCAAAAGCAGTTCACTACAGGGTACCAGTAGGAACACAGCCATAAAGTGACAGGCATCACTCGGCACTGTTCTCTTCCTGTAGCTGAAGGCCTCAACAAGCAGCCGTCCCACTCTCACTCTTATTTTCCCTCCTTCCCCAATATTAGCTGGAATTAGCCTGAAGGGTGTGGTAGCATCAACCCTACTTCAACTGGCACATGTAGGCTATACAGTGGTGCTGCTGTCTGTGAAAGGCAGACACACTCTGCCCATTTATTTCCCTTCAGAGTGGATGTGTTGTTGGAAAATAGTAAAAAAATAGTAGGGTGGGGGTGAGTGAGTAGAGAAAGCTGGATGTGAGTGAGAGGGAGCAAGGCAGCTGCAGAGTGGATAAACATGACTCCTAAAATGGCTGGTGCAAATAGTCTAAGGTCCAGATATATAATACTAACTGCATGTTGACACTACCCTGACTAGCTATTTAAAACCATCATTATGCCGGTGTGAAACACATAGCAGCCTAACTGTATTGTTATAGAAAAAAACCTACCTTGGTGATGTTTAATTTGACAGCAGTTTCATTCTCCTGGTTGTTTCTTGCTGGAGAGGTAATATCTGCATCCCAAATGCCTCCCTTTACAGTGCACTACTTTTGACCAGAGCCCTGGGCAAACGTAGTGCAATGTTGATTTAATGAAAAGTTTTACTGCTACGGTATTGTCAGTAGACTAGAGTAGGACATCACATTGAACCACAGGCATTGTGCTGTAGTTCCTCTCTCTGTGTGAGGCCATGTTTGTTTCTGCTGACTGCTTGAGGTTGTTGTGTTAATCTGGCAGAGCCACAGGTTACCATGCCTTTGCCTGTATCCTTTTAAATAAGATACTGTACCAGTCTCTCACTACTAGACTGAAAAGTCAGAGCTTTCTAGGATGTTCATACTCTGATATTGGTTAGGCCTTTTGAATCTAGATTGCCCTTTATAACAGGCAGGGACAGTATTGCATAGCCTAGTCAACACTTCCATGAGGACAAGGTTATCAGCCAAGAACTACCAGTACCCAATTCTTAGCACAATGCCCTCATCAGCATATGAACATCCTTACTCAGAATGACACAGCAGGCTAGTATGATTATACATTTTTTTTCTTAGGTAAGGCTTGTGTTGACCTGCAGAAAGACAACCGTCAAGCCTACAGGATATTAGGCTAATCTCGTAATAGTCTGTTGTGAGGAGTCACTGTCCTCTCAGTTAAAGTGTTAAAGCACTGTTAACATTTTTTAGTTTTGTAGTGTAGTTAGGCTTAACCTAACCATGTATAAGTTTCAGCGTTTTCTCTTGGAGAAAGCTACTGTATATCATATGACTACCTGTTCCACCCCCGAACTACCAAGAGTAGAGGGAGGAAATGTGGGATTGATATTGAGCCAAGATTAACAAAAATATCCTGTCAATTTACATGCATTTCTTTTCCATGTGAAATATGCCCACTATGCCTTGGAGCTTCGACATCAACTCCCTTTGTTAAAGCCATTGATGGTCATTACATGTAAATATAACTTTTGTTTGTGCTCATGAGGGCTCGGGTGTTTACTGTTGCCTGGATTGTATTCGTCAACGTTTTGCAACGGGAAAGTAGGGCTGTGACGGTCTTGGGATTTGAGGTCATGGTAATTGGCTAGGCCAATATACACGGTTAACGACATAACCGTTGCGGTGGGGGATTGGTGCATATCAGACTCAAAAGAAATACGTGGCTTTTCTCTCCAACTTCACTATTACCATTACACTTCATTAATATAGTAGCATTTCATTATTATTTCAAAATATTAGTCTAGTATACAATTTTAAGAAATGTCAGGTTGGAGAGAAATTCAGAAAAAAATACAGATTCTGATTTTGACGCGCTAAACCATGAGTTTTTCCTTCGACGTTTCTGAACAATTCGCATGTCGCCGCCAACGCTGTTGCGGTCATTCGCTGTGGCAATATGTTGTTCAAAGTGGCTAGAGAGGACTCATTAATGAGAGAAATCATATACTACTGGAAAAATAATATGCAACTAAAAATATTAGGATATAGGCGATGCATCCTATTGGATGAATAATGAAAGGAGCTTGGCTACGTTTCATTCATTTGCAACCCATTTAAATAAGAGAGGAAACGCAAAACTGGCACCTGTCGTCATTCCTCGCACATACTTTTTTTCTGATTTTAAAGAGATGCAGTCCAGACAGGCTAGGCCTATTTTAGGAAACTTTCTAAATGGACATGGAGAATTAGTGAACTCATGCATGCACACCCACCCACCTAAATGGACCCATCAATCAAAGCCGCCTGCAGCGCATCTCACATAGACAAATCACATTTTGTTTTTCCCAAAAACGTATGAAAAACCTTGCCTTAGCTTCAAATCCCTTCTGTAGGATATCAAAATGTCTACATTATAGAATAATGTTAAATCATGCACGCAACCTGTCCATGGCAACCTGTCCATGGCAACCTGTCCATGGCCTAATGAGCAGCCGTTGATACATTTTAGTGTAGCAATGGGTGGTTTTGTTAGTGCTTTATCTAAGTCTGTGCATCAACTTTTTGATAAGGGTAAACTCCGCTGGATACTTTTTTCCCGTTTTTTAGGGTTGTCTATAGTACAGGTGATCGCCTAGATTCACTTTAGCAGGACTATAATGTATAGGTTATATGAATGGTGCATTAATTAATATATTAATTTCTAACTTGCACATCTTCACTGTTCCCTTCTTGCCCAATTCCCGCATCTCTGCTGGCAACTCCACTAGCCTGTCTCTTCCCCCTCTTTCTAGCTCTTGAACGAGTGGCCTATATACACTGAGTGTACAAAACATTAGGAACACCTTACTAATATTGAGTTGGCTGGATGTCCTTTGGGTGATGGAACATTCTTGATACACACGGAAAACTATTGAGTGTGAAAAACCCAACAGTGTTGCAGTTCTTGAGACACTCAAACCTGGCACCTATTACCATACCCCGTTCAAAGGCACTTTTTGTCTTGCCCATTCTCCCTCTGAATGGCACACACACAATACGTGCCTCAATTGTCTCAAGGCTTAAAATCCTTCCTTAACCTGTCTCCTTCCCTCCATCTACACTCTTTGAAGTGGATTAGGGATCATAGCTTTCACCTGGATTCACCTGGTCAGTCCGTCCTGGAAAGTTAATTGTTTGTACACTCAGTGTATAGACAATGACAGCAATATACTGTAGTTTGAAACTTATTTTGAGCAATTAAAAAAAATTAATAGGCCTAGACCTATTCGAGGAGAGAAACATTGATCGATTCTCTTGCTTGCTGAATGGCTATCAAATGGCTACATTGGCGAGAGCGACATGTAGCCTAGCTCTGGTGTGACTTGATCACTTTGGCTAAACTGATACCTTGCTGCACTGATGCATTGCAAACGTAAAGAACAGGCAGAGAGAAACATATGTATTAATTAATTCACACAACGAACCCACAGTCCTGTCAGTGGCAGTGTGCCAGATAGCATGCGAAAAGATGCTAAAATCAAATCTGTTCTGAATAAATAATTTACAAATATTTCGCAAGAGGTGGTAACAGGTGTTGGTCCGAAACACTGGAGACCGGTTTAATAGACAGACTAGGTTAGCAAAACAATAATCATTAGTAAACATTCCCGCTATTAGGTCAAGTTTATTTACATAAAAACAAATGAATAAAAATGCAGTGAATGTAGGCCTATTTAAAGTTTTAACAGTTATTTTATCTTATGGATCTTCATCCATAACCGTCAGTCATTTTTTTATTGGACATTTTTAGGTAGTCTTTCCCTCCTAGTTTCAATTTTTTTCTTCAGTTTGGTGGCGACTAGTGAATACGACCCTGGACTAATCTCCTGTGGGCAGATTCTGCTTGTAGACTGAGAGAATCTGCCAGGGATGTGTGAGATACAAAAATCTAGTTTTTTTTGTTTTTTTTTTGTCACTTGCTATCTGGAAGTATCAGGGTTGGGCGAAGGCGGTGCCTAAACTGCTTCACCTCTAGTGTTTTGCATGTGCCCACGGGTGGGGAGGGAGCTTTGGCTGAGCGTTTCCTTTTATGAGGGTGAAGACTTTGTTTTTGCCGGCACTCTCAGTTTCTAACACTTATGAACACAGAAGTTAATCACAGCTGACCAAATTACACAAGATTTTACTTCAGGGTTAACAGAGATTAGTGATTTTGTAATGTTTCTTCTCTCCCAAGAAACTGCTTTAGATGAGTGAATGACTTTGTACGGTCTGTCTCTCCTACCCAGTCCCTGTCCTGCTCTCTGTCCAGCTGCACCATGGGAAAGAAGAGTCGAGTGAAGATTCAGAAGTCAGGGACAGGCGCCATGGCTGTGGTCTCCCCCAAAGAGATGATGAACCTCATATCGGAGCTCTTACAGAGTACGTAGCAGGGCTGCCACCCTATATAGCATTATACTTTTGAAAAGGGCCCATAAGACTAAGGAGCATTTTCAATTGAGATTCTGTGTCCATGGAAAGTTCTTAGGCTTGATCAGTATCTGGGGAAACAGGCCCTTAGTGAATACCTTAAGTCACTTATGATGTGAGGTTTCCCCCCATGTATGTTCCGTTAGAATGCAGCAGTGCTGCCCCCTCTCCAGGGAAAGAGTGGGAGGAGTACATCCAGATACGAGGCTTGGTGGAGAAGATCAGGAAGAAACAGAAAGGTATGCTGGAACAAACACGCACACACACACCAGGGTTACCTTTAGCCGGCTTTTAGGCCAAAAATAAATAAATGAAAAGCAGGATTTCCCCTGTAGCTCCTGAGCTACTGCTGGAGTAAAACATTGGCTTTTATAAGCCAATCCATTGCGCAACAATTCCAAATGCAATCGTGTGTTAACAGTTTTGGTGTACGATTTTAAACAGCGCTAATATTTTTATTTCTCAACTAGTAATTGATGCGCACCTCCCATTCACCATTCATTTACAGGCAACAGGCTATCAGCACATGTGAGCTGGAGGCAGTATGCATTTTGAAAACATACTTAATTGTTTGAAACTTGTTTATCAACATCAATCACGTGGTTAATCACAGCAGAGCAGGTACTTCTATACATGCTCAGGCTCGAGCTCACTCAACATTATCAGGGCCGAGAAACCAGATATGTGCTCATTGCTCACATGGATGGGCGGCAGGTAGCCTAGTGGTTAGAGTGTTAGGCCCGTAACTGGAAGGTTGCAGGATCGAATCACCGAGCTGACAAGGTAAAAATCTGTCGTTCTGCCCCTGAACAAGGCAGTTAACCCACTGTTCCTAGGCCGTCATTGTAAATAAGAATTTGTTCTTAACTGACTTGCCTAGTAAAATAAAGGTTAAATAAAAAAAAATAAAATAAAAACAAAAGATAATAAAACAAAATGTATTATGCTAATGAAATAAACCAAAACTTGTTTCTTACAAGTGTAGCAGGTTGTGAACTCTGCTAACATAACCAAATGACAGGGATTAACCGTATATTTACTACTGGTGACGTGTAATAAGGAGTTGATAAAATATCAAAGGGCAAATAATTCACACAATGAAACAATGAATGCGCAAGAATTGGTGGGAGAAAGCTGAGCCATTCTAGAGACTAAATCTTCGCCACACACCGTTCCCTTTCTTGTTTCAACATTTTAAATTCTACTGAAGAAACATTATCTTCACACATGTTAAATGTTTTTCACTGACAGCCGCAACTCAATAATCAGGTAGGCCTATTGCCACTTTCACTGCCCAAATTGCGGGCTTCCCAAAATAGGCCTACGGGCTTGAAACAATCCACAGCTATTTTTTTTTAAAGAAGCTAATGATCCTCGATTCCTCTGTCATGCTTTCTGGTGAAGTATTTTGAATAATTGTATTTCTTTATAGACAGGAGTAATTATATTTTTACATTTCTTTCCATTTACTTCCCTGTTGGACCCACCGCAATGCCATTTCTCTCCTGTTCTATTGGTTTTCATATCAAATTTATTTAGTTGTCCAGAAGCCCAATCCTTGTCATATTAGCAACCCATCCTAGTTGTTGCATCTTTAGATCCCCTCTCTTTCTAAGTTTCTAACAGAGATTTCCATCTCGGTCACATATGGAACTTGCTATCAGGTGTGCTATTTAGAATGGTGTTTTCCCGCAAATTGCATTTTGGCAAATGTTAGAAAATTACATTTTATTGGCTGCTTCATTACATAAGTTGCATTACCATAATCTAAATGTGATTTTTGTCATTCTGAGCTCCGTGTGTGGGTGCCTTAATGGGTTATGCACCCAATAAATTTCTCAAATGGCCTGTAAATTAAGATCTTCCCAGACACATTTTCCTAACGGAAACCCTGACACACAATGTAATAAAACTACTACTACTACTACTACACACACACACACACACACACACACACACACACACACACACACACACAGCTGAGCCATGGCCTAAATAGATTAAATAGGAAGAACCTGGAGATTGATCATAACTCTGTGTGTGTGTGTTTCTTCGTCTCTCTCCCAGGTATCTCAGTGATATTCGAGGGCAGCAGAGAGGAGTTCTTCCCGACGCTGATGACATGGGCTCAGGAGAGTGGAGCGTCATGCGAGGGGTTTGAGATTGCTAACTTTGCTGGCGAGGGCTTCGGCCTCAGGGCCACCAAGGACATCAAGGTGGGTCGCTACGACCGGACCGGCCCGGTGTCCATGGCAACAGTTGTCAGGGTGACACATTACCTGGGTCGTATTCATTAGTGCACACCGTAGCAAAACGTTTTGCAATGAAAACGAGTTTCTTATTGGACTGATTAACAAAATTGCTCCAATGTATTTGTAAGGAAGAGAAAGAGCTTCCTCCATAGACTTCCAATAGATTGATCAGCTCCTCAATTATATTTCAACAGAGGAAACTAGGCCTAACTCTCTCTTATTGGTGGTCTTCTCATAATGACACACCAATCAGCCCTCATTATTGATGTTCTAAAATGGTTGCTGATTGAACAAACAGACCGAGCTGTTCTGTTTGAAGCCCAGGGCTCTGGTGCGGTCACGATATCAGAATGATACCGATACCAGGTTTTGTATCAAGATACTCGATACCAAAACGATACCACAACAACAAAAAAGAAGACTTATTAGCCAAAGTCACAGAATGGCACTTGATCCAGACAGATAAACTCAGCTACTGAGTTATTGGCCAGCAGCATACCACCCTGCATCCCACTACTGGCTTGCCTCTGAAGCTAAGCAGGGATGGTCCTGTTTGGTCCCTGGATGGGAGAACATGCTGCTGGAAGGGGTGTTAGAGGGCCAGTAGGAGGCACTCTTCTTTACTCTGGTCAAAGAAAATATCCCGATGCCCCAGGCTAGTGATTGGGGATACTGCCCTGTGTAAGGTGCTGTCTTTCGGATGGGATGTTAAACGGGTGTCCTGGCTCTCTGTGGTCACTAAAAATCAATGGCACTTATCGTAAGAGTAGGGGTGTTAACCCTGGTGTCCAGGCTAAAGTCCCAATCTGGCCCTCATACCATCATGGCCACCTAATCATCCCCAGCTTCCAATTGGCTCATTCAATCACCCCCCCCCCCCCCTCTCCCCTGTAACTATTCCCCAGGTCATTGCTGTAAGTGAGAATGTATTCTCAGTCAATTTACCTGGTAAAATAATATACAGATTTATTATGGGCTAACAATGCAGCCCAGGTGGCTCTAGCAATGAATAAGTGGAGCAGACATTTTGCTCTTCGTGCTTTAAAACGGCTGCGCTGATAGACAGACTTGATCCTCTCAATCACGTGAGACACATTTGACAGAAGTACCGAACATAGTATAAAATTATAATACCTAACTCTCTTGGGGGGAGTAGGGGGGGATCGAAAAAGTTTCAGTATACTGTGCAACACTACAAGGCTCTGCTCCTTCACTTCCTATTTCTCTCTTTGAGTTGGTGGGAGTTTATTAAATGACGTAGCTAACACTCTTGGATGAGTTTTCACTAAGTGCACAATGAATGCTGTTATTCAAATAAGCCTGGGCTGGACTAAAATCACGGGCCAAACTTTAGATTCATCTATGTAATTCAAGCAAATCTCCCAATGTCAGTGTCCATTCTGACAACATTTATTTTCTCAGGCAGAGGAGCTGTTTCTGTGGGTCCCAAGGAAGATGCTGATGACTGTGGAATCGGCCAAGAACTCTGTCCTGGGTGAGTGGCAACGTAATGCTCATATAGGGCTGAGCACTATACCGTATTTTACTATATACCGGTATTGGTGCACAGACAGGTATTGGGTTTTTACTTTTACTTCTATAACAGTATTTCAATGTTTGGTTTGTTATAAGGGATACGCAACACAGGCATGTGTTACATCAGTTTTTATAGTTTACTCAGTGTTGCTACTTCAGTCGCCTTTCTCCCTCAGTATCCCCGAGACTGCCGCACAGCTCCCCCAGAAATGCACAGAAGAAATATCAGCCGACCGAGAGATTGAACTTCACTCAACTTTCTAGAGCAGTGGACAATCTCCATTCTTAGTCGATCGCTAAACATTTCTGGAAAACCCCCCAATGATAAAGCTTTGTGTTCCTATTTTTTATTCATCTCGGGCTGTTGATGGTAGGTGCACTTGATTCAGCTGCCCTGCGCGCTGGGTAGGTCGAAATGTTGCCATTTTGAACATGTCTGAAGGTACAAACTGTGCCTTCCCGTCAGGCCTGGAGAGCAAATCGAGTGCACTGTAGGCCTACCGCTGGCCAGTCGGATGGTTCAGATTACTGTGTCGGCAGTAACGTAGCAGGCATAAAAGAAAGCTACAGGAAAGTTGATACTGTGAGATTTCAAAACATTTAAAACCATGACTAGAGAGAGACTGTCAACGAATAGAGCAAAGAGCTGCTGTTTCTGAGTGAGTTCATGTTTAAATTCTTACTCATCACTGTCAACACTTTATATTCAACACTTTTATGAGTCATAAATTGCGCGTTCTTCCTATTTCCACTCAGCGCTACAACAAGCACTGCAGCAGTAATGAATGAGTAGTAAAGTGTATCTATAGGCTTGCGTTGTTGTTATTAGAGGCTTGGGTCCTTTTAAAAAAAAATCAAGGGAGATTTAACTTTCTCTGTTCATAGGAGTAACAACATGAATTTGTGCATGAGGCAGAAATAATGCGGTGCGACTCGAGTTTTGCCATCAGCTGGAAGACTGTCCCTTTTTGGTCAGTGTCAGCTGCTCTCTCCCCTCTCTCACTTTGACTCAGTGATCTTGAATCAGAAAAGGTTGGTGACCGCTGTTCTAGAGTTTTCTCTGTTAACACTATCAACGTTTTCCCTTTACTGTGATAATTGTGATCGAATCAACCCAATATTAGCAACATACCGAAACAAAACAAACTATGCAAGAGATTTTGTTGTAGGCAGAAGGCATCGGAGTAGGAGTCTATTGCATTGACATGCACAACTCTGCCCGTACTCTACACAGACCGGTGCAGCATAACCAATTAGAGCTACAGTAGGTCTATATGCAAGTAGACCATTGCCATATATGGATCTGTGCCATTTACTTTGAACTGGACTGTGTTTACAGCATGAGCGGCCGTGAGTAGATCCACTTGTTTTGAGATCTATGCAAGAGCTGCATGTAGCCACGTGTGTACATTTTGTTTGTATCCTTTGCTAGTTAGTAAGTTATCAGGCACAGTTATAGATAATTTGAAGTCAGCAATAGGGGAGTGATTGCTTCCTACAAGAGCACAAAACGTGTACATTTCTAGACCTCTTTGAAAAGCTTTTTTTTTTTTTGTCTTAAAGGGGCAGTGTTGTATGTTGAGACAGGCCTGAGTAAGCTAAGTAGCCAATAGGCAGAGGGTAGCATACCTTTTCTGATTCTCTGTAATAATGGTATGGGAATAATAATGGGTTTTATTTTGTAAAGTGGTTTCTTGCATCAAACAACACAACAACAGTTTCAGTCACCTCCTTATCTGAAGAACGGATAGATAAACAGGTTCATGTCAAGCCTTGCATGTTTTTTTTTGTTTTTTTTAAGTCTCATGGAATGAAGGCCTACATTGAACACCACACATTGGCTGCTACAGTAGGCTGAATGACAGCTATTTCCATGTTAAAATGTTATGGGATATATTCTCTCCATAGTTTTTTTATGTTAGGCCACTCTGGTAGGCCTACATTATAATCAAATAGCCACAGTATCCTACTTGGCCACTGTTACAACAGTAACTTAAAGCGCTTACAGCCTCAGTGTTCACAGACGCTGGAAGTTGCACAGATTTCAAGTTTAAGTTTGCACTCAGCAGACCTGAAATTGCTCAGTGCCGGAAAACATTAAAGGGAACATTGGTCACAAGCACTTTTTTGCCATTCACTCTGCAGTCTGCATGGTCAGATGGATGCAACAAGATGTTGGTGACATGCTGCTTTCCACAATCATTCTATAATTACACTGTTAGTTTGTGTATCTTAGTTACTGTCTGCAGGTTTGTCTTTTCTTAGCAAGTTGTGTTTAAAATAAATCTTGTTAGCCGCTAATCGCTAGTTAGCTGGCTAGCTAGTAGCTTTCTAAATGTACTAATAAGTCAGTGCAAATGTTTACCTGACAACTCAATACTTCAGTCTGAGACTGCTACCATTGAAGTTGTTTATGGTGACATTAAAATGAGGGGTGTTGTACAAAACAAAGTAATCAGTGATTGGGTGATCTCTAACCGCTTGTGCAAAGGTATCTTCTAAATCAGAGAGGAATAGACAAAGCATGAATATGTTAGCTAGCTACAAGAGGTAAGAAAACATGTAATGTAAAATCTAATTAGGGTCACCTGGAAACACTGACCAACACTTGGTTCCTACCCTGTCAATAATTCCTCCCTGACTTATTCATTCATTGTCATGTCAAACATGTAATATCATGCAGCCCTGCATGGCACACTGACATAACACAAGAATGCAGAAAATTTATGAAAATGCTGAAATCATTTTTGGGGATCCACCCTAAGGTCATGAACTATTCATAAAGCATATGTAGAACTTTTATTATTCCTAAATATAAAATACAGTAAAAAAAAAATATTGAGATATGATATTTTGGCCAGATCACCCAGCCCTTATACTGTGTTTTTGCCATAATGTGTAAGTTCAGTTAAATACAGACAAGCTGGCCATCTCAATATATTTATTGGTCAAAGAACTTTTGCACGTGGAGAAAATAAACATCCTACCCTTAATTGACAACAAGGCTTTGAGCTCTGACATTTGAAACACCCTGTGCTTTGACCTCTCCTAGCATCCACACACTTACCTCAACACACACACACGGTTCTGTATGTAAACTCTCCACTCTCACTCCCAGGTCCCCTGTACAGCCAGGACCGTATTCTCCAGGCCATGGGTAATGTGACCCTGGCCCTTCATCTGCTGTGTGAGCGGGCTGACCCCTCCTCCCCCTGGCTGCCCTACATCAAGACCCTCCCGGGTGACTACGACACCCCTCTCTACTATGAGGAGGAGGAAGTACGCCACCTGCTGTCCACTCAAGCCATCCAGGACGTCCTCAGCCAGTACAAGAACACCGCACGGCAGTATGCATACTTCTACAAAGTCATCCAGGTGAATGGCAGATGGGTATTCTTGCTCTCTCTCTCTCACACTCTCGCTTGCTCTCACACTCTTACTCACACACCAGGGTTTCCGTTAGCCGGTAAGTGAGTGAAATTATCGTCCAAAAGCCAATCGTCCAGCAGATGCAACAAAATCCTATAGCAAAGCAATGCTTTTAACCTATTCATTGATGGAAATACCAATCGATGGAAATATATTTACATTTGACTGATCATGCCTAATTTAGTGGAATTAAATTGGCTTGTGTGTTTTTGTAAGTCATTATGTTTATTGCAGAGCCTATGGGAGGTAAACCTGTCCGACCGGCGTGAGAGCTGCTGCTACAACTTCTCAAACAGAGTGAAACATACTTTTATAAGCCCAACCATTGCGTAACAATTGTAAATGGAATCGTATGTTAAAAACAGTTTTCATGTCCACGATTAAAAATATGGAAAAAAAATAATTCTCAACTGGTAATTGAAGCTCGCTTCCCATTTCGCCATTCAAATGCATATAGGCAACGGTAGGCAGGCTTCAGCTCGTCACACATAGGGATGGGCATAAGTAATCAAGTACCTGATGTTAAAACTCTTAATCAGTATTTTTTTTTTTTATAGTGTAAAACTATTTGGTCAATTTTGTCTTTTTATTTATTTATTTAACCTTTGTTTAACTAGGCATGTCAGTTAATAACAAGTTCTTATTTACAATGACGGCCTATGTACAGGGTCAGCCCCTGGAGCAAATGTCCTGAAGACAACGTTAATTAGCATTTTTACATGTGCATTTGCGGGACAAAACAAAAAATAAACCAAGCCAAGCATCACACACTTTAAGCGTCACACAGTTCTGCTCGCTAAATCCCCCTTCGCCTCTGTGCCTCACTCACTCAATTGCTTTCCGACTGCTTGCTCTACACGCGTGCTGAGTGCTACTATAGAAATAAATGCCTATAAAAACTAATCGAACTGATGGGATACAGAAGTTACATTCCTTGTCAAATTACGACAGTTTTATCACATTCCAAATGGACTGGTTGGTGAAGTAGGGAAATATCTGTTCCAACAATAAGCTGCATTTTTTAAATAATTGTGTCACACAGACTGTGTCATTGCTTAAAATAGTACTCTGCATCATCTGGATACGTGTGCAACAAAAGTTAAACATTCACCTTCTGCTACCATTTCTGTCAACCTGTTTACGCGTACAGTTTGACGCATACGTTTGATAAATCCAATGTATGCACCACACACAACCACTGCAACTGTCTCTGCAACGCAATGCTGCAAGGCAAACGCAGCGTTCCATTGGAAATGAATGTACTTCTGGTGTACCAAAACGCAATAATGCAGTCTGTGTGTTCGAAGCGTTAGGCTACTTTGCGGTTGTCACTAGTTACCACACCCACAAAGTCAAAATTGGCTATATCGTAAAAATGTATAAAAAAAAACATTTGCTTTTGGTTGTAATTTAAGGTTAGGCATACGTTTAAGAGTGTGGTTAAGAGTTTGGTTTAAAATCAGATTTTAAGAAGCAAAATTGTACAAACAAGCAGGGTTTATAACTTTGTGGCTGTGGTAACTTACGTTAGTGCCTGTGGTAACTTACGTTAGTGCCGACCCTACTTTAACTTTATTTATGTATGTATTTATTTATTTTTTACCTTTATTTAACTAAGCAAGTCAGTTAAGAACAAAATCTTATTTACAATGACTGCCTAACTGATAGTGCCATTTAGAATTGGTTAGCATAGGCTATTACCACATTGAAAATATGCAAAAATATCAGTCATTAAAACCAATTTTCTGGATCTCTCCTGGTCTGACAAAAACCTCTGTAGCTCAGCCACCTTCCACTGCAGATGTGGAAGGCTGACATAGGCGGATGTGGTGGATTGAGACGCAGCCCATGCAAAAAACATATCTCTAGCTTAAACTGAAAGTTTTTGGTGCGTCAATACTCTACTCGACAAACAGATGTCATGGCCATAATTCATCCCCATGCAGTGTTCAATGTAGAATTGTTAATCTATATAGAACATTCCAAGGAACTGGCCTAAAACTAAATATAACTTTTGTATATTAAAAAGACAGAGTTTGGTTTGTAACCCTGAAAAACTTGCCTAATTGAGCACCGTTTCAAATTAACACTCTTTTTGAGAATAACTGTTCCAGACGTGAGATGCAAATTCTAATTACTACACTATTCTGTTCTATTTTATTCTGTTATATTACATCATGTTTTTTACTCTAAAATACAGTGCATTCGGAAGGTTTTCACACCGCTTGACTTTTTCCACGTTTTGTTGCGTTACGGCCTTATTCTAACATGCATTAAATTATTTTTTTCCCTCATTAAGCTACACATAGTACCCCATAATGACGAAGCGAAAACAGGTTTTAAGACATTTTTGCAAATGCATAAAAAAAAATATTCAGACCCTGCTATGAGACTCGAAATTGAGTTCAGGTGCATCCTGTTTCCATTTCTTGATGTTTCTTCAACTTGATTGGAGTCCACCTGTGGTAAATTCAATTGACTGAACATGATTTGGAAAGGCACACACCTGTCTATATAAGGTCCCACAGTTGACAGTGCATGTCAAGAGCAAAAACCAAGCCATGAGGTCGAAGGAATTGTCCTTAGAGCTCTGAGACAGGATTGTGTCGAGGCACAGATCTAGGGAAGGGTACCAAAACATTTCTGCAGCGTTGAAGATCCCCAAGAACACACTCTGACAGAGCTCTAGAGTTCTTCTTTGGAGATGGGAGAAACTTCCAGAAGGACAACCAGCTCTGCAGCACTCCACCAATCAGGCCTTTTATGGTAGATTGGCCAGACGGAAGCCACTCCTCAGTAAAAGGCACATGACAGCCCGCTTGGAGTTTGCCAAAAGGCACCTTAAGACTCTCAGACCATGAGAAGAAAGATTCTCTGGTCTGATGAAACCAAGATTTGGCCTGAATGCCAAGCGTCACTTCTGTGGGAAACCTTACACCATACCTACGGTAAAGCATGGTGGTGGCAGCATAAAATCATTTAAATTGTTGCATTTTGCATTTATATTTTTGTTCAGTGTAGATAAATGCGAGGGGGAAAAAAATCCATTGCTGCCCTTGTTCTAAAAATATTTTTTTCTTTTGAGTACTCGTAAAAAAAATCAAAAAAGGTCAAATGCCCATCCCTAGTCATACACCACTTTGCAATGAGCTGAAAGCTGTATGCATTTTGAAAAAGTATACTTAATTGTTTGAAACCTGAACATATTACTTCATGTTATAAGGCATGTCTAACCTAAAGTAAAATCCGACCATAGAAACGTGGAGGCAATTATTTTATAAAGACTTCCATATGCCATTGAAACCAGTAGCCTATTTCTCATGTTCAATTGGTTTTAAAATCAACTTTCTTTAATTGTCCAGTAGCCAGAAGGCACAATGTTAGTCATATTAGCAACCCATGAAAGTTGTTGCATCTTTAGATCTCCCTTCTTTCAAAAACATTTTAATCTATCACATGAAACCACTGGCATGTGTGTTGCGCTTTTGACAAGTGTTTTCTCGCTAATTGCATTATGGAATGAACATTTGAGTGTAGGCTACTGCCTTGTGTGCATTGCTGCGCTTATAATGTGAAGAAATAATAGTTTCTAAACATTTTTAAGCTAAACGTTCTGATCTGTTGCATCAGCCTCATTGCTTTTGACATTTTTTAAATGTACAGTAGCCTACTGGTTGTATGAATTTGAGGCCTATTGTGCCATCGGAATTGACTATTTCTCGCACAGAATGACAAGTAGACTAATTGAATAGGTACACTTTTCTACTATGAGGGATATTAGATTCACATAGCCTAGTGTTTTTGCTGGAAAAGTAAATGTGGCATCTTCAAAGTGCAAATCAGAATTCGGTAAGGACGCACGCTGTTACATCCTCGAGTTGCATGTTTTGTTAAGATGAATAACCATAATGTAAATGTGATTTGTCATTCTGATCACCGTGGGTGGACACTCTAATTAGGTTACGCACACAATGCATATGGTTCTGGTTAATTTGTCAAAAATGCTGCTGGTCAAATGTCCAACGCCACATTTTCCTAACGGAAGCTCTTCTATATACTACAAGGTCATCCAGGTGAGTGGGAGTGCTCTCTCCCTGCAATGTCATTTGGGATATTCTAGTAAAAGTTGCATTTCATTGCACCTTCAACCAAAGCTTCATTCATGATTGCAACATTGTGCAACCGTCCCATGACCCTGAGATTGCTTCACCCTTTGAGCAGGAAGGAGGATGCAATACTGCCTGTCTACACTTGTTTTGCACAACTTGTGCTGCTGACTTTGCGAAAAACTTGTGTAGAAAGTATTTTCTGTTTGTGTGTTTGCCATGGGTGGACTGAGGAGTAAAGGTGTTTAGGGCGATTCCAACCTTATAGACGTTACATTTGCACGCAAAATCGCAACTTTAATGTCTCACATAATGGACAAACAAAATATAACTGACACTTCTGTCTTGTACCCCTTGGTGGTGTATACCAAAGAAAGCAGACTTCTAAATATTGGCATGTTGGAGAAATAGAGCTAATATGTAGCGTTATGGATGTTGCATGAAATGGACAAGCTTTCTAGGGAGACTGAACATATTAGCAAAGGTCTAAGTCAACATGGATAGCCATTTCGAAGGAAAGGCTTGGCTGAACACCAAAAATTATAATTTTGAAGAAATTGTCATTTCCATTATGAATGACCGTTATGGTTGTTATGCCCTCCGTTATGGATGTTAGAGTCTGAAGTAGATATTCATATCTTAAAGATTTCATGATAAAATGTGCCTATAGTGCCAATCCACTTTTCTGGAAACTGGATGAAGTCAGTGTATTTTGGGGGGCTTTCATTTGAAAAAGTCACTTGAGGACTATTCACATACCTATTCCCTCTTCTCATCTTTCTATCTAAGAAACAGTACTACCATGTATGAGAAATTCATTTAAGCATATATTTTCCAAACTCATCTTCGATAGAGAATTTTCACTATCATCAATTTGCTTCTGTAAAAGTCTGAAGAATACATCCCAGATATGATACAACAATATCCGTCACGTCCACAACTGTTATGGATGTTACGGCTATCATAACGCTGGAAAAAAGATACTGACAATGAAAAGAGAGAAACCAATTATAGACCATATAAAACTTTACAGAGAAAGTTTCAAGATGAACCGATGTAAGGTGCATGTTTTACCCCCCCCCCCCCCCCATAAAAAAAGATGTAATGTATGTTAAAATTACCTGTCCCCAGCCACCCCCTATCTCTACAAGAATGTAGGACACGCAAATACAACTAAAGACACTTTAATTTGGTATGTATTGCTTCAATAACATCTCATCTTCATAACTAACACTGGGGGATAGCTGTGAGTGGAGAAACAAGTTCTGTGAGCTCTTCAAAAAGCCATGAAATGTGATTGACTGAAAAGCCTTATTTTTATTAAATTGTTTTACTTGGCCTCCTATGTGGCTGAAATTCTTGCAATTTAATGAATGAAATAAAGCCTGAACTCATATAGACCTTCAGGATAATTATGAACATGGTTTCATTTGCAAATGGATAACTTTTTATTTGGGCATGCTCAGGTTGACTTTCCCACGGAATCGTCCTTTATAATATAAATATAATTTCTGTGATATATGTTTGTGCTTTGGAACATTCAATTCAGATCCCAGTTCATAGTGTCAGCAAACTCAGATCCAAAGCCTGGTATTGTAAGTTGATTTATCTCCTAAAGAAAGAGTTATAGCTACAGCTGTATAACATTCACCTTCAAACCAGCTACAGAGTAAATCTCTGGGCCGTTTTCTTTTTGGCTCTTGTCAAAAAAAGTCAGCCGGGTCTCTCTCTCTCTCCGTCTGCCGCTTTCTCTTTTCTTTCCCGTCCTTCCGTCTCTCTGTCCTTCCATCTCTCTATCTTTGCACGTCTACCTGTCTGTCAGTGCGTGGCGTGCGCCGAGGCGTGCCCGGCCAGAGGGATCGGGTTTTAAGAGGTTTCCAGCTGTAGGGAGATGGGGAGAGCAGCTTCAGAATTGCCTCTTGCACCCAATTTCAGAGGGCCTGATAAGCTGCTAATGACAGAGAGAGGGGCAGGCACGGGGGTTCCTGTCCTGTAGGACCATCGCTTTACCAACAGGAGGAGCTGTTTCACCTCGTAAAGCTCTGAACTGAAGATTCCCTATAGTGCACTACTATTGCTATTCACTATATAGTGCAAAACTTTTGATCAAAAGTAGTTACTATAGAGAACAGGGTACCATTTGGGATACAGACGGTGTTTGTGGATGTGTACTGCAACATGTCGTATTTACCACTATATATATATATATATATATATATATATATATATATATATATATATATATATATATATATATATATATATATATATATATATATATATATATATATATATATATATATCACATGATCTTGATTCAAATTTTGGGGGGAGAGTCATTGTCGTTCACAACGTTCCCAAGCAACATATGACTAAAATCTCAATATGAGCAGCTTGGTAAAATATAGGCTTTATACTGTAGATATAAAATTCTAAATGGTTGAATGGCCAACTGCTTTTCTTATTGGTTAATGCCAGTACCGCTGCTCTCCATAGCTGTTAACTTTGAATGGCCGGTTTATCTGTAGACAGCTGTAGGTAGCTTCAGTGAGGAAGACGGAGAGACAATGTGATTACAGTTTTATTATGAAATAGAAGAAACGCAAGACAGATATTGTGATGCAAATCTCTCTTCCAGTATGCTAATTTCAAGTTAATAACTGACATGTTAAAATGAGGTATTCATTCCAGCTCTCCCTTTTGATCAAACCAATGAAGACTTGGGATGAGTCTCAATTCCCTATATAGCGCATTAGAGCCATAGGGCTCTGGGCAAAAGTAGTGCACTATGTAGGGTGCCATTTGGGACGTAGACTAGACAACTCTCTTTAGGTTTTGTAGTCTCTTTCTTATCAAAGAGACTGGAGGAGCAATAAAAATAACGTTTCTCAAAATTATTTTCACATTTAGTTGGAACGCTTTGTTTCTGTCATTAAATAACTCAATTAGGGAAGTGAAGAAATTCACATTTCACATTACTGTCAAGATAAGACATCAAATATGAAATATTCATCATGGCAATAGTTAATGTTTTTTCATTGTCTCTTGGCTGATCTGGACTAGTGTGTTTGACATGTTTTTTATTAAATGTTTGTTAGTTTTCAGTTGAAGGTGGGTTGCTCAAATAAAAAATAAAATTGTATTTGTCACATGCGCCGAATACAACAGGTGTAGACCTTGCCGTGAAATGCTTACTTACAAGTCCTTAACCAACAGTGCCGTTTTAAGAAAAATAAGAGTTAATAAAATATTTACTAAATAAACTAAAGCGCCTTGCAGTCAGATGCCGAGCAGTTGCCATACCAGGCAGTGATGCAACCAGTCAGGATGCTCTCGATGGTGCAGTTGTAGAACTTTTTGAGTATCTGAGGACCCATGCCAAATCTTGTCAGTCTCCTGAATGGGTAAAGGTGGTGTTGTGCCCTCTTCACGACAGTCTTGGTGTGTTTGGATCATGATAGTTTGTTGGTGATGTGGACACTAAGGAACTTGAAGCTCTCTACCTGCTCCACTACAGCCCTGTCGATGTGAATGGGGGCGTGCTCGGCCCTCCTTTTCCTGTAGTCCATGATCAGCTCCTTTGTCTTGGTCATGTTTGAGGGAGAGGTTGTTGTCCCGGCACCACACTGCCAGCTCTCTGACCTCCTCCCTATAGGCTGTATCTTTGTTGTCTGTGATCAGGCCTACCACCGTTTTGTCGTCGGCAAACTTAATGATGGTGTTTGAGTCGTGCTTGGCCACGCAGTTGTGGGTGAACAGGGAGTACAGTAGGGGTCTAAGCACGCACCCCTGAGGGGCCCCCATGTTGAGGATCAGTGTGGTAGATGTGGTGTTGCCTACCCTTAACACCTGGGGGCGGCCTGTCAGGAAGTCCAGGATCCAGTTGCAGAGGGAGGTGTTAAGTCCAGCATTTCAAATCCCTTCATGGCTAGAGACGTGAGTACTACGGGTTGGTAGTCATTTAGGCAGGTTACCTTGGCGTTCTTGGGCACAGGGACTATAGTGGTCTGCTTGAAAAATGTAGGTATTACAGACTCCATCAAGGACAGGTTGAAAATGTCAGTTAAAACACTTGCAATTTGGTCACCACATGCTCTTTTGTAGTCTGTAATAGTTTGCAAGCCCTGCCACATCTGACTAGCGTCAGAGACTGTGTAGTAGGATTCAATCTTAGTCCTGTATTGACGCATTGGCTGCTTGATGGTTTGTCTGAGGGCATAGCAGGATTTCTTTTAAGCGCCAGGGTTAGTGTCCTGCTCCTTGAAAGTCGCAGCTCCACCCTTTAGCTCAGTGCGCATGTTGCCTGTAATCCATGGCTTCTGGTTGGGGATGATTCACTTATTGATGAAACCGGTGACTGGCTAGATGATGGTTTATTACTAGTCCTAATACCATTCATCAGACCATATTTAAGGCATGTCATGTTAAACATTTTCATTGTACTTCACCTACTCCACGAAAAGTAAACATGTCTTAGATATAAAAAGAAATTGTCAGCGCTTATACATTTCAATTGCTAATTACGCGTTAATAATCTAATACAAACCTTGAATTGAGTTCTCTCCCTAATCCCTAGTTGCTTTTTTCTCTGTCTTTGCTTTCATTCAATTGACTGAATTAAGAAGAATAGTGAATCATAAAGTGGCTGCTATTTGACATAAATTAGCTGTTTTGTGGCCTTGACAGCAGGAGTGTAGTCACTAGGAAGCAAACTAAACTAAACAGGGAGGGACTTAACTGAATCTGACCAATAGAAACTCGTTTTCGTTGTAAAATGTTTTGTTGGCAACAGTTTGCTACGGTTTGGACTAGTGATTACACCCCTCTTCGCCTGTCTCTGAAAATACAGTACCATCAATGCCCACTAGGTGGTAGTGGTGGGTTGTATAAGGTGATATGAAGGTAAAATAGTAGAATGTAATAGTGATGAGGACATGAGCATAGTTATCCCCCCCATGTTGTAGTGATGATGATAATAATAATAATAATAATACATAGGTGTTATATTGTTACTAAAATCAAAAGACTGCAATAAGCAACCATCACTAAACAAAACAATTGAAAACAAACAAGAAATGTAAATAACTCCAATTATGATAATGGGCATGCGTGTTCAAACAGCAGTATCACTAATATTTTATTCCACTGTGTGGTGTTGGAGTTGTGTTGGAAGCCCAGACACCTCATGGCTGTGGTGTTGAACAGTAAATGGTGACGTGTTGAGATGACTCCTAACTTTGAACTCTCCTTCTCGGTTGGCTTGAGCTCTGTGTACTTAAGCGGGTGTGATTGTGAAAGGTGTGTGTTCCCACATTTCCTCTCTTCTCCACTACATCTCCTTTCACCTCATCCCCCTCTCCACGCTCCCTCTCATTCTTTTGTCATCTTCCCCCGCACATCTTCACCCTTTCCCTCTCCTTTGCTCTCCTCTACTCCTCCCATCTTCCTTCACTCATCCCTCTTCTGTCTCTCTCCCCCTCTTCTCTCATCCCTCTCTCCTGTCCTCTGCTCAGGTTGGGGGCTGGTGTCAGTGTAATGACTACTGTCAATGTCAGCCTCTCTCTCATCCCTCTCTCTGTTTTTCTAAAGCGGGCGGCCTCAGATGACCGGGCTGGAAAATTAGCTTGTCGCGTTGGCTTTGAATTGAATTGATCTGATTGTACCTTCCGTACATGTTGAGTGGCTTGGAGACTGACAAAAAAAAATACCCTCTTCTCTCCCTCCCTGGCCTGTCCATCCCAGCCCCACTCCTTGTGAACCCCCCCCCCCACACACACACACACACACACACACACACTGTCAGTTCTATGTGTCTCTCTACATGTGTCTCTGAAGCATAGTGGAAGCACTGGGACTGAAGCACTGGGACTGTGTGTGTGTTTGAAATTTTGTGTGTGTGGACCTCATAAGGTGACCTCCGTATGCAGCGAATGCAAAGTAACCTTGGAGCGTGTGTGTGTGGCATGATGAGAAATGGTTTAGTGTCCCAGTGGTGTCGTTTCCCTTCCCTTTCCTCTCTGAGGCGCTCCAGGTATCCGTCTGTCTAACCTTCCCTCACTCTTCAGACTAGTTAAATGAGAAAGATGGACTCCCCTCACTGTGTGGGATGCATCTCTGTATATGGCCAAAAAAGGGTTCATGAAGGTTAATATCTTCTTCGGTACAGACTGTTATTTATTTACATTCACAATGGTCAGGATTTACCATTCTGGTAACTTTAAGGGAAAAATCAAGAAGAAAAATATACATTTTCTTCTGTTTTGATCCCAACCCCTTCGAAAGACTATACATGTTAATACACAGGTTGGCGCAGAGGGCAGCCACAGAGCAGCGACCGATCAATGTGTGCTTCTCTTCCTCTCCTGCCCTTCCATGTCACGTCCACAGGCAGGCAGCAGGCAGGGCCCAGCCTGGGACCAGGTCTTGCTGCTGGGCTCGACGTCACAACGACACCCCTCCTCTCCGCTAGGATCCATCCGCGAGGCTAGACTCTTATCTTTTAATGGCTGTCAGAGCAGGACGAGGCTCAACACTGCTCCTCCATACCCCTACCTCTCAGTCACAACCAGGGTGGGGGGAGGGAGGGGGTAGGAGGAGGAGAGGACGATCAGGCTGCTGGGGTTTTATTCCATCCCCCTTTCTCTAGTTGGGGTCAGCCTTCATCTGAGTGTCTAAGAGTTAAAGTAGCAACTTCCATTTAACTTTAGGGTAATTTGAGGTATTGGGAGGGGGGGGGGTGGGTAGGTTAGGGTTGAACAGTGCGTGTCATGTGGCCCAGTGAGCGTGATTTTCCTCACTTTACTGTAGGGATGAATCAGTGTCACTGCCGGACCGTCTCTATTACACACACCCACCCACCCTGCCACACCAGTAAATCTGCCTAGTGGGAGAAATATGATGTGACCACTCTTACCTTTATAACCATAGCCCTAGCCTGTGTGTCTCAACTTACTCAACACTCCCTATTATAATCAATGGAATACTACTTTGAAGAGACAGATGGGTAAACAAGATGATCAGACCGACACGTTGTATTAACGACCAACCACCACACAGATACCATGAGTTGGTTATGTGTGTAACAAAGAGGGAGCCTTCGCTACATGTCTTACTCTGGGTTCCTACTGATCTGGAGTCTGCAGCTTACTTTGCATTTTGGGGACATGAGAAAGGGCTTCCGGAAGCACAGTTATTAGACCCTGGTGCTATGCTCTCTGCCCTCTCTCTCTCTGCCCTCTCTCTTTCTGCCCTCTCTCTTTCTGCCCTCTCTCTCTCTGCCCTCTCTCTCTCTGCCCTCTCTCTCTCTGCCCTCTCTCTCTCTGCCCTCTCTCTCTCTGCCCTCTATGAAATTTCCCCCCCGGGGGATCAATAAAGTACCTATCTATCTATCTATCTATCTATCTCTTTCTCTCTGCCCTCTCTCGGCCCTCTCTGCCCTCTCTCTCTCTCAATTCAATGGCTTTATTGGCATGGGAAACATATGTTAACATTGCCATAGTAAACATTACACTCAGAATTTCCAAAAGAATAAAGACATTTAAAATGTCATATTTATATATACAGTTGTATATAAGGTTTTGAGAATTACACAAGTATTGGTCTCCACAAAGTTTGCTGCCTCAGTGTTGATGATGGCAATTTGCATATACTCCAGAATGTCATGAAAAGTGATCAGATGAATTGCAATTAATTGCAAAGTCCCTCTTTGCCATGAAAATTAACTTAATCTAAAAAAAACATTTCCACTGTATTTCAGCCCTGCCACAAAAGGACCAGCTGCCATCATGTCAGTGATTGTCTCGTTAACACAGGTGAGAGTGTTGACGAGGACAAGGCTGGAGATCACTCTGTCATGCTGATTGAGTCAGAATAACAGACTGGAAGCTTTAAAAGGAGGGTGGTGCTTGAAATCATTGTTCTTCCTCTGTCAACCATGGTTACCTGCAAGGAAACACGTGCCATCATCATTGCTTTGCACAAAAAGGGCTTCACAGGCAAGGATATTGCTGCTGGTAAGATTGCACCTAAATCAACCATATATCAGATCATGAGTGCATCTGCACGCACAGTGAGGCGAAGACTTTTGGAGGATGGCCTGGTGTCAAGAATTGCAGCAAAGAAGCCACTTCTCTCCAGGAAAAACATCAGGGACAGACTGATATTCTGCAAAAGGTACAGGGATTGGACTGCTGAGGACTGGGGTAGAGTCATTTTCTCTGATGAATCCCCTTTCCGATTGTTTGGGCCATCCGGAAAACACCTTGTCCGGAGAAGATGAGGTGAGCGCTACCATCAGTCCTTTGTCATGCCAACAGTAAAGCATCCTGAGACCATTCATGTGTGGGGTTGCTTCTCAGCCAAGGGAGTGGGCTCACTCACAATTTTGCCTAAGAACACAGCCATGAATCAAGAATGGTACCAACACATCCTCAGAGAGCAACTTCTCCCAACCATCCAAGAACAGTTTGGTGACGACCAATGCCTTTTCCAGCATGATGGAGCACCTTGCCATAAGGCAAAAGTGACAACTAAGTGGCTCGGGGAACAAAACATCGACATTTTGGGTCCATGGCCAGGAAACTCCCCAGACCTTAATCCCATTGAGAACTTGTGCTCGATCCTCAAGAGGCGGGTGGACAAACAAAAACCCACAACTTCTGACAAACTCCAAGCATTGATTATGCAAGAATGGCCTGCCATCAGTCAGGATGTGGCCCAGAAGTTAATTGACAGCATGCCAGGGCGGATTGCAGAGATCTTGAAAAAGAAGGGTCAACACTGCAAATATTGACTCTTTGCATAAACTAAATGTCGTTGTCAATGAAAGCCTTTGACACTTATGGAATACTTGTAATTATACTTCAGTGTACCATAGTAACTACTGACATAAAGATCTAAGAACACTGAAGCAGCAAACTTTGTGGAGACCAATACTTGTGTCATTCTCAAAACTTTTGGCCACGACTGTACAGTGTTGTTACAATGGTGTTTGTTCTTCACTGATGGAACACTGTGGTATTTCACCCAGTACATATGGGAGTTTATCAAAATTGGGTTTGTTTTCGAATTCTTTGGATCTGTGTAATCTGAGGGAAATATGTCTCTCTAATATGGTCATACATTTGGAAGGAGGTTAGGAAGTGCAGATCAGTTTCCACCTCATTTTGTGGACAGTGTGCACATAGCCTGTCTTCTCTTGGGAGCCAGGTCTGCCTACGGGGCCTTTCTCAATAGCAAGGCTATGTTCACTGAGTCTGTACATTAGTCAAAGTTTGGGTCAGTCACAGTGGTCAGGTATTCTGCGGCTGTGTGCTCTCTGTTTAGGGCCAAATAGCATTCTAGTTGGCTCTGTGTTTTTTTGTTAATTCTTTCCAATGTGTCAAATCATTCTCTTTTTGTTTTCTCGTGATTTGGTTGGGTCTGAATGTGTTGGCCTGGCTCTGTGGGGTTTGTTTGTGTTTCTGAACAAAGCCCCAGGACCAGCTTGCTTAGGGGACTCTTCTCCAGGTTCATCTCTCTGTAGGTGATTGCTTTGTTATGGAAGGTTCGGGAATCGCTTCCTTTTAGGTGGTTGTAGAATTTAACGGCTCTTTTCTGGATTTTGATAATTAGCGGTTATCAGTCTAAATCTGCTCTTCATGCATTATTTGGTGTTTTTTGTTGTACATGGAGAATATTTTAGCAGAATTCTGAATGCAGTCTCAATTTGGTGTTTGTCCCATTTTGTGAATTATTGTTTGGTGAGCGCACCCCAGACCTCACAACCATAAAGGGCATTGGGTTCTATGACTGATTGAAGTATTTTTAGCCAGATCCTAATTGGTACAGTTGAAGTCTGAAGTTTACATACACCTTAGCCAAATACTTTTAAACTCAGTTTCTTCACAATTCCTGACATTTAATCCTAGTAAAAATTCCGTCTTAGGTCAGTTAGGATCACCACTTTATTTTATGAATGTGAAATGTCAGAATAATAGTAGAGAGAATGATTGATTTATTTCAGCTTTTATTTCTTTCATGACATGCCCATTGGGTCAGAAGTTTACATACACTCAATTAGTATTTGGTAGCATTGCCTTTATATTGCTTAACTTGGGTCAAACGATTTGGGTAGCCTTCCACAAGCTTCCCACAATAAGTTGCGTGAATTTTGGCCAATTCCTCCTGACAGAACTGGTGTAACTAAGTCAAGTTTGTAGGCCTCCTTGCTCGCACATGCTTTTTCAGTTCTGCCCACAAATTTTCTATAGGATTGAGGTCAGGGCTTTGTGATGGCCACTCCAATACCTTGACTTTGTTGTCCTTAAGCCACTTTGTTCCCACAACTTTGGAAGTATGCTTGGGGTCAATGTCCATTTGGAAGACCCATTTGCGACCAAGCTTTAACTTCCTGACTGATGTCTTGAGATGTTGCTTCAATATATCCACATAATTTTCCTTCCTCATGATGCCATCTATTTTGTGAAGTGCACCAATCCCTCCTGCAGCAAAGCACCCCCACAACATGATGCTGCCACCCCCGTGCTTCTTGGTTGGGATGGTGTTCTTTGGCTTGCAAGCCTCCCCTTTTTCCTCCAAACATAACGATGGTCATTATGTCCAAACAGTTCTATTTTTGTTTCATCAGACCAGAGGACATTTCTCCAAAAAGTACGATCTTTGTCCCCATGTGCAGTTAGTTGCAAACCCGTAGTCTGGCTTTTTTTATGGAGGTTTTTGGAGCACTGGCTTCTTCCTTGCTGAGTGGCGTTTCAGTTTATGTCGATATAGGACTCGTTTTACTGTGGCTATAGATACTTTTGTACCTGTTTCCTCCAGCATCTTCACAAGGTCCTTTGCTGTTGTTCTGGGATTGATTTGCACTTTTAGCACCAAAGTATGTTCATCTCTAGGAGGCAGAACGCGTCTCCTTCCTGAGCGGTATGATGGCTGAGTGGTCCCATGGTGTTTATACTTGCGGTCTATTATTTGTACAGATGAACGTGGAACCTTCAGGCGATTGGACATTTCTCCCAAGGATGAACCAGACTGAGTTTCTTTTGATGTTCCCATGATGTCGAGCAAAGAGGCACTGAGTTTGAAGGTAGGCCTTGAAATACATCCACAGGTACACATCCAATTGACTCAAATGATGTCAATTAGCCTATCAGAAGCATTTTCTGTAATTTTTTCCGAGCTGTTTAAAGGCACAGTCAACTTAGTGTATGAACTTCTGACCCACTGGAATTGTGATATAGTGAATTATAAGTGAAATAATCTGTAAACAGTTGTTGGAAGGATTACTATCATGCACAAAGTAGATGTCCTAACCGACTTGCCAAAACTATATTTTGTTAACATGAAATCTGTGGAGTGGTTGAAAAATGAGTTTTAATGACGTCAATCTAAGTGTATGTAAACTTCCGACTTCAACTCTGTCAAATGTTATATTCCTTTTGATGGCATAGAAGGCCCTTCTTGCCTTGTCTCTGATAGTTCACAACTTTGTGGAAGTTACCTGTGGCGCTGATGTTTAGGCCGAGGTATGTATAGTTTTTTGTGTGCTCTAGAGCAATGGTGTCTAGATGGAATTTGTATTTGTGGTCCTGGAAACTGGACCTTTTGGAACACTATTATTTTTGTCTTACTGAGATTTACTGTCAGGGCCCAAGTCTGACAGAATCTGTGCAGAAGATCTAGGTGCTGCTGTAGGTCCTCCTTGATTGGTGACAGAAGCAGCAGATCGTCAGCAAGCAGTATACTTCAGATTCTAGTAGGGTGAGGCCAGGTGCTACAGACTGTTCTAGTGCGCATTCATTGATATATATGTTGAAGAGGGTGAGGCTTAAACTGCATTCCTGTCTCACCCCACGGCCCTGTGGAAAGAAATGTGTGTTTTTTGCCAATTTTAATTTTGTGTACATGGATTTTATAATGTTGTATGTTTTTCCCACAACATCACTTTCCATCAATTTGTATAGCAGACCCCTCATTCCAAATTGAGTCAAATGCTTTTTTGAAATTTGGTAAAAAGCCAATTTGACATTTGCTCAGTACATTGTTTTCACTGATGAAATTAACTAGACTGCTGTTAATGATAATGCTGAGGATTTTCCGAAGGTTGCTGTTGAAGCATATCCCACGGTAGTTATTGGCGTCAAATTTGGCTTCACATTTGTGGATTGGGGTGATCAGTACTTGGTTCCAAATATTGGGGAAGATGCCAGAGCTAAAGATGATGTTAAAGAGTTTAAGTATAGCCAATTGGAATTTGTGGTCTGTATATTTTATCATTTCATTGAGGATTCTATCAACACCACTTTTTGGGTTGGAGGGTTTGTATTTTGTCCTGTAGTTCATTCAATGTAATTGGAGAATCCAGTGGGTTCTGGTAGTCTTTAATAGTTGATTCTAGGATTTGCATTTGATCATGTATATTTATTTGATCTTTGTACTTTGTTATAGGGCCAAAAATATTGGAGAAGTAGTTTACCCATATCTCTATTTTGGATAGATAGCTCTTCGTGTTGTTTGTTTAGGTGTCTTCCAATTGTCCCAGAAGTGGTTAGTCTATGGATTCTTCAATTACGTTGAGCTGGTTTCTGACGTGCTGATTCCTTCTTTTTCCGTAGTGTATTTCTGTATGTTTTAGTGATTCACCATAGTGAAGGCGTAGGCTTGGGTTTTCTGGGTCTCTATGTTTTTGGTTGGATAGGGTTCTCAATTTCTTTCTTAAGTTTTTGCATTCTTCATCAAACCATTTGTCATTGTTAATTTTCTTCGGTTTTCTGTTTGAAATGTTTAGATTTGATAGGGAAGCTGAGAGGTCAAATAGACTGTTTAGGTTTTCTACTGCCAAGTTTACACCTTCACTATTACAGTGAAACGTTTTGTCCAGGAAATTGTCTAGAAGGGATTGAATGTGTTGTTGCCTAATAGTTTTTTGGTAGATTTCAACACTACTTACCTTCCATCGTAGCATTTGTTAATATTATTAAGTTCCTTTGTCTTTGATGCCTCATGATTGAGAATAGCTCTGTTCAAGTAGAGGGTGCTTTTGTTGTGATGGGGGTGTCAGTGGACTGACTGTGAACGCTCTAAACTCTGGGTTCAGGTCAGTGATAAAGTAGTCTACAGTACAACTGCCAAGACATGAGCTATATGTGTACCTACCGTAGGATACCAAATTAGCATACCCCCTGAGTCTCTTCCCTGTCTCACACCTGGTAGTTTGGTGGATGGGACTACCAGCTCTCTTTTACCTAGAGGGCAACCAGTGGGTCCGTCACCTTTATACCATGTTTGTTGTAGGATGACATCGCTCTCTATTCGCCCCCCCCCCCCCCCCCCCACTCTCTTTCTGCCCCCCCCCTCTGCTCTCTTTCTGCCCCCCCCTCTCTCTGCTCTCTTTCTGCCCCACCTCTATCTTTTTAGGTGTGTAGTGTGCTAGTCCTTCCTCCCTCTAGCTTCTGCTTGGTTGTAAATGAGCCCTTGGAGGCGTCCAGTGTGTGGCTTTAAATGTAGATTTCTGTGTCACTGGTGGCTCTCTGTCACCCAAATTGATGAAGCAGATTTATGACGGCTGCTGGGCACAACAAATTAAGTTGACAGTGATGTATGGGGGCCTAACGCCATCCTGATCCTAGCTTGCACCGTGGACGCTAACACAAGCGCGCACACACACACACAAGTGTGTGCTAACACACACGTAACTCTAACAGACGAACACTAACACACACGGCGCTCAATAACACACACCCCTCACACACATTTACACACACCACTAACACGCTCTCTTGTTAGTATCAGTCGCATAATGAAATTCCACACGCTGAATTATTATTATTTTTTCATTTCTTTTTTTTCTCTCTCTCTTCTCCCATCCCTCCCTCATCTGTCTTTCTTTTCTTTTTCTCTCCTTCTAACCTTTAATTTCCAGACTCATCCGACCACCAGTAAACTGCCCTTGAAGGACGCCTTTACGTTCGACGACTACAGGTTGGTTTGTGTGCGCGTCGGCCTGCTTTTGAAATGCTTGTGCATGTCCGTGCGCGTGTTAGACAGTGGGAGAATGTATAACAACTGCCGGCATCCAGGATAGCCCGTTTAAAACGGACCGTTAGTTCTCATACTTTCGTTATCTTTGAGGGAATCATTTATCGTCCGCCTCCAGCAATGTGTTGGGTTAATAACGGAGCTGGGACGCGCTTGTTGTTGTCTTGTCACCGTGGCGCCAAGGCTTTTGAGGAACCACTGTTAGCCCAGTTTAGAATGTAGTTTAGAATGGTAATTCTCAGAGCATGCCTCGACATCATTATTACAAGATCTATTATAATCGCCTACTGTACCATCCTTGACAGTGGTCACTAGAACAAGCACTTAGTTTTGCGTACTTCAAGTGTTACTAAAGCCAGGTTATGATTAGGACTGATGTCCCGACCACGTGAGGCTATAACTAACTAGTCAGGAAAAACACAGGGCCCTTGTTGCGATTGGTTAGAACAGGAAAGTGAGTCTTGTTGCTGACTTGATAGTTGGCTGACTGTGACCTTTGACACCCTATAGATGGGCGGTTTCCTCAGTGATGACCCGTCAGAACCAGATTCCTACAGAGGACGGTAGCCGCGTCACCCTCGCCCTAATCCCTCTCTGGGACATGTGTAACCATACCAACGGCCTGGTGAGTACTACAGACACGCTATTACACACTTATTACATGCCTATTGCACGGCTGAAAAGTGCCTATTGCATAACTGCACACGACCATCCTCCACCCACTGTGGAAGAGGTTTTAATTTAAAAAAAAATAAAAAAAATCTTAAAATCCTAGCTTTTTCGTAAAAAAAAAAAATCGACACACACAGTAAAGAAATCTGCTGTAGAGAATTCTAGATTTGAGAGAAACCACACAGTGTAATGTGTTTTCCTCAGTTGATTACGCTTATCTCATGGGCTCTTTTATTTATCGCAATCGTTTGGCTTTGATTGTGTTCAGTGACTGATTGTAACGGCGCAATAATATCTCCTCCTTGCGTATGCATGTAAACTGCATCTACGCCCTTTAAATTAGATTTGATTTGTGAAAGCCCGATACGTAGACAAAGCGAGTCATTAAAGACGCAATAAAATGTCTTCCTGTGTATTCCCTTGGTTTTAGTTTAATAAAAATGGGTTACAACTTCCTCCCACATTTTTCCACATTTTATTGCTCTCCTTCAGCCCTAGTTCCTACAGTGTTACTCACTGGTGAAAATATGTGTGGGTTCATTCAATTTCCTTAATTTCTGCCCATTTGTAAAGCTCTCACTAACTCCGCATCAGGGAATTATATGTATTCATATACTCATTGATTACTTATGCTAAACTAATATATTCATGTTTTGAAATACATTTACTTTCTGATTAGTTTGGTAGTTCCTTGAGATTGTTACCAAAGGAATGGATGATTGATATGCAGCTCTTCTAATACTAGGAGAGAAAAAGGATTGTACATTTGTTAGATTAGCTGGTCACGTACACTATATAAAATAAACGTGCTGTAAATTGTATCGCCAGTCAGTCAGTGAAGGAGCTCAGACAATTCACTGTGCAGCTCTGAACTATAACTACATTAAATGTTTAACTGTAAAGTGTTGTGTTTTTAAATGCACTTTAAATAAAGTTTGATTTGTCCATATAAAACCAAGAGCATTAGGAAAGTAACCGAAAGGTCTCTGTTTCAAATCCCCGAGCTGACTAGGTGAAAAATATGTTGATGTGCCCTTGAGCAAGGCACTTTACCCTAATTGCGCCTGTAAATCGCTCTGGATAAGATGGCTCAAATGAACATGTCAAATGCTTCCATGAGCTTTTCCATCTGTCACTAATCAATCAATGAATGGATCAATTACAGTTTGCCTGTTGTGTTTTGCTCAGATCACCACTGGTTACAACCTGGAGGATGACAGGTGTGAGTGTGTGGCTCTGCAGGACTACAAAGAGAACGACCAGGTGAGTCTGGGCAGCATGAAACTACTGCGTCGTTTATTCTTTAGCTACCATATAAAACTGGCGTCCCGTCCGGGGGGTTGTACGTGTACATCAAGCTGCCTCATGCTACAGAAACAGGAGTTGTGTACTAAGTGCATGATCTAATTGGATCAAGTATGTGTATATCAATTTAAAGGTAGTTAGTTCCTGACTGGATGACTGGTAGTGCATTACATAGGGAATAGGGTGCCGTTTTGGACGTAGAACCTGCCTGAGCTCACAGAGACACAGACCACTAAGATTCATTCCCTACTTAGCTTTATCACTCCTCGTCTCTGTCCCCTGCCCCGGCTCTCGCTCTCCTTTTTTACCGCTCACACTCGTTCCGTTCTGCTATCTGTAAATGTGGATGTAATGTGTTGGAGCCATACGTGAGTCGAGTGGTGTGTGGATTTTCTGTGCCCATTTGAAGCTTCCACTAGATCAGAAATGATAACATGATTATGAGGGGAAATGGTACATAGGAATAGTGGGTGGAATGTTGACCACATTGCTTACATCCAACCCAAACCAATCTACTGGAACCTTCTAGAGGTTGAGTTCAAATCGGATGATAAAGGGGAAGTTCAGCTATCTTCAGCTACCAACCAGTAAAATACTAAAGTTTGTAGTGGCTGTATTTATAGAAACCCAAACCATGGATTACGTTTTCTCCTGGCCCATACACTGGTTTTCAGGGAGAAAAAACATCTAACATTACTTTGTAAAATGCTGAACTTCCCCTTTAATGTTGAGTGACTGTTCTCGTCTGTCCTCAGATTTACATATTCTACGGGACGCGGTCCAACGCTGAGTTTGTCATCCACAACGGCTTCTTCTTCCAGGAGAACGCCCACGACAGGGTCAAGATCAAACTGGGCGTGTCCAAGAGTGAACGGCTGTACGCCATGAAGGCTGAGGTGCTCGCCCGCGCTGGCATCCCCTCGTAAGTAGAGAGTCGCACACACACACACACACACACACACACACACACACACACACACACACACACACACACAGAGAGTCGGGAGGCGGGACAGTGGGAGGGAGGGAGGCTTGGGAAGGAGAAAGAGGGGTAGCGTGAGAGAAAACAAATTATATCTCTCCATTATGTCAGAGACCGAGGTAATTTCAGGAGGGCAATATTTTCCAGAATTTCTGTGAATTGATCAATGTGACAATCGGCAGGACATGGCCGACATTATTACACTGCAAACACATTACTGAGGCTTGCTCTAGTCTAGCAGAATTACTATTGCATTACTTCTCTCTGCACATCGCTATAACAACAGTACATACGGGAGAGGAGAATTTACTCTGAAAACAAAAGCTACACTGTGACATGAAGGTAACATCACAAATCACACCCTATTCCAGGGCTGGCCGACCATGTTCCTGGAGCGCTACCTGCCTTTAGGCTTTCCAGAAACAGGGTTAACATTCTTTAATGCTGCACTACATTTGACCAGAGCCTTCTGTGGCTCAAAACTCCTTTCATATATCCCAGTGTATGTATGGGCGACAGACAGGCAGTGTGCCGTTGCCTCTTTGCCTTTGAACACCATACATCACTATATCTGTCAGTTTAACAATAGAGCCCCAAACAGCAACAACACAACAGACAGTCTTTAATCTCATTTCCACTGTGAGACTCAGAATGCCCCATCAATAAGAGATTAAAAGTGCTCTTATTAATATGACAGGGAGGGAAGGCTGCATAATATTAGGTTAATGATAAAATAATGGGAGCATCAGGGCTGGGGGGGGGGGTTTAGAAAGCATCTCACATGCCTATTCTGAGACAACGCTGCAATATTTTATCCTGGATGCATTTCAAATTATCAACGTTTTCTGCTTGGCTGGAACAGAAGCCTGAACCCACACCGGCCCACCAGCCTGCCCACCTCTGGTGTAATGGGGTCCCTCTCCTCTCTTACTTCCCTCTCTCCCTCCCACTCTTTTCTCTCTTTCTCCCTCTGCCTCTTATTTTCTTTCTTTCTTTCTTTCTCTCTCGCTTTCTCTCTCTTTCTCTCGTTCACTCTCGTGCTCGCTCTCGCTCTCTAGCACTCGCTTTCTCTTGCTCTCTCTCGCACGTTCTCTCGCTCTTGCTCTCTCTCGCACGTTCTCTCGCACGTTCTCTCGCAAGTTCTCTTGCACTTGCGCTCTCTCTCGCTCTCGCTCTCTCTCTTTCGCTCCCTCTCCTCAGTTATAAGCTGCAGGGTTAAAACACCAGGAATATCCTATGCTAATGAAAGATTTAGTTGTAATTGATTAAGTGTATATTAAAGATTCAGCAGGGGGGTCAGAGTTTGGCCTCCACTCAGCTTAAATGAGTCAGCTGACGCTAAACGTGCTAAACGTGAGTGGGTCTGGGTTAACCATGGACCAGTGGCTTCTAAACTAAATATCAGTGTAGTGTAGTGTAGACCTGAGTTAGCCATGGGCCACTAACCTCCATTAACACAAACTGTACCTGCCAAGCCCCTTCACTGAATTTAACCTACAGATCATGGCTTTATATGGTTCACGTTATACAGGGATCACTGTGGAAGGTTTTTTTTCTTTGTGAGGTGTGTAATTTATATTTCTTTAGTTAACCTTTATTTTGACAGGGAGTCAATGCTGATACAAAGGTCTCTTTTCCAGATGAGCCCTGTATAGCACCACAATACACATCAAAATACAATAAACATGTTAAACTACACATTCATATACACATTAAAATACCTTGTTATAACCAATACACAAAAAGCTAAATCCTAAACAGACACATTCTTCAGTAAACGGTCCCCTAATAACTGTCCGAAATGACATAGAGCAGGTCTGTCCAACCCTGTTCCTGGAGAGCTACCCTCCTGTTGGCTTTCACTCCAACCCCATTTGTAACCAACCTGATTCAGCTTTTCAAGCAGATAATTATTAGAATCAGGTGCGCTAGATGAGTGTAGCAGTGAAAATCTACAGGATGGTAGCTCTCCAGGAACAGGGTTTGACAGAGCCCGGGTCCGGTAGCCCGTACATCTATAGGTTAACAATGAGTTAAGGTATGGCGGAAGTTTATGCAAGTGGGCTTTCTAGACAAAAAGAGTGCAATGCATCGATCTACTAGACATTAAGGGCCAGCCCACATTCTGATACAAAATGCAAAGATGTGTACTGTACCTATCGCCCGTAATATAGCGTAAAGCTCTTTGATAAACTGCGTCCAATGGCTTCAATACAGTGACCGCTGTATTCATATAGATTATAGCACCATAGTCAATAACCAGAATTAATATTGTCTGAATAATTTTTCTGCTATTTTAACGAAAGACGGGACTGGTTCCTATAGAACAGTGATCCTAAGGGCTGCACGTTTTGTTTTTTGTTTTAACACTACACAGCTGATTCAAATGATCAAAGCTTGATTATTAGTTGATTATTTGAATCAGCTGTGGGTAGTGCTAGGGTAAAAACCAAAACGTGCAGCCCTTTAGTGTCCCGAGAACCGAGTTTGGGAAACACTGCTATAGAAGAAGCCAATTTTTTTACTAACTCGTCAACATGCTTTTTGAAAGATAGCTTTTCCTCAATCCAGAGGTCCAGATATTTATAGGTGGGGACATCATCAGTGAGGGCACCTTTCAAAGTACATATGCATAAATCATATAGATTTGGAAAATTGTGCTTTTTACCTGCATTAAGAACCAATTTCACTGCAACAAAGGCTTTTCTGCAGGTCAAGAATTGAAGCTTTGACAGAGCCTGATCAACTACAGGGAAGGTTATAAGGGCCTGATAGGGTTTACTGGTCTAGGTTTAACTAAGAGGTGATATGTGTGCGTAATGAGAAATAGAGAAGTTGTTGTGACTGTACGGTCTCTTTATCACTTGTTCTTTCCCCTCTTCTCTCACTCCACCCCCTCCCACCCCCCTCAGGTCCAGCATCTTTGCCCTGCACTGCAGCGATCCTCCAATCTCTGCCCAGCTATTGGCCTTCCTCAGAGTCTTCTGTATGACTGAGGGTAAGACGCACGCGCATGCAACCCTAAATGCTGGCATCGATTTGGGACCTTCCCTGTGGATCCTCACAAGGCCAGTCACACACTAAAGCACAACACCAGGAACAGCTGAGGAGAAGTTAGGAGTGATACTTTGAAGTGAAATCCAGTTTGAAATCATTTAAAAAAATACTTTACTTGATCAAGCTTACCCTTTGCAGTGGAAAAGTGCAACTCTGCCCAACTGGCAGGCTAAAGCAAACGCTCAAAGTATTTGAAATGGTATTTGAACCCAGGTCTGACTAGCATACTACAGCTACTGTAGGAGCTAGGCCTCCTCTACCTCAGGCCCCACAGATATACTATTCACACTGGCTCTTTCTCTCGCTCGCTATATTTTTTACATGGACCTATCCCCCTCCCATGGGGGTCGGAGCAGGGTGGTTGGGGGGGTGGTAGAACTTTGTTACAGATCTGATTCAGGCATGTGTGTAGCGTGCATGTGTGTAGCGTGTATGAACACATTAGTCACTCAACCTCCAATCATTTCATGTCTCCCTCTCCAGTGTAATCAAACCTTACATAATAGCTCAGACAGAAGACCGATTGTGAAGGCAACAGTTGGCTACCGGTTGAACTAGTCTATCTGGGGACTCGGCCTGTAGAATAACAGGCCTTTAATTTCGTACTGGTCCTGTGTAGCTCAGATGGTAGAGCATGGCGCTTGCAACGCCAGGGTTGTGGGTTCGATTCCCATGGAGGACCAGTACGAAAAAAGTATGAACATGTATGCACTAACTGTAAGTCGCTCTGGATAAGAGCGTCTGCTAAATGACTAAAATGTAAATATAGCTTAACCGAACTCTGATGTTCAAGGTTTTAACTAATGTCCCCAAAGTTAATTGACGTCTTAAAAAAATTCAAACATTTGTACCTGTTTAACTCTAAAGACCAGGCCCTCTGAATTGACCTGGATGTTGTAGTTTCGTTTTTTTCCTCTGTAATCATATTGGTCCTGACATTCTGGTTCATTGCCATTTAACCCCTATTCTCCACAGAAGAGCTGAAGGACTACCTGGTAGGAGAACATGCCATCAATAAGATCTTCACTCTGGGTAACACTGAGTTCCCTGTGAGCTGGGAAAATGAGATCAAACTGTGGACTTTCCTAGAGACCAGGGCTGCCTTGCTGCTCAAGACCTACAAGACCAGCTCCAAGGTCATTAAGGACAACAAGGCTCTTTTACACCCTGTTTGACTTCACCCACCATATTTTTTAAATGTTCTCTCTCTGCTGACCCACTTTATTTTCCCCTTCCCTTCCCCTCTACCTCACTCCCTTCCCCTCTGCCAAATGTCGCCTCACCTCCCTGTCCTCCAGGATGACCAGTGTGCGTTAGAGAAGCCCGGCCTCTCCCTCCACTCCCGCGTGGCCATCCAGCTGCGCCTGGCTGAGAAGCAGATCCTGGAGAGGGTGGTGGCCAGCGGCAAGGCCAAGCACCTGCACTTCCAGCAGCAGCAGGAGGAAGGTGCTCCGCTGCCCCGCTATGAGGAGAACGACATCGCCCTGCTGGAGAACGCAGAGGCCGATACCAAGCTGCCCATCATCCTGAGGAAACTAGAGGAGGAGGACGAGGAGGGAGACGACCAGGCAGCGGTGGAGCAGGTGTTAGCCCAGGTACAGCAGCTGGGACAGGGGGGTGCAGCCAGGGATCTAGCCCCCGTCATAGTCAATGGAGATGGTGGGAAGGTGGTGGTCAACGGGAATGGTATGGACGCTATCCTGACGGAGGATGCTAGCCCAGTCCTGGAGGTTGATGGAGACCCTAGCCCGATTCAGGAGGCTAGCAAAGAAGCTAGCTCAATCTCCTCAGACACTGGCCGAAGTGTTAGCCCTAGCCAGGACACTAGCCCTGCCCAGGAGGAGGATAGTGTGGATGCTAACTCCACCACGCCAGACACTGCTGTCCCAGCAACCACCCAGGAAGAGGAAGGCCAAACAGCGAATGGAGACAAGGCTACTGTTTCTCTCTCACTGGAAGTGGACGTGGACCAGAGGGCAGAACGAACTGGAGACGAGCCCAAAGTCAACAGTGAATAGATGGAATCATCATCTAGCTAACCATTATTGCAGAAGAAGAAGAAGAGCAGCAGCCAGCCAGTCAGTCAGTCAGCCAGCCATAGCAACCCTTTTCTATTTATTTATTTTTGTCTCTCTAAAGTGACTCAGAAATAAAGAAGGAGCTAAGAATTAAGGAAACAGAATTTGAATTTTTAAATGGTAGAACATTTCACTATCTGTCCATTACGTTGCTTCGTCCTTCCTTCCATGGCTTTGTTAATGGTGCCTTCCTACCTACCAACCGCTGCAGATTGCATGCACACTGCCAGTCAGTGTGTCTCTCCCATCGGCCTTCTATCTGAGCATTAGAAGTTTGTCATTTTTATGAAAAACTGGCTTCTTGTTTTTGAGGTTTGAACAGTGCTTTACTAGTTTACATTGAGTTTATTGACATACAAGCTGTGAGAGAATGGTAGGGAGTAAAAATGGCAGGGGACGGCGCTGGTTTCAGTTCTACTGCCGTAGGTGGGATAGAAAGAAAGAAAATAGATTTTAATTTAATAAATTGTGTCTCTAGCTAGCCAAATCTCATACTAACCCTTTACCCCTCACTCAGTTTATTACTGTAGTTTATCTTAAAGCTGCAATATGTAACTTTTTGGGAGACCTGACCAAATTCACTTAAAACTGTGAGTTATAGTCATTTTCATTGAAAGTAATTCTAAGTGTTCTATGTACACTATTTCTATGCTTGCCGTTCTTAAGTTTCGTTTTTTGCATCTTACTTTCGGTTTTGTACACCAGCTTCAAACATCTGAAATTATAATATTTTTGGTTAATGAAAATATATTTCACAGCGGTTTGTTTTGTCACAAACTGAAATTAGTCGAGCTGTTAGAATTTTAGCAACACCTTTAATATACACCTAGTATACTTTCACTCAACAATCTTTTTCTCTGGTGTATTTGGCTCTTTATTCTCTGTTTGAGATCATCACTGCCCCTATCTCTCCTCGCGCTGCACTTGCTGGTTTTACTCAATAGCATTTTAAATACAACCGAAGGAAACTGCTGACACAAAATGGCGCACAAAATGTCCTGTGCACTTCTTCTGGGAACAATCAGTATTTTATTTCTTTACTCAGAGTATGAAGTACCATTTGAAATGTGATGGAAAGGATAATATGTGTGTTTATTGGGCAAAATTGGATGACTAAAAGCATGTGATTTGGGTTGTTTTTGAAAACTTTTAAAACATTTATAGTTTTTAAAATGTTATTACGAATGTACCTCAGCTCTTCAAGTTGCAATTGAATCACCCAAGGATGATTTGCTGTTGTGATGAAGAATATGACTAATGCTAGTCCATATTATGAGAAAGCCATAAGTCAGAATGGTGACTAATTCAAACCTTCATCAGCAAGACACGACAAGATGTGATTCACACAAAGGACTTATGCTCATTTCACTTTATGGTTTTGTTGTTAGAAAGCCTGAAATAAACAGTGTGATCTTTTCTGTTACGTTAATTATTAAAACGTTAATAAAGCGTTCTCTGATCCAATCGCTCATTTTCAACTTATGTTTTTATTTGTCTGTAAAACGTCTGCTCTGTATTTTCAGCTTGGTTTTGGTTTGGTTTTGTATTAACATTTAATGGCAACGAAACATGATTATGTGGCGTTAGTTCTCTGTTGGATGCCTAAGCTCCTAAATAACCCCGTAACTTCAGCACAGTAGCTGTTATTGTCATTTCATCTGTTAGCAGACAGCGGTTCATGTCGGCACAGGGAGCTAATTCTGAACATTGGGGTCTGATGCTGGATATGAGCGCCCATTTTAAGAGACCATGCACCACCAGTTTATTTTAGCCTTACTCCAAAGGGTTAGCTAGCGCTGATTATTCTAACTCGTCTATCTGTTGATGCTGTTACCAACCGCAAAATGAAAGTTGTTCTGAGTCTATTCTACTGTATAATGCAACTATAAAGGGGTTAGTTTTCTACCTTTTTTTCTTTGTTGAAGTATCACCATGTTTTCTGCTGCATATTTTGCTTTGTCACACTATCTCAGCATCGTGGGACTGTTTTGTTCCTGTATTTTGATTGACTCCTCATGGACTACTACTGCTACTTGTCATTTGTATGATTCTCTACCAGTCTTTACCTGCTGCTTCTCTAAAGACTATGTTCCAGTTAGCGTAGTGTACAGTTACTGAGAATCTACCTACTGCTTTAACCAATCACACTCTCCAAGCATTTCACAGCACCTTGTTATATCCAGCCGCAATGGACAAAGTCCTCACCAGCTCACCTTTTAGCCTGGTGGCACAAACACGGGCACGACCAGGCAACTTTTATAGCCTGGTCCCAGATCTGTGCTTTAGCCGACTCCTCTGACATTGATAGTTAGTGGTAAAATTTGACTTTACAGGGTTCTTGTGACTATGATTATTATTCTAAGTATAGTGTAACTGTTGAAATTATTCATTGCTACTGTACATGGCAGTAACCCTAGCCTTGGAAGCCCAGGCTTCTCACATTCTGTCAACAAGACGAGATTTGGGAGGATGGCCCTGCGAGACTACCCTAACTAACCCTTACCCTAAATGCTGTGTGAAATTTAGTTGGTACAATACTTTTTACACTGTACAACATACAGATCTGGGATCAGTCCAACTCACTATATGCAGTAGTTTGGGGTTGTTCCTGTCCAGTGTGATAGTGACAGGAGGTTGTGATGTACAGTATATAGACTTTGGACAACAGAATAGTCATCAAACTGTCCACATGGAAACACCACAGATTAAAGTTCATCTAATTTCTCACCTCCTATTCGTGTACAGCCTTGTTATTTCTCTCTCTCTCTCTTCCTCCCACTCTCTTCTTGTCTTCCTGTCTTCTACGAACAGCCCATACTCCTCCAGGGGCACAAGGTCAGCATCCCTTTTTTTCTCTCTCTTCTCTTTTGTTGGGGGGGGGGGGTTTATTTAATGTATTTCCCCCCTTCTCTGCCCCCTGGACCTATTACGAATTTATAAAAGAAACATTATCTTGAATCATTTAATTCGGGGCAATTAAATTTTGAAATTCCCTATTCATAATGCATGGGAGCTCCAAGATAAAAAACCCTTTAATCCTTGAATATATTATTATAATGGGTGTGGGCAGCGGAGAGAGCGGCAGTCCTGCACATGTCCGGTATTGTTAGTACTCGCTGTGTCAGTAGCCTACTGTAGTGGGAGAGCAGGGGGAAGCAAGGATGAGGAGGAGAGCGTGAGAGGAGACAAGGCCTGGGACCAGCGACTCCAAAGTAATTCTTCGCCATAAATTATAAACTCACCTCCCTATAAATATACAATGGCAGCCACCACAGCCCAGCCCAACGCTAGGGCCCATTGTCATGCAAGTGTTTATTTACCAATAGCATACCATCCCCATCCCGTGTCCTGGTCTGAGGGGGTGGAGAAGAAGAGGGGGGGGGTGGGGGGGGGGGGTTTGGATGGGTGGTGGAGGAGAGGAGGGGGTCAGGTGATTTGCTGTGTTTCGGGATAATGGGACAGTGGTAGAGAGGTAATGGGGGCATATGGAGGGCAGGTCATCTGCATTTTAAGAGAAAGTTTAAAACATGGGGTTGAAACATGCTAAGTGTTCTACAGTCCAACATGGCTGATGTACAGTAGAGTGCTGTGTGGTGCAGTCCCAGGCTCTGCCTGTGTTCACGTATCTGGGTTATCAGAGGGCCAATGGAAAGCCTCTTTTCCAGGGTCATGATCAGCTGACTCGGCAGAGGTCATAGTTCAAATGTCGCAGGTGGCGTGCTCTAATTCCGTCACTTTTTCACACACCCGTACACAAAGCATGCATGCATTCATACAGACGGACACAAGAACACACACTCATCACTCAGGCATTCATATTCACACACAAATTCACACTTGAGCCATTGCTTAAAGGTACAGTATCACGCACACACAGACAATTGACTCCACTGTGGAAAAACAGTTCACAGTTTGCAATCTATTGCAACCACATGAGTTAGAGATGATAGGACTGTATTGTGCTAAAAGCACAAGCGGCTGCTCACTGCTCAGCCCATAACGCTTCTAAAACCAACTCCACTTCTGCATGTCAACCGCTGTCTGTCCACGCTTACAGAGGTTAAAAGTAGCTACGTGTTCAAATAAAATGTTATTTGTCACGTGTGCCGAATACTACAGGTGTAGACTTTACCGGGAAATGCTAACTTACAAGCCCTTAACCAACAATGCAGGTTTTTTTTTTTTTAAGTAAGCCATTTGCTAAATAATAGTTACACAATAAAAATAACTATAAAAAGGCTATATGCAAGGAGCACCGATAGCACTCTTTGAGAGAACAGCATAGCTTCTGTCTTCTTGTGGTTGGCCTCCCCTAACCCATGCTTACCTCGTGGATACAATAGGTCTGAAATGTTTGGCACCCTTGATAAAGATGAGCAAAAAAGACTAAAATAAGTAATACAAATACTGAGCTATATTGTATGCTCAAACTGGCAAAATTATATTATTTTATACTAATACAATTGCTCAGAGATAGAGATTGTATTAACAAGTGATAAAAAAATATATCAAATATAGGGATACAAATTATTGTCTTCCCTGTTTTCAATAGTTCCCTTGCAAGCATAATGACAAAGCCTATTAATCAAATGTTTTATGAGATTGGAGAACACATTGGTTGGGATTAGACCATTCCTCCATACAGAATCTTTCCAGATCCTTGATATCCTTTGTCTGCGCTTATGGACTGCCCTCCTTCAATTCAAACTACAGGTTTTCAGTAGGATTCAAGTCCGGACACTGAGATGTCCATTGCAAAATGTTGTTTTCTTGGTCAATTAACCCTTTCTTTGTGGATCACTGGTTTTTTATGTATGATAGGGGTTATTGTCTTGCAGGCAGATCAACTTCCAGCCAGGTTTCAGCCTTCTGGCAGAGGCAACTGGGTTTTTTGTCTAAAATGTCCTGGTACTTAACAAGAGCCCCAGGACCAGTCGGAGCAAAATGGCTCCATAACATCAAAGATCCACCACCACATTTTGCAGTAGGTGTGAGGTACTTTTCTGCATATGCTTCAGTTTATCGACACCAAACCCAGCACTTGTGTGTGTGTGTGTGGCCAAAGAGCTCTATGTTCATGTCAAATAAAATGTGGGGGATAGAGTTTGGTGCTGTCCTCTGTCTCTCTTCCCTCCCTCACCTCACCCCATCCCAAACTCTGGAACTCATACCAACCCCTGTCCTCCTCCACTTCTCTCACACCTGTCCCGTAGCATGAGTGAGGCTGCCTGAGCCTGAAGGCAGCATCAGAGCTCATAATGAAAGTGTCCATTTATTATTAAGTGGGGGGGGGGGGTTGGAGAGACGCTGGCCTAGCGTGACCGGCCCGGCTCGGGTCTCCATCTGCCTGCCTTATGGAAGTGACACTTGGAGAAAGTGATTGGCAAGCCGAGGATTGTGAGGTGAAAAGGGTGTGAATAACGTGTGGGAAAGCGGGAGCGGAGTGCCTGAAATGGAAGAAGAGGGAGAGGGTGAAGAGAGACACCTCTCTTTCCTAAAGCGGGAGCCAGGCTTCTTAAGCACCTCGTGTGGGGCGTCTGTTTTATGATTTAAACATGTGAAACGATACCTACAACAGTAGCAGGATTCACCGCCACTGTGTTCGTTGTATGAATTGTGTGTAGCGATTCCAGGAATGAATTGAACAAGGGGGAGGAAGAGAGGGAGGGATATCAAGATACACTGCATTCCATTTGTAGGTCAGATTATTTTGTCTCGGAATAGATATGCATGGCTTTGGTTTTTTTGTACACGAGTGTCAATAAAATATCACTTTGCATGGTTGCACTGCACTGTACGTCCTTGTGTTATTTGGACATAGAAGTCCTCACACACATCCAAAGCAACCCTAAGCTCCCTCCCTGATGGCATAAACCTCCCAAGTTGCAAGAGTTCAAGCTGATTTGGTATTCCTCCACAGCAAGCTGCATTTAATCCTTAAGAGTCTGTTGACGCACATAAAAATCCCCCCAGAAATCTGTAAATTTAAGCAGTGGGGGGAAAAGTACCCAATTGTCATACTTCAGTAAAAGTAAAGATACCTTAATAGAAAATGACTCAAGTAAATGTGAAAGTCACCCAGTAAAATACTTTTTGAGTAAAAGTCTAAACCTAATTCCTTATGATTTATTTTTTGACTGCATTTTTGGCCATTTATGAATGTATTATTCAATGTGTTTCTATGGGCTGTAGTAGTAAAGGCTAAATTCAATATTTTATCAAATAATTAAAAAATAAAAATGTTTACATACAGGGGTCCTAAAATTCATAATCAAATAGCTTAATGATTCATGTTATGACCCTCCCCCTGCCCCGCAAGGCTTAAACATTTAGAGGTTACTTTGTAATCCTATTTAAGCCAACTGGAATTAGTATTTTGCAACAGTGAAACCACTGCATATATAATGGATGCCTTGTCTTTCCTAATGCAGTGGGAATGTTTAGAGGAGAGGGGAGAGGAGTGGAGAGGAGAGTCACACACAGGTAAGGCGCGAGGAGGGGGAGGGGAGGGGGACACAGTGTAAGGGTGGTGTGACAACGGAGAAAGAAAAATGGACAAATAGAAAGACAAAAGGACATGCAAAAAAGAGAGAATGACAAAGGTAAATAGGCATGGGAAAAGGGGAGGGGGGGTAGAGAGAATAAGATGGAAGGGTGAGTAAGGAAGAGTGGATGGAGGATTGGAGGAAGATGGAGACAGGATGAGATTGAGAGAGAGAGAATGAGCAGAGAGAGAGAGTGAGGGAGACAGGGTGAGATTGAGAGAGATATATAGGGGGGAGAGAGATGGAGAAGGAGAGAGTGAGATGGATACTGAGAGAGAGCAGATGGAAAGAGATGGAGGGCTAGAGAAAATGGGCATGTGCAGCTCAGCTGAACGCAGATGCAAATGGCATGCTGATAAGGGCCCATAAATCCAGAGTGTGTGACGTCTCTCCCTCTGCCGTGCTTCCTCGCACCCCCTCCCCACCTGCCCTGACAGAAACACTCTCAGGTCATCTGTCTGTACACACCCCCCCACACCCCACCCCTCCCCAACACTGAGACACCCTCTAACAGCAGAACGAAGGGGCTGTAGAGGAGGGTATGGAGGGGGGCCACCAAAATAACGTCAACATTTAACAAGGATAGGTGGACTGACTCTCACAGTTGCCAGAGAAATAATGTAAACATTTAACCAGGATAGGTGGACTGACTCTCACAGAGCAATAATGTCAACATTTAACCAGGATAGGTGGACTGACTCTCACAGTTGCCAGATAAATAATGTCAACATTTAACCAGGATAGGTGGACTGACTCTCACAGAGCAATAATGTCAACATTTAACCAGGATAGGTGGACTGACTCTCACAGTTGCCAGATAAATAATGTCAACATTTAACCAGGATAGGTGGACTGAATCTCACAGTTGCCAGAGAAATAATGTAAACACTTAACCAGGGTAGGTGGACTGACTCTTACAGAGAAATAATGTCAACATTTAACCAGAATAGGTGGACTGACTCTCACAGTTGCCAGAGAAATCATGTCAACATTTAACCAGGATAGGTAGACTGACTCTCACAGAGAAATCATGTCAACATTTAACCAGGATAGGTAGACTGACTCTCACAGAGAAACCATGTCAACATTTAACCAGGATAGGTGGACTGACTCTCACAGAGAAATAATGTATTGAGTCCTCTCGTCCTTTCCTTTTTTTGTTTTTCAAGATTGCTCCTTTCTCCTCCGTTATCGGGTAGGGCTGTGCCCCAGAAACACGATGGAGATGGGAGGAGTGCAAAAGGAGAGCGTGACCGTGTCAAGTTGTTCATTCTTGGGGCCCATGCCCGTCCCTTTTGTACTTTAACTATTTGTACATCATTACAACACTGTATGTAGGCATAATATAACATTTGAAATGTCTTTATTAAATGTCTTTATAACTTTTGTGCATGTAATGCTTACTGTACCTTTTTTATTTTTTATTTCACTTTTGTTAGGGCTGCAGTTAGAGCATTGGGCCAAAATAATAATCATTAAAAAAAAATGTTTATCTATTTCACTTGCTTTGGCAATGTAAACATACGTTTCCCATGCCAAGAGAGAGAGAGACATCATTCTCTATTCTCCAGGTCAGAGAGGGAACAAATAAATGTGTTGGGTACAGGGAGTGCGGTTGGAGAGGAGAGGGGAAGGAGGGAGGCGGTGTGGGGGGTAGGGGGTGGAGCGCACGGCGAGCCGGCCGACAGCTGATGAATGGCCGGGCAGGCTGTAAGTGACAATATGCAGACAAGCGAGATCATTTGCAAATGGATGCAGGGAGTGAGGGGGATAGAAAGAGAGAGAGAGAGAGGGAAAGTCAGGGGCATGCGAGGGGAGGAGGAGAAGAGGGGTGAATGGGTTAACCCTTTCCCGGCCATTCCATCCTTACTTTCAAGGAGAAAGGGAGGAGGAGGAGGAGAGCTCCCACCTGCCCAGAAGAGAAGGCTCATTTGTTTGTGTTGATGGAGAATTCTCTCTGCATTGGGCTGCATGCAGAGGAGAGACTAACATAACGGTAGACTAACGTGACGGTAGACTAACAAAACTGTAGACTGTTGCTGAAGACTAACGTTTCTGTCTTCAGGCTTTTCTTTGGATCAGGCTTTTGCAGATGTTTCTAGTTTAGTAGCCTGTAGAATAAACCTCGGAGAGCAACCAGAAGAAAAGGCTGTCTTGTTTAATGTTGCCCTCTGAAATGGGGCCATTGCATCCACTGTTGGTTGACAGTGCATTACTCTGTTCTATTCTATTCTATTCTATTTTGCATTCTATTCTATTCCAACTCCTGTGTCGCCATTGTGTGTAGAGTGGAAGTGCTGATGATGGAATAGAATAGAAGGGGTGATCAGTATCAAATGAAGGTCTGTTAGTCTAATGGTGATGGAATACGTAGGGGCCAATATCCTATCCAATCTAACATTAATCATGCTTTCTCATAACGCTACATCTACGCTATGTTACGCTCTCATCCAACACCATCTATATTTAACATCCACCAGACACACACTTCTACTCAATACATCAAAGGCTTGCTGTGTGTGTGAATAGAGATGTGTGGGAGTGACAGTGTGTCTGTGAAGCAGACTCCACTGCACAGCCATGGAAAGAAAACAAGGAAGGAAGTCACTGAGAGAAATGACTGTGGGAACTGCTATCACTGAGAGAAATTACTGTGGAAACTACTATCACTGAGATAAATGACTGTGGGAACTACTATTACTGAGAGAAATTACTGTGGGAACTATTATCACTGAGATAAATTACTGTGGAAACTACTATCACTGAGATAAATGACAGTGGGAACTACTATCACTGAGAGAAATAACTGGGAACTATTATCACTGAGAGAAATGACTGTGGGAACTACTATCACTGAGAGAAATTACTGTGGGAACTACTATCACTGAGATAAATGACTGTGGTAACTACTATCACTGAGAGAAATGACTGTGGGAACTACTATCACTGAGAGAAATGTCTGTGGGACTACTATCACTGAGCGCAATGACTGTGGGAACTACTATCACTGAGAGAAATGACTGTGGGAACTACTATCACTGAGAGAAATGACTGTGGGAACTACTATCACTGAGAGAAATTACTGTGGGAACTACTATCACTGAGCGAAATGACTGTGCGAACTACTATCACTGAGAGAAATGACTGTGGGAACTACTATCACTGAGTGACTGTCATGGTAAGATCATTAAGTTCATTAGCCCATCTAATGCCACCTTTGTCAGTCCAGTTGCGTTAGTGTTTTCAAAGTGAGCACTGTCCCCTCTCTCTCTCACACGCTCGCTCTCTCTCTCTCTGTCTCTATTTCTTTCCTTGTGTGGTTACTGGTACCTGAAAACAAATGTGTTTGTCATCTTTGCATCACCTCTCTGGCCCCCTCTCTCCCCTTCTCTCCACTATCCCTCCCTCCCTTCCTCCCTCCCTCTTTTCCAACTCTCCCTTCCCCTTCCCAGGTCTTAATTGACCCTGTAGTGTAAAATGAGGTGTGTAGGGACGGCTCCAGCGCTCCACTTAGGCACCTGACATGTAGATCAATCACTGTGTTGATCCTAATACCCTTAACAAGGTGTGTCTGCACTCAAAGGACATCTGTGTCTGCCCTTACCATCGCCACCGTCCCTGTCACACACGCACGCACGCACACGCAGGCACATACTGTACGCATCTCAGGAGGCTGCTGAGGGGAGGACAGCTCATAATAATGGCCGAAATGGAGCGAATAGAATGGCATCAAAAACCTGGAAACCATGTGTTTGATGTGTTTGATACTAGTCCACCTATTCCGCACCAGCCACTACCACAAGCCCGTTCTCCCCAATTAAGGTGCCACCTACATCCTGTGGTATGCATGCAACCACGCATATATACACACACACACACACACACACACACACACACACACACACACACAAACACACACATCAGGGTGTCCTTGCTTTGCATGTGACTGCGGTGGTTGGCGGTGGCCTGTTTGATGGATCTGGTGAGTTGGTGCTTGTAATGGTGGTTCCACTACCACACACAGGGCTAGCCATGAGGAGCTGTCCTCTGTGAGATATGGTGTGTGTGTGTGGTCAGATGGACCTCTACGATGGTATCTGGTTCTATTATTGGCAGAGATTGTCACAATAGCATGATGCCCACTGTGCACAGACGTCAGTTGTATGCCTAATTTTGATTTGGTTCAGTTGTCAACTAACATTCAGCGTGAAATCAACAAAAAATATCACCATATAATTGGATTTAGGTAAACCTTTAGGTAGACCTTTTGAAAATCTAATCAATTTTCAACACTGATTCAGCGTCATCACATCAAATGACGTGGAAACAGCATTGATTCAACTAGTTTTTGCCCAGAGTACAGTACAGTTTTAAGTATATCTTCCACATTACGTAACATTAGTGTAATCTACATATCCCCGCTCTAGTCCAACTGAAACTGCCACCAAGATGAAAAACAAACCCACTATGAAAGTCCAAATCTAATTAGAAAGAGACAAACTAATATGACAGTGTCTTTCATTCTGATAAATAATTCCAGCTCCTGAAATCCCTGGCGGCTTCGCCCGAAGCAGATCAAACTTTTCTAATACTTTTAAAATGCTCCTCCATTTTTTTATTGGTGGCATTTTATAGTTTATAGACTTTGTTGCTTCAAGATCCCCTGGAAATACTTCATTGTGTCTGATGCAGGCTTGCTGTAATATCATTTCTGTATGTGTCTGTGGAGGTTTTTTTACTCTGTGTTTCTGTAATAACAGGAGTGTAATCTCTCTCCTCTTGTAAATAAAACTGAATTTAGCCTTGGTCTGCCGAGCAGAGCGATGTTTGGACCAAAAAAAACATGTAACCATGTATCTAAATATAGACTATTTGGGCTCTCTACTCTTCTGTTTGTGCAAATATTTTTGTTTCTATGTGTGTTTTTCTGTTTGTGTGTGTGCGTGGGCTTGTGTGAGTGTGTGTATCGGTGTGCGTGCGTGCGTGCGTGTGTGTGTGTGCGCGCGCAAGTAAGTGTTTTACCTTCCTCTCTTTCCCCTCTCTCTCGAAGCGTGTCAGACAGGTCCCCATGGAGGTCCCAATGGATCTACTGGAGGCTTAGTGTCTTAGTGTCCACTCTTAACGAGGCCACAGCCTTCTCCTGAGAGTGCTTCTCCAGAGGCCATGCTGCCTTACTGCCCTGTAAAATAGAGAGATAGGTATTAAAAGAGAACGAGAGAGGGGGAGAGAGAAAGGAGGGGACAGAGGAGTGATCATGGGCTTGTGGTCTGAATTTGCCCAGCGGGGTTGATGTCAGGTTGGTAGACCTGGTATCCTCTACTCCCCCCCCATTCCATCGCTCTATCCATTCCACCTTCCTCCAATCTTCCGAACCTTCCATCACCTTCGCTCTTCATCCCTTCTTTGACCTCCATCCCTCCTGTGTTACCTATCCTCTGCTGCTTCCCCCTCTCCCTTCTCTCTCCATTTCCTCCATCCCTCCATCCCTCTCCTCTGGTGCAGACATTGGGCCTGACAGTCAGGCTGCTGGGCAGGCAGGAGAGCCACCATGCCACAAGCCATCTCGTCTCCTCCTCGGCCCCCAAAACACACACTCCCCTTCCCCCTTGCTACTCTCCGTCCACCTGAGCAACCATGACCATTGCCTGTCACCACGGTAACTCGAACAGCGTTTCGATTCGCCCCCGAACAGGTCAGAAGGGCAGCTGTGACAGGAAGGTGGGGGTTTGGGCAGGAGGGAAGAGGCAAGAGGAGAGCACGTACACACACACACACACACACACACGGTTGCTGTGCGGTGGTGGCAGCCGGGTCTGTGGTTTCTAGGTCAGGGACCAGGGTTGGGGACTGATGGAGATGAGAAGGGACACCAGGACAGCGCTGGCCTTTTACCGTGGGCCTGGCCCCGTAACGTCCCAGCACACCGTCCAGACCCAGCAGTGTGTGTGTGTGTGTGTGTGTGTGTGTGCAGTGCGGAGTGAGGAGTGGAGATGTGAGGGGATCAGGCCTGATATAAGTTGATTCTGTCGTCTCTTTACTTCTACCAGAGTGACAAGCAGGGACAGGGAGAGGACAAGGAGTGGAGAGGAAGTGGAGAGAGAGTGGAGAGGGGCTATACTCTGCAGCCAGGGGAGTACGCTCGGCTGGACGGACAGACTAGAGGTGATCGCCCAGGGAGGGAGAGGACCGCAAGTTCACACACTGATTGAGATTATGATAATCGAAACCACTCTCGCCACAGTGTCTTCATTGAATATTTGAATTGTTCTTATTGAAGTGTAATTACATTGAGAGTTGATCTAAGTGATCCAGACTCTTCACAGAGAGCTGTTTGGTAATTCTCTTCCATTATCTACTTGCTGATATGGCAGCATTACAAGGCCCTGTTGACATATAGCCTAGCGCTCGTTATTGCTTGATTAAGGACTACTACCAGGCACACATACACGACCCATCCATTATTCACTATGTCATTCATATTTAACCGTGCTTTCATATGGGCTGAATCATAACCTTTTCTGTTGCTCAGTAGGAAAGACATGGGACCAGCAGTAAACTAACAGAGCTGGAGGAGGACTCTAACAAACTTGCTTTGTGTATTTGTGTGTGTGTGTGTGTGTGTGTGTGTGTGTGTGTGTGTGTGTGTGTGTGTGTGTGTGTGTGTGTGTGTGTGTGTGTGTGTGTGTGTGTGTGTGTGTGTGTGTGTGTGTGTGTGTTCCTTTAATTTGCTCCTATTATATTATCTTGAAGGAGAGAATACGGTGAACTTACCAGAAGGGTTTATTTGACCAGGAGAGGGCAGCTTGGAGTCAAAGAGCTTTAATTAGTAGTTTTACTGTCACTGAGGCATAGCAGAGAGAGCAAGACAGGGTGACTATGTTTCTCCAAGCTCTGATGCTGCTGATGGTTATTAGTAGCCTACCAAACTTGCTAACTGCCTGCTACTCAGCACCTCCAATCAAGTAGCCTACAAGTTCTGATCTGGTGCATCAGCCTCATTGCTTTTAAAATGTGTTTTGCAAGTGGTTGTATTAATTTGGGATCTATCGCATCCCACAACTGTCCCAGAGTTTGTTTGGAATATTGATTTATTGCACAGAAGGACATGTTGAGGTCAACTTTTGTACTATGAGGGATAGTAAATTGATGTAGGCTAGTGCTTTTGCTGTTTGTTAGGCTTACTCATCTAACATCTTCAATATTCAGTGCCATCAGTGGCAGTTTGCTTCCCTGATGTGTCTGTCTTCACTACTTCTTAGCTGGAATGGCTGTGAGAAAGACCCGATCACGTGACGGGCATTAGCTAATAAGAATTGACATATCTGAGAGAGCCATGTGAGTGAGTACGCATCCAGGAGAATGGAATTATAATTATTATATTCGGCCCAAGGGCACAACGGCCGCTTTGGCCCCAAAAGGCATGAATTTTTTAGGGGGCTTTATGGCTACACAAGGGTGATGGTGCGGGGAAATTCGAGGACTGGTGAGAATATTATCAAGTGCGTGTCAAATTGTGAATGAGAGACTGATGAAGTGTGTGCAGCCTGTACAATAAACAAATCAGAGCTCATGCCTTTCATGCAGCTTTTTTCAAATCATCATTAGTCTCATCATGCAGCCTTAGAATGCATTAAAAATCCAAACATATAGCCCATGTTTGTATCACAACTAAAGTTGCCTACTTTAGAGTTATTTATTGCATATAGGAGGCGATTCTGTTCTTCTGAAATCCACTACATTTTCTTCATATCATGTTTCTTCAGACCTGTCTAAAATAAATAATGGATTTATTGTGATAGTGTAGGCTATATTAAATGGATGTATTAAACTTTTTTAAATATAGATGTTCCAAAGGTCTGCATCAGTGCGTGGAAGCCAGGAGATGCTAAACGTGCTTATGTTAATTAACAATCACCAGCTAACAAAATGTCTTGACCGCCACAGTGTTGGGAGGGAGGGAGAGAGGGAGGGGGGAGGGAGGGGGAGAGGGAGGGAGGGGGGAGGGGGAGAGGGAGGGAGGGGGGAGGGGGGAGGGAGGGGGAGAGGGAGGGAGGGGGAGCGGGAGGGGGGAGGGAGGGAGAAGGGAGGGAGAGAGAGAGGGAGAGAGGGAGGGGAAGGGAGAGAGGTATAGTTTCACTGTATTCATGTAGCATCACAGAGGGAGAAAACTGTAGACTCGTATCTACCTATGACTGATACAGCTGCACTACTAGCTTTGATTATTTGAATCAGCTGTGTAGTTCTAGGGCAAAAAACAAAACATACACCCAAGGGGGGCCCCAAGACCAAGTTTGGGAAACCCTGGGTTAGGGCACAGGATGACTGATCTAATCTCCTCCTGGATATTGCACACACGGACACTGTGGCTGTGTAGGAGAGACATTGATATGGTAGAGAAAGCTCAATGACATAGCGGCCGTTTGCTGTTCGCCTCTCCGCTGTAGCGCCACTGCTGTCCGTGCCGCCAGCCAATGGGCCGGTGATGAATCACGGGGCCAGCGAGAGACGGGGTAGAGAGTGGAGTGGGGGAAATGTGAAACAAGCAGATAGGGACTGGAGGGGGACGTGGGCCGGACTGAGGGGGTGGAGGGTAACCTGTAAGAGAGGGAGAGAGAGGGGTTTTGAGGTAAGAAGGGAGAGAGAGAAAGGGAGGGGGATGAGATAAGGAAAGGTAGAAAGACTTCATCTTCCGAAGTGCTGATGGTGCTGGATGGGGTTCGGAGAGAGCTGGAACTGCTGTCTCCTATGGCAACGCCATTATTCACCCTCAGATCTTTGTGTGTGTTTATTATGTGTATGTGTATGTAAACTGTCACTCACTGACCCCCAGGTAGTAATCCTTCTGTCCAAGCAGAAGCAGGAGGAAGGCCAGATCCAGTTGGGTGTCACACTGTCACTTCCCACCGGTGACACACTGAACCAATCACATCCCCCCTTTAGCCCCTCAATTCTGTTCCTGTTTCATATTTGTATGCTTCATTGGGAAGAAAGTGGAAATATTTTAGAGGGAAGTGCAGAGGGAAATGTTAGTTAGTGCGTAAGTGGGTATCGAACCCCCGCCCCTGGACCAGCGTCCGATACACAGCCAATCAAATCTTCCTGTAAGAGAAACTGATTCTTTCAACAACATACAGTAGTTTAGCTCTGAAATTACACCTTGATATTTTAGTGTAGCTACAAAGACCTCCTGACAGTGTGTGTGTGTGTGTGTGTGTGTGTGTGTGTGTGTGTGTGTGTGTGTGTGTGTGTGTGTGTGTGTGTGTGTGTGTGTGTGTGTGTGTGTGTGTGTGTGTGTGTGTGTGTGTGTGTGTGTGTGTGTGTGTGTGTTTGTGTGAGTCACTATGAATAGATTTAAATGGAAGTGGATTGCTTGTAATTGCATCATGATGACTCACCTCAATAGTATAAACTGTCTGATTACACACACACACACACACACACACACACACACACAGACACACACACACTTTTTCTTTGCAACTCTGCCTAGAAGGCCAACATCCCGGAGTCGCCTTTTCAATGTTGACGTTGAGACTGGTGTTTTGTGGGTACTATTTAATGAAGCTGCAGTTGAGGACTTGTGAGGCATCTGTTTCTCAAACTACACTCGAATGTACTTGTCCTCTTGCTCATTTGTGCACCAGGGCCTCCCACTCCTCTTTCTATTCTAGTTAGAGCCAATTTGCGCTGTTCTGTGAAGGGAGTAGTACACAATGTTGTACGAGATCTTCAGTTACTTGGCAATTTCTCACATGGAATAGCCTTAATTTCTCAGAACAAGAATAGACTGACGAGTTTCAGAAGAAAGTTATTTGTTTCTGGTCATTTTGAGCCTGTAATCGAACCCACAAATGCTGATGCTCCAGATACTCAACTAGTCTAAAGAAGGCCAGTTTTATTGCTTCTTTAATCAGCACAACAGTTTTCAGCTATGCTAACATAATTGCAAAAGGGTTTTCTAATGATCAATAAGCCTTTTAAAATGATAACCTTGGATTAGCTAACACAACGTGCCATTGGAACACAGGAGTGATGTTTGCTGATAATGGGCCTCTGTACGCTTATGTAGATATTCCATTAGAAATCTGCAGTTTCCAGCTAGAATAGTCATTTACAACATTAACAATTTCTATACTGTATTTCTGATCAATTTGATGTTATTTTAATGGACCAAAAAATTGCTTTTCTTTCAAAAACAAGGAAATCTCTAAGTGACCCCAAACTTTTGAACGGTAGTGTACATGACACTTGTTAATCCGATATTGAGTTAGTTTGTGTAACCGTTACATACAGTACATCATGTAGACACACAGACGAAAACACTGCCTTTGTTCACAACAAAACTCCAAAATCTACAGTAGAGGTTGTGGTAATGATGCTAGAGGGATGAAAATAACTCTAAATATTTTTTTTTTCATTTAATTTCCTGAGCCTTTTCCTGTTGAAATGCTCAGTCTGATGGTGTGGGCATGTTGATAAAAATGTATATATATTTACATACACAGCCCTGATTGGTGGATAGGATCATCTAGACTCAGGGGTCCCCAATTACATTCAGCCGTGGGTAGATTTTTCTTTCAGCAGATGGTCGTGGGACCGGAACATAGTTACAAATACTTTGTACACTGGGCTGAATTTGGCCCACTGTTGGGGAACCTCTAGAGGCCCTGCTCTAGAGGCTACACCACTTACCCCTTCAAAGTAGGAGGATTTTGACTGCATTGGCACTTCAAAAATAATAAGGAAACGTTGTTGGCTTGGTAACTGAACAGGCTTGGGTCATGTCACACAAACTGTAAGGGATGCCACTGTCCTTAGAAGACAACAGGTCAAAGGTCAACAGGTAAAGGGTCACTATCAACAAGGCAGGCTCTAGTTTTGTCGCACCTGGACTACTGTTCAGCCATGTGGTCAGGTGCCACAAAAAGGGATTTAGGAAAATTGCATTTGGTTCAGAACAGGGCAGCACTGCTGGCCCTTGGATGTACACAGATAGCTATTATTATTAATATGCATGGCAGTCTCTCCTGGCTCAAAGTGAAGGAGAGATTGACTTCATCACTACTTGTATTTGTGAGATGTATTGACATGTTGAAAGCATAGTGCTGTCTGTTTAAAAGACTAGCACCAACTCAGACACCCATGCATACCCCAAAAGACATGCCACCAGAGGTCTCTTCACAGACACATTCATACACACATGATAACATATAGTACACACTATACACACACGTACACATGGATTTTGTGTTGTACATATGTGGTATTGGAGTAGAGGCCTGAGGACACACACTAGTGTCTTGCGAAATCTAATGGGGATCCATAATAAATACAATTACAAATAGGCCTATATTATTTAAACATTAGTCTTTCTACCAAATATAGTAGCTTATTACAAACACTCAGGCCTATGTAAATGAGAAGAGTGTCTTTCTGGGGGAATATTAGAGGAGATTTGAACTTGTCCCAACTTTTCCGTTAAGTTTGTAACATGGGGACGACGACGAGGTTCGTGGGCACTTTCTCGCCATTCTACATGTAATAGGTGTGCCGAGATGGATAAGGGAAAAGTTGGGATAACTATGCAGGACAGAGAAGGGAAAAGCTGGGATTGCCAGGCAGGACAAACTCCCCCCACCCCCCTCTCTCCTGAGGGCAGTGGAAGTATGCCTGCCCTACCGACCGTCTGACTGCCAAACTAACTGATTTAGTAACATTCTTTTGCCATTTTTCTTCTCGAACAATCACATTTAGTCCCGCTGTTTCCACTGGCCAAGCCGACCACGTCCCGTTGGGGTTCCCTTGAAGGAGAGGGGCTTCCTAAAGAGATCTCCTAGCCCCTTGGCCTCTCCAACATGGTTTATTTCTCATTTAGCGGGGTCGGAGAGTGCCTGGCCCAGGCCTGCTTGTCTGGGCGTGGATAGTCTGGATACTGACACAAAGCTGGAAGCATGGAGCATCCAGAAATATCCAAACAGCTTTATACCATACATCTTTATTACCACAGCATGGTCTATGTCCCAAATGACACCCTAGACCCTATATAGTGCACTACTTTGACCATAGCCGCAGAGGCCTATGATCAAATGTAGTGCACCATATAGGAAATAGGGTGCCAACTTTCATTTTCCTTTTCTAGTTGAAAAGGGAATTAAAGGGCCCATTCCTTTACTGGAGGGATGGGCCATCTCTCTCTCTCTCTCGTCACTTCGTCATACAGGCCAGTAATGTGGAGTGAATGCAAAGTTGTTGACACTGTATTTTCAAGTATTGTCGTGGCAGCATCATGTTATGGGTATGCTTGTCACCGGCAGACTCTGGGAGTTAATCAGGACCAAAAATAAATATAAAAGCAGCAAAGCTGCCTCGTCTTCTGAGTACCTAACCCTATTTTTCAGAGGGACAATAACTCAAATGTTTATGCCAAAGGCACACCAGAATGGCTTTCCAACAGGTGTTGAGTGTTCCTCAATGATCCAGTCTCAGTCCTGACTTATATCTGCTTGAAAATCAGTGACTTGGTTTGAATGTTGCACTACGTCCAATTTACTGAGCTTGAGCCATTTTGACAAAAACAATGGCAATATGCTGAGAGTATAAAACATTGTGAACACTGCTCTTTCCATGACAGACTGACCAGGTGAATCCAGGTGAAAGCTACGCGCAACTCAATATTAGGAAGATGTTCTTAATGTTTTGTACACTAAGTGTATGTTGCCCTAAGAGTTGGGCAAAGTTGGTAGAATCGTATTCAAAATGTTTACAGATGTAATGGCTGCCAAAGATGCTTCCACCAAGTATTAACTCTGGGGTGGTAAGACACGCAATCACGAGGCCTCTGGACAAAAGTAGTGCACTATTTAGCGAACAGAGTACCGTTTAGAATGCAGTCTTGAACTTATTTACCTTCCCTTTATGACTATTTCTGTTCCATTCCACACAACAAAAGAGGGAAGAAACCCCACAACAAAATAAGCACAATAATGTGTTATGACATCACAAGGCAGTCTCATGAATAAAGCTGGTAATTGAATGGATATCTAATTACGCTGTAAAGACACTTCTGGCTCTGTGAGTTCAAGATGCATAGTTTTATTTAGGTTGTTTTTACCCTCATTATATAATGCATCAGTGATAATGACCAACACATATATTAACTAACCACCAGCCCCATCCAATCCAGATTAGTTAATTAATCCTAAAATAAAGTTATCTTTGAAAGAAAAGAAAAACATCCCAAACCTTCTTGATTAAGATTAGAGAGAAGAAGAAGTGTGTGTGTGTGTGTGTGTGTGTGTGTGTGTGTGTGTGTGTGTGTGTGTGTGTGTGTGTGTGTGTGTGTGTGTGTGTGTGTGTGTGTGTGTGTGTGTGTGTGTGTGTGTGTGTGTGTGTGTGTGTGTGTGTGTGTGTGTGTGAGAGAGTGTGAGAGAGAGTCAATTGGAGTGCTTATAATGAGACTTTGGGATTCAGCAGAGCTGAGCAGAGCAGGGGAATGTGTTAACTTGTTCTAAATAAACCTATCATTAGCATTTTCCCTTTAAAAGGAATAATTTCAACTTTGATATTCTTAATTGTGCTTAAGGGCTTGTTCTCTGCTCGCTCGCTCCCCCTCAAACACTTGAGAGTCTCTTAGACTCATGTGGAGAATGTCTTGGGAACACTCTTTAACACTTTAAAGGTTACTTTTAATTCTCAACGTCTATTATAGGAAACGGTGTAAAAAGAAAATGAAAAAACCACCAGCACCTTTTTAATGAAACATTTAACATACACGCGCAGTAAGGAGGACACCCAAAGTGAATATTATTTCAGGGCAGGTAATGTTTAAAATCAACCTGCTATCTATTCATTTGGCTACAGTGTAGTCATTGTCTGGGAGCTTATGCAAAGACATGTAGCTGTAATACAGACCAGACAGGCAAACACAGAGAAATGAAAGTGATCAATCATACTTAACATTGACTTTCAAATGGACTCAGACACAGATAGTCAGACAGTTCTAGAACAAGAGCAATTGTAGTATTCCACTGAAGACAAGAAACAAGACTATTCTTCTTGTCTCTTCTTCCCCTTTATCCAGAGAGAAGGGTTGGGGTGTGGGGTACCAGGAACGGTGGTAGAGAGGAGCGGAGGAAGGGGGCCCAAATTGCGGTTAGCAAGCTAAGCCTGCTCTGAGCAGTAGGTGCGTAGATAGAGGCCTGTAATTTGCATGTGGCAGCTGCTAGCCAACAGAGGGTACTGTTGCATAAAAAGTATGTCTGGGAGACATTACAGGGCTATATCGCATTCAGATCACCCAGCACTGTTACCAGTTCAATAAAAAATCTAATAGGGGCTAATATTTAAGTGCTCCCTCTAGCTATAGCTATGTAACTATGGATTCCAAAGTATTTATACTATCTCTCTCTCTCTACCTCTCTTTCCCTCTGTCTGCTAACATTGAATTGTTTTTATATGATATGCTGGAGGGAAGCGTCAAGTCCTCTGAGTGAGAGTGAAAAATACTGAAAGTTGACGATGATCTATTCTTATTACATAAACAACAAGGGGTGAAAACGAGTGATTATAAAACCCTATGACTCTAAAGCTCGGTTGGATTTCTTCTCACTGTTCTGTAAAATGAGTCTCTCCCATTCCACGTCTCTCCATACTGTCTGCATCTGGACAAATAAACATAAATATTAGCGGGCCCGTTCCCAAACAGTTGTTCTTTAGGAACGAAGAGTTCTAAAGAATCCTAAGGACACCTCTATGTCCCGTAAATGATCCTCTAATCGCAAGCTAGCGTCGTTAGCACAGAGAAACAGCTTATTTAGCATTAGCATAAAACCCAAACACTGCATATACTATATATGCTAATGAAATTAGGGGGGAAAAACAGGACATTTACATCCAGGAAGTGATTGCGTAGTGACATCCCCATAACTTATAACACTGATGGTCCTCAGCTCAGAAAGGAATTGGCCCCGGAACTTTCAATAGGGAGGAAATGATGCAATAGAGAGGTGACTGACTGCACCTGCCCAGCCTGGGTCTGAATAATGAACCAATCAGAGAGCAGAAGGACGAGGAGCACATTCTGAGAGTCCCGCTAAGCCATGCATGGTAGCCAAGTCACAAATGGACAGTTCACTTCTTCTTCTTCTTAATCTGGATGATGATGATGATGATGATGATGATGATGATGATGATGATAATGATGATGAAATGGTCCGATGTGAACATTTCACTCTGCTCTGCTGTGATTACAGTTTGATGCCCAAATATGGAAGATTTGTCAGTTGGTGACCTTTCACATTTGAATGAGAAAACAGGAGTGTTTCTATCATTCCATTACATTCCACTAACTTAGGCCCTTTCACTGACCACTGCCTCCACTACAGTGATTCACCAACAAATCAGTGCCAATCCTGTTACTTCCCATAACACCTAAAACCATTGACATATACTTAAAGTCTTAAACATGACAATGATTTACATTTCAACGTAATGCCTTCAGCTAAGTAATACAAGGACAAAGCGGTTGCATATATCCTTCCGAATAGGTGGTGGGTGTTCTGTTATACATATGACAAAGACATAATTTGGAAGAACCTGCAATCCCCGCTTTTTATTGTAAATGAGCATGAAAATGTCTATTTATATCCTCCCACTGGTGCTGGTGTATGGAGGGAGGGAGAAAAGCGCTTGGCTCAGAGTTTGTCAAGCTGCTACTGAAGACAGCTGAAGCTCGGGGCCCCAGCCAAGACTAGCCGCGAATAAAGGAAAGGAAAGGGACTGGTATTGACAAAGAAAGAGAAAGCGAGAGAGAGAGAGAGAGAGAGAGAGAGAAGAATAAGAAGGGATGAGCACTCAAGGCGATGTGGAGGACTAAACAAACCAACAAAGTCCATTCAATGCAGCGCGGAGGTGGTGTTACACGTCGCTCTGCGGTAGCGGCAGTCTGTCTCAGTGAGCAATGGGCCACTGAAGCTTATAGAGGTGTATTTCATGGTTCCTCATCAGATGAGAAGATCCGTGGGGCTGACAACACCTGGCACGGGAACAAACCCTTCTCTCCCCCTGATGTGAGAGGGAGGCTCAGCCAGTGGGCCGCGTCGTGAACACACCGGGGATAAAACCCTGGGATAGCAGGCCTTTGGATTCCCTTGCGATCATCGGAGAGGTGGAGAGATGGAGAAGAGATGAATACCTGACCCGGCACCACTTGGGAGATAAATACGCAAAAAAAATCTTGAGACGGAGCGGCGTGAAGCCGTGATGCACGGATTAAAACACAGCCAGAGGAGTAGAAAATGGAAGTTGAGGGAAGGGCATTGCAGGGTGTTTGCCCACAAATCACGCTAGTGAGTTCTGGAGATGGGTGTTAAGTAGCTAGAAGAGTAGACATCATCTTGAGGCATGAGCCAATCAACATGATAGAAATGTGGAGAGCAAAGGATGACCGGCAAGTTTTCTTTTGCCTTTTGACCTTTCATGCATATCTAGTGAAACAAAAAAATCCACTTCTCCTTCTGATGCCTAGTGATTCCCTCCACTAGGAAACATCTATGAAATGTTTTTTTTTGACAAAGATCAAGTTTTAAAAAGCCTAGATAGATAGCACTGCTGGGTTGAATGTTGAGTGGGAGTGTTGGGAGAAATATTACCACTCAGCATCATAGTCTAGATCAAAACCAGATGCACCACAGCACAGACATAGTATCTCAAATGACACCCTATTCCCCACATAGTGCCCTTCTTTTGACCAGAACAGACCCACTCAACATTGTGTTGAATAACATATTTCATTTGCATCAAGCATGTTAAAATTAATAAGTTGATTATTTTGTAACCCTTCCTCCCCACCTCTTTAATTCAATGAATTCATAAATGTCTTCATTAGAACCCCCCCCCCCCCCCCCCCACACACACACACACACTATCACACACCATTATCCATATCCCCTCTCTGTCACTGTGACCACTGCCTGGCTTTCTCCCTGCCAGCCTGCCAGCCAGCCTGCCAGCCAGCCTGTCTGTCTGCTTGTCTGTCTTCCTTTCTCCGTGTCTGCCTCTCTGCCCTCCCTGCCTGCCTCTATCATCAATCAGATCCCACTAAGACATGCAGGAGATTACCAGCACAGACTCAAGTAGTGAGAAGCTACTATTTTACTAAGTGCCACGCTCTCCTGTGTCTCCAATCTCACATTCGCTGGAGCAGTCACACACAGGCAGGTAGGCAGTAGGGGTGCAGAGCAGAGCAGAGAAAGGCGACTGGATCATCTGCATTGTACAATATAGATGCTGCTGACACTGTGTGACCAGGATCTGTTTCCCATTCTGGGCCCCAGTGTATGTTTCTCATTTTCAGCTTGACATTAATTTCACTTGGAAGTGTATTTCTCTAATTTATGGGTGTCATGATGTTGATAAAGCCACGATGATGGATTTGAACTCCAGTGTGCAGAATTAGGGCAAAGGTGTTCTTTAATATGGAATGCTTGCCTGGTAGGCTACCATACTCATAATAACTATCTTGAAATCCGCAGATGAATTGATTTTGACTAGGACCGCAGGAATCAGTACTCGAACAGTCGCATATGTATCGATAGTTTTTTCAAAAACGTATACTTAATTCTTTACATTAGGCTACACGTGTGACTCCAAATCTTGTAAATAAGCAATAACACATATAGACGATAGGCTATAGGCTATAGCTAGGGGGTCTATACCCCTGTAATAAGGTTCACCGATGGCCTAAACACATGTATTTGATCGACCTCTGATGAAATGTGTTTGAAGCTTGGAATTTGCTTTGCTTCTTTTACTAGGTCATGGTACATTTACGACAGAATATCTAACTCTGAATAAATCTAAATGTATATCAAGGAATCTCTGCGGAGAACTAATGTTCAGAGATAAATAAGCACTACAGTAGGCTATACTTTTTTGATGAAACATCAAACAAGTTTTGCAGACAGTTATGACTAATCAACATCAAATGTCATCCAGTATTTATTTTGATAATTTACAGTGAGTAAAGATGTTCTGGTATTTTATTATTAAAATCGCTGAACAAATTAATCTGTTAAAATGTTTCTCATTCCACGGCCAAATTTCCACGCAAAGGGAAAGCTTTCAGAAAACTGGTCTAATGTTGTCTATAGCCTATGAAAAATGTAATAGGACATACTTTATTTGAATGTCTATTCGCATGACAAGTGTCTCCACCTCCTTATCAGCTCCCACTGTAATAGAATCGGACGTCAAAAGCGCAGACAGAAATACCCGCGTATAAAATAAACATCTTGTTGACCACATCTTAACAAGCGTCATCCACCTATATAATAAGTTACCTTATTTGTAAACAAATCACCACTTTAATTATATTTTTTATAAATTATATTTGATGGGTGACGATGAATGCATTTGATATAAATGGTCTTGCAAACTGTCCAGCAGTTCTGAGCAAAAAAATCTACAAACAATCTAATTGTATTATTATGTCATAAGGTCAATGGGAAAAAATGTTTAAACACTTTTCTGAATAACATGAATAAAGAATAATGTGACTTGTTCTGAACATTGTGCGAGTTTCCCTTCCGCGTGTGTCTTCGAGGCAGTGAGAACGAGAGGCTTCGTCCACTGTTGCTCTCTCTCTGAGAGACGGCGGCAGTGCGCTGTCCACCGCTTGCTGCTGGTGATCCGATAGTTGTGAAAAGCCACCACTAGTCGCCCCCAGTGCTCTTGCAGTCTCCAATTTTTCTTTCTCACTGTAGACTTAACGTCACGTCCGCACTTGAACTTGAATTTTATCCCATTGTACGGAGCCAGCTCTAGCCACAGAGAGACAGAGAGCTCGGGGGAAGCAGGACTCACTCCGCCATCTTCACACTCACACAGAGAAAGGGGAGAGAAAAGCGTGCAGGTCTTGATTTATTGATAAAAGAGGTGGCAGCCTGTATGCCCGGTCTCCACAGAGCGGTACAAGGGAACAGAGCACTTGGAGTTGAGGAGACTGAAAAGTACCTGGCATTGCATGCTCAAGGCTGCACCAAGAGAAGTGCCCATATTCTTGGCGATAACCAAGTGCCCAAGAAGAAAAATTGGATTCATAATTTTGTAAGATTTTATCATCAATTATTGTAATTGTGTGTGTTAGCGGTTTTTTATTTGACTTTTTCGTATTTTTCTAAAAGAAGAAACGAAATAAGGCTGAGCCATTGACTGGACACACAGTCAGGGTACCCGAGCTGTCAGCGCGCGCACTGACCATCGCTTTCTGATTCTTCTTTTTCTCACTCAAGGTGGAGGGACACTTGCCGGTGTTTGATCCCAACTGTCACTCACAACCGTCAAACATCCAAGGATATTTCCCCCACTTCTGATCTATTTCTTTTTTCTACTTGGACAGATCTCACTTCCCTCACACACCTTTTGCCAATGGTGTGAGTAGCCTAAAGAGAGAAGGTGAAATAGAATTGAAGGTAGCTATAGCCCAGGCTATCCACTGTCTCGTCACACACAAACACAGGGGCAGAGTGGACCGACGACGCGAAACGCAAAAGACACTTTCGCATCTCCAAACGAAGGGATCACTAGCCTACAGCACGACGCCCGACCAACCACCCACCCCGGCCGGCGGTCCGAGCGCAGGAGCCTCGGTCTTGTGGAGGTCCCGGGAAAAGTTGAGTGCCGAGCAGGAGGAGGCAATAGGAGGGAAGCGAGCCCATCCTTCAGAGTGCTGGTCTCCGGGCAATGCCAGTGTAAATGCCAGGGCAATGTCCCGTCGCAAGCAGGGGAACCCACAGCACGTGTCACAGAGAGAATTAATAGCACGTAAGTACCTGCTTTTCTATTTACTCAGAATCACACAACTCGTTAGGGGACTGCTTTCTTTAGTTTTTTACATTCAGTTGAAGTTCATGTGTCATTTTGTGACTCCTATCTTTACTCACACATTTGGCTAATTTTATCAACTTAATTAAGTGAGGGTAGTGAACTCTTCAGTGCGTGACACCAGGGTTGGTAATAAATTGTTTTTGAACTATAGAATGTAACCAGTTTTCACTAGTTGATAAAGAATGGCATTTGACACTATAATTCATTGCATAAATGAAATATTAAATACAATGCCATTGTCATTAAATTCATTTTTCCTTAACAAGTAAATATGTTATATTGCCAATACTCTATTCGTTTTACGCATAACATTGACATATGTGTTAAATACGTATAAATTAAATCCCGTGTAGCTAAGATGGTAGAGCATGGCGCTTGCAACGCCAGGGTTGTGGGTTCGATTCTCATGGAGGACCAGTACGAAAAAAGTATGAACATGTATGCACTAACTAACTATAAGTTGCTCTGGATAAGAACGTCTGCTAAATGACTAAAATGTAATGCATGTGCTAATAGTTTAGACTACTTTTCTGAAAGCTGCATAGATATTAAAAACAGCTTTCCCTTATTAGGTCTAAATGTCTTTAATAAATATACAGTAAGTTCTTATAATGGTATATCACCATCAACGTCTTCTCTCCCAAACAGATAATTGAACTGTGCATGAAGTGTGTAGGCTATTGTTGGTGCAGGTTATAGGGCGTCAGGTATCTGGCTGCACAAAGTCCTTTAGGGCCAAGTAGAGAACCAAGTACAATACCTGGCGTCAGGGAATGGGCTTCTGATGTCTTGGGGACAATTGCCTTCTTACTCTATAGGCATATAGATAGACTGAACACTTGACTAAGTATAAGTATCATGTGTTATACATTTTTCTGTTTCAACACACTATCACTATCCTGTAGTCCACTCATTTGCACTCGTGCTCTTACTTGAATACATGCATTCCCAACTATGTCATAATAATAATAATAACAACAACCTAATAGTGATGTACTGACACATCATTTTGAGGTAAATTACACATTTGATTGAAAGTCGAGGAAACGTGGTTGTCTCAAACAGAAAATCTCAAAGCGTTTTCAAATGTAGTCTGATAAAAAAAAACACCGATTATTACCAAACCACCAAACTTTTATCAAACATCCAAAGCCGGTATCCCTGTTATTTTTTTGGAGCAGTGAATTGAATATATGTTTAATTTCATAAGACAATTTAAATATATAAATATTGTACAGTTTTCTCCTCCCCTTGATCGAGCACTAGTCAGACATCCTCGCGCCATCTGTAAACCAACGCATGCCACTACCCTTAGTCTCTGCTTTGACGCCTTCTCCCACATCTCGATTTGCATTATTACAAAGGAATGTTGACAGCTGAATTCATTTAATGATACCTTGACATGGTGTATATAGCCTATATTCATATTTCAATTATACAGATTTCTCACGATATGGTGAGATAATTGAAAGTGAGTAGGCCTACTTTATGTCTTGGCAAGCTATATGGATTCAGCAGATTTATGTTCACATAAGGTTTTGTTTTGTGGGGCCGGTCCACTTTTCATCCTCTCTTTTTTGTCGTATGATTTGTGGACCTCTCCTCCGTTGCCTTGTTGTCCAGCTACTCTAAATAGTGTGTTCGCGTTTTTGTAGGCGATTAAATGTATATTACCAATTAATTTATTGTGAAGGTTCTAGGTTTTGACTTGTACAGCAGGTAGATATAGACTACTATATGCGGCATGTACAAGTGGATATTGGCAGGCAGAAACAGCGCGGTTAGGAGTAAGAGCGCCAGTGTCTTCGGAGCGCCACCGCTGAGTCGTGGCAAGGTAGATGGTAGCCGAAAAAAGATTTATCAGGACATTTAATGAAGTATTACCCTATATCTATTTTATATTGTGCATCAACGTGTATGAAACACCTATTCATTCATTAATTATAAATTTTTGTACAATATGGTATTTAAAAAAAATATTTTTGTTGTATTAGTAGCATTGTGTTACACACAAACATTTATAAACGTCTAGCTACCCTGAAAACTACCAACCAGGCATATGAAGAAACAAAGATAGCCTGATAAAATTTTAAAGACCATTTTTAAGGCATATGAGAGTCCAAGTTCAAAGCAATTAAATCCATCCATCATTTCTTCCTCTATGGGGTTCTGAAGTAGTCTCAGAGTCTAATCCAGCCAGCTAACTGAGAACAGAGGCCCTCCATGGTGATGTCATCTGAGTCCAATGTGTTTTGTGTTGTTCGGGGTTAGGACTGTGTACTCTGCACATTCTCTCCCACACACCCCTCACTTTTATGGCAAAATCTTTTTTTTTGTGCGTGGGTGTGTGTGCGCCTGTAAGTCTGTGTGTGTGTGTGTCTACTTTGTACCAGTCTGGCTTCTGAGTCCGTCCTCTGGACTCCGGTTTGTCTATGATGGCTACAGCTCCAGTCAGCCTACCATCATTTATCAAACACAGATTTTTCCTCTAGCTAGTAATCCCATCCTGTCTTCATCCACTCCTGTTGTCATTGGCTTGCAAATTGATTCAAATAACAGCAATGATTTGTTTCGCTTGCAGAGGGGCAAGCACAGACATCCTACTCTGCAGGACACTAGACAGTAAAACATTTAAAATTGGCCTGTGAGATACACACCTTATATCGGCATTTGTCAAATATATTAATGTACCTTGTTGATCTGGAACCTATAGATTTGAGAAGTTATCAGACTTAGAGCTCATTCCAAAGATGTGCGTGTCTTTGTGTGTGTGAGTGAGAGGTAGCTATGGTTACAGCAAAGGTAGAACAGGCCTGTTTTAGTGTTGTATGACTCTCCAAATGCAATCTCCAATGTAGACTATAACAGTGGTAATTGAACAAATATGGCGACCACACTAATGTTGGAAGGAAACCGGTGACTGACTGACAATCGGAGTGTCAATCTACTTCTCAGACAACCCTTAGATTGATACACACACACACACACACACACACACACACACACACACACACACACACACACACACACACACACACACACACACACACACACACACACACACACACACACACACACACACACACACACACACACACACACACACACACACACACACCCTAACGACACTGCACAATCTTAACAGTGTTTTCTTTGCATGACCATGTTTGTCTCTGTGTGACTGTGTATGCAGAACATATTTTCATATAAAACACAATAACTTCGGCTTTCAGTGAGTTTTGAATGGTGCAGTAGAATAGTACAGTACACTCCATGACTAGGATGATTAGGGGAAGTCAGAATCTCTAGCAGGTCAAACCTGTCTGATAAGTTATGTTCAGTTTTAAATGATGGGTGTTCAGACAGGGGAGGAGCTGGCTGCAACCTGTGGTATGGTACTTGTACATTTCATATCGTATGTGTCAGAGACGCAATGGTTTTTGGATTTATGGTTGAATGCACACACAGACACACACACAGGACATGCATGCATTTGTAAATTCACACATTTGCAGAATCGTACACATACGGCATCAGCAAAATGTGCATAATTCTTTCATGCACTATTAGATAATATATAAGTTTGAAGCAACCAATATTTTACATTCTTTTAATTTGACTGTTGAGAACTTGTGTAGATAAAAAAAAGTGATGTATCTATTCAACTAAATTAACTCTTCATTCTGTTGTAGCCACTAAAAGGTATTTGCCACAGATGCTTACTTAAATTACTTAATTTCTTATATTATTGTGATATACGATGGTGAAACCATGTGTTATGTCTGCTTCTATCTCCCCTCCTTTTTACTTAAGGGGGAGGTCTTAAGAAGGCAGTAAAAAGTGTGTGTGTGTGTTTGCGTGTGCCTACTAATTAGCACGTCGTCTATGGCATTCAGTTGTAGTTAAGTCGAGGTCTTCCTCTGGATTAGCCCAGTGAGCGCCTTTGAGACAGCCGGCTTCTACAAAGGTTCAATTGCACTAGTTAATTCAGATGTGTTCTTCTTAGCGAAAGAAGGCAGGGAGAACTGCAAACTTTGCAGTGTTGCACTTCAATGCTTTTACTGGCTCGGCAGCAGCCCTGAGGTTCTCTGTGCTACATTACAACACAACACATTACATTCACTGTGAGTTTAACGACCGACCGACCGCACAATATGTGTGAAACATTGAAACATTTCCAAGCGCTGCATGGATATCTGTTTGAATATGTTCTTTTTGGAAAATGTGGATTTAAGCATGTTTTCACACATGGAAATTAAAACACTATCATTGGTAAACTGCGCCTCAGCCGCGGTATGTTATTTTCAGCTGATATAGGCTACTGTAAATTATGTGTTTAGTCTATATAGCTACATGGTCAAATATAGTATTTGTGCCTTATAATTATCTTATTTTTTCAAGAGATTTAAATGTACATTTTTAAAACTTTTTTACATTATTAAAAACTATTTAATCCCAATAATTTCATAATTTCAACACTCAATTCCCAATTAGTTTATATTTGAACTTGAACCATTAACATTTAAGCTATATATTTCCATTAGATATACGGCAACCGAAAAACAACACACACACAAAGTGTGTCGGCCCGGCGTGCGAGAAATTGGGTAAATTGCAGCCGAGACCACTTGAGATGCATGTTTCCCATTGGGTTGGGAGCGAGTGAGAACCAGAGGGGAACCCCACTGTGCTGGTCTTTGTTCCGTAGAGAACCCAGAGACAGACAGACAGACAGACAGACAGAGGAACGACCAGTGTTCATTCTGAGGTGTGTTAGAGGTTTTGCCGCCCGTCTCTGTGTATCAGTGAAAATTAACATATGCATTGAGCTCAATAGGTCTGAATAAAAAATACCTTCTCCCCTAAAATAATAACTGCACACACTTTTTTATTAATGGCATGATCCATTTTATTCAACCACTCCAAAACCAGATGATGATAATTTGTGTCATTTTTGGATACAATTATAATGTGGCCCTAATTTACGAATTCCGACAAAGGTCTGAATACTATTATTTTATGTGTATCAATTCATAATATTCACAGAACTTAGATGCAGAAAGAGCAAGGCAGGAATCCCTGGTTGTTGTTTAGGGAAGGTGTTGCTATTTACCTCTAAAGCCTGACGTCACCGGCGTTGTTGTTCTGCGTGTGTGTGTTTGAGAGAAACACAAAAAGCATCTTGAGAGTAGTGAATAATTCAGTATTCAGTAAAAGACAATAGCTTCAGAAAGCAGCATACCTAAACTTATTCTCCCGACTAGATGGTTCACTTGTCCAAAAGCCATCCATAGCCCCAATAGGCTACTAATACTGTACCATCCATGGCCCCAATAGGCTACTAATACTGTACCATCCATGGCCCCAATAGGCTACTAATACTGTACCATCCATGGCCCCAATAGGCTACTAATACTGTACCATCCATGGCCCCAATAGGCTACTAATACTGTACCATCCATGGCCCCAATAGGCTACTAATACTGTACCATCCATGGCCCCAATAGGCTACTAATACTGTACCATCCATGGCCCCAATAGGCTACTAATACTGTACCATCCATGGCCTCAATAGGCTACTAATACTTTACCATCCATTTCCCCACTTTTAATACCATCTGAAGAGCACCAACTGTCAATGAAACTACCTCCCCTCTTCCACCCTCTCTCTCTCTCTCTCTCTTTCTCCATCCTCGCTCTCTATCTCTTTCCATAACCTGCATGCCAGAGGCCTGGTTTGCTTACTTTAGGGATGTTGAACTGTCTGTCTGTCATCACTGGATCTCTTAACACTGTCTGGCTTCATGTTCTTTCAATACCTCACTCTTTGCCTCCCTCTCTCTGACTCAGTCTCTGTCTCTCTCCCGCTCTTTCTCTAGACGTGCTTCCTTCCACCTGCTAGGGGGAGCTCTTAGGCTGTGTGTGCGGGTGGCATGCGGCACTTGTAGTATGAGTTGAGAGAGTAGAAAGACATATTTCCTAAATGTGTGTGTGTGTTGTCGTGGGGGGATGGGGGTAGGTAGTAGGAGTTAGAGTGAGCTTTTTGACGACTCTCAGTGTGGATGTTTTAGATGATATCGGCTTTCACACACCACGGTTAGAGTCCAACTGTCAACACCTCTCTCACTGGCAGCTGGCCCTACAACGTCCACAAACCTCCTCTCCTTCCTTCTCTCTCATTCTCTCTCTTTCAAACATGACTAATAATCTACATTTTACAAGATAATTATAAAGTAATGAGATAAATCTTTAACCCCACGTCCATTCCATTTAAATTGCAGATTAAAGAGATAATTTACATAAATACACTATTTGATTATAAACGTATACATTCAATTATTTTACTGAGCTTTATATTTTTTCTAAAGAACATGACATTTTGTTTTCAGTTGATGCCACCATGTTTCCAATTCCAGAATAATTTGGTATAAACCTAAATGCATATAGAATGTACTGTAATGTAGATGGATGATAAGATCATGCTGGTAGCTAGCTAGGTAGATGCTGTAGGTATCTAGCAGAAAGCATGTCATTATGCACTAAATCAACCAATGGAAGCAGGCATAAACAGAAGGTGTGCTGCTCTCCTCTCCTTTCTCAGACAAGGCGTTCTCGCCAGAGCAATTTAACAAAATGTCTGCCTGGTCCCTTTGATTAATACGCTCGCATATTCTCTCCTTTTCTCTCCTTTTCTCTCCTCTCTTCTTTCCTTCCTACTCCTGCGTGTCCTGTGCCTTTGTCTCTCTCTCTCTCTCTCTCTCTCTCTCTCTCTCTCTCTCTCTCTCTCTCTCTCTCTCTCTCTCTCTCTCTCTCTCTCTCTCTCTCTCTCTCTGTTTCTCTTCCCCCCGCTCTCTCCTTCTCTCTGTGTTTTTTATGTTGGGTGAGGAGGCTATGCTTGTCTGTGTCAAGCTATGTAAGGGTAGAGGACAGAGATTGCACCCCAAATGTAACCCTATTCCCTATATAGTGCACTTCTTTTGAACAGAGCCCTATGGGCCATTGCACTAATAGGGAATAGGGGGCCATTTGGGACACCGACTAGAAGGCTGTAGAGCTGGGTTCAGGCCGTAGTGTATTGTTCCGGTTAGGTCTCAGCCGTGTCCGTGACTCCATGCAGAGTTTTCACAGGCTGATTTACGACACTCTCTGGGTCTCTATAGTGTTCTAAGAGAGTGTGACGCTCCGCTCCGTCCACAGCTGGGCTGGATCCACTGGACAACATACCTACAAGTGCGTAAAGTTCCTGTCTCTTAGCTCTCTCTCTCTCTCTCTCTCTCTCTCTCTCTCTGTGTGTGTGTGCGTGTCTGTGCGTGTGTGTGCGTGCGTGTGTGTGTGTGTGCCTATGTGCCTTTCTACGAGTTATCTGTCTTCTGCCGTCTGTACATGTCAGTGAATGCAAATATAAAAGTGTGTACTGTATATTTGTGTGTTCAGTTTTCCTTCTCCAGCCTATGCCACAACGGCATGGATTTCAAAGTGTCAGTCCAGGGGTATACCATGTCCAATATATCATCATTATCTTTACGCCTACAAGTGAATACATGTCATGGAGTACAGGCCTCCTTCCTCTCTCTCTCTCTCTCTCTCTCTCTCTCTCTCTCTCTCTCTCTCTCTCTCTCTCTCTCTCACTCAGTGAGGTAGTGTTTCCCTGGTGAGGTTTCTGTGATAAAGGGTTAGCCTTGCTTACACTCTCTCCCTATGGACTATGCTGTGTTATTCTCATTTTACCTGTGTGGAGAGAAAGAGAAGAACCCATCTCCCTCTTTCATTTCTTTCTCTCTCTCTCTCTCTCTCTCCTTGAAATCAAACCTTCATTACTTATGTGAATGTGTGCACGTGTGTGTTCAAAGTCCACTGCTAGAATGATTCCAATTCAAAACTTTATGTTAACATCTCCATTCACACATTCCTTACTGTATAGGTGTGTTCTTGGCTGCAGCTGTGTTTGGACCAGCCAGGTCACCCGTGATGCAAGTCAGTATTTGAAGTCCATCCATGTCTGAGGACATCAGGAGAGGATGTGGAAACTGGCCACTAGGGGCAAAAGTGAGCACTGTTACCTTCAAGTAGGTTTCGGTTTTGCTAGGGTGTTGTTGACAGGGATGGGTGTGAGCATCTGCCTCTGTCCAAATCCAGCAATAGAAACCTTAACCCTTAATTTAACCGTTCTGAGTTAATGCTTAAACTTAACCTGAAACACTTTGAAATTTGACGTTTGCAACAACTACTGACGTGAGACTGTAAGAGCTAGTTGGTCTGGACACATACCTGTTTAAGCTAACCTTAAACCATGCTATGCAGTAACTATGTTACTGCATAGTTACCATTTAGCATTGAAATATCAGGCCATGTAGCATACCTGCCAGACTCCTACCAGAAGCACCTAAAGTGTCACGCTCATTGGTGACCAATGCTTCAGTAAAAGTGTATTTGTGTGTGTTTAAGAGGGAGAAATGGTGTATGTGTATGTTTGTGGGAATGAAAGAAAGTCGAGAGAGAGTGAGAGAGATATTTACTCTGTGATGTTTAATATGTACACTCTGGTTTGAAGCCCAGCCAGATATGTACTGTGTGATTATGGTTGGTTAGAGAGAGTGGCTTTCTGGTTGTTAACCCTGTCAGGCAGTGTGTGTACCCATACCTGAGTGTCTGGTTGTTGACCAGGTGAAGCAGTGTGTGAACCCAGGCCTGAATGTCTGTTTGTGGGCCAGGCGAAGCAGTGTGTGAACCCAGGCCTTGGTGTCTGGTTGTGGACCCGGCGAAGCAGTGTGTGAACCCAGGCCTGGGTGTCTGGTTGTGGACCTCGCCAAAGCGCTCTGGGCCTGTTTGTTTGTATTAAGTGTGTGTATTTACAGGAGAAGCGTGAATTTCTGTCTAAGTGTTTGTATGTGTGTCTAGGCCTAGCTTGTGTGTGGATAATAACAGGGCTCTTCCTCAGTTATTGAGGTTGGGTGAACGTTGGTTAGGGTGACAATACGTTGGGGTAGGGGAGATATGTTAGTTAAGAGTTGTTTTCTGTGTGCATATGCCAGGCAGGTGCATTCTGTACATCTGGATTTGTGCGTGAATGTGTTTGTGCTTTACGTCTCTGTGAGAGAGAGTGTGTGTGTGTGTTGGCGTGTGTGTTGGCATGTTGTGTGTGTTTGCTTGTGTGTATGTGTGTGTGTGTGTGTGTGTGTGTGTGGTGGCACTGTCGGCAGCCTCAGCCTTGTCGAGCCTTCCTTCCTTCCTTCCTTCCTTCCTTCCTTCCTTCCTTCCTTCCTTCCTTCCTTCCTTCCTTCCTTCCTTCCTTCCTTCCTTCCTTCCTTCCTTCCTTCCTTCCCTCTTTCCTTCCTTCCTCCCTTCTCACATGTTGAAGCACCACTATGAATGGTCTTAATTGGCACAGAGCAGATTTTTCTATCTGGACAGAATTAGAGGAGCGTTCATGATTTAAATGGTGGCAGTAAAAACAATATGAAATCACTCAGAAATGTGTTCTCTAATTAGCCACCTCTGACTGTCTGAAACAGTGAAGAGAAAAGAGACACAGAGACAGAGAGAGAAAAGAGATAAATAAAAAAGTTGAAAAGCGTTTTAGAGTTTGAACACTATCCCATTTGTGTGTGAATAGGCGGTTGTTATCTTCAGGGTTTTATTTTCAGTGTGGAAAATGTGAACAGTCTCGCTTTATTAAAAGTGTGTGTTTGTAGCGAGGAGCGAGGGCAAACGGAATGGAGGAGGTAAGCGGCGGAACGCTTTACCCCGAGATATTAACATGACATCCCTCTTCTCTCCTCTCTCTGATGATGACCATGGCAAAAGTTAGCGTAGAATATCGACACACTCCTCGGGCTGTATTATATAACCAAACTCTGCTGGAAAGAGAAATGAGTCTTTTTTCTGGGCTCATCGCTCGCCAGCGAGACGGACAATCTGATTGGCCAGATACCTTTCAGCAGCAATTTGACTCTCCTTTGGGAGAAACACTGAACGGAGTGTTTCTGAAATTAAAAAAGATGAGCTGGCTGGTTGCTGAATAGTGAAGGCTTCCGTCCCATTTTGGCTTGTCGTTCATTCTTAGACGCTCAATTTGCTTTGGGTTTTTGTGCTTTACAACCGCTAACAGAAACCCCATTAGTAGGTTCTCTGACCCAAAATGGCACCCTATTCCCTACAGTATATAGTGCACTACTTTTTTACCAAGGTCCCCTCAGACTCAACCAGCCTTATTATGTCAATTAGGCCAAAGTCAGGAGTTTCTTCCTTCCTGCCTTCACATCTGTCATTTGCATAGAGACCCACACCCTAAGCCACATCTTGAGCAACAACCTACCAACCTCATCAAGACCTGCTAATTATGCATCTCGGAGAGAAAAACCACAGAGAATATGTCAGATGGAAAACAAACTGACATTTTATATGAAACTGACATTTTCCTCTCAAAAACCCATTGAATTCAATACAAGTCAAATACATTGAGTCTTCAGTTTGCATTAGGCCAACTCTATATATGTCAGGATATGCTCTATACTGCAAGTAGAAGTTATATTTAACCCCACTATGGACATATCAACTGCTGTGTCAACTGCTCTCTCTCTCTCTCTCTCTCTCTCTCTCTCTCTCTCTCTCTCTCTCTCTCTCTCTCTCTCTCTCTCTCTCTCTCTCTCTCCCTCTCTCTCTCTCTCTCTCTCTCTCTCTCTCTCTCTCTCTCTCTCTCTCTCTCTCCTCTCTCTCTCTCTCTCTCTCTCTCTCTCTCTCCTCTCTCTCTCTCTCTCTCTCTCTCTCTCTGTCTTTCTCCCACTCTTTGTCTCTCTTTCTCTCACTCTCTCTCTCTCTCTCTCTCTCTCTCTCTCTCTCTCTCTCTCTCTCTCTCTCTGTCTTTCTCCCACTCTTTGTCTCTCTTTCTCTCACTCTCTCTCTCTCACGCTCTCTTCGCATCCCCTAATCTGTAGGTTGTGTCCAAATTGGCACCCTATTCCCTAATTAGTGCACTACTTTTGACCAGAAGTTATTGGTCAAAAGTAATGCACTATATAGGGATTAGGGCGCTAATGCGACGCATACCTTCTGTCTCTGCGGAGTGTGCTGGATTGAAGATGAATAACATTTGACATTTCTGCGGCTCTAATGGAATTATAGAAGTATTTGTGAGGGATCAGAGAGAATGACGAGATGTAATGTTACCTAGGTGACAGCATGGTCATCGGGAGTGGTAGGAAAGGGGTGCCGTGGACAACAGTGTGCGTGCGTGTGTGCAGACGGCATCATAGACTGTCCTAGAATCTCAGCACAGCTCACTGATCCAATCCCACACAATCTGACAGTGTTTGTTTGTTGACTCATGCCAGTCTTCTAGAGTTCAGAGTAAGGCCTGGTCAGCCCAGACACTACTGACTCCACTGATGTCCTATAAGACGCGAACCCTTCTGGCAGCAATATTTAGAGTGCTCTGACACCTCAGGTAAATCAGAGAGCAACATTAACTAGGTCGTGATTCACAGGTCCTGATCAGAGTGTTTTGGGCTGTCTGCAGCCACTTCCTGATGTCACACACACCTCTCTTCTCACAGCAGGAAATCAACCACAGTTTCCCACAATGCAATGCAAAGTGAGGACCGCAACAAACACTACACACGTTTGCCTCACTCATCCCTGTGACTACCACTCTGAGACTCACTTCATGTGAGGTGTTGCATATGGTACACCTTTATTCACTGAAAGGAAAACGGGATTTAAATACAATATTATCTTCAATTGTCTTCAATGTCCAAATATTTTTTTGTTCATCATATTTTGTTGCTTTAAAACAATGAATTCACCGAACATCATTAAGCAACAGGCCATCATATGCCATATGAAGTGTTGAGGAGCTGAGGCCTGGGATGTCAACTGGGTCTGTAGAGGGCCTGATAGCACTACTGTTTATAGCTGTGTGTGTATGCTGATCTCTGTGGCCTGTTCATTTACATAGGAGAACCACTGCAGACTAATTTGATGCACAGATGGCCTGCCTATGCCTGCAGGGCACCTTAGCTATCTGTGTGTGTGTGTGGGGGGGGCGTTAGGATCAGGCCACGACATGTGCGCACACACACACACACACACACACACACACACACACACATAGAGACAGTTGATGTTATCCTCCTGAGTATGATCATACAGCACAATGATTGCATGTCAACAGTATCTAGATATGATGCTGGAAAGGTGAAGGCAAAGCAAAGTGTCCCTCCTGTCCTCATCTCCTCCACTACAGGGTCATCCTGCCTTGATCAATCAATGGTTATTTTACATCACAGGATCGCAATAGAGTACAAATGTATTGTTTTTCTTCTCCATATGTACTACAGGGACCATAGGTATGTTACTTCATAATAATAATAATAATGTATAGTATTAAATGTATAAATATTCAATACAATTTCATGAAATCGAACACATAATTTCCGTTCAATGAATTTCCTGTATACACTTTGACTGTGGTGGTAATTGAGGATGATGTTTTTAACCCATTGTGGCTGTTTCTGTTAAAAATAAACATGAGCAAAATAAACACATGCTAAAGGTGCGATCATATATCCAGAGGCCTTTGCTCAGTTTGACATTACAAATCTGTCTGCATTTATAATTTGGAGCGTATACAAATGGCAGAAGGATGCACAGCCTGCTGGTGATCCATCATCTAAAATTAGTGGAGGAGAGTGAGAGTCCTGGGGGACATGTAAACAGGGCTACCTGTGCAGCGTGCCAGGGGCTCACACTACCTCTATCTTTTCTCCTTGCTTTTTTTTTAATCTACCTCTTTTTATCAGTGGCTCAACCGCCTCTCTCTCTACCCCTCCTTCTCCTTCTCTCTCTCTCTCTTTCTCTCTCTCAACCTGTATTTACCTCTGTCCTCACCCCAAGCTTCTCTTCTGCGTACTACTTTATTCTCTCTCTCTCTCTCTCTCTCTCTCTCTCTCTCTCTCTCTCTCTCTCTCTCTCTCTCTCTCTCTCTCTCTCTCTCTCCCTCTCTCTCTCTTTCTCTCACTCTCTCTCTCTCTCTCTCTCTCTCTCCCTCCCTCTCCATCCCTCTCTTTTATCCTGTGCCGCTGGTGTGTGTGAGGATAACATCTCAGCTATGATTGCTGTGGCGATAGCATCACAGTTTATATACAGCCCCACGTAACTACAAACATGCTCTCTGCACACATGAACCTGAACCTGAGCACCAAAGTGCAACACAGCACAGTAGTACAGTACAGTATAGAGACGCTTTGCTCAGCGCAGCTCAAAGCCTGACGAACAACAGCACAGCGCTGGCTGAAGTTGGCATGTGTCTGAGAGACACGCGCTAGCCAGCTAAGGTCAGTGGGGTGGAAGAGAAACAGACAAAGGAAGGAGGGATAGACGAAGAGGCGCAGCGAGAAGTGGCAGTCAGAAAGGTTTTCTTCATCTCTGGCTTATTGTAAGAGTGGAAAGTGGCAACACCGAGCGAGAGCCTCGGACTACAAAGAGGCGATTGTAGCCGCTTGTTGAAAGGTGAGGATGATATTCCAAAATGGAGGCAATGAGAGAGAGAGGGGGGGGGGGGGGGGGTTGTGGAGTAGAGGGCAATGTTCAGCGGTTGGTGATTCTGTTTATCTAGGTGACAGAAATAGCCAGCAGATCTGCATCGCTTTCTGGTCATGGCAAATACTCTCTCTCTCTCTCTCTCTCTCTCTCTCTCTCTCTCTCTCTCTCTCTCTCTCTCTCTCTCTCTCACTCTCTCTCTCTCTCTTTCTCTCCCTCTCTCTCTCTCTCTCTCTCTCTCTCACTCTCTCTCTCTCTCTTTCTCTCCCTCTCTCCCTCTCTCTCTCTCTCTCTCTCTCTCTCGCTCTCTCTCTCTCTCTCCTTATCTATTACTCTGTCTCTTATTATTTAGGTCCCTCTTTATTTCTTCCTCCCCCTCTGTGGATCTGTCTCACCCTCACTTCTCCTCCCACTCTCTCATTATCTTTCTTTTATTTCTCTTTCAGTCTCTTTTTTCTCTCTCCTCCTCTTTCTCATTTTCTTTATCCCAATGCCTAATTTTCTCTCTCTCCCTCTCTCCCATCGTCCCCAGTTCTCTGTTGTATATTAATAGAGCTGAGTTTTCTACTTGGCCCCCCCCAGGCCCACACATAGAGATTTATCAAAATGTCTTCCACTCGCAGCTCTGTGAGTGTGTGTGTGAGTGAGTGTGAATTTACACACTCAGGGAGGGCTCTGCCAGGTGTGTAGTTGTTGTATTTATCAGGTAGAACAGAAAAGCACTGACTCCACAGCAATGCAGACAGAGTCCTATAACCAAGTGGTTCCCAGGGGTCGGCAGGGGTCGGCAGGGGTCGGCAGGGGCGGCGCGGAAGTCCCCCACCAAAAAAAGTATTGTTGTTATTTATAGGAACTCTGTCCAGTTTTAATCTTACTCTTTAAAGTTGTAATAGTAGAATGCACAAGGTGCAATTTCTAATTGGGTAGTGCATTATCAGTTCCTCTTGTCATGTTAGTCATTGCATACCTTAGAGCTATTTATAACTTGTCAGAAATGTCCAGATCAACTAGCCCGTGTCATCTAACATTTTTTTATTTAGGTTTTTTAGCTCATAGATATTGTTGTAATTTTTTGCCACTCAAATATCACATGAATACACATTACACATGGCACAATATATAAAATTGCAAGGACATTTCCTTTGCATCCCATGACAAAATGTGTAGGATTGCAGGAGATAAATTAAAAACCTGTAAAATTATCTCCACCAACAAGAGCGGTGTGAATAGTTTCATGAACAGTGCTTGTGCCCTTAGAAATATACATGATGTGTGTGCACAGGGGGGGTGCGGGATGTTCCCCAATGCTGGAAGTGAAAAAGTTTGGGAACCCCTGCTTTAAACCAAAGCTCTGTTCTACACTTCCACAGAACAAATCACACTATTTATAATAACCCCCCCCCTCTCTCTCTTTCAGCGGCGGAGGCTGACCATGTGGACGGCGGACTGTCCGTGTCTGACTCCCTCACCCAACCCCAACCTCACCCCCACCCTCAACCTCACCCTCACCCCCACCCCCTGTTGTCCCACCCGGCCCTGCTGGACCCCAGCCTATCCGACAGCCTGGCCATGGGGCTGGGGGACCACGACCTGCTTACCTGTGGCCAGTGTCAAATGAACTTCCCCCTGGGAGACATCCTGCTCTTCATCGAGCACAAGAAGAAGCAGTGCCAGGCCCTGCTGCAAGGCCCCGGCTGCTACGACAAGATGGCCGCCGACCGCAGCAGCCCCTCCCCACCCCACCAGCAGCAGCAGAACCAGGGTCGCCACAGCCAGCTGAGGAAAGTGGTGGAACCGGTGGAAATCGGAATCCAGGTGACACCGGAGGAGGAAGAGGATGAGAGGCTGATGGTGACACCCACCAAAGGAATTTGCCCCAAGCAGGAGAGTGCCCTGGCAGGTAGGTCACACACACACACACACACACACACACACACACACACACACACACACACACAGCACACACACAAACACTATCTCTCCTCTCATTTACCTCTGTAGCAGTCAGACAGGGGCTTCCTGTTGAGATTGTGATAGTGCTCAGCCCCTTATGACATAGAGAGAGTGTAGAGAGAAAGAGAGAGGGGAAAGAGTGAGATAGAAAGAGCGAGAGAGATGTTTTTTCCTTCACCTGATTTCATTAGGGCAGAGCGGGTGCCGTGCAGAGCGAGGAGAGAGGACAGAGGAGAGAGGAGAAACAGCACATTACCCACTCAAAGCCCTAAAACCCCCTCAAGGACTCGGCTAGTTGAAACAAATTGTGCAAAACGTGACAGAGACTCACCCCTACTCTCATGGAGAAATCCAGCCTAAGCCATCTGCTTAAAAGGTGAAAAGCTCATTAAGATTTATATAGGCTAAAAAAAGGAAAAACAGAGCGGGATTAATAGAGCTAGTTTCCTATTCAGTGGGGTAAAGAGGCAGTTTAGTTTAGACCAGCTGGAGGCATGGGGGAGAGAGAGAGGGAGCTCCTCTCCTTCACAGTTATCTTTCACAACAGCCAAGTCAAGTCCTCCACAAAGAAACCCAGAGGGAAATGGGCCTCATAAAATAAAATAATATTCTGGGATGGACAAAGTTACCGGGAGAAACCAACGCAGGCGAGCGGCTTATGACACTGTCTTCATCATTACAGTTTTTTTTATTATTTTGGTCTTTCCTCAGTTAACCAGCGGCAGCAAAGACAATTTATTCCTCACCACCGCCGCCACGATACCTCACGTCTCCTAATAATCAGGAAGTGGCCAAATTACCCATCAGCCACCATGCTTTTCCACACTGCTTCCTCATTCAGACTCATAGTCATTGGAGACAAAGAACATATGTAAAGGTTTATCTGAATATTTTCGTATTGGCCTCAAAAACAAAAGCTTGATAGCTACTATGTAATATTTTAGAACTCAACAATACTATTCTGCACTGAGTGTGCAACTTCAGTATGTTCACTCCTGCACTCCCAAGTCTGCGACTGTGTGTCTATACTTCTGCACTCCAAAGTGTGTGGCTCTGTGGTTTGGCCGGTGCAGTAAAACACTAGCATTTGGGGTAACTTTATCAATATTTTACCACCGTGTCTCTGTACACTTCTGAGAACCTCCGTTCCTCTCTGTCTTAGAAGACACCCCTCAATAGCTCCATATGCACTTTAACTGTTTAGATTTTTTAAAAATTACAGCTATTTAATATGGTAATTTGAGGCTTGTTCAAAATATGTCTTAAATTGAAGCTTGATCTTCATTTTTTCATTTTATACTTATTCTCCAAGGAGAAAAACATGATAGGTTGCAAATAGGCCACTACTTAATGACATCACACAGCTGGTGCATACAGCATGCCTTGAGAAGTGTACTCAGGCATGTGCACTAATTGATTGGTATTGTTAATTTGAGGTCACGTTAAGGGGATTTAATATTCATATTTGATTATACCTTTTTTTTTAAATGTGATATACACATATTTTACTGCGTAGTCTTTTTGTGAAATCACTCACTTATGCTTGTGAAAAATTTAAATTGCACAATATTTATTTTAGTAACAGAACTAATTGTCACATTAAAAGGGAAAAAAATATTAGAGTTTAAATTGAATGTGTATATCACCACTAGTAAATTAAACTACAGCAATAACATGTAATATTTCTAATTTCCCCACACAGTCTTTTACAATTTACACATGAAATATTTCCAAGCAAAGATTTAAAAGTATTATTTTAAAAAAATTGTTATTTTAGCTAGCGTTTAACTTCAAACATAGAAATCAACCCCATAAATGATAACAGGAGGATTAAAATAAGAACAGGTGAAATGTGCCTATGTAAATCATATGAAGGTTTTCTATAAATACATTTTACGCATTCCATTAGAAGAGAAAAAAAGAGAAAGAGAGAGAGCCAGAGAGAGAGAGAGAGAGAGAGAGAGAGAGAGGGAGAGAATGGGGTGTGAGGGATAGAAAGCAGGGCGAGGAGGAGAGGAGGAGAGGAGGAGAGGAGGAGGCTTCCTCAGAAAGTGATTAAGAAGCTTGAATGTCAGCTTGTGCGTGGGGCTAAACACAAGCCTGCAGCCGACCACCATTCATAATTGCCTCCCAGCAGGGTAAAGTATTCTTTTATGCTAAACCTTTCCACTTTCATTTGTTCTCAACGTGAAATGGAAAAAGAAAAAAAAGAAGAAGAAACAGACTCAAACTCTCAGTGAGCTTTTTAAAAATGGAAGTGGTATCTTTGCTCTCCAAGCACCGATCATTTTTCATGAATTTGTTTTTTTTCTCTCTCTTTTAATATAATATATCCATCTGTCATCTTCTAGTGGTGAAAAAGGGAGCAAGAGAAGGAAGAGAGAGAGCGTAAAAGTGGAGTGTGGGAGGTTTTTCAGCTTCCACAGTGATAGTAGCAGCTGATTGTGAACAGAACAGCATTATCAGCCACTGTGCTCTGATGATCTCTCCTCTCGCTGTTCTGTTGAGTCTTCACGTCCAAACAGCAGTTTGATGTGTTCCTGTGTGTCTGGATGAGAGAGAGAGGAGACACCCTAGCAGTCATAGCAAGGTTGTTTTGACAGGCTGTACACTCCCCTGCTTCACCCAGCCGTCGGACCCCATCTCATCACCACACTACATACCTGCCCTGTGACTGACAGCTCTCACACAGGAAGGGGAGGGGCCATGCCTTAGTGATCACTTCCTGTCATGTGACACATCACGGCTCTTCTTTTGTTCTCTTGTCTTGTATTTGTGATAAACAACAGCCATCTGGAGTGTGTTTGCAGTACAGTAGGCTGAGAAGACCTAGCCCGTTTTTTTTATTTATTTAGTATACCTGGGGATGAAACGTAACACTGAGAATATCTGAAAGCAGAGCGTAGTATTACACACAACAACCCAACGCCTCCTCCCTTCCGGCTGTTGATTAAAAAAACAAAACGCAACCGCTTTGATCTCCAAAATACATATCAAGGGAGGAAAAAAAGATAGAGCAGAAGAAAAAAACGCTTAGGGTAGAAAAACGTCCTCCACACCTGCAACACCTCATATTCCATTCCCTTTACAGTGATCCTTCTCTTCCTCCCCTCCCCTGGCCTGCTGTGAGGAAAGTCAATGTTATCTATGAGTATATAGGACAGCTATGGAAGAGGAGCCACTCCAGGGTTGAATTCACTATTTCGGTATCAGCAGGACACAGTGTTGCTCAGCGACCACCTTATATTGCCACTTAGCTGTCTTAAATTTCAATGCAGTTTAATTATGTTTAATAGACCCTAATTAAAGAAAATATGACATTCCCACTATAGCCCGGGGCTAGGAGAGCCACCGCTGGGGGCGAGAGAGAGAGAGAGAGAGAGAGAGAGAGAGAGAGAGAGAGAGAGAGAGACTGATTGGGGAAGTGTACAGGGCCCCTGGTCAAAAGTAGTGCGCTATATATTGAATAGGGTGCCATTTGGGACACAGCCACCTACCCTATGGCTCGACCAGGTTAACACCGACAGAGAGAGCCTCTCGCCTGGGGAACGCTAGTGGAAATAACCCAGACTGTCAGATTGCACTGAGCTGGTCAATTGTATGTCATTAAGCGATCAAAATGTAAGGGAAGGGAGGCAGGGTGAGAATTAAATTAAATCCCCACCGTCTCCACCTCCACCCCTTAATAGTTTGAGTGAGTGAGTGAATGAGTGAATGAGTGAGTGAGTTGTTGAGAGAGAGATAGCATTTAAGTCCTTCCTGTCCTGTCGTTATTTAATTGCACATTAATTGGAGGTCTTGGGGAGAGAGTGATGAGGGGAGATTGGAGTGCCGCTATTTCTTACCTCTTCTGACGTAAGTACAATCAGTGGGCGTTCCATTGGATAAGGGAACCAAATTGCTCCAAACCAATCAGTCTCATGTTATGTGTGCTATGCATTCATACCATTTCATATGGCCCTTTTGAATAGGCTTATACGGTCTTAAAATATTTTATAATAGTCTCAAAAGGCCATATTTAATACTATAAGGATGAAAGTGTCATGTAGTTAATAATCTGGCCCTGAGCTAAGGGACTGTACTGCAGCTTAGTCACCAAACTTGTGAATGTAAGATTGTTGAGGAGAGTTAAGGACGTTGGGAGTTGTGAGATCCGTGAGGAGGTGTCATTAGCTCCAAGACATTCAGGTGACAGAGTCACTTTACCCATAAGCCCCTGGCTGTGGCACTGTGACAGTTTGGGTCGGTAAGGACCAGTTTCAGTTATGAAAGAGAGAGAGTGATTAAAGAGTAGAGAAAGAGAGAGAGAGAGAGAGAGAGAGAGAGAGAGCGAGAGAGAGATAAAGAGAGAGAGAGAGAGAGAGAGAGAGAGAGAGAGAGAGAGAGAGAGAGAGAGAGAGATAGAGAGAGAGAAAGCCCACTCCTTTACTTTCACCTCATCAGAGCAGAGGGTGTAACAACACCTGACACTGTGGTGTGCAGCTCTTAAACACTTGTCATCCAGGGTTTAATTCAGACATTTTAACTAAGGCCAGTTGGACAGGAGTGGAAAAGCACACAGTCAAAATAGGCCACAGCCACTCTCAGCAGTCAGAGGCCTCGCTAGCTAGCTACCTTCTTAGGCTGACGTGTTGCTGCTTGACACACACTGTGTGTGTTTGTACAGTAGATGTTTTTAAGGAAGTGTTTACCTGCTATGTTTGGTTTCGGTTTGGCAGAGTGGCAAAGGCAAGCTTTTTTTTGTTGCTTTTTTTTGGTGTCGCATCAAGCTTGAAGGGGGAGCACTTTTGGTGGCACACCAAGATTTAAGAGAAAGAACAGGATTTGGGCTGGAACCAACAGGATTTTGTTACATAGTGAGAACATAGTGTCCCATTTGTTGCTTTGAGAGAGATGCCAGAAGCACTATACTGTATCATTAGAGATCACTGTTTGGACTGTCTAAGGTGTCTGATACAAAGGCTGGCACAAAGAAACAGAAGCTGTCCTTCATGCAGTGCAATCAATGGAAAGATCAACCCTAAACATGTATGTGAAGTATACACACACACACTCCACTCTTTCCACACACAACATATATACACCACACCACAACGTTTCACTCGTCAGATATCTGGTACGTGAATTGCTGTTATTTAGTTACAGTCTGTCTATCTCACCACAGACACACGTGTGTGTGTTCCTCTTCCCTTCTGGTCTCTAAGCAGATCTGGAATCAGTCTGAGAGGTTTACACACACAGGCTAACAGGTGCTGGTGGGAGTTATATCTGACCTCACCAGATCCCCCTGAATATTTCATAAGATATGCTATATTTATAAAGATATTTAACTCTGACACGGCCGCTTCCTCTCCCCTGGTGCCGCCATACACTACGTCTCCAAGGACTGGTTCACCTTATACACAGTTCAGTTTGATGGCTATGCAATAACACACACACACACACACATACACACCTGGCAACATGCACGCACATACACTTCCTGCCTACCTATATTTGATACAATGCCCAGAGAGTGGTGTTGCATCAGAAAGGCTCCCCATGCCAGCTGTCTGCCCAGTCTGTTAGCCTCCTATCCTCCTCTCCTCGTCTCCTCGTCTCCTCCTATCACACCTCAGCTGCGCATCTCACTGATATGTTCACTGGCTGTTTTAACCCTCAGACTACGTCTTCTTCTTTGAGGAGGGAGGGGTGGGTGCATCCACATGCACATGCTCTCTATCTCTCGCTCTCAATCACAAACACACAGATGGGCTATGTGGTTTTGTTGCATCACTTGTGCAAACCCACAGCGGTGTGTGTTTCAAAGGACACACACACCTGCACACTCTCACCTTTTCTAAATGCATATTCAGTATTACGATATCTTAGTGCAATATTCATAGAGTGAATGAGGATATTGGAAAAGGCAACAGTATTTGAGTGACTTGTACTGCAGTGTGGATAGGATGGCCAGTATAACGTCATAGATGACAGGGACAGAGTCTCTAGATGATACATCAAATGTCCTCTATGCCTTAAAGACACACACGTACGCATGTACGCACGCACACCTTCATACACACACACCTCTACAATAAATAAATAATGACACAACACGGACAGTAAAACATTAAAAACATGTTTCCATAACACTACACACATGTTGTATTTTTTACTAATTAAGGCTTGACGTCGTACTGTTGCTGTGTGCGTTATGGGGTGAAGCTGTGCCAGGATCGAAGTGTGGAGATCAGGCCTGGGAGTCAATGTGCGTTTGATTTAATGTGCTGCTCTGGAGCCATTACCAGGGCTGGTTCTCTTGTTGTTCTGTTGTTTCAATAAAGCCACGAGTGTCTGGAACCAAGCAGCCCCTTTTTGAAGTGGTAATTGCCCACTTTTGTCTCGTTCCGTTCCCTCTCTCTCTTCTGTGAGTCGTTCGCACACACTGTTGATCTGTTCTTCCTTTCTCTCTCTCTCGCTCTCTCCATTTCTCCTCCCTCGTTAGCTTGGCGAAGTTGCGATGAGAGGGGTTTTGTTCACATGCATTTCAAATAAAGTGTCAGAGTGTGAGATGAAGACCTGATGCATATTTAATCAGCTGCTGGGGTTGCCAAGCGCTGGCTCAGAGTGCCACACTCACACGTACACGCTCAGGCATGTACAAACACTAACCGTCAGCCTGAATCTTTAGTCTTCTGTATGATTGATCTAATATACCAATGGTGGTATCAATAACCCACACATCTTCAGAGATGCTAGGGCGGATTCATTTTACTCTTATCAAAATCTCCAATTACCATCCATGTCTGCTGTATTAGTTGTCTTTGTAATGAGCCAATATTTTCCAAAGCTTGTTTCTTGTCAGTAGCCAGCCTGTGTTTTCTCAGTATAAGCCTGCAGTAGCCCACGTAAACATACAAAGACAATCACACTCAAACACACTTACACATCGCCGGCTGTCGCAAGTGACGCCTGCACTAATCGGTAATGGATTGGCCAGCCTGGGCTGTGTTGTTTGTGTAGAGACTTGCTCCTGCAGCGATTAGCTGGCCTTACACGCTGCAGAGGAAGACCCCTTTGGTGAGACGCACTCAGCTTGCTTTTCTTTTTTCCATTTATTTTTCCTTCCCCCTCTCCTCTTCCTTAATCCACTTCTTCCAAACCCAGGAAAGTGCTACCTTTATACAGGGTTTGAAATGGTCTCTAAATCCTGCCTCCTGGACTGGCTCCAAAGACAGACTAAAAAAGCGAAAAGCAGAGAAAATAGTTGTAGACATTAATAGAAGCATAAAAAGGGAAAGCTGCATCTTTATGTACTTCTTCTTCAAAATCCTTTTTAGATTTTTGCCTCACTGCCTTTTTTTTTTTGAGTTAATCACTTTGCATGCACTCATTTAAATATAAAAATTGTCTTTAATCATCAAAGCCAGTGAGCCTCATGCATATTCATACATTCTCTCACTCTCTCCTCTCATCACCCCCCCCCCCCCTCCCTCACATCACAGGTTCATTACCTCGCTCCAGAGCCAAACAGCCAAACAACCATTAGCCTCAGCCAGCTCTCTAATCCCACACACAAGCACGCATCCACGCACACACACACACACGCACACACACACACACACACACACACACACACACACACACACACACACACACACACACACACACACACACACACACACACACACACACACACACACACACACACACACACACACACACACACACACACACACACACACACACACACACACATTCAAGCATGCAAGCGTGCACACACAAACACACTTGGTCATCAGCACACTAACCGTGCTAACTCGCTGTAACTCCACTACAAGCCCATCCATCCCTCAAGTCTAAAATAACTTAACAGACTTATTATACATTCTCTCTGCTAGGAAAGAGAAGGATGGGAATGAAAGAGAGAGAGGATAAGAGAGAGAGAGAGAGAGTGAAAAAGGGAGAGAGAGAAAAACCTGTTCTCTGGCTGGAGCTCTGAATATTTGTCAAGAGGCTTGACGAAAGTTACATTTGCATAATGACTTTGTAGTTCTGCATTAATAAAATTTGCATATGAAGCCGTGTTAATTACTCCTGATCAGGCTTTTTTGCATTCATGCATGTTAATTTTCTGCGACTTGCGAGAATTGATGTCCTGGCGTCAGGGATGTGATTGGTGGGAGAGGGCGGTTGTCGAGGCAGGAGGGGGTGAGGAGGGAGGGGGGTCAGTGGGGGCGGAGTAGAGATGAAGAGAGGGTGCAGGAAGGAGGGAGAGGAGGAGGGGGTAATGGTTGTATTGAGAGACAGAGAATGCAGAGGATGGATGGATGGATGGATGGATGGATGGATGGATGGATGGATGGCACAGACATTTGTGTGTTTTGTAGGAGCTTATTTTTCATTGCTCTGCTCTCTTACTGTTCTCCCCAAAATCTGCTTTAATTGCTGATGAATAAGAAGGCGCCTTTCCAGAGGATGATGTGATGTGTGATGAGACAATACACAGAAGCCAGACTAAATGCTGTAGACAGCCATTTCAAATCCATTGTTTACCTCACTTATTCATCTGAAAGCAAGCCACTTATTTTGGACCAATATTTAGAAGAAACAGGCTCCGTGAAAAATGAATGGAGGGTATTGTCAATGTTAAATCATATTTTTATTTGCTTATTTATTCTCTTGCATGTTTTTTGGCCGTGCCTCTCTTGTCTGTATAATAATCATTATGAGTAAATCTTATCTTGGGTCAATATTTCAACCTTTCAGCGATTTGATTGTTTTGAACTCTGAGTTCTAAGTTAGTGAACTCTGGGTAATTTAGATTCTCTTCGGGGCATTGTTAGTGACATCAGAGTCTTTTGTTTGGTGTGGTAACTCAATAAAGCCAACAGTCTTTTATCCAGACAGCATTTTAACAAACGTTGTATAAGTGCCCTTGTTGTATTTTGATCTTTTCCCTGCAGACTGAGCCCATTTAACTACCCCACGGGGCCCATCGGCTGGGTGTAGAGCTCAGTTAATACAGCGTTTACTGAAGCTACTCTATTCCTCAGCTCAAACTTTCTGTTCATAGCCCCTCTGAGTTCAAGCATTTGCTCATGGAATTTTGGCCTTTCACTTGTGGTTTTGGCAAAGGCTTCACAAAGCTGTGTGTGTGTGTGTGTGTGTGTGCGTGTGCGTGTGCGTGTTTCTCCTTATGCACAAACGCAAGAGAGATGAGAGAGAAATAGAGAGGGAGGGAGAGAGAGAGAGAGGGAGGAAAGTGTGTGTGTTTTTCTTCGGAGAGAGAGAATCTGGTGGTCTCCCAGTCATTTGAAAATAACAACAGAATTAAATGCAGAGCTTTTACCAGCATGGAGAGTCTGGGGCCGCGGCCAAAACAAAGATATTTTAGAGCCGACAGACGCTCAACACAGGAGTGGAGTAAGGCAGCGAACCAGGGCGTGCTTGACAGCTCTGGCAAGTGATGGGAGATTGGGCTCGGAGATTTTAAAAGGGCCTAACTCGAGCCGCGTTGTCATCAGCCCGGAGATAATTGTGCCGAAGGAAGTTGTATCCCTGAAAGATAGTAAAATACACACAACCTCCGAGGGTAATTCTGCAGATTGTTCCTCTTTTTAAAATATAATCGCCTGGACGTATTAATATAATACAGTGTAATATCTTGTATTGTTTTATTGTCGGACACAAAATGAGTGTGACAGATGGAGATGATTGGAGTAAAACAGCTGTTGTTGCTGTGAAAATAAGTGAGAAAAGGAAAGAAACACTTGATTTTAAAAAGCGTTGTCAGGGTGACAATGACTGTATGCTAACTAAGGAAAGGATACTTCCGTGTTCATTTGAAAATGCTATCTTGTCATATTTTATCCTTAGCCTTTGAGGAAAGGCTGTAATTCTTAATGTTTCTTTTGTGAATGCCGCTGTATGGTGTGTGTGTGTGTGTGTGTGTGTGTGTGTGTGTGTGTGTGTGTGTGTGTGTGTGTGTGTTTGTGTGTGTGTGTATGTCTGTGTGTGTGTATATGTAAGAGAGAGCGTGATTGACAGAAGCAAATAAATGAAATAAACGAAAACAGGCCTAGTGGAGAGTACACGTCTGACTTGTTGAGACTCTTTTCCCCCTCTCTCTCTCTCTCTCTCTCTCTCTCTCTCTCTCTCTCTCTCTCTCTCTCTCTCTCTCTCTCTCTCTCTCTCTCTCTCTCTCTCTGTCTCTGTCTCTGTCTCTGTCTCTCTCTCTCTCTCTCTCTCTCTCTCTCTCTCTCTCTCTCTCTCTGTCTCAGGTCAGGTGGTTGAGTAGAGCAGCAGAGCGAGGTTCCCCAGCCCTGTCTCTCTGAGAGCAGGAAACTGTGTAGCTTTAGAGAAACAAACCTCTGTATACACTCTGTACAGGATAGTAACTCTGTGTTACTCTGTGTAAGTGTTTGGTTGGCCCCACAGGCTGTAAACACCTGAGCCTTTTATTTATGTTATGTGCACATTTACCCAGCGAACCACAAACTCACCTTTCCATACACTTCACATATTGCTCAAGGTGTATTTCAGAAGGTAGCTAGCTAACAAAGGTGTTCTTTTCAAACTGGGCTCACCATAATTCCTTTGTGGATGGAAGTGGTCCCATCTGGTTTGCAGTGTTTTTGGAGTGGGATGCTGAACTGTGTCTATACACACACACACACACACACACACGCACACACACACACACACACACACACACACACGCACGCACGCAAGCAAGCACGCACACACACACACACACACTCAAAAAACGCAAGCACAGACGCACACACACACACACAGCACAAGTTTCCCACATGAAGACATCAAACGCTCTGCTGCATGCCGCTTTATGGTAGTCACATGGCACATGGCGGCAGATTTGGTATTTTCCTACCACAGCAGTGGGATAAAGTTTACACTAATTTGGACTATGAACGCCGCCGAAAATGTTTGGCACACGCTGGTAGCCCTCTTTCTCTCCTCTTTGAGTTTTTTCCATCCTTAATTGTGTAGGTTGGTGTACAGAGACAGGGAGAGCGACCCTTCCAGCTATGTCACAAGTACTAGGGTATAAAGGAATTTTTTAAAGGTAACAAACTTTTTGAATTTTAGTGGAAATTGAAACCAGTCTGAGGGTTTTAAAGAGATATTCTGGTTGGGTGTTTTTTTCTTCATGCAGACGGGCAGCTTCAGAAATTTCTCCCTCCATGTATTCCACTCTCTCAGCCGCGGTCGTGTTGGGTGTATCAACCTTACAGCGTTTGTTTTTTCTGTAAAATATGAGAATTTGCAAAGTTGGGAGAGGTGTGAGGTATAGAGACACACATACACACACGCACCCTTTTGCCCTCAGAACAGTGTCAATTTGTTGGTGCATGGACTCTACAAGTTGTCGAAAGCGTTCCACGGTTGTGCCAAGTTGGCTGGATGTCCTTTGGGTGGTGGACCATTTTTTATACACACGGGAAACTGCTGAGTGTGAAAAACCCAGCAGCGTTGCAGTTCTTGACACACTCAAACTGGTGCACCTGGCACCTACTACCATACCCAATTCAAACCCACTTAAATATTTTGTCTTGCCTATGCACCCTCTGAATGGCACACATGCACAATCCATTCCTTAATTGTCTCAAGGCTTAAAAATAATTCTTTAACCTGTCTCCTCCCCTTCATCTACACTGATTGAAGTGGATTTAACAAGTGACATCATTAAGGTATCATAGCTTTTACCTGGATTCACCTGGTCAGTCTATGACATGGAAAGAGCAGACTCGTTGTATAGTCACACACACACACACACACACACACACACACACACACACACACACACACACACACACACACACACACACACACACACACACACACACACACACACACACACACACACACACACACACACACACACACACACAGAGCTTCGAGGGAGAGAGAGAGAGAGAGAGAGAGAGAGAGAGTTGTCTGTGTAGCGGAACACAATGTTGTCACAATGGCGTCTCTCTAGTCCACGCTGCAGTGTGTTGGACAGAATGGGATAACCCTTCCCACCACGTGCCTCTCGTTCTGATCGGTTGCCCATTGTCGCTCTCCTCTCCTGGGACGGAACGATGTAATGCCAGAACACTGTTCATTCTTCGTCTAGCGTTCCCAGGAATTAGTCCAGCTCTTAGTGTTGGTTTAAATCCTTCAGACCTAACGAGCCTCAGCCCGGTCCTCTCCTCTCCAGCCTGGAGAAGCCCTGACAGTACAATAGGGCTGCTGCAGTTTAGCCTTCTGAAATCACCACTTAACTAAAGCTAATTTCTCCCTCTGTTAACCACTGGGAGGATTATAGGCCCTGCTCTGGAATAATGCATGTTTGGTGGTGTAGGGGATAGAAGGATAGAGGGATGGAGGGATGCAGGAGAAGGTGTTAGGAGAGGATTTAAACCTCAATTACAAGAAACCGAGTGAGGCTGCTTGTTAGAAGAGTAGGCGGGGTTTCTGTCGTCTGTGACCAGTACAGTGTGTGTGTATGCGTGTGTGTGTTCATGAATTTCTGTGTGTAAGCGGCCGAGGGTGGCACAGCCTGACGAATGTGTGTTGATCCCCTTGTTTAGGAGGGTTTAAGCCTGCCCAATTTCACATGCTAACGGTCGCAACACACGCTACATACACGCCACAGCTATGGCTTTCAACACTTAGCAACCCCATGCGGACGGAAGTATTGATATTTGTGCCCCTCAGGTCTTCTCCCCTGTTTACTCTCTCTCTCTCTCTCTCTCTCTCTCTCTCTCTCTCTCTCTCTCTCTCTCTCTCCCTCTCTCCCCTCTCTCTCTCTCTCTCTCTCTCCCCCTCTCTCTCTCTCTCCTCCATCTCCCTCTCTCCTTGTCTCTCTGAGGTCCCAGTATGTAGAGGAGGTAGTGGCAGCTAGGTCTGTGGATATAGCAGGACTATAATCAGGCCTCTCTAACCGTAATTGCTCTCGTCTGCGGGAAGGTACTGTAAGAGGGAGAATAACTTGTATGACAGGCAGGGGATGGGTTTAGGGCTATGTCTAGACATGGTCTTCAGGAAAGAGGCAGAGGAAGGACTGCCATTGGGGCTGGGATGGCCTGATCTTCATAGGACTCTGGGACAATGTTAACCCCTTCCCTTGGAGTCAGCAAAAGAGCTTCATATTGTTTACACTCCCGTGAGCTCATTCACTCTCCCCCTCTCCTCTCGCCCAGGCTGCCACCAGTGGGTGGTGTGGTTTAGCCAACACAGCAGTCCCCCTCCCACACGCACAACCTTTTTGGTGGGACGGTGCCACTGACTTCAGTGGTTGTATTTTTCTATTTATTTTATGTGAGGGACATTCTGGGTGGCAGCGTTGTAAAACGAGAGCGCGCGTGTCTCCTTTTACCGAGAACCAGATTCAGGTCGTAATTTAATCTCCTGTCCCCGGAGATTGTGGGCTGGGGCTGGGGTACACAACACTAGAGACCTGGTTTAATCCCAGCCCTTATCAAAGCCTAGCTCTGCCCTATCAGGCATCCAGAGTTATCCACTCAGAAAGGAAACAAACACAGCACATGGCTAGCGCTTGGCTAGCTACAGTAGTTCTATTGATTTATCTATAGAACATCACAGTTAAGAAAAAACACCAGAGGAGGCTTTATTTCTCTCTGAATCAGTACAATGTGTATTTCTTCTTTCTGAGAAAGCATCCCTCTCTCTTTCCCAAGAAAATAAAAGCTTTTTTTTTTTTT